>OY787620.1:7062973-8296406 GCA_963678935.1 Umbilicus rupestris | reverse complement strand
AGCTGACATTTTTACAAAGGCTTTCTGTACACAACAATTCGAGACCTTGAGGTCTCAGCTGGGACTATGCGTGATCGAAAACTAATCAAGGCATGACTTCTGGTAGCTCATGTATAAAGAAGAGGGCTAAAGTTTGGGCTACCAGAAAAGCTAAGAGGCAATGTAACACCTATATTTCAGCTAATGTTATAACATTACCTATTTGCGTGCTATTTCAGACATTTGGCAAACTTCTGAAGGATTCATGTTTGGGCCGAATCTGGGCCAAATATTTGAAGCGGGAAAGAAGATAGATACGGGTTTTTTTTTTGGAAACTGCCTTAATTTTGGGAAATTCGGTGTATCTCTCAAACCAAACCCTAGAAATTGAAGTTTGAAATCCTCTCCACAAACGCTCGCTTCTCAAACGATCAAACCCGCAAAATTTAAATGGTGAACACCCATGAAGCTACTCCAGCAACAGACGCCGGCGCGTCCCATGCTACTGCGGCCGAGATTTACACGTCCATACCTTTAACAGTAGTGCCGCCACCGAAAATTGGCAGGAAGGAGCGTCGCTCAAAAGTGGCCCGTAAAGCTCAGCTATGCAAGAAAACGGTAAGAAAAACATCCACGCAGGATATACATGCGGAGAAATCCGTACTGAATGAGGGGGAGGGGTCAGAACCTCAAGAGTCGGCAAAAAGGGCTGCTCCGCCTGAGCCTAAAAGAACCACCTCTAAGAAGGTCGCTGATGAGCGCGAAAAGATAAATAAAGGAAAGAACAAAAGGAGGCTCAGATTGAGGCTGAGACTCAGAGAAAAATTGAAGAAGAAAAGAGGACAGAAGCCGAGATGATAGGAAAGTAGAAAGCGGACAGACTAGTTACAGAGATGGCCACAGCTGAAGCTGAGAAACAAGCCACTGAAGAAAGAATTCGAGCTGCTAGGGAGAGGGCAGAACAACTGGGCGTGAAGCAGCTGAACTGGAACTGCTGATTAAGGCATCAGAGGATGTTGAACGGGTTGCTGAACCAGTTGCTGAGGACGCTGATATTGCATTATCTGTCGAGGTAATACCTATTTCTGTTAATATTGAGAAAAGTGTTGAAGGGGTTGTTGCTCCCGATGTTGAGGAAACTGTTATAACGGTCACTGGACCGTCTGTGAACAAGGAAATCACAGAGGGTGGTGTTGAGGAGACTGCAGAGACACTTGTTGGTGAAATGGATGTAGATACCCCGGAGATAGAAGTAGGGGAGCAGACCATGTTGGAGAAATTTAGGTGCAAGGCGTATCAATTGATGAGAATGAATTAAAATAATAAGGGGTCGATGAAGACCCCGAGGAGGAGAGTGTGAGGAGCCCAGCAGGAGCTATGGAAAGTGAAGAGGCCGTGGCACAAGTCACTGCTGAGGGATTATCCAAAGGGAAAGAGTCAGCTGAATCAGATGGATCAGAGTATACATAATCAGATGATTTTGAATACCCCCTATTCCCACCATTAGAAGAAGCTCCAGTGATGAACATTCTTGATGATGTTGAGGAGCCAGAGTCGAAGGAAGGAGTAGTTACAGCCAGAACTGACCAGCCTGAGTCCAGCATGCCAAAGAGAAAACAAAAGAGTGTTGATGATGCTCCAGCAGAGAAGAGGCCAAAAACAAAGAGCCAGTTGGTGTGATGAGGAACCAAGTATGGTTTGTTGACAAACCACGAGCAAATCGCTGGAAGAATGTGATGAAAAGATGCTTGGTGTCTGAAAGGGTGTTGAATGAAGATAGATTTTCTTCCAAGCACATGATTGAACTATTTAGAAGAACTAGCATGTATCACTCTTTAAGGAAAGCCAAGAGATTTGATGAAGTAGTGGTGAGGGAGGTGATAGCCAATCTGAGCGAAGATTTTGGTAATGAGACGAGTCCTGAGTATGGATAGGTGTGGGTCAGGGGGAGCCAGATTAAAATTATGCCGGGGGCCATTAAAATATTTTATGACATAAATGTTGGGGCAGATGTTGAAGTTCAATTGAGGAGAATGCTGACTGGGATGCAGTGGGTAGGAAGCTAACAGGGGGATCATTGTCTGCATGGCCTGCAGATCTGTCTTCCGAAGTGCTATCTGCAAAGCACACTGTGATCCATGCTGTGAGTCAGCAAAACTGGTGGACCCCTATAAATGTCACCAAGATCAGCAAGGGTTACGCCCTACTTCTAGAGGCAACTGGGGATGAGAAGAAGGTCAGCCTTGGGAAGGTGATCTTTGACCAGATAGCGGAGCACGCTATCTTCAAAGGGGTAAACTTAAATATTGGTTTTCCGTCATTAATCTATGAACTGGCTATTGATCAGTGTCCAGAGTTAAAAAAAGGTGGAGTAAAGCTTTCCAGAAGCCTAGAAGTTCTTGTGAGCGATCGCAAGCTATTCAAGGGAAAGCATGTCCTTGACATTCCCCTACTAACTGGTGAACGTCAAACTCCAGTGTCCGTTGGAGCCATTGCTGAGGAGATCAGCTCAACATTCGATGTTATTGGAAAAAGCATGGTGGGAAGAATGATAGATCTCCTGGAGGCTGAGAGAGCAGCGCTGAGTGAGTCAGTTGAGAGGCAAAATCGCCACATCAGGAAGATTGTCCAGATGCACAGTGACCTCCGCTATCACCATCAGCTTGCACCAGAAGATGATGAAGCTGGTAATATCTGAACCCTCATCATTTGGAGAACTTTCTAGAACTTTGCTTGTTGAATTGTTTTTGAAACATTTGCACTTTGATACTCTTGCCGAGTTTATGGCAACATAGGGGGAGAATATTTTGGGGGAAGTAGTAGTTTGTTATTTTCTATCTTGAACAACTACGATAGCATAGAAAGTTGCCGAGGGGGAGATTGTTAGTCCAATGTTTATGTATGGCATGTTTTTGTGCAAAGAGTTGTTCAATTGAGTTATAAAATATGCGTAAAATAAACAAAAGATACAACTGCATCAATGAATTCAGGAGATGAAAAAAAAAGATGTTATAGCAAGTGCTGAAGTATGAGCTGACTGTGAACCAAAGGTGGATATTCTCGGGATTCAGCAGATTCCGAGAATCAACAGCAGATTTCAAGAATCAATGGCATAAGACATATCTTCGAGATCTTCGGAATCTTGGCTACGCAGAATATTCTTCAACGACATCTTTGATAGGCTATCTCTTGGTTTGGAAACAAGATAAGATCAAACAAATATTCAAATTGAATATTGTTGAGATCTTCAAGGAGATTAGCGAGGGCTTTAAAAGAAGTGGGAACGAAGTTGAAGTCCATCTGAACAGAATGAACATTCAAGCAGCTCTGCAATATATAATAGAGTTCGAGGTTAAGTGATTGAGTGCACCCGTCAGAGATTGGAGCAAAGCCATCACTCAAGCAGGATAACCAGAAGTATCTGCTGAAGCAAGACGCTTGACAAACCCTATTGCAAAATAGAACTGTCCAGCCAATCTGGAGGACGATTAGTGGACGAGCAGCTGTTCGGAAGAACGAAGCTGCTGTGACAGGCTATAAAGAGAGATTTCTACACCGAAGGGAGCTCAATGCGCATCTAGGCGAGTCGGTGGTAGAAGGACTTGAAGAGGGAGTCTTGCAAGTTTCTTCTTCATTGTCCGATCGTTACTAGTGGATTGCTGCTTGTTTGGGTTAGGATAACCCCTCCCCCCACACATTACGGACACATTATCCCGAAGTGGGTTGCCAAATCCCTGCATTTCCTATTTAGTTTACAGTATTTGCCTTTCACTCAAAACAGTCAAAATATTCCTAACGCGTTTCCTCAGCAGTTGTCATAACAACAGCTAGGACAAGTTATACCATCTACACTATAACTACAGATTGTATTTTCTTTCTAGGTGATCAGCCTATTCTTTCAATATTGAGAGAACACTCGGAAGTTTCTTTTTCTCATCATTTAGCTCGGACACTTTGGCAATCAACCCCTCATTCACCTTTACTACTTTCAGACATGTGTCAATCATTTGTCTTCAGTTGACGACACTCCAAACTCTCCTGCCAAGTAGCCGGACACTCTGAGTTCTTCAAACTCAGCCTCAGCTCCCCCTCAAGCAATGACACACTCCGTCACTACTGGGTAGCTTCTATCTCTGCCTCGCAACCCGTGACAATGCCTGTCCACGGCTGGTCACCGAGCTCTGATATTTCCTTCAATGAGCCGCGCTCCAGTTAAATTCCGGATCAATTCTGAATCAAAATCAATGATTGTTGATTCCTTCTACACACCACACCAGTCTTCAACTCAAAGCATAAATCCTGCTTTCGTGTTTGATCTCTGTGTGTTCGCTTCGTGCTCTCTGTGTTTTCTCTCTGATCGTGTGTGTATTGTGTTGTGTCTCCGCCTTCCTTTTCAAGCGCTCCAACACACCAAAAATGCCAAGGATCATTATCAGAATTTTCTCCTAGATTCTAGCAAGTTTGTTGAAGATTTCGTTGCCAAATTTGGATCTTTATGTTCTTTAACCACGTGCTGACGATTGCTGAGCTTTTGATGACGTCTACATACCTCTCTGAGCTTCCCTGATGCCAGCCGGATCATGCCAGAGCCTCATCGAGCAACGCCAGATTGAACGGGCAATCTGCTCTAGCTCTGGGTCATCACAAAGTGCTGAAGCAGACTCTGTCTCTTCATAGCTGTATCTCGCCCATTCTTCAGAAAGTGTCTCAGCTTCAAATCTTCAGGGATTGCTGAAGCAGACTCTGATTCTGTATTGTTGTTGTTTTGTTAGTCTTCAGATTGTGCTCCAGCCACCAATCTTCAGAGAGTGCTTCATCAGCCTCTTGAGCAATTTTGTCAAGGATGCCATATCGTCAACAACTTGCTTTAACCCATAAAGGGTCTTCTTTAGCTTGTATAAATGATCAGTGTGTTCAGGGTTCTCAAAACATTTAGGCTGAGCAACAAACACTTTCTTAGATAGAATCCCATTCAAGAAGACGCTCTTTACATCAATTTGAAACAGTTTGAACTTTAGATGGCAAGCAAGAGCTAAGAGCAATCGGATGGCTTCCAGTCTGGCTATTCATCCTTGACAATACGATTGACGGATTCAGTCACTGTTCCTGTCTGTGTGGTGTAAACTTGATAGGCTTGGCTGGTGGTAGGGTTACTCGTAACATGTCTTTTCTGTTCCTTTTCTGATGCTTACTCGGTTAATGATGTAGCAGTCAGTGTTCATGGAAATTTTCCCAATACCAAACTGGAACATTCTTTGCATGTATCATTACAAGAGCCATCTCGTAAATAGTCCGGTTCTTTTGTTCAACTATGCCATTCTGTTGTGGGGTGATAGGAGAAGAGTATTGATGCGTGATGCATCGACTATTGCAGAATTCATCCAAGGCATCATTCTCGAACTCCTTCCCATGATCACTCCGTATAGCTGCCACTCTTAGGCTCTTTTCTCTTTCCAGCCGGGTTGCTATGGTGGTCACTACCCTTACGGTCTCGAACTTCTCCCTGATAAACTCAACCCATAAGAACCGTGAGTAGTCATCAACACATACGAGTGCGTACCTCTTAATTCCGCAGCTCTCTACTTCCATTGCTCCCATGAGTTCCATAAGCAATAGTTACAGTGGTCTAGATGTATTGATTTCAGTGGTCTTGGAGTGAAAGGCTTTCCTCTTTTTTTCCAACTTGGCATTCTCCACACACTGTGTTTAGCTCTCCTTTGATCTCAGGGATTTTGTTGTAAAGCAAGCCTTTTGTGGGTTCTTAGATTGAGGTGTCCCTTCCTTTTATGCCATAACTTTATCTATTTCTGTCTTGGTCATCACGCAAGTATATATAGAGGTTGCTGGAGCGTCCTCTAGTAAGTAGCTATTATTGGCCGACCTTGTACCCTTCATTATACATCTCCCATCTGCATCAAATACTTGACATATCTTTTGTGTAAAATTAACAAAGTGCATACCGTCACAAAGTTGGCTTATGATGATGAGGTTTTGCTTTCAGTCCATCCACAAGCATCACATTCTTTTGCTTGGGCAACCCGTGCATGTCTAGAGTCCTTTTGCCGAGAACTTTCCCTTTCCGTCTATATCCAAACATCACGTTCTGTTCCTTGTCGGTCTGAACATTGATTAAGAAAGCTTTATTCCCGATCATGTGTCCCGAGCATCCACTATCAAAGTACCAACTGCCTTCCTTCATTGACTTCAATGAGCCGTTGGACACATAAGCATATTGTCTTCTTCCATTCGTGTATCTTCGATGGTTGTCCTGGACTCATCTTTGTGGCCTCCATTACTTGTTCAGAATAGGATAGACCTATTGGATGTGACCAACCTGGTTGCAGAAGTAACACCTTTGTTTGTCCTGTGGAATTCTACCTGAATGCTGCAGGGGTTCTTGTTGTTTGGCTAGCATCTCCTTCCTCTGCACAACAGGTTCAGAATCTTCTGAGTTTTGACAAATGTTGTCATGCCTACTACGTAGTGTACCCAAGTCCTGAGTTTCCACCTCCACACCTTTAGTAGGATAAGAGATCATCGAGGCTGTTTGATTCACTGTTGAGCATCTTGGTAGTTTTCCTATGTAGACTGACTTCTACCATTACTGCAACATACTTTATATCATGTTGGTCTGCCTGGTCTGTCATGGCGGTGATGGTCTTTAATGATTCCTCTCGTTCGATTTCCAATCCGAATATTTTTGAAAACAGTCCCTTGTTGATCTCAATGACTTGCAGCCACTTCAATAGACTCCTCAATGATTTCCTCATCATCACTGTTGTCTGACTCAACACCATACGCAATACCTGTCTTTATTTAAGTGATGTTCTCTAGGTCTGTTTCTATTATGTTCAAAGTCATCTTCACTATCTTCATCGCTCTAGTTTGCAACTATGGACTTGTTGTTCTTCTTCTGATTGGTCGGACATTCAGACTGTCGATGGCCAAAGCCTTCACACTCCCAACACCGCACTCCTTTCTATTTTCCTTGCTCTCCTCTCTTCTTTGATCAACACTCTTGTTTCTAATTTGAGACTTTTCTCCTTTTCTGGACTGATATTTCTTCCTCCTGATTGTTAACCTGGATAGGAGGTTTTTGATCTAATTTCTTCACGAACTTACCACGAGCAGTGCCAGTTGTTGCATTATGTCTTCTAGTGTAGCTTTCTTCTCGTTTGTCTCAACCTTCAGTCCGATGTTCTTCCCATGAGATGGTTTAGCATCCTCTATAAGCTTCATCTCGAATTGTTTAAGGGACCCAATCAGAGCTTCTATCCTCATGTTCTTCATGTCATGTGCTTCTTCTATGTTAGTGACCTTCATCTCAAACTTTGAAGTCAACTATCTGAGAACTTTCCTCACTAGTTTCTCTTCCTGTATTGGTTCTCCAAGAGCATAGGCTTCATTCGATAGGTCACATAGCTTTGCGTTGATCTCAGTGATGGTTTCTCCTTCCAGCATCTTCAAGCTTTTGAACCTTAAGGTGATCATCTGAATCATTGAGGTTTTCACCCTGTCCGTTCCCTAATGAGCTATCTCCAGGATGTCCCATGCTTGTTTTGCAATGTCGCAGTTTGAGATCAGCATGAAATTGTTAGCATCCACAGTAGCAAATATTGCATTAAGAGCCTTAGAGTTGCCGGATGTTGTAGTTTCCTCTTCTGTTGTCCATCTATCTTTGGACTTCTTCTGAGCAACTCCCATGCTGTCGATGGCTAGAGGGTGCGACCATTCTGATAACATCGCTCTCCGAGCTTTTTCATATAATTGTCTTCAGAAAAGCCTTCATGCGGGGTTTCTAGTAGCCATGGTTTCTGTGGAGGTATGGCATACCTTGACAAAACTACACAAAGATTCTGCTCAGTAATCTCTGAAGATTTGAAGCTGGAGCACAATCTGAAGAATGGCTGAGATACAACAACCAAGCAACAAAGTCTGCTTCAGCACTTCCTGACGATCCAAAGCTAGAGCAGAATGTCCAATCAACCTGGAGATGCACGGAGAGGCTCCGACATGGTGCGGCAGGCATTGCGGAAGTTCATAGTGTCGTGCAAACGTCATCTAGTATCTAGCAAATGATAGCAACAAGGACGGAAAAAGATAAAGATCCGAGAGTTTAAATTAGGCAACGGAATCTTCAACAACCTTGCTAGAATCCAGAAGAAGATTTTGATAATGATGGCAATGAGGTTTCCGTCCCTGGTGATTTGAAGAGATACAAAAATGAAGGCTTGATGTAGCTACTGAGAGATGGCGCAGAGAGAGCAGAAATAGAGAGCGCACATTGAGAGAGATATATCTTCAACACACGGATTAGAGAAGGCAGAGTTTGTGGTGTGATGTGCAGAGAAGTGTTGCCACCCAATAGTGACAGTGCGTCATTGATTGAGGAGGAGCAGAGACTGAGTTTCTTGAACTCGGAGTATCCGACTGTTTAGCATAGAAGATAGAATATTAATTGACAGGTGATACAACAACTCTGATAGAGAGTGTGCTAAAGCAGTCCGTGTACCACACATTATAATAGAATAGGCTAGGTCTGTGATTCAGGTCCGTACCTATTTGTTACTGAAAGTGTGTAGGTAGCGAGAAGAGAATTTGTGTGATCAGAGTGCCCGCCAGTCTAGGGAGTTAGACTGAGCGGAAGATTTAGACTAGGGGAGAAGTAGAGATGTTGAGTCCTTTTTACTTTGAACTATAAATAGTAAAGTCTTGAGAATCTGAGAGTGATACTCCCCAGATGTAAGCAAGTTTCCAAACTGGGTGAACAAACTGACTGTGTCTTCCTTATTCGTTTGTAGAATAATTTCCGCATGAAGAGACAGAGAGCAGAAGCTATAACTCCAGTGGCTGTAACTCGAGTTCAGCAGCGCAGGATATTTTCATTTGTTATCAAACTCGATCACTCAAAGTGGCTATACATACAAATTCTTTTACGGATCTATATGCTTCGATTGGAACTTCCAGTTCCAGAACAGGCGGCTGGTATACCACAATAATGAAACCTCCTCTCTTTTTTTTAGGTTGGGGATTTCATGCTTCTTTGCCTCTTTTGATAGTAGAGATAGTCGCATAGCTTCATATTCCTTTCGGAATGAGGGATCCCCGTTGGCAACAACCACGGTAGTTGTTGCGGAACTACTGGGCCGGGAGAGGGCAACCTCTTGTTCTTGCTCCTCTTGTTCGCTTCGGGTACGGAGGTCCTACGGTAGGTAATAGGAGGCACAAGAAACTTGACCGAAGGGGACCAGCGCTTCTACTCCTCCAGCGAGGAGTCGTGAACGGTGGGAGGTCATAGAGAATTGACCTATTCATAGAGTGATCCTATGAGAATATCTTTTTTGCCTTGCTAACTCATCTTAGAACGCCACTAACCCTGCTTCCCTTAAAGGGAGTAATTATATCTATCTCCGGGGCATACCTGTCGAATGAAAAGACCTCACTCTGTCAACAACATTCCGCCACCCTTCCTAAATAGGTTGGTGAAAGAAGTGGATATATTATTTGAGTAAAACGGACAGGGCATGATAAGCGGATAAATGACCTTATATTTGTCCATAATTTTCCCCTTACTTCTTGTTTGTTCCGTTATTTTATAAAGCCATTTGATGTTTTCTTTGTCCGTTTCAGGTTGAAAATGTGTACTACATGATACGAAGTGGCCCAAAGAAAATCTGGATGAATTCCAGTCGATCGAGATCAAAAGCAGCAAAATTGGGCAAGACTGCAGAAGTGATTTGCCCACCAGCATGGCCGAATCACCTCAGCTGCACGAATCAAATTGACTCGGGGAGAATTTAAGTGGTTTGACCGAATCACATGTGAGGTTGACTGAATCAGAAAGTGATTCGGCCAAGGGAGGAACGAGCTGTCCGAATCACTTCAGCTCTACAAGGAGGTTGACCAAAGTAAATGGAGGTTGACCGAATCAAAAAGTGATTCGGCCAAGAGTAATCGATTCGGCCAAGCAGAAGACAACACTGAGTATATGATACGGCCGAATCAGAAAGTGATTCGCCAGGTGCCCGAATCACTTCAGCTCTATAAGGATCTTGACCGAATCAAATAAGGGTTGACCGAATCAAAAAGTGATTCGGCCAGGACAAAGTGATTCGCCCAGCTCGAAACAAAACTGAGTAAATGATTCGGACACCCCTGTCCGAATCAGTTTCTTTAAGCCTTGTCCGAATCAAGTGATTCGGGCACTGCGGGCAAAATTTGGAAATTTTCAAATGGTATAAATAGAATGAGATGCAAAATTAGAATCTCTCTCTTCCAGAATTCAAAACCCTAGGCGATTGGCTCTTGGAGAAGTTGGAGAATTGTCAAGGATTGAAGGAAGAGACACGCAATTGGAGATCCTACATCAACCCTCTACTCATCCACTATTCTTGGGCATCCAATTGGTGAACAATTTCAATTTGAATATCATGTTTTGTTTCAAACTCACCATGAGTGAGTAATTGTTCAGTAGTTGGGGTCCTTATGGATCCCTTAGGTTTGATTGTAATGCAAGACTTGTCTTTTTATCTATATGAATGAAGTTTGGTTGAAAATTCTCTTGCTTGTTCTTCATATCAATTCTGTGCACACCAAGTGTTTGACGAAATACCTCATTGAGTATGAATTGGTATAACACCTAGGGAAATGGGAGTATAACACCTAGGTTGTTTAGAAGATCAAGCATGATTAGTTTAGGTTGCGTGTGTGCGCGAGAGTGACATACGCATTTGACTAGGCTAAGTATTGAGCGACTTTAGTTTACTATCAATAGACCGAGAGGTTGAGATTGGGAGACTTTAGTTCTACGCGGTTCAATAGAGCGAGAGTTTGCGGACCGTACTATTTAGGTATTATTCCCATTCTAGAGAAGGAGCGAGAGTTGAATTTAGAATGTGTGATACCTTAGCCTAGAACCATCACTCGAATTTACTCATGATTTAGACAATTTTTGTCTTGCTAATCGCATGATCTAGGGGTGAAGTGGGATTCCGACTACGCTTTCTCTGTTATTTTCTCCTAGACCATATTCCATCTTGTCTTTAGTATTCACTAGAGATACCTCACCTAGAGGAAAAACCCTCTTTTTTTTAGTAGACTTACATTAGGCATTACTAGCTAGCTTTAGACTAATCTAGGCTTTTCTCTTGGGATAGACTCGAGGTCAGTCGGATATAAATATTGTTTGAACACCGTGATTGGACTAGTATTCATACTACCGCAACAACCACAGCGTTTCAGGGCAAACAACAGCTTCAAAGCTCACTAAATTCTTTTTCAAAGGAGAAGGGGCTCTTTAGATTAAGAGGTGAAGTAAGGGGTGCCGAAGTCTTCAAAACCTTTCTTTATGTAGAATCTGATCCGGGAGAGCATTGCTATCATCTAAGGCTACCATGAAAGAAGGACAAAGCACCAACAGACCGCCGTTGCTTCAAGGAGTAAACTATGGCTACTGGAAGGCGCGAATGAAGGCGTTTATTAAAGCCATTGATGAAATGGCTTGGAGGGCAGCCATATCAGACTGGTCTCACTCGATGACTGTAGATAGCTCGGAGTTACACACAAGCAACCTGAAAACAGGTGGACATCTATGAGGGTATATTTGATGAGTAGCCTCAACATCAGGAAATTGTAAGGCTTTGAATGTTATATTTGATGTTGTAGATGCTAACAATTTTAGGTTGATCTCCAACTGTGACACGGCCAAACAAGCATGGGAGATCCTTGAAACTGTTTATGAGGGAACAGACAAAGTGAAGATCTCTATAATGTAGATGATAACGTTAAGGTTTGAAAGCCTAAAAATGCTGGAAGAAGAGACCATCTCTGAGTTTAATGCCAGATTGTGTGATATATCAAACGAGGCCCATGCAGCTGGTGAACCAATTCAGGAGGAGAAGCTAGTAAGAAAAGTCCTCAGATCTCTTACCTCGAAGTTTGATATGGGTGACTGTCATCAAAGAAGCCCAGGATGTGAAGAACATGAGGCTGGAGACACTGGTCAATTCACTGAGGCAATTCGAGATGAAAGTTACAGAGACTGCTTCACCAACTTCTGGGAAAGACCTCGGACTGAAAGCCGAGACTAAAGAAAAAGAGGCAGTCACAGATGATGTCAACCAACAACTATCTCTGCTTGTCAAAAACCTTGGGAAGTTCATGAAAAGAATGGATCAGAAACCTGCATACTTAGGTCATTTATCCACGGGGAGAAACAAAAGAGGGGACAATTCCTAGAGAAAAAGCAAGGATGCTGACAAGATAATGATGAAGGAAAAGACAAGCAGAGAGGAATCCAGTGTTGGGAAAGCGAGGGATATGGACATAGGCAATCTGAGTGCCCCAGTTACCTGAAGAAGAATAGCAAGTCTCTAACAGCAAATTGGAGTAATGATGAAAGTGAAGAGGAGACTGATCTCAAATGAAATCTAGCTTTGACCGCTGTATTTAGTAATGATGATTCAAATCAAATAAAGACAGACTTTGTTTATAGGATTTTTGAATCTGACGGCAGTGATGATGAAGAATTCTCCGTAGAGACTTTTGCTAAGCTGTTCAAATTGATACAAGAGAAGTGTCAGGAAGTTATTGAAGACAACAAAGAATTACCGTCAAAGGTTTCCATTGGAAGGAGAAAGAGACGAGCTTCAGAACATCATCATCTATCTATCCAAGGAACAACATTCAGATGATGCCAAGATAGTTAGTGAAGGCTGTCGACAGAAAGCTATATCCAGAGCAAATAGTGGAGAGGCATCCATTCTGGATGAAATCTTGGCTAACCAAAGGTATGTAGGTGGGATTGAAGGTCAAGGGTACATAGGTGATGAAGGAGCATGTGTAACTACATTTGTCAAAGCCACGATTACTGATCAAAATGCAAACATTCAGGAGGACCCTATCTCAGTTATTTCGGAAGAAGTACCAAAGAGAAAATACAAGAGAATGCTGAAGCAATCTCTGGACCAGTCTCCTGCCTAGAAACTCATATCAAAGAAGAGGAGATTCTACACATTTGATCAAGTCTGACATCTTTGGAGAAAGTGTCCTACACTAGCTGAGTACAGGAAGACTAAAAAAGAACCAAGTATCAGACAAGTCAGAACAATGAACCGTCTGATCACATATGAGTACTACCCCTCACAGTCGCAGGTAAACCGAGGTTATCGTGTTACTGTGCAGGAAGTTTTCAGCAGCACTGGAGGTTCAACCAATCAGAGGAAAAGGCACAGAAAGAAGCAAATCACATATCACTCTTCAGCAACCGCAAAAGGGGCAGAACACCTGAGAAGAACAAGTATCAAATGCGCAGGGATAATTGATCGCGCGTCGTTGTGCGCGTCAAATTAATTCGGCGCAGACAATCCTCTTCCACTTAGTACAGCGGTTAAGTCGGGGTCGAATCCACGGGGAGGCAGTAGATTAGCTTTAACTAGTAACCTGCACTTACGAAAACTGGGGGTGTGAGTGATTGGTGTTGCGCAATGCGCGAGTAAACAGTAGTAAAATGCTAGAATTGCACTAGACGTGCGCAGACAGTAGAGATTAAGTACTATGACTATGAGAAGTATCGGCGCAGACAATCCTCTATGAGTGTATTCCTTATCATCGACTCTAAATGTCTACAGTTTGGTTTGCTAATGTTAGTGTCCGATCAAGGCTTCCTAACATGTGCGCATGTTCCGATCAAAGTTCATGAGCTATTAATTCTTAGGACTAGTCTAACCAGCTACGAATCCTGTCACAATAGCAACTGATTATCCTAGTGCGTTACTCCTAGTCGTCACCGTCAGGCTATTCAACTAGTTTAACATATAACAACAAGCAACAAGAGTAAGATTGCGGTTCAAGGCTTCCCCTACTCATGCAACTAGCTGTCAACAGTGTGCACAGAATTAATATAACCAAACAAGCTATGCATTAAGCGCAAGTCTCAAAGGAAATACTCATAGATTCATGCCCAACCGATACTAAGCGTTTAGCTAGACATGCTAGTAGTAAACATCATAGAGACAGTAAGTAATAACTAAAGCATCCAAGAAAAAAATAGCAACCAGTGCGTGCAGGTTGCAGTCTCGGCTGGCGCAGTCGGCTAGCGCAGGTCCTCTCAGCAGGCTCGTGTGTTTTTCAGTTCTGCCGCTCTCTCGTGTGCCTCTCGATCCTTTGGTGCTGATTAATTTTTCCAATGTGTGTCCCTCAAACCCTAGCCTTCCTCTCTTTATATACTGCTCAAGAGGCTCATCCTTGGCAACTTCCAAATCTGGTTGTGTTAGGATTTGGAAACACCACTCTCTGCGCATGGCGCACTGCTCCTGGTTAGCGCAATCGGTTAGCGCACCGTGGTCGACTCTGCCAACTCTTCTGTTTGCGCCGCTAGCTCCGCAGGCTGTGTGATGCGCGTCCTAAACGCTGCCTGTTAGCGTGTATCCGACTTAGGCCCTCGTTTCGCCCTGAAATACAAAAACACTGGAAACCAGTAATCTTGTACACAAAATAATGCAAACAAGCATAGGGTTAGGATCTAAATAATGTGTATAAATAGGCTCTATCAAACCCCCCACACTTGCCCCTTGTTCGTCCCGAACAAGCACTCAAGCACGGATACCATTACCTCTCTGGAGTCTAGCGCACAGTCTTGCATTCTGGCGCGATCTGCACTATTGATCATCTTGCGCTGCTCTACCACCTGCGCGCAACTGCCTTCAACAGTTCTAATATAATAATTTCGCAATTCATTAACTCTCAGCTGGGATGAAGATCATTTCGGATGGCTGGGAGATAGCTCTTCATAGGCTCCAGGTTGTCAGCTCTCACTCCGAGGATGGGTATATGGTTAACAGTGCAAGCTTCTTCCGGTGCATGATTCTTCCGCGCACTTTCTGGGAACTCAAGCCTTTGATGATTTTCTTTGTGGGCTTTGCGCACGCTGGTACGTATTTGTGCGCATGCTGATTCTTTTTAGCGCATATCATCTGCTGGTATTTTTCCTTTTGTACAGCTTTGTCTACGGTTCCTATGTTTCCCAGAACGGTTCCAGTCTCGGCCTCCGGATAACAGCTATGGAACAACACCCCGCTCTCCCTCCGTGGTCTATCTGCGCAGGTCGGCGCACGTGTTTACACCCGCGCCCGCCTTCCCTAGCTCGACTTCCAGAGGGAAGGTGGTCTGTTTTCCCACCTCGCCACGCTTTGGGTACTAGCCTTCGGCATCTGCGTGACTGAGCGCGCTCTCTTGTTCCGAAGGTCCCGAAGCACCGGCCTCCACTAACGCTTTTGACCATATACCTCACCTCCGAAGCTCGAACGACTAACCGCCTCTCTAGAGCATTTCTGTCAACTCCACATCCCCTGTATATCCAACTAACAGGAGCAGAAAAAAATGAAAAAAATATACTAAAACAGTTGATAGCAGCGCACGCAATATGCATAGCGCAAAACAAGCTGAACAGTGTGCGCAACCCGCACACAAGCGCACTACTGCTACTGTTTCCTTCAACTACACTAAGCTACACTACAAAGCTAAAAAAAAAGGGAAATGTAAATGCTACGCTCCCCCCCACACTTAAACAGAGACGTGTCCCCACGACACAGGTTCAAGCGCACGGAGAACGCGCACACATGCAAGCAAAACAAAGAACATAAGAATAAAAACATATAGTCACAAAAGATAGCATGGGGGCACAAAAATATTCAGCAAAATATAGCAATAGATAGCAACAGTTTTCAAAAGGATAAGAAAAGCAAACCACCCGAAAGAAATGCGCGCCCTACTGCGGCCCTAGATGTCCTCGGAGCTGGACTCAGCCTCTGATCCGTACGCCTCCTCCTCTGAAGAATCTGTCATGTACTCGGTGCTGGAGGCTGGTGGAACGACAGAAATGGCGGCGGGCTGAGCCACGAGGTCGTCCTCTGAGACAGGATCCCATAGCGAATCTGAGCTGGTACTAAGGACGGGATCTGCTTCAGGGGACCTCGGAATGGACGGCTGTGCAGGGGGTGGTGCAGGTGCTGGTGCTGGGTCTACTGCTGGGGTGGGTTCTGGTGCTGGGGCTGGCTCGGGAACTGGCTTGGAGGGCTGGCTGGCTGGTGCGGCTCGCTGGGGGACCCTGGAGGTGGCCTGCGCAGGCTGAGGAGAGGGGCAATAGCATCTCCAAATCTCCACCCTGATGGTGGGCTCATACTCAAATCTGCCCCCTCTGGCGCTAAATATTCGAGCACGCGCATGACGTTGAACATCATGCGCTGCTCCTCTGGTACTTCCTCTGGCGCCTCCCCTGACTCCAACCTGGGGCGCTTCCCGTGTGCACGCAGGGGAGAATCCTCAATGGAAATGGTAACGCGGGGGCACAACTGGCTCTGGGGCCTCGTCCTCCTCCATCTCCTGCGCAGCCTCTGCTGCTTGCGCGCTGCTCTCCGCTCGTGGCCGCGGCGCTCTGGCCGGCTGCAGACGGTAGCACCACTCCAATGTGCCATCCTCTCTCACGGCTACCGCCCTTATCTGCAGCATGTGGGCGCGGTCCAGGGGAACAGCAGGCACCACTGTGTGCTCTGGCACCTCAGGCTCTCCATGCAACGCACGTAGCAGGTGCGTTATTATCCCTCCGCAAGTCAGCAGCCCCTTGGTGCTGACCCGGCTCTAGTGGATCACCATGTTCAAAACAAACAGCACCCTCTTCCCATAATAAAAGCCCTTCAAAATCTCCATATCCAGCAAGCTGATCTTCGGCGCACCATTAAAACGCCCAATGATCGCATAGGCGACCAAGCGCCACAAGTAGAACATCCACGGGTCGCGCAGCTCGCGTCCTCGGCTGCGCCCCGCGGCAAAAACTGGGCCGGTCGCCATCTCATGCCTCCTGATTCGTGTGCGCGTCCATGTCAGCTTCTCGCACCTTAGCGCACCTCAGTGTGCGCTTCAGCCTCTTAGCCGAGGCAATGTACCCCAACCCTCGGTGCCGGTACCTTATCTCCATATCATTCGTTTCTAGCGACGCCAGAAACTCGCAAGTGTCCTCCTTGTCTGCTGCGCTGTTGATCTCCAACAACGCCTCCCAACCTGCCAGCGCGAGCTTCTCCAAGACGAGGTCCTCCATACCGACCTCCCGCAGGAACTCCCTGCTGATGTACGGAATCCCGTACATCTCAAGCCTCAGGAAGGTTGCGTACTGGCTGGCAAAGTGAGCTGGGGTCGCTTGGTCCTCGGCAGGCTGCATCGTGCGCTGTGTCTCTCCGGTCAACTATGGTCAACACTCTCTAAAGCTCAGAAAATCCAAACTCCTCCAAATGCCCTGAAACTTTCAGCAATTGGGCGCCTACTCCCCGCCTACAAAACCCACTAACCAAACCTCCAATCGGGGCACGCTAGCTTGGTGCGATTTCAGACCTAGGTTACCCCTCTTCTCGCACAAACCCTAATGCAATCGGCTCAAATCGGGGGGAAAGGTTACCTGAAGGGAGTGCGACGGAGTGCTTCTCAAATCTCTCTAAACAGAAGCTGGGTTGTGCGTCGGACGGTGAGCGGAGGTGTGAGGGCGGGAGTTTCTCTTGCAACGGTCAAGTGAAAAAGTGCTGAAAATTTCTAAGTACTGCCCCTATATACCCCCTGACTGGCGCAGCTGTCCCGCGCACTGAAGTGCGCACGGACCTGCGCACTGCTGCTCGACTAGAAAAAACTACAAGTCCTAAACTCGCTAAAAGACACTACAGAAATTAAAAGAAAAACATGTAAAAGTAAAACGTGTCGGGTTACCTCCCGACAAGTGCCCTTGTTTAACGTCGTTTGCTCGACTGTACCTCGTTACTTGCGTGAAAGTATACCAGCGACCTCCACCACACTTGCTTCTGAGTGACCCTGCGATTGTGCATGTATTGTGTTCTTCTTGGTCCTGCGCAAAGGGTCGGACGGGTGGTCAGCATGGTTAATAGTATGTGATAAATTATAAGTAACGAGGGTAGGTAAAGAGGGAGAAGAAATATGAGCAATAGTCCCCTGTTCTCCCACTGGCGCGTCTGGAGATGACTCTGACGCAGCTACCTGCGCATCTGCTATCTCAGGCTCTACCAATTCAATTTCGCGCGCTGTGCTATCCCAAGGTTCTCCTAAATACCGTTTGACTCTATGCCCATTGACCTGAAAATGATGCTGGTGCTCGTTTTCTAACTCGATTGTTCCGTAGGGGAAAACCTTGGTGACTGTGTACGGTCCCATCCATTTGCTGCGCAGCTTTCCTGGCATGAGCTTTAGGCGTGATGAGAATAATAATACCTGGTCTCCTGGCTCAAAAGTGCGTCGGAGGATATGCTTGTCATGAAATGCCTTTGTGCGCGCCTTGTAATCTCGCAGTCCCTCATAGGCATCCAGGCGCAGCTCTTCTAATTCGCTTAGCTCAAATGCGCGCTCCTTTCCGGCCTCGTCTAGGTTCAGGTTGCAAATGCGTAATGCCCAATATGCTTTGTGATCTAACTCCACTGGCAGGTGGCATGCTTTTCCGTAAACCAACCGGAACGGTGAAGTCCCAATTGGCATCTTATGCGCAGTGCGGTATGCCCACAGCGCATCTTCAAGACGCTGGCTCCAATCTTTGCGCGACGGTCTCACGGTCTTTTCGAGGATGCGCTTGATCTCTCTGTTGGAAACCTTGGCCTGTCCATTTGTCTGAGGATGATAAGCAGTGGACGTCTTGTGGCGCACTCCATAATGCTTGAAAACTTACGCCACAATTCTGTTGCAAAAGTGCGTCCCCTGGTCGCTAGTGATTGCCTTAGGCACTTCGTACCTGCAAAATATGTTAGTTCTCAAAAAGTCAGCGACCGTCTTACCATCGTCTTTCCGTGTAGCCTTGGCCTCAACCCATTTGGAGACATAATCTACCGCGACCAAAATATACTCGTATCCGGAAGATGGGGGAAATGGCTGATAGAACCTATTTATACACATTATTTAGATCCTAACCCTATGCTTGTTTGCATTATTTTGTGTACAAGATTACTGGTTTCCAGTGTTTTTGTATTTCAGGGCAAAACGAGGGCCTAAGTCGGATACGCGCTAACAGGCAGCGTTTAGGACGCGCATCGCACAGCCTGCGGAGCTAGCGGCGCAAACAGAAGAATTGGCAGAGTCGACCACGGTGCGCTAACCGATTGCGCTAACCAGGAGCAGTGCGCCATGCGCAGATAGTGGTGTTTCCAAATCCTGACACCACCAGATTTGGAAGTTGCCAAGAATGAGCCTCTGAGCAGTATATAAAGAAGAGAAGAAGGCTAGGGTTTGAGAATCATACAATCATACAATCATCATATCATCATTCAGAGAGGACCACAGCACACGGGAGAGCGACAAGATCAAAAACACACGAGCTTGCTGAGAGGACCTGCGCTAGCCGACTGCGCCAGCCGAGACTGCAACCTGCACGCACTGTTTGCTATTGTTTTCTTGGACACTTTAGATATTATTTACTATTTCTATGATGTTTACTACTAGCATGTCTAGCTAAACGCTTAGTACCGGTTGGGCATGAATCTATGAGTATTTCCTTTGAGACTTGCGCTTAATGCATAGCTTGTTTGCTTATATTAATTCTGTGCACATTGTTGGCAGCTTGTTACATGAGTAGGGGAAGCCTTGAACCGCAATCTTACTCTTGTTACTTGTTGTTGTATGTTAAACTAGTTGAATAGCCTGACGGTGCCGACTAGGAGTAACGCGCTAGGATAATCAGTTGCTACTGTGACAGGATTCGCAGCTGCTTAGACTAGTCTTAAGAATAAATAGCTCATGAACTTTGATTGGAACATGCGCACATGTTAGGAAGCCTTGATCGGACACTAACATTAGCAAACCAAACTATAGACATTTAGAGTCGATGATAAGGAATACACTCATAGAGGATTGTCTGCGCCAATACTTCTCATAGTCATAGTACTTAATCTCTACTGCCTGCGCACGTCTAGTGCAATTCCTGCGTTTACTACTGTTTACTCGCGCATCGCGCAACCCCAATCACTCACACCCCCAGTTTTCGTAAGTGCAAGATACTAGTTAAAGCTAATCTACTGCTTCCTTATGGATTCTACCTCGACTTAACCGCTGTACTAACTGGAAGAGGAAGGAATTAATTTGACGCGCACAACGACGCGCGCATCAAATTTTGGCGCCGTTGCCGGGGAAGCAACACAGATAAGCTTTAACCAGCTTAGGTTTTCTTTTAATAGTTAGTTATTTCTGTTTGCTTTATTTTCGTTGTTGTTTCTGACAGCGCACAATCACCATTGGCCTGCGCAACCTTGAAACAGTTGCGCTGCGCAGATTCTAGTTGCGCACTGACAGACGCAACCGCTTAGTTATCTTTTAATTTCATTTTCTTTGAGATTTAGAACAGGTCATGGAGGATAACAGTGTCGTTGGGGACAACTTAGGGGACAGAAGCCCGAAAGAAGCGAGAGCACATAACCGCGCAACCCTGTTCAGAGAGGAAGTGCAGCGCGAGGTTGAAGCAAGGAGGGCCGCTGAAGTGTATAATGCGCCACCCGTGCAACAGGCCGCGCGACGCAGAACAGTGCACGAGATGTCAGCCCCACTCACAGTTAAACAGCCATGGTGCATCGTGCTTCCACCAGACGGTCATTTTGAACTACGGAGCTCGCTCATTCATCACATGCCCAAGTTCCACGGGATGAACAACGAGAATCCAGTCAAGCATGTGTGAGAGTTCCTAGTCATTTGCGAGAACATGAAGGCCGAAGGGGAGAGCGATGAAGCGCTGAAGATGAAAGCATTCCCATTTTCACTGTGTGACACGGCCAGGCATTGGCTAATGAACTTACTAGCATAATCAATTCACACATGGGAGCAGCTGCAGAAGAAGTTCTTGGGCAAATTTTATCCCGCAGCAAAGATCGCGCTACTCAGGAGGGAGCTGGCCGCACCTAGGCAGAGCGCAGGAGAGTCGCTGTCAGAGTATTACGAGCGTTTCAGGGAGCTAGAGGCCAACTTCTACAATCACGGCCTGCCCCAGAATGTGCTGATAGAGAATTTCCTGAATGGGCTGCTGCCCATGGAGCTGAGATTATTGAACGCATGCGCAGGAGGCGACATTTGCAACATGTACCCAGAAGACGCGTGGCAGCTGATAGAAGACTCTGCTGGTCAGGTAAGACATCAGCTAACACTTGAAAATAGTCGTGCTCGTTCTGTGCATCAGGTAGAAACAAGCGCTGAGATCAAGGAAATGAAGGCCATGCTGCAGAAGTTGATGAGTGCGCAAAGCGCACAACCAGTTGCGCCAAAGGTATGCGAATTCTGCAATTCCACCGAGCACAAAACCAATGCAGGTCCCACGCTTTTTGAGGAATCTGGAGATGTCAATGCTCTCGGAGGATGGGACAACAGAGGGCCACAGAGACAGAATCAGCCGCGCTTTGGACTGGCCGCAAATGGGTTCAGATGGAAGGACGAAAACAATTTTCAGAGGCAGTCCGCGGATCAGCGCGCGCCACAGCAGACGCAACAAGCTGCACCCTACAATCCACCGCATCGCCGCTGATCGCGCGTCGTCGTGCGCGTCAAATATAATCCTTCCTCTCCCACTAGTACAGCGGTTAAGTAAGGGTCGATCTCCACAGGGAGCAAGCAGTGAGTCTTAGCCAGTAACCTACACTTAAGAAAACGGGGGTTTCGTGAGTGATTGGGGGTTTTGCGCGATGCGCGAGTAGCAGTGAATATCGTAACGCAGGAAATTGCACTAGACGTGCGCAAGCAGTATAGATGAGATACTATGTTTATGAGAAGTGCTGGGCAGACAATCCTCTATGAATGCATTCCTTATCATCGACTCTAAATGTCTATAGTTTGTGTCCTACTTGGGTTAGTGTCCGGTAAAGGGTTCCTAACACACGCGCATGTTCCGTTCAAAGTTCATGTGCTATTAATCCTAGAACTAGACTAAACAGCTGCGAATCCTGTCACAGTAGCAACTGCCTACCCTAACTCGTTACTCCTAATTGTCACGGTAAGTTTGCGGTTCAAGGCTTCCCCTACGCATGCAACTAGTTTAACAGGTGACAAGCAAGCAACACAAGTAAGATTGCGGTTCAAGGCTTCCCCTACTCATGCAACTAACTGTCTCAGTACGCACAGAATTAATACAAGTAAATAAACTATGCATTAAGCTCAAGTCTCAAAGGTAATACATCATAGGTTCATGCCCGACCAACACTAAGTGTTTAGCTAGACATGCTAGTGGTAAACATCATAAAATAGTAAATAACAACTACTGTATCAGAGAAAACGGTAGCAAATAGTGCGTGCAGTGTCTTCTCTTGGCTGGCGCAGTCGGCTGGCGCAACTCTCCTTGACAGGTCCGTGTGTTTTCCAGTTCTGCCGCGCAGTGCCTCTGGAGTGCCACTGAGTGATGATGTTCCGCTCTCTTGAAACCCTAGACTTTCTTTGTTTAAATAGTGCCCAGGAAGTTTCATCTTTTGGCAACTTCCAAATCTGGTCACTGGGACTTTGCGCCTGGCGCACAGCATTGATTGGCGCAATCGGGTAGCGCACCTCTGCTGTCTTTCGCCATTTCTTCTTCTGTTTGCGCCGCTAGCTCCGCAGGCTGATCTTTCACTCCTAGAACGCTGCCTGTTAGCGCGTATCCGACTCAAGAACTCGTTCTGACCTGATATACAAAAACATTGGAAACGAGTAATCTTGCTCATGAAATATTGCAAACAAGCATAGGGTTATGACCTAAATAATGTGTATAACTAGGCTCTATCAAACCCCCCACACTTGCCCCTTGTTCGTCCCGAACAAGTACTGAAACGCGGATACAATTACCTTTTCTGGAGACTAGCGCACAGCCTTGCATTTTAGCGCAAAATGCACAGTTGCTCAACTTGTGCTGCTCTATCACCTGCGCACAACTGCACTCAACAGTTCTAATATAATAATCCTGAAATTTCATTACCTCTCAGCCGGGATGAAGATCTTTGGATGACTGGGAGATAGCTCTTCTTAGGCTCCTGGTTGTCAGCTCCCGCTCCGAAGATAGGTATATGGTTTCTTGCGCGAGCTTCTTCCAGTGCGTCATTCGTTCGCACACTTCCTGGGAACCTGAGCCTTTGATGATATCCTTTTGGTCTTGCGCACGCAGGTACTAAGTAGTGCGCATGCTGATTCTTTGTAACGCAAATCATCTGCTTCTGCTGGTATTTTTCTTTTGTACAGCTTCCTTTCCAATTTGTTTCATTCCCAGAACAGTTCCAATCTCAGCCTTCGGATAGCAGCTATGGAACTCGTTCCGCTCTCCCTCCTTGGTCCGTCTGCGCCGGTCGGCGCACGCGTTTACAACCGCGCCCGCTTTCCTTAGCTCGGCTTCCAGAGGGAAGGTGGTCTGTTTTCCCACCTCGCCACGCTTTGGGTATTTCGCCTTTGGCATCTGCGTGACTGAGCGCGCTCTTTTGTTTCGAAGGTTGCGAAGCACCGGCCTCCACTAGCGCACTCGACCATATACCTCGCCTTCGAAGCACAAGCGACTAACCGCCTCTCTGGAGCATTTCTATCAACTCCACATCCCCTGTATATCCCAACTGACAGGAGCAGAAAAAAACGAAAAAATTATGCTAAAACAGTAGAGAACGGCGCACGCAATACGGATAGCGCAACATAAGCTGGAGCGCATGCGCATCCTGCACCTTAGCGCACTACTGCTACTAATTCTCTTCAACTTAAACTAAGCTATACTAAAAATGCTCAAAACATGAAATGTAAGAGTAACGCCCCCCCCCCCCCCCCCCACACTTGAACAGAGACGTGTCCCCACGACTCAAGCTCAAGCGCACGGAGGCTGCGCACATGCATGCAATGCAACGAAAATAAAGAACAGAAACGGGGACACAAATAGTCACACAAAATATAGCAAGGGAGTCACAGAATGTAGGGCACAAATATTCAGCACACATAATAGTCAACTAGACGCAGCAAAATAAAAGACACCACCCTAAAGAAAATCACTGCGCCTGCCCAAGGCCTTAGAAGTCCTCCGAGCTAGAATCAGCCTCTGAATCATGCGCCTCCTCCTCTGAAGAATCTGTTAAGGAGTCGGTGCTGGAGGCTGGTGGTACTACGGTGAGGGGAGGAGGCTGTACTGCGAGGTCATCCTCGGAAAGTGACTCCCATATGGAATCGGAGTCTACGCTGGGAAAGTTAATGGGGGACTCCGGAACAGAAGGCCGGGCAGGGGAAGCTGCTGGTGGTTGTACTGGTTCGGGTTCAGGGATGAGTTCTGCTTCTGGTGCTGGTGCTGATGCAGGTGCGGACTCTGCTGGGGGTGCTGGGGCTGGTGCTGGAGAGGGTGCTGCTGAGGGCTGAGCAGGAGGGCTGGCTGGCTGGGCTGGGGTTCTGGTAGGAGGAGGATGGTGGAGGCTGAGGAGAGGGGGAATCGCGTCTCCAAATTTCCACCCGGATGGTGGACTCATACTTAAATCCGCCCCCTCTGGCGCTAAGTATTCGAGCACGCGCATGACGTTGAACAACATGCGCTGCTCGGCAGTGGCTTCCTCGGGCGCCTCCTCAGTCTCAGTCCTTGGGCGCTTGGCACGTGCACGAGGGGGAGAATCCTCGATGGAAATGGTCACTGGCTCCCCCTTTGGTGCACGGGCCCTCTGGTGCGCTCCAGTCTGCGCCCGGGTCCTTGGGCGCCTGACTAGAGGCACCTCTGGTTCTAGGGCCTCCTCCATCTCTTCATCTGCTGCGGCGGCTGCGGCGGCTGCTGCTGCGGCTGCTGCTGCGCCTTGCGCACTGCTCTCTGCTCTGGCCCGCGGTGGTCTGGCTGGCTGCAGACGGTAGCACCACTCTAGTGTGCCATCGTCCCGAACAGCTACCGCTCTGATTTGCAGCATGTAGGCGCGGTCCAGAGGTATAGCCTGCACCAAGGTGTGTTCTGGCACCTCGGGCTCTCCATGTAAGGCCCGCAGCAAGTGCGTGATAAGGCCTCCACACGTCAGCGGCCCCCTCATGCTGACTCGGCTCCAATGATGCACCATGTTCAGGATGAACAGCACCTTCTGCCCATAATAAATCCCCTTCAAAAAGAGTTGCCATGTCCCGCCAAGCCTCCTGGTTATTGTGCGTGTCTAACTCCTCCTCACGCACCTTGGCGCACCCGAATGCGCGCCTCAGATCGACAGCAGAGGTCTGAAGGCGGGAGCTCGTGTGCAACGGTCGAGTGAAAAGTGCTGGGAATTTTTCTAAGTCTGGCCTTATATACCCCCCTCTGGCTAGCGCAACTGACCTGCGCATTGATAGGCGCACGGTCCTGCGCACTTGTGTGACTAAAAAAACTACCAAACCCTAGACTAGCTAAAAACACTCAAAAAAAAAACAAAAAAAAAAACAAAACAAGCAGAATAAAATGTGCCAAAATAAAATGTATCGGGTTACCTCCCGACAAGTGCCTTTGTTTAACGTCGTTGGCTCGACGGTACCTCGTTACGTGCCAAGAAGTGCGTCTGCAGCCTCCCCCACTCTTGCTCCTGAGTGTCCTTGCGCCAGTGCTCGTGTTACGATCTCATTGGTCCTGCGCAAAGGATACAAGGGAAGGTCAGCATGTGATACATTATTCGTAATGAGGGTAGATGCAGAGGGAGAGGAGATATAGGCGATGGGTGCTAGTTCTCCCTCTGAAGCATCTGGTGGTGCGTCTGGCGCAGCAGCTTGCGCGTCCACTATCTCTGGCTCGGCCAAGTCAATGTTGCGTGCTGCGCCATCCCAAGGTTCGCCCAAGTACCGTTTGACTCTCTGCCCGTTAACCTGAAAACGATGCTGGTGCCCGTCTTCTAATTCAATTGTGCCGTAGGGGAAAACCTTGGTGACGGTGTATGGTCCCGTCCACTTGCTGCGCAACTTCCCAGGCATGAGCTTCAGGCGGGATGAAAACAATAGTACCTGATCTCCTGGTTCAAACGTGCGCCGGAGGATATGCTTGTCGTGAAATGCTTTGGTGCGCTCCTTGTAATCGCGCAGTCCCTCATAGGCGTCCAGGCGCAACTCTTCTAGTTCGCTCAGCTCAAATGCGCGCTCTTTTCCTGCCTCATCCAGGTTCAGGTTGCAAATACGTAAGGCCCAATATGCCTTGTGCTCGAGCTCTACTGGCAGGTGGCATGCCTTCCCATAGACCAGCCGGAATGGTGAGGTTCCAATGGGCGTCTTGTGTGCAGTGCGGTATGCCCACAGCGCATCATCCAGGCGCTGGCTCCAATCCTTGTGCGACGGCCTCACAGTCTTTTCCAAGATGCGCTGGATCTCTCTGTTAGAAACTTCGGCCTGTCCATTTGTCTGCGGATGGTAAGCGGTGGACGTCTTGTGGCGCACCCCATAGTGCTTGAAAACTTGCGCCACAACCCTGTTGTAGAAGTGCGTCCCCTGGTCGCTGATAACTGCCTTAGGCACTCCGTACCTGCAAAATATGTTAGTTCTGAGAAAATCAGCGACAGTCTTACCATCATCCTTGCGCGTGGCCTTAGCTTCGACCCATTTGGATACGTAATCCACGGCCACCAGTATGTACTCGTAGCCGGCAGATGGGGGAAATGGACCCATGAAGTCGATTCCCCAAACATCGAACACTTCATCTACCAAAATCGGGGTCTGCGGCATCTCGTTGCGCGCGGAGATCCCTCCAGTGCGCTGGCACCTGTCACACTTCCTGCAGTGGTCATAGGCATCTCTGAATAGGTGCGGCCAGTAGAATCCGTAGTCCAAGATCTTCCTGCTCGTGCGCTTGGGACCGAAATGTCCTCCACAGGCGTGCGCATGACAAAACATCAACACAGAGTTAATCTCATGGTCAGGCACGCAACGTCTTAATATCCGATCTGGACCTATTCTAAGCATGTAAGGATCATCCCAAAGGTAATGCTTGGACTCATGTTTCAATCGCATGCACTGAGTTTTATTGAAATGAGGAGGGAACGCACCTGTGACCAGGTAATTTGCGATATGCGCATACCATGGTACCTTACCTGTTAGCGCCATCAGATGCTCGTCAGGGAATGTCTCCTTGATCTGCCCTGGCTCCTCATCCTTTACGATTCTGCTCAGGTGATCAGCGACGGTATTTTCCGTGCCCTTCTTATCTTTGATCTCTAAATCGAATTCCTGAAGCAGAAGTACCCAGCGCATCAGGCGCGGCTTGGTCTCTTTTTTGGACATGAGGTAGCGGATAGCTGCGTGGTCCGTGTAGATGATGACTCTGGCGCCTAGAACATATGCTCGGAACTTCTCCAGCGCAAATACAATTGCCAGAAGCTCCTTCTCCGTGGTGGTGTAGTTCTTCTGCGCGGAGTCCAGTGTGCGCGATGCATAGTAGATGGCATGCGGCTTCTTGTCCGCGCGCTGCCCCAAGACTGCTCCTACTGCGTAGTCACTTGCGTCACACATCAGCTCGAATGGCAGGTTCCAGTCAGGTGCGCGCATCACTGGCGCACTGGTCAGCGCTTCTTTCAGCTTATCGAACGCCGCCCTGCACTCATCAGTAAAATCGAAGCACACGTCTTTTTGCAACAGGTTAGACAGGGGTATGCAAATTTTAGAGAAATCCTTAATAAAACGCCTGTAAAACCCAGCATGCCCTAAGAACGATTTCACGTCGCGCACGTTGGTGGCATAAGGCAGATTAGAAATAATATCTATCTTAGCTTTGTCTACCTTAATACCCTCCTCTGAAATGATATGACCTAGTACTACTCCGTGCGTTACCATGAAATGACATTTTTCGTAATTTAGCACTAAGTTCTTAGAGATGCAGCGCGCTAAGACTTTATCTAGATGTGTTAAGCATGCATCAAAGGTACTCCCATATACAGTGAAATCATCCATGAACACTTCTATGCATATACCAATCATATCAGAGAAAATGCTCATGACGAGGCGTTGGAACGTACCTGGCGCGTTGCACAGCCCAAAAGACATACGCCGAAACGCAAATGTTCCGAAGGGGCATGTGAACGTGGTCTTCTCTTGATCCTCCGCAGCTATGGGTATCTGATTGTAACCTGAATATCCGTCCAAAAAACAAAAGTAAGGCTTACCTGCCAAGCGATCCAGCATCTGGTCCATGAAGGGTAGCGGGAAGTGGTCCTTGCGCGTTACAGCGTTCAGCTTCCTGTAGTCGATGCACATGCGCCAGCCAGTTTGTATGCGCTTGGGAACTAGCTCGCCCTGCGCATTCTCCTCCACCGTGATTCCTCCTTTCTTTGGCACAACGTGCACCGGGCTGACCCATTTGCTGTCTGAGATTGGGTATATGACCCCTGCGTCAAGCAACTTCAGGACTTCCTTTTGCACTACCTGCATCATATTTGGGTTTAACCTGCGCTGAGCCTCCCTGGATGGTTTGGCACCATCTTCCAACAGAATTCGGTGCATGCACACGTCTGGGCTCACTCCGCGCAGATCAGCAAGAGTCCATCCAATAGCGCGCTGGTTCCTGCGCAGCACCTGTTGTAAGCGCGCCTCCTGCTCTTTTTCCAATCCCTTCTTGATGATCACTGGCAGGGTGTCCTCATCTCCCAAGAAAATGTACTTGAGGTGCTCCGGGAGTTGCTTCAGTTCGATCTTGGGTGCCTGTTCAATAGAGGGCAAGATTTTGTTAGCGGTGCAAATATGAACTATATCAAGTACCTGTGTGGGTGCTGGTTCAGCACTGCTTAGCTCCTCCTCTTGCTCCTCCAGCTCTGCCTATGTCAGTAGCTCTGGTCCTATGGTTGCGCTCGCACACTGCGCTTCTGTGACTAAATCGTCAAAGCTGTCCATTGCGTGCACAGTAGCGTCCTCATGTGGGTGCTGCATCCCTTCGAAGATGTTGAAATGGATTTCTTCGCCATCTACCTCCATGGAGAGCGTGCCCCTCCACACGTCTATCTTCGTGCGCGCAGTCATCAGAAACGGTCTGCCTAGGAGGATCTGCGCACCGCTGGCGCTTGATTCACCCTCCATTTCGAGCACATAAAAGTCTGCTGGGAACACCAGCTCTCCCACTCGAACTAGGACATCTTCTATCATGCCTGCAGGTTGTTTGCACGATCTATCTGCTAGCTGAATTGTGAGACCTGCAGGTTTTAGTGGTCCAAGGCGCAAAGTTGCATAGAGAGAATATGGTAATAAATTGATTGATGCGCCTAAATCGATCATGCAATTGCTTACCGTGGTTTTACCTAAGGTGCAAGGGATAGTGAATGTACCTGGATCTCGGCACTTAGGTGGTACCTTTTGTTGCACGATTGCTGAGGCCTGCGCATTTAGCATTACCTGTGTGCATTCGCCTGTCCTCCTTTTATTTGTGCACAGCTCTTTTAAAAACTTCGCATACCTGGGAATCTGTCGAATAGCTTCTATGAGAGGTATGTTGATTTCCACCTTGCTGAACAGCTCATATAGTTCCTTGTCCAGTGCTTCTTTTCTCGCCAGTGGTGCCTGCACAGGGAAAGGAGCAGGTATGTTAGTACAATTTTTGTCCTTGTTTGTCGAGTGAGACATACCTGGCGCTTTGCCCTGCTGGTTTGTGGTTGGCGCTTCTGATTGCGCCTCTGGCTCTGGTTGCGCACTCTGAGCTGCTGGATCTGGGACTTGCGCAACTGGTTGCGCGGGCGCCTGCGCGGTCTGCTCTGTTCCCACTGTGCGCCCAGTCCTCAGTGTTACTGCATTAACTCCTCCTTTAGGGTTCTGAATCACTTGCGAAGGCAGGTTGCCATCGCTCTTTTTCAGCTCATACACCGTGGTTGCAATTTGTGATAGATGCTTCTCTATGGATTCGAACCTCTTGTCATACTTTTCGTCATTCTTGCGCACTGTGTCTGCTAGCTGCCCCATGATATCTTCCAAGGATCGCTTTGGTTGCTGATTGTTCTGCGCTGGTGCGTCTGTGCGGCGATGCGGTGGATTGTAGGGTGCAGCTTGTTGCGTCTGCTGTGGCGCGCGCTGATCAGTGGGCTGCCTCTGGAAATTGTTCTCTTCTCTCCATCTGAATCCATTTGCAGCAAGCCCAAAGCGCGGCTGATTCTGCCTCTGCGGTCCTCTGTTGTCCCATCCTCCAAGGGCATTTACATCTCCAGTTTCTTCAAAAAGTGTTGGGCATTCGTCTGTCTTGTGCTCAGTGGACCTGCAGAATTCACATACCTTTGGCGCAACTGGTTGTGCGCTCTGCGCACTCATCAGCTTCTGTAGCATGGCCTTCATTTCTTGGATCTCAGCGCTTGCCTCTACCTGATGCACAGAACGATTACGACTACTTTCAAGTGTCAATTGATGTCTTACCTGTCCAGCAGAATCTTCTATCAGCTGCCATGCATCCTCCGGGTACATGTTGCAAATGTCCCCTCCTGCGCATGCATTCAGTAGTCGCAGCTCCATGGGCAGCAGTCCATTCAGAAAGTTCTCTATCAGCACATTCTGAGGAAGCCCGTGATTGTAGCAGTTGGCTTCTAGCTCCCTGAAACGCTCGTAGTATTCTGACAGAGACTCCCCTGCGCTTTGCCTTGGCGCGGCCAATTCCCTTCTGAGCAGCGCAATCTTCGCTGCTGGATAAAATTTGTCTAAGAATTTCTTCTGCAGCTGCTCCCATGTGTGGATTGATCCTGCGGGTAGGCTCATCAGCCAGTGTTTGGCTGCATCGCTCAATGAAAATGGGAATGCCTTCATCTTCAGCGCTTCTTCGTTCTCCCCCAAGGTCTTCATGTTCTCGCAAATGATTAGGAACTCCCGCACATGCTTGACTGGATTTTCGTTGTTCATTCCGTGAAACTTGGGCATGTGATGGATGAGTGAGCTCCTCAGTTCGAACTGTCCGTTGGGCGGAAGCACTATGCACCATGGCTGGTTAACAGTGAGTGGGGCTGACATTTCGCGCACTGTCCTGCGCCTCGCGACTGGACGAACGGGTGGCGCAATGTATGGTTCAGCGGCCATCCGTGCGTCGACCTCACGCTGCACTTCCTCTCTGAATAGGGCTGCGCGGTTATGTGCCCTTGCTTCCTCTGGGGTTCTGTCTCCCAGGTTATCTCCAACCACACTGTTATCCTCCATGTCCTGATCCAAACTCAAGAAACGAATTAAATGGCAACGAAGTTGTTGCGTCTGTCAGTGCGCAACTAGAATCTGCGCAGCGCAACTGTTTCAAGGTTGCGCAGGCTGATGTGATTGTGCGCTGTCAGAAACAACAACGAGAAAACAAAACAAAATGAAATAACTAGTTACTAAAATGAGAAATGTAAGCTAGCTAAAACTTAGCTGTGTTGCTCCCCGGCAACGGCGCCAAAATTTGATCGAGCGTCGTCGTGCGCGTCAAATATAATCCTTCCTCTCCCACTAGTACAGCGATTAAGTAAGGGTCGATCTCCACAGGGAGCAAGCAGTGAGTCTTAGCCAGTAACCTACACTTAAGAAAACGGGGGTTGCGTGAGTGATTGGGGGTTTTGCGCGATGCGCGAGTAGCAGTGAATATCGTAACGCAGGAAATTGCACTAGACGTGCGCAAGCAGTATAGATGAGATACTATGTTTATGAGAAGTGCTGGGCAGACAATCCTCTATGAATGCATTCCTTATCATCGACTCTAAATGTCTATAGTTTGTGTCCTACTTGGGTTAGTGTCCGGTAAAGGGTTCCTAACACACGCGCATGTTCCGTTCAAAGTTCATGTGCTATTAATCCTAGAACTAGACTAAACAGCTGCGAATCCTGTCACAGTAGCAACTGCCTACCCTAACTCGTTACTCCTAATTGTCACGGTAAGTTTGCGGTTCAAGGCTTCCCCTACGCATGCAACTAGTTTAACAGGTGACAAGCAAGCAACACAAGTAAGATTGCGGTTCAAGGCTTCCCCTACTCATGCAACTAACTGTCTCAGTACGCACAGAATTAATACAAGTAAATAAACTATGCATTAAGCTCAAGTCTCAAAGGTAATATATCATAGGTTCATGCCCGACCAACACTAAGTGTTTAGCTAGACATGCTAGTGGTAAACATCATAAAATAGTAAATAACAACTACTGTATCAGAGAAAACGGTAGCAAATAGTGCGTGCAGTGTCTTCTCTTGGCTGGCGCAGTCGGCTGGCGCAACTCTCCTTGACAGGTCCGTGTGTTTTCCAGTTCTGCCGCGCAGTGCCTCTGGAGTGCCACTGAGTGATGATGTTCGCTCTCTTGAAACCCTAGACTTTCTTTGTTTAAATAGTGCCCAGGAAGTTTCATCTTTTGGCAACTTCCAAATCTGGTCACTGGGACTTTGCGCCTGGCGCACAGCATTGATTGGCGCAATCGGGTAGCGCACCTCTGCTGTCTTTCGCCATTTCTTCTTCTGTTTGCGCCGCTAGCTCCGCAGGCTGATCTTTCACTCCTAGAACGCTGCCTGTTAGCGCGTATCCGACTCAAGGACTCGTTCTGACCTGATATACAAAATCATTGGAAACGAGTAATCTTGCTCATGAAATATTGCAAACAAGCATAGGGTTATGACCTAAATAATGTGTATAACTAGGCTCTATCAGCCGCACTGACGCACCAGCGCATAACAACCAGCAACCGAGGCGATCTTTGGAAGATATCGTGGGGCAGCTAGCAGACACAGTGCGCAAAAATGACGAGAAGTATGACAAGCGGTTCGAGTCCATTGAAAAGCAGCTATCACAGATCGCTACCACGGTGTACGAGCTAAAGAAGAGCGATGGCAACCTGCCTTCGCAAGTGATTCAGAACCCCAAAGGAGGAGTCAATGCAGTGACCCTGAGGACTGGGCGCACGTTAGGAACAGAGCAGACCACGAAGGCGCCCGCGCCACCAGTTGCGCAAGTCCCAGAACCAGCAGAACAGAATGCACAATCGGAGCAAGACACGCAACCAGCAGCGCCAGCCACAAGCCAGCGGGGCGAAGCGCCAGGTATGACACAATTAAAAGACAAGGGCACGAATCGTACTAACCCGCCCGCACCTTTCCCTGTGCAGGCACCATCGGCTAGGAAGGAAGCACTCGACAAGGAGCTCTACGAGTTATTCAGTAAGGTGGAAATAAACATTCCCCTTATTGAAGCAGTTCGGCAAATCCCTAGGTACGCCAAATTTCTAAAGGAGCTGTGCACGAACAAGCAAAGGAAAGGCGAGTGCGCACAGGGAATGCTAAATGCGCAGGCCTCAGCCATCGTGCAACATAAGGTACCACCTAAGTGCCGAGACCCAGGTACATTCACCATCCCATGCACTTTAGGTAAAACCACAGTAAGCAATTGCATGATTGATTTAGGCGCATCCATAAATTTGCTACCCTATTCCCTATATGCGACATTGCGCCTTGGACCACTAAAGCCTGCAGGTCTCACCATTCAGCTAGCAGATCGGTCGTGCAAACAACCTGCGGGCATGATAGAGGATGTTCTTGTGCGAGTAGGAGAGCTGGTGTTCCCAGCAGATTTCTATGTGCTAGAAATGGAGGGTGAATCGAGCACCAGCAGTGCGCAGATCCTACTAGGCAGACCATTTCTGATGACCGCGCGCACAAAGATAGACGTATGGAGGGGCACGCTCTCCATGGAGGTTGATGGCGAAGAAATCCATTTCAACATATTTAAGGGGATGCAGCACCCTCATGAAGACGCCACAGTGCACGCGATGGACAGCATAGATGACTTGGTCGCAGATGCGCAATGCGCAAGCGCAGAAAACGGACCTGACACACTAGCACAAGCAGAGTTGGAGGCGCAGGAGGAGGAGCTGAGCAGTGCTGAACCAGAACCCAGACAGGTACATAATATAGTTAAAGTCTGCACTGCTAACAAAATCTTGCCCTCTATTGAACAGACACCCAAGGTCGAGCTGAAGCAACTCCCAAAGCACCTCAAGTACATATTCCTGGGAAACGAAGACACCCTCCCAGTGATTATAAAGAAAGGATTAGAAGAAGAGCAGGAGGCGCAATTACGGCAGGTGCTGCGCAGGAACCAGCGCGCTATAGGATGGACACTTGCTGATCTGCGTGGAGTGAGCCCAGATATGTGCATGCATAGAATTCTATTGGAAGATGGTGCCAAACCATCCAGGGAGGCTCAGCGCAGATTAAACCCGAATATGATGGAGGTAGTGCAGAAGGAGATCCTTAAGCTGCTCGGCGCAGGAGTCATTTACCCGATCTCAGACAGCAAATGGGTCAGTCCAGTGCACGTTGTGCCTAAGAAAGGAGGAATCACTGTAGAAGAAAATGCGCAGGGCGAGCTAGTTCCCAAGCGCATACAAACTGGATGGCGCATGTGCATCGACTACAGGAAGCTTAACGCAGTCACGCGCAAGGACCATTTCCCGCTACCCTTTATGGACCAGATGCTAGACCGATTGGCAGGTAAGCCCTACTTTTGCTTTTTGGACGGATACTCAGGGTACAATCAGATAGCCATAGCTGCGGAAGATCAAGAGAAGACCACATTTATGCAGTAGGTGCAGTCCTGGGGCAGCGAGTGGACAAGAAGCCGCACGCCATTTATTATGCATCGCGCACACTGGACGCTGCGCAGAGGAACTACACCACCACGGAGAAAGAGCTTCTGGCAATTGTGTTTGCGCTGGAGAAGTTCCGTGCATATGTTCTAGGCGCTAGGGTCATCATATACACAGACCACGCAGCCATCCGCTACCAAATGTCCACGAAGGAAACTAAGCCGCACCTGATGCGCTGGGTGCTCCTACTTCAGGAATTTGACTTGGAAATCAAAGATAAGAAGGGCACGGAGAACACAGTCGCAGACCACCTGAGCAGGATCGTGAAAGAGGAGGAGCCAGGGCAGATCACGGAGACATTTCCTGACGAGCATCTAATGGCACTGATAGGTAAGGTACCATGGTATGCGCACATTGCGAATTACCTGGTCACAGGTACGTTTCCTCCGCATTTTAATAAAACCCAGTGCATGAGATTGAAACATGAGTCCAAGGATTACCTTTGGGATGATCTATATATGCTCAGAATAGGGCCTGATCAGATTTTAAGGCGCTGCGTGCCTGACCATGAATTTAACTCAGTTTTGATGTTTTGTCATGCGCACGCATGTGGAGGACACTTCGGTCCAAAGCGCACCAGCCGAAAGATCCTGGACTGCGGATTTTATTGGCCGCACCTGTTTAGAGACGCATATGACTACTGCAAGAACTGTGACAGATGTCAGCTGATAGAGCCTAGTTATACACATTATTTAGGTCATAACCCTATGCTTGTTTGCAATATTTCATGAGCAAGATTACTCGTTTCCAATGTTTTTGTATATCAGGTCAAAACGAGTCCTTAAGTCGGATACGCGCTAACAGGCAGCGTTCTAGGAGTGAAAGATCAGCCTGCGGAGCTAGCGGCGCAAACAGAAGAAGAAATGGCGAAAGACAGCAGAGGTGCGCTACCCGATTGCGCCAATCAATGCCGTGCGCCAGGCGCAAAGTCCCAGTGACCAGATTTGGAAGTTGCCAAAAGATGAACTTCCTGGGCACTATTTAAACAAAGAAAGTCTAGGGTTTCAAAAAGATCGGAACATCATCACTCAGTGGCATTCCAGAGGCACTGCGCGGCAGAACTGGAAAACACACGGACCTGTCAAGGAGAGTTGCGCCAGCCGACTACGCCAGCCAAGAGAAGACACTGCACGCACTATTTGCTACCGTTTTCTCTGATACAGTAGTTGTTATTTACTATTTTATGATGTTTACCACTAGCATGTCTAGCTAAACACTTAGTGTTGGTCGGGCATGAACCTATGATGTATTACCTTTGAGACTTGAGCTTAATGCATAGTTTATTTACTTGTATTAATTCTGTGCGTACTGAGACAGTTAGTTGCATGAGTAGGGGAAGCCTTGAACCGCAATCTTACTTGTGTTGCTTGCTTGTCACCTGTTAAACTAGTTGCATGCGTAGGGGAAGCCTTGAACCGCAAACTTACCGTGACAATTAGGAGTAACGAGTTAGGGTAGGCAGTTGCTACTGTGACAGGATTCGCAGCTGTTTAGTCTAGTTCTAAGGATTAATAGCACATGAACTTTGAACGGAACATGCGCACGTGTTAGGAAGCCTTTACCGGACACTAACCCAAGTAAAACACAAGCTATAGATGTTTGGAGTCGATGATAAGGAATGCATTCATAGAGGATTGTCTGCCCAATACTTCTCATAAAGATAGTACTTAATCTCTACTGCTTGCGCACGTCTAGTGCAATTCCCCGCGTTATGATATTCGCTGTTACTCGCGCATCGCGCAAAACCCCCAATCACTCACGCAACCCCCGTTTTCTTAAGTGTAGGTTACTGGCTAAGACTCACTGCTTGCTCCCTGTGGAGATCGACCCTTACTTAACCGCTGTACTAGTGGGAGAGGAAGGAATTATATTTGACGCGCACAACGACGCGCGATCAAATTTTGGCGCCGTTGCCGGGGAGCAACACAGCTAAGTTTTAGCTAGTTTACATTTCTCATTTTAGTAACTAGTTATTTCATTTTGTTTTGTTTTCTCGTTGTTGTTTCTGACAGCGCACAATCACATCAGCCTGCGCAACCTTGAAACAGTTGCGCTGCGCAGATTCTAGTTGCGCACTGACAGACGCAACAACTTCGTTGCCATTTAATTTCGTTTCTTGAGTTTGGATCAGGACATGGAGGATAACAGTGTGGTTGGAGATAACCTGGGAGACAGAACCCCAGAGGAAGCAAGGGCACATAACCGCGCAGCCCTATTCAGAGAGGAAGTGCAGCGTGAGGTCGACGCACGGATGGCCGCTGAACCATACATTGCGCCACCCGTTCGTCCAGTCGCGAGGCGCAGGACAGTGCGCGAAATGTCAGCCCCACTCACTGTTAACCAGCCATGGTGCATAGTGCTTCCGCCCAACGGACAGTTCGAACTGAGGAGCTCACTCATCCATCACATGCCCAAGTTTCACGGAATGAACAACGAAAATCCAGTCAAGCATGTGCGGGAGTTCCTAATCATTTGCGAGAACATGAAGACCTTGGGGGAGAACGATGAAGCGCTGAAGATGAAGGCGTTCCCATTTTCATTGAGCGATGCAGCCAAACACTGGCTGATGAGCCTACCCGCAGGATCAATCCACACATGGGAGCAGCTGCAGAAGAAATTCTTAGACAAATTTTATCCAGCAGCGAAGATTGCGCTGCTCAGAAGGGAATTGGCCGCGCCAAGGCAAGGCGCAGGGGAGTCTCTGTCAGAATACTACGAGCGTTTCAGGGAGCTAGAAGCCAACTGCTACAATCACGGGCTTCCCCAGAATGTGCTGATAGAGAACTTTCTGAATGGACTGCTGCCCATGGAGCTGCGACTACTGAATGCATGCGCAGGAGGGGACATTTGCAACATGTACCCGGAGGATGCATGGCAGCTGATAGAAGATTCTGCTGGGCAGGTAAGACATCAATTGACACTTGAAAGTAGTCGTAATCGTTCTGTGCATCAGGTAGAGGCAAGCGCTGAGATCAAAGAAATGAAGGCCATGCTACAGAAGCTGATGAGTGCGCAGAGCGCACAACCAGTTGCGCCAAAGGTATGTGAATTCTGCAGGTCCACTGAGCACAAGACAGACGAATGCCCAACACTTTTTGAAGAAACTGGAGATGTAAATGCCCTTGGAGGATGGGACAACAGAGGACCGCAGAGGCAGAATCCGCCGCGCTTTGGGCTTGCTGCAAATGGATTCAGAGGCAGCCCACTGATCAGCACGCGCCACAGCAGACGCAACAAGCTGCACCCTACAATCCACCGCATCGCCGCACAGACGCACCAGCGCAGAACAATCAGCAACCAAAGCGATCCTTGGAAGATATCATGGGGCAGCTAGCAGACACAGTGCGCAAGAATGACGAAAAGTATGACAAGAGGTTCGAATCCATAGAAAAGCATCTATCACAAATTGCAACCACGGTGTATGAGCTGAAAAAGAGCGATGGCAACCTGCCTTCGCATGTGATTCAGAACCCTAAGGGAGGAGTTAATGCAGTAACACTGAGGACTGGGCGAACAGTGGGAACAGAGCAGACCGCGCAGGCGCCCGCGCAACCAGTTGCGCAAGTCCCAGATCCAGCAGCTCAGAGTGCGCAACCAGAGCCAGAGGCGCAATCAGAAGCGCCAACCACGAACCAGCAGGGCAAAGCGCCAGGTATGTCTCACTCGACAAACAAGGACAAAAATTATACTAACATACCTGCTCCTTTCCCTGTGCAGGCACCACTGGCGAGAAAAGAAGCACTGGACAAGGAACTATATGAGCTGTTCAGCAAGGTGGAAATCAACATACCTCTCATAGAAGCTATTCGACAGATTCCCAGGTATGCGAAGTTTTTAAAAGAGCTGTGCACAAATAAAAGGAGGACAGGCGAATGCGCACAGGTAATGCTAAATGCGCAGGCCTCAGCAATCGTGCAACAAAAGGTACCACCTAAGTGCCGAGATCCAGGTACATTCACTATCCCTTGCACCTTAGGTAAAACCACGGTAAGCAATTGCATGATCGATTTAGGGGCATCAATCAATTTATTACCATATTCTCTCTATGCGACCTTGCGCCTTGGACCACTAAAACCTGCAGGTCTCACAATTCAGCTAGCAGATAGATCGTGCAAACAACCTGCAGGCATGATAGAAGATGTCCTAGTTCGAGTGGGAGAGCTGGTGTTCCCAGCAGACTTTTATGTGCTCGAAATGGAGGGTGAATCAAGCGCCAGCGGTGCGCAGATCCTCCTAGGCAGACCGTTTCTGATGACTGCGCGCACGAAGATAGACGTGTGGAGGGGCACGCTCTCCATGGAGGTAGATGGCGAAGAAATCCATTTCAACATCTTCGAAGGGATGCAGCACCCACATGAGGACGCTACTGTGCACGCAATGGACAGCTTTGACGATTTAGTCACAGAAGCGCAGTGTGCGAGCGCAACCATAGAACCAGAGCTACTGACACAGGCAGAGCTGGAGGAGCAAGAGGAGGAGCTAAGCAGTGCTGAACCAGCACCCACACAGGCACTTGATATAGTTCATGTTTGCACCGCTAACAAAATCTTGCCCTCTATTGCACAGGCACCCAAGATCGAACTGAAGCAACTCCCGGAGCACCTCAAGTACATTTTCTTGGGAGATGAGGACACCCTGCCAGTGATCATCAAGAAGGGATTGGAAAAAGAGCAGGAGGCGCGCTTACAACAGGTGCTGCGCAGGAACCAGCGCGCTATTGGATGGACTCTTGCTGATCTGCGCGGAGTGAGCCCAGACGTGTGCATGCACCGAATTCTGTTGGAAGATGGTGCCAAACCATCCAGGGAGGCTCAGCGCAGGTTAAACCCAAATATGATGGAGGTAGTGCAAAAGGAAGTCTTGAAGTTGCTTGACGCAGGGGTCATATACCCAATCTCAGACAGCAAATGGGTCAGCCCGGTGCACGTTGTGCCAAAGAAAGGAGGAATCACGGTGGAGGAGAATGCGCAGGGCGAGCTAGTTCCCAAGCGCATACAAACTGGCTGGCGCATGTGCATCGACTACAGGAAGCTGAACGCTGTAACACGCAAGGACCACTTCCCGCTACCCTTCATGGACCAGATGCTGGATCGCTTGGCAGGTAAGCCTTACTTTTGTTTTTTGGACGGATATTCAGGGTACAATCAGATACCCATAGCTGCGGAGGATCAAGAGAAGACCACGTTCACATGCCCCTTCGGAACATTTGCGTTTCGGCGTATGTCTTTTGGGCTGTGCAACGCGCCAGGTACGTTCCAACGCCTCGTCATGAGCATTTTCTCTGATATGATTGGTATATGCATAGAAGTGTTCATGGATGATTTCACTGTATATGGGAGTACCTTTGATGCATGCTTAACACATCTAGATAAAGTCTTAGCGCGCTGCATCTCTAAGAACTTAGTGCTAAATTACGAAAAATGTCATTTCATGGTAACGCACGGAGTAGTACTAGGTCATATCATTTCCGAGGAGGGTATTAAGGTAGACAAAGCTAAGATAGATATTATTTCTAATCTGCCTTATGCCACCAACGTGCGCGATGTGAAATCGTTCTTAGGGCATGCTGGGTTTTACAGGCGTTTTATTAAGGATTTCTCTAAAATTTGCATACCCCTGTCTAACCTGTTGCAAAAAGACGTGTGCTTCGATTTTACTGATGAGTGCAGGGCGGCGTTCGATAAGCTGAAAGAAGCGCTGACCAGTGCGCCAGTGATGCGCGCACCAGACTGGAACCTGCCATTCGAGCCGATGTGTGACGCAAGTGACTACGCAGTAGGAGCAGTCTTGGGGCAGCGCGAGGACAAGAAGCCGCATGCCATCTACTATGCATCGCGCACACTGGACTCCGCGCAGAAGAACTACACCACCACGGAGAAGGAGCTTCTGGCAATTGTATTTGCGCTGGAGAAGTTCCGAGCATATGTTCTAGGCGACAGAGTCATCATCTACACGGACCACGCAGCTATCCGCTACCTCATGTCCAAAAAAGAGACCAAGCCGCGCCTGATGCGCTGGGTACTTCTTCTTCAGGAATTCGACTTAGAGATCAAAGATAAGAAGGGCACGGAAAATACCGTCGCTGATCACCTGAGCAGGATTGTAAAGGATGAGGAGCCAGGGCAGATCAAGGAGACATTCCCTGACGAGCATCTGATGGCGCTAACAGGTAAGGTACCATGGTATGCGCATATCGCAAATTACCTGGTCACAGGTGCGTTCCCTCCTCATTTCAATAAAACTCAGTGCATGCGATTGAAACATGAGTCCAAGCATTACCTTTGGGATGATCCTTACATGCTTAGAATAGGTCCAGATCGGATATTAAGACGTTGCGTGCCTGACCATGAGATTAACTCTGTGTTGATGTTTTGTCATGCGCACGCCGGTGGAGGACATTTCGGTCCCAAGCGCACGAGCAGGAAGATCTTGGACTGCGGATTCTACTGGCCGCACCAATTCAGAGATGCCTATGACCACTGCAGGAAGTGTGACAGGTGCCAGCGCACTGGAGGGATCTCCGCGCGCAACGAGATGCCGCAGACCCCGATTTTGGTGGATGAAGTGTTCGATGTTTGGGGAATCGACTTCATGGGTCCATTTCCCCCATCTGCCGGCTACGAGTACATATTGGTGGCCGTGGATTACGTATCCAAATGGGTCGAAGCTAAGGCCACGCGCAAGGATGATGGTAAGACTGTCGCTGATTTTCTCAGAACTAACATATTTTGCAGGTACGGAGTGCCTAAGGCAGTTATCAGCGACCAGGGGACGCACTTCTGCAACAGGATTGTGGCGCAAGTTTTCAAGCACTATGGGGTGCGCCACAAGACGTCCACCGCTTACCATCCGCAGACAAATGGACAGGCCGAAGTTTCTAACAGAGAGATCAAGCGCATCTTGGAAAAGACTGTGAGGCCGTCGCGCAAGGATTGGAGCCAGCGCCTGGATGATGCGCTATGGGCATACCGCACTGCACACAAAACGCCCATTGGAACCTCACCATTCCGGCTGGTCTATGGGAAGGCATGCCACCTGCCAGTAGAGCTCGAGCACAAGGCATATTGGGCCTTACGTATTTGCAACTTGAACTTGGATGAGGCAGGAAAAGAACGCGCATTTGAGCTGAGCGAACTAGAAGAACTGCGCCTGGACGCCTATGAGGGACTGCGCGATTACAAAGCGCGCACCAAGGCGTTTCATGACAAGCATATCCTCCGGCGCACATTTGAACCAGGCGTTCAGGTATTATTATTTTCATCACGCCTGAAGCTCATGCCTGGGAAGTTGCGCAGCAAGTGGACGGGACCATACACCGTCACCAAGGTTTTCCCCTACGGAACAATCGAGTTAGAAGACGAGCACCAGCATCGTTTTCAGGTTAACGGGCAGAGAGTCAAACAGTACTTGGGAGAACCTTGGGATGGCGCGGCACGCAACATTGACTTGGCCGAGCCAGAGATAGTGGACGCGCAAGCTGCTGCGCCAGACGCACCACCAGATGCCTCAGAGGGAGAACTAGCAACCATCGCCTCTATCTCCTCTTCCTCTGCATCTACCCTCATTACGAATACTGTATCACATGCTGACCTTCCCTTTTATCCTTTGCGCAGGACCAATGAGATCGTAACACAAGCACTGGCGCAAGGACACTCAGGAGCAAGAGTGGGGGAGGCTGCAGACGCACTTCTTGGCACGTAACGAGGTACCGTCGAGCCAACGACGTTAAACAAAGGCACTTGTCGGGAGGTAACCCGACACGTTTTATTTTGGCACATTTTATTCTGCTTGTTTTGTTTCTTTTTTTTGAGTGTTTTTAGCTAGTTTAGGGTTTGGTAGTTTTTTTTTAGTCACACAAGTGCGCAGGACCGTGCGCCTATCAATGCGCAGGTCAGTTGCGCTAGCCAGAGGGGGGTATATAAGGCCAGACTTAGAAAAATTCCCAGCACTTTTCACTCGACCGTTGCACACGAGCTCCCGCCTTCAGACCTCTGCTGTCGATCCGCCCAACCCACCGTCCGTCTAGAGGAATTCAAGGACAACACGACCGCACAGCACCCAGGTAACCCCCCGATTCCGCTTTGAGCCGCTTCTGTTAGGGTTTGCGCGGAGGAGACAGTTTTTAGGGTTTTGAAATCGCACCAAGCTAGAGTGCGCGGCTTGGAGTGCTGTTTTGTGTGTTGAGTAGGCGACCAGTAGACGCTCGTTCGGTGCAAGTTTCAGAGGATTCTGGGCAGTTTCGATTCTTAGGGTTTTGGGGAGCATTGACCGCGATTGACCGGAGCCCAGCGCAAGATGAGACCCGCCACAGACCAGGAGACCCCAGCGGCTTTCGCTAACAAGTATGCAGCGTTCATCAGCCTGGACATGTACGGGACACCGTACATCAGCCGAGATTTCCTGCGCGAGGTAGGATTAGCGGACCTCGTGGCGCAGAGGCTAGCGATTGCCGGCTGGGAGGCGCTAATGGACCTCCGCAGCGCATCAGACCAGGAAGATACGTGTGAGTTCCTGGCGTCTCTGGAGGCAGGGGACAGGGAGATCAGATATAGACACAGGGGTGTCTGGTTCATAGCCTCGGAAAGGAGGCTGAGGCACGCATTCGGGTGCGCCAAGGTGCGTGAGGAGGAGTTAGACACGCACAATAACCAGGAGGCTTGGCGGGACATGGCAACAGGACCAGCATTCGCCGCGGGGCGCAGCAGGGGCCGAGAGCTGCGCGACCCATGGCTGTTCTACTTATGGCGCATCGTGGCCTACACAGTCATTGGCCGTTTCAACGGCGCACCAAAGATCAGCCTCCTGGATATGGAGATTTTGAAGGGGCTTTATTATGGGCGGAAGGTGCTGTTCATCCTGAACATGGTGCATCATTGGAGCCGAGTCAGCATGAGGGGGCCGCTGACGTGTGGAGGCCTTATCACGCACTTGCTGCGGGCCTTACATGGAGAGCCCGAGGTGCCAGAACACACCTTGGTGCAGGCTATACCTCTGGACCGCGCCTACATGCTGCAAATCATGGCGGTAGCTGTACGGGACGATGGCACACTAGAGTGGTGCTACCGCCTGCAGCCGGCCAGAACACCGCGGCCCAGAGCAGAGAGCAGTGCGCAGGGCGCAGCAGCAGGCGCAGCAACCGCAGCCGCAGCCGCCGCAGATGAAGAGATGGAGGAGGCCTTAGAACCAGAGGTGCCTCTAGTCAGGCGCGCAAGGACCCGCGCGCAGACTGGGGCGCAGAGAAGGGCGAGGGCACCACCGGGGGAGCCAGTGACCATTTCTATCGAGGACTCTCCCCCGCGTGCCCCTGGAAAGCGCCCAAGGACTGAGCCCGAGGAGGGGGCGCCCGAAGCGGCATCAGCAGAGCAGCGCATGATGTTCAACGTCATGCGCGTGCTTGAATACTTGGCGCCCGAGGGGGCGGATTTAAACATGAGCCCACCATCAGGGTGGAAATTTGGAGACCCCATTCCCCCTCTCCTCAGCCTCCACCATCCTCCTCCTACCAGAACCCCAGCCCAGCCAGCCAGCCCTCCTCAGTCTCCAGTGCGCCCACCAGCACCAGCGCCAGCAGCAGAACCCACCCCTGAACCCGAACCAGTACCACCACCAGCAGCTTCCCCTGCCCGGCCTTCTGTTCCGGAGTCCCCCATTAACTTTCCCAGCGTAGACTCCGATTCCATATGGGAGTCACTTTCCGAGGATGACCTCGCAGCACAGCCTCCTGCCCTTTCAGTGGTACCGCCCTCCTCCAGCACTGAGTACGTGACGGATACTTCCGCGGAGGAGGCGCATGATTCAGAGGCTGATTCTAGCTCGGAGGACTTCTAAGGCCGAGGGCAGGCGCAGTGATTTTCTTTAGGGTGGTGTCTTTTATTTTGCTGCGTCTAGTTGACTATTATGTGTGCTGAATATTTGTGCCCTACATTCTGTGACTCCCTTGCTATATTTTGTGTGACTATTTGTGTTCGCGCTTATGTTCTTTATTTTCGTTGCATTGCATGCATGTGCGCCGCCTCCGTGCGCTTGAGCTTGAGTCGTGGGGACACGTCTCTGTTCAAGTGTGGGGGGGGGGGGGGCGTTACTCTTACATTTCATGTTTTGAGCATTTTTAGTATAGCTTAGTTTAAGTTGAAGAGAATTAGTAGCAGTAGTGCGCTAAGGTGCAGGATGCGCATGCGCTCCAGCTTGTTTTGCGCTATCCGTATTGCGTGCGCCGTTCTCTACTGTTTTAGCATAATTTTTTCGTTTTTTCTGCTCCTGTTAGTTGGGATATACAGGGGATGTGGAGTTGATAGAAATGCTCCAGAGAGGCGGTTAGTCGCTTGTGCTTCGAAGGCGAGGTATATGGTCGAGTGCGCTAGTGGAGGCCGGTGCTTCGCAACCTTCGGAACAAAAGAGCGTGCTCAGTCACGCAGATGCCAAAGGCGAAATACCCAAAGCGTGGCGAGGTGGGAAAATAGACCACCTTCTCTCTGGAAGCCGAGCTAAGGAAAGCGGGCGCGGTTGCAAACGCGTGCGCCGACCGGCGCAGACAGACCAAGGAGGGAGAGCGGAACGAGTTCCATAGCTGCTATCCGAAGGCTGAGATTGGAACTGTTCTGGGAATGAAACAAATTGGAAAGGAAGCTGTACAAAAGAAAAAAATACCAGCAGAAGCAGATGATTTGTGTTACAAAGAATCAGCATGCGCACTACTTAGTACCTGCGTACGCAAGACCACAAGGATATCATCAAAGGCTCAGGTTCCCAGGAAGTGTGCGAACGAATCACGCACTGGAAGAAGCTCGCGCAAGAAACCATATACCAATCTTCGGAGCGGGAGCTGACAACCAGGAGCCTAAGAAGAGCTATCTCCCAGTCATCCAAAGATCTTCATCCCGGCTGAGAGGTAATGAAATTTCGGGATTATTATATTAGAACTATTGAGTGCAGTTGTGCGCAGGTGATAGAGCAGCACAAGTTGAGCAACTGTGCATTTTGCGCTAGAATGCAAGGCTGTGCGCTAGTCTCCAGAAAAGGTAATTGTATCCGCGTTTCAGTACTTGTTCGGGACGAACAAGGGGCAAGTGTGGGGGGTTTGATAGAGCCTAGTTATACACATTATTTAGGTCATAACCCTATGCTTGTTTGCAATATTTCATGAGCAAGATTACTCGTTTCCAATGTTTTTGTATATCAGGTCAAAACGAGTCCTTAAGTCGGATACGCGCTAAGGCAGCGTTCTAGGAGTGAAAGATCAGCCTGCGGAGCTAGCGGCGCAAACAGAAGAAGAAATGGCGAAAGACAGCAGAGGTGCGCTACCCGATTGCGCCAATCAATGCCGTGCGCCAGGCGCAAAGTCCCAGTGACCAGATTTGGAAGTTGCCAAAAGATGAACTTCCTGGGCACTATTTAAACAAAGAAAGTCTAGGGTTTCAAAAAGATCGGAACATCATCACTCAGTGGCATTCCAGAGGCACTGCGCGGCAGAACTGGAAAACACACGGACCTGTCAAGGAGAGTTGCGCCAGCCGACTGCGCCAGCCAAGAGAAGACACTGCACGCACTATTTGCTACCGTTTTCTCTGATACAGTAGTTGTTATTTACTATTTTATGATGTTTACCACTAGCATGTCTAGCTAAACACTTAGTGTTGGTCGGGCATGAACCTATGATGTATTACCTTTGAGACTTGAGCTTAATGCATAGTTTATTTACTTGTATTAATTCTGTGCGTACTGAGACAGTTAGTTGCATGAGTAGGGGAAGCCTTGAACCGCAATCTTACTTGTGTTGCTTGCTTGTCACCTGTTAAACTAGTTGCATGCGTAGGGGAAGCCTTGAACCGCAAACTTACCGTGACAATTAGGAGTAACGAGTTAGGGTAGGCAGTTGCTACTGTGACAGGATTCGCAGCTGTTTAGTCTAGTTCTAAGGATTAATAGCACATGAACTTTGAACGGAACATGCGCACGTGTTAGGAAGCCTTTACCGGACACTAACCCAAGTAAAACACAAGCTATAGATGTTTGGAGTCGATGATAAGGAATGCATTCATAGAGGATTGTCTGCCCAATACTTCTCATAAAGATAGTACTTAATCTCTACTGCTTGCGCACGTCTAGTGCAATTCCCCGCATTACGATATTCGCTGTTACTCGCGCATCGCGCAAAACCCCCAATCACTCACGCAACCCCCGTTTTCTTAAGTGTAGGTTACTGGCTAAGACTCACTGCTTGCTCCCTGTGGAGATCGACCCTTACTTAACCGCTGTACTAGTGGGAGAGGAAGGAATTATATTTGACGCGCACAACGACGCGCGATCACCAGCGCACAGGGAGCATATCAACGCGCAACGAGATGCCGCAGACGCCGATTCTAGTGGATGAAGTGTTTGATATATGGCGAATTGACTTCATGGGGCCATTTCCCCCATCTGCCGGCTATGAATATATATTGGTCGCGGTGGACTATGTCTCCAAATGGGTCGAGGCTAAGGCCACAAGAAAGGATGATGGTAAGACAGTCGCTGATTTTTTGAGAACTAACATTTTTTGTAGGTACGGGGTACCTAAGGCGATCATTAGCGACCAGGGGACGCACTTTTGCAACAGGATAGTGACGCAAGTCTTCAAGCATTATGGAGTGCGCAACAAGACGTCCACTGCTTATCATCCTCAGACGAATGGACAGGCCGAGGTTTCCAACAGAGAGATCAAGCGCATCCTGGAGAAGACTGTGAGACCATCGCGCAAAGATTGGAGCCAGCGCCTTGACGACGCGCTGTGGGCATACCGCACTGCGCATAAGACGCCAATTGGGACTTCACCGTTCCGGTTGGTTTACGAAAAAGCATGCCACCTGCCAGTAGAGATAGAGCACAAAGCATATTGGGCATTATGCATTTGTAACCTGAACCTAGACGAGGCCGGAAAGGAGCGAGCATTTGAGCTAAGCGAATTAGAAGAGCTGCGCCTGGATGCCTATGAGGGACTACGCGATTACAAGGTGCGCACAAAGGCATTTCATGACAAGCATATCCTCAGACGCACTTTTGAGCCAGGAGACCAAGTATTATTGTTCTCATCACGCCTGAAGCTCATGCCTGGAAAGTTGCGCAGCAAATGGACAGGACCGTACACAGTCACCAAGTTTTTCCCCTACGGAACAATCGAGTTAGAAAACGAGCACCGGCATCATTTTCAGGTCAATGGGCAGAGAGTCAAACGGTATCTAGGAGAACCTTGGGATGACACAGCGCGCGAAATTGAATTGGCAGAACCTGAGATAGCAGATGCACAGGTTGCTGCGCCAGAGTCACCACCAGACGCGCCAGAGGGAGAACAGGGGACTATTGCTCATATTTCTTCTCCCTCTTTACCTACCCTCGTTACTTATCATTTATCACATACTATTAACTATGCTGACCACCCGCCCGACCCTTTGCGCAGGACCAAGAAGAACACAACACATGCACAAGCGCAGGGTCACTCAGGAGCAAGTGTGGGGGAGGCCGCTGGTATACTTTCACCCATGTAACGAGGTACAGTTGAGCCAACGACGTTAAACAAAGGCACTTGTCGGGAAGTAACCCGACTTGTTTTACTTTTACATTTTTTAGTGTCTTTTAGCTAGCTTAGGACTTGTAGTTTTTTAGTCGAGCAGCAGTGCGCAGGTCCGTGCGCACTTCAGTGCGCAGGACAGCTGCGCCAGTCAGGGGGTATATAAGGGCAGTACTTAGAAAATTTCAGCACTTTTTCACTCGACCGTTGCAAGAGAAACTCCCGCCTTCGCACCTCCGCTCCCCGTCCGGCGCTCAACCCAGCTCCCGTTTAGAGAGATTTGAGGAGCACTCCATCGACCACCCTCCAGGTAACCTTTCACCTTGATTTGAGCCGATTGCATTAGGGTTTGTGCGAGAAACGGGTTAACCTAGGTCTGAAATCGCACCAAGCTAGCGTGCACCGATTGGAGGTTTGGTTAGTGGGTTTTGTACGCGGGGAGTAGGCGCCCAATTGGTGACAGTTTCAGGGTATTTGGAGGAGTTTTGATTTTCTGAGCTTTAGAGGGTGTTGACCGGAGTTGACCAGAGAGCCCTAGCCACGAAGCAGCCTGCCGAAGACCAAGCTACCTCAGCTCACTTCGCCAGCAAGTACGCGGCCTTCCTGAGGCTTGAGATGTACGGGACTCCGTACATCAGCAGGGAGTTCCTGCGGGAGGTCGGTATGGAGGACCTCATCTTGGAGAGGCTCGCGCTGGCGGGCTGGGAGGCGCTGTTGGAGATCAACAGCGCAGCAGACAGGGAGGACACCTGCGAGTGCCTGGCGTCATTAGAACCGAGTGATATGGAGATAAGGTACCGGCACCGAGGGGTGTGGTACATTGCCTCGGCTAAGAGGCTGAAGCACACACTGATGTGCGCTAAGGAGAGAGAAGCTGACATGGACGCGCACACGAATCAGGAGGCATGGCGCTAGATGGCGACCGGGCCAATTTTTGCCGCGGGGCGCAGCAGGGGACGAGAGCTGCGTGACCCGTGGATGTTCTACTTGTGGCGCTTGGTCGCTTATGCGATTATTGGGCGTTTTAATGGTGCACCGAAGATCAGCTTGCTGGATATGGAGATCTTGAAGGGCTTTTATTATGGGAAGAGGGTACTTTTTGTCCTGAACATGGTAATCCACTGGAGCCGAGTCAGCACCAAGGGGCCGCTGACTTGCGGAGGGATAACTACGCACCTGCTGCGTGCGTTGCATGGAGAGCCTGAGGTACCCGAGCACACAATGGTGCCGGCTGTTCCTCTGGACCGCGCCCACATGCTGCAGATTAGGGCGGTAGCCGTGAGGGAGGATGGCACATTGGAGTGGTGCTACCACCTGCAGCCGGCCAGAGTGCCACGGCCAAGAGCGGAGAGCAGTGCGCAAGCAGCAGAGGCTGCTGATCGCGCGTCGTTGTGTGCGTCAAATATAATCCTTCCTCTTCCACCAGTACAGCGGTTAAGTAAGGGTCGATCTCCACAGGGAGCAAGTAGTTCAGTCTTCAATCCTGTCGTCTACACTAAAAATGGGGGTTGTGTGAGATAGGGATGCGCGATGCGCAAATGAACAGTAGCTAGCGTAACGCAGGAAATTGCACTAGACGTGCGCAAGCAGTAGAGATTAGATACTATGACTATGAGAAGTATTGGGCAGACAATCCTCTATGCGTGCATTCCTTATCATCGACTCTAAACGTCTATAGTTTGTGTTTTACTCGGGTTAGTGTCCGGTAAAGGCTTCCTAACACGTGCGCATGTTCCGTTCAAAGTTCATGTGCTATTAATCCTAGAACTAGACTAAAACAGCTGCGAATCCTGTCACAGTAGCAACTGCTTACCCTAGCTCGTTACTCCTAGTCGTCACCGTAAGATTGCGGTTCAAGGCTTCCCCTAGTCATGCAACTAGTTTAACATACGACAAGCAAGCAACACAAGTAAGATTGCGGTTCAAGGCTTCCCCTACTTATGCAACTAACTGTCTCAGTGTGCACAGAATTAATACAAGTAAATAAACTATGCATTAAGCTCAAGTCTCAAAGGTAATACTTCATAGATTCATGCCCGACCAACACTAAGAGTTTAGCTAGACATGCTAGTAATAAACATCATAGAATAGTAAATAAGGTCTAATATGTCTGAGAAACACAGTAGCAACAGTGCGTGCAGATTGTCTTCTCGGCTGGCGCAGTTGGCTGGCGCAAATCCTCTCAACAAGTCCAGTGTTGCCGCTCTCTCTGATGTGCGTTGTCCAATGACGGCTGTGATGTCTCTCCCTTGAAACCCTAGACTTACTTTGTTTATATATTGCCCAGGAAGTTCTCCTTTGGCAACTTCCAAATCTGGTCACTGGATTTTTGCGCCTGGCGCATGGCATTCGGCTAGCGCACCGCTACCGACTCTCACCAACTTCTCTTCTGCTTGTGCTGCTATCTCCGCAGGCGGATCTCTCACTCCTAGGACGCTGCCTGTTAGCGCGTATCCGACTCAAGGACTCGTTTTGCCCTGTAATACAAAAACACTAGAAACGAGTAGTCCTGCTCATAAAATATTGCAAACAAGCATAGGGTTATGATCTAAATAATGCGTACAAATAGCCTCTATCAAACCCCCCACACTTGCCCCTTGTTCGTCCCGAACAAGCACTGAAGCGCGGATACAATTACCTCTTCTGGAGTCTAGCGCACAGTCTTGCACTCTGATGCGGATGCGCAATTTGCTCAACTCGCACTGTTCTATCACCTGCGCACAACTACTTTCAACAGTTCTAATATAATAATTTCGAAATTCATTACCTCTCAGCCGGGATGAAGATTTTTGGATGGCTGGGAGATAGCTCTTCTTAGGCTCCTGGCTGCCAGCTCCTACTCCGAAGATAGGTATATGGTGGATAACGCAGCTTCTTCCAGTGCGTGATTTGCCCGCGCACTTCCTGGGAACCTGAGCTCTCTGATGATTTCCTTATGGTCTTTGCGCATTTTGATGTTTGTGCGCATGCTGATTCTTTTGTAGCGTGTATCATCTGCTGGTATTTTTCTTTTGTGCAGCTTCATCTTTAATTTCTTATATTCCCAGAGCAGTTCCAGTCTCAGCCTTCGGATAGCAGCTATGGAACTCGCCCCGCTCTCTCTCCTTTGGTCTGCGCCGGTCAGCGCACGCGTTTACACCCGCGCCCGCCTTCCTTAGCTCGATTTCCAGAGAGAAGGTGGTCTGTTTTCCCACCTCACCACGCATTGGGTGTTTTGCCTTTGGCATCTGCGTGACTGAGCGCGCTCTTTTGTCCCGAAGGCTGCGAGGCACCGGCCTCCACTAACGCTCTCGACCATATACCTTTCCTTCGAAGCAAAAGCGACTAACCGCCTCTCTGGAGCATTTCTGTCAACTCCACATCCCCTGCATATCCCAACTAACAGGAGCAAAAAACGAAAAAATTATACTAAAACAGTAGCACAAACAATAGCACAGGGTCACAAAAATATGCGGCACAAATATTCAGCACATAATATCCAATAAGACGCAGCAAAATAAAAGACACCACCCTAAAGAAAACTAATGCGGCTGCCCCGCGGCCTTTAGAAGGTCCCCGAGCTAGACGCAGCTGCTGACCCAAGCGCCTCATCCTCTGAAGAATCAGTCACGTAGTCGTTGCTGGATGCTGGTGGCACTATGGCGAGGGGGTCAGGCTGCTCGTCCTCGAAAAGAGAATCCTAAATGGAATCGGAGTCTACGCTGGAATAGGCTATGGGGGACTCCGGAACAAAAGGCCGGGCAGGGGAAGCTACTGGTGGTGGTATCGGTGCTGGTGCAGGGGTGGGCTCTGCTGCGGGGGCTGCTGGTTCTGGTGCTGGCGAGGGAGAAGGCGCTGCTGGATGGACTGGGGCTGCCGAGGCTGCTGGGGTTCCTGGTCTGTGGCAGGTCTCATCTTGTGCTGGTTTTCTGGTCAACTGTGGTCAACGCTCCTTAGAAACTTTCAAAATCAAAACTGCCTAAAAATCTCCGAACCGTGTACCGAACGAACGCCTACTACGCGCCGACACAACGCACTAAACACCGCTCTGATCCGCGCACTCTACCCCCGTGCGATTTCAAAACCCTAAAAACTGCCTCCACTGCGCAAACCCTAACTGGAACTGCTCAAAGCGGGGAGGGAAGGTTACCTCGGTGTTGTGCGGTCGTGTGGCCCTTGAATCACTCTAAACGGACGCTGGGTAGGGCGCTGATCGACGGGCAGAAGTCTGACGGCGGGAGCTCGTGTGCAACGGTCGAGTGAGAAAGTGTTGGATTGTTTTCTAAGTCCTGCCTTATATACCCCCCTGGCTAGCGCTTTGGACCGGCGCATTGCTAGGCACACGGTCCCGCGCACTACTGTGTGACTCAAAAAACTACCAAGTCCTAAACTAGCCAAAAACTCAAAAAAACACAAAACAAACAGAAAAATAAAATAGCCGGAAATAAAACGTGTCGGGTTACCTCCCGACAAGTGCCTTTGTTTAACGTCGTTGGCTCGACTGTACCTCGTTACGTGCCAAAACGTGTGTCTGCAACCTCCCCCACTCTTGCTCCTGAGTGTTCCTGCGCCAGCGTGTGTGTCGCGATCTCATTGGTCCTGCGCAAAGGGTAAAATGGAAGGTCAGTATGTGATAAATTATGCGTAACGAGGGTAGATGCAGAGGGAGAAGAAATGTGAGCTATGATCTTCGGTTCTCCCTCTGGTGCATCTGGTGGTGCCTCTGGCGCGTCAGCTGGCGCATCGATTATCTCTGGTTCTGCCAGCTCAATGTCGCGCGCTGTGTTATCCCAAGGTTCTCCTAAGTACCGTTTGACTCTCTGCCCATTAACCTGAAAACGATGCCGGTGCCCGTCTTCTAACTCGATTGTTCCGTAGGGGAAAACCTTGGTGACGGTGTATGGTCCCGTCCACTTGCTGCGCAACTTTCCAAGCATGAGCTTCAGGCGTGATGAAAATAACAATACCTGGTCTCCTGGTTCAAATGTGCGCCGGAGGATATGCTTGTCATGATACGCTTTGGTGCGCGCCTTGTAATCGCGCAGTCCCTCATAGGCGTCCAGGCGCAGCTCTTCTAGTTCGCTCAGCTCAAATGCGCGTTCTTTTCCTGCCTCATCCAAGTTCAGGTTGCAAATACGCAAGGCCCAATATGCCTTGTGCTCGAGCTCTACTGGCAGGTGGCATGCCTTCCCATAGACCAGCCGAAATGGTGAAGTCCCAATGGGCGTCTTATGCGCAGTGCGGTATGCCCATAGCGCATCATCCAGGCGCTGGCTCCAATCTTTGCGCGATGGCCTCACAGTCTTTTCCAAGATGCGCTTGATTTCTCTGTTAGACACTTCGGCCTGTCCATTCGTTTGTGGATGGTAAGCGGTGGACGTCTTGTGGCGCACCCCATAGTGCTTGAAAACTTGCGCCACAATCCTGTTGCAGAAGTGCGTCCCCTGGTCGCTGATGACTGCCTTAGGTACACCATACCTGCAAAATATGTTAGTACGGAGAAAGTCAGCGACAGTCTTACCATCATCCTTGCGCGTGGCCTTAGCTTCGACCCATTTGGATACGTAATCCACGGCCACCAGTATGTACTCGTAGCCGGCAGATGGGGGAAATGGACCCATGAAGTCGATTCCCCAAACATCGAACACTTCATCCACCAGAATCGGGGTCTGCGGCATCTCGTTGCGCGCGGATATTCCTCCTGTGCGCTGGCACCTGTCGCAATTTCTGCAATGGTCATATGCGTCTCTGAATAGGTGCGGCTAGTAGAATCCGTAGTCCAAGATTTTCCTGCTCGTGCGCTTGGGACCAAAGTGCCCTCCACATGCGTGCGCATGACAAAACATCAAAACAGAGTTAATCTCATGGTCAGGAACGCAACGCCTTAATATCTGATCTGGACCTATTCTAAGCATGTAAGGATCTTCCCAAAGGTAATGCTTGGACTCATGTTTCAATCGCATGCACTGAGTTTTATTGAAATGCGGAGGAAACGCACCTGTGACCAGGTAATTTGCGATATGCGCATACCATGGTACCTTACCTGTCAGCGCTATCAGGTGCTCGTCAGGGAATGTCTCCTTGATCTGACCTGGCTCCTCCTCCTTGACGATCCTGCTCAGGTGATCAGCGACTGTATTTTCCGTGCCCTTCTTATCTTTGATCTCCAAGTCAAATTCCTGAAGCAGGAGCACCCAGCGCATCAGGCGCGGCTTGGTCTCCTTCTTGGACATGAGGTAGCGGATAGCTGCGTGGTCAGTGTAGATGATGACTCTTGCGCCTAGGACATAAGCTCGGAACTTCTCCAGCGCAAATACAATTGCCAGAAACTCCTTTTCCGTGGTGGTGTAGTTCCTCTGCGCAGAGTCCAGCGTGCGCGATGCATAGTAAATGGCGTGCGGCTTCTTGTCCACGCGCTGCCCCAAGACTGCACCCACTGCGTAATCGCTTGTGTCACACATCAGTTCAAATGGCAGGTTCCAGTCTGGTGCGCGCATCACTGGCGCACTGGTCAGCGCTTCCTTCAGCTTATCGAACGCCGCCCTGCACTCATCAGTAAAATCGAAACACACATCTTTTTGCAACAGGTTAGACAGGGGTATACAAATTTTAGAGAAATCCTTAATAAAACGCCTGTAAAACCCAGCATGCCCTAAGAATGATTTCACGTCGCGCACGTTGGTGGCATAAGGCAGATTAGAAATGAGATCTATTTTAGCCTTGTCTACCTTAATACCCTCCTCTGAAATGATATGTCCTAGTACTACTCCGTGCGTGACCATGAAATGACATTTTTCGTAATTGAGCACTAAATTCTTAGAGATGCAGCGCGCTAAAACTTTATCTAGATGAGTTAAACATACATCAAAGGTACTCCCATATACAGTGAAATCATCCATGAACACTTCTATGCATATACCAATCATATCAGAAAAAATGCTCATGACTAAGCGTTGGAATGTACCTGGCGCGTTGCACAGCCCAAAAGACATGCGCCGAAACGCAAACGTACCGAACGGGCATGTGAATGTGGTCTTCTCTTGATCCTCCGCAGCTATGGGTATCTGGTTGTACCCTGAATATCCATCCTGAAAACAAAAATAAGGCTTACCTGCTAAGCGATCCAGCATCTGGTCCATAAAGGGTAACGGGAAGTGGTCCTTGCGCGTGACAGCGTTCAGCTTCCTGTAGTCGATGCACATGCGCCAGCCAGTTTGAATGCGCTTGGGAACTAGTTCGCCCTGCGCATTCTCTTCCACTGTGATTCCTCCTTTCTTTGGCACAACATGCACCGGGCTGACCCATTTGCTGTCCGAAATTGGGTAGATGACCCCTGCGCTAAGCAGTTTCAGCACTTCCTTTTGCACTACCTCCATCATGTTTGGATTCAACCTGCGCTGAGCCTCCCTGGATGGTTTGGCACCATCTTCCAACAGAATTCTGTGCATGCACACGTCTGGGCTCACTCCGCGCAGATCAGCAAGAGTCCATCCTATAGCGCGCTGGTTCCTGCGCAGTACCTGTTGTAAGCGCGCCTCCTGCTCTTCTTCTAATCCCTTCTTGATGATCACTAGCAGGGTGTCCTCATCTCCCAAGAAAATGTACTTGAGGTGCTCTGGGAGTTGCTTCAGTTCGATCTTGGGTGCCTGTTCAATAGAGGGCAAGATTTTGTTAGCGGTGCAAATATGAACTGTATCAAGTACCTGTGTGGGTGCTGGTTCAGCACTGCTTAGCTCCTCCTCTTGCTCCTCCAGCTCTGCCTGTGTCAGTAGCTCTGGTCCTATGGTTGCGCTCACACACTGCGCTTCTGTGACTAAATCGTCAATGCTGTCCATCGCGTGCACGGTAGCGTCCTCATGTGGGTGCTGCATCCCCTTGAATATGTTGAAATGGATTTCTTCGCCATCTACCTCCATGGAGAGCGTGCCCCTCCATACGTCTATCTTCGTGCGCGCGGTCATCAGAAATGGTCTGCCTAGGAGGATTTGCGCACTGCTGGCGCTTGATTCACCCTCCATTTCGAGCACATAAAAATCTGCTGGGAAGACCAGCTCTCCTACGCGAACTAGGACATCTTCTATCATGCCTGCAGGTTGTTTGCACGATCTGTCTGCTAGCTGAATGGTGAGACCTGCAGGCTTAAGTGGTCCAAGGCGCAATGTCGTATATAGAGAATAAGGTAGCAAATTGATGGATGCGCCTAAATCGATCATGCAATTACTCACTGTGGTCTTACCTAGCGTGCATGGGATAGTAAATGTACCTGGATCTCGGCACTTAGGTGGTACCTTTTGTTGCACGATCGCTGAGGCCTGCGCATTTAGCATTACCTGTGCGCATTCACCTTTCCTTCGCTTGTTTGTGCACAGCTCTTTTAAAAACTTCGCATACCTGGGGATCTGTCGAATAGCTTCTATGAGAGGTATGTTGATTTCTACCTTGCTGAATAGCTCATATAATTCCTTGTCTAGCGCTTCTTTTCTCGCCAGTGGTGCCTGCACAGGGAACGGAGCAGGTATGTTAGTACAATTTTTGTCCTTGTTTTTCGAGTGAGACATACCTTGCGCTTTGCCCTGCTGGTCTTTGGCTGGCGCTTCCGGTTGCGCATCTTGCTCTAGTTGCGCATTCTGATCTGATGGATCCGGGATTTGCGCAACTGGTTGCGCGGGCGCCTGTGCGGTCTGCTCTGTTCCTACTGTGCGCCCAGTCCTCAGTGTCACTGCATTGACTCCTCCTTTAGGGTTCTGAATCACTTGCGAAGGCAGGTTGCCATCGCTCTTTTTCAGCTCATACACCGTGGTTGCTATTTGTGATAGCTGCTTTTCTATGGACTCGAACCTTTTGTCATATTTCTCGTCATTTTTGTGCACTGTATCTGCTAGCTGCCCCATGATGTCTTCCAAGGAACGCCGCGGCTGTTGGTTGCTCTGCGCTGGTGCGTCATTTCGGCGGTGCGGCGGATTGTAGGGCGCAGCTTGTTGCGTCTGCTGTGGTGCGCGCTGATCTGTGGGCTGCCTCTGGAAATTATTCTCCTCCTTCCATCTGAATCCATTTGCGGCAAGCCCAAAGCGCGGCTGATTCTGCCTCTGCGGTCCTCTGCTGTCCCATCCTCCAAGAGCATTGACATCTCCAGTCTCTTCGAAAAGTGTTGGGCATTCGTCTGTCTTGTGCTCAGTGGATCTGCAGAATTCACATACCTTTGGTGCAACTGGTTGTGCGCTCTGCGCACTCATCAGCTTCTGTAGCATGGCCTTCATTTCCTTGATCTCAGCGCTTGTTTCTACCTGATGCACAGAACGATTACGGCTACTTTCAAGCGTCAATTGATGTCTTACCTGCCCAGCAGAATCTTCTATCAGCTGCCACGCATCTTCTAGGTACATGTTGCAAATGTCCCCTCCTGCGCATGCATTCAGTAGTCGCAGCTCCATGGGCAGCAGTCCATTTAGAAAGTTCTCTATCAGCACATTCTGGGGAAGCCCGTGATTGTAGCAGTTGGCTTCTAGCTCCCTGAAACGTTCATAGTATTCTGACAGAGACTCCCCTGCGCTCTGCCTTGGCGCGGCCAGTTCCCTTCTGAGCAGCGCAATCTTTGCTGCTGGATAGAATTTATCTAGGAATTTCTTCTGCAGCTGCTCCCATGTGTGAATAGATCCTGCAGGTAAATTCATTAGCCAGTGTTTAGCTGTATCACATAATGAAAATGGGAATGCCTTCATTTTCAGCGCCTCATCACTCTCCCCTTCGGTCTTCATGTTCTCGCAAATGACTAGGAACTCTCGCACATGCTTGACTGGATTTTCATTGTTCATCCCGTGGAACTTGGGCATGTGATGGATGAGCGAGCTCCTTAGCTCAAAATGACCGCCTGGTGGAAGCACGATGCACCATGGCTGGTTAACAGTGATAGGGGCCGACATCTCGTGCACTGTTCTGCGTCGCGTGGCTTGTTGCACGGGTGGCGCATGATACACTTCAGCGGCCCTCCTTGCTTCAACCTCGCGCTGCACTTCCTCTCTGAACAGGGCTGCGCGGTTATGTGCCCTTGCTTCCTCTGGGGTTCTGTCCCCCAAGTTGTCTCCTACGACACTGTTATCCTCCATAACCTGCTCCGAATCTCAAGAAAAATCAAATTAAAAGATAACTAATGTTGTTGCGGTTGTCAATGCGCAACTAGAATCTGCGCAGCGCAACTGTTTCAAGGTTGCGCAGGCTGATGTGAATGCGCGCTGTCAGAAACAACAACGAAAACAAAACAAACTGAAAGAATTACTTTATATAAAAAAAACTCAGACTAAAGACTTAGCTGTGTTGCTCCCCGGCAACGGCGCCAAAATTTGATCGCGCGTCGTTGTGCGCGTCAAATATAATCCTTCCTCTTCCACCAGTACAGCGGTTAAGTAAGGGTCGATCTCCACAGGGAGCAAGTAGTTCAGTCTTCAATCCTGTCGTCTACACTAAAAATGGGGGTTGTGTGAGATTGGGATGCGCGATGCGCAAATGAACAGTAGCTAGCGTAACGCAGGAAATTGCACTAGACGTGCGCAAGCAGTAGAGATTAGATACTATGACTATGAGAAGTATTGGGCAGACAATCCTCTATGCGTGCATTCCTTATCATCGACTCTAAACGTCTATAGTTTGTGTTTTACTCGGGTTAGTGTCCGGTAAAGGCTTCCTAACACGTGCGCATGTTCCGTTCAAAGTTCATGTGCTATTAATCCTAGAACTAGACTAAAACAGCTGCGAATCCTGTCACAGTAGCAACTGCTTACCCTAGCTCGTTACTCCTAGTCGTCACCGTAAGATTGCGGTTCAAGGCTTCCCCTAGTCATGCAACTAGTTTAACATACGACAAGCAAGCAACACAAGTAAGATTGCGGTTCAAGGCTTCCCCTACTTATGCAACTAACTGTCTCAGTGTGCACAGAATTAATACAAGTAAATAAACTATGCATTAAGCTCAAGTCTCAAAGGTAATACTTCATAGATTCATGCCCGACCAACACTAAGAGTTTAGCTAGACATGCTAGTAATAAACATCATAGAATAGTAAATAAGGTCTAATATGTCTGAGAAACACAGTAGCAACAGTGCGTGCAGATTGTCTTCTCGGCTGGCGCAGTTGGCTGGCGCAAATCCTCTCAACAAGTCCAGTGTTGCCGCTCTCTCTGATGTGCGTTGTCCAATGACGGCTGTGATGTCTCTCCCTTGAAACCCTAGACTTACTTTGTTTATATATTGCCCAGGAAGTTCTCCTTTGGCAACTTCCAAATCTGGTCACTGGATTTTTGCGCCTGGCGCATGGCATTCGGCTAGCGCACCGCTACCGACTCTCACCAACTTCTCTTCTGCTTGTGCTGCTATCTCCGCAGGCGGATCTCTCACTCCTAGGACGCTGCCTGTTAGCGCGTATCCGACTCAAGGACTCGTTTTGCCCTGTAATACAAAAACACTAGAAACGAGTAGTCCTGCTCATAAAATATTGCAAACAAGCATAGGGTTATGATCTAAATAATGCGTACAAATAGCCTCTATCAGCTGCGCAGGAGATGGAGGAGGACGAGGCCCCAGAGCCAGTTGTGCCTCCAGTCAGGCGCGCGAGGACCCGCGCGCAGACTGGAGCGCACCGCAGGGCCCGTGCACCGCAGGGGGAGCCAGTTACCATTTCCATCGAGGATTCTCCCCCGCGTGCACAAGGGAAGCGCCCGAGGACCGAGGCTGAGGAGGCACCTGAGGAAGCATCAGCAGAGCAGCGCATGATGTTCAACGTCATGCGCGTGCTCGAGTATTTAGCGCCAGAGGGGGCGGACTTGAGCATGAGCCCACCATCAGGGTGGATATTTGGAGATGCTATTCCCCCTCCCCTCAGCCTGCGCAGGCCACCTCTTGGGTCCCCCAGTGAGCCGCACCAGCCAGCCAGCCCTCCTACCCAGTCCCCACTGCATCCAGCAGAGCCCTCTCTAACCTCAGCCTCAGCCCCAGTGCATACTCCAGTCCCAGCTCCAGCACCAGTATCAGCCCCAGCGCCAGAACCCATCCCAGCAGCAGACCCTGCACAGCCGTCCATTCCGAGGTCCCCTGAAGCCGAACCCATCATTAGCACCAGCTTAGATTCACTATGTGATCCTGTCTTAGAGGACGACCTCGTGGCTCAGCCCGCCGCCATTTCTGTAGTGCCGCCAGCCTCCAGCACCGAGTACATGATAGATTCTTCAGAGGAGGAGGCGCACGGATCCGAGGCTGAGTCCAGCTCTAAGGACATCTAGGGCTGCAGGGAGTGCGCGCATTTCTTTCGGGTGGTTTTCTTTTCATATCTTTCTGAAAACTATTGCTTTATGTTGCTTTATTTTGCTGACTATTGTGCTGAATATTTTGTTACCCCATGCTATATTGTGCGCTGCTTTGGCTATATGTTTTTATTTTCTTTGTTTTGCTTGCATGCATGTTTGTGCGCGTTCTCCGTGCGCTTGAGCTTGCGTCGTGGGGACACGTCTCTGTTTAAGTGTGGGGGGGGAGCGTTACATTTACATTTCACGTTTTTAGCTTGGTAGTGTAGCTTAGTTAGTTGAAGAAAACAGTAGCAGTAGTGCGCTTGTGTGTGGGTTGCGCACACTGTGCAGCTTGTTTTGCGCTATCCATATTGCATGCGCCGCTATCAACTGTTTTAGTATTTTTTTTTCATTTTTTCTGCTCCTGTTAGTTGGGATATACAGGGGATGTGGAGTTGACAGAAACGCTCTAGAGAGGCGGTTAGTCGTTCGAGCTTCGGAGGTAAGGTATATGGTCGAGAGCGCTAGTGGAGGCCGTTGCTTCGCGACCTTCGGAACAAGAGAGCGCGCTCAGTCACACAGATGAATTGCGGAATTATTATATTAGAACTGTTGAAGGCAGTTGTGCGCAGGTGGTAGAGCAGCGCAAGGTGATCAGTAGTGCAGATCGCGCTAGAGTTCAAGACTGTGCGCTAGACTCCAGAGAGGTAATGGTATCCGTGCTTCAGTGCTTGTTCGGGACGAGCAAGGGGCAAGTGTGGGGGCTTTGATAGAACCTATTTATACACATTATTTAGATCCTAACCCTATGCTTGTTTGCATTATTTTGTGTACAAGATTACTGGTTTCCAGTGTTTTTGTATTTCAGGGCAAAACGAGGGCCTAAGTCGGATACGCGCTAACAGGCAGCGTTTAGGACGCGCATCGCACAGCCTGCGGAGCTAGCGGCGCAAACAGAAGAATTGGCAGAGTCGACCACGGTGCGCTAACCGATTGCGCTAACCAGGAGCAGTGCGCCATGCGCAGATAGTGGTGTTTCCAAATCCTGACACCACCAGATTTGGAAGTTGCCAAGAATGAGCCTCTGAGCAGTATATAAAGAAGAGAAGAAGGCTAGGGTTTGAGAATCATACAATCATCATATAATCATACAATCATCATATCATCATTCAGAGAGGACCACAGCACACGGGAGAGCGACAAGATCAAAAACACACGAGCTTGCTGAGAGGACCTGCGCTAGCCGACTGCGCCAGCCGAGACTGCAACCTGCACGCACTGTTTGCTATTGTTTTCTTGGACACTTTAGATATTATTTACTATTTCTATGATGTTTACTACTAGCATGTCTAGCTAAACGCTTAGTATCGGTTGGGCATGAATCTATGAGTATTTCCTTTGAGACTTGCGCTTAATGCATAGCTTGTTTGCTTATATTAATTCTATGCACATTGTTGGCAGCTTGTTACATGAGTAGGGGAAGAAGCCTTGAACGGCAATCTTACTCTTGTTACTTGTTGTTGTATGTTAAACTAGTTGAATAGCCTGACGGTGCCGACTAGGAGTAACGCGCTAGGATAATCAGTTGCTACTGTGACAGGATTCGCAGCTGCTTAGACTAGTCTTAAGAATTAATAGCTCATGAACTTTGATCGGAACATGCGCACATGTTAGGAAGCCTTGATCGGACACTAACATTAGCAAACCAAACTATAGACATTTAGAGTCGATGATAAGGAATACACTCATAGAGGATTGTCTGCGCCGATACTTCTCATAGTCATAGTACTTAATCTCTACTGCCTGCGCACGTCTAGTGCAATTCCTGCGTTTACTACTGTTTACTCGCGCATCGTGCAACCCCAATCACTCACACCCCTAGTTTTCGTAAGTGCAGGATACTAGTTAAAGCTAATCTACTGCTTCCTTGTGGATTCGACCCCGACTTAACCACTGTACTAAGTGGAAGAGGAAGGAATTAATTTGACGCGCACAACGACGCGCGCATCAATGGCCCCATGAAGTCAATCCCCCAAATGTCGAATACTTCATCCACTAGAATTGGTGTCTGCGGCATCTCATTCCGCGCTGATATGCCTCCTGTGCGCTGGCACCTGTCACAGTTCCTGCAGTAGTTATATGAGTCACTGAACAAGCGCGGCCAATAAAATCCACAGTCCAGGATCTTTCTGCTCGTGCGATTCGGACCAAAGTGTCCTCCACATGCGTGCGCATGACAAAACATCAAAACAGAGTTAATTTCATGGTCAGGCACGCAGCGCCTTAAAATCTGATCAGGTCCTATTCTGAGCATATACGGGTCATCCCAAATGTAATGCTTGGACCCATGTTTTAATTTCATGCATCGGGTTTTAGTGAAATGAGGAGGAAACGTACCTGTGACCAGGTAATTTGCAATGTGCGCATACCATGGTACCTTACCTGTCAGCGCCATCAGATGCTCGTCAGGGAACGTCTCCGTGATTTGCCCTGGCTCCTCCGCCTTCACGATCCTGCTCAAGTGGTCTGCGACTGTGTTCTCTATGCCCTTCTTATCTTTGATCTCCAAGTCAAATTCCTGGAGTAGGAATACCCAGCGCATCAGGTGCGGCTTAGTTTCCTTCTTGGACAGTAGGTAGCGGATTGCTGCGTGGTCTGTGTAACTGATGACCCTAGCGCCTAGAACATATGCGCGGAACTTCTCCAGCGCAAACACAATTGCCAGAAGCTCCTTCTCCGTGGTGGTGTAGTTCCTCTGCACAGCGTCCAGTGTGCGCGATGCATAATAAATGGCGTGCGGCTTCTTGTCCACTCGCTGCCCCAGGACTGCACCCACTGCATAATCGCTTGCGTCGCACATCAGTTCAAATGGAAGGTTCCAGTCTGGCGCGCGCATCACTGGCGCACTGGTCAGCGCCTCCTTTAGCTTGTCAAATGCGGCCCTGCACTCATCAGTAAATTCGAAACACACATTCTTTTGCAAGAGGTTAGACAGGGGTATACAAATCTTAGAAAAATCTTTTATGAAGCGCCTGTAAAACCCGGCATGCCCAAGGAATGATTTCACATCGCACACGCTAGTGGCATAAGGCAGATTGGAAATAAGATCAATTTTAGCTTTATCTAACTTGATCCCCTCCTTCGAGATAATATGTCCTAGTACTACACCATGCGTTACCATGAAATGACATTTTTCATAATTGAGCACTAGGTTCTTTGAAATGCAGCGCGCTAAGACCTTATCAAGATGTGTTAAGCATGCATCAAAGGTACCTCCGTATTCAGTAAAATCATCCATGAACACTTCTATGCATATACCAATCATATCAGAAAAAATGCTCATGACTAGGCGTTGGAACGTACCTGGCGCGTTACACAGCCCAAAAGACATGCGCCGAAACGCAAACGTACCGAATGGGCAGGTAAATGTGGTCTTTTCTTGATCTTCTGCAGCTATGGGTATCTGATTGTACCCTGAATATCCGTCCAAGAAGCAAAAGTAGGGCTTCCCCGCTAATCGGTCTAGCATCTGATCCATAAAGGGTAGCGGGAAATGGTCCTTGCGCGTGACTTCATTAAGCTCCCTGTAGTCGATGCACATGCGCCATCCAGTCTGAATGCGCTTGGGAACTAGCTCGCCCTGCGCATTCTCCTCTATTGTGATTCCTCCTTTCTTCGGCACAACGTGCACTGGACTTACCCATTTGCTGTCTGAAATAGGGTAAATGACTCCTGCGTCAAGCAACTTTAGAATTTCCTTCTGCACTACCTCCATCATATTCGGGTTCAATCTGCGCTGAGCCTCCCTGGATGGTTTGGCACCATCTTCCAACAGAATCCTATGCATGCATACGTCCGGGCTTACTCCATGCAGATCAGCAAGCGTCCATCCTAAAGCGCGCTGGTTTCTGCGCAGTACCTGCTGTAATTGCGCCTCCTGCTCCTCTTCTAATCCTTTCTTTATGATCACTGGCAGGGTGTCTTCATTTCCCAAGAATATGTACTTGAGGTGCTCTGGGAGTTGCTTCAGCTCGACCTTGGGTGCCTGTTCAATAAAGGGCAAGATTTTATTAACATTGCAGACTTTAACTATGGCTTGTACCTGTCTGGGTTCTGGTCCAGCACTGCTCAACTCCTCTTCCTGTGCCTCCAACTCTGCCTGTGCCAGTGTTATAGGTTCTTCTGCTGCGCTCGCACATTGCGCATCTACGACCAAGTCATCTAAGCTGTCCATTGCGTGCACTGTGGCGTCTTCATGAGGATGCTGCATCCCTTTGAATATGTTGAAATGAATTTCCTCGCCATCAACCTCCATGGAGAGCGTGCCCCTCCACACGTCTATCTTTGTGCGCGCGGTCATCAGAAATGGTCTGCCTAGTAGGATCTGCGCACTGCTGGTGCTTGATTCACCCTCCATTTCTGGGACATAGAAGTCTGCTGGGAACACCAGCTCTCCTACTCGCACAAGAACGTCCTTGATCATGCCCGTAGGTTGCTTGCACGACCGATCTGCTAGCTGAATGGTGAGACCTACAGGCTTAAGTGGTCCAAGGCGCAATGACGCATATAGGGAAAAGGGTAGCACATTTATGGATGCGCCTAAGTCAATCATGCAATTGCTCACTGTGGTCTTACCTAAAGTACATGGGATGGTGAACGTACCTGGGTCTCGGCACTTAGGTGGTACCTTATGTTGCACGATCGCTGAGGCCTGCGCATTTAGCATTAACTGTGCGCACTCGCCTTTCCTTCTCTTATTTGTGCACAGCTCCTTTAAAAACTTGGCGTACTGCTTCAATAAGGGGAATGTTTATTTCCACCTTACTGAATAACTCGTAGAGCTCCTTGTCGAGCGCTTCCTTCCTAGCCGATGGTGCCTGCACAGGGAAAGGTGCAGGTATGTTAGTATGATTCGTGCCCTTGTCTTTTAATTGTGTTATACCTGGCGCTTCGCCCCGCTGGCTTGTGGCTGGCGCTTCTGGTTGCGCGTCTTGCTCCGGTTGCGCATTCTGCTCTGCTGGATCCGGGACTTGCGCAACTGGTTGCGCGGGTGCCTTCGTGGTCTGCTCTGTTCCTATCGTGCGCCCAGTCCTCAGTGTCACAGCGTTCACTCCTCCCTTGGGGTTTTGAATCACTTGCGAAGGCAGGTTGCCATCGCTCTTTTTCAGCTCATACACCGTGGTCGCAATCTGTGATAGCTGCTTCTCAATGGACTCGAACCTCTTGTCATATTGCTCATCATTCTTGCGCACTATGTCTGCTAGCTGCCCCACGATATCTTCTAAGGATCGCCTCGGGTGCTGGTTGTTCTGTGCTGGTGCGTCAGGGCGGCGATGCGGTGGATTGTAGGGCGCAGCTTGTTGCGTCTGCTGTGGCGCGCGTTGATCCGTGGACTGCCTCTGGAAATTGTTTTCCTCCTTCCATCTGAACCCATTTGCGGCTACTCCAAAACGCGGCTGATTCTGCCTCTGTGGCCCTCTGTTATCCCATCCTCCAAGAGCATTGACATCTCCCGATTCCTCAAACAGCGTGGGACATGCATCGGTTTTGTGTTCGGTGAAATTGTTGAATTCGCATACCTTTGGCGCAACTGGTTGTGCGCCTTGCACACTCATCAACTTCTGCAGCATGGCCTTCATTTCCTTGATCTCAGCGCTTGTTTCTACCTGATGCACAGAACGAGCACGACTATTTTTAAGTGTTAGCTGATGTCTTACCTGCCCAGTAGAGTCGTCTATCAGCTGCCACGCGTCTTCTGGGTACATGTTGCAAATGTCGTCTCCTGCGCATGCGTTCAATAATCTCAGCTCCATGGGCAGCAGTCCATTCAGGAAATTCTCTATCAGCACATTCTGGGGCTGGCCGTGATTGTAGCAGTTGGCCTCTAGCTCCCTGAAACGCTCGTAATACTCTGACAGCGACTCCCCTGCGCTCTGCCTAGGTGCGGCCAGCTCCCTCCTGAGTAGCGCCATCTTTGCTGCGGGATAAAATTTGTCCAGGACTTTCTTCTGCAGCTGCTCCCATGTGTGAATTGATCCTGCTGGTAAGTTCATTAGCCAATGCCTGGCCGTGTCACACAATGAAAATGGGAACGCTTTCATCTTCAGCGCTTCGTCGCTCTCCCCTTCGGCCTTCATGTTCTCGCAAATGACTAGGAACTCTCGCACATGCTTGACTGGATTCTCGTTGTTCATCCCGTGGAACTTGGGCATGTGATGAATGAGCGAGCTCCTTAGTTCAAAATGACCGTCTGGTGGAAGCACGATGCACCATGGCTGGTTAACTGTGAGTGGGGCTGACATCTCGCGCACTGTTCTGCGTCGCGCGGCCTGTCGCGCGGGTGGGGCATTATACACTTCAGCGGCCATTCTTGCTTCAACCTCGCGCTGCACTTCCTCTCTGAACAGGGCTGCGCGGTTATGTGCTCTCGCTTCCTCTGGGGTTCTGTCCCCTAAGTTGTCCCCAACGACACTGTTATCCTCCATGACCTGTTCTAAATCTCAAAGAAAACGAAATTAAAAGATAACTAAGCTGCTGCGTCTGTCAGTGCGCAACTAGAATCTGCGCAGCGCAACTGCTTCAAGGTTGCACAGGCTAATGGTGATTGCGCGCTGTCAGAAACAACAATGAAAATAAAGCAAACAGAAATAACTAACTATTAAAAGAAAACCTAAGCTGGTTAAAGCTTATCTGTGTTGCCTTCCCCGGCAACGGCGCCAAAATTTGATCGCGCGTCGTTGTGCGCATCAAATTAATTCCTTCCTCATCCACTTAGTACAGCGGTTAAGTCGGGGTCGAATCCATGGGGAGGCAGTAGATTAGCTTTAACTAGTAAGCTGCACTTACGAAAACTGGGGGTGTGAGTGATTGGGGTTGCGCGATGCGCGAGTAAATAGTAGTAAAATGCAGGAATTGCACTAGATGTGCGCAGGCAGTAGAGATTAAGTACTATGACTATGAGAAGTATCGGCGCAGACAATCCTCTATGAGTGTATTCCTTATCATCGACTCTAAATGTCTACATTTTAATTTGCTAATGTTAGTGTCCGATCAAGGCTTCCTAACATGTGCGCATGTTCCGATCAAAGTTCATGAGCTATTAATTCTTAGGACTAGTCTAACCAGCTACGAATCCTGTCACAGTAGCAACTGATTATCCTAGTGCGTTACTCCTAGTCATCACCGTCAGGCTATTCAACTAGTTTAACATACAACAACAAGCAACAAGAGTAAGATTGCGGTTCAAGGCTTCCCCTACTCATGCAACTAGCTGTCAACAGTGTGCATAGAATTAATATAAGCAAACAAGCTATGCATTAAGCGCAAGTCTCAAAGGAAATACTCATACATTCATGCCCAACCGATACTAAGCGTTTAGCTAGACATGCTAGTAGTAAACATCATAGAGACAGTAAGTAATAACTAAAGTATCCAAGAAAATAATAGCAAACAGTGCGTGCAGGTTGCAGTCTCGGCTGGCGCAGTCGGCTAGCGCAGGTCCTCTCAGCAGGCTCGTGTGTTTTTCAGTTCTGCCGCTCTCTCGTGTGCCTCTCGATCCTTTGGTGCTGATTAATTTTTCCAATGTGTGTCCCTCAAACCCTAGCCTTCCTCTCTTTATATACTGCTCAAGAGGCTCATCCTTGGCAACTTCCAAATCTGGTTGTGTCAGGATTTGGAAACACCACTCTCTGCGCATGGCGCACTGCTCCTGGTTAGCGCAATCGGTTAGCGCACCGTGGTCGACTCTGCCAACTCTTCTGTTTGCGCCGCTAGCTCCGCAGGCTGTGTGATGCGCGTCCTAAACGCTGCCTATTAGCGCGTATCCGACTTAGGCCCTCGTTTTGCCCTGAAATACAAAAACACTGGAAACCAGTAATCTTGTACACAAAATAATGCAAACAAGCATAGGGTTAGGATCTAAATAATGTGTATAAATAGGCTCTATCAATAATCTGGATCAGTAGTGTTGCTGTAGGTGTAGGTTTGTTTTGCCAAAAATGCCAAGGGGGAGATTGTTGAGGTATGGCATACCTTGACAAAACTACACGAAGATTCTACTTTAGAAATCTTTGACGATTTAAAGCTGGAGCACAATCTGAAGAATGGGTGAGATACAGAAACCAAGCAACAGAATCTGCTTCAGCACACCCTGATGACCCAAAGCTAGAGCAGAATGTCCGATCAACCTGGAGATGCACGGAGAGGCTCCGGCATGGTGCGGCAGACATTGTGAAAGTTCAAGGTGTCGTGCAATCGTCATCTAGTGTCTATCAAATGACAGCACAAGGACGGAAAAAGATAAAGATCCGAGAGTTCAAATTAGGCAACGGAATCTTCAACAACCTTGCTAGAATCCAGAAGAAGATTCTGGTAATGATGGCAATGAGGTTTCCATCCCTGGTGATCTGAAGAGATACAAAAATCAAGGCTAGATGCAGCTACTGAAAGAGGAAGCAGAAAAAGAGCGCATATTGAGAGAGATATATCTTCAACACACAAATTAGAGAAGGTAGAGTTCTTGGTGTGGTGTGCAGAGAAGTGTTTCTACCCAATAGTGACAGTTTGTCATTGATTGAGGGGGAGCAGAGACTTATTTTTTAGAACTCAGAGTATCAGACTGTTTAGTATAGAAGCTAGAATAGTTTTTGACAAGAGATACAGAAATTTTGTCCGTTTACCACACATTGTAATACAATAGGCTAGGTCTATGATTCAGATCCGTAGCTACAGGAAGTGTGTAGGTAGCACGAAGATAGTATGTGATCAGAGTGCTAGCTAGTTTAGGGAGTTAGACTGAGCGAAAGATTTAGACTAGGGGAGAAGTAGAGGTGTTGAGTCCTTTGTATTTTGAACCACGAATAGTGAAGTCTTGAGGATTAAAGAGTGATCCTCCCCAGACTTAGGCAAGTTGTCAAACTGGGTGAACAAACTGATTGTGTCTTCCTTATTTGTTTGTAGAATAATTTCCTTAGGAAGAGACAGAGAGTGCTACAGCATAAGCTGTAACTCCAGTTGTTGTAACTCGAGTTCAGCAGCGCATGCTAATTTCAGTTTCCTCCTTTGAGCAGTGGTGGTCTGCTTTTACTTTGTCCCTCCTTCATGTTCGCCGTAGAAGTCGGCAAAGCTTGCCCGGCTCATCCGACAGTCCATGACATCTCCTCTCGGCGACTATGCTCCAAAGCAAGTACTTGATCTTTCAAGGAGACTCCTCTGCAGTTGAAGTTCTCAGATCAAGCATAGATCACCAGCCTTGATCTTCTCTCAGCTCTTACACCCACAAGTCTGCGCTCTAGCCTTTAGCTTCCGCTCTTTGCTTGTGCGTATATCTCTATAGTTGTGTCTACGAGTGGCGCTCTCCACTCCCTTATATAGCCGCGGCATATGATGAACATAGTAATCCTAATTCCCTTAGGATTCGCAGATCTTTCCAACCAACCTTGCACAATGGATCTTCTTTTAGATTCTTGCAAGTTGTTGAGAATTGATTTCCTAAAATCAGTTGGGAACCTTATCTACTTCAATTGATTCCGATCGCCTTGAAGAAAACTCTCTAACTCATTGAGAGGCATTCACCAATCCTCTAGACGCTCTCCATGCTGCTTCATCTAGAACGGCTACTTTGCTCTAGCTCCGAGTCTCCATGATTTGCTATAGCAACTTCTAGTTGTCGGTTGACAGCTTCCGATACTTGCTCCAGCTTCTGTTGCAACGGGTTGCTATAACATCTTCTTGCTATAGCTGAGGAGTTCCTTTCAACGTGTTTTCCATACGAACCCCATTCACAACATAATATTCTTTGAAGTCATGCAGTCCATACTCTACACAATTGTTAGACCTTAGACAGTTCACCTTGAGACTCATCTCAATCTCTATCAGGGCTTTCCACTTCCTGAAAGTAACAAACATGTCAGATTTATACTTCATAAAATATACCCATACCTTCCTTGTGGCATAATCAATGAAAGTTGATCATGTAGTATGGCAGTGTTTGACAAAACCAGCACAAGTGAACAAGGAGCAGCTACAGCACAAGTGAACAAGCAGCAGCTTCAACAAGGGATGCTATAGCAGGAGCTTATTCAAGTGGCTGCATCATCTGTCCGAGAAGCAGCAGTGATCTGGGCTTGGCTAGAAGGGCTGGGAGCTCTACGGAGAACATCAGAAGGTTTTCTAAAGTGCTGTGGAGAATATCCCAGTGGGGTTTCCTAGCCAGAGAAGGAGATTTGTGTTGAAGATCAAAATTAAATCTAATCTCCTAGTTTTTAGGAGATAATTGTTCTTTTTGGGACATTGCTTAAACCTGGTCTTGCTTAAAGCTGGTGCTACTATTTAAGAGAAAGGGGTTTAGAGCAGAGTTGTTGATCGAAGCTGAGGGATACACGAGTGCATACACGGAATTTAGAGAGAGCAATTTTGGTGCGTGACGGACGAATTCTTCGATCATCACCCGAGAGCAGAGCGTGAGCGCAGAGCTATGGTGACAGAAGCAGAAGGTGATCAGGACTTGCAGAGTCTGATTCAAGCTTGATCTGGAAGCCAATTCAGAGCAGTGGTGTTTGTTGGTTGATCAAGGGAAGAACTGACAGGTGTGTGGCTCGGTCGAGTGTCAAAGCGGAGGTTCTCGCTAGTGGCAGGTGGTCACTGAGTGAGGGGGAGTATTCCAGAGTGTGCAGCGCTCATGGAATCGTTCGATCGGCTCGGCAGAAGGCTTTGGAGCGACGCGGACAAATTGAGCTTCAGCTGTGTGTTACAGCAGTTGCTACAGCAACCCTGCAGAGTGAGTGTAGTTTAGAATAGGCTGACTGTCGAGGTGACAGTAGCTATTCAAGATTGACATTTGTAGAGGGTGTGCAGACCCAAGTCAGAGCTTGTTCTGATTGTGTCAAGTGATCCACACAAGGTTGAGTAGCATAGGTTGCGTGGAGTTGTAACCGAGTGTACTTGGAGACCTTCGTGTTTAGTGGATTGAGGACTGGAGAATAGTCCTCCCCAGACGTAGGCAGTTGGCCGAACTGGGTGAACAAATTTCTGTCTTGTTCATTGTTTGCTGAGACAATTTCCGAGTGAACAAGAGTGTGCTGCAGAAACTGCTTGTTCACAAATCTGCCTAACTGAGACGCTATGAATTTCAATTGGTATTAGAGCGGGAGCTCAACACACAGAGTAAAAGATCCTACAGTGTCTCTGAAGTAGCCACGACAATGAAGGAAGGACAGAGCACAAGCAGACCTCCATTATTGGAAGAAAGCAACTATGGATATTGGAAGGCTAGGATGAAAGCCTTTCTCAAGGCCATTGATGAGAAGACCTGGAGAGCAATCATGGTCCAGTGGTCTCCCCCAATTACCATGGATGAACAGGGAGTCACACGGATAAAGCCTGAAGAACAATGGACTGCTGAAGAGGGAGCTGCAGCAACTGGTAATTCAAAGGCCCTGAATGCGATTTTTGTTGCAGTTGATGCTAACAATTTCAGGCTGATATCAAATTGTGACATGGCCAAACAAGCGTGGGAAATTCTGCAAACTGCACATGAAGGAACTAATAGAGTAAAGCTGTCAAGACTCCAGATCATTGCTACATAGTTTGAGAATCTGAGAATGCTGGAAGAGGAGACTGTCACTGAGTTTAATGCTAAACTCTGTGATCTTGTAAATGAAGCCCATGCTCTTGGTGAACCCATCCCTGAAGAAAAGCTGATCAGGAAGGTTCTCAGATCCCTGCCCACAAGATTTGACATGAAAGTGACGGCCATTGAAGAAGCTCAAAATGTCAGATTCATGAGGCTGGAAGAGTTGATGGGGTCTCTCAAACCATTTGAGATGAAACTGGTTAAAGAAGACACCACTCCTAAGGACAAGAATATTGGACTGAAGGCTGAAACAGAAGCTAAGAACCCAGTCCCAGATGATCAGCTGAGTATGCTTGTCAAGAACCTTGGAAAGCTCCTGAAGAACATGGACTCAAGAACTGGGAAAAGCTCTTCCTCGCGAAAACAATTCAGAAGGGGTAGTGAAAATAAAAGGAAAGGGAAGGAACCGGCTCAGGATGAAGATGAGAAGAAAGAAATCAAAAAGGGAGTCCAATGCTGGAACTGTGAAGGGTATGGACATATTGAGGCTGACTGTCCGAGCAAACCCTTCAAAAATTCAGAGAAAAAGAACAGCAAGTCCCTGACAGCAAAATGGAGTGACTCTGAGGAAAGTGATGAAGAAAACTGTGTTGTGCTAACCAGTGTGTCAGATTTCAACCTCAAAAAACTAAAGATGGATGAATTTCACTATGGGATTGAAGTATCTGAAAGTGAAGATGAAGCGGACTCATATGACAGTCTTATTAATTATCTGGGGAAGATCCTCAAACAGTGTGAGGCAGCGCTTCAGACAAACCAAGCATTGACTGACAGAGTCACGCTTCTGGAAGAAGAACGAAGAAAATTTCTCTTCTCATCCAACAGTCAAGTTACCATTCTGAAAAGGGAAGACACAGGAAGACAAGTCACTGACATTTGTTCCTCACCAGCAATAGCCAAGGCAGCTTCTCAGAAAAATATCTTGGACGAAATTTTGTCTTATCAAAGACTTGGAAAAGGGAGAACGGGGCTTGGGTATACTGGTGAAGAAAGCTCTAGAGGAACAGTTTTCATTAAAGCCTCGGATGCTATGATAGACGAAAAGAATAATACAGGTGATTCTCCAAAACCTGCAGGGAAAGATGGAACTAGACATGTGAACAAGAGGATGCTGCAGCACCTGGCACATCATCCTTCTAAAACAAAGCAAAAGGCTCAGAATAAAAGGAGTTCTTACACAAGTATTGGGAATCAGAAGATTACCTCCAACCTGAAGCAGCAGCACAGAACCTCCTCAGTTGAAAAAGGGGGAGCAAAATCCAGAGCCAACACATGCTGCATAGAGATTTCGTACCCAGTTGTTTCGGGAAAGGCTTATTGCTGGAAAGATTCGCATGGATCTCTAAGTTTGCTGCACGAGGGCACTGGATTGCTAAAAATAGGAGAAAACCACAGGTAATACAGGTGTGGGAACCCAAACATGACAAACGAAGAGATAGAAGTCTTGAGGGTCGAAAGAGGAGAAACTCTAGACAAACTCAGGTATGGGTGAAGAAATCACCATCAGAACCTCTCAAGGATCCGTCGAGCAAAGCTGTCTTCCGAAATGAGTAGGTGAACTACCTCGCGTCTGCTATAGCAACCTGGTCAGAATAAGCTTAATCATATGTTTTGGTTGCTAAAGCTGGGAGAAGGCACATGTGGGGCACGTGATCCAGAAGCTTCAAATTGAAAAAGAAAATAACGGGTAAATAAATTTCTAGGGCAAAGTCAAGTTGAAGGTGCTTCCCAAAATCGTTACTGATCATCCTCACTGTGCGTTCCTCAAACCTTCAACGATCCCGCAACAATGGTGAAAACTCGCGGTTTGAAGAAGAATCTGGCAGCAGACAGACAAGGTAGGTCTGAAAGGAGGTCCAAGTCGCGCATTGAAGCCCCTGCTCAGCCTCTGGACGTGGTGGTGTGGCAACCAGCACCCCTCCCTGTGTCGCACAGCGATCCTTCTCCACAAGAAGGAACTTTGCAGAAAAGGAGGCGCCTTGTACGTGACGGGGAACCTGTATCCAGTGCAGCTGTGTTATCTGAAGAGGCTGTGGCTGAAGAAGTCTCTGGAGAAGAACAAGCTACAGAGGATGTTGTAGCAGGTTTTGGTGAAGAGAGATGCAGAACACTTGTTATGTCTCCTGGCATTGTGGGTGAAGGGGAGGAGTTAGACGCTGAGTCCCCTGAACAAGAACCTGCTGCAGCACATCCTCCTCCCTCAAACAAAGGAAAAGCCCCTATCCTAATTTCTGTCTCCAGTAGTGAAGAAGAGGAATCAAGTGAAGAAAATGCAGGTGCTACTGGTGAACCGTCTGAGAGAGGACCTGCATTGGCAGACACAACTGCAATCACAGTGGGAGGTATTTGGTTCAGAAATAGGAATGCTTCTCAATCCTGGAGTGCTGTTGAGAGGAAGCACATTGTGTCAGAAAAGAGGCTGGACCTGGACAAGTACAAATCAGTAGCAATTATCCAGCTTCTCACTGAGGTAAATCTTCTCAAGTCTCTGACTTATCCATTCAGATTTAATATAGGCCTGGTTAGGGAGTTTATTGTGAATATGGAAGAGAAATTTGGTGAGGAAGGAGGAGAGGAGTTTGGAAAGAGTTGGGTGCAGGGTAAGTCAGTTCTTATTACCCCTGAAAAAATCGATGAGTTTCTTGAGATCCATGAGAATGCCAGAGCTCCCACTGATGTTCAGCCAGAGATGCTGGCTAAGGTTCTGACAGGGGGAGTGTGCCTGTCTTAGGGTGGTCCAAACCTGAGTGCTGCTGAACTCACCTCCAAGAATGCCCTGCTGTATCATCTGGGCAATTGTAACTGGATCCTCAGCTCTCATAGGGGGAAGGTTAGCAGAACCTTTGCTAACCTTCTCTACTCTATTGGGAAGAGGAGGAAAATCAGCCTGGGCAGTGTGATGTTTCCCCAGCTAGCTACTCATGCCGGCAGCGCTTCCTCCAGCAAGCCCATTGTGCTACCCTCTCTCATCTATGGGATGATGGTCTCACAGCATCCAGAGCTTGGTCAGATTTCTAAAGGTTTATCTGAGGAGCTGCAGGTCTTTACAGTAGACCACAAGTTATTCAAAGGGAAACATGTGGTGGACATAGCCTATGAGGATCCACTCTTGGTTGGTGCTTCAGCCCCAGCTCCTCTGGAGGAATCTCTTCTCCCTGCTGCTACAATTCAATCAGCTCTCCGTGCCAGAATTGTGAGCCATCTCAAATCTGAGCTGCTCATCCTTGAAGCTGAAGCCAAAAGGAGGGATGCTAGGCGTGGCCAGATCAGAAGTCTGCTCAGAGACCTGGAGTTCCCGACGGATGAGGAGCAGGCCCCTTGAGCATCTGTGACAAAAAGGGGGAGTATAGTAAAAGGCTGATGAACTGATATTTTTTGACCCTGCGTGGTCGTGCTACGGCCGAGTGTGGCCACCTCTTACGATCTTACTCTCTTGTTGAATTTTTTTTTCATTTAGAGTATTTACTGGTTCATGGAAGTGTGCATAAGTGTTCTAGGGTTTTGTCAAAATGCCAAGGGGGAGATTGATGATGTAGTATGGCAGTGTTTGACAAAACCAGCAGAAGTGAACAAGGAGCAGCTACAGCACAAGTGAACAAGCAGCAGCTTCAGCAGGGGATGCTATAGTAGGAGCTTGTTCAAGTGGCTGCATCATCTGTCCGAGAAGCAGCAGTGACCTGGGCTTAGCTAGAAGGGCTGGGAGCTCTACGGAGAACATCAGAAGATTTTCTAAAATGCTGTGGAGAATATCCCAGTGGGGTTTCCTAGCCAGAGAAGGAGATTTGTGTTGAAGATCAAAATCAAATCTAATCTCCTAGTTTTCAGGAGATAATTGTTCTTTTTGGGACATTGCTTAAACCTGGTCTTGCTTAAAGCTGGTGCTACTATTTAAGAGAAAGGGGTTTAGAGCAGAGTTGTTGATCGAAGCTGAGGGATACACGAGTGCATACACGGAATTTAGAGAGAGCAATTTTGGTGTGTGACGGACGAATTCTTCGATCATCACCCGAGAGGAGAGCGTGAGCGTAGAGCTGTGGTGACAGAAGCAGAAGGTGATCAGGACTTGCAGAGTCTGATTCAAGCTTGATCTGGAAGCCAATTTAGAGCAGTGGTGTTTGTTGGTTGATCAAGGGAAGCCGCGGAAGAACTGACGGGTGTGTGGCTCGGTCGAGTGTCAAAGCGGAGGTTCTCGCTAGTGGCAGGTGGTCACTGAGTGAGGGGGAGTATTCCAGAGTGTGCAGCGCTCGTGGAATCGTTCAATCGGCTCGGCAGAAGGCTTTGGAGCGACGCGGACAAATTGAGCTTTAGCTGTGTGTTACAGCAGTTGCTACAGCAACCCTGCAGAGTGAGTGTAGTTTAGAATAGGCTGACTGTCGAGGTGACAGTAGCTATTCTAGATTGACATTTGTAGAGGGTGTGCAGGCACAAGTCAGAGCTTGTTCTGATTGTGTCAAGTGATCCACACAAGGTTGAGTAGCATAGGTTGCGTGGAGTTGTAACCGAGTGTACTTGGAGACCTTCGTGTTTAGTGGATTGAGGACTGGAGAATAGTCCTACCCAGACGTAGGCAGTTGGCCGAACTGGGTGAACAAATTTTTGTCTTGTTCATTGTTTGCTGAGACAATTTCCGAGTGAACAAGAGTGTGCTGCAGCAACTGCTTGTTCACAAATCTGCCTAACTGAGACACTGTGAATTTCAAAAGTCATATAGTATAATTCACCACCAAGTGATGAAATCTGTGCTAGCCCCCATAAATCTGTATGTACAAGCTTAAGCTTTTGCTTCCTCAAAGCTCTACCACCCTTTTAGAAGCTGACTCTCTTCTGCTTCCTAAATATACAGTCTTCACAAACTCCGACTTCAACGGATTTAAGACCAGGTAGTAGACCTCTTGAGCAAAAAGAAAGTACTATCATACCGTTTTCACTCATATGACCAAGACGACAATGCCACAAATCTGCATCACATTTCGTCTTTGCAACATCGATGCTCTCTTGAACGCTACTAGTCACATACAACGTCCCTTCTTTATTCCCTCGAGCTATAATCATTGCTCCTTAGGATATCTTTCAGCTGTTGCAACCAAATGTCACAATATAACCTTCATCGTCAAGCTGGCCAATTGATAAAAGATTTATTTTTACGCCGGAATGTGGCTGACACCATGTAATTTGAGAGTGAACCATTCGGTGCTTTTATCAGAACATCACCTTTCCCACTACATCTAATGGATCATCATCTGGAAGATACATCTTCCTGAAATCTCTAGACTACATGAATGAAACGGCGCTTCAGAGTCTAACACCCAGAACTCTAATGAACTGCTCACACTCAAAATCAATGCTTCTGCAACATCCTAAGTAGTCAAATTTGGAGGTGGTGCCTTGCAATCTCTTCTATAATGGCCAAATTCATTACACTGCCAACACCTGATCTTACTATTGTCCCTGATTGATTTTGTCTCTCCCTCTGGACTTCGACCTGCCATGTCGGACTCTCGATTTGGACACCAATCTACCCCTACTTCCAAAGTTCAAAGCTAACCAGAACTAGAACTTGATTCCTTCCTGGGAACCTCTTCATTGACAATCAAGTCTCTAACTTCATGTAGCTTTAACTTTGCCTTTCCTATTGAAGCACTAAAGACATTAACTTTCCCATTCCAACTATCAGGCAACGACAATAACAAAATCAATGCCTATATCTGAAACGCTGTGGTTGTTGTGGTAGTATAAATACTAGTCCAATCACGGTATTCAAACAATATTTATATCCGAGTGACCTCGAGTCGAAGCCAAGAGAAAAGCCTAGATTAGTCTAAAGCTAGCTAGTAATGCCTAATGCAAGTCTACTAAATAAAGGGGAGTTTTTCCTCTAGGTGAGGTATCTCTAGTGAATACTAAAGACAAGATGAAATATGGTCTAAGAGAAAATAATAGAGAAAGTGTAGTCGGAATCCTACTTCACCCCTAGGTCATGCGATTAGCAACACAAAACTTGTCTAAACCATGAGTAAATTCGAGTGATGGTTCTAGGCTAAGGTATCACACATTCTAAATTCAACTCTCGCTCCTTCTCTAGAATGGGAATAATACCTAAATAGTAAGGTTCTCAAACTCTCGCTCTTATTGAACCACGTAGAACTAAAGTTCCCTAATCTCAACCTCTCGGTCTATTGATAGTTAACTAAAGTCGCTCAATACTTAGCCTAGTGGAATGCGTATGTCACTCTCACGCACACACGCAACCTAAAATAATCATGCTTGATCTTCTAAACAACCTAGGTTCAACTCTCATTGCATCCCTAGGTGTTCTACCAATTCGTACTCACTTAGGTATTTCGTCAAACACTTGGTGTGCACAAAATTGATATGCAGTACAAGCAAGAGAATTTTCAACCAAACTTCATTCATATAGATAAAAAGACAAGTCTTGCATTACAATCAAACCTAAGGGATCCATAAGGATCCCAACTACAATGGGACTACTCACTCTTGGTGAGTTTGAAACAAAACATGATATTCAAATTGAAATTGTTCACCAATTGGATGCAAAAGAGTAGTGGATGAGTAGAGGGTTGATGTAGGATCTCCAATTGCGTGTCTCTTCCTTCAATCCTTGACAATTCTCCAACTTCAAATTGCCTAGGGTATCGAATTCTGGAAGAGAGAGATTCTCTATTTATACCCTTTCAAAAATTCCCAAATTTTACCCGCAATGTTCGAATCACTTGATTCGGTCACTCTCCAGGTGATTCGTGCGAATTACTATCCCAGTGCTGTTTTGGGTCTGGGCGAATCATTTTTCCATGGCCGAATCACTTTTTGATTCGGTCAAGCCTTTGGGTTGATTCGGTCAAATATCCTTATGGAGCTAAGCTGATTCGGGCACCTCCTGGGCGAATCACTCGATTCGGCCGAATCATAATGTCAGTGGCTTTTCTGATTGGGCGAATCGATTTCTCCTGGCCAAATTGCTTTTGATTCGGTCAAACTCATCAAGATTCTCCCAGAGTCGAGTCGATTTGTGCAGCTGAGGGTGATTCGGCCAAGCAGGTGGGTGAATCACTTGATTCGGGCGAATCACTTCTGCATTCTTGTCCAATCTTGCTCTTGTTGATCTCGATCGACCGGAATTCATCCAGATTTTCTTTGGGCCACTTCGTATCATGTAGTACGCATTTTCAACCTGAAATGGGCAAAGAAAACATCAAATGACTTTATAAAATAACAGAACAAACAAGAAGGGGAAAATTATGGACAAATATAAGGTCATTTGTCCGCTTATCAAAACACCCCACACTTAAGTCTTGTTCATCCCGAACAAGTATATGCATAAGTCAAGCGGAGAGTAAGAGGCTAGATCATATATGATATTATCAAAGCATGTAGCACAACTTACGCACATATAGCACATCCACCCCCTACTCATGTAACCTAAACTAAAAGTAACTAAACGAAGAAAATTAAATATACTCCTAACTCAATGTCGTAGGAATCACTGATGCATTTAGCGTATGCATCAAGCCTTTAAACCCCTAGGCTACCCTAGTGGACGAGTTATAGTCTCGTGAGAGTTTTCAGATTAGGAATACTCACAAATCCCACTTGCAATCATCCATAAGAGTTCAAAATGCAAATATAGTTTGCTAAGCAAGTAGTTCTTTATCAGCCCCACATAATAATGGAGTTGTGCAAATCATTCACTTCACGCAAACTCTAAGGATCGTTCACTTCAATATGATAACAAATATTCATAGAGTTGATAGCAAAACTAGCATTCGTCAAATTCAAATTATCGCTCAATTTCCTATGCAAGTAGTATGAAGAAAAGCGTCGCTTACACAAGAATTTCGTCGAGTCAATCACACATGCTTGCTAAGGGCAAGTGCATAAGCTCATGACAACAAACTCATTCTCAAGTTTTAGACTATACGTCATAATCCGTAAGAGAAGAGGAGTTTCGACATTGAAAAATTTAAATTCACTCGTACAAATCTTTAATGCTTAAGTAATAAATTACGAGGGCATACTTTAGACGTTTCCAAAAAACCAAATGCAAATGCTCTACTCACACTCATTTAAAAGAAATTGCGGAATAGGCACAAAGTCAAGAATTAAGTGTGTTTAATATTTTTCTTGCATTTATACAAATGGTTTCAAGGGGGAACTTACCTTCCTAACCCTCGGCATTTGTAAAACTTTTCCTTGACCTAAAAAAACAAACAAATAATATTTTTACTTTTATACAAATGCTTTCAAGGGGGAACTTACCTTCATAACCTTCGGCATTTGTAAAATCTTAAAAATAAGATTTTTTCTTTTCTTGTGCCTCTTTTTTTTTTTCCTTTTCGCAAACGCTTCAAAACACCCCACACTTAATACTTGACAATGTGCCTAAGTGATATATAACGGAGCATGAAGTGTGAGCTAAACAAATGCAAAGGCTAAATAGGAATGCTAAATAGGAATGCTAAAGTCGCCTAAAAGCAAACAAGAGCAAGTACAAGGTTATTGTATGAAAACTGTTTTTATTTTATTCTTGTGCTCGCTAAACTTCAATTCATTTTTCATGCATGGAAGAACTTAAAAATGAATCAAGCTAAGCTAGTCAAGATACCGAATCATGCGAATAAAATCATCACAAAGAATGTCAATCGACTTAAAGATACGATTCATGAATTCAAAGCATAACTTATCCCAATTTTTTTTTTGATACTACTTAATTGCTTAGCAAACATTACTCCGTGTGATCAATTTTTAAAGCTAGGATGAAAGCAATCATGTGAGTATAATGTGCTAAAAGTAAATGCGCAGCATAGGATCATGTCGTCAAGAAAATAAAAGGGAAAATGCAAAACACCCCACACTTAAAAATATGCTTAGTCCCTAAGCAATATAAAGAATAAAGAATAGTAAAGAGAAAGTTGCGAAGGAACTTCTCTCGTGTGGAGGCAGCCAAATGAACATCCGCCCGTGTCCGTGAATGATGCTCTAGGCAGTGGCAATAAATCTGAAACTCAAGGAAAAGGTTAGCGCAACACCTGAATTCTCAAGTTTAAACAGCTAGCTATGAAAGATATATAACAATGTGAAACATGTAGCTAGCCATGAGGTTGGAAAATAAATGTGTGACAATGCATACAATGAGTTCACATAGATATGCCCGTGTGCATCAAAAGTCATGAATTAGTGTATCATAGTGGTTGAAAAAGGTTTCGAACAAATGCTCAACACTGACCGAATCACTTTCTGATTCGGGGAAGGCAAAATAAGTGATTCGTTCACACCTTGGGCGAATCAGTTTAGTTCGGATAATATGTGCTGGCCCGGATCAACATTTGATTAGGTCAAGGCAAAACAATGTGATTCGACCAGGGTGTCCAAATCATTTGAGCTTGGATAGCATGGCCCCGAATCACAGGTGATTCGGACAAGGCCAAAAAAGGTGATTCGGCCAGTGTGTTCGAATCAATTTACTAGCGCGGTTCAAAAGTGTGTTCTAAGGAAAAATCCGCCGAATAAAAGAAACACACAAGTACGAAAACCATCTGTCATGCAAAAAATATCACGGCGAAGCACGTCAAAATACAAATTGACAAGTCAAGCAAATCACATAGCAATAAAAGCACCACAAGTCATGACAAACATAAAAGTAATCTAAACATCATTCCTACGCTTCGTTTGCCTCTCGAGACCGGAGTCTTCACTTTCTTCAGTGGCTGTCCCCTCTTCTACATGCCGAGCTCCACTGCCGACTCTGGTAGCTCCCTCATCATTACCTCCATCAACTCTTCCTTCAACCATGGCTGAAATAAAGTCGCTCGCAGCTGCAGTGGGCATAGTAGGCTGAGGTGGTGGCTGGGAAAAGGGTGCTAGCGTTGGTGGAATGTCTGTGATACCCAAATGAGCAGCCATACGCACCATGACACCTCCTTGCCATGCGAAAAAATCGTGGACAAGGGTGGACAATACCTCATGAGAGCGAATGAGCGTCGTGTGAGAATCTGAAAGTGAGTCCAAATGTGTGCTCATCAACCTCAGGCCCTCGTGAGTAACTGGCTCAGGCTCAACTGGACGAGGGACAAGATCGGCTGCTGGTGATAGGGGTGGCTCGCTGGCCTGCCTTGGTGGTGTCGCTATACGAGGAAGCCCATGATCCTTTCGCTTCCTTTCGCTTCGGCTCGAATAATCCAATTGTGCATCTTCGCTTCTATCATGTGCATCTTGCGAAGAATTTCCAGGTTGAGTACTTTCTTGGGCAGGGGCGTGTAGTGGTCGAAAGTAAAACCCAGCTGCTTCGCGAGAAGTGTAATAAATGTCCCGCCACCTAAAGCTTGCCCCTTGTACTCTAATCTCTGATATGACTCAAACTGGACCGTCAAGGCATTGACAGTGTTTACCTGTCTCCCGTGAAGAATGAGAAGCATCAAGTCCAAGTCTGATGTATTAACGTACCTGCCCCCATCCTTGCGAATGTGAATGGATGTCACGATGATACGGTGAATTAGCCGCCAAACTGGGGAGTCTTGCATGGTGAGGTCTGCCCAGAATTTGTACCGATCGCATGGTCTGAATCGCGGGGACTCACCAAGCTTAGTACACCCGAATGCTGTGCGGATAACAAGTGCAGGCAGGGTAAATACCTGTCAGCCTAAGCGGAAGGTCCAAGAACTTACATCACGGTCCCCCTTGGCATCATTATACGACCACCCTCGACATCTTCCCATGCCACAGAAAATGATGCCATAAATTCCTTTACCAGCCTCGAGTAAGTACCCCGATCATCCATCAAAATGGAATGCATATCAGTGGTAAATAGATAATCACTGATTTTATCGATAACCTCAATCTTGCTCAGTGTGGCATGATCAGGGTAAGTGGGAGCTAGTACCTCATAGCTCTTGTGCTGTGTCAACAAGGCTTTCATCTTAGCGTCGGCAGCAGGGATTTCTTTAGTAAAAAGGGGAGGCCTCCTTGCCTCTTCCGCTCCTGCATGTGGGATAATTTCCAACCTGGCTTGTGTGCAAGACGATTCTCCCATGAGTCTGAATTCTTCGGATGATGATGATGATGATAATGTACTGACTGGAGACGGCGGGGGAGAGGAGCGGATTACAATACCATCAGCAGCTCGCCTCGGCTTCAGTTTTGTTTTGGCTGGGGCTTTAGGTTTAGCAACACCTTTACCCTTTTTAGCCGAGGTGAGCTCTCGGATAGGTGGTGGTCGTGGTTTCCTAGCCGATGTCAAGTTGGTCTTAGCCATGGATTTGGGCGAAGAAGAGAGGCGACTCAGGAACTTGCGTCTGATTCTGGAGAAGACCACTTCGGAGGAAGCTGGGTTGAACTGGGGGTTAAATCTAGGGTTAGCTCTGAAGGGGAGGGCTTGGACTGCGGCGGATGTGGTTGGGGTGGTCGGACGGAAGAGGATTTAGGGTTCATGGTGAATTAGCGATAAAGCAGAGTTTGAACGAATATCTCTTAAACCTCGAACAAATTTGATTCGGGGTGATGTCCGAATCACCAGTGATTCGCTCGAATCATTTGTTCAGTGCTAATTTGAACATTTTCAGGCTACATGAATCAACTGATTCGAGCGGAGTCTTGGCCGAACCGATCCGTGCTAGCTGCTTTGACCGAATCAAGTGATTCGAGGAGACCAACAGTGATTCGCTCGAATCATTTACTTAGTTATGTTTTGAACATTTTCAGGCTGCACAAATCAACTGATTCAGTCAAGCCTGAAAACTAGTTCGGACGAATCTACTGTTGTATGTTAACAGCCACTCTACACAAAAGTTTTCACAGAAATGCACCAGATTCCTCAATCACTTAAATATCCCTAATACTCAATCAAAACACCCCACACTTAAACATTTCCACACATGAATAATCAAACCAAAAGGGGTAATTTGAGTGCACTTGATAGGGCGCGTCGTTGTGCGCGTCAAATTAATTCCTTCCTCTTCCACTTAGTACAGCGGTTAAGTCGGGGTCGAATCCATAGGGAGGTAGTAGATTAGCTTTAACTAGTAACCTGCACTTACGAAAACTGGGGGTGTGAGTGATTGGGGTTGCGCAATGGGCGAGTAAACAGTAGTAAAATGCAGGAATTGCACTAGACGTGCGCAGGCAATAGAGATTAAGTACTATGACTATGAGAAGTATCGGTGCAGACAATCCTCTATAAGTGTATTCTTTATCATCGACTCTAAATGTCTACAGTTTGGTTTGCTATTGTTAGTGTCTGATCAAGGCTTCCTAACATGTGCGCATGTTCCGATCAAAGTTCATGAGCTATTAATTCTTAAGACTAGTCTAAACAGCTGCGAATCCTGTCACAGTAGCAACTGATTATCCTAGCGCGTAACTCCTAGTCGGCACCGTGGAGAGCGTGCCCCTCCACACGTCTATCTTTGTGCGCGCGGTCATCAGAAACGGTCTGCCCAGTAGGATCTGCGCACTGCTGGTGCTCGATTCGCCTTCCATTTCTAGGACATAGAAATCTGCTGGGAATACCAGCTCTCCTACTCGCACTAGAACGTCCTCGATCATGCCGGTAGGTTGCTTGCACGACCGATCTGCTAGCTGAATGGTGAGACCTGTAGGCTTTAGTGGTCCAAGGCGCAGTGACGCATATAGGGAAAAGGGTAGCACATTTATGGACGCGCCTAAGTCAATCATGCAATTGCTCACTGTGGTCTTACCTAAAGTGCATGGGATGGTGAACGTACCTGGGTCTCGGCACTTAGGTGGTACCTTATGTTGCACGATCGCTGAGGCCTGCGTATTTAGCATTACCTGTGCGCACTCGCCCTTCCTTCTCTTATTTGTGCACAGCTCCTTTAAAAACTTGGCATACCTAGGGATTTGCCGAACTGCTTCAATAAGGGAAATGTTTATTTCCACCTTACTGAATAACTCGTAGAGCTCCTTATCGAGCGCTTCCTTCCTAGCCGATGGTCCCTGCACAGGGAAAGGTGCAGGTATGTTAGTACGATTCGTGCCCTTGTCTTTTAATTGTGTTATACCTGGCGCTTCGCCCTACTGGCTTGTGGCTGGCGCTTCTGGTTGCGCGTTTTGCTCCGGTTGTGCATTCTGTTCTGCTGGATCCGGGACTTGCGCAACTGGTTGCGCGGGCGCCTTCGTGGTCTGCTCTGTTCCTATTGTGCGCCCAGTCCTCAGTGTCACAGCGTTGACTCCTCCCTTGGGGTTCTGAATCACTTGCGAAGGCAGGTTGCCATCGCTCTTTTTCAGCTCGTACACCGTGGTCGCAATCTGTGATAGCTGCTTCTCAATGGACTCGAACCTCTTGTCATACTTCTCATCATTCTTGCGCACTGTGTCTGCTAGCTGCCCCACGATATCTTCTAAGGATCGCCTCGGTTGCTGGTTGTTCTGCGCTGGTGCGTCAGGGCGGCGATGCGGTGGATTGTAGGGCGCAGCTTGTTGCGTCAGCTGTGGCGCGCGCTGATCCGTGGACTGCCTCTGGAAATTGTTTTCCTCCTTCCATCTGAACCCATTTGCGGCTAATCCAAAACGCGGCTGATTCTGCCTCTGTGGCCCTCTATTATCCCATCCTCCAAGAGCATTGACATCTCCTGATTCCTCAAAAAGCGTGGGACATGCATCGGTTTTGTGCTCTGTGGAATTGCAGAATTCGCATACCTTTGGCACAACTGGTTGTGCGCCTTGCGCACTCATCAACTTCTGCAGCATGGCCTTTATTTCCTTGATCTCAGCGCTTGTTTCTACCTGATGCACAGAACGAGCACGACTATTTTGAAGTTTTAGCTGATGTCTTACCTATCCAGCAGAGTCTTCTATCAGCTGCCACGCGTCTTCTGGGTACATGTTGCAAATGTCGCCTCCTGCGCATGCGTTCAATAATCTCAGCTCCATGGGCAGTAGTCCATTCAGGAAATTCTCTATCAGCACATTTTGGGGCAGGCCATGATTGTACCAGTTGGCCTCCAGCTCCCTGAAACGTTCGTAATACTCGGACAGCGACTCTCCTGCGCACTGCCTAGGTGCGGCCAGCTCTCTCCTGAGTAGCGCGGTCTTTGCTGCTTGGTAGAACTTATCCAGGAACTTCTTCTGCAGCTGCTCCCATGTGTGTATTGATCCTGCTGGTAAGTTCATTAGCCAATGCCTGGCCGTGTCACACAATGAAAATGGGAACGCTTTCATCTTCAGCGCTTCGTCGCGTTCCCCTTCGGCCTTCATGTTCTCGCAAATGACTAGGAACTCACGCACATGCTTGACTGGATTCTCGTTGTTCATCCCGTGGAACTTGGGCATGTGATGAATGAGCGATGACCGTCTGGTGGAAGCACTATGCACCATGGCTGGTTAACCGCGAGTGGGGCTGACATTTCGCGCACTGTTCTGCGTCGCGCGGCTTGTCGCGCGGGTGGCGCATTATGCAGTTCAGCGGCCATCCTTGCTTCAACCTCGCGCTGCACTTCCTCTCTGAACAGGGCTGCGCGGTTATGTGCTCTCGCTTCCTCTGGGGTTCTGTCACCTAAGTTGTCCCCAACGACACTGTTATCCTCCATGGCCTGTTCTAAATCTCAAAGAAAACGAAATTAAAAGATAACTAAGCTGTTGCGTCTGTCAGTACGCAACTAGAATCTGCACAGCGCCACTGTTTCAAGGTTGCGTAGGCTAATGGTGATTGCGCGCTGTCAGAAATAACAACGAAAATAAAACAAACCGAAATGACTAACTATTATAAAAGAAATCTTAATCTAATTAAAGCTTATCTGTGTTGCCTCCCCGGCCACGGCGCCAAAATTTGATAGCGCGCGTCGTTGTGCGCGTCAAATTAATTCCTTCCTCTTCCACTTAGTACATCGGTTAAGTCGGGGTCGAATCCACAGGGAGGTAGTAGATTAGCTTTAACTAGTAACCTGCACTTACGAAAACTGGGGGTGTGAGTGATTGGGGTTGCGCAATAGAGTAAACAGTAGTAAAATGCAGGAATTTCACTAGACGTGCGCAGGCAATAGAGATTAAGTACTATGACTATGAGAAGTATCGGCGCAGACAATCCTCTATGAGTGTATTCTTTATCATCGACTCTAAATGTCTACAGTTTGGTTTGGTAATGTTAGTGTCCGATCAAGGCTTCCTAACATGTGCGCATGTTCCGATCAAAGTTCATGAGCTATTAATTCTTAAGAGTAGTCTAAACAGCTATGAATCCTGTCACAGTAGCAACTGATTATCCTAGCGTGTTACTCCTAGTCGGCACCGTCAGGCTATTCAACTAGTTTAACATATAACAACGAGCAACAAGAGTAAGATTGCGGTTCAAGGCTTCCCATACTCATGCAACTAGCTGCCAACAATGTGCGCAGAATTAATATAAGCAAACAAGCTATGCATTAAGCGCAAGTCCCAAAGGAAATACTCATAGATTCATGCCCAACCGATACTAAGCGTTTAGCTAGACATGCTAGTAGTAAACATCATAGAAACAGTAAATAATATCTAGAGTATCAAAGAAACAGCAACTAGCAGATGCGTGCAGGTTGTAGTGTCTCGGCTGGCGCAGTCGGCTAGCGCAGGTCCTCGCAGCAAGCTCGTGTGTTTTTCTGCTTCGCTGCTCTCTCGTGTGCTGTGATGATGATGAATGCTCTCAATGTCTCTCTTAAACCCTAGCCTTCTTCTCTTTATATACTGCTCAAGAGGCCCATCCTTGGCAACTTCCAAATCTGGTGGTGTCAAGATTTGGAAACACCACTATCTGCGCATGGCGCACGGCATCTTGGTTAGCGCAATCGGTAAGCGCACAGTAGTCGACTCTGCCAACTTCTTTGTTTGCGCCGCTAGCTCCGCAGGCTGTGTGATGCGCGTCCTAAACGCTGCCTGTTAGCGCGTATCCGACTTAGGCCCTCGTTTCGCCCTGAAATACAAAACCACTGGAAACCAGTAATCTTGTACACAAAATAATGCAAACAAGCACAGGGTTAGGATCTAAATAATGTGTATAAATAGGCTCTATCAGCACTCAAACACAAAATCCCTAAAACCTCTAACTTAATATTTACACGGCGCAACACAAAGTCAAAAATAATTTTACACTACCAACGAGTAGAAGCAAAAGCACAAATACTCACCAGCCTAGTTTAACGTCTTGGCTAAGACATAGCCGATTCTCTTCTTCATAAGAAGCACACTTGAGAATTCCTTTGCGAGGATCCCCTCTCAAGTGGCATGCAATAATTTGGGAATTAGGTAGAATCATCAAGCTTGAAGTCTCCAAGCTCCAAGCTTTGCTCGTCTGCATGGTACGCTTTAATTTGATGGCCATTCACTTTGAAAGTTTCGCCTTCTTTGTTCATCAACTCGAAGTGGCCATCTTCGTACACTTTTTCGACCTTGACAGGCCCCGACCACCTTGATTTCAGCTTTCCTGGGAATAGTCGAAGTCTGGAATTGAAAAGTAAGACGCTGTCCCCCTTCGAGAAAGTTCTGCTCTGAATTTTCTTGTCATGCCATAGCTTGGTTTTCTCCTTATAAATTCTGGCATTTTCATACGAGTCAAGTCTGATTTCATCTAGCTCATGAAGCTGGAGTAGTCTCTTCTCCCCTGCTGATTTCAAGTCGAAATTCAGCTTCTTTACGGCCCACATGGCTTTATATTCAAGCTCCACGGGGAGATGGCAAGGTTTCCCATACACGATTCTATAAGAGGCCATATCGATTGGTGTCTTAAACGCTGTTCGGTAAGCCCATAATGCTTCATCAAGCTTTGACGAGCAATCCTTGTGAGAACTACTAACCATTTTCTCCAATATTGCCTTGATCTCGCGATTAGAGATTTCAACTTGCCCGCTGGTTTGAGGGTGATACGGCGTCGCTATCTTGTGGTAGACACCATATTTTTGGAGTAATTCCTTTAAAGTGCGATCCATTATTGCTAATCACTGTCCTTGGCGCACCAAACCTTGGGAATATTATTTTGGTGAAAAGTCTCTTTACCACATTAGCATCACAAGGAGCAGCGACGGCTTCCACCCATTTGGAGAATAATCGATGGCAACCAAAATATATTTGTTCCAATTTGATGATGGGAACCGTCCCATGAAGTCTATCCCCCAAACTTTAAATATTTCAACCTCAAGGATTCCCTTCTGCGGCATCTCGTCACGCTTAGAAATATTTCATACGCGTCACAAAATTTTACAAATTCATACGCGTCCTTAGACAACGTAGGCCAATAAAAACCGCATTCTAGAACCTTCGCGGCTGTTTTGGAGCTAGAGCCATGTCCACCATATGAGGAAGAGTGGCAGCTTCGCAAAATACCCTTTTGATCATCGTCCGCGATGCATGACCGGTATAACCCATCAGCGCATAGCCTATAAAGAAATGGCTCATCCCAATAATAACGGTTCACGTCATGGAAAAATTTGTTCCTTTGATTGTGATTTGCCCTTTCCGGTAGAATACCACAAGCAAGAAAATTTACGAAATCAGCATACCAAGGGGCTTGCGTCGTCTCAATGCTCAGCAAATATTCGCTAATAAAAGAGTCTTCAATCGGCGCACTCTTGGCATCATCACCACTGATTTGCTCAAGCCTCGATAGGTGATCCGCGACCACATTTTCCATTCCTTTCTTATCTTTAATTTCAACATCGAAATCTTGTAAAAGAAGAGTCCAGCGGATTAGTCTCGGCTTTGCCTCCTTCTTTTCCATAAGATATTTGATTGCTGCATGGTCCGTGTAGACAATTGTTTTAAACCCGATCAAGTATTGTCTGAATTTCTCGAAGGCATAAACAATAGCAAGCATCTCTTTTTCTGTGGTTAGAAAAGGCTTTACTCATATAATAAATCACGTGCAAGCGCTTGTCGACCCTTTGACCCAATACCGCTCCAATAGCGCTGTCGCTAGTGTCACACATTAGTTCAAATGGAATTTCCCAATTCAGGGGTTGAATTATCGAGGCGGACACCAAAACTGTCTTTAGTGTTTGAAACGCTAGATGGCATGGTTCATCGAAATTAAATTCTACCTCATTACATAGCAGATTTGTAAGAGGATTAGCAATTTTCAAGAAGTCCTTGATGAACCTCCTATAAAATCCAGCGTGCCCGAGGAAACTGCTTATTTCTTTCGCATCTCTCAGCGATGGCAGCTTCTCAATAACATCAATTTTGGCCCTATCGACCTCAATTCCTCTTTTTGACACAAGGTGTCCCAACACAATGCCTTCTTTGACCATAAAATGGCATTTCTCCGAATTAATTACTAGGTCCATCTCAATACACCTAGCCAACACACGAGACAAATTTGTGAGACAATCATAAAATGAGTAACCATGCATAGACAAATCGTCCATAAATACTTCCATAGAAGTCTCTAAAAACTCAGCAAAAATGGACATTATACAACGTTGAAAAGTTTACAAAGACCAAAGGGCATCCTCCTATATGCAAATGTGCTGTAGGGGCAAGTAAATGTGGTCTTTTCTTGGTCATTGGGGTGGATAGGAATTTGAAAGAAGCCACTATACCCATCAAGAAAGCAGAAATATTCATGTCCCGCTAGACGTTCTAACATTTGATCTATAAAGGGAATGGGAAAGTGATATTTTTTAGTGGCTGAATTTAACTTCCTATAGTCTACGCACATTCTCCACCCCGTGACCGTACGCGTAGGTATCAATTCTTCTCATTTCTAACCATGGTGAGCCCTCCCTTTTCAGGCACCACATGAATTGGGCTCACCCATTCAGAATTTGGGACAGCATAAATAATCCCTGCATTTTGCAATTTCGTGGCTTCCTTCAATACAACTTCTCCTAGTTTAGGATTTAAACGCCTAAGGAACTCACGACTAGGCTTCGCATTATCTTCTGAACGAATTCTATGCATGCAAACATCGGGGTTAATCCCCTTCAAATCATCAATGGAGTGCCGAATGGCACCTTTATATTCATGCAACATATTCATCAATTTAGAAGTTTCAACATCATTCAAAGAAGCTTCTACGATGACAGGTAAAGTTCCCAAGAATTTATACCTTAGATTCGGTGGAAGAGGTTTCAACCCCTCACCGAATTCCTTACCTTTTCGCGCCTCATTTATTCCTTTCGCACTGAAATTCGCAGCGCCTCTGACAAACAGATTCGTGAATAAGCAGTTGCTACAGCACACTCTTGTTCACCCGGAAACTATTTCAGCAAGATTGAACAAGGACAAATGTTTGTTCACCCAGTTCGGCCAATTTCCTACGTCTGGGGAGGACTATTCTCAGTCCTCAATCCACTAATCTCAAAGGTCTCCAAGTGCACACGGGTACAACTCCACGCAACCTACGGTACTCAACCTTAAGTGGATCCACGAACACAATCAGAACAGGCTCTGACTTGTGTCTATAACCTCTATTGATATCTATCTAGAATAGCTACTGTCTCCTTGAAACTAAGCTTATTCTAAACAATACTCAGATTCTGCGGGGTTGCTATAGCATCTGCTGTAGCACACAGCTGTTGCACAAACTGTCCGCGTCGCTCCGAAGCCTTCCGCTGAGCCGTTCGAGCGATTCCACGAGCGCTGCACACTCTGGAATACTCCCCCTCACTTAGTGACCTCCTGCCACTAGCGAGAGCTGGCCTTCTACCGATTGCCTGAGTCCCTCCACTCGACAATTCCTCCGCAGCCTTCCTTGATCAACCAACAAGCAGCACTGCTCTGAATTGGTTTCCCGATCAAGCTTGGATCAGACTCCGCAAGTTCTGATCGCTCTCTGCTTCGGTCACCTCAGCTCTGCGCTCACGCTCTGCTCTCATTGAAGATCAAAGATTTCCTCTGATGATGCAAGCAAGTCAAGCAGCAGTGAACAAGCAGCAGCTGCTGCAGGGGATGCTGCAGCAGGAGCTTGTTCAACAGGCTGGTTCAACTGACCAAGTAGTATCAGCTGCCTGGGCTTGTCCGGAAGGGCTGGAAACTCTCTGCAGAGCCTCTGAAGAATTTCTAAATTGCTGAAGAGTTTATTCCAGAGAGGTTTACTAGTCAGAGAAGGAGATTTGCATTGAAGATATTAATCAAATCTAATCTCCTAGATTTTAGGAGAATTGATCTTGTGGGTCAATTGCCTAAACCTGGAAATTGCTTAAAGTGGTGTGGGTATTTAAGCAGAAGGTGTGAGGGCTGAAGAGGGTGATCAAAGCTGAGTGATACACGAGAGTAGACACAGATTTCAGAGAGGATTTTCTGGGTGCTACGGACGTTGTTCTTCGATCAAACACACACGGGCAGAGCGTTGAGCGTAGAGCTGTGGTGAGCATTGCAGAAGAGAATCAGGTCTTGCAGAGACTAATTTGTGCATTGATCTGGAAGCCAATTCAGAGCTGTGGAGCTTGTTGGTTGATCAAAGGCAACCGCGGAAGAACTGACGAGTGGAAGGCTCGGTGGAAGTTCGTGCGGAAGAACTCACTAGTGACAGGTGGTCACTGAGTGAGGGGGAGTTACTCAGAGTGTGCAGCGCTCTTGGAGTGGTTCGATCGGCTCGGCAGAAGGCCTTGGAGCGACGCGGACATTATGCTTCAGCTGTGTGTTACAGCTGTTGCTGCAGCAACTCTGCTGAGTAGTGTAGTATAGAATAGGCTAAGTTCTTTGAGAGGATTGTAGCTATTCTAGACTGACATACTGTAGAGAGTGTGCTGACACAAATCAGAGCTTGTTCTGATTGTGTTGTGTGATCCACACGGGGTCAAAGAAACATAGGTTGCGTGAGTTGTAACCTAGTGTACTTGGAACCGTTGGTTGAGTGGATTGAGGACTCGAGAATAGTCCTCCCCAGACGTAGGCAGATTGGCCGAACTGGGTGAACAAATTTGTGCCTTGTTCATTGCTTGCTGTGACAATATTTAAGTGAACAAGAGTGTGCTGCAGCAACTGCTTGTTCACAGAATCTGTCAAACTAAGACACTACGAATTTCAATTGGTATCAGAGCAGGAGCTCGACACACAGAGTTAAAGATCCTACAGTGTCTCTGAAGAAGCAAAGACAATGAAGGAAGGACAGAGCACAAGCAGACCTCCATTATTGGAAGAGAGCAATTATGGATATTGGAAAGCTAGAATGAAAGCCTTTCTCAGGGCTATTGATGAGAAGACATGGAGAGCTGTTGTGGTTCAGTGGTCTCCTCCAATCACCATGGATGAGCAAGGAGTGACGAGAATAAAACCTGAAGAGCAATGGACTGCTGAAGAAGGTGCTGCAGCAACTGGTAATTCAAAGGCTTTGAATGCAATTTTTGCTGCAGTGGATGCTAACAATTTCAGGTTGATATCAAATTGTGACATGGCCAAACAAGCATGGGAAATTCTGCAAACTGCCCATGAAGGAACTGATAGAGTGAAGCTGTCAAGACTCCAGATAATTGCCACACAATTTGAGAATCTGAGGATGCTGGATGAAGAAACAGTCACTGAGTTTAATGCTAAACTCTGTGATCTTGCAAATGAAGCTCATGCCCTTGGTGAACCCATTCCTGAAGAAAAGCTTATCAAAAAGGTTCTCAGATCATTGCCCACAAAATTTGACATGAAAGTGACAGCCATTGAAGAAGCTCAAAATGTCAGATTCATGAAGTTGGAAGAGCTGATGGGGTCTCTCAAACAATTTGAGATGAAGCTGGTTAAAGGAGACACCACTCCTAAGGATAAGGATGTTGGATTGAGAGCTGAAACAGAAACCAAGCAGTCAGTTGCAGAGGATCAGCTGAGTATGATGGTCAAGAACCTAGGAAAACTTCTGAAAAACATGGACTCAAGAACTGGACAAAGCTCATCCTCACAAAAATTCAGAAGAGGTGGAGAAAACAAGAGAAAAGGAAAAGAATCTGCCCAGAATGAAGATGAGAGGAAAGAGATGAAAAAGGGTGTTCAATGCTGGAATTGTGAAGGGTATGGACACATTGAAGCTGATTGTCCAAGCAAACCTCTCAAGAGCTCAGAGAAAAAGAACAGTAAGTCCATGACAGCAAAATGGAGTGACTCTGAGGAAAGTGATGAAGAAAAATGTGTGGTGCTGACCAGTATATCTTATTTCAACCTCAAGGAGATAAAGAAGGATAAAATCCACTATGGGATTGTTGTATCTGAAAGTGAAGATGAGGGTGACTCATCTGCCACTGAAGATGAGGAGGACCTATCTGGCAGACTTGTTGACTATCTGGAGAAGATACTCAAACAGTGTGAAGCAGTCCTTCAGACAAATCAAGCATTGACTGACAGAGTCAATCTCTTGGAAGAAGAACGAAGGAAATGTCCTCTTCCCTTCAACAGTCAAGTTACCATTCTGAAAAGGAAGACACTGGAAGACAAGTTACAGATATTGGTGATTCATCAGCAACAGCCAAGACAGATATTTCCCAGAAAAATATCTTGGATGAGATCTTGTCTTTCCAAAGATTTGGTAAAGGAAGAATGGGACTGGGGTATACTGGTGACAAAAGCTCGAGAGGAACGGTTTTTGTTAAAGCCTCGAGTGCTGAGATAGATGAAATGAGAAATTCAGCAGACTCCCCAAAAACTGCAGACAAAGTTGGAACCAGACATGTGAACAAGGGGATGCTGCAGCACCGGGCACATCATTTTTCTGAAACAAAACTAAAGACTCAGAATAAACAGAGTACTGGTACAAGTGTTGGGAATCAGAAGATCAATTCCAAACTGAGGCAGCAGCACAGAATCTGTTCAGGTGAAAAAGAGCAAGTAGAATCCAGAATCAGCACACGCTGCATAAAGACTCCGTTTCATGCTGCTTCACAAAAAGCTCTTTGGTTGAAAGAATCACAGAGGAGGCTTGCTAAGACGGTTGTACAAGGGCACTGGATTGCTAAAAACAAGGGTAAAACACAGGTGTTACAAATATGGAAACCCAAACATGACAAACGAAGAGATGGAAGGCTGGAAGATCACAAGAAGAAAAACTCTGGTTTATCTCAGGCGTGGGTCAAGAAAGTTCCATCAGAATCTCTTAAGGATCCTCCGAGCATAGCTGTAATCTGAACTAAATAAGTGAACCAGCTCTCATGTGCTATAGCAACTGGGTCTTGAATTAAGCTTGTTCACATGTTTTGGTCGCTAATATTGGGAGAAGGCACATGGGAGGCACGTGTGTTCTCAAGCTTAAAATGGAATAGCGGATATATCAAATTCAAGAAAATAACGGGTAATATTTTCTAGGGCAAAGACAAAGGGGCAAAGGGATTTCCAAAACCACTGCCGATCATCCTCTGTGCGCTCCTCAAACCTTCTACAACTCTGCAGCTATGGTAAAGACTCGTGGTTTGAAGAAGAATCTGGCAGCAGACCGACAAGGGAGGTCTGAAAGAAGGACCAAATCTCGCAATGAAGACCCTGCTCAGCCCCTGGATGTGGTGGTATGGGAACCAGCTCCTCTCCCTGTGTCTCACAGCGAGCCCTCACCTTCTGAAGGAACTTCTCAGAAAAGGAGGCGGTTGGTACGTGAGGGAGAACCTGTCTCCAGTACTGCTGTGCTGTCAGAAGAGGCTGGGGCTGAAGCTGTCTCTGGAGAAGAACAGGCAGCAGAGGCTGCTGTGGCAGCCTCTGCAGAAGAGTGCAGATCGCTTGTCATGTCCCCAGGCATTATTGGTGAAGGGGTGGAAACAGGGGCCGAATCTCCTGAACAAGAACCTGCTGCAGCACATCCTCCTCTTCCTTCAGACAAGGGAAAAGCCCCTATCTTGATCCCAGTCTCCAGCAGTGAAGGAACAGTCAGTGAAGATGAAGAAGAAGGTTCTCTTGGTGGACCTTCTGAGAGAGGACCTCCAGCGGTAGACTTGTCTGCTCTCACAGTGGGAGGTACATGGTTCAGAAATAGAAGTGCCTCTCAATCCTGGAGTGCTGTTGAAAGGAAACACATTGTGTGTGAGAAGAGACTGGTCCACGACAAGTACAGATCAGCTGCTATGATTCAGCTTCTGATAGAGGTAAATCTTCTCAAGTCCCTAACCTTTCCTCACCGATTCAATATTATCCTGGTTAGAGAATTTATTGTGAATATGGAGGAGAAATTTGGAGATGAAGGAGCGGCTGAGTATGGGAAAAGCTGGGTACGGGGTAAGTCAGTGGTTATTACCCCTGAAATTATTGATGCTTTTCTTGGAATTTCTGAGAATGCAAGAGCTCCCACTGATGTTAAGCCAGAGTTTGTGGCGAAGATTCTGACAGGGGGAGTGTGCCTGTCTTGGGGTGGCCCTAACCTCAATGCTGCTGAACTTACCTCCAAGTTTACCCTGCTGTATCATCTGGGCATTCGAAACTGGATCCCTAGCTCTCACAGGGGGAAGGTTAACAAAGACTTTGCTAACCTTCTCTATTCTATTGGGAAGAAGAGGAAGATCAGCCTGGGTAGTGTTATGTTCCCTCAGGTGGCTACTCATGCCGGGAGTGCCTCCTCCAGCAAGCCTATTGTGCTACCCTCTCTCATCTATGGGATCATGGTCTCTCAGCACCCAGAGTTTGGTGAGATTTCTGAAGGTTTATCTGAGGAGCTGCAGGTCTTCACAGTAGATCACAAGCTATTCAAGGGAAAACATGTAGTGGATGTTGCTTATGAGGATCTTCTAATGGTTGGTTCTTCAGCTCCAGCTCCCCTGGAGGACTCTCTTCCCCCTGCTGCATCCATTCAGCCAGCTCTTCGTGCCAGAATTGTGAGCCATCTCAGGTCTGAGCTACTCATTCTTGATACTGAGGCCAAACGGAGGGATGCCAGGCGTGGCCAGATTAGGAGCCTAATCAGAGACTTGGAGTCCCTGGAGGATGAGGAGCAGGCCCCTTGAGCATCTATGACAAAAAGGGGGAGAGAAGATGTTTTTATTTTGCTGAACTGCTGCTGATGAACATTGTTTTTATTTTGCTGCTGCTGACCCTGCGTGGTCATGCTATGGCCATCTGTGGCCTCACTTACTTACTCTCTATTATTTTTATTTAGAGTATTTTTTTTCTGGTTCACGGAAGAGTGCATATGCCCTAAGGTTTTGTCAAAATGCCAAGGGGGAGATTGATGATGCAAGTATGGCAGTGTTTGACAAAACCAGCAGCTCTGGATGAGCTTTGAGTTTTAGGGTAAAGAAGTTTTACTTCATGGGCTTGAACCCCAGGCCCAATTGCCCAATTGCGCAAATGAGCTTGTGCCAGCTGATAAGGGCATCCAAAACAGATGCAGTTCCTTCGTATTTTCATCTAATGGGCACTGCCTTGACGATAGAGCCCCCTTCGGTCCAAACCGACCATGAGAAGACTTTGATAATGCCATCTGAATTGCAATTACTTCTAGATCGATATGCAGTGGTTTTTTCAACCCCAAAGGGCCTCCCACCACAACATAGTTCAGATTGCTAAAATCCACTGATACCAGGATCTCTTCCGATCAATGTTCATCCGTACCGATACCCACACTTTCAAAAACATAAAATAAAGAAGTTAATCTGCAAAATGTTGGATGATGGCATCATTCATCCCACTAGTAGTTCATTCTTCTTCCCTACTAGTGAAAAAGAAGGATGCAATTGGCATTTTTGTGTGAATTATCGGGCCGCCCGCTCAATGTAGTCACCATTCGTGACCGTTTTTCTATTTCGATAATAGATGAATTGTTGGATGAGCTGCATGGAGCTTTGGTCTACACGAAGCTCGATCTGCCTTCTGGCTATCACCAACTTCGTATGCATCCAGCGGATATTCATAAAATTTCTTTTCGAACTCATGATTGTCATTATGAATTCTTAGTCATGCCTTTTGGACTCTCTAATGCACCGTCCAGCTTCTAAGTAAAGATGAACGAGTTATTTCGACCTATGCTCCGCCGCGCCGTTCTTGTGTTTTTCGATGATATTCTAGTGTATAGTCCAAATTGGGAGCAACACCTGAAGCAATTGGAGGAGGTACTTTATCTTTTATAGTCTCATTCATTTTGTGCCAAACTTTCGAAATGTGAAATTGGCAGGTCACAAGTTACATATTTGGGACATATTATTTTGGGGAATGGCGTTAAAGTTGATCCTGATAAGATTGCTGCAATTCGTACTTGGTCTTTGAAATTCGCAGTTGCTGTAGCACATGCTTGTTCAACAGCTCTGAAGCAACAAGACACGTCAAGGAACACTGATTTGTTCACCCAGTTCGGCCAACTGCCTACGTCTGGGGAGGACTATAATCCAGTCCTCAATACACTAATCTCGAAGGTCTCAAAGTACACTCGGTTACATCCACGCAACCTATGCTACTTAACCTTAAGTGGAACCTTGATCATAATCAGAAAAGGCTCTGACTTGTGTCTACACAACCTACACTATTATCAATCTAGAATAGCTACTGTCTCCACGAACTCAACCTATTCTAATTAATACCCAGTCGCTGCAGGTTTGCTATAGCATCTACTGTAGCTCACAGCTGATGCACTATCTATCCGCGTCGCTCCAAAGCCTTCCGCTGAGCCGATCGAACAATTCCACGAGCGCTCCACACTTCAGTCACTAGCGAGAACAGCCGTCCAGACACTTGACCGAGTCGCCCCACTCGTCAGTTCCTCCGCGGCTTCCCTTGATCAACCAACAAGCACTTGCTGCTCCGAATTGGCTTCCAGATCAAGCTTAGATCAGACTCTACAAGTCCTGATAACTCTCTGCTTCATTCACCTCAGCTTTGCGCTCATGCTCCGCTCACACACAAAAACTACTCTTTCGGTATTCTGTGTATGCTCTCGTGTTTGCTCTCTTCACTTCAATCACCTTCAACTCTCTGAAGGGCCTCCTTTAAATAGGAACACCCAGTTCCATCATTCACATTTTTAGCAATTTCCTCCAAAAAGCAATATCTCCTAGTTTGTAGGAGATTACATTTGATTGGCAAATCTAATCTTCTAGAAACAAATCTTCTTCTTCATCTAGGAATCTCCACTAGAATATTCTCTACTGAATATTTAGAAACTCCCTTGATGCTCGTTGATGAACTGCCAAGCCCTTTTTCTGAAGATCCGAATAACTGCTGTAGACCAGATGCCACAGCTTCCTGAACCAGCTCCTGCTATAGCAGCTGCTTGTTCAGCCGCTTGTTCACTTGTGCTGGTTTTGTCAAACACTGCCATACAGCATCATCAATCTCCCCTTTGGCATTTTGACAAAACCCTTGGCCACAGATGAAGTCTTCCATGAAGAACGCTACTTGATAACAGTTTCAAAGTAAGAGTAAGATGTGGCCACACTCGGCCTCAGTTAAACCACGCAGGGCCAAAAAACATCTAAGAGTAGAGTTCAGTTCATCTTTTCATCATTTACTTCTCCCCTTTTTTGACACAAATGGACAAGGGGGAAACACTTCAGAGTTCAGGAGGACATGACACAGAGACCCAACGCGGATCTCAGTGCTTCGAATCTGGCTGTATTTAGAGGCTTGGTGAAGATGTCTACAAGCTGACTTTCTGTACCAATATGCTGTAGAGCAATCGTTTTCTTCTCTACCAGATCACGAATGAAGTGGTGTCTGATATCAATATGCTTGGTCCTCGAATGTTGTACTAGGTTTTTGGAAATGCTGATAGCACTCAGATTGCCACAGTATAAGACCATTTCATTTTGAGCCATCCATTTAATTGGTGAACATCTGCTTCATCTAGAGCAGTTGAGCTCCCTACTACAATGTATTCTGCCTCAGCTGTGGACAGGGAAATACTGTTCTGCTTAAGACTAAACCAGGACACAAGATTAATCCCCAAGAAGAGGCACCCTCCAGAAGTGCTCTTTCGATCTTCAATACACACAGCCCAGTCTCATCACTGTATCCTACCAGATTTGCATTTGTATCCTTCGAGTACCGCAGACCATAATGCCATGTTCCCGCTACATACCGAATGATCCTCTTTACTAGTTGGAAGTGACTTTCCTTCGGGCTAGCTTGAAAACGAGCACATCCATTTCATTGGTACAGAAGACTCCCAATCATACTTCGGTAGGTGGACTGATTTACTTCAACCCCAGCTACGTCTTTGCCAACCTTGATGTGAGTTGCCGCAAAAGTGCGTTTGTGGCTGGCTTTATCAAGTTGAAACTTCTTCACCAGATTCATGCTCTATTTGGTCTTTGATATGAATATCCCTTCATCTTTCTGAGCTACTTCAAGACCCAGAAAATAGGACAGCTCACCCACCATGCTGATTTTGAATTCTTGTTTCATGTGCTCCACAAGCTGCTTCACCATCTGTTGTGACCTGGAGCCAAGCACAATGTCATCCACATAAATTTGAGCAATGACGAGATTTGACTTGGTTCTTTTTACAAAGAGAGTTTTGTCGGTTCCTCCCCGTTCATAGCCATATTTCTCCAGGTAAATGGTTAATCTCTCATACCAAGCTCTTGGAGCTTTCTTAAGCCCGTACAGGGCTTTCTTCAGCTTGTAAACATGATGGGGATAATGAGGGTCTTCAAATCCCTTTGGCTGAGCCACATATACTTCTTCTGACAGATCCCCATTCAAGAAGGCACTCTTGACATCCATTTGGTAGAGTTTGAAGCCAAGATGACATGACAAAGCCAGGAGGAGTCCGATGGCTTCCAATCGAGCTACAGGTGCGAATGTTTCTTCAATATCCACTCCCTCAATCTGAGTGTACCCTTGAGCAACGAGCCTGGCCTTGTTCCTTGTAATGTTTCCTTTTTCATCTGACTTGTTTTTGAAGATCCACTTGGTCCCTATGATGTTTGTCTCTTCAGGTCTGGGCACAAGGTCCCACACATCATGTCTTTCGAACTCTGCCAGTTCTTCCTGCATAGCCAACAACCAATATTCATCACTCATTGCTTCTTTGATGTTTCTTGGCTCTGTGAGAGATATGAAGCAGGAATTGCAGATCGAGTCACAGGAGCTGAAGAGAGATGAGCTTCTGGTTCTTTTCCCTTCTGTAGGATTTCCAATTACATTGTCCAGTGGATGACTTCTCTGTATCTTCTTTGGAGGTCGTCTCAATGATGGGAGAGGTTCTTTGTTATCTGGCCCAGTCACTGAGTTGTCTGTTTGTTGATCAGGACTTTCTGCTTCAGTATCTGCTGTAGCATTTTCTTACATTACTTCTTGTTGACTTCTGTCATGATTACTTGTGCCTCCTTCTGAATCAGAGTCATCATCTTTAGGACTTGTGGAGATTTCCCCTTCCATGTCACTAATTACAACGTTGATGGATTCCATCACTGTACCAGTTCGTTCATTATAAATACGATAGGCATGGCTGTTGACTGAATAACCCAAGAATATTCCATGGTCGCTCTTGGAATCGAGCTTTCTTCGGTATTCACGGTCTCTCAAAATGTAGCAATCGCTTCCAAAAATGTGAAAGTATTTCACCGTAGGCTTCTTCTGATTCCAGAGCTCATAGCATGTTTGATTTGTCCCTTTTCGAATGGTGACTCGTTGATGATGTAGCACGCAGTATTCATTGCTTCAGCCCAAAAGCGCAGAGGAATTTTCTTGGCATGAATCATAACTCGGGCCATTTCTTGGATGGTTCGATTCTTGCGCTCCACAACACCATTTTGCTTAGGGGTGATTGGTGAGGAGTATTGATGGGTAATCCGCCGGTCATTACCGAATTTGTCAACAGATTCTTTCTCAGATTCTCTTCCATGATCACTCCTTATAGATGAGGTTCTGAGATTCTTCTGTTGCTCAAGACAAGAGATTAGGGTTGCTATAGCTCCCCCTATGTTTGATTTTTCCCAGATAAAATCAATCCAGGTAAATCTTGTATAATCATCCACACACACAAAAGTATACCTCCTCCTTCCAATCTCTACGTCCATTGGTCCCATTAGGTCCATGTGTAGCAGCTGCAGAGGTCTGACAGTGTTGATGATTATTGTTTTGGGGTGAGAAGCTTTTTTCTGCTTTCCTATTTGGCACTCTCCACAAATAGATCTGACTTCACCTTTGATTTCTGGAATGCCCCTGACCAACCCTTCTGCTGCAATCTTCTTCAGGGTTCTTAGGTTGATGTGACCCATCCTCCTGTGCCACATATTCATTTCTTCTGTGCTGGTCATCAAGCATGCTGATAAGGATTGAGCTTCACCAACTTTGAGAAGATAGCAGTTGTTCTTTGATCTAGATCCATGCAGTATGCACTCCCCTAGATTGTTGTAGACTTGACAGGAATTTTGAGTGAATTTTACCTGGTGAGTCCCGTCACAGAGCTGGCTGATGCTTAAGAGATTTGCCTTTAATCCTTCCACTAGCATGACATTTTCCAGAGGAGGTAGTCCTGTGACAGCCAGGGTCTCCTTTCCCAAAATTATCCCTTTCAGCCCATTTCCGAACTTAACATGTTGCTCTGAGCAGGGTTTAACATTCTTGAGGTAGGATCTTTCTCCAGTCATGTGCCCTGAGCATCCACTGTCAAAGTACCAGCTTTCTTTATGAGCTCCTCTAGCTGTGCTAACCAAGGCAATGTGTATCATCTTGGATCTTTTCTGCTGACAATTTCTCTTAATGTGTCCACTCTGACCACATTTGTAACACATTTGATATCTACGAAAGGTCTCTCTTCCAGTGGTGTGGAGATGATCGATTGCTGTAGCAGATCCTTGCTCACATTTATGTACCTCTTTCTTACCACTTTTCAAGTGCATCTGGACCTGACCATGTGACATTCATCTCCACTGAGATCAGTATCCTCTTCACTCCAGTTTGCTGACATAGAGTTGTTGTTTTTCTGATCTGAGTTTGACAATAGTTTGCTGGTATAGTCAGCCTTTCGATGACCATATCCCTCACAATTCCAGCACTGGATATCTTTCCTTCTTTCTTTCTTATCTTCTTCCTCTTCAGCTGGTTCTTTGGCTTTTCTCTGATTTCCTCCACCTCGTCTAGACTGTTTTCGAGTTTTTGAGGTCTGACCAGACCTTGGTTCCATGTTTTTCAAGAACTTTCCCAGATTTTTTACTAGCAAGCTCAGTTGATCATCAGCAGAGGGCTTCTTTTCTTCTGTTTCAGCTTTCAATCCAACATTTTTGCTTTTGAGGGGAGCATCTTCTTTGACTAGCTTCATCTCAAACTGCTTGAGAGATCCAATTAATTCTTCCAGCCTCATGTCTCGGACATTCTGAGCTTCTTCAATGGCTGTCACCTTAATGTCAAATCTGGATGGCAATGATCTGAGGACCTTCCTAATTAACTTTTCTTCAGGGATGGGTTCTCCAAGAGCATGGGCTTCATTAGACAGGTTATACAGCTTGTCATTGAATTCTGTGATGGTTTCCTCTTCCTGCATTTTCAGACTTTCAAACTGTGAAGTAATCATCTGCATTCTGGATATCTTCACTTTGTCAGTCCCCTCAAGAGCAACTTCCAAGATCTCCCAAGCTTGTTTTGCAATGTCACAGTTGGAGATTAATCTGAAGTTGTTGGCATCCACAGCAGCAAAGATTGCATTCAGGGCTTTTGAATTACCATTTGCTGCAGCATCCTCATCTGTAGTCCACTGCTCTTCAAATTTCTTCTGAGTGACTCCTTTATCATTAGTGGTTTTGGGAGGAGCCCACTCTGTCACCATAGATTTTCACACTTTCTCATCAATAGCCTTGAGAAACGCCTTCATCCTAGCCTTCCAGTAGCCATAGTTGCTTTCTTCTAGTAGTGGCGGACGGTTTGCTTTCTTCCACACTTTCTCATCAGTAGCCATTGTCTTGTTCTTCTCAGCTAGGTGCACAGGATCTTGACTCTGTATGTTGAGCTTCGGCTATGATACCAATTGAAATTTGCAGTACCTCTGAGATGCAGATTTTGAACAAGCAGTTGCTACAGCACACGCTTGTTCACCAGAATCTGAAGCAACAAGACACGTCAAGGATCACTGATTTGTTCACCCAGTTCGGCCAACTGCCTACGTCTGGGGAGGACTATACTCCAGTCCTCAATCCACTAATCTCGAAGGTCTCAAAGTACACTCGGTTACAGTCTCCATGCAACCTATGCTACTTAACGTTAAGTGGAACCTTGATCACAATCAGAACAGGCTCTGACTTGTGTCTACACAACCAACACTGATATCAATCTAGAATAGCTACTGTCTCCACGAACTCAGCCTATTCTACATAATACCCAGTCGCTGCAGGTTTGGTATAGCATCTGCTTTAGCTCACAGGTGACACACTATCTGTCAGCGTCGCTCCAAAGCCTTTCGCTGAGCCGATCGAACAATTCCACAAGCGCTGCATACTCTAGAATACTCCCTCTCACTCAGTGACCTTCGGTCACTAGCGAGAACAGCCGTCCAGACACTTGACCGAGTCGCCCCACTCATCAGTTCTTCCGCGGCTTCCCTTGATCAACCAACAAGCACTTGCTGCTCCGAATTGGCTTCCAAATCAAGCTTAGATCAGACTCTGCAAGTCCTGATCACTCTCTGCTTCAGTCACCTCAGCTCTGTGCTCACGCTCTGCTCAGTGATGATCGAAGATGAAATTCGCAGCGCCTCTGATAAGCAGATTTGTGAATAAGCAGTTGCTACAGCACACTCTTGTTCACCCGGAAACTGATTCAACAAGAATGAACAAGGGACAATGATTGTTCACCCAGTTCGGCCAATTACCTACGTCTGGGGAGGACTATCCTCCAGTCCTCAATCCACTAAACACAAAGTTCTTAAAGTACACGGTTACAACTCTACGCCACCTATGCTACTTAACCTTAAGTGGATCCTTGAACACAATCAGAACAGGCTCTGACTTGTGTCTGCACACCCTCTACTGATATCTATCTAGAATAGCTACTGTCTCCTCGAAACTCAGCCTATTCTAAATTATACTAAGACTCTGCAAGGTTGCTATAGCATCTGCTGTAGCACACAGCTGATGCACAAACTGTCCGCGTCGCTCTGAAGCCTTCCGCTGAGCCGTTCGAACGATTCCACGAGCGCTGCACACTCTGGAATACTCCCCCTCACTCAGTGACCTCCTGTCACTAGCGAGCACTGCCGTCCAGACACCCGACCGAGTCACTTACTCGTCAGTTCTTCCGCGGCTGCCCTTGATTAACCAACAAGCACTCTCTGCTCTGAATTGGGTTCCAGATCAAGCTTGGATCAGACTACGCAAGTCCTTATCACCTTCTGCTTCTGTCACCACAGCTCTGCGCTCACGCTCTGCTCTCGGTGATAATCGAAGAACTCGTTCGCACACCAAAGATACTCTCTCGAAATTCTGTGTGTGTTCTCTTTCTCTGCACTCTTCTTCGATCAGCCTTTTCTCTAACCACTCAGCTTTGCGCTCACACTCTGCTTTCGGTGGTGATCCAATCTCTCCGCTCTAGCACTCTGAATATATCTCTCGGTATATTACTTTGCTCTCTTTGTGCTTGGATTCTATCTTGGGTGGATACTTTGCTGCTCTGCCCAGCCTCCTTTAAATAGGAACTCCATGCTCCATCCGTATCAAATTTAGGAAGCCTTCCAAAAAGCTCTCCTAGATTCCTTAAAGATCTCAACAAGATCTTATCTCCTAATTTGTAGGAGATTAGATTTGATTTGCAAATCTAATCTTCTCCAAACAAATCTTCTCCAAACAAATTCTTCACTGGAATAATCTCTCTGAATATTTAGAAGCTCCTCCAAGATCTCAACAAGATCATATCTGGGCAGATTGTTCTTTGCGCCAATACTGCTGCTACAGCTCCCTGCTACAGCTCCTGCTGTAGCAACTGCTTGTTCACTATGGCTGGTTTTGCACCAACAGTTGTCTTCACACTGGCAGCTGCATCATCTTGCTCTCTATCTTAACGATACTCTACCAACCTGTTGCGATGCTGGCAGCAACCCTCCGTACGTTCTTTGGGGTGGTCCAAGTCAATCGGCATGCTATTGACTGTGGGAATTGCATTTAGAAAGCTTTCGTTGCTCTTCTCTTCAATTCTGGGCAGCTTGTACTTCACACGAAAATCTGCTATTTAGGATGCTCCAGCTCTCTACTACACAGGTTGCTGTAGCAATGCCTTGTGCACTCTGCTTGGTCATTCTGGAACGATCTGCATCAGCTGTTGTCTTCAAACGTTTGCTGTAGCAGACTCTTGTGCACCTTGTAGGAATTTGTTAATGATGCCATATACATTAACAATCTCCCGCTTGGCATTTTGACAAACTCCAAAGATCCTTCTGATCTTGGGCAATCCTCATCTCGTCTTCAGACTCCTTCTCTAGCAGCTTCCTCAGCTTCTTTAGGATTCATCCCAATTCAAGGACTCAAGCTATCCCTAGCTTGTCTTCTGACTTCTTCTCAAGTGGTGTCTTCAGATAGTTTCTGCTGTCATCGGATGGTGTACCAACTTCTTGCTCATTGTTGTTTTGTCAGTCTTTTGAAAAAGCTCCAGCTTCAATCTTCGTGGGATGCTATAGAAACTTCTTGCTCAGGTTTTGTCAAGGATGCCATCACCTTAACAGAAGATCTTCTCGCACACCAAAACTACTCTCTCGGTATTCTGTGTATGCTCTCGTATTTGCTCTATTCACTTCGATCACCTTCAACTATCTGAAGGGCCTCCTTTAAATAGGAACACCCAGTTCCATCATTCACATTTTTAGCAATATTTAGAAACTCCTTTGATGCTCGTTGATGAAATGCCAAGCCCTTTTTCTGAAGATCCGAATAACTGCTGTAGATCAGATGCCACAGCTTCTTGAACCAGCTCCTGCTATAGCAGCCGCATGTTCACTTGTGCTGGTTTTGTCAAACACTGCCATACTGCATCATCAGTCTTATCCGTGCAACGCTAAACAGTTACGTACTTTTTAGGGCTTACTGGCTATTATCGGCGTTTTGTCGCTAACTACTCTCAGTTAGCTACTCCCCTTACTCAGTTATTACGGAAGGACGCATCCACTTGGACAATTGAATCATCTCAAGCCTTTGATGCACTCAAAGATGCATTGATGCGAACTCCTACATTGGCCTTACCTGACTTTTCAGGGGCTTTGTGGTTCAAATTGATGCTTCTAGAACTGGGGTAGGTGCGGTCCTTTCTCAAATGGGTCGGCCTATTGCTTTCTTTAGTAAACAACTGCTCTTATTGCTTCGAGCTACCTCTGCATACAACAGGGAACTTTTTGTTGTGCTAATAGTTATTTCAAAAATGGAGTCAATATCTCTTGGGAAGTCGCTTTACCATATAAAATGACCATATGCCTCTTCGTGCGCTGCTCACTCAAACTATCCACACCTCGGAGCAACAAAAGAGGATGGTCAAATTGCTGGGCTTTGATTTTGATGTTGTTTATAAGTCGGGTAACGAAAATGGCCTTGCTGATGCTTTGTCACGCCTTTCTGAGTCTTCCTTGCTAGCACTACAAGCAACTAGCAAACCCGTTTTGGGATACTTGATCTTTTATGACGTTATTTGCAAGCAACATTGAGGCTAAGGCTTTTTATGATTCCATCCTTACTGATCCTGGGAACAATAGTTCATTTCGTTTTCATGATGGCTTAGTTCTTTACAATAATAGATCGTATGTGCCAGAGGGCTCCTGTGCACATGACCTGATACTTCACGAGTATCATGATTCACCAAGCGGGGGCACTGAGGTGTGGATCGTACACTCGCTCGCATTTCTGCGAATTTTTATTGGAAGGGTTTGCGAGAAATGGTTAAAGACTATGTAGCAAGATGTTCAATCTGTCAGCAAGTAAAAGTGTCCAACACTTCTCCTCAAGGCTTGTTAGAGCCTCTACCGATTCCATCAATGGTTTGGAAAGATCTCTCAATTGATTTTATAACTCATCTTCCACCTTCGTTATCGGTTATTTTAGTGGTTGTTATTTTATAAGTCAGTTATTTTGGTGGTAGTTATCGGTTGACGAAGTATGCCCATTTCATTCCTCTATCTACTGGGTTTATAGCTGAGTCTGTTGCTAAGACTTTTGTGAGAGAAATATGTCGCTTACATGGCAGGAATTCTTTCGACTTCAAAGAACAAAAATTGACTCGAGCAGCGCGTACCATCCCCAAACGGATGGTCAAACAGAAGTTGTGAACAAAGTGATGGAGGATTATCTTAGATGTTATGTATCTGAGTCTCAAACTAATTAGACAGAGATGTTAGCATGGAGTGAATACATTTATAACTCAGCACGTCACTCGTCAATCGGCATGAGCCCTTTTGAGGCATTTTATGGCAGACCAGCACCAACTATCTTAGCATATACCAAAGGCACTGCCAATGTGGGGGCAATAGATGAACTTTTGGGATGTCGAGATGATTTACTGCGTCGTTTAAAGTGCAACTTGGAATGCGCTCGTCACCGAATGAAACAAAAGGCTGATAAACACAGAACAGACAAAGAGTTTGAGGAAGGGAGCTGGATGTATGTTAAACTACATCCATACCATCAACTTTCTGTCGTTCGCACAAGCTGGCAAAGCGCTACTATGGGCCTTTTCAAATCAATGCTCATATTGGTAAGGTAGTGTATCGATTGGCTTTACTTGTAAATGCCAAAATTCACAATGTTTTTCATGTCTCTTTACTTAAACCACACAAAGGCACATTAGATGGTTTAGTTGTTGCGTGGCCTAAAGATCTCCTGGAAAAAATGACTCAAGGATTCCAGCCCATATCTTCGGTCGACGCAAGATAATGGTAAGCAATGATAAAGTGACACAACTGTTAATTCATTGGAAAGGGCAATCTCGGGACAAGGCAACTTGGGAAGATGCAATTTACATCAAAGAACACTATCCAGACATCGAGGACGATGTCGATTCCGATGGGGTGGGTATTGATCCAAGTATAAAGGAGTAGGGTAATATTTCTAAAGTTGCAGACAGAGGATAGCCTCTAAACATTATCTATCTCAAAACTATATGGTGTAAAATAGAATTTTGTGCATTGTGTCATGATGCAATTACTGAACAGAATTCTGTTAGAACTACTATATATATACTAGCCTGAGAATAATGAAAAGAAAGGAATTAAATATCTAATTTATTCTCTCCCCCTCCTCTGCTCTCCTTCTTCTTCCCAACTCCTCATCAACTCTGTCAGGTAACACATTCTCTTATTGACCACTGCACTCCCCTCGTCACCCAATCACCGTCTTATTTCAGAAGGTTCACAAAATTCAAAATCTTCCTTTCTCTCTGCCCTTCTTACCTCGAGAAACTGGAACTCCTCTTTGCTTTCCCTCATCACACAATGGGTCTGGCTCATCCATTCTACAGTTCATACAGGATCTTAGTGCAAAGTTTGTACATTATCCAGCCTCTCAAAATTGGACCCTGATGAGCAGACAAATGACCTTATATTTGTCCATATTTTCCCCTTACTTCTTGTTTGTTCCGCTATTTTATAAAGTCATTTGATGTTTTCTTTGCCCATTTCAGGTTAGAAATGTATACTACATGATATGAAGTGGTGCGAAGAAAATCTGGATGAATTCTAGTTGATCAAGAGCAAAATCAAGCAAAAGGCTAGTTTGATTCGTCCATGACTGACCTATTCAGCTTCGAAGGCTCACTGAGCACACGTTTCTTATCCGATTAAGGCGTGCCATGTCTTGTTGGAAAGCTAACTCAAAGGGGTACAAATTCATAGTTTACATCAAGACATAATTCGAAGGTTTAAGGGGTCAAAACAGACGAGATTCCAGCGCTGCAGATTTGGGTCTCCCAAAGAGGAATTCAGGATAGGCCGAATCACTATTGATTCGGCCAAAGAAAGGTGATTCGGGCAAACATGATACTTCACTACAGCACTGAACAGATGATTCGCACGAATCAACTCAAGGCTTGCCCGAATCAAAGTTGATTCGGGGAGAATTTGCCTGTAGATCAAATCTGGGCAGACTGACCTGTTTATCTTTGAAGGCTTGCCGAGCGCGCGATTCTTATCCGATTGGGACGTTCTATAGCTTGTTGGAAAGGTAATTCAAAGATCTACAACTTCCTAGTTTACGTCAAGATGTAAATCAAAGGTTTAAAGTGTCAAAAAAGCTAGTTGCTAACTGCAGAAGTGATTCGGCCGAATCACTCTCAGCTGCACGAATCGACCTGATCCGGGGAAAGTCTTGAAGGTTTGACCGAATCACTTGAGGGGTTGACCGAATCAAAAGTGATTCGGCCAAGAAAAGTGATTCGCCCAAACTCAAAACAACACTGAGAAAAAGATTCGAGCGAATCACATGGGCATTGACCGAATCAAGTGATTCGGTCACTTCGGGCACTTATTGGAAATCTTCACAAAGTATAAATAGAAGGAGATAGAAGTGAAGAAAGAGAGGCTTGCTTTTCTCTCAACCCTAAAAAGGAGCTTCCACATTTTCTCAACCCTAGGCGACTGGAGCTCGGAGAAGACCAAGCTTGGGTGAAGACCCAAGCTTGGATTGAAGATTCTACATCAACCTCTCTTAAACCCTTTAGCTTTGTATTTACATTCATGCTTCCCTTAGTTGTCATGTTTTTGTGCACACTCATTATGAGTGAGTAGTTGTTCTTGTGGTTGGGGATTAAATGGATCCCCTAGGATTGGATATGATGTAGAACTCTAATTTATTGCATTGAATGAAGTTTGGTTTGATTATATTGTGCCCTAGCTATGTATTCATTGTATGCACACCAAGTGTTTGACGAAATGCTTAAGTGAGTATGCTTGGTTAAAACCCCTAAGGAAGGAGCGAGAGTTGAACTTAGGATGTCTCATAGTTATTGTATGATCATAGATGGAGTGTTTGTGCGCGAGAGTGACATGCACTCTTGACATTAGGCTAAGTTTTAAGCGGATTTGAGTAACCGGCCAATAGACCGAGAGGGTGCGGTTATGGGACTCAAGTTCTACACGGTTCAATAGAGCGAGAGTTTGAGAACCATGTCCTTTGTGTATCCTCTCCACTCTAGGGAAGGAGCGAGAGTTGAACCTAGAGTGGACGATGCATTAGCCTTGCTTTTATCAACCAAATGGAGTTCATGCATGTGTTAGTAAGTTATTTCATTTCCTCATATCTTAGGAGAGAAGTTGAATCCCTAGTCACCCTTTTATTTCATCAACCAAAAACACCAAAAATATCATTTATCTTTAGTGCTTGCTAGAGATACCTCTATAGAAGGACATACCCCCCCCAAATCCGTAGACTTTCAATAATAGCATTAATTAGTTGTAAATTAGTCTAAGCTTTTCTCTTGGGTTCGACCCGAGGTCACTCGGTTATAAATATTGTTTGATATTTGCGTGACTAGAATAGCACTTCATTTTGCTTGCCTAAAACGCCAACGTCAGACCCGTCAAACACCCAGGCAATCCCGCACATTGAACCGCATCTAGTATAAAAGCTATTAAAAATGAGTGCATTAGTAAACATAAAACCAATATTGTATATAAATATTCCACGGGCGAAAAAAAAAACCAATTAAAAAAATGTGTCTACAGTTAGAAATGCAAGCGGGCCGGAGAAGTTTCACTTTCTCGCAGCCACTCACGTTAACTCTTTATTGGACTATTGGATACATAATCACACCAATTGTATTGCTGCACTTTGGAAATGTCATCATGAAGGATCTTCATATTGCATGTCCCGTTTCTAGAGAAAAGTTTAGAAATACCTCCTCCCCCAAATCAAATTTCACAAATACTGTCTTTCTTCAGATCCTTTCACAAATACCCCTTCTGCTATTGAGACCGGAGATGTCAACTTCTGTCTCATTAAGAAACAAGGAGCGGAGATAACATTTCCGGTCTCTTCCGTTTTTCAATGAGACCGGAGATGGCGTTACCGGTCTCCTCGTGACATTATCCCAACAAATAGTCAGTCTTCATGAGGAGACCGATAGCGCCATCTCCAGTCTCATTGAAAAACGTTAGAGACCGGAATTGGTAACTCCGGTCTCAAAGGCAATATTTGTGAAATTTGATTTGGGAGAGGGGGCATTTCTAAACTTTTTTCCCATTTCTGTTACTTCTTATCATCGTCGAAACAAACAGCACCAAAAAGTGTATAATAAACCACACTTCAACGCTTGTATTCTTCGCAATCTCTTCTACCAAAATGCGGTAGTAGAACACCTCCACCATCTGAACAAATTTTATCCATCCAGCGTTTAACCAAACGTTAATCGGGTTGGTTCGTTTTGGCAGTTCAATCTTTAAGCCCCCCATCGGTATTCCAAGAATCCCTAGACTGAGTTTTTTAACAGTGTCATTTGATAACCTTAGGCAGCATGCATGTATCCGCCGGATCGAAGGATTAACACCCAAGATGCAAATCTCCCAGGAGCCTCTGTGAGTTGCATGTTGGAAACTGAATGAAAGTTCAATTCTATAAATGATGGCATATGTAGATAAATTTTTTGAGTATATTATATTTAATGAAGTGTATCTAGTGATGAAAGACATGCATCATTATTGTTATATTAAATCAAGTGTTACATCAATTCAATATAAAATAAATGAAGTAACTTTATCAATTATTTAATCGATTTAGTACCTTAATTCAATTTGATTCAATATAATCAAATCAATATAATACAAATTAAAATGAAGATTATAAATCGAATGATTAAACTGATAACCAAATAAACAAATTACTCAAAGTAGAACAGAGTAAAGATACAAGCAAACCAGAATGAGTTGAGGCTCATTAGACGATTTCCGTGAAGCTTTTATTGTCGTCCCACCGGGTGCAAGAAAATGGCAAGAGCTTCCCAAGATACGAAAACTTGTGAGTATATACCTCTTTGCACTTTAAGGTATTATTTCGGAGAACCAAACTTGTGCAAGCAACTATCACCAAGGAAATACTCAAAAGACTATGAAGAACTCAAAGGAAAAATCAACCGGCTATCAAGGGAGGATATGTTGGAAATGAGAGATGTTGTTGTGTGAGCTGTGTTCTCTCAATCCCTCATTTGCACCTCCTTTTATAGGGGAGGATGGGGCAGCCCGTCATAGTGGCATTGTGAATGCCAAAAGTCCTCTTCAAGGCACCAAAATGAATGTTCTAAGGAAACTCTTGGTCTCACAATGAAGTCCCTTCATTTCACAAGACCAAAATCAATTTTCAATGCTCTTGAAATGATGAAAAGGTCTCATTAGTGCATAGCCATTATCAAGGCTATCTCTTCAAGTTTTCCATGCTATTAAAAAACAAATAGCCCATAAAAATTATGACAATGTCATAATCAAGATAAGTTTTTATGTCTTCTAAGGAAAATAAATAAGGTTTTTCACTTGACCTATGTGAAAGTTAAATGCTCTCCATAACTTTTACCATTTCATTTCATTCATTTTGGTTTCATTTGGACATGTAAATAATTGATTTTATTCATTTCAGTAGTTGGAATATAAATCCAATTAAATACTTTCGTATATAAATATGGTCACACCACATTTTCTTCACACTTAATTCAGCAAATTTTACAACAATCCCCCACATGAAGAAAATCATGGGGTGAGATAAAATCAAGACTCGACTCGATATGGTGATAGTTTCTTCGGTCAATATTTGTACAGGATAGGTGGGCAAAGCTTTTGAACCTTCCCTCAGAAGACATATCTTCTTTATTAACTATTCAAAAGATGCGATGTCCTTGAACTGTTCGTCGTATAATGTAAACAAAACACTTATCTCCACAAATATATTCCTGACACAAGTTTAGTTCTCATGGTTGGGTTCTTTTCTGGCCCTGATACCCCTGCCTGGTTCTGTGAGAGTTTTTAAAGAATTGAGCCCCATTAATTCTTCTTAGAAGCGGCCACACTTCTTTCTCATATAGGTGATTCTTTATTTCAAGTAATCCTGCATTACTTGTTAGAATCTCAACATCCAAAATCTAAAAATCATTAAAAGCTTCAAGCTTAACCTCGTGCGGGAGTCACCAATTTAAACAATGAATGGGAAAGGGGGTTAACCCCCTTAGTGACCACACATAGACTCAGTAGTTAGGTTGTCCCTTTGAACCAAAATGTTGGGATCTCCAGTTAGCATGGTTGGGTTTCCTTTACCTTGACTTTATTTATCCAAGAGCTCAAGTCCCATTCCTCTAGACATCTTCTCTACTTGGTCCTTATTTAACCCTTTTTTAATGGATCCGCAAATCTTGAACCTTACATATGCAATACTAATGACTCCTGAAGAGAGAACTTGTCTAATGGTATTATGTCGTCGACGTATATGTCGCAACTTACCATTATACATTACACTTTGTGCTCTCCCAATTGCAGATTGATTTTCACAATATAACATATTGGTAGCACAGGTGTTGTCCATTTGGAATATCCTCCACAAGGTTTCTTCGCCACGTTTATCTAACGCAACGAATTCAGCTTCCATAGTGGATCTAGTTTTCACTGTCTGTTTAGAGGATTTCCAAGACATTGCATACCTCCTAAAGTGAATACATATCCACTTGTCGCTTTTGAATCTTGTATATCAGATATCCAACTTGCATCAGTGAAACCTTCAATGACTTCTGAATATCTGGTATAATGTAGACCATAATCACGAGTAAATCGTAAGTACCTCAGTACTCTCACGATTACTTTCTAGTGTTCTGATCCTTGATTACTTGTATATCTAGCAAGTCTACTTACAATATAGGGATTGTCATGTCCAGTACAATTCATTAAGTACATTAGAATAACTATGACTCTCGCATATTCCACTTGGGAGATACTTTCTCCTTTGCTTTTAGACAAGTGCTGACTGATATCTATTGGAGTTTTGGATATTCATATACTATCCTTTCCAAACTTATCTAAGATCTTCTCGACGTAATGTGACTGACTTAAGGCAAGTCCATCATTAGTCCGTGTAATCTTGATACCTAGAGTTCCATCAGCCAGTCTCAAATCTTTCATATCAAACTTACAGTTTAATATAGCCTTTGTGGACTTAATCATGCCATCATTGCTTCCCACAATGAGCATGTCATCAACTTATAAACATAGAATCACATATCAGTGTTCCGTGATTTTATTATAAATACATTTATTACACTAGTTGATTTTAAACCCATTTGACATCATCACGGAGTAAATTTCACATGGCTTTGGGGCTTGTTTTAGGCCATAAAGAGATTTTACCAGTTTACAAACTTTTCTCTCTTGACCAGGCTCTATACAACCCTCGGGTTGTTCCATATAGATTTCTTCCTCAAGATCGCCATTGAGAAAAGCTGTTTTCACATACATTTGATGTATTTCTAAATTACGCAAAGTCGCAATTGCTATTATCATTCTTATAGAAGTGATTCTCATCACAGGAGAATATGTATCAAAATAAAGACCTTCCTTTTGTCTATAACCTTTGATTACAAGTCTTGCCTTGTATTTATCGATAGTGCCATCCACTTTCATCTTTCTGGTGAAGATGCACTAAGAACCTAGTGTTTTACTTCCAGGAGGAAGATCAACCAATTCCCATGTATGATTTTGCAAGGACTCCGACCACAATCAGAACAGGCTCTGACTTGTGTCACAACTACCTACACTGGTATTAATCTAAATTAGCTACTGACTCAACGAATCCCAGCCTATTCTAATTAACAAGCAGTCTCTGCAGGTCTGCTGTAGCATTCAGCTGATGCGGAATCTATCCGCGTCGCTCAAGCCTTCTGTTGAGCCGATCGAACCTCTCCACGAGTGCTGCACACTCTGGAATGCTCCCCCTCACTTAGTGACCTCCTGTCACTAGCGAGTCACAACCTTCAACCAATTGTTCCGAGTACCTCCACTCGACAATTGCTCTGCGGCCTTCCCTTGATCAACCAACAAGCAACAGCTGCTTTGAATTGGCTTCACAAATTAGGTATTGATCAAATTCTGCAAGTCTTGATCACTCTTCGCTTCAATCACCTCAACTGTGCGCTCACGCTCTGCTCGTGGTGATGATCGAAGCATGGCTCACTCACAATCACTCTTCGTAATATTCTGTGTACGCTTTGGTGTTTACACTCTTCACTTCGATGCCTTGGACGCTCTGCTCAGCCTCCTTTAAATACTCACCCAGCCTCTCACGAGTGTCCGCTTTTTGGAAGTTCCTTATATGAACATTATTTCCTAGTTTCTAGGATATTAGATTTGATTTTGAAAATCAAATCTCCCACAAACAAATTTTCATCTTGGCACGGGAATCTTCTCTGGGATATTCTTCATTGAACATTTAGAAACTCCAGGTAGAACATTGTTCTTCAATATGGTCCATTGAATGCAAACTCCGAAAGGATGCTATAGCACCTGCTACAGCTCCCTACTCTAGGAACTGCCACACAGCATCATCAGACTATTCAAGAATGGGCTCTGTATACATTTCCAGGCCCTATTCATGCTCCCACACTCAAGAAGAGAAGACTATTTCTCTCTCTCTCTCTCTCTCTCTCTCTTCTCTCTCTCTCTCTCTCTCTCTCTCTCTCTCTCTCTCTCTCTCTCTCTCGCACACATACAACGCAAGACTGAGGCCCTAGAATAGAAAATCCCTAAATCAACTATGTACATCAAGATGGTTTGCACAAGAGGAGGAAAGACGGGATCGTCAGCGAAAGACTCAGCCCCACCACGGATGGCAAAAATGGCAACATCACAGCCAGACCTAATTTCACCAAAGTACACTCGGTTAGCCTGGCGAGAGACACCTAAGCTCTTCTTCAGCCCGCGAGTTTACACCATTGTCGGGGATTTTCGTAGAGGTGTACGAACTGGAGAGGATCGATCTGCGAGCAATTTGTGAAACAAACATCAAACAATTGTGCCCTAGAAATTTGATTTACCCACTGTTTTTCTCCCTTTTTCAAATGCACGTGTCCAGCATGTGACTTCCTTTATTTTAGCAACCAAGAGATTTGAACAAGCTTTTCAGGTCTAGGTTGCTATAGAAGCTAGGGGCTGGTTCCCCTATTTCCTGATGCTACCCCCATTGTCTGGTGATTCCTTGTTAGGGTCAGCTGGTTGTTTCTTCATCCATACTTGAGTTGGTCTCTGTTTGCACAACTTCAGACAACTTCCTTGTTTTTCAGTTTGTCACATTTGGGTCTCCACACCAGCGTTTCCTGAGACACTCTTTTGTTTGCTCCATTCCAGTGCACTAGTTTCTTCATTCTGACTCTCCATTGCAGTTCTAATCGGTGACGAAGATTTACGGGATTAGCCGAGCTGAGAGACATCTGACAGTGATTGTTAAACTTTGATTTCCTCCCCCTGATATCATCTCTGGTAACCTTCTGTGTATTTGAGGATTCCTCGGAGTAAAATGTTTTCTTGGAGCACATTTTCCTTTTCCACAGACCTGGGGATTTCTTCTTCTTTGAAGATTTGCATTTGATACAGTGGGCAGATACAGCGGTTGCTGAAGCACCTCCTGGTTCAGATTGACTGTTAATTCTTCCTCCATCAGTTTCTGGCAGAGATTACCTTTCTCTTCACTATCCGTGATATTCTCTGTTTCGGTAGGTTTAACAAAGACTGTTATACCAGAGGTTTCCTCACCTGTATATTCCAGACCCATTCTTCCTCCTCCAAATCTTTGATAAGAAAGGATTTCATCCAGAATGTTTTCCTGAGGTTCGGCTGTCTTTGCTGACGCAGGGGGAGCACCAGTATCAGTGGCTTGGCTTCCTGAATTTCCCCTTCTCAGTATGGTGACTTGTGTGTTGGATGAAGATAGTTCATCAAGTAACTATTCTCGTTCTTCTTCCAGTTGCTTGACTCCGTCAATCAATGCTTGATTCATTTGCAAAGCTTTCTCCCAGATAATCTATCAGGTTGCCTATTGAGTCATCCTCGTCTTCACTTTCTGACACATCAACCCCATAGTAGAATTCATCCTTTATTAACTCTTTGCAGTCATAATCGGACACACTAGTTAACACAATACAATTTTCTTCTTCGCTTTCCTTAGAGTCACTCCACTTAGCCGTCAGGGATTTGTTATCCATCTTTTCAGAGTTTTTGAGAGGTTTGCTCTGACAGTCAGCCTTAAGATGTCCATACCCTTCACAGTTCCAGCACTGAACGCCTTTCCTTCCTTCTTTCTTTTCTTCTTCCTCTTCGGCTGGTTCTTTGGCTTTTCTTTGATTTCCTCCACCTCTTCTGGATTGTCTTCATGAGAATGAGCTTTGTCCAGATCTTGAGTCCATGTTCTTTAAGAACTTCCCAAGATTTTTCACCAGTAAACTCAGTTGATCATCAGCTGAGGGCTTCTTCTCTTCTGTTTCAGGTTTCAATCCAACATTCTTGTCTTTAGGAGAGGGCTCTTCTTTAACCAACTTCATCACAAACTGTTTGAGGGGTCCAATCAATTCTTCAAGCCTCATGTTCCGGACATTCTGAGCTTCTTCGATGGCTGTCACCTTCATGTCAAATCTGGATGGTAATGATCTGAGGACCTTCCTGATTAGCTTTTCTTCAGGGATAGGTTCTCCAAGAGCATGAGCTTCATTTGACAGGTCACACAGCTTGGTATTGAATTCTGTGATGGTTTCCTCCTCCTGCATTTTCAGACCTTCAAACAGTGAAGTAATCATCTACATTCTGGATATCTTCACTTTGTCAGTCCCCTCATGAGCAACTTCCAAGATCTCCCAAGCTTGCTTTGCAATGTCACGGTTGCAGATTAATCTGAAGTTGTTGGCATCCACAGCAGAAAAGATTGCATTCAGAGCTTTTGAATTGCAATTTGCTACAGCATCCTCTTCTGTTGTCCACTTCTCTTCAGGTTTCTTCTAAGTGACTCCTTTATCATCAGTGGCTTTAGGAGGATCCCATTCTGTCACCACAGCTTTCCACGCTTTCTCATCAATGGGCTTGAGGAACGCCTTCATCCTAGCCTTCTAGTAGCCATAGTTGCTTTCTTCTAGCAGTGGAGGATGGCTTGTGCTTTGTCCTTCATTGTCTTGCTCTTCTCAGCTAGGTGCACAGGATCTTGACTCTGTATGTTGAGCTCTGGCTCTGATACCAATTAAAATTCGCAGCACCTCTGAAATGCAGACTGTGAACAAGCAGGTGCTACAGCACACGCTTGTTCACCAGATTCTGAAGCAACAAGACACGTCAAGGAACACTGATTTTTTCACCTTCTTCGGCCAACTACCTAAGTTTGGAGAGGACTGTACTCCAGTCCTCAATCCACTAATCTCGAAGGTCTCAAAGTACACTCGGTTACAATCTCCACGCAACCTATGCCACTCAACCTCAAATAAATGGTCGCAAGAACAAATGTAAGAAAAGTGTGAATGTCAATCGAGAGAAATATTCAGTTCAGGGAATTCAATAGTGACTGTTATCATCGACTTCTAAAGATATGATCCTATTCAAACGTTTGGTCACTCCGACAAAGGTAATAACCTAAAGTATCCCGACAAAGGTGAGCCTAGATTCTACTACTTGTTTCCACGATAAAGCTTCGACAAGAGTTAATAATCAGAATTGATGAGCTGATAGTTTCACGACAAAGTATACGCAAACCGTGCAATACAATTCATGCAATTTAAGATCCAGAACTTACGATTGAATAGAAACATACATTAAATCCAAGTCTTCAAACGTGAATGTCACTAACTGAAAATCCTTAAACTGAAACGGAAATTTAGCTACTCATACCCATAACTAAAAAATACATTAAACTGAAAGGAACGAAAATACTGTTAACGATCACTGTTCAAGTCGGAAACACTATTTCATGCTGGAATCCACTGTTCACGCCAAACTCCAAAATTTTATTCGTCCGTCTCTGTTCCTAACCTCTGTCTTCCCAGCTGCTGTCTCACTCTCTCGAAACCCTAATTGAAATCGGGCTTAAAAAATTGATTTCGGGCCGCGGGCCCGATTGCTGACGTCATCATAAGCTGACCGCGCCCCAAGAAGACATTAGGTCGCGCACCCGGAGAAGACATTAAGGTCCGGCGCGCGACACTAATGTTCTCTGCCGGTGCCTAACTCACTGCGATGCGCACCCCATTTCCTTCGATGCTCGATTTTTTCCCTAAAAATACCGTTTTGAGTCGCAAGTCTCTTTTCATGTACTCAGAACACCTGAAATGCAAACAACACTAAGAAGTAATTGTTCACATAAAAACATGTCGAAATAGTTGGGTTTAAACGGTTTAGCGAGTCGTATAAATACGCCCCATCAAGCCACCCCACACTTAAACTTGTTCGTCCCGAACAAAGAAAGAAAACAAGACTCGCAACACTCAAAACACTTCTAATATTTCAACGACTCAATATTGAATTTATCCGGGATGTCCTCACTAATCAGTTCATCAACATATACTTACATTCATTCTTCAATGAAGGTCAACAAGAAAACGTAATGATACATTACCTGAGAAGTCAAGATGGAATTCAATGGATGACTGGGAGATAGTCATCTTTAGACTCCTGACTCCATTCTTCAGCTCGAGGTCATAGCCACGCGCATACGCGGAGTTTGCTTTCTATGGCACGTGAAAAATCCAAGCTACGACGAACTTAACTTTTCTTTTTCTCTTTGGTAGGACAGCTTTTGAAACTTTCTTATTTTGTTTGGTCCGAAGACTTCACTCAACTCGATTGTTTTTCTGAATTTTTTTTTTCTTTCACATTTGACTGAATTTTCCTTTTGAGCTTTGCTTTCCAATGTGAATTGCTTGTCCCCTTCTTTTTTTTCTTTGAACCGTTCCAATCATCGCCTTCGAATAACAGCTATGGAGCGCACCCCACTCTTTCTCATCATCATCCTTTCAGCGCGAGGCAGGATAGGGGTTACCCACCCATTCCCGGTTACTAGGACTAGAGATAGGACGGCTTGTTTTCCCATCCCACCATTGCATAAACGCTGCAATGATGGAGTTAAAGTCTTACCCCTCATACCTTGGAATGCCAACCTCCACAAACTCATTGCGCTACGCGACTAATCTCCTGAACCTTTGAATGTTTGTCAAGTCCCTCTAGGGCATTTTCTATCAACTCCACATCCTGTAATATCTCAGCTCAAAGGAACATATAACATCACGTCACTAGCATCACAAAAATGTAGAAATCATGCAAACCATACATATCAAAACCTCATAGCATCGAACACCATCTCATACAATCAGTGTCTTCATCGTAGCATATGATGGCATAAAAACTGGCAGCATATAGTCGCACGAAATCAGCAGCATCGCAACACCTAAAAATTTAAAAAAAGTGCTCTAGCCACTACTAATGCAAGCTAACAAAAGTAAACGTGCTTGACACATACTAACTCCCCCACCCCACACTTTTGAAACAAACCGTGTCCTCACGGTACAATAAGATCGTCGGGAAGGGTAGTCATGCAAGACTCAAAAGAAAAAACGAAACAAATAAGAAATGCACAAGAAAACTATCCTAACTCAGCAAGTTAAGCTCCCCATGCACACAATAAGTTGCGCGCCCCAAGCATACATTAGCAGTGCTAATGTATGAACCCGGAGCGGAACTAATGTTTCCTTGGGGCGCCGTATACACTGAGGTACGCTAAAAATGAAAATAAATAAATAAAAATCGGGTTGCCTCATCAGGCGGGACATCTCTCCAAACGGAACATCTTTTAGCAAAAGTCGAGACACTGGCAATGAGGTCTTCAAGAATCCTTTAATGAACCTGCGATAAAATCTAACAAATTTGTGATAAAATCCAGCATAATCAAGGAAAGACATGATACCTCGCTGGTCAGTGGAAAAAGTCAATCCATGAATTAAATCAGTTTTTATTCTGTGGTTGGATGCCTTCCTCACGCTGCATAGCCGACTCAAGCACCGGATCTTCAATGATGTCCAATGCATGTATTCGTGCAATGCTAGGTGGGTGCTGCATGGATTTATACATGTTAAAATGAATTACTTCCCCGTCCACCTCCATGGAGAGATCACCCGTGAATGTATCGATCTTCGTCTTCGCGGTCACCATGAAGGGTCTCCCAAGTAAGACGGGCGAAGTGTCTATCGCATCACCCTCCATTTTCATGACATAAAAATCTGCAAGGAATGCAAGCTTTCTTACATGCACTAGTACGTCAACAACTATACCCTCTGGCTTACTATATGATCTATCCACTAGTTGAAGAATCAAGTCAGTGGGTTTCAGAGGACCAATACGCAAGGGTCGATATAGAGAGTAAGGGAACACATTAATCGAGGCACCCAAATCCATCATACAAGTATTAATTTTGATCTCACCAATTATGCATGAAATTGTGAATATACCTGGATCCTCACATTTGGGTGCTACCTTGCATTGATTTACCTGGTCATTTTTCAGTTCTCCTCCTCTTTCAGTACATAATTCCTTAAGAGCCCTAGCGTATTTCGGGATCCGCCTTATTGCGTCGACGAGTGGTGTTGTGATCTTTACTCTGCTGAATAGCTCCAATAAAATTTGAGACGCTGTTGGATCCTCCCTAGGTCTTGATACCTGCACAGGAAATGGAAAAGGTGGGCCAGAACAGCGAAATTCAAAATTCAAGTCGAGGAGTACCGCGCCGGGAGAAGACGTTATGTCGCCGCGCTAAGAGTTAATGATCTCCTCTGACGCGGGAATAATGTTCTCTTGGGGCGCTGATAGAGCCTATTTATACGCATTATTTAGATCATAACCCTGTGCTTGTTTGCATTATTTTATGTACAAGATTACTGGTTTCCAGTGTTTTTGTATTGCAGGGCAAAACGAAGGCCTAAGTCGGATACGCGCTAACAGGCAGCGTTTAGGACGCGCATCACACAGCCTGCGGAGCTAGCGGGGCAAACAGAAGAATTGGCAGAGTCGACAACGGTGCGCTAACCAATGCCGTGCGCCAGGCGCAGATGATGGTATTTCCAAATCCTGACATGAGCAGATTAGGAAGTTGCCAAGGATGAGCCTCTAAGCAGTATATAAAGAAAAGGAAGGCTAGGGTTTGAGCATTCATATTACACCATCCATCATCATCAGATCAGAGGAGAGAGCGGCAGAACTAGAAAACACACGAGCTTGTTGAGAGGATCTGCGCCAGCCGACCGCGCCAGCCGAGACTGCAACCTGCACGCACTGTTTGCTATTGTTTTCTTGGACACTTTAGATATTATTTACTATTTCTATGATGTTTACTACTAGCATGTCTAGCTAAACGCTTAGTATCGGTTGGGCATGAATCTATGAGTATTTCCTTTGAGACTTGCGCTTAATGCATAGCTTGCTTGCTTATATTAATTCTGTGCACATTACTGGCAGCTTTTTACATGAGTAGGGGAAGCCTTGAACCGCAATCTTACTCTTGTTGCTTGTTGTTGTTTGTTAAACTAGTTGAATAGCCTGACGGTGCCAACTAGGAGTAACGCGCTAGGATAGGCAATTACTACCTTGATCGGATTCGTAGTTGTTTAGTCTAGTGTAGGAATTAATAGCTCATGAACTTTGATCGGAACATGCGCACATGTTAGGAAGCCTTGATCGGACACTAACATTAGCAACCCAAACTATAGACATTTAGAGTCAATGATAAGGAATACACTCATAGAGGATTGTCTGCGCCGATACTTCTCATAGTCATAGTACTTAATCTCTACTGCCTGCGCACGTCTAGTGCAATCCCTGCGTTTACGACTGTCACTTGCGCATCGCGCAAACCAATCACTCACCCCCCATTTCATAAGTGTAGGTTACTGGCTAAAACTGAACTACTTGCTCCCTGTGGAGATCGACCCTTACTTAACCGCTGTACTAGTGGAAGAGGAAGGATTATATTTGACGCGTATAACGACGCGCGATCAAATTTTGGCGCCGTTGCCGGGGAACAACACAGCTAAGTTTTAGCTAGTTTACGTTTTTTCCTTTTTTAGTAACTAGTTATTTTCAGTTTGTTTTGTTTTCTCGTTGTTGTTTCTGACAGCGCGCAATCACCTTTAGCCTGCGCAACCTTGAAACAGTTGCGCTGCGCAGATTCTAGTTGCGCACTGACAGACGAAGCAGCATTAGTTATCTTTTAATTTCGTTTTCTTTGAGATTTAGAACAGGTCATGGAGGATAACAGTGTCGTAGGAGACAACTTAGGGGACAGAACCCCAGAAGAAGCAAGGGTACATAACCGCGCAGCCCTGTTCAGAGAGGAAGTGCAGCGCGAGGTTGAAGCAAGGATGGCCGCTGAATTGTATAATGCGCCACCCGCGCGGCAAGCTGCACGACGCAGAACAGTGCGCGAGATGTCAGCCCCTATCACTGTTAACCAGCCATGGTGCATCGTGCTTCCACCAGACGGTCATTTTGAGCTAAGGAGCTCGCTCATCCATCACATGCCCAAGTTTCACGGGATGAACAATGAAAATCCTGTCAAGCATGTGCGAGAGTTCCTAGTCATATGCGAGAACATGAAGACCGAAGGGGAGAGCGATGAGGCGCTGAAGATGAAGGCATTCCCATTTTCACTATGTGATACAGCCAGACATTGGTTGATGAACTTACCAGCCGGATCAATTCACACATGGGAGCAGCTGCAGAAGAAGTTCCTGGACAAATTCTATCCCGCAGCAAAGATCGCGCTACTCAGGAGGGAACTGGCCGCGCCGAGGCAGAGCGCAGGGGAGTCATTGTCAGAGTATTACGAGCATTTTAGGGAGCTAGAGGCCAACTGCTACAATCATGGCCTGCCCCAGAATGTGCTGATAGAGAACTTCCTGAATGGACTGCTGCCCATGGAGCTGAGGTTATTGAATGCATGCGCAGGAGGCGACATTTGCAACATGTATCCAGAAGATGCGTGGCAGCTGATAGAAGACTCTGCTGGGCAGGTACGACATCAGCTAACACTTGAAAATAGTCGTACTCGTTCTGTGCATCAGGTAGAAACAAGCGCTGAGATCAAGGAAATGAAGGCCATGCTGCAGAAGTTGATGAGTGCGCAAAGCGCACAACCAGTTGCGCCAAAGGTATGTGAATTCTGCAGGTCAACCGAGCACAAAACTGATGAATGTCCCACACTTTTCGAGGAATCTGGAGATGTCAATGCTCTTGGAGGATGGGATAACAGAGGACCACAAAGACAGAATCAGCCGCGCTTTGGACTGGCAGCAAATGGATTCAGATGGAAGGAGGAGAATAATTTCCAGAGGCAACCCACAGACCAGCGCAACAAGCTGCGCCCTACAATCCACCGCATCGCCGCACTGACGCACCAGCGCACAACAACCAGCAACCGAGGTGATCTTTAGAAGATATCATGGGGCAGCTAGCAGACACAGTGCGCAAAAATGACGAGAAGTATGACAAAAGGTTCGAGTCCATTGAAAAGCAACTATCACAGATCGCTAGCACGGTATATGAGCTAAAGAAGAGCGATGGCAACCTGCCTTCGCAAGTGATTCAGAACCCCAAAGGAGGAGTCAATGCAGTGACACTGAGGACTGGGCGCACAATAGGAGCAGAGCAGACCACGAAGGCGCCCGCGCAACCAGCTGCGCAAGTCCCGGATCCAGCAGAACAGAATGCGCAACCAGAGCAAGATGCGCAACCAGAAGTGCCAGCCACAAGCCAGCAGGGCGAAGCGCCAGGTATAACACAAATAAACGACAAGGGCACGAATCATACTAATATACCTGCACCTTTTCCTGTGCAGGCACCATCGGCTAGAAAGGAAGCGCTGGACAAGGAGCTATACAAGTTATTCAGCAAGGTGGAAATCAACATTCCCCTTATCGAAGCAGTTCGGCAGATTCCCAGGTACGCAAAGTTTTTAAAGGAGCTGTGCACAAACAAGAGGAGGAAAGGCGAGTGCGCACAGGTAATGCTAAATGCGCAGGCCTCAGCCATCGTGCAACATAAGGTACAACCTAAGTGCCGAGACCCAGGTACGTTCACCATCCCATGCACTTTAGGTAAAACCACAGTAAGCAATTGCATGATTGATTTAGGCGCATCCATCAATTTGTTACCTTATTCCCTATATGCGACATTGCGCCTTGGACCACTAAAGCCTGCAGGTCTCACTATTCAGCTAGCAGATCAGTCTTGCAAACAACCTGCAGGCATGATAGAGGATGTTCTCATGCGAGTAGGAGAGCTGGTGTTCCCAGCAGATTTTTATGTGCTAGATCCTACTGGGCAGACCTTTCCTGATGACCGCACGCACGAAGATAGACGTATGGAGGGGCACACTCTCCATGGAGGTTGACGGCGAAGAAATCCATTTCAATATATTCAAGGGGATGCAGCACCCACACGAGGACGCCACAGTGCACGCGATGGACAGCATTGACGATTTAGACTCAGATGCGCAATGTGCAAGCGCAACAATAGAACCAGAGCCACTGGCACAGGCAGAGTTGGAGGAGCAGGACGAGGAGCTGAGCAGTGCTGAACCAGAACTCAAACAGGTACACGACATAGTTCATATTTGCACTGCCAATAAAATCTTGCCCTCCATTGAACAGGCACCCAAGGTCGAACTGAAGCAACTGCCAGAGCACCTCAAATACATTTTCTTGGGAAATGAGGATACCCTGCCAGTGATCATAAAGAAAGGATTAGAAGAGGAGCAGGAAGTGCGTTTACAGCATGTGCTGCGCAGGAACCAGCGCGCTATAGGATGGACACTGGCTGATCTGCGTGGAGTGAGCCCAGACGTATGCATGCATAGAATTCTATTGGAAGATGGTGCCAAACCATCCAGGGAGGCTCAGCGCAGATTGAACCCAACTATGATGGAGGTAGTGCAGAAGGAAATTCTAAAGTTGCTTGACGCAGGAGTCATTTACCCCATCTCGGACAGCAAATGGGTCAGTCCAGTGCACGTTGTGCCAAAGAAAGGAGGAATCACTGAAGAAGAGAATGCGCAGGGCGAGCTAGTTCCCAAGCGCATACAAACTGGATGGCGCATGAGCATTGCGCCAGAGCCACCACCAGATGCACCAGAGGGAGAATTGGAACCTATTGCTTATATTTCCTCTTCCTCTTTACCTACCCTCGTTACTTATGGTTTATCACGTACTATTAACCATGCTGACCACCCGCCCGAACCTTTGCGCAGGACCAAGAAGAACCCAACACATGCACAAGCGCGGGATCACTCAGGAGCAAGAGTGGGGGAGGTCGCTGGCACACATTTGGGCACGTAACGAGGTACAGTCGAGCCAACGACGTTAAACAAAGGCACTTGCCGGGAGGTAACCCGACACGCTTTCCTTTTACACGTTTTTCTTTATACTGTTCTTTGTTTTGCTTGCTTGCATATGCGCGCTCTCCGTGCGCTTGAGCTTGAGTCGTGGGGACACGTCTCTATTTAAGTGTGGGGGGAGCGTTACACTTACATTTCACGTTTTTGAGCTCTTTAGTGTAGCTTAGTTTAATTGAAGGAAACAGTAGCAGTAGTGCGCTTGTGTGCGGGTTGCGCGCACTGTTCAGCTTGTTTGCGCTATCCATATTGCGCCGTGCGCTGCTATCAACTGTTTTTAGTATATTTTTTTCATTTTTCTGCTCCTGTTAGTTGGGATATACAGGGGATGTGGAGTTGACAGAAACGCTCTAGAGAGGCGGTTAGTCGCTCGCGCTTCGGAGGAGAGGTATATGGTCGAGAGTGCGAGTGGAGGCCTGTGCTTCGCGACTTTCGGAACAAGAAAGCGCGCTCAGTCACGCAGATGCCAAAGGCAAGTACCCAAAAGCGTGGCGAGGTGGGAAAACAGACCACCTTCTCTCTGGAAGTCGAGCTAAGGAAGGCGGGCGCGGGTGTAAACGCGTGCGCCGACCTGCGCAGACAGACCATGGAGGGAGAGCGGGGCGGTGTTACATAGCTGTTATCCGGAGGCCGAGACTGGAACCGTTCTGGGAAAGATAGGAACCATAGACAAAGCTGTACAAAAGAAAAAATACCAGCAGATGATTTGCGCTACAAAAGAATCAGCATGCGCACCAATAAGTACCAGCGTGCGCAAAATCCACAGAAAATCATCAAAAGGCTTGAGTTCCCAGGAAGTACGCGGAAGAATCTCGCGCGGGAAGAAGCTGGCGCTATTAACCATATACCCATCCTCGGAGTGAGAGCTGACAACCTGGCGCCTATAAAGAGCTATCTCCCAGCCATCCGAAAGATTTGCATCCCAGCTGAGAGGTAATGAATTGCGAAATCATTATATTAGAACTGTTGACAGCAGTTGTGCGCAGGTGGTAGAGCAGCGCAAGGTGAGAAGTAGTGCAGATCGCGCTAGAGTACAAGACTGTGCGCTAGACTCCAGAGAGGTAGTAGTATCTGTGCTTGAGTGCTTGTTGGAGGACGAACAAGGGGCAAGTGTGGGGGGTTTGATATAGCCTATTTATACGCATTATTTAGATCATAACCCTGTGCTTGTTTGCATTATTTTATGTACAAGATTACTGGTTTCCAGTGTTTTTGTATTGCAGGGCAAAACGAAGGCCTAAGTCGGATACGCGCTAACAGGCAGCGTTTAGGACGCGCATCACACAGCCTGCGGAGCTAGCGGCGCAAACAGAAGAATTGGCAGAGTCGACAACGGTGCGCTAACCAATGCCGTGCGCCAGGCGCAGATGATGGTATTTCCAAATCCTGACATGAGCAGATTAGGAAGTTGCCAAGGATGAGCCTCTGAGCAGTATATAAAGAAAAGGAAGGCTAGGGTTTGAGCATTCATATTACACCATCCATCATCATCAGATCAGAGGAGAGAGCGGCAGAACTAGAAAACACACGAGCTTGTTGAGAGGATCTGCGCCAGCTGACAGCGCGTCGTCGTGCGCCTCAAATTAGAATTTATAACTCCTGTAACACACTAGTAAGCGGTAAGCAAGGTCGAACCCAAAGAGAGCAAATGAGTCGGAGTTCAATGAGAGTCACAGAAAAAGGAACGCAACTGAGGAAATCAATTCAAAGAAAATCAGTTCGGAGAATACAATGCAACTAGTTATCACCGATCGAATACATGAGTAAGCTAGTGAATTCTGCCTTAGTTCAACATTCCCGCTAAAGATATGTCGACAATCAAATTCTACCTATTCTTCACCGCTAGGCCTTCGAACAAGTTCAATAGTTACTCGACTAATACTACAAATTGGTTCTACCGCTAGGTTTTCCCCAACAATGCAATCAAGTCAAGTGTAACGCAATTGATATCAATCTAGCTCACCGCTAAGCTGCACTAAATTGTCAATCAAAGCATTCGATTTCATTCATACAAGGGCAGCAATCCATAGCTCGAATCATGTACTCATTGACCTCAAACCATTGTTGCACTATAAATCCCCAAACTGAAATATTGATTTAGCTACTCATAATATCCATGAATACAATAGAAACTAGGTTCATCACACTACAATACACAAACTGAGCTCAAACAAGTCCGGCCGTGAACAGTGTTCCGGCGGCCGTGAATAGTAACAGTGAATAGCGAAATGTGAACAGTAACCGGCCGTGAATACTAACTCCGGCGTGAATTTCCAGCAGCTTCTCTCTAGAGCTCCTCCCTGCCGTGAACAGTATCTCCGCGTGAATAGTGTTGTCCAGAAATGTCCACTTCAAGAGAGATAAATCTTTTCCCAATTTGTCCATGTCTTAGGTTTAGTTTTTTTTTTGGGTTGAACCATCTTCATTGAACCACATTGAACCAGTAATTGAACCAGCAGAGTTGACTTTGACCGCTGTTGACTTCTTGATCATGGATGAATGCTTCGAATTTGCGATAAATTCCAATGCGATCTTGAACATTCCTGCGATACGAAAACACTACAAAAGAGTAATCGATTTGAAATTTCAAGTATCTCTACTTATGCAGATTTGTGAACTAGCAGTTGCTGCAGCACACTCTTGTTCACTTAAATGAAGGCACAGTAGACAATGAATAGGACACAGATTTGTTCACCCAGTTCGGCCAATCTGCCTACGTCTGGGGAGGACTATTCTCCAGTCCTCAATCCACTCAACCAAAGGTTCAGATCACACTAGGTTACAACGCACGCAACCTATGCTACTTTAACCCCGTGTGGACTACTCAACACAATCAGAACAAGCTCTGATTTGTGCCAGCACACCCTCTACAATATGTCAGTCTAGAATAGCTACAATCCTCTGCAAGAACTCAGCCTATTCTAGCCTACACTACTCAGCAGGGTTGCTGCAGCAACAGCTGTAACACCAGCTGAAGCACTCTGTCCGCGTCGCTCCAAGGCCTCCTGCCGAGCCGATCGAACCACTCCAAGAGCGCTGCACACTCTGAGTAACTCCCCCTCACTCATTGACCACCTGCCACTAGTGAGTTCTTCCGCACGAACCTCGACCGAGCCTTCCACCCGTCAGCTCTTCCGCGGCTGCCTTTGATCAACCAACAAGCTCCACAGCTCTAAATTGGCTTCCAGATCAAAGCACGAATCAGTCTCTGCAAGACCTGACTCTCTTCTGCAATACGCACCACAGCTCTGCGCTCAACGCTCTGCCTGTGTGTGTTGATCGAAGAACAACTTCCGTAGCACACCCAGAAAAGTCCTCTCTCTGAATTTCGTGTCTACCCTCGTGTATCACTCAGCTTCGATCACCCTCTTCAGCCCTCGAACCTTCTGCTTAAATACCCTCACCACTTTAAGCAATTTCCAGGTTTAGGCCATAATCCCACAAGATCAATTATCTCCTAAAATCTAGGAGATTAGATTTGATTAATATCTTCAATGCAATCTGCTTTTCGGACAAGTGAACCGTGCTGGAAAAAATGCTTAGCAGCATTAGAAAACCTCCTAAGAGCAAGAACACAAACTGCCATACCTTCAAGACGCACCCAGCACAAACTGTTACTCGGACAGATGAACCAGCATTTGAACCAGCACCTGCTGCAGCACCCCTGCTGTATCTGTTGCTAGCTGTTCTGCTTGATTGCTTGAGCTGCAGCAGCTCCTTGTTCACAAATGACATATGTTGGTTTTGGCAAAACTGCCACACTTGCATTATCAATCTCCCCCTTGGCATTTTGACAAAACCACTTCATAACTCCACTTCTCAGCCTGCTCTTTCTTCTCCCCCTTTTTGGAACAAAATGACGAGGGGGTGTCTCTACCGGGAGCACTTATGACGGCAATACACAGAGCCCGAGAGAGGTTCTCAGGTCTTCAAACCGAACTGCATCCAGAGCTTTGGTGAAGATATCAGCAAGTTGTTTGGCAGACACAACATGCTGGAGCGAGATGACTTTCTGTTCAACAAGGTCACGGATGACTTTCTGTTCTTTTGACAAACAAGGTTTTGTCAGCTCCCCCTCGGTTGTAGCCATGATTTTCCAGGAAGACTGTCAATCGCTCATACCAAGCCCGAGGAGCCTGTTTCAGTCCATATAAAGCTTTCTTCAATTTATACACCTGTTCTGGATGATGAGGATCTTCAAAACCTTTTGGTTGAGAGACATAGACTTCTTCAGAGAGATCTCCGTTCAAGAACGCACTTTTAACATCCATTTGATATAATTTGAATCCCAGGCAGCAAGACATTGCTAGAAGCAGTCTGATGGCCTCCAGGCGAGCTACTGGAGCGAAAGTTTCTTCAAAGTCAAGACCTTCAATCTGAGAATATCCCTGGGCAACCAATCTGGCTTTATTTCTCGTAATGTTGCCCTTTTCGTCAGTTTTATTTTTGAACACCCATTTTGTGCCGATGATGTTTACCCCTTTAGGTCTGTCTACCAAATCCCAGACATCGTGCCTTTCAAACTCTGCCAACTCCTCTTGCATAGCCATAATCCAGAATTCATCACTCATGGCCTCCTTGAAGTTCTTTGGTTCAAGACTGGACATGAAGCATGTATTGAGGTAGGCATGGCCTCTGGTTCTTCTTCTATCTGAGGGATTCCCAATCACATTTGTCAAGGGATGATCCTTCTGTATCTTCTTTGGGGGCTGCCTTGAAGGTGGATCAGGAGCTTCAGTGTGAAAATCCTCAGACAGACTCTCTGCTTGGTCATCTGGAATCTCTGCTTCAGCACTTGCTGTAGCATCTGCTGGAGCCGCAGCTTGTTCACTTCTGGTCTGTCTATCAGACATTTCTTCAGGATCAGAGTCTTCTTCACCAGTGTCAGACTCAGAGTTAGGTCCTTCATCTACATCTTTGACAACCACATTTATTGATTCCATGACAGTCTTTGTTCGCTGGTTGAACACACGATATGCCCTGCTGTTTGTTGAATATCCCAAGAATATTCCAGGATCACTCTTTGGATCGAGTTTCTTTCGATACTCCCGGTCTCTCAGAATGAAGCAGTCACTTCCAAAGATGTGAAAGTACTTAACAGTGGGCTTTTTCTGATTCCAGAGCTCATAGCAGGTCTGCATGGTACCTCTTCGCAAGGTAACTCTATTGATGATGTAGCAGGCGGTATTCATGGCCTCTGCCCAGAATTTTAGAGGAATCCTCTTAGCATGGATCATTACCCTGGCCATTTCTTGAATTGTTCGGTTCTTCCGTTCCACCACACCATTTTGCTGAGGAGTAATAGGAGACGAGAACTGATGTGTTATACCCCTTTGTTGACAGAACTCATCCATGTCTTTGTTTTCAAATTCTCTGCCATGATCACTGCGAATGCTGCTGATTCTAAGATTCTTTTCTTGCTCTAGCCGAGACACCAGAGACACAATGACACTCACAGTGTCTGATTTTTCTCTAATAAATTCAATCCAAGTGAATCTAGAATAGTCATCAACACAGACAAATGCATACCTTTTCTTGCCTAGGCTCTCCACTTCCATTGGTCCCATCAGATCCATATGGATCAGCTGAAGAGGCCTGATGGTACCAATATCTTTGACCCGAGGATGTGAAGCCCTCTTTTGTTTCCCAATCTGACAGTCTCCACAGATGGAGTCTGTCTCTCCTTTCAGCAGTGGAATTCCTCTGACCAGCCCTTCTGTGGCAATTCTCTTTAGAGTTCTCAGGTTAACATGTCCCATCCTTTTGTGCCATAAGGTCATTTCCTCGGCCTTTGTCAGCATACATTTCTGAATCCGTGAGTTTGAACTCACATTGAGAAGGTAGCAATTGCTCTTGGATCTGGCTCCTTCCATTATGCACTTTCCAGATTTATCGAGAACTTGGCATGAGTCTCTTGTAAACTTAACTTGTTTAGTTCCATCACACAACTGGCTGATGCTGATAAGATTAGCCTTTAATCCTTCCACCAGAAGAACATTGCTCAGATTTGGCATTCCTTCTACAGCCAAAGTTCCTCTTCCCAGCACCCTTCCTTTCAGACCATTACCAAACTTCACATTTTGTTCCAGACAGGGAGTAATATTCTTCAGAAAGGATCTTTCTCCTGTCATATGGCCTGAACACCCACTGTCAAAGTACCAGCTTATCTTGTCTGAGGTGCTAGCTGTGCTGACTAGGGCGAGGAGCTGAGCCTGCGCATGTTTCTGCTTGGCAGATTTCCTGGGCGATGTAATTCTGGCATGAGCTGAGGAACAGTTTCTTTGAATATGTCCTCTGCGACCACAGCTGTAACATTTCTTAAACTTCAAAGCTCTCTTGTTACGGTGAAATAGACATTGCTGCAGCAAGTCCTGGTTCACTCCTTTTTGTGTTTTTGTGCCTCTTCTTGCTGACCTGTATCTGGCCATGTTGCATTCATCTTCACTCAGATCTTCACTTTCACTGGCGGAAAGGGCTTTCTTCTTCATCCGTTTGCTGGTGCAGTTGATCTGTCGATGGCCGTAGCCTGCACAATTCCAGCATTGGACTCCTTTCTTCACTTCGTTCTTTTCTTCTTCACTCTGAGCTGGTTCCTTACCTTTCCTTTTGTTTTCACCGCCCCTCCTGAATTGTTTTCGCGAAGAAGATCTTTTCTCAGTTCTGGATTCCATGTTTTTCAGGAGCTTTCCGAGGTTCTTAACCAGCATGTTTATCTGATCATCTGGATCTGTCTGCTTGCTTTCCGCTTCTGCCTTCAACCCAACATTCTTATCCTGGGAGGTGGTGTCTCCTTTGACCAGTTTCATCTCAAATTGTTTGAGAGACCCCATCAGCTCTTCCAACCTCATGAATCTGACATTTTGTGCTTCTTCAATGGCTGTCACTTTCATGTCAAATTTTGTAGGCAGCGATCTGAGCACCTTTCTGATAAGCTTTTCTTCTGGGATGGGCTCACCAAGGGCATGAGCTTCATTTGCAAGATCACAGAGTTTAGCATTAAACTCAGTGACTGTTTCTTCATCCAGCATCCTTAGATTCTCAAATTGTGTGGCAATTATCTGGAGTCTTGACAGCTTCACTCTATCAGTTCCCTCATGGGCAGTCTGCAGAATCTCCCATGCTTGCTTGGCCATGTCACAGTTTGAGATCAACCTGAAGTTATTAGCATCAACTGCAGCAAAAATTGCATTCAAAGCCTTTGAATTACCAGTTGCTGCAGCACCTTCTTCAACAGTCCAGTGCTCTTCAGGTTTTATTCTTGTCACTCCTTGCTCATCTATGGTGATTGGGAGAGACCACTGAACCACAACAGCTCTCCATGTCCTCTCATCAATAGCTTTGAGAAAAGCTTTCATTCTAGCTTTCCAATAACCATAGTTGCTCTCTTCCAGGAGTGGAGGTCTACTCGTGCTCTGTCCTTCCTTCATTGTCTTAGCAACTTCGGAGACACTGTAGGACCTTTTAAACTCTGTGTGTCGAGTTCCTGCTCTGATACCAATTGAAATTTCAAGTGTCTCTACTTATGCAGATTTGTGAACTAGCAGTTGCTGCAGCACACTCTTGTTCACTTAAATGAAGGCACAGCAGACAATGAATAGGACACAGATTTGTTCACCCAGTTCGGCCAATCTGCCTACGTCTGGGGAGGACTATTCTCCAGTCCTCAATCCACTCAACCAAAGGTTCAGATCACACTAGGTTACAACGCACGCAACCTATGCTACTTTAACCCCGTGTGGACTACTCAACACAATCAGAACAAGCTCTGATTTGTGCCAGCACACCCTCTACAATATGTCAGTCTAGAATAGCTACAATCCTCTTCAAGAACTCAGCGTATTCTAGCCTACACTACTCAGCAGGGTTGCTGCAGCAACAGCTGTAACACCAGCTGAAGCACTCTGTCCGCGTCGCTCCAAGGCCTCCTGCCGAGCCGATCGAACCACTCCAAGAGCGCTGCACACTCTGAGTAACTCCCCCTCACTCAGTGACCACCTGCCACTAGTGAGTTCTTCCGCACGAACCTCGACCGAGCCTTCCACCCGTCAGCTCTTCCGCGGCTGCCTTTGATCAACCAACAAGCTCCACAGCTCTAAATTGGCTTCCAGATCAAAGCACGAATCAGTCTCTGCAAGACCTGACTCTCTTCTGCAATACGCACCACAGCTCTGCGCTCAACGCTCTGCCCGTGTGTGTTGATCGAAGAACAACTTCCGTAGCACACCCAGAAAAGTCCTCTCTCTGAATTTCGTGTCTACCCTCGTGTATCACTCAGCTTCGATCACCCTCTTCAGCCCTCGAACCTTCTGCTTAAATACCCTCACCACTTTAAGCAATTTCCAGGTTTAGGCCATAATCCCACAAGATCAATTATCTCCTAAAATCTAGGAGATTAGATTTGATTAATATCTTCAATGTAATCTGCTTTTCGGACAAGTGAACCGTGCTGGAAAAAATGCTTAGCAGCATTAGAAAACCTCCTAAGAGCAAGAACACAAACTGCCATACCTTCAAGACGCACCCAGCACAAACTGTTACTCGGACAGATGAACCAGCATTTGAACCAGCACCTGCTGCAGCACCCCTGCTGTATCTGTTGCTAGCTGTTCTGCTTGATTGCTTGAGCTGCAGCAGCTCCTTGTTCACAAATGACATATGTTGGTTTTGGCAAAACTGCCACACTTGCATTATCACGATTCACGCAAAATGTAATAAAACTATGGGAATAAATAACTCAATGGAGCGTATAAATACGCTCCATCAAACTACCCCACACTTATTCTTGTTCGTCCCCGAACAACAACAAGACACGCAAGCACTCAAATCATTCCTATCATGCCATGATATAAACTTTGAAATTACTCGAGAAGTCATCCCTAATCAGTCAATCAATACGTGCTCACAATCATTCTCAAATAGTGATCAACAAGAACTAGAATGATATATGTTACCTTTAAGCTTGAGATGGGATTTAATGGATGACTAGGAGTTAGTCCTTTTTAGACTCCTAACTTCACTCTTTGGTTCAACTTCATAGCCACGCGCATACAACTGAATTTGCTTTCTTTGGCACGTGATGAATCCGAGTTATGAGAGGATCAACCTTTTTCTTTTCCTGTAGGACATATCTCTTGCTTTTGGACTTTGCTCTTTTTCGATTGCTTTTCTTTCACTTCTTGTAAATCTGATTTTTTTTTCTTTTTCGAGCTTCTAATGTGAAATGTTTGCTTCTTGTCCTTTTTGAGCTTTGCTCTCCAATTTGAACCGTTCCAATCATAGCCTTCGAATGGCAGCATAAGGAACGCGTCCCGCTCTTTCTCATCCTTGCCCTTTCAGCGCGAGGCAAGATAGGGGTTACCCACCCATTCCCGGTTACTCGGACTAGAGATAGGACGGTTTGTTTTCCCGTCCCACCACTGCATAACACTGCAATGATGGAGTCAATATCACCCCTCATAACTCGAAGCACCAACCTCCACAAATACAGTGCGCTACGCGACTAATCCTTTGAACCTCCAAATGAATGTCAAGTCCCTCTAGGACATTTCTATCAACTCCACATCCTGAAATATCTCAGCTCAAAAGAACATATAACATTAAAGCGCAAGCATCACAATATTTTGGAATTCATGGAAAGCATACATATCAAAACTTCAAAGAGAGGGCATCATCTCATAAAATCAGCATTTATATCACAGCACAATGCATCATCTCATTAATCCAGCAGCAACTCAGTAGCATAATCCTCATAAACATGGCAGCAAATGCTCACAAACTCAGCAACTCATAAAAAAAAAAAAAACTAACGTGCTCTACTACTAACTAATGCAAGCTAACAAAGGCACACAAGATGAACGTAGCGCGCATACTAACTTCCCACCCCACACTTGAATCAAACCGTGTCCTCATGGTATAAGCTAGGGAAGGAAAGGAAGCTCATGCAAGATACACACAAGAATTAAACAACTAACATGGCTAAAAAAAGGTCAGAGAAAATTGCGCCCCAAGAAGACATTAGCCCACGCGCCCCAAGAAGACATTAAGTTGCTAAAGTGTGAAGCCGGCGCGCGGAGTAATGTTGCCTGGAGGAGCGTGACTCACTGAGATGGAAAACACCAAAAATTGCTATTCATGCAAGACTTCTAACATGCAAGACTCTCTTAAACACTAAATAGACTCACACTAAAACTCTAAAATTAAGCACCGGGTTGCCTCCCGCAAGCGCCTTTGTTTAACGTCTTTGGCTCGACGATACCTTCTATTTAAGCTCATGCCGGTTCGGCCAAATGGAACTCCTCATCATGTAGAATATCGGGTGGAACATCAAGTGGAATATCTGGTGGAATGGTAGGCTTCAAATGCTCCGGTAAAGACTTGAATTGAATATCCGGAGGCTGCACAACAGATGGGGCGAGGATAGTTTTATTGCACAATTTAATGGCATTGATATCATACCTAGGGATGTCATGAATTAATTGCCAGCAGCAATCTCCTTGGTGTTCAGCTCCTCTTTGGTGTCTAGCTCCGATATGTTGTGCCCACATTGTATGATTGTTGCATCTTCAATGTTGTTCAGGGCTTGTGTATCTGCAAAGTCAGGAAGGAATTGCATAGGCTTATGAATGTTAAAGTTGATCACTTCCCCTTCTACCTCCATGGAGAGATCACCCGTATGTATATCAATTTTCATCTTCGTAGTTGCCATAAATGGTCTCCCTAGTAGAATTGGTGAAGACCCTCTCTCATCCTCCATCTTGACCACATAAAAATCTGCAACCAATGAAAGTGTTCCTACCTGCACTAGCACATCAACAACAAGACCCTCTGGCTTTGTGCACGATCTATTAGCCATTTGAATTTTAAAATCAGTGGGTCTAAGAGGACCGACATGCAATGTTTCATATAAGGAATAAGGCAAGATATTAATCGAGGCACCCAAATCCAACATGCAATTATCCACTTGAACATCATTAATTATGCATGGAATTGTAAAGATACCTGGATCCTTACATTTCGGTGCTACCTTCGATGGAAGAATGGCCGAGATGTTGGGGCTGAGATTTACTTGCTCAAGACCTCCTTGTCGAGTGGTGCACAAATCTTTAAAAAACTTGCCATACTTCGGAATGTGCTTGATTGCGTCGAGAAGTGGGATTGTGACTTCCATCTTGCTGAATAGCTCTAAAAGCTCTTGATCCATTGTTGGGCTCCTCTTTGACTTTGAAATCTGCATAGGAAATGGAAGGGGAGGGTCAGTTTGGCGAAATTCAGAATTTGAGGCAGAATGTCGCGCTCCAGATGAAGACATTATTCGCGCTCCAGATGAAGACATTAAGGGTCTGCGCGCCGAGCTAATGTTCTCCTGGGGCGCGCTACTCTCTGTTTCGGTTCCCCGTCTCGCTTCTTCTGCAATTTGCTTCCCACTTATCAGAGTCACCGAACAAACATTTCCTCTTGGATTGGGAATTGTTTGTGATGGAAGCTTTCCTTTGTCCTTGTCATTCTTCAATTCAGAAACGGTAGCCGCCAATTGGGACATTTGCTTAGATAACTCAGCTATGGTGCTATCGGTCTTGGCTTGATTATTTTGCATAGTCATCGCCATCTCTTTAACAACTTCCTCTAATGACTTCCCTTGATTGACATTGCTCGGGCCAGCTTGGTTGTAGTTGCGCCTTTGTTGTTGCCCATAAGAATTCCCATTTCCACTTCCATTGTATCTCTCTTGTTGGTGAAATGGTGGGCGGTAGGCTTGTCCTTGTCCTTGGCCTTGGTTTTGATTCTGATTTTGTCCTTGATTGAATCCTCCTTCATTTCTCCAACTGAAACCGTTGGCTGCTAATCCAAATTGCCTTGGTGCTTGCCTATTGTTGAATTGTTGAAATCCTCCCATAGCATTGACATCAGCGGCCTCTTCCTCATGTAGGCTAGGGCATTCATCTGTCTTGTGGCTCGCAGCGCCACAAAGTCCACAAGCTTTAACTTCACTGACTTGGCCAACCATAAGCTTCTGCACCATTTGCTTAAGCTCCTTGATCTCAGTTGCCATTTGATTTGAATTGGAATCCATTTGGGAGACATTCCTTGCTCGGCTTGTATCATCTCTTCTACCGGAATCATCTCTAAATCTGGCACTCTCGGCATTCTCATTGATAAGCTCTCGCACCTCAGCAGGTGTTAGATTCAAAATCGTGCCCCCGGCTGCTGCATCCAAGAGCATCCTCTCCAATGGTCTCAATCCATCCAATAAGTACTCCACAAGCATTTCTTCTCTCATACTCAAATTACAACAGCTTTGTTCTAAGGCATTGAATCTCCCCAAATAATCATACATTGACTCACTTGGACCTTGTTTAATGTTGGAAAGCTCTCTTCTTACTTGGGCAGCCCTAGCAGGAGGATAATATTTATCGAGAAACTTCCTTTGCATTTGCTCCCAAGTTCGAATGCTTCCTGAAGGCAAAGATAAAAACCAAGTTTTTGCAAGGTCAGTTAAACTGAAGGGAAACACTTTTAACTTAAACCTCTCTTCTGGGGCAGCATATGGTTTGAGAGTCCGACATATCCCGTTGAATTCTTGTAGATGCCTAGATGCTACTTCTCCTGGCAGCCCTCCAAACTTTGGGAGATGATGGACCACTGCTGTCTTCACTTCAAAGTCATCCTCATCTTGATCAGTGTTAATACACCATGGTTCATTGTTGAATGTTGGGGCTGAAAGCTCCCTAAGTGTAGGTGGTCTCATCCTTCCACGTGCATATTGCTGAGGATGAGGTTGAGGTGGATAATGTTGCTGTTGTTGAGGAGGAGCTGCATATTGTTGTTGAGGAGGGGGTGGATATGCATAATCATCTTGGTCTTCCCTCCTCTCTTCTCTATTGTAACGAGCTGCCCTTTGCCTTTGATTAAAGACTCTCTCCGGCTCATCATAAAAAGGGGGAGCAATTGGATTGTTGTTGTTGTTTTGATCAGGTTCATGATCACCATGGACACTTCCTGCATGAGACATACTAGAAAGCCAAGTAAAATGCAAAGGTAGACTACCAAACAACTCAAAAGCACAAAATGCAGAATTTAAATAACTAAACAATTCAAAAAGAAAATGTAAACGAACTCGGATGGCTAAAAAAGCACACAGCTCACGCTAGGGAGGGCGAGTCCTGATCGGGAGCCCGTTCCGCTCAAAGAAAGGTGTCCTGATCTTCAATCAGACTCCGGTGACACTATTCATACCCTTCCCGGCAGCACTATTCACCGCTGGCTAAAACTCTTTCTTTTTCTCTTCCAATCTGCACAACAAGCAAGCTAAACACAGTAAAACAATAAAAACAAGAAAAACAAAGTTTAGAACTCTAGACTGAATGTTGCCCTCCCCGGCAACGGCGCCAAAATTTGACAGCGCGTCGTCGTGCGCCTCAAATTAGAATTTATAACTCCTGTAACACACTAGTAAGCGGTAAGCAGGGTCGAACCCAAAGAGAGCAAATGAGTCGGAGTTCAATGAGAGTCACAGAAAAAGGAACGCAACTGAGGAAATCAATTCAAAGAAAATCAGTTCGGAGAATACAATGCAACTAGTTATCACCGATCGAATACATGAGTAAGCTAGTGAATTCTGCCTTAGTTCAACATTCCCGCTAAAGATATGTCGACAATCAAATTCTACCTATTCTTAACCGCTAGGCCTTCGAACAAGTTCAATAGTTACTCGACTAATACTACAAATTGGTTCTACCGCTAGGTTTTCCCCAACAATGCAATCAAGTCAAGTGTAACGCAATTGATATCAATCTAGCTCACCGCTAAGCTGCACTAAATTGTCAATCAAAGCATTCGATTTCATTCATACAAGGGCAGCAATCCATAGCTCAAATCATGTACTCATTGACCTCAAACCATTGTTGCACTATAAATCCCCAAACTGAAATATTGATTTAGCTACTCATAATATCCATGAATACAATAGAAACTAGGTTCATCACACTACAATACACAAACTGAGCTCAAACAAGTCCGGCCGTGAACAGTGTTCCGGCGGCCGTGAATAGTAACAGTGAACAGTGAAATGTGAACAGTAACCGGCCGTGAATAGTAACTCCGGCGACTTTTCCAGCAGCTTCTCTCTAGAGCTCCTCCCTGCCGTGAACAGTATCTCCGCGTGAATAGTGTTGTCCAGAAATGTCCACTTCAAGAGAGATAAATCTTTTCCCAATTTGTCCATGTCTTAGGTTTAGGGTTTTTTTTGGGTTGAACCATCTTCATTGAACCACATTGAACCAGTAATTGAACCAGCAGAGTTGACTTTGACCGCTGTTGACTTCTTGATCATGGATGAATGCTTCGAATTTGCGATAAATTCCAATGCGATCTTGAACATTCCTGCGATACGAAAACACTACAAAAGAGTAATCGATTCACGCAAAATGTAATAAAACTATGGGAATAAATAACTCAATGGAGCGTATAAATACGCTCCATCACCAGCCGACCGCGCCAGCCGAGACTGCAACCTGCACGCACTGTTTGCTATTGTTTCTTGGACACTTTAGATATTATTTACTATTTCTATGATGTTTACTACTAGCATGTCTAGCTAAACGCTTAGTATTGGTTGGGCATGAATCTATGAGTATTTCCTTTGAGACTTGCGCTTAATGCATAGCTTGCTTGCTTATATTAATTCTGTGCACATTACTGGCAGCTTTTTACATGAGTAGGGGAAGCCTTGAACCGCAATCTTACTCTTGTTGCTTGTTGTTGTTTGTTAAACTAGTTGAATAGCCTGACGGTGCCAACTAGGAGTAACGCGCTAGGATAGGCAATTACTACCTTGATCGGATTCGTAGTTGTTTAGTCTAGTGTAGGAATTAATAGCTCATGAACTTTGATCGGAACATGCGCACATGTTAGGAAGCCTTGATCGGACACTAACATTAGCAACCCAAACTATAGACATTTAGAGTCAATGATAAGGAATACACTCATAGAGGATTGTCTGCGCCGATACTTCTCATAGTCATAGTACTTAATCTCTACTGCCTGCGCACGTCTAGTGCAATCCCTGCATTTACGACTGTTACTTGCGCATCGCGCAAACCAATCACTCACCCCCCATTTCATAAGTGTAGGTTACTGGCTAAAACTGAACTACTTGCTCCCTGTGGAGATCGACCCTTACTTAACCGCTGTACTAGTGGAAGAGGAAGGATTATATTTGACGCGTATAACGACGCGCGATCAGGCGCGGTGTTTGTGTTGACCGCGTCCTCTTCATACATTGATGGCGCGCCCAGTGAAGACTTTAAATCGTCGCGCGCCAGAGTAATGTCCTCTTCGGGCGTCGTATCCCCTGACTTCATTTGCTCTCTTGCCTCATTTGCATCCTTGAGCTCTTGTCTTCGCCTCAAGGTAATTGCGCTGACATTCACTGTCCAATTAGGAATTGTTTGCGAAGGAAGCTTGCCCTTGTCACTCTTCAACTCATTAACGACCGTGATCAACTGTGACATTTGCTTTGATAATTTACCAATAGCACCGTCCGTCTTTGCTTGGAATTGTTGAAGACTCACTGCCAAATCATTAACGGTGAGCGGGTTGCTCTGATCTGGCTGATTATAGTTCTTCCTTTGTTGATACGGATCAGCACTGTTGTTGTACTTCTCTTGTTGTTGAAATGGAGGGCGGTAAGGTTGTGCTCATTGTTGCTGCGGCTGTGGTTGCCCTTGGTTCTGCTGCTAGTGCTGATTCTGCATTTGATTCTGTTGGTTCTGCCCTTGCTGGTGGAATCCTCCTTCGTTTCTCCAGCTAAAACCCGCAGCAAGTCCAAATTGTCTCGGGGCCTCGTGTTGTTGAAGTTCTGCCCAACGATCATACTCCGCATCATTTCCTTGAGCTCCTTGATTTCATTGGCCATCTGATTGGTGTTGGAATCCACCTGTGAAACGCTCCTTGCCCTGCTGGTGTCATCCCTTCGACTGGTCTCCTCCCTGAAACGAGCACTCTCAGCGGTCTCATTAATCAAATTACGTACCTCAGACGGAGTCAAGTTCAGCACTGTGCCACCAGCTGCGGCATCCAATAACATGCGCTCGAGAGGTCTCAATCCATCCAAAAGATATTCCACCAACATCCTTTCCGGGACTCCTAAGTTACAGCAGCTTTGCTCCAATGAGTTGAACTTCTCCATGTAGTCATACATCGACTCGCTTGGTCCTTGTTTGATGGTTGACAGCTCTCTCCTCACTTGAGTCGCTTTAGCCGGAGGGTAATATTTGTCGAGGAATTTCCTTTGCATTTGGTCCCATGTTCTTATACTTCCTGAAGGCAAAGACCACGATTTTGCTAAGTCAGTTAAACTCAAAGTAAATACTCTTAGCTGTCCTCCGAAGCTGCGTATGGTCTCAATGTTTGGCAGATTCCGGTGAACTCTTGTAAATGCCTCGTCGCGGCCTCTCCCGGTAATCCTCCAAATTTGGGTAAGTGATGCACCACAGCAGTCTTTATCTCAAAATCGTCCTCTTCTGCGCTGATATTGATGCACCATGGCTGCTCATTGAAGTTTGGTGCAGACAGCTCTCTCATCGTTGGTTCCGGTGTGTGGGCACGCTTGTATGGCTGATGCCCGTAAGAGTGTTGCTGCACGTATTGCTGAGGCGGTGGGTTAGGCTCATTGAAACCTCCTGCTCGTGCACCTGCATCCCTAGCCAGAAATTCTCTTTCGTGAGGTTCCCTCTGGCGTGCTCAAAATACTCGCTCAGGCTCATTGATGATGCAGTATGGCAGTGTTTGACAAAACCAATACAAGTGAACAAGATGCTGCTATAGCAGGAGTCCAGCATATGTGAACAAGACCAGTGAACAAGGAGCAGCTATAGCAGGGGAGAGCTATAACAAGAGCTTGTTCAGAAGAGCTGTAGCGTCTGTCCGAGTAGTAGCAACCTGGGTCTTTGGAAAGAGGGCATAGCAGTCCTGCGAAGAGCATCAGAGGAGGTTCAGAGTTGCTGCAGAGAATATTCCACTGGAGATTCCCAGCTGGAGAAGAAGATTTGATTGTAGAAGATTAGATTTGCTAATTGAATCTAATCTCCTACAAATTAGGGGTTTTTTCTTTTGGAGCTATAATCTGATAATGATGGAAGTGGGTGCTTCTATACAAAGAAGACCCTTCAAAGCAATGAAGATGGATCGAAGCAGAGTGCAGAAAAGTGAGAACACACACAGAATTCTGAGAGAGTATTTTTGGTGTGCGAACGAGGTCTTCGATTATCACCGAGAGTAGAGCGTGAGCGAAGAGCTGTGGTGACAGAAGCAGAAGGTGATCAGGACTTGTGTAGTCTAATCCAAGCTTGATCTGGAAGCCAATTCAGAGCAGAGAGTGCTTGTTGGTTGATCAAGGGCAGCCGCGGAAGAACTGACAAGTGAGTGACTATGTCGAGTGTCTGGACGGCAGTGCTCGCTAGTGACAGGAGGTCACTGAGTGAGGGGGAGTATTCCAGAGTGTGCAGCGTCGTGGAATCGTTCGAACGGCTCAGCGGAAGGCTTGGAGCGACGCGGACAGATTGTGCATCAGTTGTGTGCTACAGCAGATGCTATAGCAACCCTACAGAATCTGAGTATTATTAGAATAGGCTGAGTTTCAAGGAGACAGTAGCTATTCAAGATAGATATCAGTAGAGGGTGTGCAGACACAAGTCAGAGCCAGTTTTGATTGTGTACGAGGATCCATCTAAGGTTGAGTAGCATAGGTTGCGTGGGTTGTAACCGTGTGTACTTGGAAACCTTGAGTTTAGTGGACTGAGGACTGAGAAGAGTTCTCCCCAAACGTAGGCAATTGGCTTAACTGGGTGAACAAATTTTTGTCCTTGTTCATTCTTGCTGAAACAGTTTCTCAGTGAACAAGAGTGTGCTGTAGCAACTGCTTGTTCACAAATCTATTTATCAGAGGCCTGCGAATTTCAATTGGTATCAGAGTAGGAGCTCAACACACAGAGTAAAAGATCCTACATCGCCTCTGAAGAAGTCAAGGAACAATGAAGGAAGGACAGAGCACGAGCAGACCTCCATTGTTGGAAGAAAGCAACTATGGATATTGGAAGGCTAGGATGAAGGCCTTTCTCAAAGCCATTGATGAGAAGACCTGGAGAGCTATCATGGTCCAGTGGTCTCCTCCAATCACCATGGATGAACAGGGAGTTTCATGGATAAACCCTGAAGAACAATGGACTGCTGAAGAGGGAGCTGCAGCAACTGGTAATTCAAAGGCTCTAAATGCTATCTTTGCTGCGGTTGATGCTAACAATTTCAGGTTGATATCAAACTGTGCTATGGCCAAGCAAGCTTGGGAAATCCTGCAAACTGCCCATGAAGGAACTGATAAAGTAAAGCTGTCAAGATTACAGATTATTGCTACGCAGTTTGAGAACCTGAGAATGCTAGAAGAGGAGACGATCACTGAGTTCAATGCAAAACTGTGTGACCTGGCAAATGAAGCCCAGTAGTGAAGAAGAGAAATCAAGTGAAGAAAATGCAGGTGCTTCTGGTGAACCGTCTGAGAGAGGACCTGCATTTGCAGACACAACTGCAATCACAGTGGGAGGTATTTGGTTCAAAAATAGGAATGCTTCTCAATCCTGGAGTGCTGTTGAGAGGAAGCACATTGTGTCAGAAAAGAGGTTGGACCTGGACAAGTACAAATTAGCAGCAACTATCCAGCTTCTCACTGAGGTAAACCTTCTCAAGTCCCTAACTTATCCATTCAGATTCAATATTGGCCTGGTTAGGGAGTTTATTGTGAATATGGAAGAGAAATTTGGTGAGGAAGAAGGAGAGGATTTTGGAAAGAGTTGGGTGCGGGGTAAGTCAGTTCTTATTACCCCTAAAAAAATTGATGAGTTTCTTGAGATCCATGAGAATGCCAGAGCACCCACTGATGTTCAGCCAGAGATGCTGGCTAAGGTTCTGACAGGAGGAGTGTGCCTGTTTTGGGGCGGTCCAAATCTGAGTGCTGCTGAACTAACCTCCAAGAATGCCCTGCTGTATCATCTGGGCATTAGAAACTGGATCCCCAGCTCTCACAGGGGGAAGGTTAGCAGAGCCTTTGCTAACGTTCTCTACTCTATTGGGAAAAGGAGGAAAATCAGCCTGGGCAGTGTGATGTTTCCCCAGCTGGCTACTCTTGCCGGCAGCGCTTCTTCCAGTAAGCCCATTGTGCTACCCTCCCTCATCTATGGAATGATGGTCTCACAGCATCCGGAGCTTGGTGAGATTTCTGAAGGTTTATCTGAGGAGCTGCAGGTCTTTACAGTTGATCACAAGTTGTTCAAAGGGAAACATGCAGTGGACATTGCATATGAGGATCCACTCTTGGTTGGTACTTCAGCCCCAGCTCCTCTGGAGGAGTCTCTTCCCCCTGCTGCAACAATTCAATCAGCTCTCCGTGCCAGAATTGTGAGCCATCTCAGATCTGAGCTGGTCATCCTTGAAGCCGAAGCAAAAAGGAGGGATGCTAGGCGTGGCCAGATCAGAAGTCTGCTCAGAGACCTGGAGTTCCCGGCGGATGTGGAGCAGGCCCCTTGAGCATCTGTGACAAAAAGGGGGAGTATAGTAGGCTGATGAACTGGATTTTTTTTTATTGACCCTGCGTGGTCTTGCTACGGCTGAGTGTGGCCACCTCTTACTCTCTTGTTGAATTATTTTTCATTCAGAGTTTTTTTTGGTTCATGGGAGTGTGCATAAGTGTTCTAGGGTTTTGTCAAAATGCCAAGGGGGAGATTGATGATGCAGTTTGGCAGTGTTTGACAAAACCAACACAAGTGAACAAGGAGCAGCTACAGCACAAGTGAACAAGCAGCAGCTGCAGCAGGGGATGCTATAGCAGGAGCTTGTTCAAGTGGCTGTATCACCTGTCCGAGAAGCAGCAGCGACCTGGGCTTGACTAGAAGGGCTGGGATCACTAAGGAGAACATCAGAAGAATTTCTTAAGTGCTGTGGAGAATTTTCCAGTGGGGTTTCCTAGCCAGAGGAGGAGATTGGTGTTGAAGATCACAATCAAATCTAATCTCCTAGACTTTAGGAGATAATTGTTCTTTTTGGGACATTGCTTAAACCTGGTCTTGCTTAAAGCTGGTGCTACTATTTAAGAGAAAGGGGTTTAGAGCAGAGAGGTCGATCGATGCTGAGGGATACACGAGTGCATACAAAGAATTAAGAGAGAACAATTTTTTGGTGTGCGACGGTCGTTTTCTTCGATCATCACCCGAGAGCAGAGCGTGAGCGCAGAGCCATGGTGACAGAAGCAGAAGGGAATCAGGACTTGCAGAGTCTGATTCGAGCTTGATCTGGAAGCCAATTCAGAGCAGTGGTGCTTGTTGGTTGATCAAGGGCAGCCGCGAAAGAACTGACGAGTGTGTGGCTCGGTCGAGTGTCTAAGCGGTGGTTCTTGCTAGTGGCAGGTGGTCACTGAGTGAAGGGGAGTATTCCAGAGTGTGCAGCGCTCGTGGAATCGTTCGATCGGCTCGGCAGAAGGCTTTGGAGCGACGCGGACAAATTGTGCTTCAGCTGTGTGTTACAGCAGTTGCTACAGCAACCCTGCTGGGTGAGTGTAGTTTAGAATAGGCTGAGTTTTGAGAAGACTGTAGCTATTCTAGATTGACATTTGTAGAGGGTGTGCAGACACAAGTCAGAGCCTGCTCTGATTGTGTCCAGTGATCCACACAAGGTTGAGTAGCATAGGTTGCGTGGAGTTGTAACCGAGTGTACTTGGAGACCGTTGTGTTTAGTGGATTGAGGACTGGAGAATAGTCCTCCCCAGACGTAGGCAGTTGGCCGAACTGGGTGAACAAACTTCTGTCTTGTTCATTGTTTGCTGAGACAATTTCCGAGTGAACAAGAGTGTGCTGCAACAACTGCTTGTTCACAAATCTGCCTAACTGAGACGCTGTGAATTTCAGAGGGTGTGCAGACACAAGTCAGAGCCTATTTTGATTGTTACGAGGATCCACCTAAGGTTGAGTAGCATAGGTTGCGTGGGTTGTAACCGTGTGTACTTGGAAACCTTGAGTTTAGTGGATTGAGGACTGAGAAGAGTCCTCCCCGGACGTAGGCAATTGGCTGAACTGGGTGAACAAACCTTTGTCCTTGTTCATTCTTGTTGAAACAGTTTCTGGGTGAACAAGAGTGTGCTGTAGCAACTGCTTGTTCACAAATCTGTTTATCAGAGGCCTGCGAATTTCACTCTTCATAGAATTGTGGAATTTGTTCATCCTGATTGTGTTCGTTGTTTTGGCGGCCATCACCATTAACACTACTTGCGTGCGACATGCTGGAAAAAGCAATTTACCGCAACACAAAAATAACACAAAAAATAATCAAAAACTAAATATAAAAAGAAAAGGAAAAGAAACTCTTCACTGTAGCAGTTCCCTGGCAACGGCGCGAAAATTTGACGCGCGTCGTTGTGCGCGCCAAACTTGTATTTATATCTCCAAGCTTTTAGCTAGTGTAGCGGCAAGCAAGGGTCGAACCCAAGAGAACTGACTGTGAAGCAATTTCCTGTAAATACTGAACTAAAGGGGTTCAAGTAAATGGTCACAAGAACGAATGTAAGAAAAGTGTGAATGTCAAATCGATAGAAATATTCAGCTCAGGGAATTCAATAGTGACTGTTATCATCGACTTCTAAAGATATGATCCTATTCAAACGTTTGGTCAGTCCGACAAAGATAATAACCTAAAGTATCCCGACAAAGGTGATACTAAGCCTAGATTCTACTACTTGTTTCCACGACAAAGCTTTGACAAGAGTTAATAATCAGAATTGATGAGCGGATAGTTTCACGATAAAGTATACGCTAACCGTGCAATACAATTCATGCAATTTAAGATCCAAAACTTACGATTGAATAGAAACATACATTAAATCCAAGTCTCAAACATGAAAGTCACTAACTGAAAATCCCTAAACTGAAACGGAAATTTAGCTACTCATAGCTATAACTGAAAAATACATTAAACTGAAAGGAACGAAAATACTGTTCACTATCATTGTTCACGCCGAAAACACTGTTCACACCGGAATCCACTGTTCATGCCAAACTCCAAAATTTTGTTCGTCCATCTCTGTTCCAAACCTATGTCGTCCCAGCTGCTGTCTCACTCTCTCGATACCCTAATTAAAATCGGGCATAAAAAATTGATTTCGGGCCGCGGGCCCGATTGCTGACGTCATCATAAGCTGACCGCGCCCCAAGAAGACATTAGGTTGCGCGCCCGGAAAAGACATTAAGGTCCGGCGCGCGACACTAATGTTCTCTGCCGGCGCCTAACTCACTGCGATGCGCACCCCATTTCCTTCGATGCTCGATTGTTTCCTAAAAATACCGTTTTGAGGCCCAAGTGTCTTTTCATGTACTCCGAACACCTGAAAAGCAAACAACACTAAGAAGGAACTGTTCACATAAAAACATGTCGAAATAGTTGGGTTTAAACGGTTTAGCAAGTCGTATAAATACGCTCCATCAGCATGACATTTTGTGTTTTGACTGAATATGATGCCATGTATATGTGGCTCTGAACTATTGCGAAAGTAGGATAGTATATGGCGTTGTATTGTTATTTTGATAATGGTGTGTTCGAGACGGAGCAAGTTGCCACATGGAAACAGGTAAGTTTTGCTACAAATGTCATGGGGGAGATTGTGGATGCATATTGGCATGGTGAACAAAACAGTACAAGCTGGATGTACAAGATGTTGTACAAAGCGACCAATGAGGTACAACCTCGAAAGAAAACTCTGTCAAAACACTAACGCAAGATCAGCAGATATGATCTTAAAGATATTGTTGACTAAATATTGAGAAACAACAAATTGTAACAAAATATTCAAAGAGGTCAATGAACAATCTCAAAGGGATCAACTCCAACATACTATTCAAAGGAAAATATCTCAACAAACTGTGTGGATTCATGGGGTACAACTCAGTATGAGTATGAGCAACACACAACCTATGAATGCATGCTTTGAGTAGAGAACCGTGAGCTGATCTTGTGAGATTGATCATTGCACAAGCATTAAAGACAATCTGGAAAGCATCCGATCTTGAGCGATCAACAACACCAGACGGAAGAGAGTCTATCTGGTAGAAGGACACTAACAGTGGGAAGAGACGGGAGGTCTCACATTCAGGGGGAGCATGAGGTGCTGGTTACATTGAGTGAGTAAGTTCAGGGTAGAATAGAGAGGGAGTCTGCTATTCTGCAAATGACATTGTACTCGCTCTTGAAGTAGTGAATTGTTCCCACGGGCTTGCGATGAGCCCCCCAGACGTAGCTAGTTTACAGCCGAACTGGGTAATCTTTCTTGTGCACTTAGTACGTAGGATTGATTACTGTTTGTCATCTTATCATACTGCGTAGCGTGTTCAAGAAATTGATCTACCAACGTGTTGGACAAGTTCATACCTTCCATCATTCAGCAATTCCACGATGAATTCTACTTGATGATTTTCATTATCAAAATCCCTGGTATTTTTGATTGATAACAGCCAGGAGGAACTTTTAAGGTGACAAAATATTTTGGTGTTCGGTGTGATGTGGTGAGGTTTATTGTGAAAGTATATGCACCTATTTGAGTGTTATGTGGAGATATTTAATTTAATTTGTATTAATTTGGTATACAATATAACTGAATGAACCTTTTATGTATGCATCGGTGTTATCTTTTTGAGATGGGCCATAGGCAAACATGGAAACAACACATATGCAACATATTACCTTTCCGTGGAGCACGACTAAAACACTATTGATAGCGGCATATTTCTATGTGCCATACGGATACATATATAGGCCATAAGGGACAGGCTTGGAACATACAGTTGGCTGCTGATGGGAAACATCACAGTCAAACGGGCTGAAGAATAAAATGTTGAAACAAGCCACTGGTTATGACTAGTTCAGTAAGATAAAGAAGTCCTCAATTCAGTCTAAGAAACCAGTTCGCGCGGCAGAAAGAGAAACAATTGTGTTAGATTAACAACGGGCACAATAGGCCAATCATTTTGAAAGGGTTTCAAACGTGACTTAAATATGATATTTGACTGTGTGCCATTCAGATAGTTCCACTTTATTTACTTCAGTTAGTTGTAGACTGAATTTTCTATTAGCCACGCTTGGAAAAGTTTGTTTTGTTGTGTGCATCGTCTTTCAACCAAAGTGCGTCATAGACAATTCAGATAATGACTGAAATCAAAATGTGTTTTAAATCAAAGTGTGTCTACAAAATTGTGATTAATTAGAAATACCCTTCATAGAATGAGTGAACCCTAAAGTGTATTCACTCTAGAATACAACTTCAGGGAGTGGGTGAAAATACTCTCAAGTGTTGTTCTTAACTAAACTAGTTGAAATACATACATGAAGTTATTAAAACTATTCTTGTGCTCCATTTTCTTGACAATCATCTGCGCATCAAAATCCCCGATATAAGCCACCACATCCCTCCGATTTTTTTAAAATCAGTATCTTGTGCCCAATGTTGTCGTATCATGACAACCATAAATTTTTCACCTCCTAGATTGGTCAAGCAAGATGATCGATTGTATTCAAAATAATTTATAACCGGCAAGCCGGGTCGAACCCAAGAGAGCAATTGGATTATACGCTAAATTGTGTTTATGGTTTAGCTACTCCGTTGAACAATTGTATTTTCACAGTCATGGTTCCTAATATGTGTTTAGAATGAAGTCGAGCAGAAGGGAGTAGTATAGAATAGAAGAACCTAAATCTAGATGATCTAAGCCTTGAGAAACCTTCTAATACTCCCTCCTCCTTCAATGGACTCCTTGAAGATGATTAGTTGCAGTCTTCTCCATCTAGTCCCGTTGATTTTTGGACCCCTCACTAACTGCCCCATTTTCTATTTATATTTTTGGTTTTCGCATTTTGGGCAAGTTGCCCATATCGGTCGTATCACATGTCGATACGACTGCTATGACCTCCGCGGGGATCGGACCTTTTGGGCTTGGTTGCACCGCCTGTATCGCATGGTCGGTACGACCAATACGGGCAATACGACCTCCGCGGGGACAGGACGTTCTGGGTGTGGTCGTATCGCCAATATGACCGGTTAAAGTAATGACATCCTTGACAAAACAAAACAACCGCAAGAAATTTCTACAGCATCCCGTGACAATAGAGGCAGGTGTAAGTTTCTGAAGTTGACAAGAAAAACCGCAAAAAGATGTATCGAGACCATTTGAAACAGAAGCTGGAGCAAGTATCGGAAACTGTCAACCGTTCACTAGAAGTTGCTATACCATACCTTGGAGACTCAGAGCTAGAGAAAAGTAGTCATTCGATATGGAGAAGCACGGAGGGCGTCCGGAGGATTACTGAAGGCGTCATAACGAGTTAGGGAGTCTCCAAGTTGATCATTATTGATTAGAAGCCTTCATCAAGGGATCGGAAGCGATTGAAGAAGATAGGGTTCCAAATTGGTTTTAGGAAATGAATTCTCAACAACTTGCAAGAATCTAGGAGAAGATCCAATGTGCAATGTTGGTTGGAAAGATCTGCAAATATTAAGGGAATTAGGATTCCCATGGCTGTTCAATGGTAGGACTATTTATGAGAGTGCAGCACACACACAACGATAAAAAGATCCACATAAGCAAAGAGCGGGAGCTAAAGGCTAGAGCGCAGGGTTGTGGGTGCATGAGCTGAGAGAAGAACACGACTAGAGGAGTCTAATCTAAGCTTGATCTAATAACTTCAACTGGAGCGTAGACTCATTGAAAGATCAAGTAGTTGCTTTGGAGCATAGTTGCGAAGAGGAGCTGCCGCGGACTGTCATAGATCAAAGAAGAGTTCCCAGATATTGACAGGAGGTCATTGATCAAGGGGGAGCATCGCCAGAGTCAAGAGAACTCGTGGAAGACTGACTGCTCAGCAGAGAGTGCATGGAGAGTCGTGGACAGAAGTTACAACAACTTGACCGAGTAAGTTGCTATAGCATCTTCTTGCTACACATTATTTTAGAATAGGCTGAGTCTGCGAACTGTAGCTATTTATTATTGGAGTGGGTAGACAGTGTGACCAAGTTTGTGGGGTCAGACTGTGAAACTAATCTCTGTGATCAGATTGGGAATGGATTTGGACTAGGTTAGAAGTAGAGGTTAAACTGGCGTTGGCTGAGTTTTGGAAGCCTTTGTACTGGAACCGAGATAGTAAAATCTTGAGGACCGAGCGAAGTCCTCTCCAGACGTAGGCAATTTCCGTACTGGGTAATCAAAGCTTGTGCGTACATCGCCGAAGCACAGAAATTCGGCCAAGTGACCCAGAGGTTGCTATAGCAACCTGCTATACTCTGTCACCAGCATCGCTCGTAATATCACGAGCAATACAGGCAATACGACCAATGACGATAAAATTAGTGCTTGAATCTTGGTCATTTTTGATGCTTTGGCACACCATTCCTCGCGGGCTCGCTCCTCTATGATGTTCGAGCTAAATGGATCCTGGAATAGAAAAGAGAGGGATTTAAATGATCATATACTCGGGAAAAAAAACAATGCGAAAACATTTAAAATGGTTCAAAATAGAAAGACACTCACAGAAAGCTAAACACATTAAAGTGAATTTGCTTCAAAGATTCAAAATATGGAAAAGCTTCAACGGAATACATATTACAAAGTGCAACCAATTGTTCTATACAGCTCACAGACAATTACAATGCTTCAAAAAATTCAAAAGAATTATGCATCTTCGTTTAAAAAATTCAAGAAAATGTAACATGTTTAATCTATCTTATAAAATAACTACGACCATGTTCAATCCACCCAAAGAAAGATGGCCGAAGTAAAGTGTATGATGTGCAAGTGTTCAATTCACATAGCAATTCAGCAGAGTTGGAACCAAATGGATCTTCAAGAACAAGTCTGATGAAAAAGGGAACATTACTAGGAACAAGCTCGTCTAGTGGCTCAAGGGTACACTCAGATTGAAGGTGTTGATTTTGACAAAACCTTTGCTCTAGTAGCGAGAGTAGAGGCCATCAGAGTACTTCTAGCACTGGCTTGCCATCTAAAGTTCAAACTATATCAAATGGATGTGAAGAGTGCTTTTCTAAATGGAATACTATCTGAAGAAGTATTTGTGGCCTAGCCGAAAGGGATTTGAGGATCCTCATCATACTAATCATGTATACAATTTGAAAAAGACCCTGTATGGGTTAAGCAAGCACCTAGACTTGGTAGCTATATTCCTAATGGAACATGGCTATGGTCGGAGGGGTAGAGAAGACTCTATTTGTTAAAAGAATGAGGTCAGGCTTTCTCATTGCTCAGATATATGTGGATGACATAGATTTTGGCTCCAACTCACAAAAGATGGTTGACCAATTTATTGCTCAAATGCAAAAGGAGTTCATAATGAGCATGGTCAGTGAACTATCTTGCTTTCTTAGACTACAAGTCACCCAAAAGATAGATGGTATCTTTGTCTCTCAAAGGAAATAATTGAAGAACTTGGTGAAAAAGTTTGATATGGACAGGTCTAGTCACAAGAGAACGCCCGCAGCAACCTACACAAAGGTGATCAAAGATGAAGTTGGTATAGTTGTGGATCAGACCGTCTATAGGAGCATGATAGAGAGCTTGTTGTATCTGACTACTAGCCTGCCTGACATATCATACTCAGTTGGAATCTTGTGCCAGATACCAGGGCATGTCCTAAGGAGAGCCACCTCCAACTAGTAAAGAGAAGTCCCACTAACGTACCCGGCTTCATCCTACGTGGCATATGGTTCAGGTTTATGGAGGTATCCAAGTTCTGGGAGTTTTTGTCAAAACGAGCTATCACGCATGAAAGGGTGATGGAAATCAGCAAGTACAATGTTCCAGATATAATCCATCTACTCTAAGAGGTAAATTTATTACAGTGTCTTACTGTTTCTAGAAGGTATAGCAATCAGTTGGTGAGGGAGGTTATTGTAAACATGCCCAAAAGTTTTGGAGGTGAAGGAAACTATAAATTAGGTGAATGTTTTGTGAGAAGAAGGAAGGTGGTGATCACACCTGAGGTGATCAATGAATATCTGGGGATTGGAGGAGAAGAAAGCCTGCCCACTAAGGTAAACTCTGATAAGGTGGCAGCCACCCTGATTGGAGGGTTGTGCACCGCTTGGGTCACATATAATTTGGTGGCAGCATACTTAACCAACAAATATTATCTTCTTTACAACCTTGCGGTGAAGAATTGGATTTCAAACTCCCACAAAGGGAAAGTCAGTAACGCTATGGCTATCAGGAGTATGGTTCTGCAACAGTGAGGATGGCAAGAAGTGGAAGATTGTTTAGGAGAGGAGAGTTGTTCAGGAGAGTGTTTTGAAGTCCCTGAGGTTGTCAAGGCCATTGAGGATCTGATGATGAATCAAACATGTGTTGCAGAGGATGTGAAGACACCCCTGCCTAGGTAATGTTTTTATTTTTGTGTTGTTTTTTACTCTTCTAGCTATCTTTTTCCAGTTTTGGTTGGTCATGTATACCCTTGCCACTTTTGTTTAGCAAAAAGGGGGAGTAATTTTGCGGGTCACATGTGCTACGTAGAAGTGCTCAGTAGATACTTAGCCTTGTGAAAGTAGAGAAGTTTTGCCAAAAAATGCCAAGGGAGAGATTATTAAATCCATGTGTCCCATGGATGTGTGTGGCATGTTTTTGGCAAACGGAGTCTATATTAGTCAAAAGTTTATAATTTGTATCATGGGTTCTAAAGTAGACCAACTAGGTTCACAAGACTAAGGAAGCTCAAGCTTGATTCAGATGGTGAGCTAGAGGTAGCTGAAATACAGTAGTGCACAATCTGCATTTTGGAAATAGTCACTCAGCAGTGATGGTGTGTTCGTGTTTCCTAAAATGGCGTCAAAAAGATCTCAAGGTAGCCGAGATTATCTACATTAAGATACCGGGATTATGTTATCCCAAGATATCGAGATTCTATAAATTAGCTGGAGAAGTTTTAGGAAGTGATGATTATCTACAATCTAAAGATAATCAGTCGTTGCCTAAAAAGGATCAAATAGATTGGCTTAAGAAGCAAGCAACCAATTCATATAAATATATTCATCCCATGGTATCTACATTTATCGAGAATCCCATAATCATAGCAAGGATCAACATCGTGAGGAAGAACACATCAGGAGTGAGCTCAATCATCAATGGAGATCGGGCGAAAGTAGAGCTCATTAGAAGTGCTGGTGTTCTCGGGAGGAGAATTTACTATCTGTGGGAGACAGATCGAGGAGCTTTGGTGTTCTCGGGAGGAAAACTTACGATCTGTGGGAGATAGGTCAAGGAGCACTGATGTTCTCGGAAGGAGAACTTCCGGTCTACGGGAGGCAGATCGAGGTGGACTAGAGAGGGATCTCTAACTGAGGGAGTCAAACGCATTGAATATGGTGCAACAACATAGCAGTAACAGGGGGTCTTGTTATTTAAGATCTATTGTATTTGACCATTTGATAGTGAAGTGCTTTCCACTAGGGGTTCAGAGAAACCCCTCCCCGCTTGAGTAGGCCCGTGGAGCTGAAAGGGTGATCATATCTTGTGTCTTTTACATCAACGTACAAATTGAGTAGTTAATAACGATTATCCAAACACTATTGAAACGCTGTGGTTATTGTGGTAGTATAAGTACTTAGTTCAATCACGGTGTTCAAACAATATTTATAATCCGAGTGACTTCGAGTCGAACCCAAGAGAAAAGCCTAGATTAGTCGAAAGCTAGCTAGTAATGCCTAATGCAAGTCTACTAAATAAAAAGGGGGGTTTTTCCTCTAATTGAGGTATCTCCAATAAGTACTAAAGACAAGTTCAAAATAGGTGTGGAGAAAATAATAGAGAAAGCGTAGTCGGAATCCTACTTCACCCCTAGGTCATGCGATTAGCAACACAAAACATGAATATATCTATGAGCTAATTTGGTTGATGGTTCTAGGCTAAGGTATATCTCATTCTAAATTCAACTCTCGTTCCTTCTCTAGAATGGGAATAATACCTAATAATACGGTTCTCAACTCCCGCTCTATTGAACCGCGTAGAACAAAAGTCTCATAATCTCAACCTCTCGGTCTATTGATAGTTAACTAGAGTCCGCTCAAAATTTAGCCTAGTAGGATGCATATGTCACTCTCGCGCACACACGCAATCTAGAATTAACATGCTCAATCTTCTAAACAACCTAGTCAACTCTCATTCCATCCCTAGGTGTTCTACCAATTCATACTCATTCATGTGTTTTATCAAACACTTGGTGTGCACAAAATTGACATGAAGAGAAAGCATGAGAATTTTCAACCAAACTTCACTCATATAGATAAAAGAACATGTCTTGCATTACAATCAGACCTAAGGGATCCCCTATCATTTTATAGACAGAAAAGGGGAGAGAGTTACCTTTGAACTCTGATCGACTACTTATTTTGTGTTAAGCCATATGTTGGGACAAGACCTTAGGATCTTATGTAGCTGCTCTTAGTTAGTTGTGAATTCTGTTGTATTTGTTATTGCTTTCTTCTCTCTTAAATAGTTGTCTCGAAGTGGAACAATATCAGAGAAACCAGAGACCTGCTGATTGCGATCGGAGGAAGTGGATGAGGAAGTTGGCCGAGAGGAAGGGGCAAGCAACCAGAGATGGATCCAGAGTAGAAACTGAGGACACTGACTAGAAAAGGAGGCTATAGACAAGCTTGAGATGACTAAAGATCCGAAGAGTTAAGAAAATACTTGGTTTTGTCCAAAATGCTAAGGGGGAGATTGTTAAGGATTGTGGCATCCTTGATAAAACTAATGCAACTTGAACTGGAAGTTGCTACAGCAAGCAGTGAAGCAAGTAGCTGGAGCAATCTGAAGGCAGTCAATCTGAAGACAACCAGTGGACGGTCAAAGGCTTCTAATCGGAGGAATTTTTCTAAGAGTTAAAGGAATTGTCCATTGCCTTGGAGATGATTCGAAGAAGACCATCAAAGCTTCATAAAAGGATATTAGGAAATATTTGCTGCAACAGAGCTTTTTCAAGTGTCAGTAGCGGGACGTTCTGTCAATTGTATCTTTTTTAGAAGAGAATGGGCCGCTACTTGCATAACAACCTGCGAATATTTTGGAGAAGATTCGGCCAGTTAAAAGATTTATGAAGTGTCCCCAAATTCTTTAAGTCCTAGTTGGACTAGGAATTCTATATTCTACTGTGGGCTGCTAATATGTAAGGGCAGCGTCACTATGAGGAGAACACGCACAACACACCCAAGAATATACAAGCACGAAGAAAGGTCGACAAGCTTAGAGCAAAGAGCAAGTGTGCTATTACAGAGAAGCTAAGAGCTGACTAAGTGTGATCAACGATGGATCATTGAGCTGAACTTGAGAAGAGTCTAGTTGAAGATCAAGTACAAGTCCTTTAAAGAATCGTCACGGTTGAGCCGATCACGGACGATCAAAGAACAGAGTAATGTTCCCGTACGCTGACAAGAGGTCGTTGATAAAAGGGGAGCATCACCGGAGTAGAGAGAACTCACGGAGGTCAGACGAAGCATCTAAAAGAGCTTAGAGAGTCTGAGATTGATACTAAGGAAGTGCAGCTTGTCTGAGTTAGTTACCACGGCAAATCGTCATACACTGTGTTCTGTAGTTGATAGGATAGGCTAGTCTGTGTGATCAGACTGAGCAAAGATTCTGGCTAGGTTAGAAGTAGAGGCTGTTCTAGCATAGGCTAAGAACCGGTACCTATGTACTTTAATCGATTATAGTGGAATCTTGGGGATTGAAGAGAAGTCCCCCCCCCCCCTAGACGTAGGCATTGGCCAAACTGAGTTACCAACGTGCGTGTGAGTGATTTAAGTTTCTGGTTTAGTAATGTTATTCCGCAAGAGTCACAATCAGTTGCTGTAGCAACCTGATTGACCCACACACCAGCAACACATCAATTTCAAGTACCAAGGCAAGCAACTTCACATAAATTATTATCAGCCATATATCCTTTCTCATGCTTCACATTAGACAAATTAAGGAAATAATCTCTATTATGACACATGAAAAGAACATCCAATATCTAAAATCCATTGGTTTATTTTAGAGTCTGAAACCTCTATTTCATTTTCATCAGGGTCACCAGCGGTGGCTACATTAATTTCTAACTTATTTGGTCCTTTATTTTTAGCCAATCATTCGAAATAATTTTTTCTCAAATGACCAATTTTCCCACAATGATAACATTTCCTAATTGCCGTCTGATTCTTGTTAGGCTTCTTTTTATCAAACGTAGGCTTAATATCATGCATGGGAGGCCTAGGCTTGTTCAGTCGGTTAGAGAATGACCTAGACTTCACAAACAAGTTTGTACCATGAAATTTGCAGCGCCTCTGAGAAACAGATTTGTGAACAAGCAGTTGCTACAGCACACTCTTGTTCACCCGGAAACTGTTTCAGTAAGAATGAACAATGACAAAGGTTTGTTCACCCAGTTCAGCCAATTGCCTACGTCTGCGGAGGACTCTTCTCAGTCCTCAATCCACAAATCTCAAGGTTTCCAAGTACATACGGTTACAACCCACGCAACCTATGCTACTCAACCTTAGGTGGATCCTCGTACACAATCAGAACAGGCTCTAACTTGTGTCCGCACACCCTCTAATGATATCTATCTAGCATAGCTACTGTCTCATCGAAACTCAGCCTATTCTAAACAATACTCAGATTCTGCAGGGTTGCTATAGCATCTGCTGTAGCACACAACTTCCGCGTCGCTGCAAGCCTTCCGCTGAGCTGTTCGAACGAATCCACGAGCGCTGCACACTCTGGAATACTCCCCCTCACTCAGTGACCTCCTGTCACTAGCGAGCACTACCGTCCAGACACTCAACCGAGTCACTCACTCGTCAGTTCTTCCGCGGCTGCCCTTGATCAACCAACAAGCACTCTCTGCTCTGAATTGGCTTCCAGATCAAGCTTGGATGAGACTACGCAAGTCCTGATCACCTTCTGCTTCTGTCACCACAGCTCTACGCTCATGCTCTGCTTTCGGTGATAATCGAAGACTTCGTTCGCACACCAAAATTACTCTCTTAGAATTTTGTGTGTTCTCGCTTTCAGCTCTCTTCTTCGATCCTCTTCTGCAATAATCACTCAGCTCTGCGCTCACACCCTACTCTCGGTGGTGATCGAATCTTTGCACGCACTTGAAATCTCTCACTTGATCTTCTGCGTATTCTCTGTGTATTCACTCTATGATACCTTTGAAGCTTTGCTCAGCTTCCTTTATATAGGAACTCCAAGTTCCATCAAATTCAGCATTTGGAAATTCCTTAAAGATCTCGACAAGATCTTATCTCCTAATTTGTAGGAGATTAGATTTGATTTGCAAATATAATCTTCTACAAACAAATATTCTCCTTCCAAAAGATCCATATCTTCTAGCTGACTTGTAGACCGCAATCTCCACTGAGAATATTCTGGCAGATGCTCTGGAATCATCCTGTTGCTCAATTCTGCATTTCTGGCCAGATTGTTCGTCGCACCAATACTGCTGCTACAGCTTCTGCTGTAGCAACTGCTTGTTCACTAAGCTTGTGCACTCTGGCTGGTTTTGCACCAGCAGTTGTCTTCACACGGGCAGCTGTATCATCTTGCTTTCAATCTTCATAAAACTCTACCGAACTACTGCGAGCTGGTAGCAACCCTCCGTACGTTCTTTGGGCTGCTCCAAGTTGACCGGCATGCTATTGACTTAGGGAATCTTCAGCTTCTGTTGCTCTTCTCTTCAATTCAGGGCAGCTTGTTCTACACAAGAAAATCTACTATTTAGGATGCTACAGCTCTCTGCTACACATGTTGCTATAGCAACCTCTTGTGCATTCTGCTTGTTCCCTCTAGAATGGCTTGCACTAGCTGCTGTCTTCACACGCTTGCTGTAGCAGACTCTTGTGCACCTTGTAGGAGTTTGTCAATGATGCCATATACATTAACAATCCCCCCTTGGCATTTTGACAAAATCCAAAGACCCTTCTGATCTTAGGCAATCCTCATCTCGTCTTCAGACTCCTTCTCAAGTCTTCTCAAGTCAAGGACTCTGCTATCTCAAGCTATCCCCAGCTTGTCTTCTGGCTTCTTCTCAAGTGGCGTCTTCAGATAGCTTCTGCTGTCATCTGATGCTGTACCAAATTCTTGCTCTTTGTTTTTTTGTTAGTCTTTGGAAGAAGCTCCAGCTTCAATCTCGGGATGCTGTAGCAACTTCTTGCTCAGGTTTTGTCAAGGATGCCATTACCTTAACAATCTCCCCCTTAGCATTTTGGACAAAACCTCCTGAGCATCTTCTGCAGGGGCTCCTCTTCTCCCTCTGGGGTTGACTGGCAAAACCTGTCACATAATACAAACAGCAGAGCACATCTCGCAGAACACATCTTCTCCCTCTTTTTGTCACAAATGATAAGGGGGGAGCCTCAAGCTAAGCTCAGCGAATAGGCCAACGCCTCTTCTCCATCCACCGAAGAACGGGACCTCTTGGTGTCTCAGCATGTGTCTCTTCTGATGATTTTGGGAGACTATCTGGTGGCTGCTTCTCCATCACTGCTTGCTCCGGCTTCCGTATCCAACACTTCCGAGTTTTGTTGTGTCCAGCAACTCTTTCTTTCCTTTTTGCATTGTTTCGATGTCTCACCCGATCTGCACCTGTGTCTTTTGCGATCCTCATTTTCGTTGTCCCTCCAACGTATCTGATGTTTTCGTGCACAACTGAACAGTGACAGTCCTTCATCGGCTTTGATGAGCTGGAGGTCACCTGCGTGCCACGCCTGATCCTTGGCTTCATCTGGCATTGTCCGTCTGTGGGCGATCTCTGAGGTCTCCAATACTTGTTCAGGATCGGGCATCTTCTCTGGATGTGACCCTCCTGATCACAAAAATAGCATCTGCGACTATTGCTCCTAGGTTTCTTTTCTGCTACAGGTGGTTGATACAACGGTTGCTGTAGCAGCCTCTTGTTCACCCTTCTATGCACCTTCTTCTGAACTGGTTTCTGGGACACGACCGGTTTCTCCACGGCAATCTCAGCATCTTCTGGCTCCGTAGCTTTGACGAATACAGTTCTTTCAGCACCTTCTTCTCCAGTGTATCCAAGACCTGAGTAGCCACCTCCATATCTTTGACGTGCTAGTATATCTTCAAGTGTTCTTGAGTCACTGTTAAGCATCTTTGCGGTCTTCCTGTAGAGGTTGAGCTCTTCCTTCTCTGCAGCAAACTTCTCTTCTTGCTGGGCAGCCTGATCCGTAAGAGAAGTGATCATCATCAGCAGCTCCTCTTCTTTTTCTTGTAGGTCTAAAACTTTGGCAGTCAATCCTTTGTTGATCTCCATGACTTGCAGCCACTCTTTGTGCAACAGGGTAAAGTTTCTGGTATTGGACTCCTCAGTGATTTCCTCATCATCACCACTGTCTGACTCCTCAACACCATGAACAATTTCTACCTTTGTTGTAACGATGTTCTCCATATCAGTTACAGATGTCAGAGCAACATTGCTTATCAGTTCAGCTACTTCATTGTCTTCGTCTCTCCAGTTTGCAACAGGAGTCTTGTTCCTTTCATGCGCCGTCTGGAGGATCTCCCATGCTTGCTTGGCAACTTCACAGTCAGAGACAGCCTGAAATTATTTGCGTCAACAGCGGCAAATATCGCGTTCAAGGCTTTTGAGTTACTGGTTGCTACAGCTTCCTCTTCAGCTGTCCATGTCTCCTCTGGTTTCTCCCATGCAACTCCTTTGTCGTCAATGGTCAGTGGGTGTGACCACCCAGACCCTACCGCTCTCCAAGTCTTCTCATCCATCGCCTATAGGAAAGCCTTCATTCTCGCCTTCCAACAACTATAATTTCCTTCTTTCAATAAGGGTGGCTGACTTGTGCTTTGTCTTTCCTTCATTGTTTCTTGCTCTTTTCAACTAGGCGCTCAGGATCTTTACTCTGTGTGTCGAGTTCCCGCTCTGATACCAATTGAAATTCGCAGCGCCTCTGATAAACAGATTTGTGAACAAGCAGTTGCTACAGCACACTCTTGTTCACCCGGACACTGTTTCAGTAAGAATGAACAAGGACAAAGGTTTGTTCACCCAATTCAGCCAATTGCCTACGTCTGGGGAGGACTCTTCTCAGTCCTCAATCCACTAATCTCTAGGTTTCCAAGTATACACGGTTACAACCCACGCAACCTATGCTACTCAACCTTAGGTGGATCCTCGTACACAATCAGAACAGGCTCTGACTTGTGTCTGCACACCCTCTACTGATATCTATCTAGAATAGCTACTGTCTCCTCGAAACTCAGCCTATTCTAAACAATACTCTGATTCTGCAGGGTTGCTACAGCATCTGCTGTAGCACACAACTGATGCACAAACTGTCCGCGTCGCTCCAAGCCTTCCGCTGAGCTGTTCAAACGATTCCAAGAGCGCTGCACACTCTGGAATACTCCCCCTCACTCAGTGACCTCCTGTCACTAGCGAGCATTGCCGTCCAAACACTCGACCGAGTCACTCACTCGTCAGTTCTTCCGCGGCTGCCCTTGATCAACCAACAAGCACTCTCTGCTCTGAATTGGCTTCCAGATCAAGCTTGGATCAGACTACGCAAGTCCTGATCAGCTTCTGCTTCTGTCACCACAGCTCTGCGCTCATGCTCTGCTCTCGGTGATAATCGAAGACTTCGTTCGCACACCAAAATTACTCTCTCGGAATTCTGTATGTTCTCGCTTTCAGCTCTCTTCTTCGATCCTCTTCTGCAATAACCACTCAGCTCTGCGCTCACGCTCTGCTCTCGGTGGTGATCGAATCTTTGCAAGCACTTGAAATCTCTCACTTGATCTTCTGCGTATGCTCTGTGTATTCACTCTATGATTCGATACCTTTGAAGCTCTGCTCAGCTTCCTTTATATAAGAACTCCAAGTTCCATCAAATTCAGCATTTGGAAATTCCTTAAAGATCTCGACAAGATCTTATCTCCTAATTTGTAGGAGATTAGATTTGATTTGCAAATCTAATTTTCTACAAAAAAATATTCTCCTTCCAAAAGATCCATATCTTCAAGCTGACTTGTAGACCGCAATCTCCACTGAGAATATTCTGACAGATGCTCTGGAATCATCCCGTTGCTCAGCTCTGCATTTCTGGCCAGATTGTTCTTCGCACCAATACTGCTGCTACAGCTCCTTCCTGCTTGTTCACTAAGCTTGTTCACTCTGGCTGGTTTTGCACCAGCAGTTGTCTTCACACGGGCAGCTGTATCATCTTGCTTTCAATCTTCACAAAACTCTACCGAACTGCTGCGAGCTGGCAGCAACCCTCCGTACGTTCTTTGGGCTACTCCAAGTTGATCGGCATGCTATTGACTTAGGGAATCTTCAGCTTCTGTTGCTCTTCTCTTCAATTCAGGGCAGCTTGTTCTACACAAGAAAATGTGCTATTTAGGATGCTATAGCTCTCTGCTACACATGTTGCTATAGCAACCTCTTGTGCATTCTGCTTGTTCCGAATGGCCTGCACTAGCTGCTGTCTTCACACGCTTGCTGTAGCAGACTCTTGTGCACCTTGTAGGAGTTTGTCAATGATGACATATACATTAACATACCAAATTTAAGTTTATTGTTCTTTAGCTCCAGTTTTCTAGTTTTCATGGTTGCACACAGACTGCCATATGCAGGCACAGTTCCAGAGTATTAGACCCATCTTTAACAACTTGACAACTCTTAGGCATGGCATTAATTAAAATCATAACAGTACTAGTGTTGTCTAATGCATGCTCCGATTCCCTAAGCGTCAAAATCAGTTTTGAGAATTCATCAAGATTGTCATCAACAGATTTAGCAGCATCCATTTTAAAAGAAAACAAAGATGCCTTCACATAGGCCAAATTGGGGGTAGTTGGAATGACATACAATTTTTCTAGCCTATCCCATAGCTTAATAGGAGTGTTAGAGGTACATATCTTTCTCCGAATAGAGTCTGAGAGATTTAATGCCAGCAAATTAGAGGCCTCTTCATTGATTTCCTCCTTTGACTTCTTTGGCGATTCAGACCACTTCTCTTCCTTTGGCTCCAAGGCAATCAACACCTTATGGTGTGACAGAGGGGCTCTATTCTAAAGTCCATCTTCCCATCGAAGGCTGAGATATCCACCCGGAATGCCATCCTTAACCTTACACGAGAGAAGAAAAGCATAAAATTAGTGCAGATGAAGTTGTCAATGATGTAAATTTGAACACAAGAATATGGTTAAAAACCCGTGATCGTTCAACACCTTTTTGCAGGTAGAACTTGATTGGTTGGATTCCCGACCGATTCTCGCTTGAGTTTATTGGTTGTTTTCGTTCGTTTTTGAGTATTATTGGCCTTTATACACTTTCTTTCTTATTTCAGGACAAATCAGCTCAGACGCCATGGAAAGCAAGGTTAGAAGCAATTGTGTTCAAAAGCGCCAAGGAAGATCTCAAATCATCCCTAGCCCGTACTGCCCGTATCCATACGGGAGGTACGTTCGGCACAGTCGATACGACTGTGTCGAATCTTCGATTTTCAGCTGAGCTCGTATTGACCGTATTGGTACGACCGATACGGATAGCGCAGCAATTTTACACAGAATTTTAATCGTTGAAAGAGTGGAAGAAAAGAAAAAGAAAGAAAAAGGAGGAGGAAGAACGAACAAGACTGGGAGGAGGACGAATGAGAGAAGAGAAGAAGGAAGAAAAGAGGTGTTTCGATCCTTACGTTACTCTAGTGCGTGGTTGTAATAGTTTGTTTTCATTAGAGATGTTGACTCGTAATTCAATTCTATCTATGAAAGCAATGAAAATATTTTCCATGTGTCGTGAGTAATCTACTTCGTTCCAAGGTTTGATGAATCTTGTCTAGTGTGTTCAAAAGTATTGTGATGATGTTCTAAATGAAAGTTTAGGTGGATGATTGATGGATTACGGTTTACTCAAGTATGTTAAGTTATGCATGCTAGATGTTTGAAAGAATACCGGCATGAAATCCGTTTTAACTTAAATACGTTATTGAGAGATACGTATTTAGAAAAGACGAGAGTAAAACCGACTTTGATCTTATTGACATACGAAAGTAGCGTAAAGAGATAAGTTAGAGGTTAGGTAAGCTTAATTCGAACTCTTTTACTAATCATCATAACACGGTTTATGATTAGTGGAGGATGTTAGAGCGAATCAACATATTGAGAGATTGAGATTCGACTTCCGTAATAGATTGATATTCGAAATTGAGCGAAAGCTAGTTTAGAAGATTGATCTATTCATAATCTCTATAGTATTCAATCATCCATTCATCTTTGTCACTTTATTAAAAAACACTAGGCAAGTGAAATCAACATTGGGATCTTCTCGAAATTTGACAATTGAATCTTAGCTTGCTTGTCTAAGTTTAAATCATTATAGAAAATCAATACACGAATCGAGATAGCTAAATAGAAACTAGATTTTACATAGTGCATAAGCTTAGTTTGCTTCTTGGACGACCCGAAATACTTCAGTTTACGAATTGTTTTTGACCTGCATTGGAACTTCATACTCACTAAATTTGGAGTACACAAAAATATTACACGTCAGAACTGCTAAGGGTTCTAACCCTATTAATGACTGAAACAGTATTAAATCACTCAAATTCAGTCCGAATTTGAGCAAGAACGGCTCTAATACCACTGTAGTAAAATCTATCCTAGCACTAAAATGATTCAACCGAGAACAATGCACTTAACTAATAGAACAATGCATGCAAGGAAAGGAATGAGGCTACCAAGAATTTTTCCCATGGTTCACATCAAACAATACTACATCCACATTGAGCTCAAGACAAGCTCGGTTTGCACTATGACGGAATCACGACGAGTTCCTCACACACCGCCCACTGTTTCTCGCTTAGAAACTTGAAGCACGAGCGCTCGCTTCCCTCACACTCCTCAGCTAGGCTACAGCCACACAAGGACTGATTACAACTCTCATCTTGGAGCAACTGAAGTCACAGTCTCTCTAGCATATTACAATGCCTGGAAGACTATATGGGCGCTCAGCGACCCGCTGCGACTTTGAGTTTTTGATCGAAGGCTTGCCCTCTGCCCTCCTCTTGCCTCAACTCTTCACACAATCTTTTGGGCATGAGAATCGTGAAGATGAAAAATAGAAAACCCTGAAAAAATTTGCAGCTCTGGAGGCTTCAATATTTATACTGAAGCTACAACCAATCTCAGCGCTCCATCTTCAATAATCAAAGGGTCATAAATACTGGTCCAAGGCAATTATGAGCCTGTCTTCATTTCCTTCGGCCTGGTTCAATTTGATCCTTCCTCTTCAATCTTGCACTGACCAAACAACACTCCACTATTCCAAGTGCAATCCAGTGATGTTTGTCATTCACAAATGGATCTTTTGAAGCTATAGATTGTCAAAATCTAAATCATATACTACTTGAATCCATATGGTATGTGTATGTTTGCGGAATGGTTTCACAAAATGGCACCATTCTAGAACAAGTTTAATTGATGTTCTTATCAACGCTGAATCAAGTGATCTAAAGAATAATTTACTAAACCAATCGTAGTTAGAGTTTGTAGTGTGAACTTATTACCGAGCCATTGTGAAAATAATGAGATGGCAACCATAAGAAGAAGAGGTTGGTGAATTTGTGGTAGAGGTGATATTAGTGTGTGTTGGGACTAGGAGATATGATGTGCGTGGTGGTTTAGGACTGAAAGAAGACTAAGTTTTGAGGGACAAGTAAGATAAGAGTGTTGATGGCAACAATTTTGCCCAAGGAAAATGAAAAACACGATCATTTATTATTTGGACTACTGCGTAGGATGTGGTAAGAACGTGATAAATTGGAGACAAATAGCTGAATAGGGAAGACCTGGAAAAAGAAAATGATGAGGTTAGTTAAGAATTTTGGTAGTTGGTTGCTCTAGAGTCTACACTATAATGTGTTTGAGATTCATAGTAATATTTGTATGTATTAATATCATGGATCTCATGAGAGGAAAGAAAAGACAATTGAGTATAATCTCATGATAAAATTGGTGTGCCCATTTTTTCTTTAAATTAGTATTTTTTTATCCCAAATTTCATCGGAGGTTAAACTCTAATCCCATCATGATTTGAACTTCAAACGTAAAGGATATCAATCACCACTTCAACGGCTTGATCACATCATGATGGACTTTTCGTGTGGCCATTAAGTTCAAACAAAGTGAAGACTGATTTTTTTTCCTCACTTTCTTCCAACATAATTATTCATTAACCAAGTAAAAAACGGCTCGCTTATTTTGTATCATTACATTTTCCATGAACTTATTTCATACTATTTTCATCGTGTATGAGAAATATACAATTTGAGTACTCGAATTATAATTATTCTTTAAGTTACGTACCATCCAAACTAACTTAACTCCCGGCCAAATCCATTATCCACCCGTCTGGTCAAATCCTTCAAATTTTTAGCATGATAGACACTCAATAATGAAGTCTAAAGAGGCGTGTTATCTCAAATGATCTTCTAACGCAGCAAGTTAGAAGAAAATTTTTGTTATCCCTGACTTTTTCCATAGGCAAGGTACTTATAACTCCAGCAAGTAAATATGAAAATATAATGAAGTCTAAAGGGGCGTGTTATCTCAAATGATCTTCTAACGCAGCAAGTTAAAGAAAATTTTTGTTATCCCTGACTTTTTCCGTAGGCAAGGTACTTATAACTCCAGCAAGTAAATATGAAATATAATGAAGTAAAGAATGTAATTTGAAGTTCATAATACTCCTTTCCAGCACTATTGTTTGATGTAGGTTATTTATGCCTTGTCATATATACATCTGTACACAAGCGTGATAATAAATTCACATTTTGACAGATCTAGACTTGGGGACTCTATCACAGTTTGCAGGCATCCATCCAATTACCTGTTTATTGTTGTCGTAGATGACCATTTTGTCCTGCATTGATATGTCTGTAGAAACAATATAAAGTGGAGGATGTGAAACTTCATACGTTTTCCTTTTTTGTTACAGGTAGATAGATTATTAGGTTTACCTCCAATGATGTTGTCCACTCCTACTTCAGTCCCATTAAGAACTCCCAAGCAGACACTGCCTTTCAACTGATGCAGTTCGATCAGATATTGTTGTTTCAGTGCATCAGTTCACATTTGAAAAGGGCTGTAGCATTTATAAGAATTAAAGCTCTTACTGAGATTATGAGATAAGATTCTGGTGTGAATTCAAACTTAGTCTTCGCCCTCCACCCATCAACAAAACTCAGCGCAAAACTCTTGAAGTATTTCTTTACATCGAGCAGAGATTTAAATGGCTTTTTGCCCTTCCAGCAGAGTGGAAGAGTTTGGTCCTCTGGTGATTCTCTTAATGATCTTCCGATCAATTCTTTCTTCAACTGAAAAAAAAAAAATACAGTCCTTAAAGCATGATATGAATTTATTTGAAAATTAATCTTACAAGACATAGGCGTCAACTTTGTAACATTAAGACTGAACTGATCCTTAACTTACCCAAGAAACCAAAGCTTGATAAGGTTGAGCTTTCAGATAGGAATAGGAGCTTCCGCTGTCAAAAATTACAAGTTGATCCCTCGATGCAGGAGTTCTATCACCGAGAAACAAGTCTGCATATCCAGGTGAGTAGTGGTTGCTGACAAGTTCAACAAAAAATTATCAAATGAGCAGCATTACTGGTAGACTATTGGTGTTTGAGGATGAAAATTGATTATTACGTGTATTCACTTGACATTGGTGTCCAAGTCACATGCGCAGAATCATATAAACTGTCTCCAAAGAAAAGGTATCCACCACCGCGACTACTTAGGCAATGTCCAATAACATTTTTCACTAAGCCTTGGCTTTGAAGCTGCGACACAATGCTAATTTTACCTCTGCCAAGCCCCAATACCCCATCCAAGTAATGATCTGACAAACCTGGCATTTGATCATACCCACATCTGCATACCATCAAACCAGTACCGCCAATTTTAATTACATCATTTTTACCTTGAAGCATTTAAAAAACCAAGGAAATAAATGAAATTGGAAACAAATGCAAGAAGAAAAAGAATGTGACAAACCCAATGGCAACTTGAGGACTGATACGGTTTCCTTCGGTGAGATTGAGATGCACCGCTTCCTTTACAAGGACACCAAGAGACGAACCGCCATCTGCATACTCAACCTCATAGTCACACTGGTTGGGATCCTCACATTTATGCGGACCAGGTGAATGCAATGCAGCACATAATGGGTCTTTGCACTTCACCAGATTATCACTCGGCCTGTATGGCGGGTGGTATGCCTATCAAAAGAAAATTCTTAAAAACTCAATGGACCACCCACATACAGAGAGTTTTGTTGTTTTAACATAGCATCTCTAAAGCCAAGCCGACAAAAGACCCCACATCTGTGATGAATTTCAGGATGTCTTGCTAAATAGAATTTCTTGGGCAGCTTTAATGAAAATGATGAACTGAAAGCAACTTACTCTAGTGCAACTGATGCAAGGCGCATCACACTGAACCCAAGTGAGGTCACTCCCAGTATCCAAATCAAGAAAGTATGGCTTTGGCGGTTGCCCAATGTTCACAGGCACATAGTAAAATCTGGCATTCAAGAACACAAAAACACTCGGTTTCCAATCAAATGGTCTCCCCAGATCCCACCACCCCATCCCAATCTAAACCTAATATGAAATTCAAGAACGGAAATTGACACAAACCCTTTGGGATACACATTTCCATAGACAGGAAACAAGACCGATGAGCCGATTCGGCTCATTATGATCGGAACAGGCTGCGTTCTACTCGTCCGCTGCTTCACATGAATATTAGCTGCATCTGCAAATAAAGAGCTCCAGCAGCAGCAGGCTGCTAGCAGCCCCAGCCAGAACACTGGACTCCTCATCTTCTTTAAGTTGAAAGAATTCTGTTGATAGTCAAATGATAGAAAGAGACAAATTTGGGTTTCTTGAATTTTGAAGATGGCTAGAAATTTATTGTGGGGATTCTGAAAAGCTGTCATTTTTAGATGATACTGTGGGTTTGTTTGGATTACTTGGGAGACAAGGATGAGATTGGTATATGTATGCTTACCAAGTAGCCTCTCTGCTTCTTTTCTTGTGGTTTAGGGGACAAAGCTTTGAAGTAAGAATATTTTTAAATGTTTGCCTTGATGCACTTAGCTAGGAATCTTCCACACCCGTGGATTTGATTTATTTGATATTTGGGAAAAGTACAAATATATATTTTGAGCTATCGCTTCATTTTAAAAAGTATCGAACCATCAATTTTTTCAATACAAAGTATCGAACTATATATAAAAATAGAAGTACAAAAATATATCTTGAACCACCGCCTCATTTTAAATCAAGTACATAACTATCAAATTTTTCGATATAAGTATCGAACTATCGTAGTATCATGTCACTAGTATTTGTTAAATTAATTTTGTATTTTAATAATTATGTACCGAAATTGAATTATTTTTATAGTTCGGTACTTGAATATAAATTATTTATATTATTTGATACATGTATTGAATAAATTTTATAGTTCGGTACCTGACTGAAAAGTTTGATAGTTCGTTACTTAACATTGAAATGAGGGAGAGTATATTTTGTATTTTTCGTTTGAAAGGTTAGTCCATTAGACTTCTTCATTAGCGCCCCAATTGACCTGATTTATAAATATCCATACAAAATAAAAACTCAAAACTCTGTTTTTTATTTTCTCTTCTCATCACAATCCACCACCATCCATCTCCATATTGTCCCTCATCTCCTCCATGGAAAAGAAACTAAAAGCTCATATTGGATTCATTATCCTCTTTTGGGAAATCGTCAAAAAGCATAATCAACATCAAAAAGAACTTACTTCATCATAGAGATTTTTCTTGGTCGACTTTCATCAACAATTGCACTCAGCATTCATTTATTGTATTTGTAACGCTATACGAAAATTGGTTATGTGACGGTAAAAAATATTGCAATTTCGCAGCGACAACATAGAAAGCAACAAAAGTAGATGCAAGTATAAAGCATCATCGTAAAACTGATGCAACAAGTTTGTCTTCCCTTTTGGACTAAGGTTTATACATTAGAACTTAGGAATGAGCTTTTGCTTATAGCCTTTGGTTGACTATACTTAGATAGCTCAAGTGAACAGAAGACTTATGTATTGCTAAAAGTGTTTTACTTGCATAGATGGGCATCAGTAGCTTATGTATAGGTACAAGTGAATGCAGTATACTTTGGGAGTCATGATAGTTTGAAAATTCACTCAATGGCGGTTTTAATATTGATATCATGTTTTCACATATTTTCTAAGATAATTGCGTATTCACTTCGACTTATGAGCCATCATTCTTGTATCATGAAGGATTAGTTATACTTGAGTTTTGTGGGTACTCCTTTTCTGAAAGGCATCAAGAGATACCATTCATTCGCTATGCTAGCCTAGGGGTTAATATTTTGGTCCATACACTATATGCATTCAAAATTTGTTTAGTAATTATTTTTGTTTATTAATAAGACCATTTAGTTGGCAAGACTGAAATCAATGGGTTGATTTTGGACACATCTTTTTTCCCAAGCATTTATATGACTTGTGCTTCATATTCGTTCGGGAAGAATAAATCTTTAGGGTAGAGTATTTTGATACTGGAAATTCTTCACCAATTTCTATTCACATACTAAGAATTTCTCTTTGTTTCCCAAATACTGATAGTCACTTGATGCCCTTCTTAATGTTTCAAGCTTAATGTGCTTAAAAGCAGTATTTGGGATGGAAATGAGGCAGATTTAGATATGGGAAAAAGCAAGGCCATTCGAGTTCTAGCACTTATACTGACCCAACCATGCATTTCCCATTGTTGAAAAAATATGTTAAATTTGAAGAAAATGGTGGTGCAACCCCATTTTGTGAGCCAAAATTGAGGGTCAGTACACCTCTGATTTATTTTAGTTAATCCTAACTAAATAGCTTGAGATGAGAGGTATTAAATCGATTATTCATAATCCTAAATCCAAGTTAAATTGAATGAGATATTGACTCTAAAAAGAGTGGTCGAAAATATTGGAAATGCGAGTCCATTAAGAATAGAACATTCAACTTTGTGGAGTAGAAATGAAAGTAATGTGGAAGTATCCCACATTGCTGGAAAAGTAAAAAGAATGTAAGTTTATAGATAAACTCACTCGACCTAATTGGTAAGATAGTGACCAAGGAGGCTTTCTCTAAGCGTGGGTCCGTAGGTTTGCAAATCACCAGTCAATTCGGATTTGAGAGAGGGTCCAATGAGCGCGCCCACTAAGTACGGAATGTGAATGGTGGACCGATTAGTTGTGCATATGAACGAGCCTCTTTTTCACTTTTTTTTACTTTAAGTTTTTTATTTTGAAAGTAATGGTTGAGAGAACCTTTTAAGTTAGCTTTCCAATAAGCTATGACACGTCTCAATCGAACAATCAGCGTGCACTTAGAAAGCTTCAAGGACGAATATGTCAGTTTGTCCCGATTCGGTCTATTTTTGCCTAAATCTTCATTTGCCTTATTTCATTTTAAAAAATTATAATGTTTTAATTTAATAGAATTTGACCTAAAAAAGAGTAAAGTGATAAAATGACATTAGAAAGCTCGGGAAACGAACAAAAATTCATTGTTAATGAGTGAATATTTAGTCAATAAATCGACCGATCACCCAACACGGAATTATTCACAAGGTAACTCCACCATACTCACAACAATCGAACGAAATTTCCAAATAAAAGAATTGCACTCTAAAAGAAACGATGAATGTGATATTGTTAAGCTCTTGATTATCCCACAGAATGTGGTGGGAATCCATCTTATTAGCTAATTACCTTCTATATAAAGTCCCTCATAAGCAGGAGGAGAAGTCTCCTAATAAACTATTTAAGGTAACGAAGCCTTCCTATAAATACTTGTGAGTATTGGGGTGTCTTGCAAAATTAATGACACATGGTCCTAAGAGAATAAGGACAGGACCCAAAACCATTGATTGTGTATTCATTGGTTACGTAGCATAATATCAATGTGTATAGGTTCCTTGTGTACAAATCGAAAATCCCAGATATACATAAGAATTACATAATGAAATCAAAGAACGTTTCGTTCTTCTAAGATGTATTTCCTTACAAGTCTAAGGAATACGAATCTGGTTCCTGTCATCAGATACTTGAGGATGTTAAACAAGTAACTCAACAACTCGAGGAAGAATTTGGAAAAGAGATAGAATTAAAAGAGCTGAGACTATGTAAGTGAGCTAGGATAGAGAAATCATTTGGTCATAATTTCCTGACTTATATGCTCCAAACTGAACCTCGAACGTATAAAGAGGCTATTATTCAATAGAGGGTCCCTTATGGAAATAAGAAATAAGGAGTGAGATAGACTCCATCCTACAAAAATAGTTGGGAGTAGGTTGACATTCCTCGTAGAATTATACCACTTGGTTCCAAATGGGTCTTCACAATGAAGATGAAGGTGAATGGGTCTACGGACAAGTATAAGGCAAGACTTGTTATCATAGGGTATAGATAAAAAGAAGGTCTCGACTACTTTTATACATATTCTCCAGTGAAGAGAATAATGTCCATTAAAATGATAATAACCATTGCAACTTTGTGCAACTTGGAAATTCGTCACATGAATGTGAAAACGGCCTTCGTCAATGGAGATCTTGAGGAATAAATCTATATGAACCAACCTGAAGGTTGTATAGTGTCGGGTCAAGAGAGAAAAATTATAAACTTGTAAAATCTCTCTATGGCTTCAAATAAGACATGAAATTTTTGACAGCTTGATGATGTCAAATGGTTTTAAAATCAAAGCGAGTGATAAATGTGTATACATTTAAGAACACTGAACATAGTTACGTGTAAATAGTCTTTATTGTTGATGACATGCTCATTTTTGGAAGCAGTGATTGCATGGTTAAGTCTACTAAAGTCTTGAACTCTAAGTTTGCTATGAAATACTTGGGATTGGCCGATATAAATCATGCTATCAAACTTACATGGACTGATAAGGGACTTGTCTTAAGTTAGTCACTCTACTTCAATAAAATCTTAGAGAATTTGGAAAAGATAGTTATAAATCATTCAACTTTGTGGAGTAGAAATGAAAGTGATGTGCAAGTATCCAACATTGCTAGGAAAGTGAATATAATGTAATCTTACCTATTTGGTAAGATAGTAACGAAGGAGGCTCTCTCTACGAGCGGGTGCGCAGAGGTGCAAATCAGCAGCTGATTTGGGTTCTAGATAGGGTCCAATTGGTGCGCTAACTAAGTACAGAATGTGAATGGTGGACCGATTTAGTTGCATTTGTACAGGCCTCTTTTGTACTTTTTTCTACTTAAATTTTTTATTTTGAGCATAATAGTTGAGGCGAATACTCAACATAACTTGGAAGCGACGTCTGAAGGTTCAGATGGCGCCTAAGATATTGGCAAAAGTGAGGCGACGCCTGACTGTCCAGTCATTAAATTAATTTGTAATTAAGGTCTTAGGCGTCACCTAGGTCAATGTTGAGGCGACACCTGAGTGGATTAAATGTCTTTTAATAGTCATTAAGCATTGAAGCGACACCTGACACCATAATAAGGCGATGTCTGAGGCGTTATTACTCGAAACCTCTAAAAGAGAAGCTATTCTCTTCATTTGGATATCAATAAAAAAAAAACAAACACACTACAACTTCAGCAATCCTCCCTTAAGCTCATAAGCCTACGTTTTCAAAGTTTTCCTCAATTCTGTGAGTTTCTCTAGTCGTGGTGATCGCAAAGTCAGTTCGCCCGAGCAAATTCTTTGGGTCAAGAGGAGTTGCTCAGAGTCCTTGTATCTTGGGAAGCGGTTGACCAAAAATCCCACCCCCCGAACGAAGGCCAATGACAATTTAAGAAAACCATCTAACAAGTCTCGACTCTTCCTGACTCTTGTTTTATTTATTTTATTTTATTTTAATATTTATATCTTTTATTATTTGCAAACATTTGTTATAATTTACACGCAACTCCCATCACACGACACACTTATATTAGGATTTCAGCCCATTAATCCCATAGGCTAAATAACATTCGGGGTCGGACGCACACAACCTTAGACGACATCCCAATAATTTCCGAGTGAAGAGCACACAACCTTTCAAAGGATACACATTGCTGGAGTGAAGAGCACACAATCTTCTAAAGGATGGACAATGTTTGATTGAAGAGACATCCCCTACATTGTTGATGTCGCCCACACAAATGACTGAACCTGGTCGGTGTGCTATAAGAGATATATAAGGACTGGAAGGAAGATTTTGGGAGGCTGAAGTTTCATAACATGAATCTCTTTTGCTTGTGGATTTCATATAATATGCGAGTCGTGAAAGTTCATAGATTTATATGATGATAATTTAATGTTGTCACATATTTACTTTGATTTGTGAGCCCTCATATTCGGACTAGTTGCACATTGGGATTTTTAGGTACTCGCTGTTTAAAAAAACTTCACGAGGCACAAGTCTTCCCTTAGGTATATTAGAGGTGTCAGGGCTTGATGCTTATATTAAATGCATCAATGATTAATTCTTTTAAAAATGAATTAGAATTAAGTTATAATTATATTTGTTGCATGTTTATTAAAAGCATGAAAACTTGACGACGACTAAAATGAATGGGTAGACACTTAAGTTGAATATATTGGTTGTAGCCCAAAAATACACAGAAATCATTTTCAGCATAAAACAAAGCTAAATAAACAATTAGAAATGATTATGGATGATAACAGAGAAAGTCATTGCCTTGACCAAGTTTACCAGTTTGGGTTTCTGAAATGGCATTGAAACCTTCATTCTTATTATTGGAACATGAACCCCATGTGGTCTTTTGATGATGACAACACTTGAATAACTCTTAAACTGAGTGTGAAGGTACCTGTACTTGAGGAAGACAATAACCTGTGTCGGACACAAAAGGACTTGAAGGGAACGGAGTCAAAACCAAGTCAACCGAGCAGTTACGAAAATCATGGATAACGTGAGAAACGACGTTGTGAGCTGGACGAACTCAATTGACGAGGCAGCGCTTGATCGAGTCGGGAGTTTGTTGAGAAATTCCCGGACGTTGGACATGAGCAAGACGTGGAGGCAGTTGGAGGTCGTGGACTCGACCGTTGCTCTCATATATAAAGCAAACCAACAGCAACTTGGCGCGCTGCAAAAAAAAAGAAGTGAAGCTAGAATACTTGAGGAAGCCACATCCTATGCATCAAGTAATCAGATCAGAGTGTGCGGTGGGCGATTCGGAATCGTCGGAGGTACTTGTCTCAGGAAGTCGCGATTGCTGATTCGGGATCATCAGGTTTAGGTGACTTGTTTTGTGATAGTTAGCAACACTATTACAAGTGCACAAATAGCTGTAAGTATTTATACAGTCTATAGATTAATAAAATAATCTTTAGATGTATTTCCGCTGTGCATTTATACTCTGAGGTACATATACCTGCCAACTAAGTTTAGGTTCCTAACAGTTCATATACTTAGTGTGTTACTACTAATCACGATCCTATCAATTGGTATCAGAGCTAATGGTTCTAGATCTTGATTAGCATTGCAGGTATGTCAGGTGATTCGTTTGCAACCCCTCCAAAACTGAAGGCAGGCGAATATGACTCATGGGCTATCAGATTTGAGGAACATGGCCTCTTACTGGATGGCGAGGTCTGGCAGATCATCGAGGAAGGTAGACAAGTCATCATGGATGATGAAGACAAAACCAAGGAGAAAGCACGAGCATTTTACACCACTGAGGACTTCAAGAAGCTTTAAAAGAACGCTCAAGCTATGAAGGTACTTCATGCAGCACTGGAACCAGGAGATCTTGACAAGGTCTTGAGCTACAAAGACTCATCAGAGGTCTGGGATGCTCTCAAGAGAATCTATGATGGTTCTGGAGACGTCAAGAGGAATAGGATCCTTACTGCTCAGATGAAGTATAACAGTCTTCGTCAAGCTAAGTACGAATCGATACATGGCTACCACTCAAGGCTTCAAGGATGTCTATCAACTCTGTCAAGACTGGGAAAGGAGTATGAGAATTGGGAGGTTACTCATCACTTCCTACAAGGAGTTACTCCAGAATGGGATGATATTTCAAGGACTGGCTGCTCTTCCTGAAACAAAGAGAATCACTCTAGAAGAGCTGGTCTCTAACCTCAAAAGCAACATGCTTATTGAGAAATGCAAGCTCGAGGGACGTGAACCTCAGAAAGGAGCAAAGCAGATTGCATTGGTCAGTGAGAAAGGGAAGTCCAAGAAATCCAAAGGGAAAGAGAATGAGTCTGAAGAAAAAACAGAAGAAAAATCTGATTTGGTGCTCCTGTCTAAGGTATTGAAGGTTGCCAACCAGAAACTCAGTTCGAAGAACTCTTCTTCAAAGCGCACTGCAGGGAAGGATGACGAATGCTTCTATTTTGGTAAAAAGGGTCATTTTGCCAAACATTGCAAGAAGAAAAAGAAGGATAAATCCAACAAGGAAAAATCCAATGATAAGAAATCAAAAGACAAGAAGGCAACGATCGTAGCATGGGGAGATTCAGAAGAGTACAGTGACTCAGGGAGTCAGTGCGGGAACAAGTCCTCAGGGAGGAACTTGTGTCTTATGGCCAAGGGAAGGTCATCAACATCGGAGGTAAGTCATTCCTCTAATCCTTCTGAATGTAAATCACGTGCTGATTTGTTACTCATTATTAAAAGTCTTTGTGATAGAAATGATGAGTTGACTAACATTATTGCTGAACAACAAGCTCATATTGATGAAAAGTCTGCCATGATTCGGCAACTTAAGAAGGAACTTTTTCGGGAACGAGAGACTGTTTTTAGATTGCAGGTACATGAACTCATTGCTAAGGTGAAGAAGATTGTTCCGGGAATAAAGAAGTCTAAACCAGGTTTGGGTTATGAAGATGTAACCATTGCAAAGAGAGTTCAGAAAGCTGGAGGGCCCAGGAGTACTCCACGGGTAAAGGTGGATCTCCGAGACGAGGCTAAGACGTATGGTAAGGGCTACCATATCTGGGAAACGATCGCGCATGGTCAGAAACCAGCTGGCATTAACTTCAGCAAGCAAAAGGAAAACATTGCTGATTTTAATAAGGTGAACTTCAGAAAGAAGAAAATCTGTTGTCACTGTGGAAAGGAGGGACACTTTTGGGCAAAGTGTACTGCTAGGAAAGCCTCCAAAGACAAGGATCAGAAACCAGGTGGTTCCAAGCGAGGAACACGTACCCGGTAGGATCGAACTGTCAAAACCGATACTAATTTGAATTCTTCTAAACTATTACTTGTGTTGATTCTAGTTCTGACAAGAAACTCAAAAAGGCGAAGCTAATTTGGGTGCGTAAGAACTGATTGTTTGTGTGCAGGTGGAGAGAGAAACAGGTCCCTTGTATGTAGACAGCAGATGCTCAAGTCACATGACTGGAAAGATGGACCATTTCTCTTCTCTGTAGCAACATTCAGGAGGCTCAATTACTTTTGGCAATAGGAGTAAAGGTGAGATCTTCGGAACAGGTATGGTTAGCTTGAATAAAAAAAATTAGTATTGATAATGTGAATCTAGTTCACAATTTAAAGTTTGATTTACTTAGTGTATTTCAACTTTGTCAAGGTGGGAACAACAAAGTTGTTTTCACCACTGATGGTTGCTATGTGAAGTCTCTGAGTACAGATAAGATTCTTCTCAAAGGCATAGTTGAAAACGGAGTGTACAAGACTGATCCAGAGTGGGATCTAGATGAGTACCTCTGTCTGTCATCAAGGGCAGATGACTCCGACCTATGGCACAGGCGTCTAGGACATGTGAATCTGAGGTTAATGAGGAAGCTCCAGAGATTGGAACTTGTTCATGGCTTACCGGAAGTGAGTCATGTACCCGATCAAGTATGTGTTGCTTGTACAAGAGGTAAGCAGATCAGAACCTCATTTCATCCAAAGAACGTGGTGAGTACCAATCGACCTTTGGAGTTGGTGCATATGGACTTATGCGGGCCAATGAAGACTCAAACCATAGGAGGGAACAAGTACGTGTTCGTGTTGGTCGATGACTATTCAAGGTTCACATGGACAATATTTCTGTCTTCTAAGACTGAGGTATTTGAGGAATTCGAAGCTTGGGCCAAGGCAGTTGAGATGTCACTCGTTCAGAAACTTAAGAGTATCAGGTCAGATCATGGTACCGAGTTCGACAACGCACAGTTCATCAGCTGGTGTGCTTTGTCAAGGTGTTCAACACAACTTTTCAGCTCCATGGACCCCACAACAGAATGGGGTAGTTGAGCGGAAGAACAGGACTCTGGAAGATATGACCAGGACCATGTTGTTGGAAAGTGGTCTACCCAAAAGATTTTGGGGAGAAGCAATAAACACGGCATGTCATGTGCTGAACAGAGCCTACTTAAGACCGCTTCTGAATAAGACTCTGTATGAGTTGTTGAAGGGACGCAAACCTAACATATCTCCCTTGAGGGTATTTGAGTGCAGGTGTTTCATTCACAACAATGGGAAAGATCAACTTGGGAAGTTCGATCCGAGGAGCGATGAAGGGATGTTCGCAGGGTATTCAGCGCACAGTAAAGCCTACAAGGTGTACAACAAGCAGACTAGGACAGTCGAAGAAAGTGTACACGTGGTTTTTGACGAGAATGTCATGCCAGGGAAACCTGCAGAGGTTCAGGTCAGACAGGAACCTGCAGAGGAAATCTTTGTGTTAGCACGACCAGATGCAGACAACACACAAGATGACATTGGTGTTCCAGCACAAGAGGGTGCTAATTGGGATCATGAGGAAGCTGATCAGGATCCAGAAGTTGCTGATGAAGGTCCAGATGAGGTACAAGTGCAGGATGAACAGTACGAGGATCAGAGCCAGGTACTTGATCAGGATCAAGTATCTGAGGACGATAACAATGATCACATTCCTAATCGGGAAGCCATAAGAGACGTGATTCCACTGAGGAGAAGTACTCGGATTAGTCAACCTAATACCAGACTTCTTGATTTCTATTGTTATGCTGCATTCCAGGGGGAACAAGTTCAGACTGCGTTCGTGTCCCTGATGGAACCCAAGATAGTCGTGGATGCACTTAAGGATCCTAACTGGGTTCAGGCGATGCATGAGGAATTACATCAGTTCGAGAGGAACAAGGTGTGGCGACTTGTACCTAAACCAGACATGAGGAAGGTGATAGGCACTCGTTGGGTCTTCAGAAATAAGCGAGATGACAAGGGAGCTATTGTTCGGAACAAGGCTCTGTTGGTAGTACAGGGGTACAATCAACAGGAAGGGATCGACTACTACGAAACCTTCGCACCGGTAGCATGATTGGAGGCTATCAGATTGCTCATTGCTTATTCAGTCCAACATGAATTCAAGCTCCATCAGATGGATGTGAAGACGACGATTTTGAACGGAAACCTTAAGGAAGAGGTATAAGTAAAGCAGACTCCAGGGTTCGAAGACCCTGAGCATCCGGACCACGTATATGTCCTTGACAAGGCACTTTATGGATTAAAGCAGGCACCTAGAGCATGGTACGAGAGGTTATCAGACTTTCTCATAGCTCATAGATATGAGTGGGGAGCCATGGATAAGACATTGTTTCTTCTAAGGACAAAGAAGCATCTCTTGGTGGTGCAGGTATACGTTGACGACATAGTCTTCGGGTCAACTAGCGACGAGTTGGTTAAGATATTCACTCAGCTTATGGAAAGTGAATTTGAAATGAGTATGGTTGGAGAACTTACTTATTTCTTGGGACTTCAGATAAAGTAAGAGTCAAATGGGACTCGGATACATCAGGAGAAGTATCTGTCCGAGGTAGTCAAGAAGTATGGACTTGATTAGTCAAAGCCCTCGACTACTCCGAGTTCTACCAGCAACTCTCTGTCCAGGGACCAGAACTCACCAAGAATAGACCCAACACTTTTACAGAGGGATGATAGGTTCACTTCTTTACCTAACTGCAAGTCGTCCCGATGTAATGTTTAGTGTTTGTGTTTGTGCAAGGTACCAAGCAGATCCAAGGGAATCACACATGAAGGCTGTGAAGAGGATCTTGAGGTACTTGAAGGGAACCAAGAACCTTGTTCTGTGGTATCCGAGGTACAAGTCCCTGACACTGGAAGGATACATCGACACGGACTACGCCGGTGATCGAGCTGATAGAAAGTCAACATATGGCATGGCACAGTAATTTGGATCATGTCTAGTCTCATGGGGGTCAAAGAAACAGAATTCAGTAGCATTGTCCACAACAGAGGCCGAGTACGTTGCCACAGGAGCATGCTGTGCACAACTCCTCTGGTTGAGGAACCAGCTAAGTGATTTCAATCTTTTCTTTGACCACATTCTTATTTTTTGTGATAATACTATTGCAATCTGTGTTGCTAAAAATCCAGTAAATCACAGTAGAATGAAGCATATAGAAATTAAGCATCATTTTATTAGGGATTGTGTAAAAAAGGGACTTGTTTCAATGGAGACCTGCAGGACTGATGAACAAGTGGCGGACATTTTCACTAAGGCTCTAAGCAGGGAGTCTTTCGAGAAGTTCAGGATGGCGCTTGGCATGATATCTACTCAGTGAGGTACCTCTAACTTAACCTCCAGTGATTGGTGACGGCACGTTGTTGTGTGCGCCAAACTTATATTTATAATCTCCTGTTAACACTCAGCAAGCGGTAAGCAGGGTCGAACCCACGAGAGAGCAATCAGCTATAAAGTTCTACTAATTAATTGTCACGATGAAAAGGGGGTTGCAGGAATAACGTTTGTTGTTATCAAATTCAGAGAAAAATCAGTTCAGGGATATGCATTGCAACTGGTAATCATCGATTGTGACGTGCATCAACGAGTAAACTACCGTTCCTAGTCTAACAATCCCACTAGGGTAATGCCGACTCTACTGTTCTACCTAATCTCAACCGCTAGGCTTAGCTAATAGGGAAGTCAATCCAATATCATGCAGTAGACATCAACTCAGTTTCACCGCTAGGATACGCTAACTTGATATTCAGAGCATGCAATTCAAACGAAGAACATGAATTTATTGAGTTGAATTACGAAACATAAATATCTCAAACCGTACGTTGCAACACAAAATCCCCAAACTGAAATTAAGGGTTTAGCTACTACGAGTCATCAAAAATAATTAAAATGAACTGAGTTTAGGAATAATACTGTAGCGGTGAATAGTTATCTACGTGAACAGTAACTCCAGCAGTGAATAGTAATTCCTGCCGTGAATAGTTATCTGCCTCAAAATCCGCGTGTAGTGGCCGCTTTTCTGAATTCGTCTTCTAGGTTCTTGTGCTGAAGATTCTCTCTAAGAATTGATGCTCAATTGTGTTGTGGCAGGTCTGTATTTATAGGATGGAGAGACTTCTAAATCTTAAAAACTTCTAAATCTGATTTTGGGCTCTAGGACCAATGCTGACGTCATCAATTGCATTCCGCTCCGGATGAAGACATTAGTCGCGCTCCCCATGAAGACATTAAGTACGCGCTCGAAGAAGACATTAACTCTGCTAAAGTGTGCTGCCGACGTGGTAGTCACGACAGTGTCAGAGACTCATTTTTTTAACCCTTTAAACCTCCGAATCTCGTCTGGCCATAAACTATAGAATTGTAGCACCTTGAGTTAGCTTTCCAACAAGGTATAACACGCCTCAATCGGATCGGAATCATGCGCTCACCGACGGATAGGTTAATCTGCTCAGATTTGCTGTATATCCATCCAAATGCGCAATAAGGTTCTAAGCGGTCTTGACACACCTGCGATGCGAAACACTACCAAGAAGTAATCTTTCACACACAAAATGTAACTAAACAATGGGAACAAGTAACTCGATGGATCGTATAAATACGCTCCATCAATTGGTTAGAGTAGGGGTAGAGTAGTTATGCATGTTAGCCTGATGTATGTGATTCAGTCAATGTGCGATAGATTGATTGCATGTCTTACTTCTTGATTAAATGTGAAATTATCATGTTTGTGCTTGGAATGTCTTTCATTTCTAGCCTATGTACCTTCCGGATCTTGAACCTCACAAACCGCATGAAGGAAGTGTACTCAGCCACATGCCTATTTGAGACTTGGAAAATCTACTCGAGGTAAATCTTGTGTGATTTAAATGAGTGATTTCAGTTGTGATGTTTTACACTATAAACCCTTACGGTTAAGCCGATCCATCACAACGCCCCTTGAGAAGTCTATGAAAAGGTATGGGTATGGCATTCACTTGTTCAGGTCTGAGATCAGATCTAGGTACTTGAGTAAACACTGAGGTATGTGTACCAATCGAGCCAATACATGTCAGATACCTGTCCAGATACAACGGATACGCGTATTTGGGTAAACACGCTTGGGGAACGGACTGAGTAATTATTAAAAAAAAGCAGGTTCAAAGCTTTAGATAACTATCCCACGGCCGAAAATCGAGGAGACCCTAAAAATAGTTCTTAAGGGTCACATCAACACTAGAGGAAGGAAACCCTAAAACAACTTTCAAACACTCGACTTCGTCACACATCAACACTCAGCAATGGAATCCATCAATAGGGTCCTCGCCGATGTCGCCGCCAAGGAGAAGACAGAGAATCTGTCTCCGGCAGTAGCAATCGAAGTTAAGATCCCAGAAGCCAGATCTAAAGAACAAATTGGGAACGCAAAGGACATTGAGGACCAGCCGACGGTCAAAGGACCGACCGTCAAAGGCACCCAGGATGTGGACACGCCAGAGGTTGCAGAAGGTTCAGGAACGAACCAGGAGGTAGATGCTGTTGAGGAGGTTGAGAAGACTCGGGTCTTGGAGGGATCTGAAGAGAAGTCCATTGACGAAGAAGTTGAGGAAGCCGCCAGGGCTATCGCCGGTCTGAGAGCGGATTTGGATGAGGAAGTTGCTAAGAGGGTCAACAGTCCGACTGCTGAGGTGCAGGTTGAGAACCAGGATGGTTCGGGAAAGGAACATAATCCTGAAGGAAGCACCAAGGGAGTGGATGCTTCTGAGGCCCTCATTCAAAGAGCTTTGAAGGAGCTTGAAGAGATGAGGACTAAGGCGACACCTCAGGCTATGATGGGGGAATCCGAGAAGGATGCCGCCTTGGAGGACAGTGTCAAGATCCTCGAGACCACTGTTCAGTCAAAGAGGAGGGCTGCTAGAGTTAAGCCCACCGAAAAGCGAATCCAGCCTTCTCGATCTTGTCTCTCGAAGAGGAAGAGGGGAAATAAGGAGATCGACATTGAGGAGGTGGAGCCAGCCCCCTCAGTCTCAAAGAAGCTGAAGTTACCAAAGAAAGAAACTTTGGAGGAGATGGAGTGCACAAGTCAGTGGTTCAAGGATCAGAAACTTGATGAGGTTTTTGAGTTGCTCAAGGCTCAAGGGTGGGACAATCTGTTTGAGACCGAGGAGAAGGTCAGTCCAATAGCAGTCCTCGAGTTCTACAGTGAGCTATCAAAGGAGTTCAAAGGGAACATCGTCTACCTGGACTTCAAGTTCGGAGGAGAGGATTTGAGAATCTTGAGCTTGGACCTGTCCTACATCTTAAATATCCCACACACCGGATATGGTCAGTTCATCAAGGGATCATGGCCTGTAGAAGAGGAAGATCGGTATGTGATCCAGGAGAGGGTCTGCGGGACTGCAGAACAAGGAAAAGTGCCAACCAAGTACATGTCTGCGTAGGTCAAGATCCTGCACAAGCTGTTTGTGACCAACTTTTTGCAGAGAGGATCAAAGACCAGCTTTGTTCAGCTAGAGGATGTCTTGATTTTGGATAAGTTGTTGAAAAAGGAGAAGATAAACTTGCCAAAGTTGATCATTCACCAGATGGAGTATATGCGCTCCTGCAAAATGGTTGGATTCGCCCGGCTCATCAAGAAGATCCTTGAGTTCCATCAGGTGTATGGGAACCCAGAGGATGAGATCTCCACAGTTAAGAAGTTTGATCCTAGTGTCTTTAAAAAGATGGGATTGATCTTTACTGAGAAAGATGGATGGGTTCGGGACCCTACAAAACTGGATGGTGGACTGTTCGATGAAGGTGATGAAGCTGAGGTTCAGACACCTCATGATGAAGAAAAGGTTGGTGTGGAGCAGAGACTTCAAAAGATTGAGGATGGGATCTTGGAGTTGAAGGAAGGGATGCCACGGCTGAACTCAGAGTTTGGTGCCATGAAGAAAGCAGTCGATAAGGCGGTGACAGAGATTATCAGGGTTGGGAACTTAGTGTTTGGTTCAGGCTCAAGAACCTGAATCAGAGACCCTTCGCCATCATAGACGCATCAATTCCTTGCTCCCCACGGCATTAATCTTTTTGTTTTTTCCTGAACTTTGTTATGCACTCTTGACATTTTGCATTTAATTTTGAAGTTTGCGTGATTTCAATTTTATTGCATGTTTTGACTAACTCTATTGATGGCTAATGTGATTTAACTGTCTAACTCTTATTTGATGATGCCAAAAGGGGGAAGAGTTAATAGGCTACCTATCCAGGGGGAATCATGTCAGGTATGTGTTCTCGACACTACTTGCAAGTCCTTTGCTTGGGCTTAGGGGGAATTGTTCTCATCTATCAATGGGTAGATGACTAGTATTGCTTGTGGTTGATTATCTGTCTTGCCTCGTGGGTGTTTGTCATCATCAAAAAGAGGAAAATTGTTGGAACATGAACCCCATGTGGTCTTTTGATGATGACAACACTCGACTAACTCTTAAACTGAGTGTGAAGGTACCTGTACCTGACGGGAGACAAGAACCTGTGTCGGACACAAAAGGACTTGAAGGGAACGGAGTCGAAACCAAGTCAACCGAGCAGTTGCGAAAATCATGGATAACGTGAGAAACGACGTTGTGAGCTGGACGAACTCAATTGACGAGGCAGCGCTTGACCGAGTCGGTAGTTTGTTGAGAAATTTTCGGACGTTGGACACGAGCAAGACGTGGAGGCAGTTGGAGGTCGTGGACTCGACCGTTGCTCTCATATATAAAGCAAACCAACGACAACCTGGCGCGCTGCAGAAAAAAAAGTGAAGCTAGAATACTTGAGGAAGCCACATCCTGTGCATCAAGTAATCAGATCGGAGTGTGCGAGACGAAGTGGGCGATTCGGAATCGTCGAAGGTACTTGTCTCAGGAAGTCGCGATTGGTGATCCGGGATCATCAGGTTTAGATGACTTGTTTTATGATAGTTAGCAACACTATTACAAGTGTACAAATAGCTGTAAGTATTTGTACAGTCTATAGATTAATAAAATAATCTTTACATGTATTTCCGCTGTGCATTTATACTCTGAGGTAAATATACCTGCCAACTAAGTTTAGGTTCCTAACAGTTCATATACTTAGTGTGTTACTACTAATCACAATCCTATCACTTATGACTATGGACGCCATCTAGAACAAATACAAGACACACCGCCCAACTTATTTGGACTTTTGGCACATGTCCTACTGCCTAGCTTATCTATTTGTCAAACATGGCACACTTTATAATGCCTGTTTAACTCAAGATGCCAAATTGCGGTCAACCCGTTTGGGTACTCAACTCAGACATCATCTCACGAAAAGTAGCAAGACGGCATCCTAGCTGTCTCGCTTGAATTGCACGTTTGCTCCACTCTCACACGCCGTTTCGATCTCTGATATACCCATATGAGTCTAAAGCGTTCCATCCTGAAGACTACAAATAAAAGCATCCATAAACCCTTTACCATCTTACATCACATCACATCTCACCTCACCTCAATGAAGCAACGTAGGCCAGATCTTGATGAGGCAAGTCAGTCATCCTGCTACATCAAAAAATTAAGTTTTAATGCTGAAACAGAATAATGACTTCTCGTGAGTAGAGAAGGTTTCCTATTATCTTGCCCCATTCTCACTCGACTCCTTTTTACATGATTTATCCTGCTGCGCGCGAGTAGCTACTAGATAACTCTAGGTTATGCATGCCAAATATTGTTTCATGCTATAAACTGTTCATGTGTGTTCCATGCTATTGTTTCATTTAATCTTTTATGATTCAGTGTCATGATTAACGTCTATATTGTTCGAAAAATGTAAATTTGCATGATCATATAAATGAGTATGCCAAAAATTTGTCCGCTGAGGTGGGAAACTGATGCAGATCAAATGACGTCACCAAAATAAGGTGCAAGCTAACAGTACAGGCAAACAGGTTTATCCTTAGCGTACCCTAGACCATGACTTAGGAATTTAACCGGATGATTAGTTTGCATGCTTAAGAAACCAGCTCTTAAAGATTATTTAGCACGATTAACTTCACAATGACTATTTGCAGTTAGATGAGTTAGAGGCATCAGATCAACATCTCGATAGAGTGAGAATCATAATTTAAGGTGTATTTCTAAAGGACGCACTACGCTATTTTACATCTTATGTGATAACTCTGAAATATCGTTTATGAATCGTTTATGTCGCATGCAGCTAATATGACCTTATGTGTGTCATATATGTCACGTGACATAAATGTTGTCGCATAACCCATTAAGCGACATGATAGTTTTAGACATGTCGCATAAGCTAACATAAGTTTGTGCGTTGCGTTATTAGTATCATTTTAGAAGTGTAATTTGACCGTGTGATGACAGAGTGTTATAATCTTTATATTTTCACAGCTAATGTCAAACATGTCGCATAAGAACCTTGTCATCAAACTTCACTTAGAAAATATGAGTAGTTGTCTCGAGAACCGTCTTATGTTACTCTTGTATGTGTCATTTCAGTTTGGGTGTATGGATATATACAATGTGACAGTCATCAAATTAGTAAGTTGTCATACAAGGTATCTTACGAGATTTTTCAAAAAAAACTAGGAAGAAAAATGTAATAACCTATTATCAAATTAGTAGTCATAAGTCCCAGTATAGATATCATCCTAAAAGTCACAAAAAGTCTGGTAAAGATCTGGGCAGACCTCAAAGCATGAAGAGTTTAGTTTTCCAATCCAAAAAACCAAAAGATTCATAAATCTAAATCGAATAAGGGTAGATTGCACCATCGCTTGGGGACACACCCATCGATCCATTCTTTATAAGCCGCTCTAGTGCACGAATCCGCTCCTGAAACTCAGCAGTCTTAGCCTTTGCTTGTTCATATCCGATAACATTTTCTTCCTTGGCTTTCATTAGCTCTTCTCGCAATGGGATATTCTCCGCAGATTGATCAGCAACAGTCATGGGGTGTAGAGGCCTTTGAAATAAACTGGGAACACCACCGACATTGGCTGCCTTGTGTTTAGAGATCACCTCACTAATAATTATTGATTGAGTTTCTTCTACCAGAGCATCATCATAAATACCCGAGCCATTCTCATCTCACTCATCAAATTAGTAAGTTGTGATACAAGGTATCTTATGAGATTTTTGAAAAACAACTAAGAAGAAAAATGTAATAACAAATTGTCACATTAGTAGTCATAAGTCTCAGTATAGATATCATCCTAAAAGTCATAAAAAGTCAGGTAAAGATCTGGGCAGACCTCAAAGCATCAAAAGTTTTAGTTTTCCAATCCAAAAACCAAAAGATTCATAAATCTAAACCGGATAAGGGTAGCTTGAACCATCGGTTGGGGACACACCCATCGATCAATTCTTTATAAGCCGCTCTAGTGCGCGAATCCGCTCCTCAAACTCAGCAGTCTTAGCCTTTGCTTGTTCATCTCTAACAGCATTTTCTTCCTTAGCTTTTCCTTAGCTCTTCTCGCAATTGAATATTCTCCGCAGATTGATCAGCAACAGTCCTTGGGAGTGGAGCCCTTTGAAATAAATTGCGAACACCATCGACATTGGCTGCCTTGTGTTTAGAGATCACCTCACTAATAATGATTGCTTGAGTTTCTTCTGCCAGAGCATCATCATATATACCCGAGTCATTCTCATCTCCCTCATCCAAAACTTCTTGAACTTTTTGTTTCATTTCTCCCTACATAAAATAAGTACAATCAACATTCTCTCGAAGTGTCAGCCTTGACGAATTCCAAAAGCAAAAAGTTTATAAAACACCAACTGCATATAAAATAGTTTGCATTTAAACATCGATTCTTTTGATTTACACAGTTTCAACAGATGCATTTACATAACAACATTCCAATTATGATACTTAATTAACAACAAAACCAATTTGGCACTTACGCAATTAGCAATACACTGATTACATAAAGTAGATAAACCAGTAATCCGATTCAACAGAGTCAATTAACTGACTCAAATAAGATTTCCCGAATCCCACACAATTTATCACAAATAAACTAGTCAAAACAGGCACTTTACTCTTTAACTTAATGGATCTGGAAACACATTTCAATGTTTATAAGAAAAGAACACATAAACTACTATCAACATATTTAAAAAAACATAAAAATAGGTTTACCACTAATGGACCACCAACAGGGTCGGCACCATATGCTACTTCATACGTCCCGATATATGGTGCCTTGTGTTCTTCTTGTTGTAGTTTTTGAGCCCTATGATAGAAAGATAGCTTTCTAGAATGATGGGTAGGTCGGGTGACGCTATTACGAGTGACCTTCATATTATCAAATTAAGCAGCCAGTCAACAGAATCCATTCAATATAACTGGTGATTAGATACTAACATAATACCTTATATGGTTGTTCTTGAAAGTGGTTAACCAGCCAACGCCATCCATTCTTGCGGTGCTCAAACTTAACCAGCACCGGCTCAACACTAAACTCCAAAAAATGTTTCCTGCAGCTATGCTTCCATCCTCTGTATCTCGCGGTAGCAATCTTACAAATGTAGTTCCACAGCCAATTGTTTGACACCTCCAAATCTAGAAAATTATCCTAACATTGAAAAATTAATTAAAAGTAACACATGTTTAAAACACAAATGAAAGCATCAATAGATGAATGTATTTACCATTAGGAGTGTGTAAACTATGTTCCAGTTTGCCTTTGGAAGTTCAGCATACGACCTTGCTAACATAGGCACTTTTCCCTTGACGAAACTGCCGATTTCATGGACAAGCAAACTCATAACATTTGGGTCAGCTAGGACAAGGCCACAGACTCCTGGCTCTATTTTGGTCTTTGACTTCAATAGTGTTTTCGTTGCATACACCCTGGTACCATTGACCAATCCACATTTATGCTTCTTTATTTGTTCCTCTCCTACAAAGGTTTGCATGAAATTTGAGTTACAACATTCATAAACCACTATGGAAATTATAATTAAGAATACAATATATTACTTATTAAGGGTTGGTCTAGATCAAATTTGCACCTGATGCTCATCCGTGCTAGTAGAGGCTGAGTTGGATGAGGTGACTGAGTTGACTGTGTTGGCTGAGTTGGCTAGGGTTGCTGTGTTGGCTGAGTTGGCTGAGTCTCACAGACTGTAGGATGAGAATAATCAGTTTGCTGGATGGCAAAGGATTTAGTGGTGGTGCGGCCATATGATTCAGTGGGGATGATGCTAGAGGATTCAGTGGGGGTGCGGGGGTTAAAGTGACATTGAAAGAGTAGGTGTAGTGGGTGTACTGAGTGTAGCGGATGTTTTTCCGTGGTTGATTAATTTTCCAAACGATTTAGGGTGGTGAATAGGTGGCTGCGGTGGGCTTTCTGGCTTTGGACTAGTTTGTTGTGGGTGTTCAGAGGGTTTCGAAGGTTGCTGAATCGGTGGTTAAGGCGGCCTTTTTGGATTTTGTACTGGTGGAATAGCTGGAAGGGGTTCAAAAGGTTGCGGATTTGCTTGAGAACCGATTTCTTCACTTACTACTTGGACTTCATGCTCCACGCCGGCCGACCAAAGTCGCTTTCTCGTGATTCTCTCCGGTGTTAGCTTGTTTGGTGGATGTCTCAACCTGGGTGAGCGATGCATCATACGTCGTGTACTCTCTCCTTGAAAGTTCCTCAAGCTCCTAGTCTTAGTCAGTGCCATTTCTAGGTTTTGAAGTGTACATGAGTTTTCGTGGTTACAGATCTAGCGTTTACAGCCGCCAGAGGTAGGTGTAGCGAGTGGCCGATGGTGTGAACGGCGTAAATGAGGAGACAGAGGGAGTACTAGGACAGACGGAGGGAGCAAAACGTTGCAGATCTAGGGTTTACAATCCTTGAAAGCTTGTTGTGTGTAGTCAAAAAAGATTAAAGGAAGGGGTGGTGTGTCCGAGAAGCAAGCTCTATGTGTCAAAAATCTTATAAGTGTGTTGAGTCAAAAATTAGAGGAATAACATATGCTTTGATATAAATTAAACACAAACCTAAAGGTCATCTTCATCCTCCTCTTCGGTAGTGATTTTCATCGGTTTCCAAGTCATCCTTATCAAATACATTCACATAAAATCATACTTGTGTAGGCATTTGTGGTAGAGAGCCTAAATCAATCTCTATACAATAATTGGTATACTCGGTAATAACTCGATATATTTTCTTGATACGGTTCTTCTTCTTGAGATGACATTTGAGCTGCCAAATCAGAATTTTCATCTCGACCAAGTGAATTATCACTATTTATCCCTCTATGTGAAATAATATTAACAATCTTCCAATTGTCACCGGCCTTTGGATCTTCAAGATAAAACACTTGTCTTGTGGCAGAAGCTAAATAATAAGGTGAAGTCTCATACCAACTGGAACACGTGTCAACGGAAAGAAGTCCATGGTCTGCCTTAGTACTCCCTATTTCTAATGGATCAGTGTTGAACCATTTGCATTTGAAAATAACAATCGACATCTCAGTTGGATAACGTAACTCAATGATATTTTGAAGAATTCCATAGTATCTCATGTCTTCATCTTCAACCATTACCCCAGAATTTTGTGTCTTCAAGTTCTGATCTCGATCAAACATTACAAATTTCACTCCGTTCACATGAAAACTAGAGAAATAATTGTACACTTGTGGCTGATAAGATAAAACGTGCAGATGATAATCATAGCCTCCGTGCTCCTCTTCTTGCAAATTATGGTAGAAACATAAAACCAATTCATTACAAAATATCCATACTTGTTCAAAAGAGAGATGTTATGTGTACCCAATTAGAAAAATATGTATGAAAGTGGTTGATGCGTTGTTTATGTGTGGCGTGAGAAAATTCCATCTCGAATTTAAGCTTGTATCGAGAAATGTAATAGCATTTTTGGTCACAATGTTCCATGACACACCGGTGTGTAATTTCAATTTGTTCACGGGGCAACCTCACCCGAGAAAGTGAGCCACATAGCTTGATAAGATCAGAAGATGCAAAAATGTTAAATCGGTTATCACCATGTGAGCTCGCGTCATCCATACCTGCAGAGTCTGAATCGGCCATGTATAATTTGCAAAAATTAACACATTCTTGTGCTATATATTGCTCAGCAATACAACCCTTAGGATACAATGTGTTTCTAATAGACCTCTTCTATTCACCCAATTTCCTGAAATGAAAGCAAAAACTTTACTTTTATCAATATACACCCAATATAAATGAATTTAAAACTTCAATCGAGACAACCTTTAAATAGGAAACATCCAACTTAAATGGACTGGTCCCTTAAACAACATCTGATCGGGGAGATGGATCAGCAAGTGTACCATAATGGTGAAGAAAGCAGGAGGAAATATCATTTCAAAGGTGCATAATATCATATTTATATATCCCTTCATTTCAACCAGATCGTTTGATCTTAGCTCTGTGCAACACAAATTTTGAAACCACTTAAGCGGCCTCACAATTTGGTTTGACAAGTAAGGCCGAATGAATACTGGAAGAAGACGCTGTAGGATGACATGGCAATCATGAGTCTTCAAATAGTTGAACTTTTTGTTGCTAAGATTAATCTTATTCTTTAAACTTCCTGCGTACCTATGAGGATACTTCACGTCTTTATTAACCCATTCAGATATCTCTTTTTTATTTTCGGTTGTCACAGTGTACGGTGCTTGTGGGAATTTATCTTTGCTAACCCAAAGATGCCGCATGCCTAGTTTTTTTAAGCCTTCCCGGGCCTTAATTTCATCTTTTGTTTTCCCCTCAAATCCAAGAATTGTTCCAATAATGTTATCAAACACATTCTTTTCAATGTGCATGACATCCAACGAGTAAGGTTGTCTCAAATATTTTACTCGTAAAAAATAGATCTATGAGTCCAAAAACACTTCTGTCGGATGTAACTCTCGTTTTGAAATCGGGATGTAGACTTTGAACTGAATATGTATGCTTATTTATTTGTGACAAAACTTCAATACCAAATAAAGAAGGCAGAGCACCACTAGTCTCATTTTCTCCATTAAATTTTTTAGCTGCCGACCGCCATGGATGCCATTCATCAAGCCATCTACCATGCCCCTGATAAGCCATTATGCCACAAATATGTTGAGCATCAACTTTGTCTAAGCAGATTGGACACGCTTTGTACCCTTTAGTTTTCAAACCGCCTAACATTCCCAACCTTGGAAAATCACTTATGGTCCATATAACTGTTGCTCGCATGAGAAATGATGAACCATCATACCTATCAAATGTGACAACACCTTCATTCCATAATGTTTTCAACTCATCTACTAACGGTCTCATGAAGACATCCAAACATTTTCCTAGGGACTTTGGACCTCAAATCAGCATAGTGAGGAAGTTGAACTCTTTCTTCATACGCATCGATGGTGATAAGGTATAGGGCATCACGACAATTGGCCATGTACTATGAGAAAGACCGGATACTCCAAATGGGTTAAATCTATCTGTTGCAAGTCCAAGACGAACATTACAGATCTCCTGAGCAAAGTCTGAAAACTCTGTATCAAAATCTTGCCACGCTTTTCCATCGGCTGGATGTCGAATAATATCATCATCTGTGCTATGTCTATAACCATGCCATCGCATTTCTTTTGCTATATGGGATGACATGGAAAGTCGTTGTAATCTAAGAGTCAATGGAAAATATTTAACACCTTTTTTGGAGACTCTGCTGGTCCCTTCGTCTTGGATATATCTTGATTCGTTGGAAACTAGGCAATTTTATAGGTTCTTATTCTCCTTGTAGTATAAAATACAACCATACTCACATGCGTGAATAGTCTCGTAGCCCAAACCCATATTCTTCAAAATTTTCTTAACATCACGGTAGCAATCATGATGCTTATTTTCAACTAGAAGTAATTCCTTAGCATACCACTGAAGCTCTCATCAGACCATCCATTATCAACCTTGAGCTGCATTGCTCTCAAAATTGTATCGAGCACAATTTTGCCACTACCAGCATGAATTGGAGTTTGGGCTTCACATAGAAGCTTGTATAACTTCTCGGAAGCTTCCTTTCCAAAATGATCATGTTGAACATCCTCCTGCATAGTATGTGTGCCCATGTCATGTGCATCTCGGCATGGGAATGCATTGTTAATGATCTCTATTGTTGGATTTGTAGGTATCATTAATAGGATTCATTTTTCCTCGCATAATCTGCTCTGAAACATATTGTTCTCTCAACATGTATACAGAAGGACCGCTAGCAACTTCCCCGCGAGAAGTCCAAGTGACATAATCACGCATCATACCACTATGAATTAGATGCCCATACATTTCATCCAACGTAAGACGTCTTATGTTGTGCAATTTGCATCGTCTACATGGGCATAAATATGCATCTCCCAAACAATTCTGTCTAAAAAATTTAATAAATTCGATAATTCCTTTAGTATATCGAACATCATATCTCTCAAGTTCCATCCATCTTTTATCCATTTCTTGTTGTAAAAATTTATCAGCATTATATAAAAAAATATATCATATTAAAACATGCATGCATTATTTAGTGATATATAAATCGAAAAACTTATATGACACAATTTGTACATCGCAAATGTCCGTGTCATACATGATAGTATAAGTGATAGCAATTAAATGTATTAAAATTATTCTTAGTTGATACAAACTAAATTAATACTAACATATAAAAAGTTGAGAATTACCGAAACTTAACAAAATGAGAAGAACGTTGTTGGTTGATGACCTGCTATCTTAGTTCTCCGGAATTTGAAAAAAACTTCAAAGAACTTGAAAATGAAAAGTGAAGAGAGTGGTAGAATAAGCTACAAGTTTTGTTGTATGATTTATAGAGGTTGGAGTCATAATTAGTTGGTGGAAAATTGTACTATGCATTTATTTATTACTATTTGTTGATACAACATTGTATTCAAAATCAAATATATGAATTATACTTTTGTAACTCAAATACATGTAAAGAGCAATAAACCTATGTGACAGCCAAAGGCAAAATTGCATTTGCAGGTTGATGGGACAAGGGCAGCCGAAGGCTGCAACATGTAGCAAGTTGGGGAGAGCCCAAGGCCATACTGCAGCATCTGTAGAGATTTGACAAGGCAGACCATGCTACAAATCTGCAGCAAAAAGTAAAAGTAGATTTTTTCATGCAACTTGCTTTCATTTAGTCAAATCCTATGTAACAGAAACGAGAGTGTAGCTTCGAGATTATCGCATAAGTAGTCTTTCATGACATAATGTTTGTTTTAGTTAGAGGTATTGTCAGGTATGTGAAAATGACAATTAATCTAATATCGTGCACGTGGTGCCAGGAAAACTCTCATATATGACAAACAAATGTGTGATGTATGAGATGTGTCACTTTATGTGTCATATATGACATATTTTCTCACGACATACTATGTGTTATTACGTTACATACTTGCGGCAGATGTTCATATTACACTATCCAAAAACGTCACATAAGATGTAAAATGGCGTAGTAATAGAAGCACATCAATAATTTGTATTTATTTGACAATATACACGGCCGACTTCCATGAATCTATGCATGCTTACTTAAGTTTCCATGAGTTTGATATAGGCTCGATAGAGCAAATTCCTCTAAGTACTTATTTTGGTTGACTATTATATTGAAATCATTTTTTTTAAAACTCAGTTGATTAGAATAGCTAAGTGAAACTCAGTTGACACCTAGTGCCCATACACTGTTTACTTCTAGGCTTGACCCTTTACTTATCAATGTATCATAAATTATTTTGACTCTAAATTCACTCCAAAAACTTACACTTGACAACTATATAGGGTTAAAGTTTTGCATGTCAATTACCAATTGAAAGAGATGCACGAGTGTCGGTCTCCACTTGGAAGTGAAATGCTTGATTTCCATATTTCTATTCATAAATTTCACGTGTGAATCAAGCTAGAGCAGAATGGCTGGTCATCTTGAAGTTGCACGGAGAGAGTCCAGAAAGGCACTGCCCGTGTCGCAGAGGTTCAAGGAGCTTTGCAAACGTCATCAAGTGATCAGCAGACGCCATCACACGGCCGGAAGTGATGCAGAAAGATAAGGTTTCAAACTTTCGATTTAGGAAACTAAATCTAAACAATTCTGCAAGAATCTAGAAGAAGATTCAAAAGATGTTGTGCTATGCTATGAGTTCGAAGGCATCTAGGGTTTCCGAAACTGATCATTGATGAGGCTATAAGAACATTGCATAGGCAGAGCAATTGATTTCAACCGAAGAGAGAGAATACACACAATAAGAGATAACATCACAAGGCTGAGTGACAGAGTTGTGTTGAGCACAGAGGAGATCAGAACTCGCTGAGTTTGATAAAGGATTGATCCATAAAACTCAACTGGAGCGCGGCTCGTTAAAGGATCAATCAGTTGCTTCGGAGAACAGCTATAGATAGGTGCTATTACAGGGTGTTGGAGAGCTGATCGCTTCTACCCGATAGTGACAGGTGGTCACTGATCGAGGGGGAGTAAGGTATGGGTTTGAAGAACACAGAGTGAGTCCGACTGTTTGGCAGAGCATGCTAGAAGAGTTATCGACTGGAGTTATAACAATTCTGTTACAAAGATTGCTATAGCATTCCGTCTACTACACATTGTAATAGGATAGGCTAGTCTGTGCGTCAGGTTTGATGATGCAGTATGGCAGGCTTTGATTGTGAATGGTGGGACTGTGTGTTCCTATTTAAAGAAGGCTGCTCAGAGCGTCAAGTGTATCTAAGTGAAGAGAGAAAACACGAGAGCGTACACAGAATACGGTGAGGATAGAATTCAAGTACGAGAGGATCTTCGATCATCACCGAGAGCAGAGCGTGAGCGCAGAGCTGAGGTGATTGAAGCAGAGTGTGATCAGCTTGATCAGGAAGCCAATTCAGAGCAGCGGTTGCTTGTTGGTTGATCAAGGGAGGCCGCGGGGGTATTGACGAGTTGACGAACTCGGTCAAGTGACTGGTCGGCTAAACTCACTAGTGACAGGTGGTCACTGAGTGAGGGGGAGTGCTCCAGAGTGTGCAGCGCTTGTGGAGAGGTTGGATAGCTCAGCTGAAGGCTTGGAGCGACGCGGACTGTTTTGGTACCAGTTGTGTGCTACAGCAAGTGCTATAGCAACCTGCAGATAGCATTGAATTAATTAGAATAGGCTGAGTCTGTGGGATCAGAGTTGTAGCTATTCTGAATTATTTCAAGTCTGTAGGTGTGCAATACACAAGTCAGAGCTTGTTCTGATTGTGTGACTAGTTTAGGTCAGGTAGCATAGGTGTCGTGCGTCGAACCGTGTTGTACTGTGGACCTGAGAAACTAGTGGATTAAGGGTTGGAATTCAGCCCTTCCCTGACGTAGGCAAATTGGCCGAACTGGTTGAACAAACCTTTGTTCCTTGTTCTATCTTGCTGCATCAGATTTGGGTGTTCAAGAGTGTGCTGTAGCAACTGCTTGTTCTCTATCTGCAACTCAGAAATGCTGCGAATTTCAATTGGTATCAGAGCCGGAGCTCAACATACAGAGTCAAGATCCTGTGCACCTAACTGAGAAGAGCAAGACAATGAAGGAAGGACAAAGCATAAGCCGCCCTCCACTGCTAGAAGAAAGTAACTATGGCTACCGGAAGGCTAGGATGAAAGCGTTTCTCAAGGCTATTGATGAGAAAGTGTGGAAAGCTGTGGTGACAGAGTGGGCTCCTCCCAAAACCACTGATGATAAAGGAGTCACTCGGAAGAAACCTGAAGAACAGTGGACTCAAGAAGAGGATGCTGCAGCAACTGGCAATTCAAGAGCCTTGAATGCAATCTTTGCTGCTGTGGATGCCAACAACTTCAGATTAATCTTCAATTATGACATAGCAAAGCTAGGTTGGGAGATCTTGGAAGTTGCTCATGAGGGGACTGACAAAATGAAGATATCCAGAATGCAGATGATTACTTCATAGTTTGAAGGTCTGAAAATGCAGGAGGAGGAAACCATCACAAAATTCAATGCCAGGCTGTGTGATCTATCAAATGAAGCTCATGCTCTTGGAGAACCTATTTCTCAAGAAAAGCTAATTAGGAAAGTCCTCAGATCATTGCCATCCAGACTTGACATGAAGGTGACAGCCATTGAAGAAGCTCAGAATGTTAGGCACATGAGGCTGGAAGAATTAATTGGGTATATCAAGCAGTTTGAGATGAAGCTAGTCAAAGAAGATGCTCCCCTCTGATAATGAGTATGGCAGTGTTTGACAAAACCAGAACAAGTGATCAAGGAGTTGCTGCGGCTCAAGTATTTAAGCAGGCCAGGACAAGTGAACTAGCAGCAGCTGCAGCAGGGGATGCTACAGCAGGAGTTTGTTCAACTGGCTGTATCAACCGTCCGAAAGCAGCAGCAACCTGGGTTGGTCCAGAAGGGCTGGAAACTCTATGGATTGCCTCTGAAGAATTTCTAAAATACTGTGGAGTATTTTCCAGTGAGGTTTACTAGTCAGAGAAGGAGATTTGCATTGAAGATAAAGATCAAATCTAATCTCCTAGATTTTAGGAGATAATTGTTCTTGTTGGGACATTGCCTAAACCTGGACATTGCTAAAAGCTGGTGATGCTATTTAAGCAGAAGGCGTTTAGAGCAAAGAGGTTGATCGAAGCTGAGGGACACACGAGTGCATACACAGATTTCAGAGAGAGCAATCTTTGGTGTGCGACGGACGAATTCTTCGATCATCACCCGAGAGCAGAGCGTGAGCGCAGAGCTGAGGTGATTGTGGCAGAAGGGAATCAGGACTTGCAGAGTCTGATTCGAGCTTGATCTGGAAGCCAATTCAGAGCTGCTGAGCTTTTTGGTTGATCAAGGGAAGCCGCGGAAGAACTGACGAGTTGTTGGCTCGGTCGAGTGTCGTGCGGCAGTACTCGCTAGTGGCAGGTGGTCACTGAGTGAGGGGGAGTATTCCAGAGTGTGCAGCGCTCGTGGAATCGTTCGATCGGCTCGGCGGAAGGCTTTGGAGCGACGCGGACAAATTGTGCTTCAGCTGTGTGTTACAGCAGTTGCTACAGCAACCCTGTTGTGTCAAGTGTAATTTAGAATAGGCTGAGTCTTGAGAAGTCTGTAGCTATTCTGGATTGACATATTGTAGAGGGTGTGCAGGCACAAGTCAGAGCTTGTTCTGATTGTGCTGAGTGATCCACACAAAGTTGAGTAGCATAGGTTGCGTGAGTTGTAACCGTGTGTACTTGGGAACCTTCGAGTTAGTGGATTGAGGACTGGAGAATAGTCCTCCCCAGACGTAGGCAGTTGGCCGAACTGGTTGAACAAACCTTGTCTTGTTCATTGCTTGCTGAGACAATTTTTAGTGAACAAGAGTGTGCTGCAGCAACTGCTTGTTCACAAATTTGTCGAACTAAGACACTGTGAAATTTCACCGTCAAAAGCAAAAATGTTGGATTGAAAGCTGAAACAGAAGAGAAGAAGCCCTCAGCTGATGATCAGCTAAGTTTATTGGTAAAAAATCTGGGGAAGTTCTTGAAAAATATGGAAACAAGGTCTGGTCAGATCTCAAACTCTCGAAAACAATCCAGAAGAGGTGGAAATCAGAGAAAAGCCAAAGAACCAGCCGAAGAGGAAGAAGAAAGAAAGAAAGAAAGGCATTCAGTGCTGGAACTGTGAAGGATATGAACACAGAGAAGCAGAGTGTCCCAACAAGCAGATCAAGGGTTCTGACAAGAAAGACAACAAGTCACTAACTGCAAAATGGAGTGACTCTGAGGAAAGTGATGAAGAAAATTTTATTGTGTTAGCTAGTGTATCCTCTTATGATTCTGAAGAAGCAACAAAGAATGAGTTGAATTATGGGATTGATGTGTCAGACAGCGAAGGAGAGGATGACTCTACACACAACATGTTAGGAAGTCTGGGAGACATCTTTCAACAATGTGAGGATGCTCTGAAGGTAAATCAAGAATTAAAAGACAGAGTCAATCAACTAGAAGAAAAGCAGGAGGAGATGCTTGAAAAACTGTCATCACTCAGTAGACCTGTCAACCTACCAAAGAAAGAAGATTATGCTACCAAAGACACTGCTGTTAGCACTCCTCTCACAACTGACCCTCAGAAAAATATACAGGATGAAATCCTTTCTTATCAAAGATTTGGAGGAGGAAGAATGGGCCTGGGATATACAGGTGAGGAAACCACTGGTAGAATAGTCTTTGTCAAGCCTATTGAAAAAGAGAATCTCGAGGATTGTGAAGAGAAAGGAAAGCTTAGCCAGAAGCTGATAAAGGAAGAATTGACTGTCAACCTTAACCAGGAAGTGCTTCAGCAACCGCTGTATCTAACCTCTGTATCAAATGCAAGTCTTCACGAAAGAAGAAGTAATCCACATGCCTGTGGAAAAGGAAAATGTACTCAAAACAAACATTTTAGCCTGAATAACCCTCAGATACGCAGAAAGGTTATCATAGATGTTTTCAGGAAAAGGAAATCGAAGTTCAACAATCACTGTCAGATGTCCCTCAGCTCGGCTTATCCTGTAAATCTTTGTCAACGATCAGAACTGCAATGGAGAGTCAGAATAATGGAAAAACCAGCGCACTGGAATGGAGCAAGCAAAAGAGTGTCACAGGAAATGCAGGTGTGGAGACCTAAATGTGACAAACTAAAAAACAAGGGAGTTGACTATCAGAAGCTGTGGAAACAGAGACCGACTCAAGTATTGATGAAGAAACAACCAGCTGACGTTGACAAGGAATCACCAAACAATGGAGGTAGCATCAGCAAGTAAGTGATCCAGTCCCGTGATGCTATAGCAACCAGAGCTTGAAGAAGCTTGTTCAAAATATTTGGTTGCTAAAGACAGGAGAGGTCATATGCTGAGCACGTGCTTTTGGAAAACAAAGAAAATCAGCGGGTAAATCAAATTTCTAGGCCTCATTCGGTTGAAGTATTTCCCAAAACGCACGCAGATCAAATCCTCCCCTGCTCGAACTCCTTCTGCAATCTACTAACAATGGTGAAGACTCGCGGACTGAAGAAGAGCATAGCAGCAGCACGACAAGGCAGAACTGAAAAGAGGTCTAAGTCTTGTAATGAAGCGCCTGCTCAACGACTAGACTTGGTAGTCTGGGAGCTCGCACCTCTCCCTGTGTCGCACAATGCTCCTTCTCCACAAGGAGGAACTCCACAGAAAAGGAGGCTATTAGTCCTTGAAAGGGAGCCTGTAACCAGCTCAGCGGTGGTGACTGAAGAGGCTATGCTCGAAGAAGGCTCAAGCAAAACCTTTGTCACGTCCCCTGGCATCGAAGGAGAAGGTGAGGAGGTTGACGCAGATCTTCCTGAACAAGAAACTGCTGCAGCACATCCTTCTCCATCTTCTGACAAAGGAAATGCTCCAATCGTCATCCCTGATACCTGACGCGCGTCGTTGTGCGCTCCAAACTTATTTTTATAATTCCAAGCTTTAGCTAGTGTAGCGGCAAGCAAGGGTCGAACCCAAGAGAACTGACTGTGAAGCGATTCCCTGTAAATATTGAACTAAAGGGGGGGTTTTGAGCAAGTTGATTGCAAGAAAGAAAGTAAAAGTGTGAATGTCAATCGAGAGAAATATTCAGCTCAGGGAATTCAATAGTGACTGTTATCATCGACTTCTAAGATACGATCCTATTCAAACGTTTGGTCACTCCGACAAAGGTAATAACCTAAAGTATCCCGACAAAGGTGATACTAGACCTGGATTTTACTACTTGCTTTCACGAAAAAGTTTCAACAAGAGTTAATAATTAGAATTGATGAGCGGATAGTTTCACGACAAAGTATACGCTAACCACAAAATACAATTCATGCGATTCAAGATCCAGAGGTACGATTAAATAAAAACATGCATTAAATCCAAGTCTCAAACATGTATGTCACCAATTGATAAACCCTAAACTAAAACAGAAATTTTGCTACTCATATTCAATACTGAAAAATACATTAAACTGAAAAGAATAATAAAACCTTTCGAAATTACTGTTCACGCCAGAATGCACTGTTCACGGCGGAATCCACTATTCACACCGGCAACACTGTTCACGCAGAAACTCCAAAAATTCCGTCCGTCCATCTTTGTTCCTAACCTCTGTCGTCAAAGCTGCCGTCTCACTCTCTCTGAAACCCTAATTGAGATCGGGTTCTCAAAATTGATTTCGAGCCGCAGGGTCGATTGCTGACGTCATCATAAACTGACCGCGCCCCAAGAAGACATTAGCTCGCGTGCCCGGAGAAGACATTAAGTTGCGGCGCGCGGTGCTAATGTTGTCTAATGGCGCCGAACTCACTGCGATGCGCACCCATTTCCATCAACGTCGAGTTTCTCCCTAAAAACACCGTTTTGAGTCGCAAGTCTCTTTTCATGTATTCCGACACCTGAAATGCAAACAACACTAAGAAGTAACTATTCACATAAAAACATGCCAAAATAGTTGGGTTTAAATGGTTTAGCGAGTCGTATAAATACGCCCCATCAAACCACCCCACACTTAAACTTGTTCGTCCCAAACAAAGAACGAAAACAAGACTCGCGACACCAAAGCAATTCTAACATGCCAACGACTAAACACTGAGTTTACCCGAGATGTCCTCACTAATCAGTTCATTAACATATGCTCACATTCATTCTTCAATAATGATCAACTAGAAACCATAATGATACATGTTACCTGAGAAGTCAAGATGGAATTCAATGGATGACTAGGAGATAGTCCTCTTTAGACTCCTGACTTCATTCTTCAGCTCGAGGTCATAGTCACGCGCATACATTGATTTCGCTTTCTCTGGCACGTGAGAAATCCAAGCTACGAGGAACTCAACTTTTCTTTTTCTCTTTGGTAGGACAGCTTTTGAAACTTTCTTTTTTTGTGTGGTCCGAAGACTTCATTCAACTCGATTGTTTTTCTGAATTTTTTTCTCTTTCACATTTGACTGAATTTTCCTTTTGAGCTTTGCCCTCCAATGTGAATTGCTTGTCACCCTTTTTTTATTTGAACCGTTCCAATCATCGCCTTCGAATAGCAGCATATGGAGCGGACGGTTTCAGCGCAAGGCAGGATAGGGGTTACCCATCCATTCCCGATTACTAGGACTAGAGATAGGACGGTTTGTTTTTCCGTCCCACCATTGCATAAACGCTGCAAGGTGGAGTGAAAGTCTTACCCTCTCATAACTCGGAGCGCCAACCTCCACAAACTCAATGCGCTACGCGACTAGTCCCTTGAACCTTTGAATGCTTGTCAAGTCTCTCTAGGATATTTTTTATCAACTCCACATCCTGTAATATCTCAACTCAAAAGCACATATCACGTAACTCGCATCACAATACTGCAGAAATCATGCAAATCATACACATCAAAACCTCATAGCATCAAACATCATATCATAAAATCACAGTGTCTTCATCGTAGCACACACAAATCTGAAAACAAACGTGCCCTAGCTAATACTAATGCATGCTAATAAAGATAAACGTGCTGACAATAGACTCTACCACCCCACCCCACACTGTTGAACATTGCCGTGTCCTCACGGTACAATAAGATCGTCGGGAAGGGTAGTCATGCAAGACTCAAAAGAAACGAAACAAATAACAAAAAGAAACACAAAAAATTATCCTAACTCAGCAAGTTAGGCGCCCCATGCACACATTAATTGGCGCGCCTGATAGAGCCTATTTATACGCATTATTTAGATCATAACCCTATGCTTGTTTGCATTATTTTGTGTACAAGATTACTGGTTTCCAGTGTTTTTGTATTTCAGGGCAAAACGAGGGCCTAAGTTGGATACGCGCTAACAAGCAGCGTTTAGGGCGTGCATCACACAAGCCTGCGGAGCTAGCGGCGCAAACAGAAGAATTGGCAGAGTCGACCACGGTGCGCTAACCGATTGCGCTAAGCAGATGCCGTGCGCCATGCGCAGATGATGGTGTTTCCAAATTCTGACACAACAAGATTTGGAAGTTGCCAAGAATGGGCCTCTTGAGCAGTATATAAAGGAGAGGAAGGTCTAGGGTTTAGAGAGCATCATATAACGACACATCAGAGGATCATCACATCATAATTCAGAGAGAGAGCGGCAAAACTGGAAAACACACGAGCTTGCTGAGAGGATCTGCGCTAGCCGACTGCGCCAGCCAAGACTGCAATCTGCACGCACTGTTTGCTATTGTTCTCTTGGATACTTTAGTTATTATTTACTGTTTCTATGATGTTTACTACTAGCATGTCTAGCTAAACGCTTAGTATCGGTTGGGCATGAATCTATGAGTATTTCCTTTGAGACTTGTGCTTAATGCATAGCTTGCTTGCTTATATTAATTCTGTGCACATTGTTGACAGCAAGTTGCATGAGTAGGGGAAGCCTTGAACCACAATCTTACTCGTGTTGCTTGTTGTTGTATGTTAAACTAGTTGAATAGCCTGACGGTGCCAACTAGGAGTAACGCGCTAGGATAGGCAATTACTACTTTGATCGGATTCGTAGTTGTTTAGTCTAGTTCAAGAATTAATAGCACATGAACTTTGATCGGAACATGCGCACATGTTAGGAAGCCTTGACCAGACACTAACTTAAGTAAAACCAAGCTATAGACGTTTAGAGTCGATGATAAGGAATACACTCATAGAGGATTGTCTTCGCCGATACTTCTCATAGTCATAGTACTTAATCTCTACTGCCTGCGCACGTCTAGTGCAATTCCTGCGTTTACGACTGTTTACTCGCGCATAGCGCAACCCCAATCACTCACACCCCCATTTTTGTAAGTGTAGGTCACTGGTTAAAGCTGAACTGCTTGCTCCCTGTGGAGATCGACCCTTACTTAACCGATGTACTAGTGGAAGAGGAAGGATTAATTTGACGCGTACAACGACGCGCGATCAAATTTTGGCGCCGTTGCCGGGGAGCAACACAGCTAAGTTTTAGCTAGTTTACGTTTTTCCTTTTTAGTAACTAGTTATTTTCAGTTTGTTTTGTTTTCTTGTTGTTGTTTCTGACAGCCCGCAATCACCATTAGCCTGCGCAACCTTGAAACAGTTGCGCTGCGCAGATTCTAGTTGCGCACTGACAGACGCAACAGCTTTGTTATCTTTTAATTTTGTTTTCTTTGAGATTTAGAACAGGTTATGGAAGATAACAGTGTCGTTGGGGACAATTTAGGGGACAGAACCCCGGAAGAAGCAAGAGCACATAACCGCGCAGCCCTTTTCAGAGAGGAAGTGCAGCGCGAGGTTGAAACAAGGATGGCCGCTGAGCTGTATAATGCGCCACCCGCGCGACAAGCTGCGCGACGCAGAACAGTGCGCGAGATGTCAGCCCCAATCACAGTTAACCAGCCATGGTGCATCATGCTTCCGCCAGACGGTCATTTCGAACTAAGGAGCTCGCTCATTCATCACATGCCCAAGTTCCACGGGATGAACAACGAAAATCCAGTCAAGCATGTGCGAGAGTTCCTAGTCATCTGCGAGAACATGAAGACCGAAGGGGAAAGCGATGTGGCGCTGAAAATGAAGGCATTCCCATTTTCACTGTGTGACACGGCCAGACATTGGTTGATGAACTTACCAGCCGGATCAATTCACACATGGGAGCAGCTGCAAAAGAAGTTCCTGGACAAATTCTATCCCGCAGAAAAGATCGCGCTACTCAGGAGGGAACTGGCCGCACCTAGGCAGAGCGCAGGAGAGTCGCTGTTAGAGTATTACGAGCGTTTCAGGGAGCTAGAGGCCAACTGCTACAATCATGGCCTGCCTCAAAATGTGCTGATAGAGAACTTCCTGAATGGACTGCTACCCATGGAGCTGAGGCTATTGAACGCATGCGCAGGAGGCGACATTTGCAACATGTATCCAGAAGACGCGTGGCAGCTGATAAAAGACTCTACTGGGCAGGTAAGATATCAGCTAACACTTGAAAATAGTCGTGCTCGTCCTGTGCATCAGGTAGAAACAAGCGCTGAGATCAAGGAAATGAAGGCCATGCTGCAGAAGTTGATGAGTGCGCAAAGCGCACAACCAGTTGCGCCAAAGGTATGTGAATTCTGCAGGTCCACCGAGCACAAGACTGATGAATGTCCCACGCTATTTGAAGAATCTAGAGATGTCAATGCTCTTGGAGGATGGGATAATCGAGGACCACAGAGACAGAATCAGTCGCGCTTTGGGCTGGTCGCAAATGGATTCAGATGGAAGGAGGAAAATAATTTCCAGAGGCAGTCCACAGATCAGCGCGCGCCACAGCAGACGCAACAAGCTGCGCCCTACAATCCACCGCATCGCCGCACTGACGCACCAGCGCATAACAACCAGCAACCGAGGCGATCTTTGGAAGATATCGTGGGGCAGCTAGCGGACACAGTGCGCAAAAATGACGAGAAGTATGACAAGAGGTTCGAATCCATTGAAAAACAGCTATCACAGATCGCTACCACGGTGTATGAGCTAAAGAAGAGCGATGGCAACCTGCCTTCGCAAGTGATTCAGAACCCCAAAGGAGGAGTCAATGCAGTGACACTGAGGACTGGGCGCACAATAGGAACAGAGCAGACCGCGAAGGCGCCCGCGCAACCAGCTGCGCAAGTCCCGGATCCAGCAGAACAGAATGCGCAACCAGAGCAAGACGCGCAACCAGAAGTGCAAGCCACAAGCCAGCAGGGCGAAGCGCCAGGTATAACACAATTAAAAGACAAGGGCACGAATCGTACTAACATACCTGCGCCTTTCCCTGTGCAGGCACCCTTGGCTAGGAAGCAAGCGCTGGATAAGGAGCTATACGAGTTATTCAGTAAGGTGGAAATAAACATTCCCCTTATTGAAGCAGTTCGGCAGATCCCTAGGTATGCGAAGTTTTTGAAGGAGCTGTGCACAAACAAGACGAGGAAAGGCGAGTGCGCACAGGTAATGCTAAATGCGCAGGCCTCAGCAATCGTGCAACATAAGGTAACACCTAAGTGCCGAGACCCAGGTACGTTCACCATCCCATGCACTTTAGGTAAAACCACAGTAAGCAATTGCATGATTGATTTAGGCGCATCCATCAATTTGTTACCCTATTCCCTATATGCGACATTGCGCCTTGGACCACTAAAGCCTGCAGGTCTCACCATTCAGCTAGCAGATCGGTCTTGCAAACAACCTGCAGGCATGATAGAGGATGTTCTTGTGCGAGTGGGAGAGCTGGTGTTCCCAGCAGATTTTTATGTGCTAGAAATGGAGGGTGAATCAAGCACCAGCAGTACGCAGATCCTACTGGGCCGACCTTTTCTGATGACCGCGCGCACTAAGATAGACGTGTGGAGGGGCACACTCTCCATGGAAGTTGATGGCGAAGAAATCCATTTCAATATATTCAAGGGGATGCAGCACCCACATGAGCACGCCACAGTGCACGCGATGGACAGCATTGATGATTTAGTCACAGATGCGCAATGTGCAAGCACAACGGTAGGACCAGAGCCACTGGCACAGGCAGAGTTGGAGGAGCAGGAAGCCGAGCTGACCAGTGCTGAACCAGAATCCAAGCAGGTACACGATATAGTTCATATTTGCACTGCTACTAAAATCTTGCCCTCTATTGAACAGGCACCCAAGATCGAGCTGAAGCAACTTTCAGAGCACCTCAAATACATTTTCTTAGGAAATGAGGACACCCTGCCAGTGATCATAAAGAAAGGATTAGAAGAGGAGCAGGAAGCGCGCTTACAGCAGGTGGTGCGCAAGAACCAGCGCGCCATAGGATGGACACTTGCCGATCTGCGTGGAGTGAGCCCAGACGTATGCATGCATAGAATTCTGTTGGAAGATGGTGCCAAACCATCCAAGGAGGCTCATCACAGATTGAATCCAAATATGATGGAGGTAGTGCAAAAGAAGATCCTGAAGTTGCTTGACGCGGGAGTCATTTACCCGGTCTCAGATAGCAAATGGGTCAGTCCAGTGCACGTTGTGCCAAAAAAGGGAGGAATCACAGTGGAAGAGAATGCGCAGGGCGAGCTAGTTCCCAAGCGCATTCAGACTGGATGGCGCATGTGCATCGACTACAGGAAGCTTAACGCAGTCACGCGCAAGGACCATTTCCCGCTACCCTTCATGGACCAAATGCTGGACAGATTAGCAGGAAAGCCCTATTTTTGCTTCTTGGATGGATATTCAGGGTACAACCAGATACCCATAGCTGCGGAGGATCAGGAGAAGACCACGTTCACCTGCCCGTTCGGTACATTTGCGTTTCGGGCATGTCATTTGGGCTGTGTAATGCGCCAGGTACCTTCCAACGCCTTGTCATGAGCATTTTTTCTGATATGATTGGTATATGCATAGAAGTGTTCATGGATGATTTTACCGTATATGGAGGTACCTTTGATGCTTGCCTAACTCATCTTGATAAGGTCTTAGTGCGCTGCATTTCTAAGAACCTAGTACTCAATTATGAAAAATGTCATTTCATGGTAACGCATGGTGTAGTACTAGGACATATCATCTCAGAGGAGGGAATCAAGGTAGATAAAGCTAAAATTGATCTTATTTCTAATCTACCTTATGCCACTAACGTGCGCGATGTCAAGTCATTCCTTGGGCATGCCGGGTTATACAGGCGTTTTATAAAAGACTTCTCTAAAATTTGTATACCCCTGTCTAACCTCTTGCAAAAGGATGTGTGCTTCGACTTTACTGATGAGTGCAGGGCCGCATTTGATAAGCTAAAGGAGGCGCTGACCAGTGCGCCAGTGATGCGCGCGCCAGACTGGAACCTGCCATTTGAATTGATGTGCGACGCAAGCAATTACGCAGTAGGTGCAGTCCTGGGGCAGAGGAACTACCCTGGAGTAACGCGCTAGGATAGCCAATTACGTATTATGCGTCGCGCACACTGGACGCTGCGCAGAGGAACTACACCACCACGGAGAAGGAGCTTCTGGCAATTGTGTTTGCGCTGGAGAAGTTTCGTGCATATGTTCTAGGCGTCAGGGTCATCATATACACAGACCACGCAGCTATTCGCTACCTAATGTCCAAGAAAGAAACTAAGCCGCGCCTGATGCGCTGGGTGCTCCTACTTCAGGAATTTGACTTGGAGATCAAAGACAAGAAGGGCACGGAGAACACAGTTGCGGACCACCTGAGCAGGATCGTGAAGGAGGAGGAGCTAGGGCGGATCACGGAGACATTCCCTGATGAGCATCTGATGGCGCTGACGGGTAAGGTACCATGGTATGCGCACATTGCGAATTACCTGGTCACAGGTACGTTTCCTCCTCATTTCAATAAAACCCAGTGCATGAGATTGAAACATGAGTCCAAGCATTACCTTTGGGATGATCCATATATGCTCAGAATAGGACCAGATCAGATATTGAGACGCTGCATGCCTGATCGCGCGTCGTTGTGCGCGTCAAATATAATCCTTCCTCTTTCACTAGTACAGCGGTTAAGTAAGGGTCGATCTCCACAGGGAGCAAGTAGTTCAGTTTTAGCCAGTGACCTACACTTATGAAATTGGGGGGTGAGTGATTGGTTTTGCGCGATGCGCGAGTAAACAGTCGTAAAACGCAGGAAATTGCACTAGACGTGCGCAGGCAGTAGAGATTAAGTACTATGACTATGAGAAGTATCGGCGCAGACAATCCTCTATGAGTGTATTCCTTATCATCGACTCTAAATGTCTATAGCTTGGTTTTACTTAAGTTAGTGTCCGGTCAAGGTAGTAATTGGTTATCCTAGCGCGTTACTCCTAGTTGGCACCGTCAGGCTATTCAATTAGTTTAACATACAACAACAAGCAACACGAGTAAGATTGCGGTTCAAGGCTTCCCCTACTCATGCAACTAGCTGCCAACAATGTGCACAGAATTAATATAAGCAAGCAAGCTATGCATTAAGCGCAAGTCTCAAAAGAAATACTCATAGATTCATGCCCAACCGATACTAAGCGTTTAGCTAGACATGCTAGTAGTAAACATCATAGAAACAGTAAATAATAACTAAGGTGTCCAAGAGAACAATAGCAAACAGTGCGTGCAGGTTGCAGTCTTGGTTGGCGCAATCGGCTAGCGCAAATCCTCTCAACAAGCTCGTGTGTTTTCCAGTGCTGGCGCGCAGTGCCTCCTTTGTGTACGAATTGTGAATCCTAATACTTGTCTCTTAACCCTAGCCTCCTTCTCTTCTTTATATACTGCTCAGAGGCTCACTCTTGGCAACTTCCAAATCTGGTCGTGTTAGGATTTGGAAACACCGCCATCTGCGCCTGGCGCACGGCATGTGCATAGCGCAATCGGTTAGCGCACCGAGGTCGATTCTGCCAATTTCTTCTGTTTGCGCCGCTAGCTCTGCAGGCTGTGTGATGCGCGTCCTAAACGCTGCCTGTTAGCGCGTATCCGACTTAGGCCCTTGTTCTGCCCTGAAATACAAAAACACTGGAAACCAGTAATCTTGTACATAAAATATCACAAACAACCATAGGGTTGTGATCTAAATAATGCGTATAAATAGGCTCTATCAAACCCTCCACACTTGCCCCTTGTTCGTCCTCGAACAAGCACTCAAGCACGGATACTACTACCTCTCTGGAGTCTAGCGCACAGTCTTGCACTCTGGCGCGATCTGCACTACTGATCATCTTGCGCTGCTCTACCACCTTCGCACAACTGCTGTCAACAGTTTAAGTATAGTGATTTCGAAATTCATTACCTCTCAGCTGGGATGAAGATCATTTCGGATGGCTGGGAGATAGCTCTTTATAGGCGCCAGGTTGTCAGCTCTCACTCCGAGGATGGGTATATGGTTAACAGCGCAAGCTTCTTCCCGAGCGTGATTCTTCCGCGCATTTCCTGGGAACTCAAGCCTTTTGATGATTTTCTATGGATTTTTGCGCTCGCTGGTCCTTATTTTGCGCATGCTGATTCTTTTGTAGCGCATATCATCTGCTGGTATTTTTTTCTTTTGTACAGCTTTGTCTATGATTCCTATCTTTCCCAGAACGGTTCCAGTCTCGGCCTCCGGATAACAGCTATGGAACAACGCCCCGCTCTCCCTCCATGGTCTGTCTGCGCTGGTCGGCGCACGCGTTTACACCCGCGCCCGCCTTCCTTAGCTTAACTACCAGAGAGAAGGTGGTCTGTTTTCCCACCTCGCCACGCTGTTGGGTATCTCGCCTTTGGCATCTGCGTGACTGAGCGCGCTCTCTTGTTCCGAAGGTCGCGAAGCACAGGCCTCCACTCGCGCTCTCGACCATATACCTCACCTCTGAAGCTCGAACGACTAACCGCCTCTCTAGAGCGTGTCTGTCAACTTCACATCCCCTGTATATCCCAACTAACAGGAGGAGAAAAACGAAAAAAATACTAAAAACAGTTGATAGCGCACGGCGCAAAATGGGTAGCGCAAACAAGCTGAACAGTACGCGCAACCCGCACTCAAGCGCACTACTGCTACTGTTTCCTTCAATAAAACTAAGCTACACTATAAAGCTAAAAAAAAAACGTGAAATGTAAGTGTAACGCTCCCCCCCCCACACTTAAACAGAGACGTGTCCCCACGACTCAAGCTCAAGCGCACGGAGGATGCGCACACGCATGCAAGCGAAAATGAAGAACATAAAAATGAAGAACAGATAGTCAGCGCAAATATAGCATAGGGGCACAAAATATGTGGCACAAGAGTTCAGCACACAAGTATAGCAACAGAATATCAAAATAAAGTTCAGCATATAAAGGAAAATAGACACCACCCGAAAGAAATAATGCACTCCCCCCCGCAGCTCTAGAGGTCATCTGAGCTGGACGCAGCCGCTGAACTATGCGCCTCCTCCTCTGAAGAATCCGTCATATATTCGGAGCTGGAGGAAGGCGGTACAATTGATAGGGCGACAGGCTGCGCCTCGCCGTCATCCTCTGAAACGCGGTCCCATAGCGATTCTGAGCTGGTGCTAATGATGGGTTCGGCTATAGGGGACCTTGGAATGGACGGCTGGGCAGGGGAAGGTGCGGGTACTTGGTCTGGGTCGGGGGTGGGTTCTGCTGGTGCTGGGGCTGATGGTGCAGGTACTGACTCTGTGGTTGGCGCTGGGGCTGGTGCTGGTACTGGTGAGGGTGCTGCTGGATATACTGGGGGCTGAGTAGGTGGGCTGGCTGGCTGATGCGGCTCACTGAAGGACCCTGGAGGTGGCCGGTGCAGGCTGAGGAGAGGGGGAATCGCGTCTCCAAATCTCCACCCTGAAGGTGGGCTCATGCTTAAGTCCGCCCCCTCTGGCGCTAAATATTCGAGCACACGCATGACGTTGAACATCATGCGCTGCTCTGCTGATGCTTCCTCAGGCGCCTCCTCAGCCTCGGTCCTTGGGCGCTTTCCGCGTGCATGAGGGGGAGAATCCTCGATGGAAATGGTAACTGGCTCCCCTTGTGGTGCACGGGCCCTCTGGTGCGCTCCAGTCTGCGCGCGGGTCCTCGCGCGCCTGACTGGAGGCACAACTGGCTCTGGGGCCTCGTCCTCCTCCATGTCCTGCGCGGCCTCTGCTGCCTGCGCACTGCTCTCTGCCCTTGGCCTTGGCACTCTGGCCGGCTGCAGGCGGTAGCACCATTCCAATGAGCCATCTTCCCTCACAGCTACCGCCCTGATCTGCAGCATGTGGGCGCGGTCCAGAGGGACAGCCGGCACCATAGTGTGCTCTGGCACCTCGGGCTCTCCATGTAATGCCCGCAGCAGGTGCGTAATAATACCACCGCAAGTCAGCGGTCCCCTTGTGCTGACCCGGCTTCAGTGGACCACCATGTTCGAAACTAATAGCACCCTCCTTCCGTAATACAGCCCCTTTAAGATGTCCAAGTCCAGGAGGTTGATCTTGGGCACACCATTAAATCGCCCGATGACTGCATAAGCGACCAGGCGCCATAGGTAGAACATCCACGGGTCACGCAGCTCTCGTCCCCTGCTGCGCCCTGCGGAAAAGATTGGCCCGGTCGCCATCTCGCGCCAAGCCTCCTGGTTGGTGTGCGTGTCCATGTCTTCCTCGCGCACCTCAGTGTGCGCTTCAGCCTCTTAGCTGAGGAAATGTACCAGACGCCCCTATGTCGGTACCTGATCTCCTGGTTGCCCGCCTCCAGCGACGCTAAAAACTCGCACGTATCCTCCTTGTCTGATGCGCTGTTGAGTTCCAACAGCGCCTCCCAGCCTGCTAACGCCAGCCTCTCCACAACGAGGTCCTCCAGTCCAACCTCGCGCAGAAAGTCCCTGCTAACGTACGGAGTCCCGTACATGTCCTGCCTCAGAAATGCGGTGTACTTGCTGGCGAAAATAGCTGGGGTCTCTTGGTCCGCGGCAGGCTGCATTGTGGCTGGGGTGCTTGGGTCAACGCTGGTCAACACTCCTCAAACACTTCCAAAAATCCAAACTCCTCCGAATGCACTGAAACTTTCAACAACGGAGCGCCTACTGCCCGCCTACAAAACCCTCTAAACACCACTCCAATCGGCGCACTCTAATCTGGTGCGATTTCAAAACTCTAGAACACTCCTCCGTACAAAACCCTACTGGAATCGTGCTCAGATCTGGAGGAATGGTTACCTGGGGGTAGTGCGGTCGTGTGGTCCTTGAATCTCTCTACACTGAAGCTGGGATGAGTGCCGGACAGCGGGTGGAGGTGTGAAGGCGGGAGCTGCTGGTAACGGTCGAGTGTAAAAGTGCTGAAAATTTCTAAGTCCTGCCCTTATATACCCCTCTGACTGGCGCAGCTGTCCTGCGCACTGTGGTGCGCACGGACTTGCGCACTGCTGCTCGACTAAAAACTACAAGTCCTAAAATAACTAAAGACACTAGAAAAACTAAAAGAAAGACATGTAAAAGTAAAACGAGTCGGGTTACCTCCCGACAAGTGCCTTTGTTTAACGTCGTTGGCTCGACTGTACCTCGTTACGTGCCCAAATGTGTGCCAGCGACTTCCCCCACTCTTGCTCCTGAGTGATCCTGCGCTTGTTCATGGGTTGTGCTCTGCTTGGTCCTGCGCAAAGGGTGAGAAGGGTAGTCAACATGGATAGTATGTGAGAAGTCTGCAGTAACGAGGGTAGATGAAGAGGAAGAAGAAATGTGAGCAATAGTTTCCAGTTCTCCCTCTGGTGCCTCTGGCGCAGTAGCTAGCGCATCTGTTATCTCTGGCTCTGCCAACTCAATGTCACGCACTGTGTCGTCGCAAGGTTCTCCTAGATACCGTTTGACTCTCTGCCCTGTTAAGGTATATGGCATCCTTGACAAAACAAGTGCAAGAAGTTGCTACAACATCCCCTGAAGATTGAAGCTGAGGAAGCTGCAAAAGAAGGAGTCCAAAGATGAGAGGAGGATTGCCTAAGATTAGAAGGGTTCTTGGATTTTGTCAAAATGCCAAGGGGGAGATTGTCAAGGTATGTGGCATCATTGACAAACTCCTACAAAGTGCACTAGAGCCTGCTACAGCAAGTATGTAAAGAAAACAGCTGATGAAGAGCATTCCAGAGTGAGCAAACTCAGTAAGTGGCGCTCCAGATGAAGACATTAAGTGGCTAATGTCTTCACGAGGAGCACAACCTAATGTTGCCTTGGGGCGCTCGGAAATCTGGAAGAAGTCATGCAGACATCAGCTTGTGCAATTTGGGCATAGTGACTATCTCAGTGCTTAAGCAAGTGGGATAGCAACCTCTGGAGAGTAGGAGAAGTATTGCACACCTTCAGACAGCTTGTGCTACAGCAGATGCTGGAGCTAAAATGCTGTAGCAGAAATTCAAAGCTTTCTCGGAGATTGCGTTCAAACAACAAATCAGTGGACCGAAGGGCTTCCGGAAAGAGCTGAATATTCAGGAGAATATTTCTGGAGTGTCTCTCAAGAACAAGGAGCAGCTACAGCACAAGTGAACAAGGAGCAGCTACAGCAGGGGATGCTATAGCAGGAGTTTGTTCAAGTGGCTGTATCAACTGTCCAAATAGCAACAGTGTCCTAGGCTGGGTTAGAAGCCTTGGCAGCGCTGCGGAGCAATCCAGAGGTATTTCTAAATTAATGTCAAGTATTTTCCAGTGGGTTTCCTAGCCAGAGAAGGAGTCTTGAGTTGAGGATCAAAATCAAATCTAATCTCCTAGATTTTAGGAGATAATTGATCTTGTTGGGACAATTGCCTAAACCTGGACACTGCTAAAAGTGGTGCTGCTATTTAAGCTGAAGGTGTTCAGAGCAGAGAGGCTGATCGAAGCAGAGGGATACACGAGTGCATACACAGATTTCAGTGGGAGAATCTTTGGTGTGCGACGGAAGCTTTCTTCGATCATCACCCGTGAGCAGAGCGTTGAGCGCAGAGCTGTGGTGAGTATTGCAGAAGGGAATCAGGACTTGCAGAGTCTGATTCGTGCTTGATCTGGAAGCCAATTCAGAGCTGTGGAGCTTGTTGGTTGATCAAGGGCAGCCGCGGAAGAACTAACGGGTGGAAGGCTCGGTCGAGTGTCGTGCGGCAGTATTCGCGAGTGGCAGGTGGTCACTGAGTGAGGGGGAGTATTCCAGAGTGTGCAGCGCTCATGGAATCGTTCGATCGGCTCGGCAGAAGGCTTTGGAGCGACGCGGACAATTGTGCATCAGCTGTGTGTTACAGCAGTTGCTACAGCAACCCTGCTAAGTAGTGAAGTTTAGAATAGGCTGAGTTCTTTGAGGAGAAAGGAGCTATTCTAGATTGACATATTGTAGAGGGTGTGCAGGCACAAGTCAGAGCTTGTTCTGATTGTGCTGAGTGATCCACACAAGGTTGAGTAGCATAGGTTGCGTGAGTTGTAACCGTGTGTACTTGGAACCTTTGGTTGAGTGGATTGAGGACTGGAGAATTGTCCTCCCCAGACGTAGGCAGATTGGCCGAACTGGGTGAACAAATCTGTGCCTTGTTCATTGTTTGCTGAGACAATTTCTGAGTGAACAAGAGTGAGCTGCAGCAACTGCTTGTTCACAAAATCTGTCGAACTAAGACACTGTGAAATTTCAATTGGTATCAGAGCAGGAGCTTGACACACAGAGTTAAAGATCCTACAGTGTCTCTGAAGAAGCCAAGACAATGAAGGAAGGACAGAGCACAAGCAGACCTCCATTGTTGGAAGAAAGCAACTATGGATGTTGGAAGGCGGGAATGAAGGTCTTCCTAAAAATGATGGATGAGAAGACTTGGAGAGCAGTAGTGTCTGGATGGTCACACCCACTGATCATCGACGACAAAGGAGTTGCACTGGAGAAACCAGAGGAGTTATGGACAGCTGAAGAGGAAGCTGTAGCAACCAGTAACTCAAGAGCCTTGAACGCGATATTTGCCGCTGTTGACGCAAATAATTTCAGGCTGATCTCTGACTGTGAAGTTGCCAAGAAAGCATGGGAGATCCTTCAGACGACGCATGAAAGGATCAAGACTCCTGCTGCAAACTGGAGAGACGAAGATGGTGAAGCAGACTCGGAATTGATAAGCAATGTTGCTCTGACATCTGTAAATGATATGGAGAACACCGTTTCAACAAAGCCAGAAATTGTTCATGGTGTTGAGGAGTCAGACAGTGGTGATGATGAGGAAATCACTGAGGAGTCCATTGCCAAAAACTTTACCCTATTGCACGAAGAGTGTCTGCGAGTCATGGAGATCAACAAAGGATAGACTGCCAAAGTTTCAGACCTGCAAGATAAACAAGAGGAGCTGCTGAAGATGATCACTTCTCTTACGGATCAGGTTGCCCAGCAAGAAGAGAAGTTTGCTGCAGAGAAGGAAGAGCTCAACCTCTACCGGAAGACTACAAAGATGCTTAACAGTGGAACAAGCACTCTTGAAGATATTCTAGCTCGCCAAAGATATGGAGGAGGCTACTCTGGTCTTGGATACACTGGAGAAGAAGGTGCTGAAAGTACTGTATTCATCAAAGCTACGGAGCTAGAAGATGCTGAGATTGCAGTGGAGAAACCGGTCCTGTCCCAGAAACCAGTTCAGAAGAAGGTGCATAGAAGGGTGAACAAGAGGCTGCTACAGCAACCGGTGTATCAACCACCTGTAGCAGAAAAGAAACCTAGGTGCAAAAGTCGCAGATGTTATTTCTGTGATCGAGAGGGACACATTCAGAGGAGATGCCCGATCCTAAACAATTATTGGAGAACTCAGAGACCTCCCACAGACGGACAGCGTCGGATGAAGCCAAGGATTAGACGTTGCACCCTCAGCTCATCAAATCCGATGAAGGAACAACACTGTCCGATTGTGCATAGAAATCGCAGGTGCACTGGAGGGACAACGAGCTGGAGAATGAGGATCGAGAAGGATGCTGGCACAGAGAGGATGAGACACCGAAACAATGTCGAAAGGAAAGAAAGAGTTGCTGGTCACAACAAAACTCGGAAGCAGCATGTTCGAAAACCAGTACAAGTATGGGTGGAGAAGCAGCCACCTGATTTTCCCCCAAAGCCAACCAAAGAAGCACATGTTGACACATTGGAATGCCCTCTCCTGTGGAAGGAGAAGAGGCGTTGGCATACTCGTTGAGTTTAGCTATTATCCCCCTCTATCATTTGTGACAAAAAGGGGGAGAAGAGGAGAAGGGGAGAAGAAGAGAAGAGGTACTCTTATAGATGATGCTCAGGTTTTGTCAAAAATGCCAAGGGGGAGATTGTTAAGGTATATGGCATCCTTGACAAAACCAGTGCAAGAAGTTGCTACAACATCCCCTGAAGATTGAAGCTGAGGAAGCTGCAAAAGAAGGAGTCCAAAGATGAGAGGAGGATTGCCTAAGATTAGAAGGGTTCTTGGATTTTGTCAAAATGCCAGGGGGGAGATTGTTAAGGTATGTGGCATCATTGACAAACTCCTACAAAGTGCACTAGAGCCTGCTACAGCAAGTATGTAAAGAAAACAGCTGATGAAGAGCATTCCAGAGTGAGCAAACTCAGTAAGTGGCGCTCCAGATGAAGACATTAAGTGGCGCTCCAGATGAAGACATTAAGTGGCTAATGTCTTCACGAGGAGCGCAACCTAATGTTGCCTTGGGGCGCTCGGAAATCTGGAAGAGGTCATGAAGACATCAGCTTGTGCAATTTGGGCAGAGTGACTATCTCAGTGCTTAAGCAAGTGGTATAGCAACCTCTGGAGAGTAGGAGAAGTATTGCACACCTTCAGACAGCTTGTGCTACAGCAGATGCTGGAGCTAAAATGCTGTAGCAGAAATTCAAAGCTTTCTCGGAGATTGCGTTCAAACAACAAATCAGTGGACCGAAGGGCTTCCGGAAAGAGCTGAATATTCAGGAGAATATTTCTGGAGTGTCTCTCAAGAACAAGGAGCAGCTACAGCACAAGTGAACAAGGAGCAGCTACAGCACGGGATGCTATAGCAGGAGGTTGTTCAAGTAGCTGTATCAACTGTCCAAATAGCAGCAGTGTCCTAGGCTGCGTTAGAAGCCTTGGCAGCGCTGCGGAGCAATCCAGAGATATTGCTAAATTAATGTCAAGTATTTTCCAGTGGGTTTCCTAGCCAGAGAAGGAGTCTTGAGTTGAGGATCAAAATCAAATCTAATCTCCTAGATTTTAGGAGATAATTGATCTTGTTGGGACAATTGCCTAAACCTGGACACTGCTAAAATTGGTGCTGCTATTTAAGCTGAAGGTGTTCAGAGCAGAGAGGCTGATCGAAGCAGAGGGATACACGAGTGCATACACAGATTTCAGTGGGAGAATCCTTGGTGTGCGACGGAAGCTTTCTTCGATCATCACCCGTGAGCAGAGCGTTGAGCGCAGAGCTGTGGTGAGTATTGCAGAAGGGAATCAGGACTTGCAGAGTCTGATTCGTGCTTGATCTGGAAGCCAATTCAAAGCTGTGGAGCTTGTTGGTTGATCAAGGGCAGCCGCGGAAGAACTAACGGGTGGAAGGCTCGGTCGAGTGTCGTGCGGCAGTACTCGCGAGTGGCAGGTGGTCACTGAGTGAGGGGGAGAATTCCAGAGTGTGCAGCGCTCGTGGAATCGTTCGATCGGCTCGGCAGAAGGCTTTGGAGCGACGCGGACAATTGTGCATCAGCTGTGTGTTACAGCAGTTGCTACAGCAACCCTGCTAAGTAGTGAAGTTTAGAATAGGCTGAGTTCTTTAAGGAGAAAGGAGCTATTCTAGATTGACATATTGTAGAGGGTGTGCAGGCTCAAGTCAGAGCTTGTTCTGATTGTGCTGAGTGATCCACACAAGGTTGAGTAGCATAGGTTGCGTGAGTTGTAACCGTGTGTACTTGGAACCTTTGGTTGAGTGGATTGAGGACTGGAGAATTGTCCTCCCCAGACGTAGGCAGATTGGCCGAACTGGGTGAACAAATCTGTGCCTTGTTCATTGTTTGCTGAGACAATTTCTGAGTGATCAAGAGTGTGCTGCAGCAACTGCTTGTTCACAAAATCTGTCGAACTAAGACACTGTGAAATTTCATGCCCATTGACCTGAAAACGATGCCGGTGCTCGTTTTCTAATTCGATTGTTCCATAGGGAAGAACCTTGGTGACTGTACGGTCCCGTCCATTTGCTGCGCAGCTTTCCAGGCATGAGCTTCAGGCGTGATGAGAATAATAATACCTGGTCTCCTGGCTCAAAAGTGGGTCTGAGGATATGCTTGTCATGAAATGCCTTTGTCCGCTCCTTGTAATCGCGCAGTCCCTCATAGGCATCCAGGCACAGCTCTTCTAATTCACTCAGCTCAAACGCGCCTTCCTTGCCAGCCTCATCCAGGTTCAGGTTGCAAATGAGTAAGGCCCAATATGCTTTGTGCTCTAGCTCTACTGGCAGGTGGCATGCTTTTCCGTAGACCAACCGAAACGGTAAAGTCCCTATTGGTGTCTTATGCGCAGTGCGGTATGCCCACAGCGCATCGTCCAAGCGCTGACTCCAATCCTTGCGAGATAGTCTCACAGTCTTCTCCAGGATGCGCTTGATCTCTCTGTTGGAGACCTCGGCCTGTCCATTTGTCTGAGGATGATAAGCGGTGGACGTCTTGTGGCGCACTCCGTAATGCTTGAAAACTTGCGCCACGATCCTGTTGCAAAAGTGCATCCCCTGGTCGCTGATGATTGCTTTAGGCACCCCGTACCTGCAAAAGATGTTAGTTTTCAGAAACTCAGCGACCGTCTTACCATCATCCTTCCGTGTGGCCTTAGCTTCGACCCATTTGGAGACATAATCCACCGCGACCAATATGTATTCATAGCCGGCAGACGGGGGAAATGGCCCCATGAAGTCGATTCCCCATATATCAAACACTTCATCTAGTAGAATTGGCGTCTGTGGCATCTCGTTGCGCGCTGATATGCCTCCTGTGCGCTGGCACCTGTCACAATTCCTGCAATAGTCAATGCGTCTCTAAACAGGTGCGGCCAATAAAATCCGCAGTCCAGGACCTTCCTGCTGGTGCGCTTGGGACCAAAGTGTCCTCCAGATGCGTGTGCATGACAAAACATCAAAACAAAGTTAAATTCATGGTCAAGCACGCAGCGCCTCAATATCTAATCAGGTCCTATTCTAAGCATATAAGGATCATCCCAAAGATAATGCTTGGACTCATGTTTCAATCTCATGCACTGGGTTTTATTGAAATGCGGAGGAAACGTACCTGTGACCAGGTAATTCGCAATGTGCGCATACCATGGTACCTTACCTGTCAGCGCCATCAGATGCTCGTCAGGAAATGTCTCAGTGATCTGCCCTGGCTCCTCCTCCTTCACGATCCTGCTCAGGTGGTCCGCAACTGTGTTCTCCGTGCCCTTCTTGTCTTTGATCTCCAGGTCGAATTCCTGCAGAAGGAGCACCCAGCGCATCAGGCGCGGCTTAGTTTCCTTCTTGGACATTAGGTAGCGGATGGCTGCGTGGTCTGTGTATATGATGACCCTGGCGCCAAGAACATATGCACGGAACTTCTCTAGCGCAAACACAATTGCCAGAAGCTCCTTCTCCGTGGTGGTGTAGTTCCTCTGCGCAGCGTCCAGTGTGTGCGATGCATAATAGATGGCGTGCGGTTTCTTGTCCCAGAACTGCACCTACTGCATAATCGCTTGCGTCGCACATCAGTTCAAATGGCAGGTTCTAGTCTGGTGCGCGCATCACTGGCGCACTGGTCAGTGCTTCCTTCAGCTTATCAAACGCGGCCCTGCACTCATCAGTAAAATCGAAACACACATCCTTTTGCAAGAGGTTAGACAGGGGTATACAAATTTTAGAAAAATCCTTTATGAAGCGCCTGTAAAACCCAGCGTGCCCGAGGAATGACTTCACGTCGCGCACGCTAGTGGCATAAGGTAGATTAGAAATAAGGTCTATCTTAGCTTTGTCTACCTTGATCCCCTCCTCTGAGATGATGTGTCCTAGCACTACACCATGCGTTACCATGAAATGACATTTTTCATAATTGAGTACTAGGTTCTTAGAGATGCAGCGCTCTAAAACCTTATCTAGATGAGTTAAGCACGCATCAAAGGTACCTCCATATACAGTAAAGTCATCCATGAACACTTCTATGCATATACCAATCATATCAGAGAAAATGCTCATGACAAGGCGTTGGAACGTACCTGGCGCGTTGCACAGCCCAAATGACATGCGCCGAAACGCAAATGTACCGAACGGGCAGGTGAACGTGGTCTTCTCCTGATCCTCCGCAACTATGGGTATCTGGTTGTACCCTGAATATCCGTCCAAGAAACAAAAACAGGGCTTACCTGCTAATCGATCCAGCATCTGATCCATGAAGGGTAGCGGGAAATGGTCCTTGCGCGTGACTGCGTTAAGCTTCCTGTAGTCGATGCACATGCGCCATCCAGTCTGAATGCGCTTGGGAACTAGCTCGCCCTGCGCATTCTCCTCCACTGTGATTCCTCCCTTCTTAGGCACAACGTGCACTGGACTGACCCATTTGCTATCCGAGATGGGGTAAATGACTCCTGCGTCAAGCAACTTTAAGATCTCCTTCTGCACTACCTCCATCATATTTGGGTTCAATCTGCGCTGAGCCTCCTTGGATGGTTTGGCACCATCTTCTAACAGAATTCTATGCATGCATACGTCTGGGCTCACTCCACACAGATCTGCCAGTGTCCATCCTATAGCGCGCTGATTCCTGCGCAGCACCTGCTGTAAACGCACTTCCTGCTCCTCTTCTAATCCTTTCTTTATGATCACTGGCAGGGTGTCTTCATTTCCCAGGAAAATGTATTTGAGGTGTTCTGGAAGTTGCTTCAGCTCGACCTTTGGTGCCTGTTCAATGGAGGGCAAGATTTTATTGGCAGTGCAAATATGAACTATATCGTGTACCTGTTTGTGTTCTGGTTCAGCACTGCTCAGCTCCTCGTCTTCCTGCTCCTCCAACTCTGCCTGTGCCAGTGGCTCTGGTCCTATTGTTGCGCTTGCACATTGCGCATCTGAGACTAAATCGTCAATGCTGTCCATCGCGTGCACTGTGGCGTCCTCGTGTGGGTGCTGCATCCCCTTGAATATATTGAAATGGATTACTTCGCCATCAACCTCCATGGAGAGCGTGCCCCTCCACACGTCTATCTTCGTGCGCGCGGTCATCAGGAAAGGTCTGCCCAGTAGGATCTGAGCACTGCTGGTGCTTGATTCACCCTCCATTTCCAGCACATAAAAATTTGCTGGGAACACCAGCTCTCCTACTCGCACAAGAACATCCTCTATCATGCCTGCAGGTTTTTTGCAAGACCGATCTGCTAGCTGAATAGTGAGACCTGCAGGCTTTAGTGGTCCAAGGCGCAATGTCGCATATAGGGAATAAGGTAACAAATTGATAGATGCGCCTAAATCAATCATGCAATTGCTCACTGTGGTCTTACCTAAAGTGCAAGGGATAGTGAATGTACCTGGGTCTCGGCACTTAGTTGGTACCTTATGTTGCACGATCGCTGAGGCCTGCGCATTGAGCATTACCTGTGCGCATTCGCCTTTCCTTCGCTTATTTGTGCACAGCTCCTTTAAAAACTTGGCGTACCTGGGAATCTGCCGAACTGCTTCAATAAGGGGAATGTTGATTTCCACCTTGCTGAATAACTCGTATAGCTCTTTGTCCAGCGCTTCCTTTCTAGCCGATGGTGCTTGCACAGGAAAAGGTGCAGGTATATTAGTACGTTTCGTGCCCTTGTCATTTATTTGTGTTATACCTGGCGCTTCGCCCTGCTGGCTTGTGGCTGGCACTTCTGGTTGCGCATCTTGCTCTGGTTGCGCATTCTGTTCTGCTGGATCCGGGACTTGCGCAGCTGGTTGCACGGGCGCCTTCGTGGTCTGCTCTGCTCCTATTGTGCGCCCAGTCCTCAGTGTTACTGCATTGACTCCTCCTTTGGGGTTCTGAATCACTTGCGAAGGCAGGTTGCCATCGCTCTTTTTTAGCTCATATACCGTGGTAGCGATCTGTGATAGCTGCTTTTCAATGGACTCGAACCTCTTGTCGTACTTCTCGTCATTTTTGCGCACTGTGTCTGCTAGCTGCTGATAGAGCCTAGTTATACACATTATTTAGGTCATAACCCTATGCTTGTTTGCAATATTTCATGAGCAAGATTACTCGTTTCCAATGTTTTTGTATATCAGGTCAGAACGAGTCCTTGAGTCGGATACGCGCTAACAGGCAGCGTTCTAGGAGTGAAAGATCAGCCTGCGGAGCTAGCGGCGCAAACAGAAGAAGAAATGGCGAAAGACAGCAGAGGTGCGCTACCCGATTGCGCCAATCAATGCTGTGCGCCAGGCGCAAAGTCCCAGTGACCAGATTTGGAAGTTGCCAAAAGATGAAACTTCCTGGGCACTATTTAAACAAAGAAAGTCTAGGGTTTCAAGAGATCGGAACATCATCACTCAGCGGCATTCCAGAGGCACTGCGCGGCAGAACTGGAAAACACACGGACCTGTCAAGGAGAGTTGCGCCAGCCGACTGCGCCAGCCAAGAGAAGACACTGCACGCACTATTTGCTACCGTTTTCTCTGATACAGTAGTTGTTATTTACTATTTTATGATGTTTACCACTAGCATGTCTAGCTAAACACTTAGTGTTGGTCGAGCATGAACCTATGATGTATTACCTTTGAGACTTGAGCTTAATGCATAGTTTATTTACTTGTATTAATTCTGTGCGTACTGAGACAGTTAGTTGCATGAGTAGGGGAAGCCTTGAACCGCAATCTTACTTGTGTTGCTTGCTTGTCACCTGTTAAACTAGTTGCATGCGTAGGGGAAGCCTTGAACCGCAAACTTACCGTGACAATTAGGAGTAACGAGTTAGGGTAGGCAGTTGCTACTGTGACAGGATTCGCAGCTGTTTAGTCTAGTTCTAGGATTAATAGCACATGAACTTTGAACGGAACATGCGCGTGTGTTAGGAAGCCTTTACCGGACACTAACCCAAGTAGGACACAAACTATAGACATTTAGAGTCGATGATAAGGAATGCATTCATAGAGGATTGTCTGCCCAGCACTTCTCATAAACATAGTATCTCATCTATACTGCTTGCGCACGTCTAGTGCAATTTCCTGCGTTACGATATTCACTGCTACTCGCGCATCGCGCAAAACCCCCAATCACTCACGCAACCCCCGTTTTCTTAAGTGTAGGTTACTGGCTAAGACTCACTGCTTGCTCCCTGTGGAGATCGACCCTTACTTAACCGCTGTACTAGTGGGAGAGGAAGGATTATATTTGACGCGCACGACGACGCGCGATCAGCTGCCCCACGATATCTTCCAAAGATCGCCTCGGTTGCTGGTTGTTATGCGCTGGTGCGTCAGTGCGGCGATGCGGTGGATTGTAGGGCGCAGCTTGTTGCGTCTGCTGTGGCCCGCGCTGATCTGTGGACTGCCTCTGGAAATTGTTCTCCTACTTCCATCTGAATCCATTTGCTGCCAGTCCAAAGCGCGGCTGATTCTGCCTCGGTGGCCCTCTGTTGTCCCATCCTCCGAGAGCATTGACATCTCCAGATTCCTCAAATAGGGTGGGACATTCATCAGTCTTGTGCTCGGTTGATCTGCACAATTCACATACCTTTGGCGCAACTGGTTGTGCGCTTTGCGCACTCATCAACTTCTGCAGCATGGCCTTCATTTCCTTGATCTCAGCGCTTGTTTCTACCTGATGCACAGAACGAGTACGACTATTTTCAAGTGTTAGCTGATGTCTTACCTGACCAGCAGAGTCTCCTATCAGCTGCCACGCGTCTTCTGGATACATGTTGAAATTGTCGCCTCCTGCGCATGCGTTCAATAACCTCAGCACCATGGGCAGCAGTCCATTCAGGAAGTTCTCTATTAGCACATTCTGGGGCAGGCCATGATTGTAGCAGTTGGCCTCTAGCTCCCTGAAACGCTCGTAATACTCTGACAGTGACTCTCCTGCGCTCTGCCTTGGCGCGGCCAGTTCCCTCCTGAGTAGCGCGATCTTTGCTGCGGGATAGAATTTATCCAGGAACTTCTTCTGCAGCTGCTCCCATGTGTGAATTGATCCGGCTGGTAAGTTCATCAACCAATGTCTGGCTGTGTCACACAGTGAAAATGGGAATGCCTTCATCTTCAGCGCCTCATCGCTCTCCCCTTTGGTCTTCATGTTCTCGCATATGACTAGGAACTCTCGCACATGCTTGACTGGATTTTCATTGTTCATCCCGTGGAACTTGGGCATGTGATGGATGAGCGAGCTCCTTAGCTCAAAATGACCGTCTGGTGGATGCACGATGCACCATGGCTGGTTAACAGTGATAGGGGCTGACATCTCGCGCACTGTTCTGCGTCGCGCAGCTTGTCGCGCGGGTGGCGCATTGTACAATTCAGCGGCCATCCTTGCTTCAACCTCGCGGTTATGTGCTCTTGCTTCTTCCGAGGTTCTGTCCCCCAAGTTGTCTCCTACGACACTGTTATCCTCCATATCCTGTTCTATATCTCAAAGAAAACGAAATTAAAAGATAACTAATGTTGTTACGTCTGTCAGTGCGCAACTAGAATTTGGGCAGCGCAACTGTTTCAAGGTTGCGCAGGCTAATGGTGATTGCGCGCTGTCAGAAACAACAACGAGAAAACAAAACAAACTGAAATAACTAGTTACTAAAAGGAAAAAACGTAAACTAGCTAGAACTTAGCTGTGTTGCTCCTCGGCAACGGCGCCAAAATTTGATCCCGCGTCGTTGTGCGCGTCAAATATAATCCTTCCTCTTCCACTAGTACAGCGGTTAAGTAAGGGTCGATCTCCATAGGGAGCAAGTAGTTCAGTTTTAGCCAGTGACCTACACTTATGAAATTGGGGGGTGAGTGATTGGTTTTGCGCGATGCGCGAGTAAATAGTCGTAAAACGTAGGAAATTGCACTAGACGTGCGCAGGCAGTAGAGATTAAGTACTATGACTATGAGAAGTATCGGCGCAGACAATCCTCTATGAGTGTATTCCTTATCATCGACTCTAAATGTCTATAGCTTGGTTTTACTTAAGTTAGTGTCTGGTCAAGGCTTCCTAACATGTGCGTATGTTCCGATCAAAGTTCATGTGCTATTAATTCTTGAACTAGACTAAACAACTACGAATCCGATCAAGGTAGTAATTGCCTATCCTAGCGCGTTACTCCTAGTTGGCACCGTCAGGCTATTCAACTAGTTTAACATACAACAACAAGCAACACGAGTAAGATTGCGGTTCAAGGCTTCCCCTACTCGTGCAACTAGCTGCCAACAATGTGCACAGAATTAATATAAGCAAGCAAGCTATGCATTAAGCGCAAGTCTCAAAGGAAATACTCATAGATTCATGCCCAACCGATACTAACCGTTTAGCTAGACATGCTAGTAGTAAACATCATAGAAACAGTAAATAATAACTAAGGTGTCCAAGAGAACAATAGCAAACAGTGCGTGCAGGTTGCAGTCTTGGCTGGCGCAATCGGCTAGCGCAAATCCTCTCAACAAGCTCGTGTGTTTTCCAGTCCTGGCGCGCAGTGCCTCCTTGGTGTACGAATTGTGAATCTTAATACTTATCTCTTAACCCTAGCCTCCTTCTCTTCTTTATATACTGCTCAGAGGCTCACTCTTGGCAACTTCCAAATCTGGTCGTGTCAGGATTTGGAAACACCACCATCTGCGCCTGGCGCACGGCATGTGCATAGCGCAATCGGTTAGCGCACAGAGGTCGATTCTACCAATTTCTTCTGTTTGCGCCGCTAGCTCTGCAGGCTGTGTGATGCGCGTCCTAAACGCTGCATGTTAGCGCGTATCCAACTTAGGCCCTTGTTCTGCCCTGAAATACAAAAACACTGGAAACCAGTAATCTTGTACATAAAATATCGCAAACAAGCATAGGGTTGTGATCTAAATAATGCGTATAAATAGGCTCTATCAGTGCCTGACCATGAAACTAACTCTGTTTTGATGTTTTGTCATACGCACGCATGTGGAGGACACTTTGGTCCCAAGCGCACAAGCAGGAAGATCCTGGATAGCGGATTTTATTGGCCGCACCTGTTCAGAGACGCATATAACTACTGCAGGAACTGTGACAGGTGCCAGCGCACAGGAGGCATATCAGCGCGCAATGAGATGCCGCAGACGCCGATTCTAGTGGATGAAGTGTTTGATATATGGGGGATTGACTTCATGGGGCCATTTCCTCCATCTGCCGGATACGAATACATATTGGTGGTAGTGGATTATGTCTCCAAATGGGTCGAAGCTAAGGCCACACACAAGGATGATGGTAAGACGGTCGCTGAGTTTCTGAAAACTAACATCTTTTGCAGGTACGGGGTGCCTAAGGCAATCATCAGCGACCAGGGGACGCACTTTTGCAACAGGATCGTGGCGCAAGTTTTCAAGCATTATGGAGTGCGCCACCAGACGTCCACTGCTTATCATCCTCAGACAAATGGACAGGCCGAGGTTTCCAACAGAGAGATCAAGCACATCATGGAGAAGACTGTGAGACCATCGCGCAAAGATTAGAGCCAGCGCCTGGACGACGCGCTGTGGGCATACCGCACTACGCATAAGACGCCCATCGGGACTTCACCGTTTCGGTTGGTCTATGGAAAAGCATGCCACCTGCCAGTAGAGTTAGAGCACAAAGCATACTGGGCCTTACGCATTTGCAACCTGAACTTAGATGAGGCCGGAAAGGAGCGCGCATTTGAGCTCAGCGAATTAGAAGAGCTGCGCCTGGATGCCTATGAGGGACTGCGCGATTACAAGGAGCGGACAAAGGCGTTTCATGACAAGCATATACTCAGACGCTCTTTTGAGCCGGGAGACCAGGTATTATTATTCTCATCACGCCTAAAGCTCATGCCTGGAAAGCTGCGCAGCAAATGGACAGGACCGTACACAGTCACCAAGGATTTCCCCTATGGAACAATCGAGTTAGAAAACGAGCACCGACATCGTTTTCAGGTCAATGGGTAGAGATTCAAACGGTATCTAGGAGAACCTTGGGACGACACAGTGCGCGATATTGAATTGGCAGAACCTGAGATAGCAGATGCACAGGTTGCTGCGCCAGAGGCACCACCAGATGCACCGGAGGGAGAACTGGGAACTATTGCTCTTCATCTACCCTCGTTACTGCAGACTTCTCGCATCTTATTAACCATGCTGACTACCCTTTTTATCCTTTGCGCAGGACCACAGAATGCGCCACACACGCACAAACGCGGGATCACTCAGGAGCAAGAGTGGGGGAGGTCGCTGGCACACATTCGGGCACGTAACGAGGTACAGTCGAGCCAACGACGTTAAACAAAGGCACTTGTCGGGAGGTAACCCGACTCGTTTTACTTTTACATGTCTTTCTTTTAGTTGTTCTAGTATCTTTTAGTTAGTTTAGGACTTGTAGTTTTTTTAGTCGAGCAGCAGTGCGCAGGTCCGTGCGCACTTCAGTGCGCAGGACAGCTGCGCCAGTCAGGGGGGTATATAAGGGCAGGACTTAGAAAATTTCAGCACTTTTTCACACTCGACCGTTGCAAGCAGTTTAGAGAGATTTCAGCACTTTTTCACACCCGCCTTCACACCTCCGCCCACTGTCCGGCGCTCAACCCAGCTTCAGTTTAGAGAGATTTGACGAGCACACAGCCGCACTCCACCCAGGTAACCTTTCCCCCCAGATTCGAGCAGATTCCAGTAGGGTTTGTACGGTGGAGGAGTGTTCTACGGTTTTGAAATCGCACCAGGTTAGAGTGCGCCGATTGGAGTGTTGTTTAGAGGGTTTTGTAGGCGGGCAGTAGGCGCCCCTTTGGTGAAAATTTCAGGGCATTCGGAGGAGTTTGGATTTTTTTGGAGAGTTTGAGGAGTGTTGACCAGCGTTGACCAGAGGGACCCAGCCACAATGCAGCCGGCCAGAGTGCCGCGGCCAAGAGCAGAGAGCAGTGCGCAAGCAGCAGAGGCCGTGCAGGAGATGGAGGAGGACGAGGCCCAAGAGCCAATTGTGCCTCCAGTCAGGCGCGCGGGGACCCGCCCGCAGACTGGAGGGCACCGGAGGGCCCGTGCACCACAGGGGGAGCTAGTTACCATTTCCATCGAGGATTCTCCCCCTCGTGCACGCGGAAAGCGCCCAAGGACCGAGGCTGAGGAGGCGCCTGAGGAAGCATCAGCAGAGCAGCGCATGATGTTCAACGTCATGCGTGTGCTCGAATATTTAGCGCCAGAGGGGGCGGACTTAAGCATGAGCCCACTATCAGGGTGGAGATTTGGAGACGCAATTCCCCCTCTCCTCAGCCTACACCGGCCACCTCCAGGTTCCCCCAGCGAGCCGCACCAGCCAGCCAGCCCTCTTACTCAGCCCTCAGTGCATCCAGCAGAGTCCTCTCCAGTCCCAGCACCAGCAACCGAGTCAGCCATTGCACCAGAGCCAGCACCAGCAGCCCCAGAAACAGAACCGACCCCCGACCCAGCACAAGTACAGCACCTGCACCTTCCCCTGCCCAGCCGTCCATTCCGCGGTCCCCTGTAGCCGAACCCATTATTAGCACCAGCTTAGACTCGCTATGGGACCCCGTCTCAGAGGACGATTATGTGGCGCAGCCTGTCGCCCTTTCAGTTGTACCGCCTTCCTCCAGCACCTATGTGACGGATTCTTCTGAGGAGGAGGCGCATAGTTCAGCGGCTGCGTCCAGCTCGGAGGACATCTAGAGCTGCGGGGGGGGGGGGAGCGCATTATTCCTTTCGGGTGGTGTCTTTTTCTTTTATATGCTGAACTTTATTTGATATTATGTTGCTATATTTGTGTGCTGAACTCTTGTGCTACATATTTTGTGTCCCTATGCTTTATTGCGCTGCTTTGACTATATGTTAGTTTTTATGTTCTTTATTTTGCTTGCATACATGTGCGCGTCCTCCGTGCGCTTGAGCTTGAGTTGTGGGGACACGTCTCTGTTTAAGTGTGGGGTGGGGGAGCATTACATTTACATTTCACGTTTTTTTTTTAGCTTTATAGTGTAGCTTAGTTTAATTGAAGGAAACAGTAGCAGTAGTGCGCTTGTGTGCGGGTTGCGCCCACTGTTCAGCTTGTTTGCGCTACCCATACTGCGTGCGCTGCTATCAACTGTTTTAGTATATTTTTTTTCGTTTTTTCTGCTCCTGTTAGTTGGGATATACAGGGGATGTGGAGTTGACAGAAATGCTCTAGAGAGGCGGTTAGTCGTTCGAGCTTCGGAAGAGAGGTATATGGTCGAGAGCGCGAGTGGAGGCCTGTGCTTCGCGACCTTCGGAACACAAGAGAGTGCGCTCAGTCACGCAGATGCCGAAGGCGAATACCCCAAGCGTGGCGAGGTGGGAAAACAGACCACCTTTCCTCTGGAAGTCGAGCTAAGGAAGGCGGGTGCGGGTGTAAACGCGTGCGCCGACCTGCGCAGATGGACCAAGGAGGGAGAGCGGGGCGGTGTTCCATAGCTGTTATCCGGAGGCCGAGACTGGAACCGTTCTGGGAATGTGAGAAATCGTAGACAAAGCTGTACAAAAGAAAAACACCAGCAGATGATATGCGCTACAAAAGAATCAGCATGCGCACTACTCAGTACCAGCGTGCGCAAAGTCCACAGAAAATCATCAAAAGGCTTGAGTTCCCAGGAAGTGCGCGGAAGAATCACGCACCGGAAGAAGCTTGCGCTGTTAACCATATACCCATCCTCGGAGCGAGAGCTGACAACCTGGAGCCTATGAAGAGCTATCTCCCAGCCATCCGAAATGATCTTCATCCCAGCTGAGAGGTAATGAATTTCGAAATCACTATACTTAAAACTGTTGAGAGCAGATGTGCGCAGGTGGTAGAGCAGCACAAGGTGTTCAGTAGTGCAGATCGCGCCAGAGTGCAAGACTGTGCGCTAGACTCCAGAGAGGTAACGGTATCCGTGCTTGAGTGCTTGTTCGAGGACGAATAAGGGGCAAGTGTGGGGGGTTTGATAGAGCCTATTTATACGCATTATTTAGATCATAACCCTATGCTTGTTTGCATTATTTTGTGTACAAGATTACTGGTTTCCAGTGTTTTTGTATTTCAGGGCAAAACGAGGGCTTAAGTCGGATACGCGCTAACAGGCAGCGTTTAGGACGCGCATCACACAAGCCTGCAGAGCTAGCGGCGCAAACAGAAGAATTGGCAGAGTCGACCACGGTGCGCTAACCGATTGCGCTAAGCAGATGCCGTGCGCCACGCGCAGATGATAGTGTTTCCAAATCCTGACACAACCAGATTTGGAAGTTGCCAAGAATGGGCCTCTTGAGCAGTATATAAAGGAGAGGAAGGTCTAGGGTTTAGAGAGCATCATATAACGACACATCAGAGGATCATCACATCATAATTCAGAGAGAGAGCAGCAAAACTGAAAAACACACGAGCTTGCTGAGAGGATCTGCGCTAGCCGACTGCGCCAGCCAAGACTGCAATCTGCACGCACTGTTTGCTATTGTTCTCTTGGATACTTTAGTTATTATTTACTGTTTCTATGATGTTTACTACTAGCATGTCTAGGTAAACGCTTAGTATCGGTTGGGCATGAATCTATGAGTATTTCCTTTGAGACTTGTGCTTAATGCATAGCTTGCTTGCTTATATTAATTCTGTGCACATTGTTGACAGCAAGTTGCATGAGTAGGGGAAGCCTTGAACCGCAATCTTACTCGTGTTGCTTGTTGTTGTATGTTAAACTAGTTGAATAGCCTGACGGTGCCAACTAGGAGTAACGCGCTAGGATAGGCAATTACTACTTTGATCGGATTCGTAGTTGTTTAGTCTAGTTCAAGAATTAATAGCACATGAACTTTGATCGAAACATGCGCATATGTTAGGAAGCCTTGACCAGACACTAACTTAAGTAAAACCAAGCTATAGACGTTTAGAGTCGATGATAAGGAATACACTTGATAATGCAAGTGTGGCAGATTTGACAAAACCAGCATATGTGAACAAGGGGCTGCTGCAGCTCAAACAATCAAGCAGACCAGCAGAAGTAAACCAGCAGCAGATGCAGCAGGGGATGCTGCAGCAGGTGCTGGTTCAAGTGCTGGTTCAACTGTCCGAGTAGCAGTTTTGTGCTGGGTGCATTTTGAAGGTATAACAGCTTTGTGAAAGTGCCTAGAAGAATTTCTAAAATACTGTTGAGCATATTCCAGCAAGGTTTGCTAGTCAGAGAAGGAGATTTGCATTGAAGATATTAATCAAATCTAATCTCCTAGATTTTAGGAGATAATTGATCTTGTGGGACTATGGCCTAAACCTGGAAATTGCTTAAAGTGGTGAGGGTATTTAAGCAGAAGGTTTGAGGGCTGTAGAGGGTGATCGAAGCTGAGTGATACACGAGAGTAGACACAGAATTCAGAGTGAGGATTTTTCTGGGTGTGCTACGAGAGTTGTTCTTCGATCAACACACATGGGCAGAGCGTTGAGCGCAGAGCTGTGGTGCGTATTGCAGAAGAGAATCAGGTCTTGCAGAGACTGATTCGTGCTTTGATCTGGAAGCCAATTTAGAGCTGTGGAGCTTGTTGGTTGATCAAAGGCAGCCGCGGGAGAACTGACGGGTGGAAGGCTCGGTCGAGGTTCGTGCGGAAGAACTCACTAGTGGCAGGTGGTCACTGAGTGAGGGGGAGTTACTCAGAGTGTGCAGCGCTCTTGGAGTGGTTCGATCGGCTCGGCAGGAGGCCTTGGAGCGACGCGGACAGAGTGCTTCAGCTGGTGTTACAGCTGTTGCTGCAGCAACCCTGCTGAGTAGTGTAGTATAGAATAGGCTGAGTTCTTTGAGAGGATTGTAGCTATTCTAGACTGACATATTGTAGAGGGTGTGCTGACACAAATCAGAGCTTGTTCTGATTGTGTTGAGTAGTCCACACGGGGTTAAAGTAGCATAGGTTGCGTGCGTTGTAACCGAGTGTGCTTTGAACCTTTGGTTGAGTGGATTGAGGACTGGAGAATAGTCCTCCCCAGACGTAGGCAGATTGGCCGAACTGGGTGAACAAATCTGTGTCTTATTCATTGTCTGCTGTGCCTGCATTTAAGTGAACAAGAGTGTGCTGCAGCAACTGCTAGTTCACAAATCTGCATAAGTAGAGACACTTGAAATTTCAACACTCATAGAGGATTGTCTGCGCCGATACTTCTCATAGTCATAGTACTTAATCTCTACTGCCTGCGCACGTCTAGTGCAATTCCTGCGTTTACGACTGTTTACTCGCGCATAGCGCAATCCCAATCACTCACACCCCCATTTTTGTAAGTGTAGGTCACTGGTTAAAACTGAACTGCTTGCTCCCTGTGGAGATCGACCCTTACTTAACCGCTGTACTAGTGGAAGAGGAAGGATTAATTTGACGCGTACAACGACGCGCGATCAGCCCCCCAAGCACACATTAGCAGCGCTTATGTCTTCATCCTGAGCGGTATTAATGTTGCCTTGGGGCACCGTACTCACTGACTTATGCTAAAAATTAAAATAAATGAATAAAAATCGGGTTGCTTCCCTCAAAGCGCACTTGTTTAACGTCGTTGGCTCGACGATACCTCTCATCCTCAATTGTTCACCGGCCCAGCCAACTCCTTATCAGGTGGGACATCCTCTCCAAACGGAACATCTTTTAGCAAAAGTCGAGACACTGGCAATGAGGTCTTCAAGAATCCTTTAACAAACCTGCGATAAAATCTAACAAATTTGTGATAAAATCCAGCATAATCATGGAAAGACATGATGCCTCGCTGGTAAGTGGGAAAAGGTAATCCATGAATTAAGTCAGTTTTTATTCTATGTGGTTGGGTGCCTTCCTCACGCTGCATAGCCGACTCAAGCACCGCATCTTCCTCACGTTGTATTCCTGTAATGTTAGGTGGGTGCTACATATATTTATGCATGTTAAAATGAATTACTTCCCCGTCCACCTCCATGGAGAGATCACCCGTGAATGTATCGATCTTCGTCTTCGCGGTCACCATGAAGGGTCTCCCTAATAAGACGGGTGAAGTGTCTATTGCATCACCCTCCATTTTCATGACGTAAAAATCTACAAGCAATGCAAGCTTTCTTATGTGTACTAATACGTCAATAACCATACCCTCTGGCTTACTATATGATCTATTCGCTAGTTGAAGAATCAAATCAGTGGGTTTCAGAGGACCAATACGCAATGTTTGATATAAAGAGTAAGGCAACACATTAACTGACGCACCCAAATCCAGCATACCTGGATCCTTACACTTTCATGTTGCCTTGCACTGAACAATTGCAGGGATGTTTGCCTCAAATTTACCTGCTCGGGCTTCAGTTCTCCTCTTAGGTTAGTGCACAATTCGTCAAGGGCCTTAGCATATTTCGGGATCCGCTTTATTGCGTCAAGAAGTGTGGTTGAGATCCCAACTCTACTGAACAACTCCAATAAAATTTGATACGCTGCTGGATCCTCCTTAGGCTTCGATACCTGCATAGGAAATGAAAGAAGTGGGTCGGAACGACGAAATTTAAAATCCAAGTCAGAGGGTACCGTGCCAGTAGTGGGCGTTATATTTGCGCGCTGGGAGATAATGTTCTCTTCTGGCGTGCGTTTATTGTTAGCCATGGGCGCGGTCATTGTGTTGACCGCGTCCTCTTCATACATTACAGGCGTGCTCGATAAATACTTTTACGCCTCGCGCGCCTGGTTAATGTCTTCATCAGGCGCTGCACTCGCTGGCTCTGCTTCCCCCATTGCCTCATTTGCACTCTTAACCTCCTGCCCTCGCCTTAGGGTAATTGCGCTAACATTCGCCGTCGGGTTAGGGACCATTTGAGATGGTGATTTGCCCTGGTCATTCTTCAACTCATTAACGACCGTGATCAACTGTGACATTTGCTTTGATAATTCTGTAATAGAATCATCTGTCTTCGCTTGGAATTGTTGAAGATTCACTACCAAATCATAAACGGTTAGCGGGTTATTCTGACCTGGCTGATTATAGTTCCTCCTTTGTTGTTGTTGATCAACATCGTTCTAACCCTCTTATTGTTGACGAAATGGTGGCCTGTAATACTGGGTCTGCTGTTGATTCTGATTCTGCATTTGATTCTGCTGATTCTGCCCAACCATCATACTCCGCATCATTTCTTTGAGCTCCTTGATTTCATTGGCCATCTGATTAGTGTTGGAATCCACCTGTGAAACGTTCCTTGCCCTGCTGGTGTCATCCCTTTGAGTGGTCTCCTCCCTGAAACGAGCACTCTCAGCGGTCTCATTAATCAAATTACGTACCTCAGACGGTGTCAAGTTCAGCATTGTGCCACCGGCTGCGGCATCCAATAACATACGCTCGAGAGGTCTCAATCCATCCAAAAGATATTCCACCAACATCCTTTCCGGGACTCCTAAGTTACAGCAGCTTTGCTCCAATGAGTTGAACCTCTCCATGTAGTCATACAGCGACTCGCTTGGTTCCTTGTTTGATCGTTGACAGGTCTCTCCTCACTTGAGTCGCTTTAGCCGGAGGGTAATATTTGTCGAGGAATTTCCTTTGCATTTGATCCCATGTTCTTATACTTCCTGAAGGCAAAGACAAAAACCACGATTTTGCTAAGTCAATTAAACTCAAAGGAAATACTCTTAGTTTAAACCAGTATTGATGCACCATGGCTGCTCATTGAAGTTTGGTGCAGACAGCTCTCTCAACGTTGGTTCCGGTCTGTGGGCACGCTTGTATGGCTAATGCCTGTAAGGCTGCTGCTGCACATATTGCTGAGGCGGTGGGTTAGGCTCATTGAAATCTCCTGCTCGTGCCCCTGTATCCCTAGCCAGAAATTCTCTTTCGCGAGGTTCCCTCTGGCGTGCTCTAAATACTCGCTCAGGCTCTTCATATAATTGTGGAATTTGTTCATCCTGATTTTGTTCGTTGTTTTGGCGGCCATCACCATTAACACTACCTGCGTACGACATGCTGGAAAGAGCAATTTACCGCAACACAAAAGTAACACCAAAAAAATAATTATCGCCAATTAAATATAAAAAGAAAAGGAAAAGAAACTCTTCACTGTAGCAGTTCCCCAGCAACGGCGCCAAAATTTGACCCACATCGTTGTGCACGCCAAAATTGTATCTATAATTCCAAGCTTTAGCTAGTGTAGCGGCAAGTAAGGGTCGAACCCAAGAGAACTGACTGTGAAGCGATTCCCTGTAAATACTGAACTAAAGGGGGGTTTTGAGCAAGTTGATTGCAAGAAAGAAAGTAAAAGTATGAATGTCAATCGAGAGAAATATTCAGCTCAGGGAATTCAATAGTGACTGTTATCATCGACTTCTATAGATACGATCCTGTTCAAACGTTTGGTCACTCCGACAAAGGTAATAACGTAAAGTATCCCGACAAAGGTGATACTAGACCTGGATTTTACTACTTGCTTCCACGACAAAGTTTCGACAAGAGTTAATAATTAAAATTGATGAGCGGATAGTTTCACGACAAAGTATACGCTAACCACAAAATACAATTCATGCGATTCAAGATCCAGAGGTACGATTAAATAAAAACATGCATTAAATCTAAGTCTCAAACGTGTATGTCACCAATTGAAAACCCTAAACTGAAATAGAAATTTCGCTACTCATAGTCAATACTGAAAAATACATTAAACTGAAAAGAATAATAAAACCTTTCGAAATCACTGTTCACGCCGGAAACACTGTTCACACAGAAACTCCAAAAATTCCGTCCGTCCGTCTCTGTTCCTAACCTCTGTCGTCAAAGCTGCCGTCTCACTCTCTCCGAAACCCTAATTGATATCGGGTTCTAAAAATTGATTTCGGGCCGTGGCCCGATTGCTGACGTCATCATAAGCTGACCGCGTCCCAAGAAGACATTAGCTCGCGTGCCCGGAGAAGACATTAAGTTGCGGCACGCGGTGCTAATGTTGTCTAATGGCACCGAACTTACTGCGATGCGCACCCATTTCCGTCAACGTCGATTTTCTCCCTAAAAACACCGTTTTGAGTCGCAAGTCTCTTTTCATGTATTTCGAACACCTGAAATGCAAACAATACTAAGAAGTAACTGTTCGCATAAAAACATGCCGAAATAGTTGGGTTTAAACGGTTTAGCGAGTCGTATAAATAAGCCCAGTCAACACCAGTAGTGAAGAACAGGAGTCTAGTGAAGAGGATGCTGTAGGTGAACCTTCCGAGAGAAGACCTGTTTTGGCTGACACTGCTGCAGTCACTATAGGGGGAGTATGGTTCAGAAACAGGCATGCCTTTCAATCATGGAGCTCTGTAGAGAGGAAGCACATTGTTACAGAGAAGAGACTGGACCTGGACAAATACAAATCTGCAGCTATCATCTAGCTTCTAATTGAGGTAAACCTACTCAAGTCCCTGACTTACCCTTACAGATTCAATATATCACTAGTTAGGGCATTCATAGTCAACATGGAAGAAAAATTTTGTGAGGAAGAAGGAGATGATTTTGGGAAGAGTTGGGTGCGGGGCAAGAAGATAGTAATCACCCCTGAGAAGATAGATGAATTTTTTTGAAATAGACAGTGATGCCAGAGAGGCTACAAATGTCAAGAAAGAGGTGTTGGCCAAGGTTCTCACGGGAGGAGTGTGAATGTCTTGGGGTGGACCAAATCTCAGTGCTGCGGAACTAACCACCAAAAATGCCCTGTTGTACAACTTGGGCATTAGGAATTGGATCCCTAGCTCTCATAGGGGAAAGGTTAGCAGATCCTGTGCTAACCTTTTACACTCGATTGGGAAAAGGAGAAGAATCAGCTTGGGTAGTGTGACGTTTCCCAAGCTTGCTTCTCATGCTGGCAGTGCTTCCTCTAGCAAACCCATTGTACTGCCATTCCTCATTTATGGAATGATGGTCTCTCAGCATCCAGAGTTAGGAGAGATTACAGAAGGACTGTCCCAAGAGCTGCAAGTTTTTACAGTAGCTGACAAGCTATTCAAAGGGAAGCACGCAGTTGACATTACCCAAGAAGACCCGCTTCTGGTTGCTCCTTCTGATTCAACTTCTAATGAGGAAGCTCTTCCCCCTACCCCTGCAATTCAAGCAGCTCTCCATGCAAGGATCGTGAACCACCTGAAGACAGAGCTGTACATGCTGGACATTGAAGCCAAACGAAGGGATGCCAGATGTGCTAAAATCAGAAGCCTGCTCAAGGACTTGGAATACCCAGAGGAGCAAGGGCCTGCCCTAGGGACGTGAGCATTTGTGTCAAAAAGAGGGAGGGTAAATGAAGGCTAGATGAACTGAACTCTTAGAGGTTTTTTTTTTGCCCTGCGTGGCTAAGCTAAGGCCGAGTGTGGCCACATCTTATGTTTACTTTGCAACTGTTATTAAGTAGTTTAATATCTGTTTTTCGTGGAAGACTTCATCTGTGGCCAAGGGTTTTGTCAAAATGCCAAGGGGGAGATTGATGATGCAGTATGACAGGCTTTGACAAAACCAGCACGAGTGAACAAGCAGTTGAACAAGCTGCTGCTATAGCAGGAGCTGGTTCAGGAAGCTGTAGCATTTGTTCGTCAACAGCAGCTCGGATCTTCGCGGAAGAAGCTTGGCAGTGCATCCATTAGCATCAAGGGAGTTCCTAAATTCTCAGAGAGAATATTCCAGTGAGATTCCCAGATGGCGGAGAAGATTTGTTTGTAGAAGATTAAATTTGCAAATCAAATCTAATCTTCTACAAATTAAGAGATATTGTTGTTTGGATGAAATTGCTAAAACTGTGAATGGTGGGACTGTGTGTTCCTATTTAAAGAAGGCTGCTCAGAGCGTCAAGTGTATCGAAATGAATAGAGAAAACATGAGAGCGTACACAGAATACGGTGAGGATAGAATTCAAGTACGAGAGGATCTTCGATCATCACCGAGAGCAGAGCTGAGGTGATTGAAGCAGAGTGTGATTGAGCTTGCAGAGTCTGATCACAATTTGATCAGGAAGCCAATTCAGAGAAGCGGTTTTTTGTTGGTTGATCAAGGGAGGCCGCGGAGGTATTGACGAGTTGATGAACTCGGTCAAGTGACTGGTCGGCTAAACTCACTAGTGACAGGTGGTCACTGAGTGAGGGGGAGTGCTCTAGAGTGTGCAGCGCTCGTGGAGAGGTTCGATCGGCTCAGCAGAAGGCTTGGAGCTACACGGACTATTTTGGTACAAGCTGTGTGCTACAGCAGGTGCTATAGCAACCTATAGATAGCATTGAATTAATTAGAATAGGCTGAGTCTGTGGGATCAGAGTTGTAGCTATTCTGAATTATTTCAAGTCTGTAGGCATGCAATACACAAGTTAGAGTTTGTTCTGATTGTGTGACTAGTTTAGGTCAGGTAGCATAGGTGTCATGCGTCGAACCGTGTTGTACTGTGGACCTGAGAAACTAGTGTATTAAGGGTTGGAATTCAGCCCTTCCCAGACGTAGGCAGATTGGCCGAACTGGGTGAACAAACCTTTATTCCTCGTTCTATCTTGCTGCATCAGATTTGGGTGTTCAAGAGTGTGCTGTAGCAACTGCTTGTTCACTATCTGTAACTCAGAGGTGTTGCAAATTTCAAAGTCTATAGCTATTCTTTGTTGGAAGTGTGTAGGTAGTGCGAAGCGAGTCCGTGGGATAAGGCTGTGAGCTAATCTGTGTGATTAGATTGAGCTGAGGTTTCGACTAGTTCAGTAGTATAGGTTGCAACTAGAGCGTGGCTTAGTTTCTAGAACCCATATGTACTATAAATGTTAATAGTGAAATCTTGAGGATCGGAGAGTGATCCTCCCCAGACGTAGGCATTGGCCAAACTCGGTATTAAAAGTCGTTACGTGCTTTCAAGTTTGGCCTAAGAAACAAAATTCCGCAAAGAGATACAGAAAGTGCTACAACAACCGCTCTAACTCTTGACCAGCAACGCTTAGTGAATTCTAGGTGGATTGGATGCGTTCGTAGTAAAAATAATATGAGACGATAAAAAATACATACTACTACCAAAAGGTGAATTAGGAATCCTAAAACAACTAATTCCCTTAACCAAAAACCCATTGCCAACATTTTCTTGGTAAGATTGTGAAATTTCGACGCACTGCTGGTGACTTGTATCAACAAGTTGCAATAGCAACCTCTGGGTCACTTTCCGGAATGTCTTTGCTTCGGCTAAACTTGATGAACGCACAAGCTTTGGTTACCCAGTTCGGCAACAACCTACGTCTGGGGAGGACTTCTCTCGGTCCTCTAGATTTCACTATCTCCGTTCAAGTACAAAGGATTCCAAAACTCAACCAACACTAGTTTAACCACTACTTCTAACCTAGTCGAAATTTGTGCTCAATCTGATCACACAGATTAACTACACAGTCGGATCCCACATACTTGCTCACACTATCTACACACTCTAGTAATAGATAGCTACAGTTCACAGACTCAGCCTATTCTAAAACAATGTGTAACATAAAGTTGTTATGGCAACTTACTCTGTCAAGTTGCTTTACCTTCTATCCACGACTCTCCAAGCACTCCCTGTTGAGCAGTCAGACTTCCAAGAGTTCTCCTGACTTTGGCAATGCCTCCCCTTGATCAATGACCTCCTGTCAATATTTGGGAACCCAGTTCAGCCAACTGCATACGTCTGGGGAGGACTATTCTCCATTCCTCAATCCACTAACCACAATGGTCTCCAAGTACACTCGGTTACAACTCCACGCAACCTATGCTACTCAACCTTGTGTGGATCACTGGACACAATCAGAACAGGCTCTCACTTGTGTCTGCAAACCCTCTACAAATGTCAATCTAGAATAGCTACTGTCACCTCGACACTCAGCCTATTCTAAACTACACTCACTCTGCAGGATTACTGTAGCAACTGCTGTAACACACAGCTGATGCACAATTTGTCCGCGTCGCTCCAAAGCCTTCCGCTGAGCCGATCGAACGATTCCACGAGCGCTGCACACTTTGGAATACTCCCCCTCACTCAGTGACCTCCAGCCACTAGCGAGAACCACCCTTAGACACTCGACCGAGCCACACACCCGTCAGTTCTTCCGCGGCTGCCTTTGATCAACCAACAAGCACCACTGCTCTGAATTGGCTTCCAGATCAAGTTTGAATCAGACTATGCAAGTCCTGATCACCTTCTGCTTCTGTCACCACAGCTCTGCGCTCACGCTCTGCTCTCGGGTGATGATCAAAGACTTCGTCCGTCACACACTAAAATTGCTCTCTCTGAATTCTGTGTATGCACTCGTGTATCCCTCAGCTTCGATCACCCTCTCTGCTCTGAACTCCTTTCTCTTAAATAGCAGCACCAGCTTTTAGCAAGACCAGAATTAAGCAATGTCCCAAAAAGAACAATTATCTCCTAAAATTTAGAGATTAGATTAGATTTGATCCCCAAAACAAATCTCCTTCTCTAGCTAGGAAATCCCAACTGGAATATTCTTGGCAGCAACTTAGAAATTCTTCTGAGGCTCTCAACAGGGCTGCTAGGCCTTCTTGCCAAAGGCCCAGGTTGCTGCTGCTACTCGGACAGATGCTGCAGCAACTTGAACAAGCTCCTGCTATAGCATCCCCTGTTGTAGCTGCTCCTTGTTCACTTGTGCTGGAATTTCCTAAATGCATTAGGAAACAATCCCATCAATTTTAAAGAAGATCCTCCAAGATCTCTACAAGATCATTTCTCCTAATTTGTAGGAGTTTTGATTTTCCAATCAAATCTTCACTCAACAAGTCTGCCCTTGTTCTTGAGAGACACTCCAGAAATATTCTCCTGAATATTCAGCTCTTTCCGGATGCCCTTCGGTCCACTGATTTGTTGTTTGAACGCAATCTCCGAGAAAGCTTTGAATTTCTGTTACAGCATTTTAGCTCCAGTGATAGAGCCTAGTTATACACGTTATTTAGATCATAAACCCATGCTTGTTTGCAATATTTTATGGGCAAGATTACTCGTTTCCACTATTTTTGTATATCAGGTCAGAACGAGTCCTTAAGTCGGATACGCGCTAACAGGCAGCGTTCTAGGAGTGAAAGATCAGCCTGTGGAGCTAGCGGCGCAAACAAAAGAAGAAATGGCGAAGGACAGCAGAGGTGCGCTACCCGATTGCGCCAATCAATGCTGTGCGCCAGGCGCAAAGTCCCAGTGACCAGACTTGGAAGTTGCCAAAAGATGAACTTCCTGGGGCACTATTTAAACAAAGAAAGTCTAGGGTTTCAAGGAAAAACACCATCACTCAGTGACATTCCAGAGGCACTGCGCGGCAGAACTGGAAAACACACGGACCTGTCAAGGAGATTTGCGCCAGCCGACTGCGCCAGCCGAGAGAAGACACTGCACGCACTGTTTGCTACCGTTTTCTTGGATCCAGTAGTTGTTATTTACTATTTTATGATGTTTACCACTAGCATGTCTAGCTAAACACTTAGTGTTGGTCGGGCATGAATCTATGATGTATTACCTTTGAGACTTGAGCTTAATGCGTAGTTTACTTATTTGTATTACTCCTGAGCATACTGAGACAGTTAGTTACATGAGTAGGGGAAGCCTTGAACCGCAAACTTACTTGTGTTGCTTCCTTGTCACCTGTTAAACTAGTTGCATGCGTAGGGGAAGCCTTGAACCGCAAACTTACTGTGACAATTAGGAGTAACGAGTTAGGGTAGGCAGCTGCTACTGTGACAGGATTCGCAGCTGTTTAGTCTAGTTCTAGGATTAATAGCACATGAACTTTGAACGGAACGTGCGCTCGTGTTAGGAAGCCTTTACCGGACACTAACCCAAGTAAAGCATAAACTATAGATGTTTTAGAGTCGATGATAAGGAATGCATTCATAGAGGATTGTCTGCCCAATACTTCTCATAAATATAGTACTTCATCTCTACTGCTTGCGCACGTCTAGTGCAATTCCCTGAGTTACGATATTCGCTGTTATTCGCGCATCGCGTAAAACCCCCAATCACTCACGCAACCCCCGTTTTCTTATGTGTAGGTTACTGGCTGAGACTCACTGCTTGCTCCCTGTGGAGATCGACCCTTACTTAACCGCTGTACTAGTGGGAGAGGAAGGAATTATATTTGACGCGCACAACGACGCGCGATCAAATTTTGGCGCCGTTGCCGGGGAGCAACACAGCTAAGTTTTAGCTAGCTTACATTTCTCATTTTAGTAACTAGTTATTTCATTTTGTTTTGTTTTCTCGTTGTTGTTTCTGACAGCGCACAATTACATCAGCCTGCGCAACCTTGAAACAGTTGCGCTGCGCAGATTCTAGTTGCGCACTGACAGACGCAACAACTTCGTTGCCATTTAATTTCGTTTCTTGAGTTTGGATCAGGACATGGAGGATAACAGTGTGGTTGGAGATAACCTGGGAGACAGAACCCCAGAGGAAGCAAGGGCGCATAACCGCGCAGCCCTATTCAGAGAGGAAGTGCAGCGTGAGGACGACGCACGGATGGCCGCTGAACCATACATTGCGCCACCCGTTCGTCCAGTCGCGAGGCGCAGGACAGTGCGCGAAATGTCAGCCCCACTCACTGTTAACCAGCCATGGTGTATAGTGCTTCCGCCCGACGGACAGTTCGAACTAAGGAGCTCACTCATCCATCACATGCCCAAGTTTCACGGAATGAACAACGAAAATCCAGTCAAGCATGTGCGGGAGTTCCTAATCATTTGCGAGAACATGAAGGCTTTGGGGGAAAACGATGAAGCGCTGAAGATGAAAGCGTTCCCATTTTCATTGAGCGATGCAGCCAAACACTGGCTGATGAGCCTACCCGCAGGATCAATCCACACATGGGAGCAGCTGCAGAAGAAATTCTTAGATAAATTTTATCCAGCAGCGAAGATTGCGCTGCTCAGAAGGGAATTGGCCGCGCCAAGGCAAGGCGCAAGGGAGTCTCTGTCAGAATACTACGAGCGTTTCAGGGAGCTAGAAGCCAACTGCTACAATCACGGGCTTCCCCAGAATGTGCTGATAGAGAACTTTCTGAATGGACTGCTGCCCATGGAGTTACGACTACTGAATGCATGCGCAGGAGGGGACATTTGCAACATGTACCCCGAGGACGCATGGCAGCTAATAGAAGACTCTGCTGGGCAGGTAAGGCATCAGCTTACGCTTGAAAATAGTCGTACTCGTTCTGTGCATCAGGTAGAGGCAAGCGCTGAGATCAAAGAAATGAAGGCCATGCTACAGAAGCTGATGAGTGCGCAGAGCGCACAACCAGTTGCGCCAAAGGTATGTGAATTCTGCAGGTCCACTGAGCACAAGACAGACGAGTGCCCAACACTTTTTGAAGAAACTGGAGATGTAAATGCCCTTGGAGGATGGGACAACAGAGGACCGCAGAGGCAGAATCAGCCGCGCTTTGGGCTTGCTGCAAATGGATTCAGATGGAGAGAAGAGAACAATTTCCAGAGGCAGCCCACTGATCAGCGCGCACCACAGCAGACGCAACATGCTGCACCCTACAATCCACCGCATCGCCGCACAGACGCACCAGCGCAGAACAGTCAGCAACCACGGCGATCCTTGGAAGATATCATGGGGCAGCTAGCAGACACAGTGCGCAAGAATGACGAAAAGTATGACAAGAGGTTCGAATCCATAGAAAAGCATCTATCACAAATTGCAACCACGGTGTATGAGCTGAAAAAGAGCGATGGCAACCTGCCTTCGCAAGTGATTCAGAACCCTAAGGGAGGAGTTAACGCAGTAACACTGAGGACTGGGCGCACAGTGGGAACAGAGCAGACCGCGCAAGCGCCCGCGCAACCAGTTGCGCAAGTCCCAGATCCAGCAGCTCAGAGTGCGCAACCAGAGCCAGAGGCGCAATCAGAAGCGCCAACCACGAACCAGCAGGGCAATGCGCCAGGTATGTCTCACTCGAAAAACAAGAACAAAAATTGTACTAACACACCTGCTCCTTTCCCTGTACAGGCACCACTGGCGAGAAAAGAAGCACTGGACAAGGAACTATATGAGCTGTTCAGCAAGGTGGAAATCAACATACCTCTCATAGAAGCTATTCGACAGATCCCCAGGTATGCGAAGTTTTTAAAAGAGCTGTGCACAAATAAAAGAAGGACAGGCGAGTGCGCACAAGTAATGCTAAATGCGCAGGCCTCAGCAATCGTGCAGCAAAAGGTACCACCTAAGTGCCGAGATCCAGGTACATTCACTATCCCTTGCACCTTAGGTAAGACCACGGTAAGCAACTGCATGATCGATTTAGGCGCATCAATCAATTTATTACCATATTCTCTCTATGCGACCTTGCGCCTTGGACCACTAAAACCTGCAGGTCTCACAATTCAGCTAGCAGATAGATCGTGCAAACAACCTGCAGGCATGATAGAAGATGTCCTAGTTCGAGTAGGAGAGCTGGTGTTCCCAGCAGACTTTTATGTGCTCGAAATGGAGGGTGAATCAAGCGCCAACGGTGCGCAGATCCTCCTAGGCAGACCGTTTCTGATGACTGCGCGCACGAAGATAGACGTGTGGAGGGGCACGCTCTCCATGGAGGTAGATGGCGAAGAAATCCATTTCAACATCTTCGAAGGGATGCAGCACCCACATGAGGACGCTACCGTGCACGCAATGGACAGCTTTGACGACTTAGTCACAGAAGCGCAGTGTGCAAGCGCAACCATAGGACCAGAGCTACTGACACAGGCAGAACTGGAGGAGCAAGAGAAGGAGCTAAGCAGTGCTGAACCAGCATCCACACAGGTACGTGATATAGTTCATATTTGCACCGCTAACAAAATCTTGCCCTCTGTTGAGCAGGCACCCAAGATCGAACTGAAGCAACTCCCGGAGCATCTCAAGTACATTTTCTTGGGAGATGAGGACACCCTGCCAGTGATCATCAAGAAGGGATTGGAAAAAGAGCAGGAGGCGCGCTTACAACAGGTGCTGCGCAGGAACCAGCGCGCTATTGGATGGACTCTTGCTGATCTGCGCGGAGTGAGCCCAGACGTGTGCATGCACCGAATTCTGTTGGAAGACGGCGCCAAACCATCCAGGGAGGCTCAGCGCAGGTTAAACCCAAATATGATGGAGGTAGTGCAAAAGGAAGTTCTGAAGTTGCTTGACGCAGGGGTCATTTACCCAATCTCAGACAGCAGATGGGTCAGCCCGGTGCACGTTGTGCCAAAGAAAGGAGGAATCACGGTGGAGGAGAATGCGCAGGGCGAGCTAGTTCCCAAGCGCATACAGACTGGCTGGCGCATGTGCATCGACTACAGGAAGCTGAACGCTGTAACGCGCAAGGACCACTTCCCGCTACCCTTCATGGACCAGATGCTGGATCGCTTGGCAGGTAAACCTTACTTTTGTTTTTTGGACGGATATTCAGGTTACAATCAGATACCCATAGCTGCAGAGGATCAAGAGAAGACCACGTTCACATGCCCCTTCGGAACATTTGCGTTTCGGCGTATGTCTTTTGGGCTGTGCAACGCGCCAGGTACGTTCCAACGCCTCGTCATGAGCATTTTCTCTGATATGATTGGTATATGTATAGAAGTGTTCATGGATGACTTCACTGTATATGGGAGTACCTTTGATGCATGCTTAACACATCTAGATAAAGTCTTAGCACGCTGCATCTCTAAGAACTTAGTGCTAAACTACGAGAAGTGTCATTTCATGGTTACGCACGGAGTAGTATTGGGTCATATCATTTCAGAGGAGGGTATTAAGGTAGACAAAGCTAAGATAGATATTATTTCTAATCTGCCTTATGCCACCAACGTGCGCGACGTGAAATCGTTCTTAGGGCATGCTGGGTTTTACAGGCGTTTTATTAAGGATTTCTCTAAGATTTGCATACCCCTGTCTAACCTGTTGCAAAAAGACGTGTGCTTCGATTTTACTGATGAGTGCAGGGCGGCGTTCGATAAGCTGAAAGAAGCGCTGACCAGTGCGCCAGTGATGCGCGCACCAGACTGGAACCTGCCATTCGAGCTGATGTGTGACGCAAGTGACTACGCAGTAGGAGCAGTCTTGGGGCAGCGCGAGGACAAGAAGCCGCATGCCATCTACTATGCATCGCGCACACTGGACTCCGCGCAGAAGAACTACACCACCACGGAGAAGGAGCTTCTGGCAATTGTATTTGCGCTGGAGAAGTTCCGAGCATATGTTCTAGGCGCCAGAGTCATCATCTACACGGACCACGCAGCTATCCGCTACCTCATATCCAAGAAAGAGACCAAGCCGCGCCTGATGCGCTGGGTACTTCTGCTTCAGGAATTCGATTTAGAGATCAAAGATAAGAAGGGCACAGAAAATACCGTCGCTGATCACCTGAGCAGGATCATAAAGGATGAGGAGCCAGGGCAGATCAAGGAGACATTCCCTGACGAGCATCTGATGGCGCTAACAGGTAAGGTACCATGGTATGCGCATATCGCAAATTACCTGGTCACAGGTGCGTTCCCTCCTCATTTCAATAAAACTCAGTGCATGCGATTGAAACATGAGTCCAAGCATTACCTTTGGGATGATCCTTACATGCTTAGAATAGGTCCAGATCGGCTATTAAGACGTTGCGTGCCTGACCATGAGATTAACTCTGTATTGATGTTTTGTCATGCGCACGCCTGTGGAGGACATTTCGGTCCCAAGCGCACGAGCAGGAAGATCTTGGACTGCGGATTCTACTGGCCGCACCTATTCAGAGATGCCTATGACCACTGCAGGAAGTGTGACAGGTGCCAGCGCACTGGAGGAATCTCCGCGCGCAACGAGATGCCGCAGACCCCGATTTTGGTGGATGAAGTGTTCGATGTTTGGGGAATCGACTTCATGGGTCCATTTCCCCCATCTGCCGGCTACGAGTACATACTGGTGGCCGTGGATTACGTATCCAAATGGGTCGAAGCTAAGGCCACGCGCAAGGATGATGGTAAAACTGTCGCTAACTTTCTCAGAACTAACATATTTTGCAGGTACGGAGTGCCTAAGGCAGTTATCAGCGACCAGGGGACGCACTTCTGCAACACGGTTGTGGCGCAAGTCTTCAAGCACTATGGGGTGCGCCACAAGACGTCCACCGCTTACCATCCGCAGACGAATGGACAGGCCGAAGTTTCTAACAGAGAGATCAAGCGCATCTTGGAAAAGACTGTGAGGCCGTCGCGCAAGGATTGGAGCCAGCGCCTGGATGATGCGCTATGGGCATACCGCACTGCACACAAGACACCCATTGGAACCTCACCATTCCGGCTGGTCTATGGGAAGGCATGCCACCTGCCAGTGGAGCTCGAGCACAAGGCATATTGGGCCTTACATATTTGCAACTTGAACTTGGAGGAGGCAGGACAAGAACGCGCATTTGAGCTGAGCGAACTAGAAGAGCTGCGCCTGGACGCCTATGAGGGACTGCGCGATTACAAAGCGCGCACCAAGGCGTTTCATGACAAGCACATCCTCCGGCGCACATTTGAACCAGGCGATCAGGTATTATTATTTTCATCACGCCTGAAGCTCATGCCTGGGAAGCTGCGCAGTAAGTGGACGGGACCATACACCGTCACCAAGGTTTTCCCCTACGGCACAATTGAATTAGAAGACGGGCACCAGCATCGTTTTCAGGTTAACGGGCAGAGAGTCAAACGGCACTTGGGCGAACCTTGGGATGGCGCAGCACGCAACATTGACTTGGCCGAGCCAGAGATAGTAGACGAGCAAGCTGTTGCGCCAGACGCACCACCAGATGCTTCAGAGGGAGACCTAGCACCCATCGCCTATATCTCCTCTTTCTCTGCATCTGCCCTCCTTACGAATAATGTATCACATGCTGACCTTCCCTTTTATCCTTTGCACAGGACCAATGAGATCGTAACACAAGCACTGGCGCAGGGACACTCAGGAGCAAGAGTGGGGGAGGCTGCAGACGCACTACTTGGCACGTAACGAGGTACCGTCGAGCCAACGACGTTAAACAAAGGCACTTGTCGGGAGGTAACCCGACACATTTTTGGCACATTTTATTCTGCTTGTTTTGTTTTTTTTTTTTTTTTTTGTTTTTTTTTTTTGCGTGTTTTTAGTTAGAATAGGGTTTGGTAGTTTTTTTTGTAGTCACACAAGTGCGCAGGACCGTGCACCTATCAATGCGCAGGTCAGTTGCGCTAGCCATAGGGGGTATATAAGGCCAGACTTAGAAAAATTCCCAGCACTTTTTCACTCGACCGTTACACACAAGCTCCCGCCCTCAGACCTCTGCCGTCGATCAGCGCCCATCCCACCGTCCGTCTAGAGAGATTCAAGGACAACACGACCGCACAGCACCCAGGTAACCCCCGATCCCGCTTTGAGCCGCTTCTGTTAGGGTTTGCGCGGAGAAGACAGTTTTTAGGGTTTTGAAATCGCACCAGGCTAGAGTGCGCGGCTTGGAGTGCTGTTTTGTGCGTTGTGTAGGCGACCTGTAGGCGCTCGTTCGGTGCAAATTTCAGAGGATTCTGGGCAGTTTCGATTTTTAGGGTTTTGGGGAGCATTGACCGCGATTGACCGGCGCCAGCGCAAGATGAGACCCGCCGCAGACCAAGTGACCCCAGCGGCTTTCGCTAACAAGTACGCAGCATTCATTAGCCTGGACATGTACGGGACACCGTACATCTGTCGAGATTTCCTGCGCGAGGTAGGGTTAGAGGACCTCGTGGCGCAGAGGCTAGCGATTGCCGGTTGGGAGGCGCTAATGGACCTCTGCAGCGCATCAGACCAGGAGGATACGTGTGAGTTCCTGGCGTCTATGGAGGCGGGGGACAGGGAGATTAGATATAGACACAGGGGTGTCTGGTTCATAGCCTCGGAAAGGAGGCTGAGGCGCGCATTCGGGTGCGCCAAGGTGCGTGAGGAGGAGTTCGACACGCACAATAACCAGGAGGCTTGGCGGGACATGGCAACAGGACCAGCATTCGCCGCGGGGCGCAGCAGGGGCCGAGAGCTGCGCGACCCGTGGCTGTTCTACTTGTGGCGCATCGTGGCCTATGCAATCATTGGCCGTTTCAACGGCGCGCCAAAGATCAGCCTCCTGGATATGGAGATTTTGACGGGGCTGTATTATGAGCGGAAGGTGCTGTTCATCCTGAACATGGTGCATCATTGGAGCCGAGTCAGCATGAGAGGGCCGCTGACGTGTGGAGGGCTTATTACGCACTTGCTGCGGGCCTTACATGGAGAGCCCGAGGTGCCAGAGCACACCTTGGTGCAGCCTATACCTCTGGACCGCGCCCACATGCTGCAAATCAGGGCGGTAGCCGTTCGGGACGATGGCACACTAGAGTGGTGCTACCATCTGCAGCCAACCAGACCACCGCGGGCCAGAGTAGAGAGCAGTGCGCGGGCCAGGGCAGAGAGCAGTGCGCAGGGCGCAGCGGCAGGCGCAACAGCGTCTAGCTCGGGGAACTTCTAAGGCCGAGGGCAGGCGCAGTAATTTTCTTTAGGGTGTTGTCTTTTATTTTGCTGCGTCTATTTGACGATTATGTGTGCTGAATATTTGTGCCCTACATTCTGTGACTCCCTTGCTATAGTTTGTGTGACTGTTTGTGTTCACTCTTATGTTCTTTATTTTCGTTGCATTGCATGCATGTGCGCAGCCTCCGTGCGCTTGAGCTTGAGTCGTGGGGACACGTCTCTGTTCAAGTGTGGGGGGGGGGGGGGGGGGGGGGCGTTACTCTTACATTTCATGTTTTTAGCATTTTTAGTATAGCTTAGTTAAGTTGAAGAAAATTAGTAACAGTAGTGCGCTAAGGTGCAGGATGCGCATGCGCTCCAGCTTGTTTTGCGCTATCCGTATTGTGTGCACTGCTATCTACTGTTTTAGCATAATTTTTTCGTTTTTTCTGCTCCTGTTAGTTGGGATATACAGGGGATGTGGAGTTGATAGAAATGATCCAGAGAGGCGGTTAGTCGCTTCTGCTTCGAAGGCGAGGTATATGGTCGAATGCGCTAGTGGAGGCCGGTGCTTCGCAACCTTCGGAACAAAAGAGCGCGCTCAGTCACGCGGATGCAAAAGGCAAAATACCCAAAGCGTGGCGAGGTGGGAAAACAGACCACCTTCTCTCTGGATATCAAGCTAAGGAAAGCGGGCGCGGATGTAAACGCGTGCGCTGACCGGCGCAGACAAACCAAGGAGGGAGAGCGGAACGAGTTCCATAGCTGCTATCCGAAGGGTGAGATTGGAACTGTTCTGGGAATAAAAAATAAAAAAAATTGGAAAGGAAGCTGTACAAAAGAAAAATACCAGCAGAAGCAGATGATTTGCGTTACAAAGAATCAGCATGCGCACTACTTAGTACCTGCGTGCGCAAGACCACAAGGATATCATCAAAGGCTCAGGTTCCCAGGAAGTGTGCGAACGAATCACGCACTGGAAGAAGCTCGCGCAAGAAACCATATACCTATCTTCGGAGCGGGAGCTGACAACCAGGAGCCTAAGAAGAGCTATCTCCCAGTCATCCAAAGACCTTCATCCCGGCTGAGAGGTAATGAAATTTCGGGATTATTATATTAGAACTATTGAGTGCAGTTGTGCGCAGGTGATAGAGCAGCACAAGTTGAAGCAACTGTGCATCTTGCGCTAGAATGCAAGGCTGTGCGCCAGTCTCCAGAAAAGGTGCAAGTGTGGGGGGTTTGATAGAGCCTAGTTATACACGTTATTTAGATCATAAACCCATGCTTGTTTGCAATATTTTATGGGCAAGATTACTCGTTTCCACTATTTTTGTATATCAGGTCAGAACGAGTCCTTAAGTCGGATACGCGCTAACAGGCAACGTTCTAGGAGTGAAAGATCAGCCTGTGGAGCTAGCGGCGCAAACAAAAGAAGAAATGGCGAAGGACAGCAGAGGTGCGCTACCCGATTGCGCCAATCAATGCTGTGCGCCAGGCGCAAAGTCCCAGTGACCAGACTTGGAAGTTGCCAAAAGATGAACTTCCTGGGGCACTATTTAAACAAAGAAAGTCTAGGGTTTCAAGGAAAAACACTATCACTCAGTGACATTCCAGAGGCACTGCGCGGCAGAACTGGAAAACACACGGACCTGTCAAGGAGATTTGCGCCAGCCGACTGCGCCAGCCGAGAGAAGACACTGCACGCACTGTTTGCTACCGTTTTCTTGGATCCAGTAGTTGTTATTTACTATTTTATGATGTTTACCACTAGCATGTCTAGCTAAACACTTAGTGTTGGTCGGGCATGAATCTATGATGTATTACCTTTGAGACTTGAGCTTAATGCGTAGTTTACTTATTTGTATTAATCCTGAGCATACTGAGACAGTTAGTTGCATGAGTAGGGGAAGCCTTGAACCGCAAACTTACTTGTGTTGCTTGCTTGTCACCTGTTAAACTAGTTGCATGCGTAGGGGAAGCCTTGAACCGCAAACTTACTGTGACAATTAGGAGTAACGAGTTAGGGTAGGCAGCTGCTACTGTGACAGGATTCGCAGCTGTTTAGTCTAGTTCTAGGATTAATAGCACATGAACTTTGAACGGAACGTGCGCTCGTGTTAGGAAGCCTTTACCGGACACTAACCCAAGTAAAGCATAAACTATAGATGTTTTAGAGTCGATGATAAGGAATGCATTCATAGAGGATTGTCTGCCCAATACTTCTCATAAATATAGTACTTCATCTCTACTGCTTGCGCACGTCTAGTGCAATTCCCTGAGTTACGATATTCGCTGTTATTCGCGCATCGCGCAAAACCCCCAATCACTCACGCAACCCCCGTTTTCTTAAGTGTAGGTTACTGGCTGAGACTCACTGCTTGCTCCCTGTGGAGATCGACCCTTACTTAACCGCTGTACTAGTGGGAGAGGAAGGAATTATATTTGACGCGCACAACGACGCGCGATCATCCAGCATCTGCTGTAGCACATGCTGTCTGAAGGTGTGTGATTCTTCTGCTGCAGCTTCAGGCACCAGCGTCTGCTGTAGCACTTGCAGCTTTTCTGCCTTGTATACATCCACTGGATTTCTGAAGGAGAGCTGATCTTCTGCTACTGAACTTCTGCTCCAGAGATTGCTATAGCACTTGCTTACTCCACTGTTTGAGCACTGAGATAGTCACTCTGCCCAGATTGCACAAGCTGATGTCTTCATGATCTCTTCCAGTTTTCTGAGCGCCCCAAGGCAACATTAGGTGGTGCGCCTGGTGAAGACATTATGAAATTCACAGCGTCTCAGATAGGCAGATTTGTGAACAAGCAATTGCTGCAGCACACTCTTGTTCACTTAGAAATTGTCTCAGCAAATAATGAACAAGACTGTAGTTTGTTCACCCAGTTCGGCTAACTGCCTACGTCTGGGGAGGACTATTCTCCAGTCCTCAATCCACTAAACACGAAGGTCTCCAAGTACACTCGGTTACAACTCCACGCAACCTATGCTACTCAACCTTGTGTGGATCACTTGACACAATCAGAACAGGCTCTGACTTGTGTCCGCACACCCTCTACAAATGTCAATCTAGAATAGCTACAGACTTCTCAAGACTCAGCCTATTCTAAACTACACTCACTCAGCAGGGTTGCTATAGCAACTGCTGTAACACACATTTGAAGCACAATTTGTCCGCGTCGCTCCAAAGCCTTCTGCCGAGCCGTTCGAACGATTCCACGAGCGCTGCACACTCTGAAATACTCCCCCTCACTCAGTGACCACCTGCCACTAGCGAGAACCACCGCTTAGACACTTGACCGAGCCACACACCCGTCAGTTCTTCTGCGGCTGCCCTTGATCAACCAACAAGCACACCTGCTTTGAATTGGCTTCCAGATCAAGCTCGAATCAGACTCTGCAAGTTCTGATTCCCTTCTGCTTCTGTCACCACAGCTCTGCGCTCACGCTCTGCTCTCGGGTGATGATCGAAGAAAACGTCCATCACACACCAAAATTGCTCTCTGAATTCTGTGTATGCACTCGTGTATCTCTCAGCTTCGATCAACCTCTCAGCTCTGAACTCCTCTCACTTAAATAGCAGCAGCAGCTTTAAGCAAGACCAGGTTTAAGCAATGTCCCAAAAAGAACAATTATCTCCTAAAATCTAGGAGATTAGATTTGATCTTTATCTTCAATACAAATCTCCATCTCTGGCCAGGAAACCTCACTGGAAAATTCTCCATAGCATTTTAGAAATTCTTCTGATGATCTCCAGAGCGATCCCAGTCCTTCTAGACAAGCCCAGGTCGCTGCTGCTACTCGGTCAGATGATGCAGTCACTTGAACAAGCTCTTGCTATAGCATCCCCTGCTGCAGCTGCTGCTTGTTCACTTGTGCTGGTTTTGTCAAACAATGCCATACTGCATCATCAATCTCCCCCTTAGCATTTTGACAAAACCCTACAGAGAACTATTTGCAGAATTTAATTTCTTATCCTCCCCTTCTTCTCCTTATCGTCTTCTCCCCCTTTTTGGAATAAATGGCAGGGGGGGGCTCCTGCCGCCCTATGGAGGTAGCACACAGAGTCCCAGAGAGGCTCTCAAGTCTTCGAACCGGACTGCATCCAGAGCTCTCGTGAAGATATCAGCAAGTTGTTTGGCAGTCACCACATGTTGTAGCACAATGATATTCTTTTCTACTAGATCACGGATGAGTGATGACGAATGTCAATGTGCTTGGTTCTGCTGTGCTGAACCGGATTCTTAGATATGCTGATGGCACTCATGTTGTCACAGTAGAGAGTCATTTCATCTTGATCAAGCCCATACTCACTCAGCATTTGTGCACAGCAGCTCCCAGCAGCTATGTATTCAGCCTCGGCAGTGGATAGAGAAATGCTGTTTTGCTTCCTGCTGAACCAAGATACCAGGTTATTTCCTAGGAAGAAGCATCCTCCCGAAGTGCTCTTCCTGTCCTCTGAGCATCGTGCCCTGTCCGCATCACTGTATCCTACCAGATTAGCATTTGTGTCCTTAGTATACCATAAGCCATAGTGCACAGTTCCTCCAACATACCGAATGATGCGCTTGACCAACTGCAAGTGACTATCTTTGGGACAAGCTTGAAATCTGGCACAAACTCCTACTGCAAAGGAAATGTCGGGGCGGCTGGCAGTCAGATATAGCAAACTCCCAATCATGCTTTTGTAGATAGTCTGACTCACTTCCATTCCGTCCTCATCTTTAATGGCTTTAACATGAGTGGCAGCAGGAGTTCGTTTGTGACTGGCCTTGTCTAGCTGGAATTTCTGCACAAGATTCTTGCTGTATTTGCTTTGAGCAATAAAGATGCCATCTTCTTTCTGGGTAATCTCCAGACCAAGAAAGTATGACAGTTCTCCCACCATGCTCATTTGAAATTCTTGCTGCATGTGATTCACAAACTGCTTCACCAGGTGCTGAGACTTTGATCCAAAGACAATATCATCCACATAGATTTGAGCAATGATCACATCTGACTGAGTTCTTTTGACAAATAAAGTTTTGTCAGCTCCCCCTCGTTTGTAGCCATGTTTTTCAAGGAACACTGTCAGCCTCTCATACCGTGCCCGAGGAGCCTGTTTCAGTCCATATAAGGCTTTCTTCAACTTATATACATGCTCTGGGTGATGAGGATCTTCAAAACTTTTTGGCTGAGAAACATATACTTCTTCAGAGAGGTCTCCATTCAGGAACGCACTTTTGACATCCATTTGATATAGTTTAAACCCCAGGAAATAAGACATTGCTAGAAGAAGTCTGATGGCCTCCAGGCGAGCAACTGGAGCAAACGTTTTTTCAAAGTCTAGACCCTCAATCTGGGAATATCCCTGGGCAACCAGTCTGGCTTTATTTCTTGTAATGTTTCCCTTTTCATCAGTTTTGTTTTTGAACACCCACTTTGTGCCTATAATATTTACTCCATTTGGTCTGTCCACCAGATCCCAAACATCGTGGCTTTCAAACTCTGCCAATTCTTCTTGCATCGCCATTATCCAGAATTCATCACTCATGGCTTCCTCTGAATTCATCACTTGGGGCGCTCGGAATTCTGAAAGTGATCATGAAGACATCAGCTTGTGCAATCTAGGCAGAGTGACTATCTCAGTGCTCAAGCAATGGAGTAAGCAAGTGCTATAGCAATCTCTGGAGCAGAAGTTCAGTAGCAGAAGAATCGCATACCTTCAGACAGCATGTGCTACAGCAGATGCTGGAGCTAAAATGCTGTAGCAGAAATTCAAAGAGCTGAATATTCAGGAGAATATTTCTGGAGTGTCTCTCAAGAACAAGGGCAGATTTGTTGAGTGAAGATTTGATTGGAAAATCAAAACTTCTACAAATTAGGAGATATGATCTTGTAGAGATCTTGGAGGATCTTCCTTAAAATTGATGGGATTGTTTCCTAATGCATTTAGGAAATTCCAGCAGCAGCAAACAACTCCAGAGCAAGTGAACAAGGAGTTGCTACAGCACAAGTAAACAAGCAGTCCAGCAGAAGTGAACTAGCAGCAGCTGCAGCAGGGGATGCTACAGCAGGAGCTTGTTCAACTGGCTGGTTCATCTGTCCGAGAAGCAGCAGCAACCTGGGCGTGTCTTAAAGGTCTAGAATCTCTTCGGAGAGCATCTGAAGTATTTCTAATATGCTGTGGAGTATATTCCAGAGAGGTTTACTAGTCAGAGAAGGAGATTTGCATTGAAGATAAATATCAAATCTAATCTCCTAGATTTTAGGAGATAATTGATCTTGTTGGGTCATTACCTAAACCTGGACATTGCTTAAAGTGGTGCTACTATTTAAGCGAGAGGTGTTCAGGGCAGAGAGGGCGATCGAAGCTGAGGGATACACGAGTGCATACACAGAATTCAGAGAGAGCAATCTTTGGTGTGCGACGGACAAATTCTTCGATCATCACCCGAGAGCAGAGCGTGAAGCGCAGAGCTGTGGTGATTATAGCAGAAGGGAATTAGCACTTGCAGAGTCTGATTCGGACTTGATCTGGAAGCCAATTAAGAGCTGTGGAGCTTGTTGGTTGATCAAGGGCAGCCGCGGAAGAACTGACGGGTGGAAGGCTCGGTCAAGTGTCGTGCGGCAGAACTCGGTAGTGGCAGGTGGTCACTGAGTGAGGGGGAGTATTCCAGAGTGTGCAGCGCTCATGGAATCGTTCGATCGGCTCGGCAGAAGGCTTTGGAGCGACGCGGACAATTGTGCATCAGCTGTGTGCTACAGCAACCCTGCTGAGTAGTTGTAATTTAGAATAGGCTGAGTCTTGAGAAGTCTGTAGCTATTCTAAGATTGACATATTGCAGAGGGTGTGCAGACACAAGTCAGAGCTTGTTCTGATTGTGTTGAATGATCCACACAAGGTTGAGTAGCATAGGTTGCGTGAGTTGTAACCGTGTGTACGTGGGAACCTTCGAGTTAGTGGATTGAGGACTGGAGAATAGTCCTCCCCAGACGTAGGCAGATTGGCCGAACTGGGTGAACAAACTTGTGCCTTGTTCATTGTTTGCTGAGACAATTTTCGAGTGAACAAGAGTGTGCTGCAGCAACTGCTTGTTCACAAAATCTGTCAAACTAAGACACTGTGAAATTTCAGTGTTTATCTGGGTGGTTGCTGGGTGACTGGCTCTGGTCTGCTTACCAATCTGACATCCTCTACACACTCTATTCTCTTCTCCTTTGATAACGGGAAGCCCTCTTACCTATTTTTTGTTTGACAGCTTCTTCAGAACTTTCAGATTTAGGTGTCCCAACCTTCTGTGCCACAGATTCATCTCACATGTTTTGGTAAGTAGACATTTTGCATTCGAAATAGTTCCTACAACGTCTAGCAAATAGCAGTTGTTAGTGGATCGACTACCATGCATCACGCAGTCCCCATCAGCATTGAGAACTCTGCAAGAGTTTCTGGTGAACTTTACGTCACAAAAGTCGTCACATATCTGGCTAATACTGATCAGATTTGCATGCAGTCCCTAAATGTAAAGAACGTTTGTCAGACTGGGCAATCCAGGTAGTTCCAGAACACCTGCTCCAACAACGTTTCCTTTTCCACCATCTCCAAACGTCACTGATCTTCCCTCCAGAGGTGTTAGGTGCTTAAGAAATGATGAATTTCATGTCATATGAACTGAACAACCGCTATCGAAGTACCACATATCTTTGTTCAAGTTGACTCATGAACTATAGGCAACTAGACATACCTCCTTTGTATGTCTTATTGGTCTCCATTTTTGTGTGATGCGTGTCTCAGAATGCCCATACTTAGCTAGGAACTTTCTGCACTTCCTTTGTATGTGTCCTCGAGAATGATAGTAATGACATATCCTTGTATCTTCAGTCCAGAGAGTGTTGTAGTGATTGTTGTAGGTGAAGCTGGAGTTTTGACTCAACATCTTTCCTCTGACAAACTATCTTGCCTTTGCTGCTTCCAGATGTGTTTCCAAGGCCAGACCTTCCTGTTTCATACCTCTGAGCACCAAGGATTTCATTCAAGTTTTTTGTTCCAGAGTTCATCATTCTCACTCTTGCTTGGTCTTACCATGATCATAAATTTCATTACTGAGTCTGGTATTTGTTGAAGCAAGAGTCTCATCAAGACCTTTCTTCTATTCCTTCAGTTGTGTGATATTGACTCTGAGTTTTTCATTCATCTTTACAACCAGCTTCCACTTGTCATACATGTTCCTCAGATTTCTCCTTAGAGTTTCCTCATCAATTTCTTCTCCATCACTGGAGTCAGAGTCACTGTTAAGGCCAGTCTCTTCAGCTGCTTCCTTAGCAATCAGTGTGACAAGATCTGTGACATCTTCAGTTACAGTTGTCAGTGCAACAAAGTTACTCTGATCTTCTCTAGTATCGGTGCCCTCAGACTCATCATCGCTGTAAGTCGCTATCATGGCTTTCTTAGTCATCAGAGTGTTGGCATAGTACCTTTGTCTATGGCCGTATCCTTGACAGGCTCTGCATTGAATCTCGTCACACGGATTTTGATCATTTTCTCTACCTTTGCCTTTTTGAAGTCTATCATCTTTCCTTCCAAAGTATCTTTAGTCCCTCTGCTCCTCCTTCTTCCCTTGATATCCTTGCTCACCACGAGCTTTGTAATTGGTCATTTTCTTGTCAATCCTTTTCATGAACCTTCCAAACTCTTTAGCCATCATGGCTATTTGATCATCATTCATTTCACCGTGAGACTCTGTTTCAACGTCTGTTGCAGCAGCCTTTACTTCTTCTCTGCTGACTTCCTGCTGTTTATCTTCATCTCATAGACTCTGAGAGATCCCATGAGAGAGTCCAACTTAATTTTTTCAAAGTCAGCCGTTTCTTCAATGGTTGTTACCTTGACATCAAACTTCTGAGGATGTGACTTGAGGACTTTTTCAACTTGTTCGGTTTCTGATACATACTTTCCAAGAATCTCCATTTCATTTACTATATCCATCAGGCGGTTGTTGAAGTCTGCTATGGTCTTATCATCTTTCATCATTAGTTGTTCGTAGCTAAGCCTTAGCATCTGCATTCTGGTCTTCTTTACTTTGGCATCTCCTCAAAGTTTGTTTCCAGAATGGTCCATGCTACTTTTGCTGTTTCAACACTAGCAATCAATTTATTGTTCCGTTTGTTCACTGTAGCGATAATAGCATATAGAGCCTGACTATTTCCTTGGAATAGTTTTTTCTCATCTTCAGTCCAATCTTTCTCTGGTTTTGGTGCTTTAATTCCAAGAGCATCTGCTGCGCCTGATGGTGTAACCCAACCTTCAACAACTATCTTCCAAGCATACTCATTTACTGACCTGATGTATGCTTTCATTTTCAACTTCCAGTAGCCAAAGTCATCTTCCTCCAAACTGGGAGGTCTCCCCATGTCTCTTCCACTCATTCTGGATTTCCTCCGATCTCACCCTGTGCGTCGGATGTCTGCTCTGATACCACTTGTACTTCTGGTGCTGCTCATAGAACTTGGCCCACCTACTGTTGTGACAACTGCTGAAGAAACGCGTTAGGAATAGTACGATTTGTTTCGGGTGGAAAGTAAACACTGTAGTCGTAAAGACAAGACGCAAGGATTTGGTAACCCACTTCAGGACAATGCGTCCCTACTGTGGGGGGGTTCTCCTAACCCTGACAAGCAATAGTCCACTACTTTACGATCGGAATAAGAATATAAACTTGCAAGACTCCCTCTTCAAGTCCTTTAACCACTGACTCGCCTGCATGCGCACTGAGCTCCCCTCAGTGTAGAGATCCCTCCCTATGGCTTGTCGTAGTAGCTCCGTTCTCCCAAACAGCTGCTTGCCCACTCAATGTCCTTCCGGATGTCTTGGACAGATCTATTCTGTAACAGGGTTTGTTAAACGTGTTGCCTCAACATGTGCTCCTGGTTCTTGTGCTTGAGTGACAACTTTGCTTCATTCTCCGATGGGTGCACTCAAAAACACTTAACTTGTCCTCTCTGGTATATTGCTATAAAGCCAGAATTGTATTGTATTGCAATTTTGTCATGCAATTTAACCATCAAAGAAGTCATCCACTCATAATGGAATTTTCTTGGCATATATCATGACTCTGGCCATCTCCTGTATGGTTATGTTTTTGTGGTCCACTATGCCATTCTGCTATGGAGTGATGGGGATGAGTACTGATGGGTGATACCTCTATCACGGTAGAACTTGTTCATAGCCTCATTCTTGAATTCCCTCCCATGGTCACTTCTTATGGAGGCCACTCTTAGAACCCTTTCTTGTTCCGGTAGACTAGCCAGGTTGATTACAATCTTTACTGCTTCTGATTTCTCTCTTAGAAAGTCAATCTAGGAATACCGAGTGAAGTCATGGACACATACGAATGCATACCTTTTTCTTCCACAGCTTTCAACTTCCATAGGGCCCATTAGATCCATATGCAGCAGTTGGAGAGGTCTTGTAATGCCAATCTCTGAAACTTTTGGATGAGAAACCCTTCTCTGCTTGCCGATTTGACATTCTCCACAAATCAAGTTTGTCTCTCCTCTGACATCGGGAATTCCTCGGATTAGTTGATCTGCAACAAGCTTTCTTAATGTTCTCCGATTTAGGTGTCCCATTCGTTTGTGCCATAAATTTATCTCCTTGGATTTTAATAGAAGACAGGTTGCTGCAGCATCCTCTAGCAAATAGTAATTGTTGGCAGACCTCATTCCTTTCATCAAGCACTTTCCCCCTTGCATCAAATACTTGGCATAATTTCTCAGTAAACTTTGCAAAGTGGGTACCTTCACATAGCTGAGAAAATATCAAGGGCATCATCCAAATGCTCTTACCGGTCTACACTAGCAGTTTCTATAGCAGCTGGCTCCTCTCTTATCTAGTCAGCTACAACCACATCTTCCCTAGCTTCATCATCTACTTCTTCTCCAAAATCATCTTCTGGTCCTTTCGTGGACTCTTCAGCAGCATCCACCGGATGCTCTACCTGTTCTAATATCCTGGTTGCTTCATCAACCTCCGCTTCTTCATCAATTTTCTGGTGATTCTTAGCACCATCGTCAAATCCATCATCATTTTGGTGAGCCATTCGCTTCACTGGCCGCAACCACATCCTTAACAACCATCATCATATCTCGAAGATTATCATGAGTGATACCTCGAGTTCGTCAACCTTTTGTGGGATCTCCTATGACCTTTATGAGTGGATGACTTCTTTGAACTCTTCTTGTGGGCTGCAGTGCAGGGATCAATACAGTAGGGGGGTTCTTCGGCTGCAGCTTTAGCACCCTGATCAGGTTCACCTTCTCCTTCTGACTGATCAAGCAGTTCTTCTATAGCAACCTCTAGAGCATCGTCTTGATCAATTATAATTTGATCTTCTAGTCTAGATTGCTCGGGTTTTTCCAGCTGCAGCATCTTCTTCATCGTCATGATCATGTAATGGACTCGATCAGTATTCCTAGGAGATTGTTGTATACTTTATAAGCATGAATGTTTGTTGAGTAGCTAAGGAAGATTTCAATATCACTATTTGGATCAAACTTCTTCAGATACTCACGATCCCTCAAGATGGAGCATTCACTTCCAAAGATATGGAAATACTTCACAGTCGGCTTCTTTTCTCTCAAGAGCTCATAGCAGGTCTTGTCAGTTCCTGTTCTGATGGACACTCAATTGATGATATAGCAGGTTGTATTCATAGCCTCGGCCCAAAATCTTAGAGGAATCTTCTTAGCCTGAATCATTACTCGAGCCATCTCCTATATCGTCCTGTTCATATGCTCGACCACTCCATTCTGTTGTGGTGTAATAAGGGAGGAGAACGGATGGGTGATACCATGGTTGCTGCAGAACTCATCTAGAGCATCATTCTCAAACTACTTTCCGTGGTCACTCCTTATAGACGCCATTCGCAGACCGTTCTCTTGGTCCAGTCGGGTTGCTAAAGCAGTAACTATTTTAACAGTCTCTGACTTCTCCCTCATGATGTTGATCTAAGAGAAGCGAGTATAGTCATCAACACGCTAAATGCATACCTCTATCTTCCATAGCTTTCCACTTCTATTGGTCCCATCAAGTCCATGTGCAACAACTGCAGTGGTCTAGAAGTGTTGATTTCTGTAAGTTTTAGGTGAGTGACCTTCTTTTGTTTTCCTATCCATCATTCACCACAAATTACATTCAAATCTCCCTTGACCTCTGGTATTCCTCAAACCAAGTGCTCAGCAGCAATCTTTTTCAAGGTTTTAAGATTCAAGTGGCCCATTCTCTTGTGCCACAAATTCACCTCTTCAGTTTTAGTCATCAGACAAGTTAATCCAGTGGTTGCTCGACCATCCTCCAATATGTAGTAGTTGTTTGCGGATCTAGTTCCATTTGTTATACATCTGCCTTCTTTGTCAAATACCTATCAGAATTCTCAAGTGAAATTGACAAAGTGCGTACCGTTACAGAGTTGACTTATGTTGATGAGATTTGCCTTTAATCCATCAACAAGAATACCTTGGACGCATAGAGTTTACTTTCCAAGTTCCTTCCCTTTCAGCCCATTTTCGAACGTCATGTGCAGTTTTTTGCATGATTGAATTGCATGCAGGCAAGTCAGATCCCTAGTCATGTGTCCTGAACATCCACTGTCGAAATACCAACTTCCTTCCTTATAGTTTGATGGGTTGTAGACACATGCATAGTGTCTACGTTTTGCCATTGTTCTTCAGCACCTGATAGTAGGTGGTCTTCATAGTTTCCGATACTTGGTCAAAATATAGCAGAATCGTTGGATATGAGCAACTTGGTTGCAGAAGTAGAAGATGCGTTTATCTCTCCAGATATTCATCCCATGACTTTATATTAGCGGTTGTAGTAGCATCTGCTGTTTGTTTGTTTTTGGTATGTTATGGTAATGGCATTCAAATTGATAAAACCTTCCAGAGTGAACAAGCAGAGAGAACAAGAGGTTGCTACAGCTTCCCGTGTAGCTAAAGAGTTGTAGCATTCTGAGCCGCGCAAAGGATTAGATGCCCATAATTGAAAAGAAGAGCATCGGGAGCTTTCTAATTTCAGCTTAGAATATTCCCAGAAGCACCTATCTACCGCAACAAGTCAGCTACAAGATAATGACGTTGGCCACAAGACAATGATGTTTTGGAAGGTGGATGTCCTTATCTCTAACAAGTACTTCCTATTCTATTTTTGATGGGGCCGGCACGCTCTCTACAAAAAGAAGGCTTGGCAAGCAGCAAGAGATCGATCGATCCAGAATCAATTGAGTAGAACACAGAGTGCCGAACAGAGAATTGAGCAGAGTGGAGATTGATCATCACTCATTGAGCAGAGTGTCCGTGCAGAGCAAGAGTGATTGGGAAGAAGAGACTGATCGAGACATGGAGAGTCTAATCTGTGCCTGATCCGAGAAGGTTAATTGAAGTTGTGTGCTTATTGACTGATCACGGTGAGTCGAGGGACAATCGAGAATGTCCGAACTCGTCGACTGCAGAAGACTCACTCCCAACAGTGATAGGTGGTCACGAAGCAAGGGGGAGTATTTCAGAGTGTGCAGTGACATTGTCAAAATTGTGATAGTAAAGTTACTAGTCCAATCACGCTGCGCGAATAATATTTATAATCCGAGTGACTTCGGGTCGAACCCAAGAAAAAAGCCTAGATTAGTCTAAAGCTAGCTAGTAATGCTTAAGGTAAGTCTACTAAATAAAAGCTGGGATTTTTCCTCTAGGCGAGGTATCTCTAGTGAATACTAAAGACAAGTTCGAATTTGGTTTTGAAAAGAAGTAATAAACAAACGTAGTCGGAATCCTACTCCACCCCTAGGTCATGCGATTAGCAATATAAAACAACAATACATGCATAAGGTAATTTCATTGATAATTCTATGCTAGAGTATCATGCACTCTAGATTCAACTCTCGCTCCTTCTCTAGAATGGGAATGATACCTAAGGGACATAATTCTCAAACTCTCGCTCTATTGAACCGTGTAGAACAAAAGTTTCCTAATCTGAACCTCTCAATCTATTGAAACTTCACTCAAGTCCGCTCTATACTTAGCCTAATAGAATGTGAATGTCACTCTCGCGCACAAACACTATCTATGATAAACATGCTTGATCTTCTAAACAACCTAAGTTCAATTCTCATTCCATCCTTAGGTGTTTCATTAATGCATACTCATTCATGTGTTTTGTCAAACACTTAGTGTGCATAAAATTAACATGAAGATAAAGCATGGAATTTTTCAATCAAACTTCACTCATATTGATATAGAAACATGTTTTGCGATACAATCTAACCTATGGGATCCATAAGGATCCCTACTACTATACGACTACACACTCATGGTGAGTTTGAAACAAAACATAATGAAATAGTTCAACAAGGAAAAGTAAAGAAAGTAAAGTAGTAGAGTAGTAGAAATTGAGTAGAGGGATGTTGTGGATTCTCCAATTGTTGATGTCTTCTCTGAAATCATGACAATTCTCCAAGTCCGCGATTTAGGGTTTTTTCCAAGAGAGACACCAGAGGCACTCCTGAAATTTTTCATCTCTTTCTATTTATACCCTCCAATTATTATCAATTGACACGTCGTGCTAGAATCAAAGTTAATTCAGGCTAGCTCATAAGTTGATTCGACCAACAATGGGTCGAATCAAAGTCTCAGTGTGTTTCGAGGCTGGGCAAATCACTTTTAATTCGCCCAAGCCTAAATTTCTCTTGGGCGAGTCAACTTTGCAGTGCTCGAATCTCACCCGTTTGACCCTTCAAACCTTTGAATTACGTCTTGATGTAAACTAAGAAGTTGTAGCCCTTTGAGTTATCTTTCCAACAAGATATGGAACTCCTCAATCAGATAAGAATCATGCACTCGGAAAGCCTTCGACAAGGAACAGGTAAATCTGCCCAGATTTGGTCTATGGGTGAATTCTCCTCGAGTCATTTCTGATCCGGACAGCAAGGAGGTTGATTCGTGCACCCCATGGGCAAAACAAATCTGCCTTGGGCGAATCAAGTCTGCCTTTTGCTTAATTTTGCTCATTTTTGCTCTCGATCGACCGGAATTCATCCGGATTTTCTTCGGGCCATTTCATATGATGTAATACATCTTTTCAACTTGAAATGGACAAAAAAAGCATCAAACAACTTTATAAAATAACGGAACAAACAAGAAGCAAAGGGAAAATACTGACAAATATAAGGTTATTTGTTCGTACATCATGCAGAGCTCGCGGACTAGTTCGATCGGCTTAGCGGAAGGCTTGGAGCGACTTGGACATAATCGACACAAGCTATACGGCACAAGAGTGTGCTATGGCATCCTACGGTAATTACAGTCTTAATTCCAATAGGCTAGGTTTGTGAGCAGATTAGCTATTGTATTAAGTCGAGTGAGTAGTAGGTTGTGTAGGCTGGTTCAAGATGTTTAGATCGGGACCTGATTCATTGTAGCTTGGTTAGAAGTAGAGATTGTTTGAGCTTAGGTTGAAATGAATCGTTGTACTAGAAAGATCTAGTGAATTGTTGAGGACTCCTGAGAAGTCCTCCCCAGACGTGCATTTGGCCGAATTGGGTGACCAAATTTGTATGTGCTCTCTTTCATTCACTGTACAAGCTTATTTCCATACAGTTGTACAAGAGGTTATTATAGCAATCTGCTAGAGAAACTTGCTAGTACAATCTCAACAAACGAAGGCACTGCAATTTCAGGGTACCTTCCTCTGAACCTAATTTTGAATTATGGCTGGCCTATCCACCTTTTCTCTTGGGGTTCGCGTTGTTCTGGCTCCTGAGTTTAAACAAATTGTGTCTTTCCAGAACCCGACTCTTCTGTGTAGCCAAGACCAGTGTTCCCTCCTCCATACATTTGACACGCTAGTATAGCATCGAGATTGCTAGATCCATTGTTTAGCATTTTCATCATTCTCTTGTGTTGACTCAGCTCTTCCATCACGGAAACATATTCTTCTTCAAGTTGTTTGGAATGAGTCGTCAGAGTGGTGATGGTGTGGTCTATGTATTCTTCCCAGACTTCAAAGCATCCACAGTTTCCAGTAGGTCTTCCTTTTCTTCTTCTAGCCAAGATATCTTTGTATTAAGATCTTTGTTGACTTCAATCACTTCCAGCTACTTCTGGTGTATCAGGGCGAATTTTTCAGCTAGACATTCCTCGGTCAGCTCTTCATCATTGCTGCTTTCTGAATTTGAAAGGTTGTGCACCAACTTTACTGTGTCTTTCTTGACTCTATTATCACTGTTGTGATATGTTATGGACGCCATTTCCAGATTGTTTCTAGGTTCAGCATCATGCTCACGATCTTCTGAGTCTATATCGCTCCATTTGATAGCATAAGACTTATTGTTGTTCTTCTTTTGGTTGCTAGGGCATTCTGATTGTATATGGCCTAGACCTTCACATTCCCAGTAGTGAATTTCTTTTGTCTGTCCTTTCGTTCTTCATTATTTTGATCAGTAGTCCTATTCTTCCTTGGGAAATTCCTCCTCTCCTAAACCAATTTCTAGGGCCAGACTGATGACCAGTATATGGGGGTTTCTGGTCAAGTTTCTCATAATCTTTCCAAAGTATTTGGGCAGTAGTGCAAGTTTCTGCGACATCTCCTTAGTCGATCCTTGCCTAACATTTGTTTTAGCTTTAAGCTCAATGCTCTTCATACGGGATGGTGGTCCTCTAACAACTTCATTTCAAGTTGCTTCAGAGAGCCAATCAGTGCTTCCAATCTCATGTTTTTGACATCCTGAGCCTTCTTTATTGCAGTCACCTTCGTAGCAAACTTTGGGGGCAGGGACCTGAGTACCTTGCAAACTAGCTTTTCTTCTTTCATAGGTTCTCCTAGTGCAAAAGCTTCATTCAACAGGTCGCACAACCTTGAATTAAAGTCTGTTATGCTTTCCTCTTTATGCATCTTTGGGTTGTCAAATTTAGTGATGAGCATATGGATTCTTGACAATCTAACTTTGTTTGTGCCTTCATAAGCTGTCTCCAAAATATCTCAGGCATGTTTAGCAACATCGCAGTTTGAGATAAGCCTGAAGTTGTTAGCATGTACTACAACAAGTATACCTTTGAGAGCCTTGGAGTTTCCAGATGCTTCAGCTTCTTCTATTCCGAGATCACAACTCTTCAAGCCTTCTCATCTACAAGCTTCAAGAATGCTTTCATGTGCACTTTCTGAAATTACCAGCATTGCTGGTGACTTGTATCAGGAGGTTGCTATAGCAACCTCTGGGTCCATTTACGGAATTATCTTGCTATTGCCAAACCTGAAAAAGACACACGCACTTTGTTCATCCAGTTCGGCCAACTGCCTACGTATGGGGAGGACTATACTCCATTGCTCAATCCACTAGTCTCCAAGGTGCTCCATAAAACACAGATTCGACATGTGGCCAACCTATGTTACCCAACCTCAACTAGTAGTTCACACACAATCAGAACACCCTCTGATTTGTGTCACACACACTTGCATAATTTATTTAACTCAGAATAGCTATAACTCCGCTCTGTAGACTTAGCCTATTCTAATTGAATAATTTCACTGTAAGTTGATATAGCACATCCTTGTGCAACTAGCTTGTGCAGGTTCTGTCCACGTCGGTCCAAAGCCTTCAGCCGAGCCATTCAAACTCTGCGTGAGTAATCCTCCCTCCGGGATGCTCCCCCTCACTCACTGACCGTCTGTCACTAGCGTGAATATGCCTTCTACAGATTATCCGAGTTCCTCCACTCGACAACTCTCCTGCCGCCGACCATGATCAGCCAACAAGCAAGTTCTGCTCTGAATTGGCCTTATCCTGATCAAGCTCTGATCAGACTCTACAAGTCTTTGATCAGCCTCTACTATAACCACTCAGCTCTGCGCTCGTGATCGTGCTCTGCAATTGTTGGTGATCCAATCTCTTTGCTCGGCACTCTGAATCTCTCTCAGTGTTTGCTTTATATCTTGATGCTTCGATTCTCTCTTCAATCGATACTTAATGCTCTGCCTAGTCTCCTATTAAATAGGAACTCTATGCTCCATCAATATCAACTTTAGGAAGTTCCTAAAAGATCTCAACAAGATCTTATCTCCTAACTTGTAGGAGATTTGATTTCCCAATCAAATCTTCAAGTTCTGGCACAGAATCTTCACTGGGAATATTCTAAGAATATTTGGAAGCCTCCCGTTGCACAACTACTTCATATCTGGAAGATTTCTCTTTGCGCCAAAACTGCTGCTATAGCTCTCTACTACAGCTCCTACTGTAGCAACTGCTTATTCACTGCTGTTGTACACTCTGGCAGGTTTTGTCAATTGAATGTCATTTGCATTATCACTTGCCTTTAAGAATATCAATGCAACAAAAAATATGCTTGGCAACGAGAAAACTTTGAACTGTGTAGTTGGATCACTGAGATTCACGAGGATGTCAAACAAATAAGGAATTTTGTCATTAACCACAATATGAGACTAGCATCTTCCAAAGTTTTTCTGCCTTAAAATTTATTGAATGTGCTTAAAACACATTTTGCCTCAATCATAATGATGCTTAGAGGACTGTTGAGGTATGGCATCCATTGACAAAACATCACAAGATTATGCTATAACAATCCATGAAGATTTGAAGCTAGAGCACAATTTAGAGACTGACAAAACACCAACACGATTTAGCGATAAAGAACCTGAATTTGCTGTAGCAATCTGTGGACCACGAAAGCTGAGTCAAACAGAGCAACGGACAGAGGACAGAATCTGCAACAGCAAACCGTGTTGATTTAAAGCTAGAGCAGACTGATAGGTCAACTTGAAGCCGCACGGAGAGACTTCGGCGAGGTGCTGCATGCGTCGCGGAAGTTCAGGGTGCGCCGCAAATGTCATCAAGAGGTCAGCAAACGTCATCACGAGGACAGAAGCTTTTAAGAAAGATAAGGTTTCTAAATTCCGATTTACGAAACAGAATCTCAAATAACTCCACAAGAATCTTGGAAAAGATTCTACAAGTGTTGTGCTGCCGAGGAATTCGAAGGCAACGCGGATTCCAAAAGCCAATTGATGATTCCTATATAAAGATGTGCAGAGGTAGCTTAAAAAAGGTGGATCGATCAAGCAAGAGAACGGAAGCAGAGTGTTAAGGTAATGGCATCCTTGACAAAACAAGCGCAAAAAGTTGCTAAAACATCCCCTGAAGATTGAAGCTGAGGAAGCTGCAAAAGAAGGAGTTCAAAGATGAGAGGAGGATTGCCTAAGATTAGAAGGGTTCTTGGATTTTGTCAAAATGCCAAGGGGGAGATTGTTAAGGTATGTGACATCATTGAAAAACTCCTACAAAGTGCACTAGAGCCTGCTACAGTAAGTATGTAAAGAAAACAGCTGATGAAGAGCATTCCAGAGTGAGCAAACTCAGTGATGAAGACATTAAGTGGCGCTCCAGATGAAAATATTAAGTGGCGCCTGAGATTAATGTCTTCACCAGGCGCGCCACCTAATGTTGCCTTGGGGCGCTCAGAAAACTGGAAGAGATCATGAAGACATCAGCTTGTGCAATCTGGGCAGAGTGACTATCTCAGTGCTCAAGCAGTGGAGTAAGCAAGTTCTATAGCAATCTCTGGAGCAGAAGTTCAGTAGCAGAAGATCAGCTCTCCTTCAGAAATCCAGTGCATGTATACAAGGCAGAAAAGCTGCAAGTGCTACAGCAGATGCTGGTGCCTGGAGCTGCAGCAGAAGTATCGCACACTGATAGAGGCTATTTGTACGCATTATTTAGATCATAACCCTATGCTTGTTTGCAATATTTTATGAGCAAGATTACTCGTTTCTAGTGTTTTTGTATTACAGGGCAAAACGAGTCTTTGAGTCGGATACGCGCTAACAGGCAGCGTTCTAGGAGTGAAAGATCCGCCTGCGGAGCTAGCAGCACAAACAGGAGAGAAGTTGGCGAGAGTCAGCAGAGGTGCGCTAGCCCATGCGCTAGCCGATGCCGTGCGCCAAGCGCAAAGTCCAGTACTGCCTAATCTTGACGTGACCAGATTTGGAAGTTGCCAAAAGTGAGCTTCCCAAGCAGTAAATAAACAAGAGGAAGGCTAGGGCAACAAGAGGATGAACAAGAGACTTTCTGGAGACGCATCAGAGATCACCAAGAGGCACTGCGCAGCAGAACTGAAGAACACACGGACTTGTTGAGAGGATTTGCGCCAGCCGACTGCGCCAGCCGAGAAGACAAGCTGCACGCGCTGTTTGCTACTGTTTTCTCAGACACATTAGTCATTATTTACTATTCTATGATGTTTATCACTAGCATGTCTAGCTAAACTCTTAGTGTTGGTTGGGCATGAATCTATGATGTATTTTCTTTGAGACTTGAGCTTAATGCATAGTTTACTTACTTGTATTAATCCTGTGCATACGGAGACAGCCAGTTGCATGAGTAGGGGAAGCCTTGAACCGCAATCTTACTTGTGTTGCTTGTTTGTCATATGTTAAACTAGTTGATAGCTTTACGGTGACAACTAGGAGTAACGAGCTAGGGTGATCAGTTGCTACTTTGAACGGATTCGCAGCTGTTTTAGTCTATGTTCTAAAGATTAATAGCACATGAACTTTGAACGGAACATGCGCACGTGTTAGAAAGCCTTGACCGGACACTAACCCAAGTAAACCGGAAACTATAGACGTTTAGAGTCGATGATAAGGAATGCACTCATAGAGGATTGTCTGCCCAATGCTTCTCATAATCATAGTATTTAATCTCTACTGCTTGCGCACGTCTAGTGCAAATTTCCTGCGTTACACTAGTTACTGTTCACTTGCGCATCGCGCATTTCAATAACTCACACACTGCCCCCCCCCCCATTTTCGTAAGTGTAGGTTGCTAGCTAAAGACTTACTATTTGCTCGCTGTGGAGATCGACCCTTACTTAACCGCTGTACTGAGTGGAAGAGGAAGGATTATATTTGACGCGCACAACGACGCGCGATCAAATTTTGGCGCCGTTGCCGGGGAGCAACACAGCTAAGTTCTAGTTAGTTTACGTTTTTTCCTTTTTAGTAACTAGTTATTTCAGTTTGTTTTGTTTTCGTTGTTGTTTCTGACAGCGCGCAATCACCATTAGCCTGCACAACCTTGAAACAGTTGCGCTGCGCAGATTCTAGTTGCGCACTGACAGACGCAACAACATTAGTTATCTTTTAATTTCATTTTCTTTGAGATTCAGAACAGGTTATGGAGGATAACAGTGTCGTAGGAGACAAGTTGGGGGACAGAACCCCAGAGGAAGCAAGAGCACATAACCGCGCAGCCCTGTTCAGAGAGGAAGTGTAGCGCGAGGTTGAAGCAAGGAGGGCCGCTGAAGTGTATCATGCGCCACCCGTGCAACAAGCCGCGCGACGCAGAACAGTGCGCGAGATGTCAGCCCCTATCACTGTTAACCAGCCATGGTGCATCGTGCTTCCACCAGGCGGTCATTTTGAGCTAAGGAGCTCGCTCATCCATCACATGCCCAAGTTCCACGGGATGAACAATGAAAATCCGGTCAAGCATGTGCGAGAGTTTCTAGTCATTTGCGAGAACATGAAGACCGAAGGAGAAAGCGATGAGGCGCTGAAAATGAAGGCATTCCCATTTTCACTGTGTGATACAGCCAGACATTGGTTGATGAATTTACCCGCAGGATCCATTCACACATGGGAGCAGCTGCAGAAGAAATTCCTAGATAAATTCTATCCAGCAGCAAAGATTGCGCTGCTCAGAAGGGAACTGGCCGCGCCAAGGCAGAGCGCAGGGGAGTCTCTGTCAGAATATTACGAGCGTTTCAGGGAGCTGGAGGCCAACTGTTACAATCACGGCCTGCCCCAGAATGTGCTGATAGAGAACTTCCTGAATGGGCTGCTTCCCATGGAGCTGCGACTACTGAATGCATGCGCAGGCGGGGACATTTGCAACATGTACCCAGAGGATGCGTGGCAGCTGATAGAAGACTCTGTTGGGCAGGTAAGACATCAACTAACGCTTGAAAATAGTCGTGCTCGTTCTGTGCATCAGGTCGAAACAAGCGCTGAGATCAAGGAAATGAAGGCCATGCTGCAGAAATTGATGAGTGCGCAGAGCGCATAACCAGTTGCGCCAAAGGTATGTGAATTCTGCAGGTCCACCGAGCACAAGACAGATGAATGCCCAACACTTTTTGAAGAATCTGGAGATGTCAACGCTCTTGGAGGATGGGACAACAAAGGGCCGCAGAGGTAGAATCAGCCGCGCTTTGGGCTTGCCGCAAATGGATTCAGATGGAGGGAAGAGAACAATTTCCAGAGGCAGTCCACTGATCAGCGCGCGCCATAGCAGACGCAACAAGCTCCGCCCTACAATCCACCGCATCGCCGCAATGACGCACCAGCGCATAACAACCAGCAACCGAGGCGATCCCTAGAAGATATCGTGGGGCAGCTAGCAGACACAGTGCGCAAAAATGACGAGAAATATGACAAAAGGTTCGAGTCCATCGAAAAGCAATTATCACAGATCGCAACCACAGTATATGAGCTAAAAAAAAGCGATGGCAACCTGCCTTCGCAAGTGATTCAGAACCCTAAAGGAGGAGTCAATGCAGTGACACTGAGGACTGGGCGCACAGTAGGAACAGAGCAGACCGCGCAGGCGCCCGCGCAACCAGTTGCGCAAGTCCCGGATCCAGCAGATCAGAATGCGCAACCAGAGTGAGATGCGCAACCAGAAGTACCAGCCACAAACCAGCAGGGCAGCACGCCAGGTATGTCTCAGTCCAGAAACAAGGACATAAATTGTACTAACATACCTGCACCTTTCCCTGTGCAGGCACCATTGGCTAGAAAGGAAGCGTTGGACAAGGAGCTTTTTGAGTTGTTCAGCAAGGTGGAAATCAATATTCCCCTCATTGAAGTTATTCGGCAGATTCCCAGGTATGCAAAGTTTTTAAAAGAGCTGTGCACAAACAAAAGGAGGAAGGGCGAATGCGCACAGGTAATGCTAAATGTGCAGGCCTCAGCAATCGTGCAACAAAAGGTACCACCTAAGTGCCGAGATCCAGGTACATTTACTATTCCATGCACGCTAGGTAAGACCACAGTGAGTAATTGCATGATCGATTTAGGCGCATCCATCAATTTGCTACCTTATTCCCTATATACGACATTGCGCCTTGGACCACTAAAGCCTGCAGGTCTCACCATTCAGCTAGCAGATAGATCGTGCAAACAACCTGCAGGCATGATAGAAGATGTCCTAGTTCGAGTAGGAGAGCTGGTGTTCCCAGCAGATTTTTATGTGCTCGAAATGGAGGGTGAATCAAGCGCCAGCGGTGCGCAGATCCTCCTAGGCAGACCGTTTCTGATGACCGCGCGCACAAAGATAGACGTGTGGAGGGGCACGCTCTCCATGGAGGTAGATGGCGAAGAAATCCATTTCAACATATTCAAGGGGATGCAGCATCCACATGAGGACGCTACAGTGCACGCAATGGACAGCATTGACGATTTAGTCACAGAAGCGCAATGTGCGAGCGCAACCGTAGGACCAGAGCTACTGACACAGGCAGAGCTGGAGGAGCAAGAGGAAGAGCTGAGCAGTGCGGAACCAGCACCCACACAGGTACGTGATATAGTTCATATTTGCACCGCTTACAAAATCTTGCCCTCTATTGAACAGGCACCCAAGATCTAACTGAAGCAACTCCCAGAGCACCTCAAATATATTTTCTTGGGAGATGAGGACACCCTACCAGTGATCATAAAGAAAGGATTAGAAGAGGAGCAGGAGGCACGCTTACAGCAGGTACTGCGCAAGAACCAGCGCGCCATAGGATGGACACTTGCCGATCTGCGCGGAGTGAGCCCAGACGTGTGCATGCATAGGATTCTATTGGAAGATAGTGCCAAACCATCCAGAGAGGCTCAGCGCAGGTTGAATCCAAATATGATGGAGATAGTGCAAAAGGAAGTCCTGAAATTGCTTGGCGCAGGGGTCATTTACCCAATCTCGGACAGCAAATGGGTCAGTCCGGTGCATGTTGTGCCAAAGAAAGGAGGAATCACAGTGGAAGAAAATGCGCAGGGCGAGCTACTTCCCAAGCGCTTACAAACTGGCTGGCGCATGTGCATCGACTACAGGAAGCTTAACGCAGTAACGCGCAAGGACCACTTCCCGCTACCCTTCATGGACCAGATGCTGGATCGCTTAGCAGGTAAACCCTATTTTTGTTTCTTGGACGGATATTCAGGGTACAACCAGATACCCATAGCTGCGGAAGATCAAGAGAAGACCACATTCACATGCCCGTTCGGTACGTTTGCGTTTCGGCGCATGTCTTTTGGGCTGTGCAACGCGCCAGGTACGTTCCAACGCCTTGTCATGAGCATTTTCTCTGATATGATTGGTATATGCATAGAAGTGTTCATGGATGATTTTACTGTATATGGAAGTACCTTTGATGCATGCTTAACACATCTAGATAAAGTCTTAGCGCGCTGCATTTCTAAGAACTTAGTGCTAAATTACGAAAAATGTCATTTCATGGTAACGCACGGAGTAGTACTAGGTCATATCATTTCAGAGGAGGGGATCAAGGTAGACAAAGCTAAGATAGATCTTATTTCTAATCTACCTTATGCCACCAACGTGCGCGACGTGAAATCATTCTTCGGGCATGCTGGGTTCTACAGGCGTTTTATCAAAGATTTCTCTAAAATTTGTATACCCCTGTCTAACCTTTTGCAAAAAGATGTGTGCTTCGACTTTACTGATGAGTGCAGGGCTGTGTTTGATAAGCTGAAAGAAGCGCTGACCAGTGCGCCAGTAATGCGCGCACCAGACTGGAACCTGCCATTCGAGCTGATGTGCGACGCAAGTGATTATGCAGTAGGTGCAGTCTTGGGGCAGCGCGTAGACAAGAAGCCGCATGCCATTTACTATGCATCGCGCACACTGGACTCTGCGCAGAGGAACTACACCACCATGGAGAAGGAGCTTCTGGCAATTGTATTTGCACTGGAGAAGTTCCGAGCATATGTTCTAGGCGCAAGAGTCATCATCTACACTGACCACGCAGCTATCCGCTACCTCATGTCCAAGAAGGAAACCAAGCCGCGCCTGATGCGCTGGGTGCTCTTACTGCAGGAATTTGACTTGGAGATCAAAGACAAGAAGGGCACGGAGAATCCAGTTGTTGATCACCTGAGCAGGATCGTGAAAGAGGAGGAACCAGGGCAGATCACGGAAACATTCCCTGACGAGCATCTGATGGCGCTGACAGGTAAGGTACCATGGTATGCGCACATCGCAAATTACCTGGTCACAGGTACGTTTCCTCCGCATTTCAATAAAACTCAGTGCATGCGATTAAAACATGAGTCCAAGCATTACCTTTGGGATGATCCTTACATGCTTAGAATAGGACCAGATCAGATATTGAGGCGTTGCGTGCCTGACCACAAAATTAATTCTGTTTTGATGTTTTGTCATGCGCACGCATGCGGAGGACACTTCGGTCCCAAGCGCACAAGCAGAAAGGTCCTGGACTGCGGATTCTATTGGCCGCACCTGTTTAGAGACGCCTATAATCACTGCAGGAATTGTGACAGGTGCCAGCGCACAGGAGGAATATCCGCGCGCAATGAGATGCCGCAGACCCCGATTCTGGTGGATGAAGTGTTCGATGTTTGGGGAATCGACTTCATGGGCCCATTTCCTCCATCTGCAGGTTACGAGTACATATTGGTGGCAGTAGACTATGTCTCCAAATGGGTTGAAGCTAAGGCTACGCGGAAGGATGATGGTAAGACTGTCGCTGATTTTCTCAGAACTAACATATTTTGCAGGTACGGAGTGCCTAAGGCAGTAATTAGCGACCAGGGGACACACTTTTGCAACAAGGTCGTGGCGCAAGTTTTCAAGCACTATGGGGTGCGCCACAAGACGTCCACCGCTTACCATCCGCAGACGAATGGACAGGCCGAAGTTTCTAACAGGGAGATCAAGCGCATCTTAGAAAAGACTGTGAGACCATCGCGCAAAGATTGGAGCCAGCGCCTTGATGATGCGCTATGGGCATACCGCACTGCGCATAAGACGCCCATTGGGACCTCACCATTTCGGCTGGTCTATGGGAAAGCATGCCACCTGCCAGTAGAGCTCGAGCACAAGGCATATTGGGCCTTACGCATTTGCGACCTGAACTTGGATGAGGCAGGAAGGGAGCGCGCATTTGAGCTGAACGAACTAGAAGAGCTGCGCCTGGACGCCTATGAGGGACTGCGCGATTACAAGGAGCGCACCAAGGCCTTTCACGACAAGCATATCCTCAGACGCACTTTTGAACCAGGAGACCAGGTATTACTATTCTCATCACGCCTGAAGCTTATGCCTGGAAACCTGCGCAGCAAATGGACGGGACCATACACGGTCACCAAGGTTTTCCCCTACGGAACAATCGAGTTAGAAGACGGGCACCGGCATCGTTTTCAGGTTAATGGGCAGAGAGTCAAACGGTACTTAGGAGAACCTTGGGACAGCACAGCACGCAACATTGACTTGGCCGAACCAGAGATAATAGATGCGCAAGCTGCTGCGCCAGACACACCACCGGATGTACCAGAGGGAGAACTGGAACCTATTGCTTATATCTCTTCTTCCTCTGCATTTGCCCTCGTTACGCATAATTTATCACATGCTGACTTCCCATCTTACCCTTTGCGCAGGACCAATGAGATCGCAACACACACACTGGCGCAGGAACACTCAGAAGCAAGAGTGGGGGAGGTCGCAGGCACACATTTTGGCACGTAACGAGGTACAGTCGAGCCAACGACGTTAAACAAAGGCACTTGTCGGGAGGTAACCCGACACGTTTTTACTTTTGCATATTTTATTTTCTACTTGTTTTGTTTTTCTTTGAGTTTTTTTTAGCTAGTTTAGGACTTGGTAGTTTTGTAGTCACGCAGTAGGACTTGGATCAGCAGCTGCGTCTAGCTCGGAGGACTTCTAAGGCCGAGGGGCAGCAGCATTAGTTTTCTTTAGGGTGATGTCTTTTATTTTGCTACGTCTTATTGGATATTTTGTGCTGAATATTTGTGCCGCATATTTTGTGACCCTGTGCTATCGTTTCTGCTGTGTGACTATTTGTTTTTGTTCTTATGTTCTTTATTTTTGCATTACATACATGTGTGCGCTCTTCATGCGCTTGCGCTTGAGTCGTGGGGACACGTCTCTGTTCAAGTATGGGGGGGGGGGGCGTTACATTCACTTTTCACGTTTTTGAGCATTTTAGTGTAGCTTAGTTTAAGTTAAAGAGAATAGTAGCAGTAGTGCGCTAGAGTGCAGGATGCGCATGCGCTCCAGCTTGTTTTGCGCTATCCATATTGCGTGCGCTGCTATCTACTGTTTTAGTATATTTTTCGTTTTTTTGCTCCTGTTAGTTGGGATATGCAGGGGATGTGGAGTTGACAGAAATGCTCCAGAGAGGCGGTTAGTCGCTTTTGCTTCGAAGGCAAGGTATATGGTCGAGAGCGTTAGTGGAGACCGGTGCTTCGCAGCCTTCGGGACAAAAGAGCGCGCTCAGTCACGCAGATGCCAAAGGCGAAATACCCATAGCGTGGCGAGGTGGGAAAACAGACCACCTTCTCTCTGGAAATCGAGCTAAGGAAGGCAGGCGCGGATGTAAACGCGTGCGCTGACCTGCGCAGACAGACCAAAGGAGAGAGAGCGGGGCGAGTTCCATAGCTGCTATCCGAAGGCTGAGACTGGAACTGCTCTGGGAATGTAAGAAATTAAAGAGAAAGCTGTACGAAAGAAAAATACCAGCAGATGATACGCGCTACAAGCATCAACATGCGCACAAGCATCAACATGCGCAAAGACCATAAGGAAATCATCAGAAAGCTCAGGTTCCCAGGAAGTGCGCGGACGAATCACGCACTGGAAGAAGCTGCGTTATCCACCATATACCTATCTTCGGAGTAGGAGCTGGCAGCCAGGAGCCTAAGAAGAGCTATCTCCCAGCCATCCAAAAATCTTCATCCCGGCTGAGAGGTAATGAATTTCGAAATTATTATATTAGAACTGTTGAGTGCAGTTGTGCGCAGGTGATAGAGCAGTGCGAGTTGAGCAATTGTGCGTTCGCATCAGAGTGCAAGACTGTGCGCTAAACTCCAGAAGAGGTAATTGTATCCGCGCTTCAGTGCTTGTTCGGGACGAACAAGGGGCAAGTGTGGGGGGTTTGATAGAGGCTATTTGTACGCATTATTTAGATCATAACCCTATGCTTGTTTGCAATATTTTATGAGCAAGATTACTCGTTTCTAGTGTTTTTGTATTACAGGGCAAAACGAGTCTTTGAGTCGGATATGCGCTAACAGGCAGCGTTCTAGGAGTGAAAGATCTGCCTGCGGAGCTAGCAGCACAAACAGGAGAGAAGTTGGCGAGAGTCAGCAGAGGTGCGCTAGCCCATGCGCTAGCCGATGCCGTGCGCCAAGCGCAAAGTCCAGTACTGCCTAATCTTGACGTGACCAGATTTGGAAGTTGCCAAAAGTGAGCTTCCCAAGTAGTAAATAAACAAGAGGAAGGCTAGGGCAACAAGAGGATGAACAAGAGACTTTCTGGAGACGCATCAGAGATCAACAAGAGGCACTGCGCAGCAGAACTGGAGAACACACGGACTTGTTGAGAGGATTTGCGCCAGCCGACTGCGCCAGCCGAGAAGACAAGCTGCACGCGCTGTTTGCTACTGTTTTCTCAGACACATTAGTCATTATTTACTATTCTATGATGTTTATCACTAGCATGTCTAGCTAAACTCTTAGTGTTGGTTGGGCATGAATCTATGATGTATTTTCTTTGAGACTTGAGCTTAATGCATAGTTTACTTACTTGTATTAATCCTGTGCATACGGAGACAGCCAGTTGCATGAGTAGGGGAAGCCTTGAACCGCAATCTTACTTGTGTTGCTTGCTTGTCATATGTTAAACTAGTTGATAGCTTTACGGTGACAACTAGGAGTAACGAGCTAGGGTGATCAGTTGCTACTTTGAACGGATTCGCAGCTGTTATAGTCTATGTTCTAAAGATTAATAGCACATGAACTTTGAACGGAACATGCGCACGTGTTAGAAAGCCTTGACCGGACACTAACCCAAGTAAACCGGAAACTATAGACGTTTAGAGTCGATGATAAGGAATGCACTTATAGAGGATTGTCTGCCCAATGCTTCTCATAATCATAGTATTTAATCTCTACTGCTTGCGCACGTCTAGTGCAAATTTCCTGCGTTACACTAGTTACTGTTCACTTGCGCATCGCGCATTTCAATCACTCACACACCCCCCCCCCCATTTTCGTAAGTGTAGGTTGCTAGCTAAAGACTTACTATTTGCTCCCTGTGGAGATCGACCCTTACTTAACCGCTGTACTGAGTGGAAGAGGAAGGATTATATTTGACGCGCACAACGACGCGCGATCACACACCTTCAGACAGCATGTGCTACAGCAGATGCTGGAGCTAAAATGCTGTAGCAGAAATTCAAAGCTTTCTCGGAGATTGCATTCAAACAACAAATCAGTGGACCGAAGGGCTTCCGGAAAGAGCTGAATATTCAGGAAAATATTTCTGGAGTGTCTCTCAAGAACAAGGGCAGACTTGTTGAGTGAAGATTTGATTGGAAAATCAAAACTCCTACAAATTAGGAGATATGATCTTATAGAGATCTTGGAGGATCTTCTTTAAAATTGATGGGATTGTTTCTTAATGCATTTAGGAAATTCCAGCAGCAGCAAACAACTCCAGCACAAGTGAACAAGGAGCAGCTACAGCAGGGGATGCTATAGCAGGAGCTTGTTCAAGTTGTTGCAGCATCTGTCCGAGTAGCAGCAGCAACCTGGGCCTTTGGCAAGAAGGCCTGGCAGCCCTGTTGAGAGCCTCAGAAGAATTGCTAAGTTGTTGCCAAGAATATTCCAGTGGGAATTTCCTAACTAGAGAAGTAGATTTGTTTTGGGGATCAAATCAAATCCAATCTCCTAAATTTTAGGAGATAATTGTTTTTTTTGGGACATTGCTTAAACCTGGTCTTGCTTAAAGCTGGTGCTGCTATTTAAGTGAGAGGAGTTCAGAGCTGAGAGGTTGATCGAAGCAGAGGGATACACGAGTGCATACACAGAATTCAGAGAGAGTAATTTTGGTGTGTGACGGACGAATTCTTCGATCATCACCCGAGAGCAGAGCGTGAGGGCAGAGCTGTGGTGACAAAAGCAGAAGGTGATTGATAGAGCCTATTTGTACACATTATTTAGATCATAACCCTATGCTTGTTTGCAATATTTCATGAGCAAGATTACTCGTTTCCAATGTTTTTGTGTATCAGGTCAAAACGAGTCCTTGAGTCGGATACGCGCTAACAGGCAGCGTTCTAGGAGTGAAAGATCAGCCTGCGGAGCTAGCGGCGCAAACAGAAGAAGAAATGGCGAAAGACAGCAGAGGTGCGCTACCCGATTGCGCCAATCAATGCCGTGCGCCAGGCGCAAAGTCCCAGTGACCAGATTTGGAAGTTGCCAAAAGATGAACTTCCTGGGCACTATTTAAACAAAGAAAGTCTAGGGTTTCAGGGGATCGTAACATCATCACTCAGTGGCATTCCAGAGGCACTGCGCGGCAGAACTGGAAAACACACGGACCTGTCAAGGAGAGTTGCGCCAGCCGACTGCGCCAGCCAAGAGAAGACACTGCACGCACTATTTGCTACCGTTTTCTCTGATACAGTAGTTGTTATTTACTATTTTATGATGTTTACCACTAGCATGTCTAGCTAAACACTTAGTGTTGGTCGGGCATGAATCTATGATGTATTACCTTTGAGACTTGAGCTTAATGCGTAGTTTACTTATTTGTATTAATCCTGCGCATACTGAGACAGTTAGTTGCATAAGTAGGGGAAGCCTTGAACCGCAATCCTATTTGTGTTGCTTGCTTGTCCTATGTTAAACTAGTTGCATGAGTCGGGGAAGCCTTGAACCGCAAACTTATCGTGACAACTAGGAGTAACGAGTTAGGGTAAGCAGTTGCTACTGTGACATAATTCGCAGCTGTTTAGTCTAGTTCTAGGATTAATAGCACATGAACTTTGAACGGAACATGCGCGTGTGTTAGGAAGCCTTTACCGGACACTAACCCAAGTAAGACACAAACTATAGACATTTAGAGTCGATGATAAGGAATGCATTCATAGAGGATTGTCTGCCCAGTACTTCTCATAAACATAGTATCTCATCTATACTGCTTGCGCACGTCTAGTGCAATTTCCTGCGTTACGATATTCACTGCTACTCGCGCATCGCGCAAAACCCCCAATCACTCATACAACCCCCCGTCTTCGTAAGTGTAGGTTACTAGCTAAAGACTTACTACTTGCTCCCTGTGGAGATCGACCCTTACTTAACCGCTGTACTAGTGGGAGAGGAAGGATTATATTTGACGCGCACGACGACGCGCGATCAAATTTTGGCGCCGTTGCCGGGGAGCAACACAGCTAAGTTTTAGCTAGCTTACATTTTCATTTTTTAGTAACTAGTTATTTCATTTTTGTCTTGTTTTCTCGTTGTTGTTTCTGACAGCGCGCAATCACATCAGCCTGCGCAACCTTGAAACAGTTGCGCTGCGCAGATTCTAGTTGCGCTCTGACAGACGCAACAACCTCGTTGTTTTTGATTTCGTTTTCTTGAGTTTCAGAACAGGTCATGGAGGATAACAGTGTGGTAGGAGATAACCACGGGGACAGAACCCCAGAGGATGTAAGGGCAGAGATCCACGCAGCTCGGTTCAAAGAGGAAGTGCAGCGCGAGGTCGAAGCACGGATGGCCGCTGAGCTGTACAATGCGCCACCCGTCCGTCCAGCCGCGCGACGCAGGACCGTGCGCGAGATGTCAGCACCCATCACTGTTAACCAGCCATGGTGTATCGTGCTTCCGCCAGACGGTCACTTTGAGCTAAGGAGCTCGCTCATCCATCACATGCCTAAGTTTCACGGGATGAACAATGAAAATCCAGTCAAGCACGTGCGAGAGTTCCTAGTTATTTGCGAGAACATGAAGACCGACGGGGAGAATGATGAAGCGCTGAAAATGAAGGCATTTCCATTTTCGTTGTGTGATACGGCTAAGCATTGGCTAATGAATTTACCTGCAGGATCAATTCACACATGGGAGCAGCTGCAGAAGAAATTCTTAGACAAATTCTATCCTGCAGCAAAGATTGCGCTGCTCAGAAGGGAATTAGCCGCGCCAAGGCAAGGCGCAGGGGAGTCTCTGTCAGAATACTACGAGCGTTTCAGGGAGCTAGAAGCCAACTGCTACAATCACGGGCTGCCCCAGAATGTGCTGATAGAGAACTTTCTGAATGGACTGCTGCCCATGGAGCTGCGACTACTGAATGCATGCGCAGGAGGGGACATTTGCAACATGTACCCGGAGGATGCATGGCAGCTGATAGAAGATTCTGCTGGGCAGGTAAGACATCAATTGACACTTGAAAGTAGCCGTAATCGTTTTGTGCATCAGGTAGAAACAAGCGCTGAGATCAAAGAAATGAAGGCCATGCTGCAGAAACTGATGAGTGCGCAGAGCGCACAACCAGTTGCGCCAAAAGTATGTGAATTCTGCAGGTCCTAGTTATACACATTATTTAGGTCATAACCCTGTGCTTGTTTGCAATATTTCATGAGCAAGATTACTCGTTTCCAATGTTTTTGTATATCAGGTCAGAACGAGTCCTTGAGTCGGATACGCGCTAACAGGCAGCGTTCTAGGAGTGAAAGATCAGCCTGCGGAGCTAGCGGCGCAAACAGAAGAAGAAATGGCGAAAGACAGCAGAGGTGCGCTACCCGATTGCGCCAATCAATGCTGTGCGCCAGGCGCAAAGTCCCAGTGACCAGATTTGGAAGTTGCCAAAAGATGAACTTCCTGAGGCACTATTTAAACAAAGAAAGTCTAGGGTTTCAAGAGAGATTGGAACATCATCACTCAGCGGCATTCCAGAGGCACTGCGCGGCAGAACTGGAAAACACACGGACCTGTCAAGGAGATTTGCGCCAGCCGACTGCGCCAGCCGAGAGAAGACACTGCACGCACTGTTTGCTACCGTTTTCTTGGATTCAGTAGTTGTTATTTACTATTTTATGATGTTTACCACTAGCATGTCTAGCTAAACACTTAGTGTTGGTCGGGCATGAACCTATGATGTATTACCTTTGAGACTTGAGCTTAATGCATAGTTTATTTACTTGTATTAATTCTGTGCGTACTGAGACAGTTAGTTGCATGAGTAGGGGAAGCCTTGAACCGCAATCTTACTTGTGTTGCTTGCTTGTCACCTGTTAAACTAGTTGCATGCGTAGGGGAAGCCTTGAACCGCAAACTTACCGTGACAATTAGGAGTAACGAGTTAGGGTAGGTAGTTGCTACTGTGACAGGATTCGCAGCTGTTTAGTCTAGTTCTAGGATTAATAGCACATGAACTTTGAACGGAACATGCGCACGTGTTAGGAAGCCTTTACCGGACACTAACCCAAGTAAACCACAAACTATAGACATCTAGAGTCGATGATAAGGAATGCATCCATAGAGGATTGTCTGCCCAATACTTCTCATAAAGATAGTACTTCATCTCTACTGCTTGCGCACGTCTAGTGCAATTTCCTGCGTTACGATATTCACTGCTACTCGCGCATCGCGCAAAACCCCCAATCACTCACGCAACCCCCGTTTTCTTAAGTGTAGGTTACTGGCTAAGACTCACTGCTTGCTCCCTGTGGAGATCGACCCTTACTTAACCGCTGTACTAGTGGGAGAGGAAGGATTATATTTGACGCGCACGACGACGCGCGATCAGCAGGTAAGACATCAATTGACACTTGAAAGTAGCCGTAATCGTTCTGTGCATCAGGTAGAAACAAGCGCTGAGATCAAAGAAATGAAGGCCATGCTGCAGAAACTGATGAGTGCGCAGAGCGCACAACCAGTTGCGCCAAAAGTATGTGAATTCTGCAGGTCAACTGAGCACAAGACGGACGAATGCCCAACACTTTTTGAAAAAACTGGAGATGTAAATGCCCTTGGAGGATGGGACAACAGAGGACCGCAAAGGCAGAATCAGCCGCGCTTTGGGCTTGCTGCAAATGGATTCAGATGGAAAGAAGAGAACAATTTCCAGAGACAGCCCACTGATCAGCGCGCGCCACAGCAGACGCAACCAGCTGCGCCTTACAATCCACCGCACCGCCGCAATGACGCACCAGCACAGAACAATCAGCAGCCGCGGCGTTCCTTGGAAGATATCATGGGGCAGCTAGTAGATACAGTGCGCAAGAATGACGAAAAATATGACAAGAGGTTCGAGTCGATAGAAAAGCATCTATCACAAATTGCAACCACGGTGTATGAGCTGAAAAAGAGCGATGGCAACCTGCCTTCGCAAGTGATTCAGAACCCTAAAGGAGGAGTCAATGCAGTAACACTGAGGACAGGGCGCACAGTAGGAAAAGAGCAAACCGCGCAGGTGCCCGCGCAACCAGTTGCGCAAGTCCCAGATCCAGCAGCTCAGAATGCGCAACCAGAGCAAGATGCGCAACCGGAAGCGCCAGCTACGAACCAGCAGGGCAATGCGCCAGGTATGTCCCACTCGACAAACAAGGACAAAAATTGTACTAACATACCTGCTCCTTTCCCTGTGCAGGCACCACTAGCGAGAAAAGAAGCGCTGGACAAGGAACTGTATGAGCTGTTCAGCAAGGTGGAAATCAACATACCTCTCATAGAAGCTATTCGACAGATTCCCAGGTATGCGAAGTTTTTAAAAGAGCTGTGCACAAACAAGCGAAGGAAAGACGAGTGCGCACAGGTAATGCTAAATGCGCAGGCCTCAGCGATTGTGCAACAAAAGGTACCACCTAAGTGCCGAGATCCAGGTACATTCACTATCCCTTGCACCTTAGGAAAAACCACGGTAAGCAACTGCATGATCGATTTGGGCGCATCAATCAATTTATTACCATATTCTCTCTATGCGACATTGCGCCTTGGACCACTAAAACCTGCAGGTCTCACAATTCAGCTAGCAGATAGATCGTGCAAACAACCTGCAGGCATGATAGAGGATGTCCTAGTTCGAGTAGGAGAGCTGGTGTTTCCAGCAAACTTTTATGTGCTCGAAATGGAGGGTGAATCAAGCGCCAGCGGTGCGCAGATCCTCCTAGGCAGACCGTTTCTGATGACCGCGCGCACGAAGATAGACGTGTGGAGGGGCACACTCTCCATGGAGGTAGATGGCGAAGAAATCCATTTCAACATCTTCGAAGGGATGCAGCACCCATATGAGGACGCTACCGTGCACGCAATGGACAGCATTGACGATTTAGTCACAGAAGCGCAGTGTGCGAGCGCAACCATAGGACCAGAGCTACTGACACAGGCAGAGCCGGAGGAGCAAGAGGAGGAGCTAAGCAGTGCTGAACCAGCACCCACACAGGTACTTGATATAGTTCATATTTGCACCGCTAACAAAATCTTGCCCTCTATTGAACAGGCACCCAAGATCGAATTGAAGCAACTCCCAGAGCACCTCAAGTACATTTTCTTGGGAGATGAGGACACCCTGCCAGTGATAATCAAGAAGGGATTGGAAGAGGAGCAGGAGGCGCGCTTACAGCAGGTGCTGCGCAGGAACCAGCGCGCGATAGGATGGACTCTTGCGGATCTGCGCGGAGTGAGCCCAGACGTGTGCATGCACAGAATTCTGTTGGAAGATGGTGCTAAACCATCCAGGGAGGCTCAGCGCAGGTTAAACCCAAATATGATGGAGGTAGTGCAAAAGGAAGTCCTGAAGTTGCTTGACGCCGGGGTCATTTACCCAATCTCAGACAGCAAATGGGTTAGCCCGGTGCATGTTGTGCCAAAGAAAGGAGGAATCACGGTGGAAGAGAATGCGCAGGGCGAGCTAGTTCCCAAGCGCATTCAAACTGCCTGGCGCATGTGCATCGACTACAGGAAGCTGAACGCCGTAACGCGCAAGGACCACTTCCCTCTACCCTTCATGGACCAGATGCTGGATCGCTTGGCAGGTAAGCCTTACTTTTGTTTTTTAGACGGATATTCAGGGTACAATCAGATACCCATAGCTGCGGAGGATCAGGAGAAGACCACGTTCACATGCCCCTTCAGAACATTTGCGTTTTGGCGCATGTCTTTTGGGCTGTGCAACGCGCCAGGTACGTTCCAACGCCTTGTCATGAGCATTTTCTCTGATATGATTGGTATATGCATAGAAGTGTTCATGGATGATTTCACTGTATATGGAAGTACCTTTGATGCGTGCTTAACCCATCTAGATAAAGTCTTAGCGCGCTGCATCTCTAAGAACTTAGTGCTAAATTACGAAAAATGTCATTTCATGGTAACGCACGGAGTAGTACTAGGTCATATCATTTCAGAGGAGGGTATTAAGGTAGACAAAGCTAAGATAGATATTATTTCTAATCTGCCTTATGCCACCAATGTGCGCGACGTGAAATCGTTCTTAGGGCATGCTGGGTTTTACAGGCGTTTTATTAAGGATTTCTCTAAAATTTGCATACCCCTGTCTAACCTGTTGCAAAAAGATGTGTGCTTCGATTTTACTGATGAGTGCAGGGCGGCGTTCGATAAGCTGAAGGAAGCGCTGACCAGTGCGCCAGTGATGCGCGCACCAGAGTGGAACCTGCCATTTGAGCTGATGTGTGACGCAAGTGACTACGCAGTAGGAGCAGTCTTGGGGCAGCGCGTGGACAAGAAGCCGCATGCCATCTACTATGCATCGCGCACACTGGACTCTGCGCAGAAGAACTACACCACCACGGAGAAGGAGCTTCTGGCAATTGTTTTTGCGCTGGAGAAGTTCCGAGCATATGTTCTAGGCGCCAGAGTCATCATTTACACTGACCACGCAGCCATCCGCTACCTCATGTCCAAAAAGGAAACCAAGCCGCGCCTGATGCGCTGGGTGCTTCTGCTTCAGGAATTCGATGTGGAGATCAAAGATAAAAAGGGCACGGAGAATACAGTCGCTGATCACCTGAGCAGGATCGTAAAGGAGGAGGAGCCAGGACAGATCAAGGAGACATTCCCTGACGAGCACCTGATGGCGCTGACAGGTAAGGTACGATGGTATGCGCATATCGCAAATTACCTGGTTACAGGTGCGTTCCCTCCTCATTTCAATAAAACTCAGTGCATGCGATTAAAACATGAGTCCAAGCATTATCTTTGGGATGATCCTTACATGCTTAAAATAGGTCCAGATCAGATATTAAGGCGTTGCGTACCGGACCATGAGATTAACTCTGTTTTGATGTTTTCTCATGCGCACGCATGTGGAGGGCACTTTGGACCTAAGCGCACGAGCAGGAAAATCTTGGACTGCGGATTCTACTGACCGCACCTATTCAGAGATGCATATAACCACTGCAGGAATTGCGACAGGTGCCAGCGCACAGGAGGAATCTCCGCGCGCAACGAGATGCCGCAGACCCCGATTCTGGTGGATGAAGTGTTCGATGTTTGGGGAATTGACTTCATGGGTCCATTTCCCCCATCTGCCGGCTACGAGTACATACTGGTGGCCGTGGATTACGTATCCAAATGGGTCGAAGCTAAGGCCACGCGCAAGGATGATGGTAAGACTGTCGCTGATTTTCTCAGAACTAACATATTTTGCAGGTACGGAGTGCCTAAGGCAGTTATCAGCGACCAGGGGACGGACTTCTGCAACAGGGTTGTGGCGCAAGTTTTCAAGCACTACGGGGTGCGCCACAAGACGTCCACCGCTTACCATCCGCAGACAAATGGACAGGCCGAAGTTTCTAACAGAGAGATCAAGCGCATCTTGGAAAAGACTGTGAGGCCGTCACGCAAGGATTGGAGCCAGCGCCTGGATGATGCGCTATGGGCATACCGCACTGCACATAAGACTCCCATTGGAACCTCACCATTCCGGCTGGTCTATGGGAAGGCATGCCACCTGCCAGTAGAGCTCGAGCACAAGGCATATTGGGCCTTACGTATTTGCAACCTGAACCTGGATGAGGCAGGAAAAGAGAGCGCATTTGAGCTGAGCGAACTAGAAGAGTTGCGCCTGGACGCCTATGAGGGACTGCGCGATTACAAGGAGCGCACCAAAGCATTTCACGACAAGCATATCCTCCGGCGCACGTTTGAACCAGGAGATCAGGTATTATTGTTTTCATCCCGCCTGAAGCTCATGCCTGGAAAGTTGCGCAGCAAGTGGACGGGACCATACACCGTCACCAAGGTTTTCCCCTACGGAACAATCGAGTTAGAAGACGAGCACCAGCATCGTTTTCAGGTTAACGGGCAGAAAGTCAAACAGTACTTGGGAGAACCTTGGGATGGCGCGGCACGCAACATTGACTTGGCCGAGCCAGAGATAGTGGACGCGCAAGCTGCTGCGCCAGACGCACCACCAGATGCCTCAGAGGGAGAACTAGCAACCATCGCCTCTATCTCTTCTTCCTCTGCATCTACCCTCGTTACTAATAATGTATCACATGCTGACCTTCCATTTTATCCTTTGCGCAGGACCAATGAGATCGCAACACAAGCACTGGCGCAGGGACACTCAGGAGCAAGAGTGGGGGAGGCTGCAGACGCACTTCTTGGCACGTGACGAGGTACCGTCGAGCCAACGACGTTAAACAAAGGCACTTGTCGGGAGGTAACCCGACACGTTTTATTTTGGCATGTTTTATTCTGCTTATTTAGTTTTTTTTTTAGTGTTTTTAGCTAGTTTAGGATTTGGTAGTTTTTAGTCACACGAGTGCGCAGGACCGTGCGCCTATCCATGCGCAGGTCAGTTGCGCTAGCCAGAGGGGGGTATATAAGGCAGGACTTAGAAAAATTCCAGCACTTTTTTCACTCGATCAGTGGTACCGCCTTCCTCCAGCACTGAGTACGTGACGGATTCTTCAGAGGAGGAGACGCATGATTCAGAGGCTGCTTCTAGCTCGGAGGACTTCTAAGGCCGAGGGCAGGCGCATTGATTTTCTTTAGGGTGGTGTCTTTTATTTTGCTGCGACTAGTGACTATTATGTGTGCTGAATATTTGTGCCCTACACTCTGTGACTCCCTTGCTATATTTTGTGTGACTATTTGCTTGCATTCTTATGTTCTTTATTTTCGTTGCATTGCATGCATGTGCGCGTTCTCCATGCGCTTCAGCTTGAGTCGTGGGGACACGTCTCTATTCAAGTGTGGGGGAGGCGTTACAATTACATTTCATGTTTTTTGAGCATGTTTTTAGTATAGCTTAGTTTAAGTTGAAGAGAATAGTAGCAGTAGTGCGCTAAGGTGCAGGATGCGCATGCGCTCCAGCTTGTTTTGCGCTATCCGTATTGCGTGCGCTGCTATCTACTGTTTTAGTATAATTTTTTCGTTTTTTTTGCTCCTGTTAGTTGGGATATGCAGGGGATGTGGAGTTGACAGAAATGCTCCAGAGAGGCGGTTAGTCGCTTTTGCTTCGAAGGCGAGGTATATGGTCGAGAGCGCTAGTGGAGGCCGGTGCTTCGCAGCCTTCGGGACAAAAGAGCGCGCTCAGTCACGCAGATGCCAAAGGAAAAATACCCAAAGCGTGGCGAGGTGGGAAAACAGACCACCTTCTCTCTGGAAGCCGAGCTAAGGAAAGCGGGCGCGGTTGCAAACGCGTGCACCGACCTGCGCAGACAGACCAAGGAGGGAGAGCGGAGCGAGTTCCATAGCTGCTATCTGAAGGCTGAGACTGGAACTGTTCTGGGAATATTAAAAATAAATTGCAGAGAAAGCTGTTCAAAAGAAAAATACCAGCAGATGATACGCACTACAAAAGAATCAGCATGCGCACAAGCATCAAACATGCGCAAAGACCATAAGGAAATCATCAGAAGGCTCAGGTTCCCAGGAAGTGCGCGAACGAATCACGCACTGGAAGAAGCTGCGTTATCTACCATATACCTATCTTCGGAGTAGGAGCTGGCAGCCAGGAGCCTAAGAAGAGCTATCTCCCAGCCATCCAAAAATCTTCATCCCGGCTGAGAGGTAATGAAATTTCGGAATTATTATATTAGAACTGTTGAGTGCAGTTGTGCGCAGATGATAGAGCAGTGCGAGTTGAGCAATTGCGCATTCGCATCAGAGTGCAAGACTGTGCGCTAGACTCCAGAAAAGGTAATTGTATCCGCGCTCAGTGCTTGTTCGGGACGAACAAGGGGCAAGTGTGGGGGGTTTGATAAAGCCTATTTGTACACATTATTTAGATCATAACCCTATGCTTGTTTGCAATATTTCATGAGCAAGATTACTCGTTTCCAATGTTTTTGTGTATCAGGTCAAAACGAGTCCTTGAGTCGGATACGCGCTAACAGGCAGCGTTCTAGGAGTGAAAGATCAGCCTGCGGAGCTAGCGGCGCAAACAGAAGAAGAAATGGCGAAAGACAGCAGAGGTGCGCTACCCGATTGCGCCAATCAATGCCGTGCGCCAGGCGCAAAGTCCCAGTGACCAGATTTGGAAGTTGCCAAAAGATGAACTTCCTGGGCACTATTTAAACAAAGAAAGTCTAGGGTTTCAGGGGATCGTAACATCATCACTCAGTGGCATTCCAGAGGCACTGCGCGGCAGAACTGGAAAACACACGGACCTGTCAAGGAGAGTTGCGCCAGCCGACTGCGCCAGCCAAGAGAAGACACTGCACGCACTATTTGCTACCGTTTTCTCTGATACAGTAGTTGTTATTTACTATTTTATGATGTTTACCACTAGCATGTCTAGCTAAACACTTAGTGTTGGTCGGGCATGAATCTATGATGTATTACCTTTGAGACTTGAGCTTAATGCGTAGTTTACTTATTTGTATTAATCCTGCGCATACTGAGACAGTTAGTTGCATAAGTAGGGGAAGCCTTGAACCGCAATCCTATTTGTGTTGCTTGCTTGTCCTATGTTAAACTAGTTGCATGAGTAGGGGAAGCCTTGAACCGCAAACTTATCGTGACAACTAGGAGTAACGAGTTAGGGTAAGCAGTTGCTACTGTGACAGGATTCGCAGCTGTTTAGTCTAGTTCTAGGATTAATAGCACATGAACTTTGAACGGAACATGCGCGTGTGTTAGGAAGCCTTTACCGGACACTAACCCAAGTAAGACACAAACTATAGACATTTAGAGTCGATGATAAGGAATGCATTCATAGAGGATTGTCTGCCCAGTACTTCTCATAAACATAGTATCTCATCTATACTGCTTGCGCACGTCTAGTGCAATTTCCTGCGTTACGATATTCACTGCTACTCGCGCATCGCGCAAAACCCCCAATCACTCATACAACCCCCCGTCTTCGTAAGTGTAGGTTACTAGCTAAAGACTTACTACTTGCTCCCTGTGGAGATCGACCCTTACTTAACCGTTGTACTAGTGGGAGAGGAAGGATTATATTTGACGCGCACGACGACGCGCGATCAGTGATCAGGACTTGCATAGTCTGATTCGAGCTTGATCTGGAAGCCAATTCAGAGCAGTGGTGCTTGTTGGTTGATCAAGGGCAGTCGCGGAAGAACTGACGGGTGTGTGGCTCGGTCGAGTGTCTAAGCGGTGGTTCTCGATAGTGGCAGGTGGTCACTGAGTGAGGGGGAGTATTCCAGAGTGTGCAGTGCTCGTGGAATCGTTCGATCGGCTCAGCGAAAGGCTTTGGAGTGACGCGGAAAATTGTGCATCAGCTGTGTGTTACAGCAGTTGCTACAGCAATCCTGCTGAGTGAGTGTAGTTTAGAATAGGCTGAGTTTTGAGAAGACTGTAGCTATTCTAGATTGACATTTGTAGAGGGTGTGCAGACACAAGTCAGAGCTTGTTCTGATTGTGTCAAGTGATCCACACAAGGTTGAGTAGCATAGGTTGCGTGGAGTTGTAACCGAGTGTACTTAGAGACCTTTGTGGTTAGTGGATTGAGGACTGGAAATAGTCCTCCCCAGACGTAGGCAGTTGGCCGAACTGGGTGAACAAACCTCTGTCTTGTTCATTGTTTGCTGACAATTTCCGAGTGAACAAGAATGTGCTGCAGCAACAGCTTGTTCACAAATCTGTCTTACTGAGACGCTGTGAATTTCACAGAGAATACACACGGAGTTACAGAGTTGTGTAGTGCGCAGAGGAGATCAGAACTCGTGAAGTTTGATCTAGCATTGATCCACAAAATTCAACTGGAGCGCAACTCGTTGAAGGATCAATCAGTGCTTCGGAGACCAGTTGCGGACAGTTGTTGTCGCAAGCTGTGAAGAACTGGTCATTGCTACCCGATAGTGACAGACAGTCATTGATCAAGGGGGAGCAAGGTCTGAGTGTGAAGAACTAAGTTAGAGTCCGACTGTTTGGCAGGGTGTGCTAGAATAGTTGTCCGTACTACACATTGTAGCAGAATAGGCTAAGCCTTTGAGTCAGGTCTATAGCTATTTGTTACTGGAAGTGTGTAGGTAGCACGAAGCGAATCTGTGTGATCAGATTACGAATAGAGATTTCAGCTAGGTGAGAAGTAGACGTTAGAGTCCTTTGTACTTTAAACTGGATAGTGAAATCTTGAGGATCGGAGTGTGATCCTCCCAAGACGTAGGGCAAGTTGCTGAACTGGGTGAACAAATTATATGTATCTTTCTTATTCGACTAGAAGAATAAATTTGGTAGAAAGATACAGTGAGTGCTACAACAGAAGGTATAACTCGCAATCAGCAGCGCATTCAAATTTCAAAGACTTTAATCTAATCAAATAGGGTCTCTAAGCCATGGCTACAAGTGATGAATGAGCTTCTCATAAAGAGGAAGCCATGGGAAAGATAAACTTTATGAAGGAGAAGATTGTAAATCATGATTGGTTGGATAAATTGACTTACATTGTAGATTTCACAAGGTCTAACTATGAGATGATTAAGTATTGCGACATCGACAAACCATGCCTTCACTTAGTGCATGAAATGTGGGATTTCGTGATTGAAAAGTGAAGATTGAGATTTAAATAAAGAAATTCACTGTCATTCAGACTCTAGTTCATTTTATGATGTGGTTTATGAAATCTTAGTAGTTCGATGGGCAAAAAATAATACCCTTTTTCATTTTCTTGCTCACTCCTTAAACCCGAGGTATGTACTTCGGACATGATACTTATTTTCTTATGATGTTATTTATATCCGTATTTATAATTTTTTACGTTGAAGGTCTATAGCTACGAATGGCTAATTGGGGATCCAACAAGAGTTGCTCCTCACAAAGATTGTGAAATATCTCGAGAGAGAATGAAGTACTTTCGTATTATTTACGCATGGTAATATTCATAATAAAGTAATGGATGGATATGCACTACTCTGTATGAAGAGTTGACTTTTTGAGGATGTAACATGCATTTTAAGTATGTATTATATAGATCCCAAGAGTTGGTAGACAAACTTTGGAGTTCAAACTGCTCTCCTCCAATCTTTGACGTTTAAAGTACGTAGGCAACCCACAACGTGAGCCCCTAATTCACTCACTTAGGAGGAACATCCTAGTCGTGCTCAAGATTTTGTTGACATCCACAACAATTTTCGCCTTTAATTAAGAAATTCCGAACAATAAGAAGATGAAAATACGAAGATGTGAGATTTTGGTGGGGATGCTTTTGATTCCATGAAGGATGTAGCATTTTTACAAGTTGTAGAACTCTTATTGGATGAATCGGATTTTGAAAACGAATTGCTCGTTGAGGATTGATGTATTTTTATTAACTTTTTAAATTATTTTTTAAGAAATTTAAATTAGTAGTCTTTTTTAGTTACTGTATAAATTCAATTTTTTAATTGTAATATTTGTTTGGTGGAGTATCCAAAAAAAAAAATTTCCTCCTTTTCCATACCTCACAGCCTAGGTTGACAGGGATGGCTTGTGTGTAGCTCATTCCAGCTTTTATAAATTCAATTGAGTTTATTTCCACTGTAATAGAAATAGAATATGCTAACTGATTGAAATAATAAGTGGCAACTTCTTCTTCAATAACTAGTAAATGTTTATACAACGTCTCCAAATCCGTGCCTGCCATGGAGACTTGAGTTCCTAGTTCATGGGACACTGTGTATAGATATTACACTCACGAGGACATGAAAGCAGAAGACACTAGACAAAAAGGCAAGTAATGGTAGAGACATGGAAAAAAAAAACGAATATGAAATTAGGGCTAATTGACTCCTGGTACTAGGGGATTCCGTATAAAATTTCAGCTAGGCGGACAAAAAGGATGCTACTACCTAACCTGTGTCATGACTCATGAGCAGCCTCAAGAAAAATCGTGATTATGAACTTATATGGGCATCAAATGGCATATGGAAGTGTTTCCAACTCTTTTGGACGCCATATAGATTTCTGGACACACAGAAGTCCTTCATTTTCCTTGGAGAAGTTTAGACGAACTTCCCATTGCATGGATTTCACCAGGGCCTCTAATTGGTTGACAGTTTCTGCACTATCACGAACAATAAGTTTGCCATCTGGTCTGAGGATCCGATCAACCTCAGCAACCACAACTGTTATGTTGCACCTGATAAACAAAAGACATCTCTGATTTAAGAAAAAGTTGTAGGTTGAAATATTGAGGACTAGATTTGTAAAATAAAAAAAGGGTATGCACCTTTTTTTCAGCTTTGAGAATAGATGATCTGCATGAAGAAGATCATATGACCTTGGATAGGTGCTGAACGATTCACACCAATCATGATATATACCAAACAAACCACGTTCGTAAATAATAGGCAATGTATCTGGGGAGTCAATTGGTACAACATTCATAACCCAAATATCCAGATCTTTAAGAGCAGTAGCAAATCTGCAGGCAAAAGAAATGAAAATTAAGAAGCGTATATACATGATACTTTCATTGACACAGTAAGCTAAAGTATCAACAAGAAATGCTCCAACCTTCAAATCATAAACAAAGAAAACCCTTCAAAGACAGCCCCTTACCCTCCATAGACAGATCTCATATCCATGACATTTCTAACATTTGACCAGCTAATTCCCACTCCATTTAGATATGACTTAGAAACAACATGTTTCCAGTGCTCATAATCTGCAGTAAAATCATCAGGGGCTGGTTTACCATAAACTCCAACCTGCGAGCTAGACAACCAATAAGGCGTCTTCTCTAATCTTGCTGGCCACTGCTCCGGCCACTGGGAACCTCGATCAGATGCTTCCACTGGAAGCTCATGCATGCATGATTGCAAAGGCACATACCTAGACGTACAAGTTGTATATGTGTCAGTACATAGACGGGGCTCAAAGTTTTCATATATTCTCTTTTGGAAAGAAATTTGTTAAACCATGACCACGGTCAAGTGTACAAGTTGGGATGATATCAATGATCCCAAACCAGTAGGATGTGTGTAGCTGAAATGAATTGATTTTCAAATTACCAAGCTGCATTGGGATCATCAGATGTTGGGCAAATTGGAGGCTCCTTTTGAGATCTTTTGTTGTAGCATTCATTGGAAGTAGGTTTCTGGAATGTGGCTACACCCACCTTGTTCACTGGATCCTTCTGTTTGGACACCATATTCCAGCACATTGATTTCATTAATTTAGTCATGGCTGCCAAAAGTTATCCCCCAAAACAAGCTAGGTTGTTAGAAATTATAAAATGAGGTCATCCGATATTAAATTCTGACATATTATATCTCTTAAACTTTGGGTAAGGTTTCAAATTTTTATACCATCCCAAATTTCAACATCTTCATCAAGCTTTTGATAAACTGGGGTTGCGGACCAAACAAAGAAACCACCAGGTCGCAGTAAACGATTCAACTCCAGCAAGAGTTTACCACCTGTGATTTGCAACTTCCTGTAAGATTGATAGATCTATTTATCTGAACTGAACACGAAGAGTAGCTGATTCTAGAATTACCTTCTATGTGCCATGGTACCCTACATCGTGAACAATGAACGATATCAAAGACCCTTCCTGGAAATGGAAGTCTGGTTGTCCCCATAACACCAGATATGGCCGGTATGCCCCTTTCAAGTGCAAATTGTACTTGAGCTTCGTGTTCGTCTTTTGGTGCCACGGACATGGTAATGACATTTTTATCAAACAGGAAACCACCAAAACTGGCAACTCCGCATCCAATGTCCAACACAACACGCGAGCGTTTTCCCCAAGCTATATCAGGCACGCACTGCAAGGTGGACCGTGGACACTTGAGTTGGGTAAACTTGTGACAAGGTTTAATTTATTGATGTTCAAAACGTGATAATTAATGTCACATGAATATAAATCATGCAGTATAAGTAACCTTAAAAAACTCTTCACCTAGATGGATGTAAAATATGGAGACATGCAATTTTTCAGGGATTGGTTTGGGTCTTGCATACAGTATTATCTCCTCTTTTTTTTAATTTAAAATTATACCTTGTCTTCGACAAACTATAAGGTGGCATGCAACATTTAACAAAAAAGAGCATGAAGAAGATAAGTGTAAGAACCTGAATTTAGAATCTTATCCTTTTGTTTGCATTAGTTGATAAAACAAAAATTAAAATGACACAATTTACTTGGTGAAGACATGTGGCAGCCACCTGTCTTCACCATGCAACTCAATAACTTTGGGTAGAAGTCATTATTTTCACTAAAAGAGGAGATAGAACTTCCAAGCTTACTAGGAGAAATCTGGACAGCCAAGGTTAAGCAAGAGAAAAACAAGTGAATTTGCATGGTTTGAGGGTTCTTTCAGAGCTGTATTCAATGGGTTATGTGCTGTCCATGTGTGGGAATTAAGCTAGCAAGCTCTAAAATGTTGAAGGCATGGTTTTGATGGTTAGAAAATCTATGGACAGATTTGAAGTACTAAGATTAGTTGTCCATAGCTTCACTTATTCAAGTAAAGGTTTGCAAGTGTTCAAAAGTGGAATTTATACACTACAATGTTATAATCAACTTCTATAGAAAAACCAAATTTGAAATATAATCATAATGAAGAAAATAATGCTAAATTCTTCGGTTAAGAATCTGAAATTTCTATTTGATAGTTAAAAGTTTATTTCAAGTTTTGATGCTTTGTTTGATGTGCTGTCCATATAGAGGAACCAAGTTAATTAAACTCTACAATATGAAAACATTGTTTTCAGGCAGATTTTTAAGTAACAACATATGTGGCTGTCCATGCTTTTACCACTTAACTAATAGATTAGAAATGTATCTATGGTGGTGGAGTGGTGATGGTGGTGGAGTGGTCTACCTATGCGCCATTATATAGCAATGGGGCTAAAACATTTGTAGTTGAAAACTTATGCTTAAAATTACTATGATCTTTCGATGATTCTTTCCTTGTATGAACTTCTAATATTAGATATTTTAAAATAAAGTAGTTTAATAAGAGTGGACTTACGAAATGATAAGAGTAATAGTTGAATGATAATCCCTTAACTTAAAATTGGATGTTTATCTTGTGGTTTATTTTATATTGGTGTATTAATGTGGGGAAAACCCGTGTCATCTAAATTAGTATGATGCCAGCCTTGTTGCTATGTTGGTTGATCTTATTTTGTTGCTATTCAATAATTGTGCATATGCATTTGCTCACGTGTCATGATTATTTACGCCAGCATTCATGTATTTGGAAAGAAAGATATCAAGAAATGTAAGTTGGGAAGTATTGGATTGGGATACGAGATATCCTTGGGCTAAGTCCCTAAACCCTGTAGGAAGATCCCGCAGAAGGGATGATGGTTGGGGCCAGGCCGGTGGGAAACGTGGCCGATAGTTTTCCGAATTGGAAAGTCTATCAGTAGTTAATATTATGGTTTGCATAGAGCATCATATATGTGCATTTATCACGATCATTGCATATGAATTTTTGTATGAATATAAAACGTATACAACTAACAGTTGAAATTAAGTCTGCCTACTGAGTTGGAAAAACTCACTCCTAAATATTTTACAGGGAATTTCGAGAGTTAGAACTGAGTTGAAGTTCCAAAGAGACGTGGAACACTTTTGGAGACTTTTTGGATGTAATATACTGATGTATGACGTTAGTTGTTAGTGATTTCTCATGTAACCCCTTTTGTGTATAAAATGTGGGGAGTTTAAGGGCAAATGATTGTAAATATATATGTAAGGTTGTGTTAGTAAAGTTTAAAGTTTATTACTCACGCTCTTGGGGTTTCGGGGCGTGACAATAAGTACATAAGGCGGAAACAAGTGATTAACACCTAGTATTACCTGCTCTATAAATTCAATGTAATGCGTGGCACCTTGCTTAAACTGAGTACCACCGCCTGGAAAGGTAAGGTATTCACCAGAAACCTTTACCCAATTCTGATGTCCTTTCACAGCTGCAAGCTTTGTGTGGGGAACATTGTTATACAAAATCTGTACGACAGCAAGTCATAATTGTCCCAACACTAGAAAAAAATCATGAATTAAGAGCATTCATAATTAGAAGCACACCTTCTCCCTGCTTTTAGGCCATTCAACTGGGCGTTGGTAGCCATCCGGAAGAGGAACCATACATGTGGGGCCTTCAGCTGGACAATGCCTCTCCCTGTGTTCATAATGCTTAGTAGACTTAAGGTTTCGAATGGCCTCCAGGTTATCATTGGAATGTAGTCAGGGCCTGCAGTAGTATTACATAGTTTCCAGCTAAAACTACTTTTCTGTTTAGGATCCGATGTTTTCTGTGCCTCCTTTTCAGTTCTTCATTCAGAGTCTTGTGTTTTCCAAGTGCCATTCTGAACTTTGGTTTCATTCAAAAGCTCTGCCTGGGCACCAGAAAGAAACACATCAGTGGAATTGTTACCTTTTGTCAGCCCATCCTCTGTTTTTTCACGAGTAGTTTCCTCAGTACTATGGTTATTCTCGTTCTGATAGGACTTCTCTTCTGTTTGACTCTGCCCTTTATCTTCAGTGTCCCCTTTTTCTTCAGTAATATTCTCATTTGAGTGTTCTGGTTTCTTTTCGGATTGATATGACCCATGTTTCATACCATTCTTATCCAGGTCAGATTTTTCATTGTTAGTTTCCTCCCCTGATTCTCCACCCCCACTTTTGTTACCCTCACCATTATCTGTGTTTGTGTCCTCTTTCATAGAATTTTCGATGCTTCCATCCGTTCTATTGTCTTCACTACCGGTCTCTGATTGTGTTTCATCTGCATTTTTGTCTTTCCATCAGCATCGTCCTTCAGGTGTTCTTTAATTTCCTCGTCCTGTTTTTCATCATTTGATTTTTCATTAGTGTTCTCAGGCACATTAGTGTATTCTTCTGTATCAGTGGTAGTATTATTCTCCTGTTTGGAATCTGTATTGGTGTCTGTGTCCCCCTTTGTAGCATCATCAGGTATGTCACCAGGACGGTCCTCAACTTGATTGGTTTCATCGCTGTCGGTATTTTCTTTAGTCTTTTCTACTTCAGTCACACCACTTTTGCTATCTTGGGACACTTCAGAATTCTGTTCAGGAGTTACAGATGATGATGTCATCATCCAAACTCCAACCACGCAAAGAGCTACGAACACAATAAAAGTCACCGTCGAACAATAGTTTGACGGTGATCTTCTCTGATCAAGTCTGGTATATTTAGGTTGCGCCATACTGTTATGCACCGGGAACTTCTATATTGCCTGTGTACCTGAGATAAGTTTTTTTAAAATAAAACAAAATCCTCGAAGAATATCTTTCAAATCTGAATACTACAAATTGCAAAGAAAAGGTAAATGAAAACCATAAGAAAGATGGAACATCGTCAGCGCATCACTTCCAAGACAAAAATTTGTTTACACGACATGACATCGTTGACTAAATGCAGATCCAAGATAACAGACTCCTTCAGATATTGACTCCTAGTTGATTGCAACAAATTCACTCCCCACCCCCCAGCCATTCCCAGGACCTAGCTACTCCAACAATGCTCTGATGAGAACACATCCATTTACAACCCCGATGTCTGTCTCCAGGACCACTTCCCTACTTATCCAACAACATTAGATGCTTTGAAAATCCAAAGCACATATAACATAAATTTCAAAATCAAACTAATCTAATACTTAATCCTCAGTCACACCACAACTTAAATGCGGGGACCTCCATAGGCGCAACACCTAACATCACAACACCACAGCAACTCGTACATGAAATCAAAACAGATCTACCGACCAGCTGCGCGGGGAACGCAGCCTGCTATGTTAAGGGAAGATACGACGAACGTACCGCAGCGCGCAAATGCGGCGAGGAAGCGAGTCCGATGGATAGTAATGGGGGCCATTGTTAGAGAGGGGAGCGGTGGCGGTGATTGCGAAACATGACCGACAGATGACGAGTAAAAGAGAAGTGTCTAGTGGCGAATGTGTGAGAGAGAAGATTGTTTGATGATAGATTTGAATGGATGCGTACTCGCTTTCTTTAAGCCAATTAATTGATTGTTGCTTCTATTATAGATTCATAATAATTTTCTATTACGACCCACCTACTTTTCAATTTGTGATATCCTCAATTTTTTGATTTGTCACTTCCATTTTTATCTATATCATCGTCATGTGAAGCGCAAACTACCTTTTTCAAAAGACATTACCCTAAACCCATAAATCGAAGACGGTTAGTATATATTTTTAGAGGATGAAAGTTAACTTTAGAGAGAGTTTGTGAAGGAATTAATCAGGCAAGGGTATATTTTGACATTTTTAATCCCAATATTTTAAACAGTTGTCCTATTTTAATTCCATTGTCATAAATATCACAATATTGAGTTTAAACGTATGCATATTTCTTTGTATTTACCGAGGATTTTAAATCTTGTGAGAATATCCCCAGATTATGGGGATTAAAGTCAAATGTGGACATGTGTTTATATAATATCCGCACTCACATTGCTGCGACTTGCCTGTTTTTATAATCATTTGAAATTTGCACGTAGAGAATAAATAAACATATATATTCATTCTTATAACTCAAAAAGAGACAGTTACAAATGAGAGTTCAAAGCCAAAAGGGAAAGGCGGCGCTAATCGAAGTCCTTTCTTAATAAAAATCCGTCTGCCAATGTCTTCTGCGAAACAAAAGACAACTTCTGCCTCAAAATGGAGAGCGCTACCGGCGGCTCCATACCCTTAGCCTCCGCCCACCTCGCCGCCACTGTCCTGATCAGCTGATCCGCCCTCTCTCCAAAACCTCCTACAGACTCCATGATGAAAGGCTCGAACATAAGACCATTGGCTGAACAAAAAGCCCCATACTTAGAGATCTTCCTCTCCTCTGATCTCCTAGCAGCCTCCCCTAGCCCCCGCCCTGCCCATCCTCCCACAAAAGGAGAGACAATGGAAACATCCACACAAAGATCTCTCTCTGCATCCCAAGCCGGTACTAAAATGTCCGCTGGCTTCTCTCCCCCATCGAGAAGACCAGCCACCTCCAGCCTAGGCCCCAAATTAGCCTCCCTAAAAAAGGCGTATAACGCATCTCTCACCGCGTTATGCCTTCGAATCCTCCTCCCACCCCCCGGACAATGGGAATCGTGATCCCCCGCCGCGTCGGACGTGTGAAACCCCCTACAAGTCGTACAAGCCCGGGAAACCGCAAACACATCGTGACCAGTACGGTACCTGAGGGCCAAGCGATACGCCGCCGGGCTCATATGAAGCCCAGAGAAAGGCGTAGGTATCGCTGTGGTCCAAATACCACTCCCCGACACAGAAACAGCATCCACCAGAGTACTCACCCGGACCCCTCCCTGCCCCTTGATCTCTACCCTGATGACTTCCGCAGCCAGGAAGGTAAGCCACTGTTGTGGCTTAGCCTTCGACCTAAGCTCATCTAATCCAACAGGAGAGGTAGGACGAAATCTCAAATTCCACCTCTCAAGCAGGACTCCGCACCTGGACGAAGAGAAAGAATCCTTCGTAAGCATCTCCCATAAACCTCCAGCCTGCACCAAGGAGGCCACTGCAGCTGAGAGAGCCACATCGCTCCCCACCGGAATACCAAGCCCACCCAACTTAAGAGGTAAACCCACCAATCTTCTTTGCTCCACCGTGAAACCCGTGTTCCAGATATGCACCAAACTCTGATGCACCGCTGTGTCGAAAGAGCGAATCGACCCCTCAATCCAATCGGGCGGTGAACACCGCAAATTATACATCATCTTCGGCATGCCTACGCAGGCGCGCAAAAGCAACAACTCTAGCTGTGGATTATCCAACTTAGACACTTCAGTTAGAACGACCTGAGTGCCTAGAACTCTCTTCCCCACCACCTCATCGGCCCCTCTCCCATCCGCTGAAATAGGATTACCCAAAACAGATAAAGCCGAGGAGTCCGAGACCACAACCCCGTCTGGCACCTCAGGAGGCCGGTTCCTGCCACCCCCTGGCCACCACCATAAGGATTTGGTATGGTTCACCACCAACCCAAGTCGTGGTCCCGAATCCCGAATGATCCCAAATGCCACCGACAAATCCTCTCTATGTCCCATCAATATACCATCGTCTAGGTACCAAGCGTTGAGCATCAAACAAGGACACAACTCTCCAATCCGACGAAGCAAAGGCTGCAAAGCAACGGCAAAAAGCAAAGGCCCCAAGGGATCGCCTTGCTGCACCCCCGACAACTAAGAAAGGTCGACTCTCCAAAAAAGAGCAAAGCTTGAGACCCATAACAATACTCAACCCAAGCGCTCAGCGATGGGAAGTGCAGCCGCACTCCTTCCAAGAAAACCTCTCTACTGACCAGATTAAAAGCATTTGTGAGATCCACCTTCAAAACCCCTAGCCCCTCATCGGCTGAATGCTTCCCCATCAAGTGGTTTAAAGAGTGTGTAATAGCCTCTGCTGCCCCTCTCACTCTCACTCCCACCCCCAACTGAAAAGGCAACAGATAAGACGTCGCTGAAGCTCTAACAGCACTCAGAGCCACCCTCGACGTAAGACGCCGCCAAACCTCTCCCACTGCGACCGGTCTAACCCCTCCTCCAGGTTTCGCAAGAGGAATAACTGGAGCACTCATAAGAAGGGGAGCCAAACTAAGAGGCGCTCTCCCACTGAGCAAAAGTGCGACATGGGCTGTCAAAACACTCTGCAACAGAACCTCCTCCACCCGACCTGCGACCCCCTGAACCATATCCAATAACAGCTGCGGCTTTAGCCCATCCCGCCCCCCGGCGGACCCGCTCGGAAAAGAATGAAGAGCTCGCGACACCTCCTCCCAAGAAGGCGCAATCGAATCAGGAGACAGCCCTATGGGAATCCCTGGAGGTGGAGCCTGCGGATGCTTACGGACAAGCTCGTCCATCACCTCTTGAGACCGCGGCAAAACCCCTCCACTAACTAAAGCACCCGCCGCATCACCGAGACGCCCCAACGTCGCCAACTTTCTGCAACGCTTCACATTAATCTTCCTCTGGTCTTCCTCAGAAAAAACTGGCGCCCGCCTTCCAGACGCCCCCAACCCCAAAGCCTCCTGCCAAAGACGACGCTGACCGTCCCCTCCCCCTCCCCACACCTCTAACCTACGAGCCACCATCTCAGCTAGGGAGACTCCATCCCTTTCTTCTTTTTTGACCGATCGAAGAACTGATACAATAAAAATCTGCATGATCCCCCACCGGTTAAGGTCACCAGGAACCTCATTAACCGCTCTAACTGCTTCGATATAGCACTTAGCCACCCCTCTCCTACTCGCCCTTGGAATGAAGTTCAGGGTTGGAATCGCAGCACACCTCAATTTCTTGAGAACCTCAGGATCTTCGTCAACCGGGTCAAAACCACCGGGAACCTCCCCAAGGACCGTCAAGTCCTGCTGCCCATCTATCCCCTCCCTCAAAATCGGCACCGTCGATCAGCCGGCATGCTAATCGGCAACCCTTCGGAACCAACGAAGGTGGCCTCACAACCGCAGCCTCAACATCGTGTCCCCACCCTGTACGTCTTACTGCACCGCCCGCACAACCATCTCCCATGCCCACGAAGGTGCTGTACTAACTCCCCTAGCCCCCTACCCGACAGGCATTCATTCCGCGACCTTCTCAAGTGGCAAGATACATGCTCCCGCAAAGCACTACTGCCCCTCATATTCACGCCAAATCTTGGACAAAACGAAAAAGGGCACTTCCAACCCAGGCCCAAACCGCCCAACACGTCATTAACAAGACCACTATCTTGAGACTCCATCTCATTCCACAGCTTTCTTAAACTACAAACTGAATTTGGTGCCCAACATACCAATGAAATAAACCCACACCTACCATGGCCAACCCTACCCAAGCTCCTTGATCAAGCAAACCCTAATTGAATTTACACTGCAAAAATGAGATGAACATTCCTCTGCTTGCTCATTTAGTAATCAGGTGTTTTCCAAGAAGCCAGTGGCTGCTGTGTTATGTCAAGGCAACAGTACTCGAGCCGTGTTGCGAACCTTATCGAGTGACCCTGGCTCCATCCTGTCTGCCCATTTCGCACCTCCAATGTACAACACCACTCTTGTAAAACTCAGCAGCGGAAATCCGCAGCTACATCTTGGCAGCCGCTGCTGCGTCTCTGATGTCCCATAAACTCATCAAGCTTCCACCTTTAACCGATTAAGAGAAACTCCAAGCTCTGGACACCCATTCGCCAGTTTTGACACGCCCTGAAAACTGTGAGTAGAAACTGGGTTTGAGTACGAACTGAGCCCTAGGGTTGATTGAAGCCGGAGATGGAGTAATCAAACAAGTGAACAAGCGAGTGGAGTCACTGCTGGAAGGGGATTGCGGTGAGCTTGGATTGTTGTATGAAGAGTTCTTCACTAAAATGTCTTCTTCAGATGCTGGTAGATAGAAGAGTGAAGCGAAAATGGAAACAGTTCAGAGACTCCCAGATCTCCCTCTACCCGGCAGAGTTGCCATGGAGGATTTGTCAAACAGTTAAGTATACACGTAATAATTAGGCTTGGAACCATTGCTTTTTAATCCATGTGTGCTTGAAATTCAACGCTTTGCAGTTTACGTTTTGCTCTCGGATCTGAGATTCTTCTGAAGTCACGCGTCTTAGTTTTAATAATTCACTTAACAGTTAGGCTTGGAACCATTGGTTTGTTCCACGGCGGACGCATGTGTTGGGGAGGAGGGGGTAGCCGTCTCCGGTCATTTTTAAAATGTTACTATATATTCGTATGATTAGCTTGAATTTTTTAAGGTTTATAACAAATTGTCTCCGGTAATTTTAAATGTATGTCCTCCGTTATTTCAAGATGAGTATAAACTCAAATTAATAGAGTAAAGATCTTTCATTTTTTCTTATTTTAAATACAAATAAACAATGACTTAGTATAATTAGTTCAAATATGTATATAAAAATGATCACGGACAAACATCAGGGCAGGTTTTTTTTTAATTCAAAATTAAAATATTAAAAAAATCTAAACCAACTATTTGCTCATCCGACATCCACTGCAGCCTCTAGCGCCCTGCGCCCTCATCCACATCGAGCCTCCACACCCGGTCCTCTCCGGCCTCCAGATTATGCTCGCCTCATCCGTATCTCAAAAACAACTCCAGCCACCTTGCCGTTGCGGCCTCGCACTGTGGTACATCGCACCGTGTTGGTTGAGTCAGGACAAAAATTTGTCCCCAGTCAAAACAAATCCTGGCTTCGCCACTGGTTTGTTCCACTTGTTGACGTACCATTTTCAAATTGGTTTGTGCTTCTCAACTAATTTGACGAGGTGATGGTTGGCACACTTTGATTCGCGCACTAGTCAACGAGTAGTATCAGACAGACATGTTGTATGGATGCTTTCTATACAGAGCCAGTTGTAGTTAGAAATGAACCTGCAGACTAGATCCAACATTCCAGAAATTTTACTACCTATAATTTATTCTTTCATCCCAACCCTATCGACATCTTCTTCAAGGTGTTGCGTCTTTCCAAGTTTTACCTATCAAGAGCATTTGAGTTGATATTTTGGTGCGAAGGTTGAATTGTTGTCTCAATTAGTTAGGAAAGTGGTCGAGGACAGAGCATCCTAGGTAGTAGTATAGTTTGTCTTATCATCATTATTCATTCTATTCCTATATCTGGCTACCAAATACATGTATAATAAAATTTGTGTTTTACTAGAATGATATCATGTCTAATACAAAACGTCATATCTACAATTATTATACTAAGAACTTATTCTGAAATATCATCAGAAGTAATGATTGATACTGTCAAATGAACACGTGACAAATGTTATCTCTTTAATGTGTATGTCAACTGCCATCACCGCCATCAACCGGAGTGCAGCTCCGTTTTTCTTTATTCATGACTTTCTCCAAAAAGGCATCCAATTTTTCTTCATGTTCTGAACTTCCTGCCACTCATGGATAGCAACCAGCAACCTGTTAGATGTTTTTTATCCTCCTCTCGTCGGGATTACAAGATTCAAAACGCATAATCTCAGCATCAGTTTGAGCCCACAACGAAAACTGCTAACATTGGTCATCTAATTATCAATATTTTGGAGCTAGTTCTGAGCCCAATAGAGATCAAGTATATATGGAGCAGAAATATCCGAGCTTGTTGTTAACATTTCCTCCAATTTATTTAACCTATTTAAATAGAAATATTTCAAAGGTAGTTTATAGTCTTTTAATTTATTATCTGTTAACTATTTATTCTTGTTTTCTATATTGTATCAGACCCAAAATTTACGCATATATGAAAGCCCAACCTCCTTTGTTCTCTTTTTTGCAACTTAAACATGGTATCAGAGCCCCCAATTATTGGGTACGTGATGAGTGATTTCTTGATCGGTTAATTTCTTACCGATTATTCGATTCATTCGATGATGAATTTCGCTCCTCTTATGAACTTTTCATTGTGTTTTTACCACTCTACTATCATTTCATGTCAAATTATATTAAGTTGAAGCTTTGTAGTGCATTTGGAGCAAATAAAGCAAAACACTAATGATGCAGTATGGCATTCAATTGACAAAATCAGCTTACGTGAACAAGCCGCTGTACAAGCTGGTGCTATAGCAGATCCTGGAGCGTGGAGCTGTAGCAGAAGATCAGCGCCCATTCAAAGATTGCTTTCAATGGTTCAGCATGAAGAGCAGAGCTTATGGGGAGCTTCTAAATATTCAGCAGACAATATCCTAGTAAAGATTCCGTCACAGGGTGAAGCTTTATTTGTGGAAGATTAGATTTTCAAATCAAATCTAATCTCCTACAAATGAGGAGATATTAATGATTGAAGAAAATTCCTAAAACTTGTCATTGATGGATCTTGGGGTTCCTATTTAAAGGAGGCTGAGCAGAGAGTCAAAGGATCGAGGCCGAGAGAGTGAAAACACCGAGAGCATACACAAAATACCATAGAGGGAGATTGTGTGTGAGCCATGCTTCGATCATCACCAAGAGTAGAGCGTGAGCGCAGAGCTGAGGTGATTAAAGCCAAGAGTGATCGAGACTTGCAGAGTCTGATCAGTGCTTGATCTGAGAAGCCAATTTAGAGTAGCGATTGCTTGTTGGTTGATCAAGGGAGGCCACGGAGCAATTGTCGAGTAGAGGTACTCGGGCAATTGGCAGGAGACCAGGTCTCGCTAGTGACGGGTGGTCACTGAGTGAGAGGGAGCATTCTAGAGTGTGCAGCGCTCGTGGAAATGTTCGATCAACTCAGCGGAAGGCTTGGAGTGACGCGGACAGATTCGGCACAAGCTAGTGGCACAAGGAGATGCTATAACAACCTACGGTAACACTGCTTTAATTAGAATAGGCTAAGTCTGTGAAAACAGTGGTCTAGCTATTCTGAATTAAATTAAGTGTGTAGGTGTGTGATACACAAGTAGAGCTTGTTCTGATTGTGGTACTAGTAAAGTACGAGTAGCATAGGTTGCGTGCGTTGTACCGTGTTGTACTCGGGACCTTGAGACTAGTGGATGAAGGGCTGAAGTTCAGTCCTTCCCAGACGTAGGCAGTTGGTCGAACTAGGTGAACAAATTATTTGTTCATTAATCCTGCTGCACAAGATTCATCGGTACAAGAGTGCGCTGTAGCAACTGCTTGTACACAATCTGCATCTCAGCAGCTCCGCGAAATTTCAATTGGTATCAGAGCGGGAACTCAACATACAGAGTAACGATCTTGAGCGTCTGCTGAAGTAAGCAAGAAACAATGAAGGAAGGTCAGAGTACAAGCCGCCCACCGTTGCTGGAAGAAAGTAACTTTGGCTATTGGAAGGCAAGAATGAAGGCATTCCTCAAAGCTATTGATGAAAGAACCTGGAGAGCGGTTGTGGCTGAATGGTCACCTCCCATAACTATGGATGAAAGGGGTGTTACTCGAGTAAAACCTGAAGTACAGTGGACTGCAGAAGAGGAAGCTGCAGCAAACGGTAATTCAAAGGCACTGAATGCAATTTTTGCTGCAGTAGATGCTAACAATTTCAGGTTGATCTCCAACTGCGACATTGCAAAACAAGGAACGAAGAAACAACCATCTGACCCTAACAAGGAACCCAAGTATGAATGAAGAAACAACCATCTGATCCTAACAAGGAACCTCCGGACAATGGGCATAGCACCAGTAAATAAGTGATCCAGACCCACGCAGCTATAGCAATCAGGACCTGAAAAAGCTTGTTCAAATCATCTGGTTGCTAATGATAGAAGAGGTCACATGTTGAGCACGTGCATCTGGAAAAAGAAGAAAAACAGCGGGTAAATCAAATTTCTAGGCACAATCATTTGAAGCTTTCCCTAAAAGTTTGCAGATCAATCCTCTCCTGTCCTCACCGGATTCTGCAAATCGCCAATAATGGTACGTACTCGAGGACTTAAGAAGAACCTAGGCGTCTCTCGCCATGCTAAGGGGAGCCAAAAAACTGAGGTTGCTACAACGGAGCAAGTGCATAGTGCATCTGAACAGTGTCTGGACATAATTGTCTGGCAACCCCCTCAGCACCCTAAGTCCCGGAGATCGCCTCACTCAGAGAGTACTTCGTCAAAGAGGAGGAGAGTAGAGCAGACTGATGCTCTTGGAGTTGCTGCAGCACCATTAGCAGAACCCTCCCCAAATGTTGAAGACCTTGCTCCCACTTTGGAACAAGCTCCAGAGGTTGCTACAACATCTCAGGTTGTCGAGGAGGAGCCAAGTAAAGCAGTAGTGCTCACTCCACGCTCAGATGAAGATCCTGAATCTTGGATTGAGGAGTCTTCTTAATCAGCAACTGCTAAAGCACCTCCCCCACCAAAACTTGACGAAGGAAAAGCGCCTATCATCATTTCAGACTCCAGTGATGAAGAAACATCAAGTGATGAGGATGGAGAACCCTCTCGGAAGCAGTCTAATATACAAGCTACCCTTCAAGAGCAAGGGGAAGGGATCATTGTGGGAGGCATTTGGTTTCGAAACAAGCATATCTCTCAATCATGGGGTATTGTGGAGAGGAAGACCATTGTTCCAGAGAAGAGACTAGACCCTGACAGATACAAATCGGCAGTGATCATCCAGCTCCTGACTGAGGTAAATCTACTGAACTCCCTGACTTTCCCTTATAGATTCAGTATACCGTTAGTCAGGGAATTGGTAGTCAACATGGAAGAAAAGTTTGGTGATGAAGAAGGAGGTGATTATGGAAAGAGTTGGGTTCGGAGTAAGAAGGTAGTAATTACCCTTGAAAAGATAAATGATTTCCTCGGAATTGACAATGAGTCCAGGGCGCCTACAAATGTAAGTCAAGAGGTGTTGGCCAAGATTCTCACTTGAGGAGTATTCTTGTCATGGGGAGGACCCAATCTTAGTGCTGCTGAACTCACCTCCAAGAATGCACTGCTGTACAACTTGGGCATTAGGAACTGGATTCCCAGCTCTCATAGGAGAAAGGTTAGCAGACCCTTTGCTAACCATCTACACTCAAATGGGAAAAGAAGAAGAGTTAGCTTGGGAAGTGTGATGTTCCCACAAATTGCTGCTCGTGCTGGCAGTACAACCTCGAGCAAATCCATTGTGTTGCCATCCCTCATCTATGGAATGATGATTCCTCAGCATCCGGAGTTTGGGGAGATCACTGAAGGTATGTCAGAAGAGCTACAAGTTTTTGTAGTAGATCATAAGCTCTTCAAAGGAAAACATGCTGTTGACATTGCCCAAGAGGACCCACTACTGGTTGCCCCATCAGATCCGTCCCCTCTGGAAGAGGCACATCCCCTTGCCCCAGAAATTCATGCAGCTCTCAAAGCTCGGATTGTGAGTCACTTGAAGTCTGAGCTGAATGTGTTGACAGCTGAAGCAAAAAGAATCAATGTCAGAAAAACTCAAATGAGAGGTTTGCTCAAGGACCTTGAATACCCAGAGGTGGGAGGTGATGCCCCGGCCGAAGACGACTGATGTGGATTTATGACAAAAAGGGGGAGAAGGAAGAAAGCCTGTTTTTTATTTATTTTTTTGAAAGTCCTGCGTGGCTAATGACTTAAAGGCCGAATGTGGCTAATTGTGACTTGAACAGTTACCGTTTTAAGTTCGTTTTTTTGAAAGTTATCCGTGGCCAAGGGGTTTTGTCAAAATACCAAGGGGGAGATTGATGATGCAATATGACATTCAATTGAAAAAACCAGCTCACGTGAACAAGCCGCTGCTATAGCAGATCCTGGAGCGTGGAGCTGTAGCAGAAGATCAGCGCTTATTCGGAGATTGCTTTCAACGGTTCAGCATGAAGAGCAGAGCTTACAGGGAGCTTCTAAATATTCAGCAGAGAATATCCTAGTAAAGATTCCATCCCAGGGTGAAGCTTTGTATATGGAAGATTAGATTTTCAAATCAAATTTAATCTCCTACAAATTAGGAGATATTAATGATTAGGGGAAATTCCTAAAAACTATAATTGATGGATCTTGGGGTTCCTATTTAAAGGAGTCTGAGCAGAGCGTCAAAGGATCGAGGCTGAGAGAGTGAAAACACCGAGAGCATACACAGAACACCACGGAGGGAGATTGCGTGTGAGTCGTGCTTCGATCATCACCAAGAGCAGAGCGAGAGGGCAGAGCTGAGGTGATTAAAGCCAAGTGTGATCAAGACTTGCAGAGTCTAATCAGTGCTTGATCTGTGAAGCCAATTCAGAGCAGCGATTGCTTGTTGGTTGATCAAGGGAGGCTGCAGAGCAATTGTCGAGTGGAGGTACTCGGGCAATTGACAGGAGGCCAGGTCTCGCTAGTGACAGGTGGCCACTGAGTGAGGGGGAGCATTCCAGAGTGTGCAGCGCTCGTGGAAAGGTTCGATCGGCTCAGCGACTCGGACAGATTCGGCACAAGCTAGTGGCACAAGGAGGTGCTATAGCAACCTACGGTAACACTGCTTTAATTAGAATAGGCTGAGTCTGTGAAAACAGTGATGTAGCTATTCTGAATTAAAACAAGTCTGTAGGTGTGTGATACACAAGTCAGAGCTTGTTCTGGTTGTGGTACTAGTAAAAGACGAGTAGCATAGGTTGCGTGCGTTGTACCGTGTTGTACTCGGGACCTTGAGACTAGTGGATTAAGGGCTGAAGTTCAATCCTTCCCAGACGTATGTAGTTGGCTGAACTGGATGAACAAATTGTTTATTCATTATTCTTGCTGCACAAGATTCATCGGTACAAGAGTGCACTGTAGGTACTGCTTGTACATAATCTACATCTCAGCAGCGCTGCGAAATTTCAAACACAGAGATTCAGACGAATACAAACCAAATCTGGGTAGATTGACCTATTCATCATCAAAGGCTTGCACGAGCACATGATTCTTATCCGATTGAGGCGTGCCATATCTTGTTGGAAATCTAATTCGAAGGGTTAAAACACTTTAGTTTACACCAAGACCAAATTAGAAGGGTTAAAAGGTCAAACAAGCAGTCGAAGTCATAACCACCGTGCTGAGTGAACAGTAGCCCGGTTCAAGACAGAAACGCCGGTTCACGGACCGAACCGCCGGTTTAGATCAAACCGGCCAAAAATTCATGTCCTACTGAGCCAGCCTGATTCATGGTCCAATCGGCCGTTTACCAACTGAACCTGCAGTTGGTGAATATAGACCAAATCTGGGCAAATTGATCTATTCGTCATCAAAGGCTTGCCGAGCACATGATTCTTATCTGAATGAGGCGTGCCATATCTTGTTGGAAAGCTAAGTCAAAGAGTTACAACTCTTTAGTTTACATCATGATCAAGTCCGAAGGTTCAAAAGGTCAAACAAGGGTCAAAGGCAGAACCACTGGTTGACGGACCGAACCGCCATCCGAAATTGATTTCTAAAATCAGCCCAATTGTTTTTGGTATAAATGAAGACCTAGACCCTAAAAAAATGATTCTGGACCTGAGTAAGATTTGACCGAATTTTTGAAGAGACGAAAGATGACTCAAGGCTCCAAGAAGATTAAAGATCAAAGACTCGACTTCTTAGTGAAGGATTTTTCTTTACTTTCCATTTCTTCATCTTTAATTCTCTTTAATACACGTATTTTGGTTTTATGACCATGATTAGTGAGTAGTCGTCTCGTTCCGGGATCTTACGGATCGCATGCTTGTACTCAATAGTTCATGCGATCTTAATAAAACCTTTCATTTATCTTAATGCAGTTCTTTAATTCATATAAAAGATGACATTAATTGGGATGCTTTCTTGTTAGAACGAAATTAGGTTAAGAACTAAAAAGATGATTGAGTCTGAGGTAATTAACCGGATTAAGTAAAATTGATATCAAAGCTTGGTAGCTGTATTGTTAGTACATGAATCGATAGGGAAGTTGACATTATTTGTCTGAAAACCCTGGGATAAATAAATCAAAAATGTTGATATTTCGTGATTGGGCGGCGTAATAGTCTAGATTAATTCAGGTAATGATCCGTGATTAGGCGGCTTGGTTGATGTTATTAGGTTATTTCCACTACTCCATAATATAATTCGATTGTTAGAATTATTACATGATTGTGAAGATTGATTCTGGAATATTGATTTTATTTGCATAATCTTGTTCTTGCATCAGAATCACTTAGTTAGGTAATTATAACTTTTTCATTATTAGAATAGCTATACGAAGACACTAACTTGCATAGAATACACACACGTATTTGCTCCTTGGATCGACCCTTGACTTACAAAGATTTATAAATTGTTTTTGACTGCAACTTGACCTTTAAAACATAAATTGACAACTATAAAGGGTTAAAAATACCCCCGACACTTATGTTACACATTTTAGAATCCATTTCTTAGTAATTTCAACCCGTTTCTGAACAACATATGTTGGTTTAATGTCATCTTTATTATTTTTAAGGACGTTTGCACTAATAGGAGGATCCAAAGGACAAAATGCGCAAAATGAAGCAAAAAGAGCCAAAAAGAAGCTGGAAATGGACCTGCGGAAGGTCCAAGCGTCGCCTCACTACCTTAGGCGACGCCTCATTCAGTTGAGAGAATTTCGGCCGACACCTCACTATTTCATGCGACGCTTGACTTATCAGATAGCTCTTTAGGCGATGCCTCACTCTTTCAGCCAACTCCTCATTTTATTGAGAAGACTTCAGGTGATGCCTCACTCATTTAAACAACACCTCAGTCCATTGAGAAGAATCGGGCATCGCCTAAACACTTTAAACGCCTAGTTCAAAATCAGAACATTTGGGTGACACCTCACTATTACAGGCGACGCCTAAACCTCAGATGATGCCTTGTCCTTATTCTCGGCGACACATGAGATCCAATATAAAAAGAGAGCTTGAGTCCACCATTATTCTTTCGAATTTGGCATCTCACATCCAGTTCTTAGAGTTCCGAGAAGAGCAAAGGAGTAGGAACCTCAAGCAAGGAATCACTTGGATCACACGTAGCAACGATCGATGCTTGTAAGAAAGACTCATCGTGACATGATTAGTTTCTTCATACTTTAGCTCTTGTTGTCTTTTTATATTTGACATCATTTGACGAATAGAACTTGAATTCTTTATATATTGATTTTGCATTATCTTACTTTATATTTTTGTGTTCTATTGGCATGATAGGTTGTGCGCTTCTTGACATTCTTAAGTTTCTCCACTTCTTATTGATCTCTTGTTATTCAGAACTTCACGCCAAAAATCTTAGAACCTTAATCGGTTACGATAGATTAAAGACAATTAAACAACTTGTGTGTATGTATGCATCAATTCCTTGGACGACCCAAAGTACTTACTTAGGATTATAAATATTATTTGACTACAATGTATACTCGAAAACATATATCTTTGATTACTATAGAGGTTAAAAAAACTACTAATCAAAATGGCGCCATTGCCGGGGAATTAAGTTTTTACATGCCATTCACTTTGATATGACTTTTTCTAAGCAGATCCATTATTTATTTAAATTCTCTATTTTGAGCGCATTTGTGATCGTTTTTCTATTTCAGGAATCTTCTCTTGCATGCCTAGGAAGTCTCGGTATCAACCTATGACGTACGGCCCTGAGATAGAGAAGACAGTCCGGTCTTTGAGAAGAGTTTGATCCGACCACTAAGCCCAGTAGGAGTTCAGTGCCCAAGACGATGACTTCCCAAGGAGAGATCACAACACCGGTAGGAGAGCAGCCTCACACCATCTCTCTTCAAATATTGTTCTATCCTCCTTATTGTTCATTCGTCAATCACCATATGGATCCTTTTTGATGATGGCAATCGAAGGTGGTATCAACAACAAAGAAGAGTAATTGATGCAATGACTGGCGATGAAGATGATTGAGGCGGCCGCGTTAGCAACAACTGGTGATGAAGACGATTTTTGCCCTCGTTGTCAACCAAATCTACAAAGGCATAGACAATCTCGAGTTCAAAATTTATTAGAAGATTATTTTATGACGTCAACCATCTTTCTACATCGTACGACCATAGTTCTTACTTAGCAGATAGTATTTATCCGAGATACTCCTCTTTTGTCAAAACAATTCCGAATCCACAAACTGATGCAGAGAGGTTATTTGCAAAGAAGCAAGAATCTTATCACAAAGATGTAGAAAGATGTTTTGGGATTCTACAATCGCGTTGGGAAATACTTCGTCACACAGGTATGATGCATCGACTAAGTGTTTTGAAAAATATTATGTTAGTTTGCATTATCATGCATAATATGATTATTGAGGAAGAATTCGTGGAGGAAGAATTCATCGAGCGCGAAGAAGAAGATCTAAACAATCCATGTAGTACTTTTACAGCATATGATGGGCCTGTCGACCCAAATGATAATCGGATTCATCATGACCCAGTTGAAAGAGCTGAAAGATCATAAGCATTTCATAATCGTCTTAATACTCTTCAATCAGCATATCTACACACACAACTTCAAAGTGACTTGCTGGAGCCTAATTGGATCATGGAAACCAGTGAAGAACTTGAATCGTCTTAATGTCTTATATTGTATGTCTTTCAATCGTCTAAGTATTTTCTATTGTATGTCTTTCAATCGTCTAAATGTCTTCTATTATATGTCTTTGAATCATCTTAATGTCTTCTATTGTATGTCTTTCAATAGTCTTAATGTCTTATAATATATGTCTTTCAATCATCTCAATGTCTTCCATTGTATGTCTTAATGTCTTATACCTTGTAACAAAGGCTAAAATCAGACACAGAGGAGAGCTTACATGACATTGTAGTTCATCTAATTCTTTAGCAGTTGCTGATTCTACTTATTTTGATCTAATCCAGTTTCAAATTTAGCGAAACACTGAGAAGTTGTTCTATGAAAATGTCGGCTCTTTGGTCTTGGCAAAATGCTCACTCAACAATGTGCTCCCTTGCAGGAACTCTAGGCAGAGAAATCATACTTAAAGTTTCCCAGTTACAAAAGTTAATATATTTCATATATAACTTAATAGCTGAAGCAACCAACTTCAAGAAATAAACTTGGCACCGAAAACAGCAGTGCAATGCAACAAAATACAGATAAGAACTTGCGCAAGAACAACAACAAGGCCAATTATCACCCACCAACCAGCCCTAACACAATCATTTAAAACTGCTACTCTTAAAATTACTCAGAGGAGCTAAAGATAGAGCCAAGTAGTAGAGAGCATACAATAGATTGGATCTTGCGGACTGAAGAGGGATCCGTGGCGCGGCCACTCGAAACAATATCATTGAGCTTCCACTCCAACTAAAAGTACCTCTGTAAAACTCTCTCTTTGGAATCATGCTCGTCGTCTTCCACTTCTTCGCTACTGCCGGAGTAGTAGCAGCGGGTCCTTCCTGAACCGGATGCAGTCTGTCTCTCGCCGACATTTGGTAGAGCAGGAACGACGAGAGGGAGTTTTAGAAAATCCTAGATTGCGGTTTTTATTGGCCGCACTTATTTCGTGACTCATATAACCACTAAAGGGCTTGTGACAGGTGTCAGCGCGCAGGAAATATATCAGCGCGCAACGAGATGCCACAGACGCCAATATTGGTAGACGAAGTGTTCGACTTATGGGGGATTGACTTCATGGGGCCATTTCCTCCATCTTGTGGATACAAGTACATACTAGTAGCGGTCGATTATGTCTCGAAGTGGGTCGAAGCTAAGGCCACGCGCAAGGATGACGGTAAAATGGTTGTTGAGTTTTTAAGGACTAACATTTTCTGCAGGTACGGAGTGCCTAAGGCAATAATCAGCGACCAGGGGACGCACTTCTGCAACAGAATAGTGGCGCAGGTACTAAAGCATTATGGAGTGCGCCACAAGACGTCCACTGCATACCATCCTCAAACGAATGGCCAGGCTGAGGTTTCCAACAGAGAGATTAAGCGCATTCTGGAGAAAACCGTGAGACCTACGCGCAAAGACTGGAGCCAGCGGCTGGATGATGCACTTTGGGCATAAAGGACTGCGCACAAGACACCGATTGGGACTTCACCATTTCGGTTGGTGTATGGAAAGGCGTGCCACCTACCGGTTGAGCTGGAACACAAGGCATATTGGGCATTGTGCACTTGCAATCTTAACCTCGACGAGGCTGGTAAGGAGCGCGCATTTGAATTGAGCGAGCTAGAGGAGCTGCGCCTGGATGCATATGAGGCGCTGCGCGAGTACAAAGCGTGCACGGAAGCATTTCACGATAAGTACATCCTCAAACGCACCTTCGAGCCAGAAGACCGGGTGCTTTTGTTCTCCTCGCGCTTAAAGCTGATGCCCGGGAAGCTGCGCAGCAAGTGGACGGGACCATACACAGTCACAAAGGTTTTCCCATATGGAACAATCGAGTTAGAGAACGAGTGCAAGCATCGTTTTTAGGTTAATGGGCAAAGAGTAAAGAAATACTTGGGAGAACCTTGGGATGAGGCCAAGCGCGAAGTTGATTTGGCGGAACCAGAGATAGAGGATGCGCAGGTTGCTGCGCCAGAGAAACAACCTGATGCACCGGAGGGAGAACTGGGAGCTACTGCTTATATATCTTCTCCCTCACTTATGATGTGTCACATGATTTTGGCCACGTTGACCACCTATCTGTTCCTTTGCGCAGGACTAAGGAAGACATAGCACGCGCAGGAGCAAGTGTGGGGTAGTCACGTGCGCAAACTTGAGCAAGTAACGAGGTACTGTCGAGCCAACGACGTTAAACAAAGGCACTTGTCGGGAGGTAACCCGACACGTTTTATTTTTTACACGTTTCATTTTCGTAACGCACTTTACTTTTCGTTATCGTTTGTCTTAGTAGCATGCATGAGTGCGCTCTACGTTGCGCTTGAGCATGAGTCGTGGGGACACATCTCTGTTTAAGTGTGGGGGGGGGGGGGGGGCGTTACATTTACATTTCATATTTAACATTGTAGTTTAGCTTAGTTAATGTAGTTAAAGGAAATAGTAGCAGTTGTGCGCTTGTGTGCGAATTGCGCACACCTTTCGACTTGTTTTGTCTTATTCATCCTACATGCGCTACTATTAACTGTTTTAGCATAATTTTTTCGATTTTTGTCTTTAGTTGGGATATACAGGGGATGTGGAGTTGACAGAAAAAGCTCTAGAGAGGCGGTTAGTCGTTTTTACTTCGAGATTAAGGTACATGGCTAAAAGCGCTAGTGGAGGCCGGTGCTTCGCAACCTTCAAAACAATAGAGCGCGCTCAGCCAGGCAGATGCCAAAGGCGAATTCCCAAAGCGTGGCGAGGTGGGAAAACAGACCACCTTTCCTCTGGAAGTCGAGTGTAGGAAAGTGGGCGCGGGTGTAAACGCGTGCACTGACCTGCGGAAGTAGACCAAGAAGGGAGAGCGGGGCGTTGTTCCATAGCTGCTATCCGAAGGCCGAGACTGGAACCGTTCTGGGAATATAAGAAGAGTGGACAAAGCTGTATAAAAGGAAAGAAACCAGCGTGCGCACACGACTCCATATTAGTGCATGCGCAGGTCCAAAAGTAAAAAAAAATCGTCAAGGACGAAAGGCTTGAGTTCCCAAGAAGCGCGCGAATGAATCACGCACCTGAAGAAGCTTGCGCGATTATCCATGTACCAGAAATCGGAGTAGAGACCGACAACTAGGAGCCTATGGAGAGCTATCTCCCAATCATCCAAATTAAATTGCATCCTGGCTGAGAAATAACAAATTTCGAAGTTATTATATTAAGATTGTTGAGGGTACGTGCGCGAAGGTGATAGAGCAATGCAGGGTAAACCGATGTGCAGATCGCGCATGAGTGTAAGGCTGTGCGCTAGACTTTAGAGAGGTAATTGTGTCTGTGCTTAAGTACTTGTTCGGGACGAACAAGGGCAAGTGTGGGGGATTTGATAGAGCCTAGTTATATGCGCTATTTAGATCTTAACACTGTGCTTGTTTGGATTATTTTGTGTACAAGATTATTGGTTTTCGGTATTTTTGTATTTCAGGATAAAACAGGAGCATAAGTCAGATGTGCGCTAACGGGCGCTTTTAAAGGGCGCAATGCACGACCTGCGGAGCTAGCAGCGCAAAAGGAGATAGGAGATAGCTGATTCGGACTGCAGTGCGCAAACCAACTGCGCAAAGCGAGTAGCGCAATCAACGTGCGCAGCGAGCCATGCGCAGGATAGCAGAGTTTCTAAATTTTGATCATCATTATCTCTACAAAATCTCCTAGATTTGGGAAGTAGCTAAGATTCTCACGGGCCAAATCTAAGCATTCCTTGGGCTTCAAGACCAGTATATAAAGAGGAGGGAAGCTAGGGTTTGAAAAGAGGAGAGATAGAGAGAGAGACATATAGCAGCAGAGACACACGAGCTCCAGGAATTCTGCCGCCAAGATTCTGCGCGAACCACTTGCGCCAGCCGAAAACAGCAACCTGCGATTGCGCCGGCCTGCTACTTTTCTTTGGCTGCTTTAGTTTTACTTATTATTTCTATGAGGTTTACTTCTAGCATGTCTAGCTAAACACTTTGTATCGGTTGGGCATGATTCTATGAAGTATTTCCGTTGAGACTTGTGTTTAATGCTTAGTTTGTCTACTTATATTAATTCTATGCACATGGGTGATAATTAGTTGTGCGAATAAGAGAAGCCTTGAACCGCAATCTTATTCTAACTGCTCGTTATTGTATGTTAAACTGGTTGATAACTTGACGGTGACAACTTGGAGTAACACACTAGGATAATCAGCTACTACTGTGATAGGATTCGTAGTTGCTTAGACTAGTTTCAAGAATTAATAGCTCATGGACTTTGATCGGAACATGCGCGCACGTTAGGAAGCCTTGATCGGACACTAATGTAAGTAGAACTGCACTATATATGTTTAGAGTCGATGATACGGGATACATTCATAGAGGATTGTCTTTACCGATACTTTTCATAGTCATAGTACTTAATATCTACTGCCCGCGCACGTATCGTGCAATTCAGCTTTCACTACTGTTCATTCGCGCACCTGTGCAACCCAGTCACTCACAACCCCCAATTTCGTAAGTTGTAGGTTGCTAGCTAAGACGAGTCTGCACGCTCCTTGTGGGATCGACCCTGACTTAGCCGCTGTACTAAGTGGAGAAGGAAGGATTAATTTGACACGTACAACGACGCGTGATCAAGTGTTCATCAAGCGATCTGAATCAATTGAAGAAGATAAGGTTCCAAATTGTTTTTAGGAAATCAACTCTCAACAACTTGCAAGAAACCGGAGAAGATCCAATGTGCAAGGTTGGTTTGAAAAATCTGTCAATCCTAAGGGAAAATAGGATTACTATGTTCGTCATGTGCTGCTACTATATAAGGGAGTGCAGAGCACACACACAAATACACAACGATAGAGAGACACTCATAAGCAAAGAGCGGAAGCAAAAGCTAGAGCGTAGAGTTGTGGGTGCACGAGTTTAGAAAAGATCACGACTGAAGAAGTCTGATCTACGCTTGATCTAAGAACTTCAGTTGGAGCGTAGCCTTCGCTAAAAGATTAAGTACTTTCTTTGGAGCATAGTCACGAAGAGAAGTTGTTGCGAACTGTCAGAGATCAAAGCAGAGCTCCTTGATATGGACAGGAGGTCATTGATCAAAGGGGAGCGTCGCCAGAGTCAGGAGAACTCGTGGAAGACCGACTGCTCAGTAGAGAGTGATTGGAGAGTTGTCGACAGAAGCTACAACATCTTGACCGAGTAAGTTGCTATAACATCTTCCTGTTACACATTGTTTTAGAATAGGCTGAGTCTGTGAACTGTAGCTATCTATTACTGGAGTGTGTAGACAGTGTAATCAAGTCTATGAGATCAGACTGTGTAGCTAATCTGTGTGATCAAATTGAGCATAGATTTCGATTAGGTTAGAAGTAGAGGTTAAACTAGCATTGGTTGAGTTTTGGAAGCCTTTGTACTTGAACTAAGATAGTGAAATCTTGAAAACCAGTGAAGTCCTCCTTAGACGTAGGCAATTGCCGAACTAAGTAATCAAAGCTTGTGCGGTCATTAGGTTCGGCCGAAGTACAAAAATTTCCCGAAGTGAACCAGAGGGGTCTATAGCAACCTGCTGTAACCTATCACCAACAGCGCTTGTAACTCAGCCTTATCCATGCCTATCCACACCATGGCCTCAATAAGTGGCTACTTATCAACACCTTCTACAACGAGTGTGTTGTAGCCGTCCGCCAGCTGGTTACCAGGCCACAGGAGGATCTATCATGGATGTGAATGCGAGGGAAGCCTACAGAGTAATGGAGAAAGTTGAGAAGAATATGCACTTATGGATGAGCGAGCGGAGCAACCCGAGGAAGCCTGTCAGAAGGTATGACATCCGAGCTGCCCAATGATCAGATACCCTGGCATCCTTGGCCAGCAAAGCAGACAACATTGCACCAAAGCTTTGCGTTCAACATCTTCGTGATGAGTGAATTTTGTTTTACTTGTTAGGCTCAATTTCTTAAAGATTTTGGCTCTTTTCCAAGCAGCATTTGTTGGTTTGATGACTTTTTTTTTGTTTTTCAGAACATTAGCACTTCAAGGAGGGTTTGAGGACCAAAACGTGCAAATGAGGCAAAAGGAGCTAAAGCGGAGACTGCAAAGTTCAGGTGATGCCTCTTTTCTAGGCGACACCTAACCAATTTGGAACGTTGTCAAGCGATGCCCTACTCTTCCAGGCTACACCTCATTTTGTTAAGAAGATTTATGCGACGCCTCACCACTCCAAGTGATGCCTCACTCTGTTGAGAAGATTTCGGGCCATCTCAGTTGAGAAGACTTTGGGCGACGCCTCATTAATCCACGTGACGCTTGGCACCTCAGGCAACACCTCACTTTGTCAGGTTTAGTGATTTGTTTGTATGCATAGGTTGTGTGTTGTCTTCTTTCTAAGTTGAGATGCTTATTATTGTTCACTTGTTGGCTCTGAATTATCTAGCCAAATAAACCTTGACAAGTTAGGATAGATTAGGAAGTGTATAATCATAACCAATGTGTATGTAACATCAAACCCTTGGACATCCCAAGGTACTTACTTAGGATTAAAAATATTATTTGACGACAGCGTAGCATCTAAAATTTCTCTTTGATTGCTATAAAGGCTAAAAATACTACTGATCAAAATGCCGCTGTTGTCGGGGATTTGAGATTTTTCATGCCATTGAATTTGAATTTACATGTACTGAGCTATCTTTGAATTCCCTACTTTAAGCGCAGTTTTTGATTCTCTTCTAGTAAGAACCTTCTCATGACCCCAAAGCGGAGAGGACCCTCCTTAGCATAAGAACGGTCAATCTAACAAGCAGCTTGGTAGGAAATCCAACATTGGATATGTTGGCGGACGAAGGAGAAGATACGGGTGCCTACAAAAGAGCAGCCTTAGTGAGTATGTGGTGCATGCCCAATTTGACCTGCAATCAACCATCCAGTATCCAAATGCGGAGGCTAATACAGTCAAAATCAAGCACTCATTGGTGGCATACCACCATGATGGAGGTGATCCAACATAATATTTTTACACTCCATGAAGACGATCGAGTCTCGCTAAGACGTTAACTGGCACTCATTGTAAAAATGTACATTTTTGTTCTTTTTTTTGTTCTCCCACTCTTTGCATTCACACATGACAAGTACTCGGCTACTTTGAGGGCAATACCCATTTCTTATTCCACTTGATATTTATTGTATGCTTAGGGACTAATCCTATTTTAAGTGTGGAGTTGGGAACCTAGTCACTTGCATGTAGTTTTAGTATCACATGGCACATGTAGTTTTATTTTTGTACTTTTTATTTTTATTTTAGCCATGCATGATATAAGATCACGCGCATATGCTCACAAGTCATAACTATGCATCATTTTGGTGCCTCATGAGTTAGCTTAGAATTTGTTTTTTGAAAACTGGTCGATGCCAGCGCCTTTATTAAAATTTGATCCAAAACACATGAATCGGGGTTTACATCTTAAGAGTCCCGAAATTCAACCTAATAAACAAAAAAATGCCCTCAAGCGCCCACCAATTATATGCTCGATCCAATAACACCAAACAGGCTAATACAAAGGAGAAAACAAAACATTAAGATTGGTCTCTGCGACATACATCTGAAGGTGACCTAAGATAGTGCATAGAAGAAAAGACCTCACGAGCCGGCCAATCACAAAATGGTGGAATCACGAGAACGCTTGATATGGAATGGTGTTGCTCTACGAAGACCAATGTCATCAACTGCGCTTGATGAAGAGGGAAGGATAGCATGAAGAAGGGGAGCCATGGTCGAAGTAACACAACTGGAGATGATGGTATAAAATGGCCCTCCGAGTAGCATGATGGAGAGCCCGAGTATCCCAATATATCTCAGGAAAATCACAACAAACAAAAGCTATAGCCGCAGCGTTTTCCGACAGGCAAACAAGATTAAAACTGATTGTAGGATGAGCTCAGACGATGCGACGACGAATGTGAAGCATATCAACAGGTACATCATGTTCAGGATTAGCAAGAAGAAGCATGCAAGGATGGGAACTTCCCACTCTTATAATAATAATGTGGGCTAATTCAGCGATGCAGAAGACACGTTGAATAAAAGAATCAACTTCGTCCAACGGCTCGGTTCTATCAATAGTGGCGTGCAGAACAAAGATCATGTGGCATGCATGATTACGAACAACGGTGCCACCATATTTGGCTTCTCAATAAGGGCGATGTTAAGGACATGATGCTGCTAGGGAGGTTGCCAAACTTTCCTAACAATATGTGGTCTGAAGTCCTTAGGAACTATCATAAGAGTCCGCATGATGAGATCGTTCTTGAAGGAAGATTTATAAGGCTTAGAAATCAGCCGAGCCAACTTAGGAGCCGATCAAACACACATATAATAACAATCAAGATAGCCTGAGTTACAGCGTGCATGGTTGCAAGCCTTCCAAATTTCATACAAGGCACATCAAGCTAAAGCAGTCGCCAAACTGTCTATGAAGTCCCTCTCGTTGCCTTGGAGCCAAAAACGCTTGAAAGCCACGAGGCCACAAACTCGAGGGTGATAAAAAAGCTGGCCAAGTCGAAACCAAAGGCTATGAGCCCATTCTCCTCGAAAGAAAAAGTGTTGTGCCCATTCTTGAGACTGAAGCGAACAACACTCACATCGCGAGGCAAGCTGAATGCCTAGCCGAGATATGTTATCATTAGTATGAGTAATCATATGAAATAATTTCCAAACAAAGGAAGACACCTTAGTAGGTATCCATGGTTTCCAGATAACACCTCCCCATCCCACACATCCGTAGCGTGTTTGAAAAGAAACAAAGAATCGTTTGGTTTGAAAAAGGCCATCATCCGATCCTCACCAAGTAAAACAATCCGGCTGTTCATTAATCACAATGCCTATGAAATCCTGAACCATTATAGTTGGTAGCGTATGAAGTAAAGATACTCTTGCGATTGATATCAAATGGGGCGGTCAAACCAAGCTGACGATAAAACTCATTACATAGAACATTACCACAGCCAATCTTCCACGATCCCTCCGAGCGCATCATGTCAATAAGATGACCAATGTTATTCCAAATCGGAGAGCCACGGCTACCTTTGCGAAATCTGGATTTTGCATATCTAGCCCACAAAGAATTTCCATAGACATAACTCCAAGCCAATTTAGCATGAAGAGATAACATCATGCTCTTCGGATGACGAATACCGAAGCCACCAGCCTCCTTAAGCCAGTAAAGCCGCTCCCATTCAACCCAATGACGACGCCATTCAGGGCCACTATCCCAGACGAAGCTTGACATATTGGATACCAACCTAGCTAGGACACCAGCAGGCATGGGTAAGACCATCATATAATGGATAGCCATGGTGTTAAACACTGCATTGATCAGTGTAACCCTTCCTCCCATGGATAAATAATTGCGAGCCCATCCATTAATCCGATTTTGCACCCTCTCCTCCAAATAGTAGAAATAGTCTATGCGCGTACGACCTCTATAGAAAGGAGCTCCCAAGTAGGTAATTGGAAGAGCGTTCTCCTTAAATTTTGTTAGGTTAAGGATCTCAGATTTCGTATTCGCATCCATGTGACTAGGGAAGATGATAATACTCTTTTCAGCATTAAGGTGTTGCCTGAAAAGGTCATAAATCTGTTTATAACATTCAAATTCAAAAGAGATGCGTCGGAGCCATTAGAGAACAATAAAACATCTTCTGCAAAGAGAAGATGACTAATCTCAGTGGCATTTCTCTTGGTGCAATATGATCGGATAACACCGTCTCCGAAGCCCCTTTAAAGAGCTTTACTGAACCACTCCATGGCAATAACAAAAAGACTAAGTGAAAGTGGATCCTCTTGTCTAACTCCTTGAGATGATCGAAAGAAGCCATAAAGGTTACTATCCCATTTCACCTTGAAATTGTGCTGCGCTGCTGATGCCGAGTTACAGCCTCTGGAGTTACAGCTTCTGCTAAAGCACTCTCTATATCTTACTGCGGAATTATTCTAATGTCAAAAGAAGAAATACATCATTTGTTCACCCAGTTCGACAACTTGCCTACGTCTGGGGAGGACGCTCAGATCCTCAAGATTCCATTATCGTTGGAAGTACAAGGACTCGCACCTCTATTTCTCACCTAGCTGAAATCCAATGCTCAGTCTAATCTCCTAGACTAGCTAGTAATCTAAACTCACAGATTCTATTCTTGCAGCCTACACACTCTTAGTAATAAATAGCTACAACTCTGACTCTCAAACTTAGCCTATTCTATTACAATCTGTAGCTCACGAAATGCTTCAGCACACTCTTCACCAGAGTTGCTGTAACTTCAGTCGACGATACTCCAAGCTCTCCCACCAAGTAGTCAGACACTCTGAGTTTTTCAAACTCAGCCTCAGAGCCCCCTCAATCAATCACACACTCTGTCACTACTGGGTAGCTTCTATCTCTGCCTCGCATCTTGCGAAAATTCCTATCCGCGGCTGATCACCGAACTCCAATCGTTTCTTCAACGAGCAGGGCTCTAATTGAACTCCGGATCAATCCTAAATCAAACTCCATGAGTTCTAATTCATTCTGCACACAATGCTAGTCTTCAACTCAATGTATTAGCCCTTCTACCGTGGTGATCTCTGTGTTTTCGCTCCGTGCTCTTAGTGTTTGCTCTCTGATCGCATGTGTGTTGTGCTGTGTCTCCGCCTTCCTTTTCAAGCGCTCCAGCACACAAAAAACACCCAAGGATCATTATCAGAATCTTCTCCTAGATTCCAGCAAGTTTATTGAAGATTCCTTTCCCAAATTTGTATGTTTGCATCTTTATCTTCTTTGACCACGTGCTGGCGATTGCTGAGCTTTTGATGATGTCTGCTTACATCTCTGAGCTTCCCGATGCCAGCCGTCAAAGCGTCACTGTGCAACGCCAGGTTGAACGGGCAATCTGCTCTAGCTCTGGATCATCACATAGTGATGAAACAGAATCTGTCACTTCATAGCTGTATCTTGCCCATTCTTCAGAAAGTGTCTCAGCTTCAAAGCTTCAGGATTGATGAAGAAGACTCTGGTTCTTTGTTGTTGTTGTTTTGTCAGTCTTCAGATTGTGCTCCAGCCACCAATCTTTAGGGAGTGCTTCAGCAGTCTCTTAAGCAATTTTGTCAATGATGTCATATCCTCAACAATCTCCCCCTTGGCATTTTGACAAAACTAAAACACAACTAAAGAATTAATGATGACTCACACAAAGTTACCTATACTGGTTAACTACTCTACCTATTACATTCTTCTCCTCCTTTTTGTCAAAAATTACAGGGGCTGCTGTCAGCTCATTCAGGAACTATACATAAACCCAAGGCTGCTCTGAGCTTCTCAAACCGAGCTCCATCAAAAGGCTTTGTGGAAATGTCAGCTAGGTGCTTCTTTGTAGCTACATGTTGAACGTTGTCGAAATTTTGGTAGTAAGAATACTAGTCCAATCATGGTACGCAAATAATATTTATAATTCGAGTGACCTTGGATCGAAACCAAGAAAAAATCCTAGATTAGTTTAAAGCTAGCTAGTAATGCTCAATGCAAGTCTACTAAATAAAAATGGGGGTTTTTCCTCTAGGTGAGGTATCTCTAGTGAATACTAAAGACAAGTTCAAATCTGGTTGAAAGAAATTAATAAAGTAAATGTAGTCGGAATCCTATTTCACCCCTAGGTCATCTGATTGACAATGCAAAATAGAAATATATTCATGAGTTAATTTGATTGATTATTCTAGGCTAAAGTATCATGCAGTGCGGCATGATCCGAGTAAGTGGGTGCGAGTACCTCATATCCACTGTGCTGCGCCAACAAAGTCTTCATATGAGCGTCAGCAATTTGAATCTCTTCACTGATAGGGAAGGGCGTCCTTGCCCTTTCTGTTCTCGCTTGCGGGATGACGTATAGTATTTTTGTACTCTAAATTCAGTGAATATGAAGTTCCAATGCTGGTCAAAAACAATTTGTAAGCCGAAGTATTTCGGGTCGTCCAAGGAGTAAACTAAGCTTATGCACTACGCAAAATCTAGTTTTGTTTAGCTAACTCGATCTGTGAATTGATTTTTTGTAATGATTTGGATTAAGATAAGCAAGCTAAGGTTAAATTGCCAAATTTCTAGAAGATTCCAAGGTTGATTTCACTTGCCTAGTGTTTTCTAAGAAAGTGACAAAGATGAATGGATGATTGAAGACTATAGAGGTTATGAATAGATCAATCGTTTAAACTAGTTTTCGCTCAGTTTTGATTATCAATCTATTAATGAAGTCGAATCTCAATCTCTCAATATATTGATTCGCTCTAACTTCCTCCACTAATCACAAACCGTCATTATGATGATCAGTAAAAGAATTCGGATTAAGCATACCTAACCTCTAACTTATCTCTTTACGCTACTTTCGTATGTCAATAAGATCAAAGCTGATTTTACTCTCGTCCTTCTTAAGTATGTATCTCTCAATAACGTACTTAAGTTAAAACGGAATTCATGCTGGCATTCTTTCAAACATCTAGCATGCATAACTTGACATACTTGAGTAAAACCGTAATCCATCAATCATCCACCTAAACTTTCGTTTAGAACATCATCACAATACTTCAAACACACTAGACAAGATTCATCAAACCTTGGAATTAGGGAGATTACTCACAATACATGGAAAATGATTTCATTGCTTTCATAGATAAAGAACGAGTTACAAATCCAATTCTCTAATGAAAACAATAGATTACAACCATGCACTCGAGTAATCAAGGACCGAAACACCTCTTTTCTTCCTCCTTTTCTACTTTGGTTCGTGCCCTTTTTTCGCCTCCCAGCTCGTCCTCTCGCGTCCAATCTAATCTGCCCTCCTTTTCTTTTTGGTTTCCTTCAAAATCTATGAAAATAAGCTGAGCTGTCCGTATCGGTCATATCAATACGGTCGATACGACCGATACAATCATATCCACTCGCTACGGTCGATACGACCTCAGCTGGAAAATTGAAGATTCGACACGGTCGTATCGACCGTGCCGAACGTATAAATACGGGCAGTCCGAGAGAGACGATCAGTACGGGCTTGGGCAATTTGACATATTCCTCGACTCTTTTGCATGCAGTTGCCTCTAACTTTACTCTCCATGGCGCCTGAGCAGATTGGTTCACGCAAAATGTAATAAAATTATGGGAATAAACAACTCAACTCCATTGAGTTGTTTATTCCCATAATTTTATTACATTTTGCGTGAATCGATTACTCTTTTGTAGTGTTTTCGTATCGCAGGTGTGTTCAAGATCGCATTGGATTTTATCGCATATTTGAAGCATTCAGCCAAGATCAAAAAGTCAACAGTAGTCAACTCTGCTGGTTCAATTGGAAATCAGATTCGGTTCAAGCACATGTGGTTCATTTTGGTTCAACCCCAAAAACCCTAAACCTAAAAGATGGACAAATTAGGAAAAGAATCATCTCACTTGAGTAGACATTTTTGGACGGCACTATTCACGGCTGAGCTATAGTGACGGCAGTGGAGTCCGAGCTAGAGAGTGAAGCTGCTGGAAATTCGCTGGAAAACACTATTCATGGCCGGTTACTGTTCACATTTCACTATTCACTGTTACTATTCATGCCGGAACACTGTTCACGGCCGGATTTGTTTTGAGTTCAGTTCGTGTATTGTAGTGTGATGAACTCAGTTTTATTGTATTCCATGGATAATATGAGTAGCTAAATCAATATTTCAGTTTGGGGATTTATAGTGCAACAATGGTTTGAGATCAATGAATGAATGTTTGAGCTAGTGATTTTATTGCCCTCGTATGTATGAATGAATGAATGCTTGATTGTCAGTTTAGTGCAGCTTAGCGGTGAGCTATATTGATGTCAATTGTGTTATACTTGATTTGATTGCATTGTTGGGGAGAACCTAGCGGTAGAATCGATTTTGTGGTGTTAGTTGAGTAACTATTGCACTTGTTCGAAAACCTAGCAGTTAAGAATAGGTAGAATTTGATTGTCGACATATCTTTAGCGGGAATGTTGGACTAAGGCAGAATTCACTAGCTTATGCATGTATACGATCGGTGATAACTAGTTGCATTGTATTCCCCGAACTGATTTTCTCTGAATTGATATCCGTAGTTTGTTCCTTTTACTGTGACTTTCATTAGAACTCATTCTTACTTGCTCTCTTTGGGTTCGACTCTGCTTACCGCTTGCTAGTGTGTTTATAGGAGTTATAAATACAAATTTGAGGCGCACGACGACGCGCTGTCAATTGGCCCTGAAACAAGAAGGAGAGAGTGCATAATTGTCATAATACTTCAAAAAATGAACGAAAACAACCACTAAACACAAGCGAGAATCGGTCGGAAATCCAACCGATCAAACACTCCACACTTAAAATTTGATTGTCTTGAGCAAACAATCAGAACATGTTATATTATATTCAAGACTCTCTATCCCAACTTAAGCTTTGAATAATAGAGTGATAACTACCAAAGCACAGGCTTCACGAATTCTAGCCCCACACCTCACACTAACACTTCAAACAAATTGCAATCAAAGAGTTTTCGAGCCGCGTAAGAATACATGAGGACACACACTCAAGAAAATCAGTACTAGAGCCAACGAAAACCAAATCTCACAATCTATTCATTTTCAAGGCAAAGCATTCGAAACAAGGGTTTATACACAACATGCAGAACTCATATCCAAGCCTTGGACTTTGCATCACAATTCATAAGGAAAGAGGAGTTCGGAAAAAATTAATTTTCAAAAACAGTCATAAACCAATTGATGCTTACGTGCTAACACAAGGGTCATTCTCTAGTATAGCATGCTAGCACACAAGCAAATTGTAGACTTGCACAAGAATGATATGGCGGATAGGCATAAAGTCAAGCTCTTACTATTTCTTTTCTCTCCTTTTTTTTTTCTCTCAAGCTTTCGAGGAGGAACTTTTCTTCCTAACCTCGGCCTGCTTTTTTTTTTTTTTTCATTGGGTGCAAATACTTTCGAGGGGAAACTTTTCTTCCTAACCCTCGGCGTTGCAGCCAGAATCACGCAATAAGAACTTGACAATAAGCCCAAATAGAGGTTGAGGATGCGCAAGAAACAATTACAAGCGAGGAGCTACGCATGCAAACAAGAGTCACCTAAAAGCAATCGCAAGGTTTATGCATTATGTATTGGTTTTAAAAAGTGCAAGCTATACGAAGGTCCAAAGCAAGCAATGAAAAATTCCTAGAATGCGAGATAGGCAACGGATAGCAATAATAATGACTCACAAGAAGGCGCGATCATGAGAACTTACTCGGCCCTAGGCTCTAAATCAGCAAAATGAAAGAGGCTAGATGCGACATGTGAAACTCGAGCATGTTGATTGATCGCGCGTCGTTGTACGCGTCAAATTAATCCTTCCTTCTCCACTTAGTATGGCGGCTAAGTCAGGGTCGATCCCACAAGGAGCAAGCAGACTCGTTCTAGCTAGTAACCTACAACTTACGAAAATTGGGTTGTGAGTGATTGGGTTGCGCAGGTGCGCGAATGAACAGTAGTTAAAAGCAGAATTTGCACTAGACGTGCGCAGGCAGTAGAGATTAAGTACTATGACTATGAAAAGTATCGGTGCAGACAATCCTCTATGAATGTATTCCTTATCATCGACTCTAAACGTCTATAGTTCGTTTTACTGAAGTTAGTGTCCGATCAAGGCTTCCTAACATGTGCGCATGTGCCGATCAAAGTTCATGAGCTATTAATTCTTGAAACTAGTCTAAGCAGCTACGAATCCTGTCACAGTAGCAGCTGATTATCCTAGCGCGTTACTCCTAGTTGTCACCGTCAAGCTACCAACTAGTTTAACATATAACAGACAAGTAGTAAGCGTAAGATTGCGGTTCAAGGCTTCCCCTACTCATGCAACTAGCTGTCAACCGTGTGCACAGAATTAATACAAGCAAACAAACTATGCATTAAGCACAAGTCTCAAAGGAATACTCATAGAATCATGCCCAATCGATACAAAGCGTTTAGCTAGACATGCTAGTAGTAAACATCATAGAAATAGTAAATAAAAGCTAAAGTGTCCAAGGAAACAGTAACAAGCAGGTGCGTGCAGGTTGCTGTGTCTCGGCTTGCGCAGTCGGCTAGCGCAGGTCCTCGCAGCAGCTCGTGTGTTTTTCAGTTCTGGCTCTGTCTCCTCGATGTCTGATATATGTTTCAAACCCTAGCCTTCCTCTCTTTATATACTGCTCATGAGGACAGTCTTGGCAACTTCCAAATCCTATGGTGTTCAAGATTTGGAAACACCAACATCCTGCGCATGGCTCACTGCGCACATTGGTTCGCGCAGTTGGTTAGCGCACCGCAGTCTGAATCTGCCGCTTCCTATCCTGTTTGCGCTGCTAGCTCCGCAGGCTGTGTGTAGCGCTCCTTAAACGCGCCTATTAGTACGTATCCGACTTAGGCCCTCGTTTTGCCCTGGAATACAAAAACATCGGAAAACAGTAATCTTGTACACAAAATAATGCAAACAAGCACAGTGTTAAGATCTAAATAGCGCGTATAAATAGGCTCTATCAAACCCCCCACACTTGCCCTTATTCGTCCCGAACAAGCACTCAAGCACGGATACAATTACCTCCCTGGAGTCTAGCGCACAATCTTGCACTCTGGCGCGATCTGCACAACCTTTCACCCTGTGTTGCTCTGCCAGCTGCGCGCACCTGCCTTCAACAGCTTAGTATAACAATTTCGAAATTCGTTACCTTTCAGCTGGGATGGAGATTATTTCGGATGGCTGGGAGATAGCTCTTCATAGGCTCCGGGTTGTCAGTCTTTACTTCGAGTACGGGTATATGGTTAATAGCGCGAGTTTCTTCCGGTGCATGATTCTTTCGCGCACTTCCTGGGAACTCGAGCCTTCTTGATGATTTTCTTGTGAACTTGCGCACGCTGGTACGGAGTTGTGCGCATGCTGGTTTCTTTAGCGCATATCATCTGCTGGTGTTTTTCTTTTTGTACAGCTTTATCTACTGTTCCTATGTTCCTAGAACAGTTCCAGTCTCGGCCTCCGGATAGCAGCTATGGAACAACGCTCCGCTCTCCCTCCTTGATCTATTTGTGCAGGTCAGCGCACGCGTTTACACCCGCGCCCGCCTTCCCTAGCTCGACTTCTAGAGGAAAGGTGGTCTGTTTTCCCACCTCGCCACACTTTGGGTATTCGCCTTCGGCATCTGCGTGGCTGAGCGCGCTCTATTGTTCCGAAGGTCGCGAAGCACCGGCCTCCACTAGCGCTCTTACCCATATACCTTACCTTCGAAGCCAAAACGACTAACCGCCTCTCTAGAGCTTTTCTGGCAACTCCACATCCCCTGTATATCCCAACTAAAAGGAGCAGAAAAAAAATCGAAAAAATATACTAAACAGTTGATAGCAGCGCATGTAAAATGAATAAGCAATACAAGACGAAAAGTGTGCGCAACCCGCACACAAGCGCACCACTGCTACTATTCCCCTCAACTAAACTAAACTACACTACAAAGCTTAAAAAAACGTGAAATGTAAATGCAACGCTCCCCCCCACACTTAAATAGAGACGTGTCCCCACGACTCATGCTCAAACGCAACGGAGAGCGCACTCATGCATGCAAGCAAAACAAAGGACATAGAAAGAAAAACATATAGTCATCGCATTAAAGACATAGTCAGGAGCTTTCTTGCAACGGTCGAATATGAAAATGCTGAAATTTTTCTAAGTCCTTGCCTCTTATACCCCCTGTCTGGTGCATCTGTTCTGCGCACTGACCTATGTACTGCTGCGCGACTAAGAAAAACTGCAAGTCCTAAACTAGCTAAAAACACTAAAAAAACTATAAAAACGTGTAAAAGTAAAACGTGTCGGGTTACCTCCCGACAAGTGCCTTTGTTTAACGTCGTTGGCTCGACCGTACCTTGTTACTTGCTTAAAAGTGTGCCAGTGACCCCCCCGACTCTTGCTCCTGAGTGACCCCGCGCTCGTGTGCATGTTGCGTTCTTCTTAGCCCTGCGCAAAGGATCGGAAGGGTGGTCAGCGTGGTTAATATCATGTAACAAATCATAAGTAACGAGGTTAGTTAATGAGGAAGAAGAAATATGAGCAATAGTTCCCAGTTCTCCCTCAGGTGCATCTCGTGGCGACTCTGGTGCAACAACCTGCGCATCTTCTATTTCTGGCTCTGCCAGGTCAACTTCGCGCGCTGTGTCATCCCAAGGTTCTCCTAAATACTTTTTGACTCTCTGCCCATTGACCTGAAAATGATGCTGGTGCTCGTTTTCTAACTCGATTGTTCCGTAAGGGAAAACCTTGGTAACCGTGTATGGTCCCGTCCATTTGCTGCGCAGCTTCCCAGGCATTAGCTTTAGGCGCGAGGAGAACAATAGTACCTGGTCTCCTGGCTCAAAGGTGCGTCTGAGGATGTTTTTGTCGTGAAATGCCTTCGTGCGCGCCTTGTAGTCGCGCAGCCCCTTATATGCATCTAGGCGCAGCTCCTCCAACTCGCTTAGCTCAAATGCGCGCTCCTTACCAGCCTCGTCTAGGTTCAGGTTGCAAACGCGCAATGCCTAGTATGCCTTGTGTTCCAACTCCACTGGCAGGTGGCACGCTTTTCCATAAACCAACCGAAACGGTGAAGTCCCAATCGGTGTCTTATGGGCAGTTCTGTATGCCCATAGCGCATCTTCAAGGCGCTGGCTCCAGTCTTTGCGCGACGGTCTCACAGTTTTCTCCAGGATGCGCTTGATCTCTCGGTTGGAAACCTCGGCCTGGCCATTCGTCTGAGGATGGTAAGCGGTGGACGTCTTGTGGCGCACTCCATAATGCTTGAATACCTGCGCCACTATCCTATTACAGAAATGCGTCCCCTGGTCGCTTATGATTGCCTTAGGCACCTCGTACCTGCAAAAGATGTTAGTTCTCAAAAAGTCAGCGACCGTCTTACCATCATCCTTCCGGGTGGCCTTAGCCTCAACCCATTTGGAGACATAATCCACCGCGACCAATATATACTCATATCCGGAAGATGGAGGAAATGGCCCCATGAAGTCAATCCCCCAAATATCGAACACTTCATCCACTAGTATTGGCGTCTGCGGCATCTCATTGCGCGCTGATATGCGCCCTGTGCGCTGACACCTGTCACAAATCCTGCAGTGGTTATACGAGTCGCTAAACAAGTGTGGCCAATAAAATCCGCAATCCAGGATCTTTCTGCTCGTGCACTTTGGGCCAAAGTGTCCTCCACATGCATGCGCATGACAGAACATTAAAACCGAGTTAATTTCATGGTCAGGCACGCATCGCCTCAAAATTTGATCAGTTCCTATTCTGAGCATATATGGATCATCCCAAATGTAATACCTGGACTCATCCTTTAATCTCATGCATTGGGTTTTAGTGAAATGAGGAGGAAACGTACCTGTGACCAAGTAATTCGCGATGTGCGCATACCATGGTACCTTACCTGTGAGCGCCATCAGATGCTCATCAGGGAATGTCTCCGTGATCCGCCCTGGCTCCTCCTCCTTCACGATCCTGCTCAGGTGGTCAGCGACTGTGTTCTCCGTGCCCTTTTTATCCTTGATTTCCAACTCGAACTCCTGAAGTAGGAGCACCCAGCGCATCAGGCGCGGCTTAGTCTCCTTCTTGGACATTAGGTAACGGATTGCTGCGTGGTCTGTGTAGATGATGACTCTGGTGCCTAGAACATATGCGCGGAACTTCTCCAGTGCAAACACGATTGCCAGAAGTTCCTTCCCGTGGTGGTGTAGTTCCTCTGCGCAGCGTCCAGTGTGCGCGATGCATAATAGATGGCATGCGGCTTCTTGTTCATGCGCTGTCCCAGGAGTGCACCTACTGCATAGTCACTTGCGTCGCACATCAGTTCGAACGGCAGGGTCCAGTCTGGCGCGCGCATCACTGGCGCACTCGTCAGCGCCTCCTTCAGCTTATCAAAAGCAGCCCTACACTCATCAGTGAATTCAAAACACACATCCTCTTGCAAGAGGTTAGACAGGGGTATACAAATTTTAGAAAAATCTTTTATGAAAAGCCTGTAAAACCCTGCATGCCCAATGAATGATTTCACATCGCGCACGTTAGTGGAATAAGGCATATTAGAAATAAGATCTATTTTGGCCTTATCTACCTTGATCCCCTCCTGCGAGATAATATGTCCTAGTACTACTCCATGTGATACCACATAAAATGACATTTTTCATAATTGAGCACTAGGTTTTTTGAAATGCAGCGCGCTAAGACCTTATCAACATTAATTAAGCATGCGTCAAAGGTACCTCCGTACAAAGTAAAATCATCCATGAACACCTCTATGCATATACCAATCATATCAGAAAAAATGCTCATGACTAGACGTTGGAACGTACCTGGCGCGTTACACAGTCCAAACGACATGCGTCGAAACGCAAACGTACCGAATGGGCAGGTAAACGTAGTTTTCTCTTGATCCTCCGCAGCTGTGGGTATCTGATTGTACCCTGAGTACCCATCCAGGAAGCCAAAGTATGGCTTCCCCGCTAATCGATCTAGCATCTGGTCCTTGAAGGGCAACGGAAAATGATCCTTGCGCGTGACTACGTTAAGCTTTCTGTAGTCGATGCACATGCGCCATCCAGTTTGCATGCGCTTGGGAACTAGCTCGCCCTGCGCATTCTCCTCTACTGTGATTCCTCCTTTCTTCGGCACGACGTGCACTGGACTCACCCATTTGTTGTCCCAGATTGGGTAAATGACTCCTGCATCAAGCAGCTTCAGGATCTCCTTCTTTACCACCTCCATCATATTCGGATTCAATCTGCGCTGAGGCTCCCTGGATGGTTTGGCACCATCTTCCAATAGAATCCTAAGCATGCATACGTCCGGGCTTACTCCGCGCAGGTCAGCAAGTGTCCATCCTATAGTGTCCGATCAAGGCTTCCTAACATGTGCGCATGTTCCGATCAAAGTTCATGAGCTATTAATTCTTGAAACTAGTCTAAGCAGCTACGAATCCTGTCACAGTAGCAGCTGATTATCCTAGCGCGTTACTCCTAGTTATCACCGTCAAGCTACCAACTAGTTTAACATATAACAGACAAGTAGTAAGAGTAAGATTGCGGTTCAAGGCTTCCCCTACTCATGCAACTAGCTGTCAACCGTGTGCACAGAATTAATACAAGCAAACAAACTATGCATTAAGCACAAGTCTCAAAGGAATACTCATAGAATCATGCCCAATCGATACAAAGCGTTTAGCTAGACATGCTAGTAGTAAACATCATAGAAATAGTAAATAAAAGCTAAAGTGTCCAAGGAAACAGTAACAAGCAGGTGCGTGCAGGTTGCTGTGTCTCAGCTTGCGCAGTCGGCTAGCGCAGGTCCTCGCAGCAGCTCGTGTGTTTTTCAGTTCTGGCTCTGTCTCCTCGATGTCTGATATATGTTTCAAACCCTAGCCTTCCTCTCTTTATATACTGCTCATGAGGACAGTCTTGGCAACTTCCAAATCCTATGGTGTTCAAGATTTGGAAACACCAACATCCTGCGCATGGCTCACTGCGCACATTGGTTCGCGCAGTTGGTTAGCGCACTGCAGTCTGAATCTGCCGCTTCCTATCCTGTTTGCGCTGCTAGCTCCGCAGGCTGTGTGTAGCGCTCCTTAAACACGCCTATTAGCACGTATCCGACTTAGGCCCTCGTTTTGCCCTGGAATACAAAAACACCAGAAACCAGTAATCTTGTACACAAAATAATGCAAACAAGCACAGTGTTAAGATCTAAATAGCGCGTATAAATAGGCTCTATCATTGATCCCAAGCTTTAAAAGAGGTCAAACACTCTTATAACAATATGCATAGTATGGAATCAATGAATATTTTGGCACCAAGCACTCAATGCATATTCAAGCAAGTTAATCAACGAAACACTCAATTAATATGCACCAGCCACTCCACACTTAAGATAAAGCTTAGTCCCTAAGCTAAAAATTAAAAATGAGAAGAGTGCATAGGAACTCCCTTAGTGAGCATGGCCATTTCGTGCTAGAGTCAACATATTGCTGCCACCGTGATGACCTGAAAATGGGAATAGAGGTGGACAAATATAGCACAATCAAGTTCATCAAATTCATCGCCAAAATGAGATATGAAACATATATATCTATGACAATGAAACAACCCTCACGATGAGATTTAAACAGTTCAGAATTCATAAGGACACAAAACAGCAACAAGCAAAGATAGTCCTGGTCGTCAACTCCTGAGAGCGCATAAGATAGTCTAGCTGGGGACTGTAGTCTAGAGCTTGATGTGTGGGCTGAGCATCCTCTTGCGCCACTGATGGTGGAGGCGCAGTCTCGTGTCGGCGCTTCGAAGCACGACCAGCCGCTGCAGAAGGGCCATCTGTCCTATGATACCATGTACCATTAGGTAACACCATCCGCATTTGCCTAAGCTGGGAACATGCCCGGGGCGGCCGGTGGAAATTCATAGCGAAAAGCTTCGGCGAGCGCAATAATGAAGCCGCCACCACCAAGAACGTATCTCTGATCATTTTTTTGGAACTCTTCAAAGCGGAAGGTCAAGTATGATATAACGTCAAACTCCACGCCCTTATCAAGTGCGATGAGGAGGTCCAAATCCTGTTGAGACACTTTCGTCCTACCTTCAACACGCGGATTGAGTGATGTTGCAATGATACGATTCATATATTTGCATTCCGCGTCTCTAATGCACGTGGAGGGTGGGCTAGGAGTGAACACCGCGTCTTGCCCGGATAACTTCCGCCAGAATTCTATCCGCTCAATGTCACTAACCATAGGAATAGTGCCCTCCAAAGGAAATTCCAGGATGTCATGAAGTTCCTCTCTGGATAGGTGACGCTCTTCATTCCCCAATTGAAATTTCCAGGCAGTCACCCTCTGCCCTTCGATCACAGCTTCAAAGGAAGCAGTAAACTCATGGACCATGTTTTTATGAGTCGGCCATTTAGCCCCTACAAGCACCCCAAGACCGAACTGCTGCAGCCGGCTATTAACTGAGTCAAAGATGGAGAACCTGTGCATTGTCGTTATGTCGGGCATGGAGGTGGGCACAATTTCCTTCTTCCCGTCGAGGATGCGCTGAAGCCGCTCCGCGGACCTTGGATTGATGAACTTGTATGTCTTAGGGAATGGAGGGGGCAGACCGGGGCGGCAGAAAACTTTCTTCTTCCTGCCGGCTGTGGGCTGTTTTGTGGGCGGCATTTTTGTTGAGGAGCTGAGAAACTATGCGGTTGACGGCTGAGGGCTGAGGTTGAGTGTGCGAAGCTGCTGCCCTGTGGAGTGTCAATGGAGCTGTTGCGGCATTTGGGTTGAAGAGGGCTGAGTACGGAGTTATAGCAGCGCTAGGGTTGGAGCAGGGCAGTCGAGTGATGGAGAACTGGGCACTAATGGTCAAGCTGGCGCTGAACGGGCGAGCATGGCTGGTGTCGCGGAGAAGGTCGCGGGGGTTGTTGTCCGACTGGAGCGGAACGGTGGAGGCTGGTGCGGCGAACGAGCCCGGCGCGGTGAAGGTCTACAGAACGGTGGTCGCGCGAGGATGGAGAAGGTTTGGGGAATTTGTGGAAATCTCGATTTCGAAATCTGAAATCGCGATTTAGGTCAAAATACAGTCGACTGACCGTTTCGATACGGTCGGTACGATCGGAGCGACCGATACGACATTATCCACACACTATGGTCGATACGACCCCCGTGGAGATTGCCCGGACCGTATCGACCGTATCAATACGACCGACACGGTCTTGACGGCCAAAACGGGCCGTACAACCCAGCCGAACCAAGACGATATCGAGAAGAACTAAACCCCAAACACAGAAATAAAATAAAAAGACCAAGATGCAAGCCTAGCACATGACTCCTAACGCAACTAAAAGAAGAAAAGCAAGAAACAAGAGGAACTCACAGAGCGGGTTACTTCCCGAAAAGGCCTAATTTAAAGTCTTGGCGAGACGTAGCTAAGGGCGCGCAGGATCAATCCAAGTGGTAGCTCACATAGCCTACCTCCTTCTCTAGTCCATGATACAATTTAATCCGATGCCTATTAACCTTAAACAACTCCCCTTCAGAATTTAAGAGCTCCACATGCCCATCATCAAATACATTCTGAACATGAAAAGGTCCCGACCACCTAGTCCTTAACTTACCGGGAAAGAGTCTCAATCTTGAATTGAACAAAAGGGCTCGGTCTCCTTGTTTGAAGCTCTTCCTCACCAGCTTCCTATCATGCCACCTCTTCGTTCTTTCCTTGTAGAGGAGCGCGTTGTCATAAGCATCCAAGCGACTCTTGTCCAATTCATTCAATGGTAACAACTGCTTCTCTCCTGCAGCACGTAAATCAAAGTTCAATCGTGTAATTGCCCAAAAAGTCTTATGCTGCAACTCAACAGGAAGATGGCATGCTTTTCCATAAATCAATCGATATGGAGACATTCCAATAGCGGTTTTAAATGTAGTACGGTATGCCCAAAGTGCATCATCTAGCTTAGAAGCCCAATCTTTTCTAGACCGTCTGACTGTCTTTTCGAGAATGATCTTAATTTCCCTATTCGAAACCTCCACTTGCCCGCTTGTCTGTGGGTGATAAGGGGTGGCAATCTTATGGTAAACACCATACTTCTTTAGTAAAGCCTCAAAATTCTTCTCCTTAAAGACCCTCCGTCACTAATAACCGTACGTGGTACGCCAAATCTAGGGAAAATGATCTTTCTAAATAGCTTCGTAACAACTTTAGCATCACAAGTAGGAGAGGCTACAGCTTCTACCCACTTAGACACATAGTCTACAGCTACTAGGATATATGAGTTTCCAAAGGAGGTGGGAAAGGGACCCATAAAATCTATCCCCCAAATATCAAAATTTCTACCTCTTGAATAGGATGTTGGGGCATCTCATTGCGCTTAGAAATATTACCACTCCTTTGGCAACTATCACATCTCTTGGCGTACTCGTAGGCCTCTTTGAAAAGCGAGGGCTAATAGAATCCACATTGGAGAACTTACGATGCAGTCTTGTTTCCACTACCATGCCCACCATAGGGAGAATCATGACATTGAGCACGAATGCTCATCATGTCCTCCTCAGCCACACAAGTCCTATAAATTCCATCTGCACAATGCTTATAAAGGTAAGGCTCATCCCAGTAATACTTTTTCACATCATGCAGAAACCTCTTCTTCCTGTGATGATTAAGATCAGTAGGAAGTAGACCACAAACCAAATAATTCACATAATCTGCATACCAAGGAGCTGCTTGCAGCTCCACCCCCATTAAGCTCTCTCCTATGAACGAATCATCTATGGGAGTTGCAGCCACCCTAGCCTGGGGATCTTCTTCTAACCTAGAGAGATGATCAGCTACTAGGTTCTCTACCCCTTTCTTATCCTTAATAAGAATGTCAAATTCTTGGAGTAGGAGTACCCACCTAATCAATCTAGGCTTAGAATCTTTCTTAGCTATGAGGTACTTAATGGCAGCATGATCGGTATAGACTATGGTATGCGATCCTACAAGGTATTGTCTGAATTTTTCAAAGGCAAACACAATGGCAAGCATCTCTTTTTCCGTGGTGGTGTAGTTAGCCTGGGTTTGGTCAAGGACTTTACTAGCATAATAAATAGCATGTAGCTTCTTGTCAACTCATTGACCTAACACGGCACCTACTGCATATTCACTTGCATCACACATCAGTTCAAATGGGAGTTCCCAATTGGGGGGCTGAATAATAGGGGCTGAGGTCAAGGCATCTTTAAGCCTAGTGTAGGCTTCAAAACAAGCATCATCAAAATGGACATCAACATCATGGCATAGGAGATTAGTGAGAGATCTAGCTATCTTTGAAAAGTCCTTAATGAAACGCCTATAAAACCCAGCATGACCCAGAAAACTCCTAATCCCCTTAACATCCCTAAGAGGTGGAAGTTTGGCTATGACCTCTATCTTAGTTGGATCTACTTCTATCCCTCGATTGGAAACTAGATGTCCCAAGACTATACCCTCTTGCACCATAAAATGACATGTTTCCCAATTAAACACTAAATCTGTCTCAATACATCTCTCAAGAACATGGGAAAGGTTAAGAAGGCAATGATCAAAAGAAGACCCGTAAATCGAGAAGTCATCCATAAAGACTTCCATCTCCGTTTCTATAAGATCAGAAAAGATTACCATCATGCATCTTTGAAAAGTTGCAGGGGCGTTACAAAGTCCAAATGGCATTCGCCTATAAGCGAAAGTACCATAAGGACAAGTGAACGTCGTCTTCTCCTGATCTTGTGGGTGAACGGGTATCTGGAAAAACCCACTGTATCCATCAAGATAACAGAAGAAGCTATGATTGGCTAATCTCTCTTGCATTTGATCAATAAACGGAAGAGGGAAGTGATCTTTCTTTGTGGCCTTATTCAACTTACGGTAATCGATACACATACGCCAACCAGTAACGGTTCGTGTAGGTATCAATTCATTCTGCTCATTAGCCACAATAGTAAATCCTCCTTTCTTCGGGACAACTTGGATTGGGCTAACCCAGTTTGAATCAGGAATAGAAAAGATAATGCCAGCATCCAACAATTTCATAATCTCCTTCTTCACTACCTCACTCATGTTGGGATTCAACCTACGTTGATGTTCCTTGGATGACCTAGCCTCATCTTCTAACTGAATCCTATGCATGCAAATACTAGGACTTATACCGGTAAGATCATCAATTGAATATCCCAAAGCCTTCTTATACTTCCAAAGAACATGCAACAACCTAGAAGTCTCATCCCCATTCAAAGCAGAATTCACAATCACCGGATACGATGAATTTTCATCAAGGAATTCATACCTTAGGCTTGCCGATAGAGCTTTGAGCTCTACCTTGCAAGACTCCTTACCTTCTTGGACCATCTTCGAGATCTTGCTCCCCTTATCCTCTTCTGTACTGCCTTCTCCCAAATCAATAGCCCTCATGCTATGCTCATTAGTATCTTCAAAACTCAAAAGGTTAGATGAAGATAAAACACAATGATCTATCAAATCACATGAGTTAACACGATTGCAATAAAATGATAAGCATGGTGTCTTGCATGACTTTTCTAGACTAAATGCAATCTCTTCTTCACCAATATGCAACACAAGTGAGCCATGTCTAACATCAATCACGGCTCCAGCGGTAGCTAGAAATGGTTTACCTAAAATGATCGATACTTCCTTATCCTCCTCCATATCTAAAACAATAAAGTCAACGGGAATGTAGAAATTCCCTACTCTAATGGGAACGTCTTCAAGAACTCCTTTAGGAAATCTTGAAGAGCGATCCGCCAATCTCAAAAAAATAGATATAGGAGTAAGTTCACCAAGATCTAGCTTTTTGCAAAGTGAATAAGGCATAAGAGAAATGCTAGCTCCTAGATCACACAGTGCACGCTCGATGATAACATTACCAAAACTAGGGATGGCAAAACTAGCCGGATCTCCTAACTTCTTAGGTAATGCATTTTGAACTACGGCACTACATATCTCATTCAATGCATCAATTTCATGCACATCAATCCTACGCTTTTGAGAAATGATATCTTTTAAAAATTTTGCGTAAGTAGGGACTTGAGAGATTACCTCCGTGAAGGGCAGCGTTACCTGAAGCTTTGTTAGCATATCCGAGAACCTCTTGAAGTGAGCTTCCTTGTTGCTCTTAGCTAGCCGTTGTGGAAATGGCACTTTAGGCTTATATACCGGTACCTCAACAGCTACATCTCTCTCAACCGGTGTGGGTTCAACCTCTTCTACATCAGGTTCTTCAGCTGTATCCTTCTCCTTCTCTGACTTCTCATCCAAGACCACCCTTGGCTTGGAGGCACGCGTTTTAGAGTTAGCGGGGTCTATCACTATACCACTTCTTGTAGTGATGGCGCTACAAGATTCATTATTACCCATGTCTGGCTTTGAAGGGAGCTTACCATGTGATCTTGATGAAGAGGCTGTCTGTTGTGCAATTTGTGTTTCCAAATGTTTGTTGTGAATAGCAAGCTCATCGATTCTTGCATTCAACTTCTCTTGACCCGCTACAAGTTGAGCAAGGATGGCCTCCATGATGGGATTAGAGCTACTCGAAGAAGCCTGAGGCGTTGCTTGTGCTTGGTGCCCTTGAGGAGGTTGGTTTTGATAATTGTTCGAGTATTGCACCAGTCCTTGGCTTCTACTATAGTTCCCTTGCCCCTGCTGATTGTTCCGAGCAAAATTTTGACTTCCTTGATTTGTTTGAAATCTCTAGTTGCTTTGGTACTGTCTAGGTTGAAATCCAGGAGGGGTAGGTTCTTGGGTTTTGTAGGAGAAGTTCGGATGGTTTCGATTGCTAGGATGATAAGCAGGATTCACACTTGATCCATAAGCACCTAAATTTTGTCTACCCATGAAGTTAACATCTTCGTTGTTGATTCCACCTTCTAGGGGCATTGTGAGTGGACAATAGGTTGAATCATGGTCTAGTGATGCGCAAATCTCACACCCTCCTGATGATGAACAACTACCGACCTGATTTGCATTAAAGTTACCAATAGTAGTGATTAATGCATCAAACTTCTTTGACAACGCTTTAATAGCGTCATTTGTGTCCACAACATAGGTTGACTGAGTGTTGGAGTGTTTCCGTGGGTTGGATCTCTCACTTGCCCATCTATGAGCATTGCTGGACATCTTCTCAATAATTCTTTCACCATCCTCCGGTGTGTGATCCATAAGAGATCCTCCAGCTCCTTGATCAACAGTAGCTCGCACATCATAGTCCAACCCATTATAGAATGATTGAACGACAAGCCACTTGGGCAAACCATGATGTGGGCATGTCCTCAATAAACCCTTGAAGCGTTCCCAAGCTTCATACAAAGTCTCACCCTGCTTTTGCCCAAAGTTGCTGATGTTGGTTATATATTGAGCCGTTTCCCCTGGTGGAAAATACCGAGTCAAGAACGCCTGTGCCAAGTCATCCCAAGTACTGAAAGTCCCTGGATTGTGGCTCCACAACCATTCCTTAGCTTTTCCTGCTAGTGAGAAGGGGAAAACTCTGAGACAAACCGCATCTCTTGAAACTCCATTGATCCTGAATGTATTCAGCAGCTGAAGAAATGAATTCAGGTGGGCGCTTGGGTTTTCACTCTGAAGTCTCGAGAAAGGCAGTTGGAAGCCAAGGCCAGCAGCGCCGGTTTGATGTCATAATTGTTGGCGGTCACTGCTGGGTATGTGATTGGTGATTGCAATGTGGTCATGGTTGGGAATGTGTAATCCCTCATGGCTCTTGGCTCTCCCTGTACCTCTCGTCGCTGATATCGACCTTGATCAGGTAAGTCCGGCATCCTTGGAATAAGTTCTTCTCGAGGAGGATCATTTGCATTGTTCCTTTGTGGTTCCATTTCTGGTGTCTTATTCTCCCTTGGTGTGACGGCTTTCTTTGATTTATTCTTGCTACTGGTTGCTGCAAGAGGAGTTGAGTGACACAAATCTGGATTCTTTTTCTTGTTGATTTCGCTCTTAGACCGGGTTTGCATCCAAATAATAGAGAACCCTGAAATGTATCACAAACAAAAACAACCGTGAAAGCACAAGTGGGATAGGTAAAATAAAAGTACTGAAATTTAAAATGAGTAGTCTAAACAATTCACTAAATTTAATCTAATGACAAGCTAACTCGTTACTCCCCGGCAAAGGCGCCATTTTGACGTGTAGTATTTTTGTACTCCAAATTCAGTAAATATGAAGTTCCAATGTAGGTCAAAAACAATTTGTAAACCGAAGTATTTCGGGTCGTCCGAGGAGTAAACTAAGCTTATGCACTATGCAAAATCTAGTTTTGTTTTGAATTGATTTTCTGTAATGATTTGGATTAAGATAAGCAAGCTAAGGTTAAATTGCCAAATTTTGAGAAGATTCCAAGGTTGATTTCACTTGCCTAGTGTTTTCTAATAAAGTGACAAAGATGAATGGATGATTGAAGACTATAGAGGTTATGAATAGATCAATCTTCTAAACTAGCTTTCGCTCAATTTCGATTATCAATCTATTACAGAAGTCGAATCTCAATCTCTCAATATATTGATTCGCTCTAACTTCCTCCACTAATCACAAACCGTCGTTATGATGATCAGTAAAAGAATTCGGATTAAGCATACCTAACCTCTAACTTATCTCTTTACGCTAATTTCGTATGTCAATAAGATCAAAGCCGATTTTACTCTCGTCCTTCCTAAGTATGTATTCTCAATAACGTCCTTAAGATAAAACGGAATTCATGCTGGCATTCTTTCAAACATCTAGCATGCATAACTTGACATACTTGAGTAAAACTGTAATCCATCAATCATCCACCTAAACTTTCGTTTAGAACATCATCACAATACTTCAAACACACTAGACAAGATTCATCAAACCTTGGAATTAGGGAGATTACTCACAATACATGGAAAAATGATTTCATTGCTTTCATAGATAAAGAACGAGTTACAAATCCAATTCTCTAATGAGAACAATCGATTACAACCATGCACTCGAGTAATCAAGGATCGAAACACCTCTTTTCTTCCTGCTTTTCTACTCTGGTTCGTGCCCTTTTTTTGCCTCCCAGCTCGTCCTCTCGCATCCAATCTAATCTTCCCTTCTTTTCTTTTTGGTTCCCTTCAAATTCTATGAAAATAAGCTGAGCTGTTCGAATCGGTCATATCAATACGGTCGATAAACCGATACGATCATATCCACTCGCTACGTCGATACGATCTCAGCTGGAAAATCGAAGATTCGGCACGGTCGTATCGACCGTGCCGAACGTATAAATACGGGCAGTCCGGGAGATACGGTCAGTACGGGCTTGGGCAATTTGACATATTCCTTGACTCTTTTGCATGCAGTTGCCTCTAACTTTACTCTCCATGGCGCCTGAGCAGATTGGCCCTGAAACAAGAAGGAGAGAGTGCATAATGGTCATAATAATTCAAAAAATGAACGAAAACAATCACTAAACACAAGCGAGAATCGGTCGGGAATCCAACTGATCACGGGACTATAGCCAAACTGGATTGCGCGCGAGAGGACTCCCCCACTGGTCTGGCTTCCTCGGAGGAGGATGATGATGATGTCTCGCTGACTGGAAACGATGGAGGAGTGGATCGAATAACAATGCCGGCAGCAGCTCGCCTTGGCCTCGGTTTGGGGCTTAGGTTTAGCTAGTCCTTTACCCTTCTGAGCAGCGGAAAGCCTTCGGGGTGGTGGCTGTCATGGTTTCCCAGCTAAATTTAGGTTGGTGTGAGCCATTTTGATGAGCACTGAAGAGGAGGCTAAACTGATTCGGGTAGGGGAGACGACTCAGGCTGGTTGGCAAAACGGAACTGATGATGTAGTTTGGTAGTGTTTGACAAAACCAGCACAAGTGAACAAGGAGCAACTATAGCACAAGTGAACAAGAAGCAGCTACAGCAGGGGATGCTATAGCAGAAGCTTGTTCAAGTGGCTGCAACATCTGTCCTTGCACCTGCAGCAACCTGGGCTTAGCTAGAAGGCCTGGCAGCGCTATGGTTAATACCAGAAGAATATTTTAGAGTGCTGTGGAGAATATTCCAGTGGGGTTTCCTAGCTAGAGTAGGAGATTTGTGTTGAAGATCAAAATCAAATCTAATCTCCTAGATTTTAGGAGATAATTGTTCTTTTTGGGACATTGCTTAAACCTGGTCTTGCTTAAAGCTGGTGCTGCTATTTAAGTGAGAGGAGTTCAGAGCTGAAAGGTTGATCGAAGCTGAGGGATACACGAGTGCATACACAGAATTCAAAGAGAGCAATTTTGGTGTGCGACGGACGAAATCTTCGATCATCACTCGAGAGCAGAACGTGAGCGCAGAGCTGTGGTGACAGAAGCAGAAGGTGATCAGGACTTGCATAGTCTGATTCGAGCTTGATCTGGAAGCCAATTCAGAGCAGTGGTGCTTGTTGGTTGATCAAGGGCAGCCGCGGAAGAACTGACGGGTGTGTGGCTCGGTCGAGTGTCTAAGCGGTGGTTCTCGCTAGTGGCAGGAGGTCACTGAGTGAGGGGGAGTATTCCAGAGTGTGCAGCGCTCGTGGAATCGTTCGATCGGCTCGGCAGAAGGCTTTGGAGCGACGCGGACAATTGTGCATCAGCTGTGTGCTACAGCAGTTGCTACAACAACCCTGCTAAGTGAGTGTAGTTTAGAAAAGGCTGAGTTTTGAGAAGACTGTAGCTATTCTAGATTGACATTTGTAGAGGGTGTGCAGACACAAGTCTAGTGATCCACACAAGGTTGAGTAGCATAGGTTGCGTGGAGTTGTAACCGAGTGTACTTGGAGACCTTTGTGTTTAGTGGATTGAGGACTGGAGAATAGTCCTCCCCAGACATAGGCAGTTGGCCGAACTAGGGGAACAAACTTCTGTCTTATTCATTGTTTGCTGAGACAATTTCCGAGTGAACAAGAGTGTGCTGCAGCAACTGCTTGTTCACAAAATCTGTCTAACTGTGACGCTGCGAATTTCAATTGGTATCAGAGCGGGAGCTCAACACACAGAGTAAAAGATCCTACAGTGTCTCTGAAGAATCCACGACAATGAAGGAAGGACAGAGCACAAGCAGACCTCCATTGTTAGAAAAAAGCAACTATGGATATTGGAAGGCTAGGATGAAAGCCTTTCTCAAGGCTATTGATGAGAAGACCTGGAGAGCTATCGTGGTCCAGTGGTCTCCCCCAATCACCTTGGATGAACAGGGAGTCACACGGATAAAGCCTGAAGAACAATGGACTGCTGAAGAGGGAGCTGCAGCAACTGGTAATTCAAAGGCTCTGAATGCAATTTTTGCTGCAGTCGATGCTAATAATTTCAGGTTGATATCTAATTGTGACATGGCCAAACAAGCGTGGGAAATTCTGCAAACTGCACATGAAGGAACTGATAGAGTAAAGCTGTCAAGACTCCAGATCATTGCCACACAGTTTGAGAATCTCAGAATGCTGGAGGAGGAGACTGTCACTGAGTTTAATGCTAAACTCTGTGACCTTGCAAATGAAGCCCATGCTCTTGGTGAACCTATCCCTGAAGAGAAGCTGATTAGGAAGGTACTCAGATCGCTACCCACAAGATTTGACATGAAAGTGACAGCCATTGAAGAAGCTCAAAATGTCAGATTCATGAGGCTGGAAGAGTTGATGGGGTCTCTCAAACAATTTGAGATGAAACTGGTTAAAGAAGATATCACTCCTAAGGACAATAATACTGGATTGAAGGCTGAAACAGAAGCTAAGAAGCCAGTCCCAGATGATCAATTGAGTATTGATCGCGCGTCGTTGTGCGCGTCAAATATAATTCCTTCCTCTCCCACTAGTACAGCGGTTAAGTAAGGGTCGATCTCCACAGGGAGCAAGCAGTGAGTCTCAGCCAGTAACCTACACTTAAGAAAACGGGGGTTGCGTGAGTGATTGGGGGTTTTACGTGATGCGCGAATAACAGCGAATATCGTAACTCAGGGAATTGCACTAGACGTGCGCAAGCAGTAGAGATGAAGTACTATATTTATGAGAAGTATTGGGCAGACAATCCTCTATGAATGCATTCCTTATCATCGACTCTAAAACATCTATAGTTTATGCTTTACTTGGGTTAGTGTCCGGTAAAGGCTTCCTAACACGAGCGCACGTTCCGTTCAAAGTTCATGTGCTATTAATCCTAGAACTAGACTAAACAGCTGCGAATCCTGTCACAGTAGCAGCTGCCTACCCTAACTCGTTACTCCTAATTGTCACAGTAAGTTTGCGGTTCAAGGCTTCCCCTACGCATGCAACTAGTTTAACAGGTGACAAGCAAGCAACACAAGTAAGTTTGCGGTTCAAGGCTTCCCCTACTCATGCAACTAACTGTCTCAGTATGCTCAGGAGTAATACAAATAAGTAAACTACGCATTAAGCTCAAGTCTCAAAGGTAATACATCATAGATTCATGCCCGACCAACGCTAAGTGTTTAGCTAGACATGCTAGTGGTAAACATCATAAAATAGTAAATAACAACTACTGGATCCAAGAAAACGGTAGCAAACAGTGCGTGCAGTGTCTTCTCTCGGCTGGCGCAGTCGGCTGGCGCAAATCTCCTTGACAGGTCCGTGTGTTTTCCAGTTCTGCCGCGCAGTGCCTCTGGAATGTCACTGAGTGATGGTGTTTCCCTTTGAAACCCTAGACTTTCTTTGTTTAAATAGTGCCCCAGGAAGTTCATCTTTTGGCAACTTCCAAGTCTGGTCACTGGGACTTTGCGCCTGGCGCACAGCATTGATTGGCGCAATCGGGTAGCGCACCTCTGCTGTCCTTCGCCATTTCTTCTTTTGTTTGCGCCGCTAGCTCCACAGGCTGATCTTTCACTCCTAGAACGCTGCCTGTTAGCGCGTATCCGACTTAAGGACTCGTTCTGACCTGATATACAAAAATAGTGGAAACGAGTAATCTTGCCCATAAAATATTGCAAACAAGCATGGGTTTATGATCTAAATAACGTGTATAACTAGGTTCTATCAAACCCCCCACACTTGCCCCTTGTTCGTCCCGAACAAGTACTGAAACGCGGATACAATTACCTTTTCTGGAGACTGGCGCACAGCCTTGCATTCTAGCGCAAGATGCACAGTTGCTTCAACTTGTGCTGCTCTATCACCTGCGCACAACTGCACTCAATAGTTCTAATATAATAATCCCAAAATTTCATTACCTCTCAGCCGGGATGAAGGTCTTTGGATGACTGGGAGATAGCTCTTCTTAGGCTCCTGGTTGTCAGCTCCCGCTCCGAAGATAGGTATATGGTTTCTTGCGCGAGCTTCTTCCAGTGCGTGATTCGTTCGCACACTTCCTGGGAACCTGAGCCTTTGATGATATCCTTGTGGTCTTGCGCACGCAGGTACTAAGTAGTGCGCATGCTGATTCTTTGTAACGCAAATCATCTGCTTCTGCTGGTATTTTTCTTTTGTACAGCTTCCTTTCCAATTTTTTTTATTTTTTATTCCCAGAACAGTTCCAATCTCAGCCTTCGGATAGCAGCTATGGAACTCGTTCCGCTCTCCCTCCTTGGTTTGTCTGCGCCGGTCAGCGCACGCGTTTACATCCGCGCCCGCTTTCCTTAGCTTGATATCCAGAGAGAAGGTGGTCTGTTTTCCCACCTCGCCACGCTTTAGGTATTTTGCCTTTTGCATCCGCGTGACTGAGCGCGCTCTTTTGTTCCGAAGGTTGCGAAGCACCGGCCTCCACTAGCGCATTCGACCATATACCTCGCCTTCGAAGCAGAAGCGACTAACCGCCTCTCTGGAGCATTTCTATCAACTCCACATCCCCTGTATATCCCAACTAACAGGAGCAGAAAAAACGAAAAAATTATGCTAAAACAGTAGATAGCAGTGCACACAATACGGATAGCGCAAAACAAGCTGGAGCGCATGCGCATCCTGCACCTTAGCGCACTACTGTTACTAATTTTCTTCAACTTAACTAAGCTATACTAAAAATGCTAAAAACATGAAATGTAAGAGTAACGCCCCCCTCCCCACACTTGAACAGAGACGTGTCCCCACGACTCAAGCTCAAGCGCACGGAGGCTGCGCACATGCATGCAATGCAACGAAAATAAAGAACATAAGAGTGAACACAAACAGTCACACAAACTATAGCAAGGGAGTCACAGAATGTAGGGCCCAAATATTCAGCACACATAATCGTCAAATAGACGCAGCAAAATAAAAGACAACACCCTAAAGAAAATTACTGCGCCTGCCCTCGGCCTTAGAAGTTCCCCGAGCTAGACGCTGCTGCGGACCCATGCGCCTCATCCTCTGAAGAATCTGTCAAGGAGTCGGTGCTGGAGGATGGTGGCACAATGGTGAGGGGGTCAGGCTGCTCGTCCTCGGAAAGTGACTCCCAAATGGAATCGGAGTCTACGCTGGGAAAGTTAATGGGGGACTCCGGAATAGAAGGCCGGGCAGGGGAAGCTACTGGTGATGGTATCGGTGCTGGTTCAGGTTCAGGGGTGGGCTCTGCTGCTGGGGCTGCTGGTTCTGGTGCGGGCGCTGCTGGGGCTGGGGCTTGTGTGTAACGGTCGAGTGAAAAAGTGCTGGGAATTTTTCTAAGTCTGGCCTTATATACCCCCTATGGCTAGCGCAACTGACCTGCGCATTGATAGGTGCACAGTCCTGCGCACTTGTGTGACTACAAAAAAAACTACCAAACCCTATTCTAACTAAAAACACGCAAAAAAAACAAAACAAGCAGAATAAAATGTGCCAAAATAAAATGTGTCGGGTCACCTCCCGACAAGTGCCTTTGTTTAACGTCGTTGGCTCGACGGTACCTCGTTACGTGCCAAGTAGTGCGTCTGCAGCCTCCCCCACTCTTGCTCCTGAGTGTCCCTGCGCCAGTGCTTGTGTTACGATCTCATTGGTCCTGTGCAAAGGATAAAAGGGAAGGTCAGCATGTGATACATTATTCGTAAGGAGGGCAGATGCAGAGAAAGAGGAGATATAGGCGATGGGTGCTAGGTCTCCCTCTGAAGCATCTGGTGGTGCGTCTGGCGCAACAGCTTGCTCGTCTACTATCTCTGGCTCGGCCAAGTCAATGTTGCGTGCTGCGCCATCCCAAGGTTCGCCCAAGTACCGTTTGACTCTCTGCCCGTTAACCTGAAAACGATGCTGGTGCCCGTCTTCTAATTCAATTGTGCCGTAGGGGAAAACCTTGGTGACGGTGTATGGTCCCGTCCACTTACTGCGCAGCTTCCCAGGCATGAGCTTCAGGCGTGATGAAAATAATAATACCTGATCGCCTGGTTCAAATGTGCGCCGGAGGATGTGCTTGTCATGAAACGCCTTGGTGCGCGCTTTGTAATCGCGCAGTCCCTCATAGGCGTCCAGGCGCAGCTCTTCTAGTTCGCTCAGCTCAAATGCGCGTTCTTGTCCTGCCTCCTCCAAGTTCAAGTTGCAAATACGTAAGGCCCAATATGCCTTGTGCTCGAGCTCCACTGGCAGGTGGCATGCCTTCCCATAGACCAGCCGGAATGGTGAGGTTCCAATGGGTGTCTTGTGTGCAGTGCGGTATGCCCATAGCGCATCATCCAGGCGCTGGCTCCAATCCTTGCGCGACGGCCTCACAGTCTTTTCCAAGATGCGCTTGATCTCTCTGTTAGAAACTTCGGCCTGTCCATTCGTCTGCGGATGGTAAGCGGTGGACGTCTTGTGGCGCACCCCATAGTGCTTGAAGACTTGCGCCACAACCCTGTTGCAGAAGTGCGTCCCCTGGTCGCTGATAACTGCCTTAGGCACTCCGTACCTGCAAAATATGTTAGTTCTGAGAAAGTTAGCGACAGTTTTACCATCATCCTTGCGCGTGGCCTTAGCTTCGACCCATTTGGATACGTAATCCACGGCCACCAGTATGTACTCGTAGCCGGCAGATGGGGGAAATGGACCCATGAAGGCGATTCCCCAAACATCGAACACTTCATCCACCAAAATCGGGGTCTGCGGCATCTCGTTGCGCGCGGAGATTCCTCCAGTGCGCTGGCACCTGTCACACTTCCTGCAGTGGTCATAGGCATCTCTGAATAGGTGCGGCCAGTAGAATCCGCAGTCCAAGATCTTCTTGCTCGTGCGCTTGGGACCGAAATGTCCTCCACAGGCGTGCGCATGACAAAACATCAATACAGAGTTAATCTCATGGTCAGGCACGCAACGTCTTAATAGCCGATCTGGACCTATTATAAGCATGTAAGGATCATCCCAAAGGTAATGCTTGGACTCATGTTTCAATCGCATGCACTGAGTTTTATTGAAATGAGGAGGGAACGCACCTGTGACCAGGTAATTTGCGATATGCGCATACCATGGTACCTTACCTGTTAGCGCCATCAGATGCTCGTCAGGGAATGTCTCCTTGATCTGCCCTGGCTCCTCATCCTTTATGATCCTGCTCAGGTGATCAGCGACGGTATTTTCTGTGCCCTTCTTATCTTTGATCTCTAAATCGAATTCCTGAAGCAGAAGTACCCAGCGCATCAAGCGCGGCTTGGTCTCTTTCTTGGATATGAGGTAGCGGATAGCTGCGTGGTCCGTGTAGATGATGACTCTGGCGCCTAGAACATATGCTCGGAACTTCTCCAGCGCAAATACAATTGCCAGAAGCTCCTTCTCCGTGGTGGTGTAGTTCTTCTGCGCGGAGTCCAGTGTGCGCGATGCATAGTAGATGGCATGCGGCTTCTTGTCCTCGCGCTGCCCCAAGACTGCTCCTACTGCGTAGTCACTTGCGTCACACATCAGCTCGAATGGCAGGTTCCAGTCTGGTGCGCGCATCACTGGCGCACTGGTCAGCGCTTCTTTCAGCTTATCGAACGCCGCCCTGCACTCATCAGTAAAATCGAAGCACACGTCTTTTTGCAACAGGTTAGACAGGGGTATGCAAATCTTAGAGAAATCCTTAATAAAACGCCTGTAAAACCCAGCATGCCCTAAGAACGATTTCACGTCGCGCACGTTGGTGGCATAAGGCAGATTAGAAATAATATCTATCTTAGCTTTGTCTACCTTAATACCCTCCTCTGAAATGATATGACCCAATACTACTCCGTGCGTAACCATGAAATGACACTTCTCGTAGTTTAGCACTAAGTTCTTAGAGATGCAGCGTGCTAAGACTTTATCTAGATGTGTTAAGCATGCATCAAAGGTACTCCCATATACAGTGAAGTCATCCATGAACACTTCTATACATATACCAATCATATCAGAGAAAATGCTCATGACGAGGCATTGGAACGTACCTGGCGCGTTGCACAGCCCAAAAGACATACGCCGAAACGCAAATGTTCCGAAGGGGCATGTGAACGTGGTCTTCTCTTGATCCTCTGCAGCTATGGGTATCTGATTGTAACCTGAATATCCGTCCAAAAAACAAAAGTAAGGTTTACCTGCCAAGCGATCCAGCATCTGGTCCATGAAGGGTAGCGGGAAGTGGTCCTTGCGCGTTACAGCGTTCAGCTTCCTGTAGTCGATGCACATGCGCCAGCCAGTCTGTATGCGCTTGGGAACTAGCTCGCCCTGCGCATTCTCCTCCACCGTGATTCCTCCTTTCTTTGGCACAACGTGCACCGGGCTGACCCATCTGCTGTCTGAGATTGGGTAAATGACCCCTGCGTCAAGCAACTTCAGAACTTCCTTTTGCACTACCTCCATCATATTTGGGTTTAACCTGCGCTGAGCCTCCCTGGATGGTTTGGCGCCGTCTTCCAACAGAATTCGGTGCATGCACACGTCTGGGCTCACTCCGCGCAGATCAGCAAGAGTCCATCCAATAGCGCGCTGGTTCCTGCGCAGCACCTGTTGTAAGCGCGCCTCCTGCTCTTTTTCCAATCCCTTCTTGATGATCACTGGCAGGGTGTCCTCATCTCCCAAGAAAATGTACTTGAGATGCTCCGGGAGTTGCTTCAGTTCGATCTTGGGTGCCTGCTCAACAGAGGGCAAGATTTTGTTAGCGGTGCAAATATGAACTATATCACGTACCTGTGTGGATGCTGGTTCAGCACTGCTTAGCTCCTTCTCTTGCTCCTCCAGTTCTGCCTGTGTCAGTAGCTCTGGTCCTATGGTTGCGCTTGCACACTGCGCTTCTGTGACTAAGTCGTCAAAGCTGTCCATTGCGTGCACGGTAGCGTCCTCATGTGGGTGCTGCATCCCTTCGAAGATGTTGAAATGGATTTCTTCGCCATCTACCTCCATGGAGAGCGTGCCCCTCCACACGTCTATCTTCGTGCGCGCAGTCATCAGAAACGGTCTGCCTAGGAGGATCTGCGCACCGCTGGCGCTTGATTCACCCTCCATTTCGAGCACATAAAAGTCTGCTGGGAACACCAGCTCTCCTACTCGAACTAGGACATCTTCTATCATGCCTGCAGGTTGTTTGCACGATCTATCTGCTAGCTGAATTGTGAGACCTGCAGGTTTTAGTGGTCCAAGGCGCAAGGTCGCATAGAGAGAATATGGTAATAAATTGATTGATGCGCCTAAATCGATCATGCAGTTGCTTACCGTGGTCTTACCTAAGGTGCAAGGGATAGTGAATGTACCTGGATCTCGGCACTTAGGTGGTACCTTTTGCTGCACGATTGCTGAGGCCTGCGCATTTAGCATTACTTGTGCGCACTCGCCTGTCCTTCTTTTATTTGTGCACAGCTCTTTTAAAAACTTCGCATACCTGGGGATCTGTCGAATAGCTTCTATGAGAGGTATGTTGATTTCCACCTTGCTGAACAGCTCATATAGTTCCTTGTCCAGTGCTTCTTTTCTCGCCAGTGGTGCCTGTACAGGGAAAGGAGCAGGTGTGTTAGTACAATTTTTGTTCTTGTTTTTCGAGTGAGACATACCTGGCGCATTGCCCTGCTGGTTCGTGGTTGGCGCTTCTGATTGCGCCTCTGGCTCTGGTTGCGCACTCTGAGCTGCTGGATCTGGGACTTGCGCAACTGGTTGCGCGGGCGCTTGCGCGGTCTGCTCTGTTCCCACTGTGCGCCCAGTCCTCAGTGTTACTGCGTTAACTCCTCCCTTAGGGTTCTGAATCACTTGCGAAGGCAGGTTGCCATCGCTCTTTTTCAGCTCATACACCGTGGTTGCAATTTGTGATAGATGCTTTTCTATGGATTCGAACCTCTTGTCATACTTTTCGTCATTCTTGCGCACTGTGTCTGCTAGCTGCCCCATGATATCTTCCAAGGATCGCCGTGGTTGCTGACTGTTCTGCGCTGGTGCGTCTGTGCGGCGATGCGGTGGATTGTAGGGTGCAGCATGTTGCGTCTGCTGTGGTGCGCGCTGATCAGTGGGCTGCCTCTGGAAATTGTTCTCTTCTCTCCATCTGAATCCATTTGCAGCAAGCCCAAAGCGCGGCTGATTCTGCCTCTGCGGTCCTCTGTTGTCCCATCCTCCAAGGGCATTTACATCTCCAGTTTCTTCAAAAAGTGTTGGGCACTCGTCTGTCTTGTGCTCAGTGGACCTGCAGAATTCACATACCTTTGGCGCAACTGGTTGTGCGCTCTGCGCACTCATCAGCTTCTGTAGCATGGCCTTCATTTCTTTGATCTCAGCGCTTGCCTCTACCTGATGCACAGAACGAGTACGACTATTTTCAAGCGTAAGCTGATGCCTTACCTGCCCAGCAGAGTCTTCTATTAGCTGCCATGCGTCCTCGGGGTACATGTTGCAAATGTCCCCTCCTGCGCATGCATTCAGTAGTCGCAACTCCATGGGCAGCAGTCCATTCAGAAAGTTCTCTATCAGCACATTCTGGGGAAGCCCGTGATTGTAGCAGTTGGCTTCTAGCTCCCTGAAACGCTCGTAGTATTCTGACAGAGACTCCCCTGCGCCTTGCCTTGGCGCGGCCAATTCCCTTCTAAGCAGCGCAATCTTCGCTGCTGGATAAAATTTATCTAAGAATTTCTTCTGCAGCTGCTCCCATGTGTGGATTGATCCTGCAGGTAGGCTCATCAGCCAGTGTTTGGCTGCATCGCTCAATGAAAATGGGAACGCTTTCATCTTCAGCGCTTCATCGTTTTCCCCCAAAGCCTTCATGTTCTCTCAAATGATTAGGAACTCCCGCACATGCTTGACTGGATTTTCGTTGTTCATTCCGTGAAACTTGGGCATGTGATGGATGAGTGAGCTCCTTAGTTCGAACTGTCCGTCGGGCGGAAGCACTATACACCATGGCTGGTTAACAGTGAGTGGGGCTGACATTTCGCGCACTGTCCTGCGCCTCGCGACTGGACGAACGGGTGGCGCAATGTATGGTTCAGCGGCCATCCGTGCGTCGTCCTCACGCTGCACTTCCTCTCTGAATAGGGCTGCGCGGTTATGCGCCCTTGCTTCCTCTGGGGTTCTGTCTCCCAGGTTATCTCCAACCACACTGTTATCCTCCATGTCCTGATCCAAACTCAAGAAACAAAATTAAATGGCAACGAAGTTGTTGCGTCTGTCAGTGCGCAACTAGAATCTGCGCAGCGCAACTGTTTCAAGGTTGCGCAGGCTGATGTAATTGTGCGCTGTCAGAAACAACAACGAGAAAACAAAACAAAATGAAATAACTAGTTACTAAAATGAGAAATGTAAGCTAGCTAAAACTTAGCTGTGTTGCTCCCCGGCAACGGCGCCAAAATTTGATCGCGCGTCGTTGTGCGCGTCAAATATAATTCCTTCCTCTCCCACTAGTACAGCGGTTAAGTAAGGGTCGATCTCCACAGGGAGCAAGCAGTGAGTCTCAGCCAGTAACCTACACTTAAGAAAACGGGGGTTGCGTGAGTGATTGGGGGTTTTACGCGATGCGCGAATAACAGCGAATATCGTAACTCAGGGAATTGCACTAGACGTGCGCAAGCAGTAGAGATGAAGTACTATATTTATGAGAAGTATTGGGCAGACAATCCTCTATGAATGCATTCCTTATCATCGACTCTAAAACATCTATAGTTTATGCTTTACTTGGGTTAGTGTCCGGTAAAGGCTTCCTAACACGAGCGCACGTTCCGTTCAAAGTTCATGTGCTATTAATCCTAGAACTAGACTAAACAGCTACGAATCCTGTCACAGTAGCAGCTGCCTACCCTAACTCGTTACTCCTAATTGTCACAGTAAGTTTGCGGTTCAAGGCTTCCCCTACGCATGCAACTAGTTTAACAGGTGACAAGGAAGCAACACAAGTAAGTTTGCGGTTCAAGGCTTCCCCTACTCATGCAACTAACTGTCTCAGTATGCTCAGGAGTAATACAAATAAGTAAACTACGCATTAAGCTCAAGTCTCAAAGGTAATACATCATAGATTCATGGCCGACCAACACTAAGTGTTTAGCTAGACATGCTAGTGGTAAACATCATAAAATAGTAAATAACAACTACTGGATCCAAGAAAACGGTAGCAAACAGTGCGTGCAGTGTCTTCTCTCGGCTGGCGCAGTCGGCTGGCGCAAATCTCCTTGACAGGTCCGTGTGTTTTCCAGTTCTGCCGCGCAGTGCCTCTGGAATGTCACTGAGTGATGGTGTTTCCCTTTGAAACCCTAGACTTTCTTTGTTTAAATAGTGCCCCAGGAAGTTCATCTTTTGGCAACTTCCAAGTCTGGTCACTGGGACTTTGCGCCTGGCGCACAGCATTGATTGGCGCAATCGGGTAGCGCACCTCTGCTGTCCTTCGCCATTTCTTCTTTTGTTTGCGCCGCTAGCTCCACAGGCTGATCTTTCACTCCTAGAACGCTGCCTGTTAGCGCGTATCCGACTTAAGGACTCGTTCTGACCTGATATACAAAAATAGTGGAAATGAGTAATCTTGCCCATAAAATATTGCAAACAAGCATGGGTTTATGATCTAAATAACGTGTATAACTAGGTTCTATCAAGTATGCTAGTCAAGAACCTTGGAAAGCTCCTGAAGAACATGGATTCAAGAACTGGGAAAAGCTCATCCTCGCGAAAACAATTCAGAAGGGGTGGTGAAAATAAAAGGAAAGGTAAGGAACCTGCTCAGAATGAAGATGAGAAGAAAGAAATGAAAAAGGGGGTCCAATGCTGGAACTGTGAAGGGTATGGACATATTGAGGCTGACTGTCCAAGCAAACCTCTCAAAAAATCAGAGAAAAAGAACAGCAAGTCCCTGACAGCAAAATGGAGTGACTCTGAGGAAAGTGATGAAGAAAACTGTGTTGTGCCTACCAGTGTGTCAGATTTCAACCTCAAAGAGCTAAAAAAGGATGAATTTCACTATGGGATTGAAGTATCCGAAAGTGAAAGTGAAGAGGACGCATCTGACAGTCTTATTGACTATCTGAGGAAGCTACTCCAAATAGTGTGAGGCAGCCCTTCAGACGAACCAAGCATTGACTAACAGAGTCGAGCTTCTGGAAGAAGAACGAAGAAAATTTCTCTCCTCATCCAACAGTCAAGTTACCATTCTGAAAAGGGAAGACACAGGAAGACAAGTCACTGACATTGGTTCCTCACCAGCAACAGCCAAGGCAGTTGATTCTCAGAAAAATATCTTGGATGAAATTTTGTCTTATCAAAGACTTGGAAAAGGGAGAATGGGGCTTGGGTATACTGGTGAAGAAAGCTCTAGAGGAACAGTTTTCATTAAAGCCTCGGATGCTATGATAGATGAAAAGAATAATACAGGTGATTCTCCAAAATCTGCAGGGAAAGATGGAACTAGACATGTGAACAAGAGGATGTTGCAGCACCTGGCACAACATTCTTCTAAAACAAAGCCAAAGCCTCAGAATAAAAGGAGTTCTTGCACAAGTATAGTGAATCAAAAGAGTATCTCCAATCTTAAGGAGCGGCACAGAACCTCCTCAGTTGAAAAAGGGAGAACAAAATCCAGAGCCAACACATGCTGCATAGAGACTCCGTACCCAGTTGTTTCGGGAAATGCTGATTGCTGGAAAGAATCACAGAGGAGGATCTCTAAGATCGCTGCACCAGGGCACTGGATTGCTAAAGACAGGAGAAAACCACAGGTAATACAGGTGTGGAAACCCAAACATGACAAACGAAGAGATAGGAGTCTTGAGGGTCGGAAGAGGAGAAACTCTAGACAAACTCAGATATGGGTGAAGAAATCACCATCAGAACCCCTCAAGGATCCGCCAAGCAAAGCAGTCATCCGGAATGAGCAGGTGAACTAGCTTGCGTCTGCTATAGCAACCTGGTCAAAATAAGCTTGTTCACGTTTTTTGGTTGCTAAAGCTGGGAGAAGGCACATGTGTGGCACGTGATCCAGAAGCTTCAAATTGGAAAAGAAAATAATGGGTAAATAAATTTCTAGGGCAAAGACAAGTTGAAGACGCTTCCCAAAATCGTTGCTGATCATCCTCATGGTGCGTTCCTCAAACCCTCTTCAGCCCCGCAACAATGGTAAAGACTCGTGGTTTGAAGAAGAATCTGGCAGCAGATCGCCAAGGAAGGTCTGAGAGGAGGTCCAAGTCGCGCAATGAAGCCCCTGCTCAGCGCCTAGACGTGGTGGTATGGGAACCAGCACCTCTCCCTGTGTCGTACAGCGATCCATCTCCACAAGAAGGAACTTCGCAGAAAAGGAGGCGCTTGGTACGTGACGGGGAACCTGTATCCAGTGCAGCTGTGTTATCTGAAGAGGCTGTGGCTACCGAAGTCTCTGGAGAAGAACAAGCTACAGAGGATGCTGTAGCAGGTTCTGCTGAAGAGAGATGCAGAACACTTGTTATGTCTCCTGGCATTGTGGGCGAAGGGGAGGAGACAGAAGCTGAGTCCCATGAACAAGAACCTGCTGCAGCACATCCTCCTCCATCCTCAGACAAAGGAAAAGCCCCTATCCTAATTCCTGTCTCCAGCAGTGAAGAAGAGGAATCAAGTGAAGAAGATGAAGGTGCTTCTGGTGAACCGTCTGAGAGAGGACCTGCATTGGCAGACGCATCTGCAATCACAGTGGGGGGTATTTGGTTCAGGAATAGGAGTGCCTCCCAATCATGGAGTGCTATTGAGAGGAAGCACATTGTGTCAGAAAAGTGGCTGGACCTGGACAAGTACAAATCAGCAGCCATTATCCAGCTTCTCACTGAGGTAAATCTTCTCAAGTCCCTAACCTATCCATTCAGATTCAATATAGCCCTGGTTAGGGAATTTTATTGTGAATATGGAAGAGAAGTTTGGTGAGGAAGGAGGGGATGAGTTTGGAAAGAGTTGGGTGCGGGGTAAGACAGTTCTTATTACGCCTGAAAAAATCGATGAGTTTCTTGAGATCCATGAAAATGCCAGAACGCCCACCGATGTTCAGCCAGAGATGCTGGCTAAGGTTCTGACAGGGGGAGTGTGCCTGTCTTGGGGTGGTCCAAACCTTAGTGCTACTGAACTCACCTCCAAAAATGCCCTGTTGTATCATCTGGGCATTAGAAACTGGATCCCCAGCTCTCACAGGGGGAAGGTTAGCAGAGCCTTTGCTAACCTTCTCTTCTCTTTTGGGAAGAGGAAGAAAATTAGCCTGGGCAGTGTAATGTTTCCCCAGCTGGCTACTCATGCCGGCAGTGCTTCCTCCAGCAAGCCCATCGTGCTACCCTCCCTCATCTATGGGATGATGGTCTCACAGCATCCGGAGCTTGGTGAGATTTCTGAAGGTTTATCTGAGGAGCTGCAGGTCTTCACAGTAGACCACAAGTTGTTCAAAGGAAAACATGCAGTGGACATAGCCTATGAGGATCCTCTCTTGGTTGGTGCTTCAGCCCCAGCTCCCCTGGAGGAATCTCTTCCCCCTGCTGCAACAATTCAATCAGCTCTCCGTGCTAGAATTGTGAGCCATCTCAGATCTGAGCTGCTCACTCTTGAAGCCGAAGCCAAAAGAAGGGATGCTAGGCGCGGCCAGATCAGAAGTCTGCTCAGAGACCTGGAGTTCCCAGCGGATGAGGAGCAGGCCCCTTGAGCATCTGTGACAAAAAGGGGGAGAGTAAAATGCTGCTATAGATGAACTGTTTTTTTTGGTTGACCCTGCGTGGTCGTGCTACGGCCAAGTGTGGCCACCTCTTACTTTCTTACTCTCTTGTTGATTTTTTTTCTCATTTAGAGTATTTACTGGTTCATGGAAGTGTGCATAAGTGTTCTAGGGTTTTGTTAAAATGCCAAGGGGGAGTGATAGAGCCTAGTTATACACATTATTTAGGTCATAACCCTGTGCTTGTTTGCAATATTTCATGAGCAAGATTACTCGTTTCCAATGTTTTTGTATATCAGGTCAGAACGAGTCCTTGAGTCGGATACGCGCTAACAGGCAGCGTTCTAGGAGTGAAAGATCAGCCTGCGGAGCTAGCGGCGCAAACAGAAGAAGAAATGGCGAAAGACAGCAGAGGTGCGCTACCCGATTGCGCCAATCAATGCTGTGCGCCAGGCGCAAAGTCCCAGTGACCAGATTTGGACAGGCGAATGCGAATGCGCACAGGTAATGCTGTGCACAAATAAAAGAAGGACAGGCGAATGCGCACAGGTAATGCTAAATGCGCAGGCCTCAGCAATCGTGCAACAAAAGGTACCACCTAAGTGCCGAGATCCAGGTACATTCACTATCCCTTGCACCTTAGGTAAAACCACGGTAAGCAACTGCATGATCGATTTAGGCGCATCAATCAATTTATTACCATATTCTCTCTATGCGACCTTGCGCCTTGGACCACTAAAACCTGCAGGTCTCACAATTCAGCTAGCAGATAGATCGTGCAAACAACCTGCAGGCATGATAGAAGATGTCCTAGTTCGAGTAGGAGAGCTGGTGTTCCCAGCAGACTTTTATGTGCTCGAAATGGAGGGTGAATCAAGCGCCAGCGGTGCGCAGATCCTCCTAGGCAGACCGTTTCTGATGACTGCGCGCACGAAGATAGACGTGTGGAGGGGCACGCTCTCCATGGAGGTAGATGGCGAAGAAATCCATTTCAACATCTTCGAAGGGATGCAGCACCCACATGAGGACGCTACTGTGCACGCAATGGACAGCTTTGACGATTTAGTCACAGAAGCGCAGTGTGCGAGCGCAACCATAGGACCAGAGCTACTGACACAGGCAGAGCTGGAGGAGCAAGAGGAGGAGCTAAGCAGTGCTGAACCAGCACCCACACAGGTACTTGATATAGTTCATATTTGCACCGCTAACAAAATTTTGCCCTCTATTGAACAGGCACCCAAGATCGGAACATCATCACTCAGCGGCATTCCAGAGGCACTGCGCGGCAGAACTGGAAAACACACGGACCTGTCAAGGAGATTTGCGCCAGCCGACTGCGCCAGCCGAGAGAAGACACTGCACGCACTGTTTGCTACCGTTTTCTTGGATTCAGTAGTTGTTATTTACTATTTTATGATGTTTACCACTAGCATGTCTAGGTAAACACTTAGTGTTGGTCGGGCATGAACCTATAATGTATTACCTTTGAGACTTGAGCTTAATGCATAGTTTATTTACTTGTATTAATTCTGTGCGTACTGAGACAGTTAGTTGCATGAGTAGGGGAAGCCTTGAACCGCAATCTTACTTGTGTTGCTTGCTTGTCACCTGTTAAACTAGTTGCATGCGTAGGGGAAGCCTTGAACCGCAAACTTACCGTGACAATTAGGAGTAACGAGTTAGGGTAGGCAGTTGCTACTGTGACAGGATTCGCAGCTGTTTAGTCTAGTTCTAGGATTAATAGCACATGAACTTTGAACGGAACATGCGCACGTGTTAGGAAGCCTTTACCGGACACTAACCCAAGTAAACCACAAGCTATAGATGTTTAGAGTCGATGATAAGGAATGCATTCATAGAGGATTGTCTGCCCAGCACTTCTCATAAAGATAGTACTTCATCTCTACTGCTTGCGCACGTCTAGTGCAATTTCCTGCGTTACGATATTCACTGCTACTCGCGCATCGCGCAAAACCCCCAATCACTCACGCGACCCCCGTTTTCTTAAGTGTAGGTTACTGGCTAAGACTCACTGCTTGCTCCCTGTGGAGATCGACCCTTACTTAACCGCTGTACTAGTGGGAGAGGAAGGATTATATTTGACGCGCACGACGACGCGCGATCAAATTTTGGCGCCGTTGCCGGGGAGCAACACAGCTAAGTTTTAGCTAGCTTACATTTCTCATTTTAGTAACTAGTTATTTCATTTTGTTTTGTTTTCTCGTTGTTGTTTCTGACAGCGCACAATCACATCCGCCTGCGCAACCTTGAAACAGTTGCGCTGCGCAGATTCTAGTTGCGCACTGACAGACGCAACAACTTCGTTGCCATTTAATTCGTTTCTTGAGTTTGGATCAGGACATGGAGGATAACAGTGTGGTTGGAGATAACCTGGGATACAGAACCCCAGAGGAAGCAAGGGCACATAACCGCGCAGCCCTATTCAGAGAGGAAGTGCAGCGTGAGGTCGACGCACGGATGGCCGCTGAACCATACATTGCGCCACCCGTTCGTCCAGTCGCGAGGCGCAGGACAGTGCGCGAGATGTCGGCCCCTATCACTGTTAACCAGCCATGGTGCATAGTGCTTCCGCCCAACGGACAGTTCGAACTGAGGAGCTCACTCATCCATCACATGCCCAAGTTTCACGGAATGAACAACGAAAATCCAGTCAAGCATGTGCGGGAGTTCCTAATCATTTGCGAGAACATGAAGACCTTGGGGGAGAACGAAGAAGCGCTGAAGATGAAGGCATTCCCATTTTCATTGAGCGATGCAGCCAAACACTGGCTGATGAGCCTACCCGCAGGATCAATCCACACATGGGAGCAGCTGCAGAAGAAATTCTTAGACAAATTTTATCCAGCAGCGAAGATTGCGCTGCTCAGAAGGGAATTGGCCGCGCCAAGGCAGAGCGCAGGGGAGTCTCTGTCAGAATACTACGAGCGTTTCAGGGAGCTAGAAGCCAACTGCTACAATCACGGGCTTCCTCAGAATGTGCTGATAGAGAACTTTCTGAATGGACTGCTACCCATGGAGCTTCGACTACTGAATGCATGCGCAGGAGGGGACATTTGCAACATGTACCCGGAGGATGCATGGCAGGTGATATAAGATTCTGCTGGGCAGGTAAGACATCAATTGACACTTGAAAGTAGTCGTAATCGTTCTGTGCATCAGGTAGAGGCAAGCGCTGAGATCCAAGAAATGAAGGCCATGCTACAGAAGCTGATGAGTGCGCAGAGCGCACAACCAGTTGCGCCAAAGGTATGTGAATTCTGCAGGTCCACTGAGCACAAGACAGACGAATGCCCAACACTTTTTGAAGAAACTGGAGATGTAAATGCCCTTGGAAGATGGGACAACAGAGGACCGCAGAGGCAGAATCAGCCGCGCTTTGGGCTTGCTGCAAATGGATTCAGATGGAGAGAAGAGAACAATTTCCAGAGGCAGCCCATTGATCAGCGCGCGCCACAGCAGACGCAACAAGCTGCACCCTACAATCCACCGCATCGCCGCACAGACGCACCAGCGCAGAACAATCAGCAACCAAAGCGATCCTTGGAAGATATCATGGGGCAGCTAGCAGACACAGTGCGCAAGAATGACGAAAAGTATGACAAGAGGTTCGAATCCATAGAGAAGCATCTATCACAAATTGCAACCACGGTGTATGAGCTGAAAAAGAGCGATGGCAACCTGCCTTCGCAAGTGATTCAGAACCCTAAAGGAGGAGTTAATGCAGTAACACTGAGGACTGGGCGCACAGTGGGAACAGAGCAGACCGCGCAGGCGCCCGCGCAGCCAGTTGCGCAAGTCCCAGATCCAGCAGCTCAGAGTGCGCAACCAGAGCCATAGGCGCAATCAGAAGCGCCAACCACGAACCAGTAGGGCAAAGCGCCAGGTATGTCTCACTCGACAAACAAGGACAAAAATTGTACTAACATACCTGCTCCTTTCCCTGTGCAGGCACCACTGGCGAGAAAAGAAGCACTGGACAAGGAACTATATGAGCTGTTCAGCAAGGTGGAAATCAACATACCTCTCATAGAAGCTATTCGACAGATTCCCAGGTATGCGAAGTTTTTAAAAGAGCTGTGCACAAATAAAAGAAGGACAGGCGAATGCGCACAGGTAATGCTAAATGCGCAGGCCTCAGCAATCGTGCAACAAAAGGTACCACCTAAGTGCCGAGATCCAGGTACATTCACTATCCCTTGCACCTTAGGTAAAACCACGGTAAGCAACTGCATGATCGATTTAGGCGCATCAATCAATTTATTACCATATTCTCTCTATGCGACCTTGCGCCTTGGACCACTAAAACCTGCAGGTCTCACAATTCAGCTAGCAGATAGATCGTGCAAACAACCTGCAGGCATGATAGAAGATGTCCTAGTTCGAGTAGGAGAGCTGGTGTTCCCAGCAGACTTTTATGTGCTCGAAATGGAGGGTGAATCAAGCGCCAGCGGTGCGCAGATCCTCCTAGGCAGACCGTTTCTGATGACTGCGCGCACGAAGATAGACGTGTGGAGGGGCACGCTCTCCATGGAGGTAGATGGCGAAGAAATCCATTTCAACATCTTCGAAGGGATGCAGCACCCACATGAGGACGCTACTGTGCACGCAATGGACAGCTTTGACGATTTAGTCACAGAAGCGCAGTGTGCGAGCGCAACCATAGGACCAGAGCTACTGACACAGGCAGAGCTGGAGGAGCAAGAGGAGGAGCTAAGCAGTGCTGAACCAGCACCCACACAGGTACTTGATATAGTTCATATTTGCACCGCTAACAAAATTTTGCCCTCTATTGAACAGGCACCCAAGATCGGAACATCATCACTCAGCGGCATTCCAGAGGCACTGCGCGGCAGAACTGGAAAACACACGGACCTGTCAAGGAGATTTGCGCCAGCCGACTGCGCCAGCCGAGAGAAGACACTGCACGCACTGTTTGCTACCGTTTTCTTGGATTCAGTAGTTGTTATTTACTATTTTATGATGTTTACCACTAGCATGTCTAGGTAAACACTTAGTGTTGGTCGGGCATGAACCTATAATGTATTACCTTTGAGACTTGAGCTTAATGCATAGTTTATTTACTTGTATTAATTCTGTGCGTACTGAGACAGTTAGTTGCATGAGTAGGGGAAGCCTTGAACCGCAATCTTACTTGTGTTGCTTGCTTGTCACCTGTTAAACTAGTTGCATGCGTAGGGGAAGCCTTGAACCGCAAACTTACCGTGACAATTAGGAGTAACGAGTTAGGGTAGGCAGTTGCTACTGTGACAGGATTCGCAGCTGTTTAGTCTAGTTCTAGGATTAATAGCACATGAACTTTGAACGGAACATGCGCACGTGTTAGGAAGCCTTTACCGGACACTAACCCAAGTAAACCACAAGCTATAGATGTTTAGAGTCGATGATAAGGAATGCATTCATAGAGGATTGTCTGCCCAGCACTTCTCATAAAGATAGTACTTCATCTCTACTGCTTGCGCACGTCTAGTGCAATTTCCTGCGTTACGATATTCACTGCTACTCGCGCATCGCGCAAAACCCCCAATCACTCACGCGACCCCCGTTTTCTTAAGTGTAGGTTACTGGCTAAGACTCACTGCTTGCTCCCTGTGGAGATCGACCCTTACTTAACCGCTGTACTAGTGGGAGAGGAAGGATTATATTTGACGCGCACGACGACGCGCGATCAAATTTTGGCGCCGTTGCCGGGGAGCAACACAGCTAAGTTTTAGCTAGCTTACATTTCTCATTTTAGTAACTAGTTATTTCATTTTGTTTTGTTTTCTCGTTGTTGTTTCTGACAGCGCACAATCACATCCGCCTGCGCAACCTTGAAACAGTTGCGCTGCGCAGATTCTAGTTGCGCACTGACAGACGCAACAACTTCGTTGCCATTTAATTCGTTTCTTGAGTTTGGATCAGGACATGGAGGATAACAGTGTGGTTGGAGATAACCTGGGATACAGAACCCCAGAGGAAGCAAGGGCACATAACCGCGCAGCCCTATTCAGAGAGGAAGTGCAGCGTGAGGTCGACGCACGGATGGCCGCTGAACCATACATTGCGCCACCCGTTCGTCCAGTCGCGAGGCGCAGGACAGTGCGCGAGATGTCGGCCCCTATCACTGTTAACCAGCCATGGTGCATAGTGCTTCCGCCCAACGGACAGTTCGAACTGAGGAGCTCACTCATCCATCACATGCCCAAGTTTCACGGAATGAACAACGAAAATCCAGTCAAGCATGTGCGGGAGTTCCTAATCATTTGCGAGAACATGAAGACCTTGGGGGAGAACGAAGAAGCGCTGAAGATGAAGGCATTCCCATTTTCATTGAGCGATGCAGCCAAACACTGGCTGATGAGCCTACCCGCAGGATCAATCCACACATGGGAGCAGCTGCAGAAGAAATTCTTAGACAAATTTTATCCAGCAGCGAAGATTGCGCTGCTCAGAAGGGAATTGGCCGCGCCAAGGCAGAGCGCAGGGGAGTCTCTGTCAGAATACTACGAGCGTTTCAGGGAGCTAGAAGCCAACTGCTACAATCACGGGCTTCCTCAGAATGTGCTGATAGAGAACTTTCTGAATGGACTGCTACCCATGGAGCTTCGACTACTGAATGCATGCGCAGGAGGGGACATTTGCAACATGTACCCGGAGGATGCATGGCAGGTGATATAAGATTCTGCTGGGCAGGTAAGACATCAATTGACACTTGAAAGTAGTCGTAATCGTTCTGTGCATCAGGTAGAGGCAAGCGCTGAGATCCAAGAAATGAAGGCCATGCTACAGAAGCTGATGAGTGCGCAGAGCGCACAACCAGTTGCGCCAAAGGTATGTGAATTCTGCAGGTCCACTGAGCACAAGACAGACGAATGCCCAACACTTTTTGAAGAAACTGGAGATGTAAATGCCCTTGGAAGATGGGACAACAGAGGACCGCAGAGGCAGAATCAGCCGCGCTTTGGGCTTGCTGCAAATGGATTCAGATGGAGAGAAGAGAACAATTTCCAGAGGCAGCCCATTGATCAGCGCGCGCCACAGCAGACGCAACAAGCTGCACCCTACAATCCACCGCATCGCCGCACAGACGCACCAGCGCAGAACAATCAGCAACCAAAGCGATCCTTGGAAGATATCATGGGGCAGCTAGCAGACACAGTGCGCAAGAATGACGAAAAGTATGACAAGAGGTTCGAATCCATAGAGAAGCATCTATCACAAATTGCAACCACGGTGTATGAGCTGAAAAAGAGCGATGGCAACCTGCCTTCGCAAGTGATTCAGAACCCTAAAGGAGGAGTTAATGCAGTAACACTGAGGACTGGGCGCACAGTGGGAACAGAGCAGACCGCGCAGGCGCCCGCGCAGCCAGTTGCGCAAGTCCCAGATCCAGCAGCTCAGAGTGCGCAACCAGAGCCATAGGCGCAATCAGAAGCGCCAACCACGAACCAGTAGGGCAAAGCGCCAGGTATGTCTCACTCGACAAACAAGGACAAAAATTGTACTAACATACCTGCTCCTTTCCCTGTGCAGGCACCACTGGCGAGAAAAGAAGCACTGGACAAGGAACTATATGAGCTGTTCAGCAAGGTGGAAATCAACATACCTCTCATAGAAGCTATTCGACAGATTCCCAGGTATGCGAAGTTTTTAAAAGAGCTGTGCACAAATAAAAGAAGGACAGGCGAATGCGCACAGGTAATGCTAAATGCGCAGGCCTCAGCAATCGTGCAACAAAAGGTACCACCTAAGTGCCGAGATCCAGGTACATTCACTATCCCTTGCACCTTAGGTAAAACCACGGTAAGCAACTGCATGATCGATTTAGGCGCATCAATCAATTTATTACCATATTCTCTCTATGCGACCTTGCGCCTTGGACCACTAAAACCTGCAGGTCTCACAATTCAGCTAGCAGATAGATCGTGCAAACAACCTGCAGGCATGATAGAAGATGTCCTAGTTCGAGTAGGAGAGCTGGTGTTCCCAGCAGACTTTTATGTGCTCGAAATGGAGGGTGAATCAAGCGCCAGCGGTGCGCAGATCCTCCTAGGCAGACCGTTTCTGATGACTGCGCGCACGAAGATAGACGTGTGGAGGGGCACGCTCTCCATGGAGGTAGATGGCGAAGAAATCCATTTCAACATCTTCGAAGGGATGCAGCACCCACATGAGGACGCTACTGTGCACGCAATGGACAGCTTTGACGATTTAGTCACAGAAGCGCAGTGTGCGAGCGCAACCATAGGACCAGAGCTACTGACACAGGCAGAGCTGGAGGAGCAAGAGGAGGAGCTAAGCAGTGCTGAACCAGCACCCACACAGGTACTTGATATAGTTCATATTTGCACCGCTAACAAAATTTTGCCCTCTATTGAACAGGCACCCAAGATCGGAACATCATCACTCAGCGGCATTCCAGAGGCACTGCGCGGCAGAACTGGAAAACACACGGACCTGTCAAGGAGATTTGCGCCAGCCGACTGCGCCAGCCGAGAGAAGACACTGCACGCACTGTTTGCTACCGTTTTCTTGGATTCAGTAGTTGTTATTTACTATTTTATGATGTTTACCACTAGCATGTCTAGCTAAACACTTAGTGTTGGTCGGGCATGAACCTATAATGTATTACCTTTGAGACTTGAGCTTAATGCATAGTTTATTTACTTGTATTAATTCTGTGCGTACTGAGACAGTTAGTTGCATGAGTAGGGGAAGCCTTGAACCGCAATCTTACTTGTGTTGCTTGCTTGTCACCTGTTAAACTAGTTGCATGCGTAGGGGAAGCCTTGAACCGCAAACTTACCGTGACAATTAGGAGTAACGAGTTAGGGTAGGCAGTTGCTACTGTGACAGGATTCGCAGCTGTTTAGTCTAGTTCTAGGATTAATAGCACATGAACTTTGAACGGAACATGCGCACGTGTTAGGAAGCCTTTACCGGACACTAACCCAAGTAAACCACAAGCTATAGATGTTTAGAGTCGATGATAAGGAATGCATTCATAGAGGATTGTCTGCCCAGCACTTCTCATAAAGATAGTACTTCATCTCTACTGCTTGCGCACGTCTAGTGCAATTTCCTGCGTTACGATATTCACTGCTACTCGCGCATCGCGCAAAACCCCCAATCACTCACGCGACCCCCGTTTTCTTAAGTGTAGGTTACTGGCTAAGACTCACTGCTTGCTCCCTGTGGAGATCGACCCTTACTTAACCGCTGTACTAGTGGGAGAGGAAGGATTATATTTGACGCGCACGACGACGCGCGATCAGGGAGATTGATGATGTAGTTTGGCAGTGTTTGACAAAACCAGCACAAGTGAACAAGGAGCAGCTACAGCACAAGTGAACAAGAACCAGCTACAGCGGGGGATGCTATAGTAGAAGCTTGTTCAAGTGGCTGCAACATCTGTCCTTGAACCTGCAGCAACCTGGACTTGGCTAGAAGGCCTGGCAGCACTACGGTTAACACCAGAAGAATATTTTAGAGTGCTGTGGAGAATATTCCAGCGGGGTTTCCTAGCTAGAGAATTTGTCTTGAAGATCAAAATCAAATCTAATCTCCTAGATTTTAGGAGATAATTATTCTTTTTGGGATATTGCTTAAACCTGGTCTTTCTTAAAGCTGGTGCTGCTATTTAAGTGAGAGGAGTTCAGAGCTGAAAGGTTGATCGAAGCTGAGGGATACACTAGTGCATACACAGAATTCAAAGAGAGCAATTTTGGTGTGCGACGGACGAAATCTTCGATCATCACCCGAGAGCAGAGCGTGAGAGCAGAGCTGTGGTGACAGAAGCAGAAGGTGATCAGGACTTGCATAGTCTGATTCGAGCTTGATCTGGAAGCCAATTCAGAGCAGTGGTGCTTGTTGGTTGATCAAGGGCAGCCGCGGAAGAACTGACGGGTGTGTGGCTCGGTCGAGTGTCTAAGCGGTGGTTCTTGCTAGTGGCAGGAGGTCACTGAGTGAGGGGGAGTATTCCAGAGTGTGCAGCGCTCGTGGAATCGTTCGATCGGCTCGGCAGAAGGCTTTGGAGCGACGCGGACAATTGTGCATCAGCTGTGTGCTACAGCAGTTGCTACAGCAACCCTGCTAAGTGAGTGTAGTTTAGAATAGGCTGAGTTTTGAGAAGATTGTAGCTATTCTAGATTGACATTTGTAGAGGGTGTGCAGACACAAGTCAGAGCCTGTTCTGATTGTGTCCAGTGATCCACACAAGGTTGAGTAGCATAGGTTGCGTGGAGTTGTAACCGAGTGTACTTGGAGACCTTTGTGTTTAGTGGATTGAGGACTGGAGAATAGTCCTTCCCAGACGTAGGCAGTTGGCCGAACTGGGTGAACAAACTTCTGTCTTGTTCATTGTTTGCTGAGACAATTTCCGAGTGAACAAGAGTGTGCTGCACCAACTGCTTGTTCACAAAATCTGTCTAACTGAGACGCTGCGAATTTCAGGAACGAAGGAGTCGGCTAGGTCGGATGGGATGGGCGAGTGTGTAGTGCGGTCGGTTGGACAGAGCCGGCAAGGTGTGGATGCGGGCGATGGATGGAGCGGTCAAGGGTTTAGGGTTCGGTGTCGGGAGAGATGTGAGAGAGAAAAGAAATTTGAACGAGTTAAACTTAAAAACCCTAATGAAATTGATTTGGGGAAGTGGGCGAACTACTTTACCCGAATCAAAAGTGATTTGCTAGAATCATATACTCAGTGCTATTTTAAACAGTTTCAAACTGCACGAATCAAATATGATTCTGGGAACCAAAAGTGATTCGCTCGAATCAAACACTCAGTGTTGTTTTAAACGGTTTCAAGCTGCACGAATCAAAAGTGACTCGTGCAAGTCAGAAACTGATTCGGACGAATCAATTGCTGTGTGTTACAGTCTGTCCTCTCCACTAAATTCTTCCAAAATTTACCAGATTCCACAAATCGAATTACCCCACACTTAAAACTCCTACATATAGATAATCAAACCAAAGGGGTAATTCGAGTGCATTCAAACAAAAAAATCCCTAAAACCGCTAATCAAATATTTGGTGCCTGGCGCAACACAAAGTCCAAAACATTCTATACTACCAACAAGTAGAAGCAAAAGTACAAATATTCACCAGCCTAGTTTATCGTCTTGGCTAAGACGTAGCTGATTCCCTTCTTCATAAGAAACACACTTGAGAAGTCCTTTGCGAGGATCCCTTCTCAAGTGGCATGCGTTGATAGTGTGGGAATTAGGTGGAGTCATCAAGCTTGAAGTCTCCAAGCTCCAAGCTTTGCTCGTCTCCATGGTATGCCTTGATTCGATGACCATTCACTTTGAAGGTATCACCGGCTTTGTTTACTAGTTCGAAGTGGCCATCTTCGTACACTTTTTCGACTTTGAAAGACCCCGATCACCTTGATTTCAGCTTTTCTAGAAATAGTCTAAGTCGGGAATTGAAAAGTAAACCGCTATCTCCCTTCGAGAAAGTTCTCCTCTGAATTTTCTTGTCATGCTACAGTTCGGTTTTCTCCTTATAAATTCTGGCATTTTCATACGAGTCAAGTCTGATCTCAGCGAGCTTGTTAAGCTGGAGTAGTCTCTTCTGCCCTGCTGATTTCAAGTCGAAATTCAGCTTCTTTACAGCCCACATGGCTTTATATTCAAGTTCCATAGGGAGAAGGCAAGGTTTCCCATACACAAGTCTGTAAGGGGACATACCGATTGGTGTCTTAAATACCTTTCGCTAAGCCCATTATGCTTCATCGAGTTTTGTTGACCAATCCTTGCGAGAACTACTAACCTTCTTCTCCAATATTTCCTTGATCTCGCGATTAGATACCTCAACTTGGCCGCTGGTCTGAGGGTGATACGGCGTCACTATCTTATGGTAGATACCAAATTTTCGGAGCAATGTCTCAAACTGTTTTTCCTTAAAGTGCCATCCATTATCGCTGATCACTAATCTCGGCGCGCCGTACCTTGGAAATATTACCTTGGTGAAAAGTTTCCTTACCACATGAGCATCGCAAGAAGGAGCAGCGACAGCCTGCGCCCATTTGGAGATAAAATCAACGGCGACCAGAATGTATTTGTTCTCATGCGATGACGGGAACGGCCCCATGAAGTCTATCCCCCAAACATCAAATATTTCAACTTCAAGGTGAAATTCGCAGCGTCTCAGTTAGATAGATTTGTGAACAAGCAGTTGCTGCAGCACACTCTTGTTCACTCGGAAATTGTCTCAGCACACAATGAACAAGACAGAAGTTTGTTCACCGAGTTCGGCCAACTGCCTACGTCTGGGAAGGACTATTCTCCAGTCCTCAATCCACTAAACACAAAGGTCTCCAAGTACACTCGGTTACAACTCCACGCAACCTATGCTACTCAACCTTGTGTGGATCACTGGACACAATCAGAACAGGCTCTGACTTGTGTCTGCACACCCTCTACAAATGTCAATCTAGAATAGCTACAGTCTTCTCAAAACTCAGCCTATTCTAAACTACACTCACTTAGCAGTGTTGCTGTAGCAACTGCTGTAGCACACAGCTGATGCACAATTGTCCGCGTCGCTCCAAAGCCTTCTGCCGAGCCGATCGAACGATTCCACGAGCGCTGCACACTCTGGAATACTCCCCCTCACTCAGTGACCTCCTGCCACTAGCAAGAACCACCGCTTAGACACTCGACCGAGCCACACACCCGTCAGTTCTTCCGCGGCTGCCCTTGATCAACCAACAAGCACCACTTCTCTGAATTGGCTTCCAGATCAAGCTCGAATCAGACTATGCAAGTCCTGATCACCTTCTGCTTCTGTCACCACAGCTCTGCGCTCACGCTCTGCTCTCGGGTGATGATCGAAGATTTCGTCCGTCGCACACCAAAATTGCTCTCTTTGAATTCTGTGTATGCACTAGTGTATCCCTCAGCTTCGATCAACCTTTCAGCTCTGAACTCCTCTCACTTAAATAGCAGCACCTGCTTTAAGCAAGACCAGGTTTAAGCAATGTCCCAAAAAGAACAATTATCTCCTAAAATCTAGGAGATTAGATTTGATTTTGATCTTCAACACAAATCTCCTTCTCTAGCTAGGAAACCCCACTGGAATATTCTCCACAGCACTCTAAAATATTCTTCTGGTGTTAACCGTAGCGCTGCCAGGCCTTCTAGCCAAGCCCAGGTTGCTGCAGGTTCAAGGACAGATGTTGCAGCCACTTGAACAAGCTTCTGCTATAGCATCCCCTGCTGTAGCTGCTTCTTGTTCACTTGTGCTGTAGCTGCTCCTTGTTCACTTGTGCTGGTTTTGTCAAACACTGCCAAACTACATCATCAATCTCCCCCTTGGCATTTTGCCAAAACTATACAAAGATTTGTTTGTAGTATTCCTTAACCTCCCCTTCTTCTCCTTCTCTTCTCCTCCCCCTTTTTGGAATAAATGACAAGGGGGTGCTCCTGGCTGCCCTAGGGAGGCAGTACACAAAGCCCCAGAGAGGCTCTCAGATCTTCGAACCGGACTGCATCCAGAGCTTTTGTGAAGATATCAGCAAGTTGTTTGGCAGACACCACATGCTGTAGCGCAATGATATTCTTTTCTACTAGATCACGGTTGAAGTGATGACAAATGTCAATGTGCTTGGTTCTGCTATGCTGAACCGGATTCTTAGATATGCTGATGGCACTCATGTTGTCACAGTAGAGAGTCATTTCATCTTGATCAAGACCGTACTCACTCAGCATTTGCTTCATCCACAGCATTTGTGCACAGCAGCTCCCAGCAGCTATGTATTCAGCCTCGGCAGTGGATAATGAAATGCTGTTTTGCTTCTTGCTGAACCAGGACACCAGATTATTTCCTAGGAAAAAACAACCTCCCGAAGTGCTCTTCCTGTCCTCTGAGCATCCTGCCCAGTCCGCATCACTGAATCCTACCAGATTAGCATTTGTGTCCTTAGTATACCATAAGCCATAGTTCACAGTTCCTCCAACATACCGAAAAATTTGCTTGACCAACTGCAAGTGACTATCTTTGGGACAGGCTTGAAATCTGGCACATACTCCTACTGTAAAAGAAATGTCGGGGCGGCTGGCAGTCAGGTACAGTAAGCTCCCAATCATGCTTCTGTAGATTGTCTGACTCACTTCCACTCCATGTTCATCTTTGAAGGCTTTGACATGAGTGGCAGCAGGGGTTCGTTTGTGACTGGCCTTGTCTAGCTGGAATTTCTGCACAAGATTCTTGCTGTATTTGCTTTGAGCAATAAAGATGCCATCTTCTTTCTGGGTAATCTCCAGACCAAGAAAATATGACAGTTCTCCGACCATGCTCATTTGAAATTCCTGCTGCATGTGATTCACAAACTGCTTCACCAGGTGCTGAGACTTGGATCCAAAGACAATATCATCCACATAGATTTATGCAATGATCACATCTGACTTGGTTCTTTTGACAAATAGAGTTTTGTCAGCTCCCCCTCGTTTGTAGCCATGTTTTTCTAGAAACACTGTCAACCTCTCATACCATGCCCGAGGAGCCTGTTTCAGTCCGTATAAGGCTTTCTTCAACTTATATACATGCTCTGGGTTATGAGGATCTTCAAAACCTTTTGGCTGAGAAACATATACTTCTTCAGAGAGGTCTCCGTTCAGGAACGCACTTTTGACATCCATTTGGTAAAGTTTAAACCCTAGGAAACAGGACATGGCTAGAAGGAGTCTGATGGCCTCCAGGCGAGCAACTGGAGCAAACGTTTCTTCAAAATCTAGGCCCTCAATCTGAGAATATCCCTGAGCAACCAGTCTGGCTTTATTTCTTGTGATGTTTCCCTTTTCATCAGTTTTGTTTTTGAAGATCCACTTTGTGCCTATAATATTCACTCCATTGGGTCTGTCCACCAGGTCCCAAACATCGTGTCTTTCGAACTCTGCCAGTTCTTCCTGCATCGCCATCATCCAGAATTCATCACTCAAGGCTTCCTTGAAGTTCTTAGGTTCAATGCTGGACATAAAACATGTATTGAGGTAAGCATGGCTTCTGGTTCTTCTTCTATCTGCCGGATCTCCAATCATATTTGTCAGGGGATGATTCTTCTGAATCTTCTTCGGAGGCTGCCTTGAAGGTGGATCAGGGGCCTCAGTGTTCAGATCTTCAGACAGGCTTTCTAATTGTACATCTGGATTTTCTACTTCAGCACTTGCTGTAGCATCTTCTGGAGCAACACCTTGTTCACTTCTATTCTGACTGACAGGCACCTCTTCAAGGTCAGAGTCTTCATCATCACTGGCAGTATCAATGGCAGGGACTTCTTCAGCATCATTGACAACTACATTTATGGATTCCATTACTGTATTTGTCCGCTGGTTATAGACTCGATAGGCCCTGCTGTTTATTGAATAACCCAAGAACATTCCAGGATCACTCTTTGGGTCAAGTTTCTTCCTATACTCCCGATCTCTCAGAATGAAACAGTCACTTCCAAAGATGTAGAAATATTTAACCGTGGGCTTCTTCTGATTCCAGAGCTCATAGCAGGTCTGGTTGGTTCCTCTCCGTAAGGTGACTCTATTGATGATGTAACATGCGGTGTTCATGGCCTCTGCCCAAAATCTCAGGGGAACCTTCTTAGCATGAATCATGACTCTGGCCATTTCTTGAATTGTTCGATTCTTTCGTTCCACTACACCGTTCTGCTGAGGGGTGATGGGAGATGAATACTGATGTGAAATACCCCTTTAACGACAGAAATCATCCATAGCTTCGTTTTCAAATTCCCTACCATGATCACTGCGAATGCTGCTGATTCTGAGATTTTTCTCTTGCTCTAGTCGAGACACCAGTGACACTATGACTTTCATAGTATCTGATTTTTCTCTGATAAAATCTATCCAGGTGAATCTGGAGTAGTCATCAACACAGACAAAAGCATACCTTTTTCTGCCCAGACTCTCAACTTCCATCGGTCCCATCTGGTCCATGTGAATCAACTGAAGAGGTCTGGTAGTGCCTACATCTTTGACTCTTGGGTGTGAAGCCTTCTTTTGTTTCCCAATCTGACAATCTCCACAGATAGAGTTTGTTTCCCCTCTTATCAGCGGTATTCCTCTGACTAGCCCTTCTGTTGCAATTCTTTTCAAAGTTCTCAGGTTAACATGCCCCATCCTTCTGTGCCATAGACTCATTTCCTCGGCCTTTGTCAGCATACATTTCGGAACAGGTGAGTTTGAACTCACGTTGAGAAGATAACAGTTACTTTTTGATCTGGCTCCTTCCATTATACATTTTCCAGATTTGTCGAAAACTTTGCACGAGTCTTTTGTAAATTTCACATGTTTAGTCCCATCACACAGCTGACTAATGCTTATGAGATTTGCCTTTAGTCCTTCCACTAGTAAGACATTGCTTAGGCTCGGCATCCCTTCAACTGCCAAAGTTCCCTTTCCCAGAACTCTTCCTTTTAGGCCGTTTCCAAACTTCACCCGTTGTTCCAGACAGGATGTAATGTTTTTCAAGAAGGATCTTTCTCCTGTCATGTGCCCTGAACAACCACTGTCAAAATACCAGCTTATCTTGTCCGAAGTGCTTGCTGTGCTGACGAGCGCGAGAAGCTGAGTCCTCGCATGATTCTGCTTGATAGGTTTCCTGACTGAAGCTATTCCGGCGTGAGCTGAAGAGCAGTTTCTTTTTATGTGGCCTTTGTGCCCGCAGCTAAAACATCTTCTATACTTTGAGACTCTCTTGACACGGTGATACAGAGGTTGCTGTAGCAGGTGCTGGTTCACTCTTCCTTGTGTTTTTCTGCCTCTTCTGACTGATCTGTATCTGGCCAAGTTGCACTCATCCTCACTCAGATCTTTCTCGTCTTCACTTCCACTGGCAGAGAGAGCCCTCTTTTTCATCGGTTTGCTGGTGCAGTTGATTTGTCGATGACCGTAACCTGCACAGTTCCAGCATTGGACACCCCTTTTTATTTCTTTCTTCTCATCATCATTCTGAGCAGGTTCCTTCCCTCCTTTTTTATTTTTACCACCCCTTCTGAATTGTTTTCGCGAGGATGAGCTTTTCCCAGTTCTTGAGTCCATGTTCTTCAGGAGCTTTCCAAGGTTCTTGACTAGCATACTCAGCTGATCATCTGGGACTGGCTTCTTAGCTTCTGTTTCAGCCTTCAGTCCAAAATTCTTGTCCTTAGGAGTGATATCTTCTTTAACCAGTTTCATTTTAAATTGTTTGAGAGACCCCATCAACTCTTCCAGCCTCATGAATATGACATTTTGAGCTTCTTCAATGGCTGTCGTCACTTTCATGTCAAATCTTGTGGGCAGCGATCTGAGTACCTTCCTGATTAGCTTCTCTTCAGAGATAGGTTCACCAAGAGCATGGGCTTCATTTGCAAGGTCACAGAGTTTAGCATTAAATTCAGTGACAGTCTCCTCCTCCAGCATTCTGAGATTCTCAAACTGTGTGGCAATGATCTGGAGTCTTGACAGCTTTACTCTATCAGTTCCTTGATGTGCAGTTTGCAGAATTTCCCACGCTTGTTTGGCCATGTCACAATTAGATATCAACCTGAAATTGTTAGCATCGACTGTAGCAAAAATTGCATTCAGAGCCTTTGAATTACCAGTTGCTGCAGCTCCCTCTTCAGCAGTCCATTGTTCTTCAGGCTTTATCCGTGTGACTCCCTGTTCATCCAAGGTGATTGGGGGAGACCACTGGACCACGATAGCTCTCCAGGTCTTCTCATCAATAGCCTTGAGAAAGGCTTTCCTCCTAGCCTTCCAATATCCATAGTTGCTTTCTTCTAACAATGGAGGTCTGCTTGTGCTCTGTCCTTCCTTCATTGTCGTGGATTCTTCAGAGACACTGTAGGATCTTTTACTCTGTGTGTTGAGCTCTCGCTCTGATACCAATTGAAATTCGCAGCGTCTCAGTTAGACAGATTTGTGAATAAGAAGTTGATGCAGCACACTCTTGTTCACTACCTCTTGTTCACTCGGAAATTGTCTCAGCAAACAATGAACAAGACAGAAGTTTGTTCACCCAGTTCGGCCAACTGCCTACGTCTGGGAAGGACTATTCTCCAGTCCTCAATCCACTAAACACAAAGGTCTCCAAGTACACTCGATTACAACTCCACGCAACCTATGCTACTCAACCTTTTGTGGATCACTGGACACAATCATAATAGGCTCTGACTTGTGTCTGCACACCCTCTACAAATGTCAATCTAGAATAGCTACAGTCTTCTCAAAACTCAGCCTATTCTAAACTACACTCACTTAGCAGGGTTGCTGTAGCACACAGCTGATGCACAATTGTCCGCGTCGCTCCAAAGCCTTCTGCTGAGCCGATCGAACGATTCCACGAGCGCTGCACACTCTGGAATACTCCCCCTCACTCAGTGACCTCCTGCCACTAGCGAGAACCACCGCTTAGACACTCGACCGAGCCACACAGCCGTCAGTTCTTCCGCGGCTGCCCTTGATCAACCAACAAGCACCACTGCTCTGAATTGGCTTCCAGATCAAGCTCGAATAAGACTATGCAAGTCCTGATCACCTTCTGCTTCTGTCACCACAGCTCTGCGCTCACGCTCTGCTCTCGGGTGATGATCGAAGATTTCGTCCGTCGCACACCAAAATTGCTCTCTTTGAATTCTGTGTATGCACTCGTGTATCCCTCAGCTTCGATCAACCTTTCAGCTCTGAACTCCTCTCACTTAAATAGCAGCACCTGCTTTAAGCAAGACCAGGTTTAAGCAATGTCCCAAAAAGAACAATTATCTCCTAAAATCTAGGAGATTAGATTTGATTTTGATCTTCAACACAAATCTCCTTCTCTAGCTAGGAAACCCCACTGGAATATTCTCCACAGCACTCTAAAATATTCTTCTGGTGTTAACCGTAGCGCTGCCAGGCCTTCTAGCCAAGCCCAGGTTGCTGCAGGTTCAAAGACAGATGTTGCAGCCACTTGAACAAGCTTCTGCTATAGCATCCCCTGCTGTAGCTGCTTCTTGTTCACTTGTGCTGTAGCTGCTCCTTGTTCACTTGTGCTGGTTTTGTCAAACACTGCCAAACTACATCATGACAAGGATTTCCTTCCGCGGAATGTCATCATGCTTTGATATATTTCCCGTGTGTTGGCATGCATCACAAGACTTTACAAATTCATACGCATCCTTAGACAACGTAGGCCAATAAAACCTGCATCGTAGATTCTTCGCGGCTGTTTTGGAGCTGTAACCATGTCCACCATAGGGGGAAGAGTGGCAGCTTCGTAGAATGCCCTTCTGATCATCGTCCGCAATACATGACTGATATAACCCATCAGCGCATAGCCTATAGAGAAAAGGCTCATCCCAATAATAACGGTTTGCGTCATGGAGGAATTTCTTCTGCTGATTGTAATATGTCCCTTCAGGTAAAATTCCACAAGAAAGAAAATTCACAAACTCGGCATACCAGGGAGCTTGCGTCATCTCAATGCTTAGAAAATATTCGCCAATAAAAGAATCTTTAATTGGCACATTCCTCTCACCACATCCACTGATTTGCTCAAGCCTTGATAGGTGATCTGCGACTACATTTTCCAATCCTTTCTTATCTTTAATTTCCACGTCGAACTCTTGTAAAAGGAGAATCCAGAGGATTAGTCTAGGCTTCGCCTCCTTCTTTTCCATAAGATATTTGATCGCTGCATGGTCTGTGTAGACAACAGTTTTAGACCCGATTAAGTGTTACCTGAATTTCTAGAAGGCATAGACGATATCAAGCATTTCCTTCTCCTTGGTTGAGTAATTCTCTTGTGTAGAGTCAAGAGCCTTACTCACATAATAAATCACGTGCAAACGCTTGTCTATCCTTTGACCCAATACCGCTCCAGTAGCCCTATCGCTAGCGTCACACATCAGCTCAAATGGAATCTCCCAGTTCGGTGGTTGAATGATAGGGGCGAACACCAAAGCTTTCTTAAGCGTTTGAAACCCCTGATGGCATGGTTCATCGAAATTAAACTCCACCTCATTACATAGCAGATTGTAAGAGGTTCAACAATTTTTGAGAAGTCCTTGATGAACCTCCTATAAAATCCAGCGTGCCCGAGGAAACTTCGTATTCCTTTAGCGTCTCTTGGTGGTGGCAGCTTCTCAATAACGTCGATCTTGGCTCTATCGACCTCGATTCCTCTTTTTGACACAAGATGTCCCAACATAATGCCTTCTTTTACCATAAAATGGCATTTCTCCCAATTTAGCACTAGGTCCATTTCAATACACCTAGCCAACACACGAGACAAATTTGTGAGACAATCGTCAAATGAGTAACCATGCTCAGAAAAATAGTCCATAAATAGTTCCATAGAGTTCTCTAAAAATTCAGCAAAAATAGACATCATACAATGTTGAAAAGTTTCCAGTGCATTACAAAGACCAAAAGGCAATCTCCTATAAGCAAATGTGCCGTAGGGGCAAGTGAACGTTGTCTTTTCTTGGTCATCGGGGTGGATAGGAATTTGAAAAAAACCACAATACCCATCAAGATACAGAAATATTCATGCCCCGCTAGACGTTCTAACATTTGATCTATAAAGGGAATGGTAAAGTGATCCTTCTTAGTGGCTGAATTTAACTTCCAATAATCTACGCACATTCTCCACCCCGTGACCGTACGCGTAGGTATCAATTCATTTTTTCATTTCTCACCACGGTGAGCCCGCCCTTTTTAGACACCACATGAATTGGGCTCACCCACTCAGAATCTGGGACAACATAAATAATACCTGCATTTCGCAATTTAGTGACTTCCTTCAATACAACTTCTCCTAACTTAGGATTTAAACACCTAAGGAACTCACGACTGGGCTTTGCATTATCTTCTAAATGAATTCTATGCATGCAAACATCAGGGTTAATCCCCTTCAAATCATCAATAGAGTACCCAGTGGCACCGTTGTACTCATGCATCAATTTAGAAGTCTCAATATCACTCAATGAAGCTTCTATGATAACAGGTAAAGACTCATTCGGTCCCAAAAATTCATACCTTAGATTCGGTGGAAGAGGTTTCAACCCCTCACCGAATTCCTTACCTTTTGGCGCATCATTTATCTCATTTGCGCCATCATCAAAATCAGCGGGGTCCACGTCAATTTCCATTATAGAGGTGAACGACGAGCTATTTTCATCTTGTGCGGGCAACTCATACTTAAAGCTCGTTAGTTCACTAAGAGAGTCAAAAACATTATACGCATCATATGATTCAATCAAGTGACAATCCATAGAAGTGCTAGGTGTCCTAAGCATGCTTTTCAAATCAAATTTGATCTTTTCGGTACCAAAGTTTAATTCAATTGTACCTTTCCCGCAATCTATAATTGCCTTAACCATATTCAAAAATGGTCTACCTAGGATTATGGGAATTTCCTTATCTTCATCCATGTCTAAAACGTAGAAATCAACCGGAACATAGAATTGCCCAACTTTAATGGCCCTTAGGAGCCCTAGAAGAGTGGTCCGCTAATCTCAAAATAACCGTGGTTGGAGTCAATTCTCCCTATCAAGCTTATTGAAAAGTGAATAAGGCATTAAAGATATGCTGGTACCTAGATCACATAATGCACTAGCTATGCTAATTTCTCCAATAGATATGGGAATAGAAAATGATCCATGATCACAAAGCTTTCTAGGCATGGCACGCTGAATTATTGCACTACGATTTGCGTCTAAAGCTACATGGTCTAAATCATGCATTTCCCTTCTATGAGACATAATATCTTTCAAAAATTTAGCATAGGTAGGCATTTGAGTGAGTACCTCCATAAATGGCAAAGTCACTTGCAGTTTTTTCAGCATCTCCCTAAAGCGCTTGAAATGCGCATACTCCTTCTTTTTGAGCCTTTGAGGGAAGGGAATTGGCGGCATATAAGGCGCTGGCTCCTGTGGCTTTTCCTTCTCCCGTATATCAATTGGATTCTGCGGCAAAGACCCTTCTTCGACAACTCCATCTATTGCCTTTCCCACCTTGGCCTTTGGCTGCAGCTCCTCTAAAAGTCTCCATCCTTCTCCCGTATATCAATTGGATTCTGCGGCTTTGAGTGTAATTGCATTAATCGTCTCGGAGGAGTTCACATCGGGTTGCGAGGGCAACTTCCCTTGATATTTCAAAGACGAACCTGCTTGTTGCGCGTTTCAAGCATTTTGTTGTGCGCTTGCAACTGATCTAGCCTTTGAAGAATAAGCTGATTGTCTTTTTGTTGTTGTGCTTGAGTCGAGGCCAACTGGACAACGATAGAAATCGGGGACGGTTCCTCATTGCTTTATTTCTCTTCATGTGTTTGGTGTGTTCCCTGATTTTGGTGGCTGAAATTGTTTAGTCTTTGATAATTTCCGCTTTGATAGTTGCTCCTCGGCTGATATGTGTTGGAGGGGGCTCCTTGATTCTGATTTCTTGCTACAAACCTTGTAGGTGCTGGTTTGGGCTCTATATTCAGCGGTGCTCTTCTCGGAAAGTTTGAATCCTCATGGAATCTCACATGGGTTGGAGGGTTCCTTGGCTGATATCCGCTAGCTTGCGGTGGCGCATATTCTCTCCCTTGATTTCTTACTAAGTAGTTAACATCCTCATACTCATCCACGTGCTTTGCGGTGCACGAGTCATCATCATGCGCTAGGCTAGAACAAATACCACAAACTTGCTGGTGGTCTCTCTTTTTATTGAGATTTAAACTTCCAATTGATGCTGCCGAAGAATTCACCATTTTTGCTAGGGAATTAAAATCTTCTTTTGTCACGGCCTTGGATGTATGCTCCTTCCCTTTCTTCTTTAGGTTGGTTCCTTTCTCCACCACATTGATGTGAGTTCCGCGGATATTTTGTCTATGAATTTGAAACCATCGGAGGCTCTCAAATCCATCATTGCCCCTCCGCTCGCGTGGTCCATATGGTTTTTTGCGTCTTGATCCATTCAATCATAAAAACTTTGCATGAGCTACCATTTGCTGAACCCGTGATGCGGACAATCTCTTTGTAGCTCTTAGAAGTGCTCATATGCCTCGTGAAAATTCTCTTCATCTTGTTGTGTGAATTGGCAAATTTTGTCCCGGATTTTTTTAATCTTTGCCTGCGGGAAGAATTGAATAAGGAAAGCTCCCAAGTGCGGAAAGTGTTCGGCTCATGACTCATTAGCAAATCCTTGGCTTTTCTGCTAAACGAGAATATGGCCTCCGGTGTGATCCCTTGCACTTTGTAAGTGCGACATAATTTCATGAATTGCGCCAAATGCCCATTAGGGTTTCATACCCTTCAAACTGATTTGCAGCTACCATGTGGAGAAGCGCCAACTTTATCTCGAACTCTTTATCGTCACCCTCTTCCAAGTATGTGGGTGATCCATAATGTTCGATGGTTGGGGCAATGTATTCCCCAACCAGTCTCTCGTCGTCCTCTTGCGAACGAATAGCATTACCTAGCCTCCTCAGGTTCGATTGATCAACATTTCTTGCTGGTGGTTGGTCCATATTCTACATTATTTGTTGATCAACTTGAATTTGAGGAAGAGGAGTATCAACATCTGGTGTTGACGTGGAACTTTGTTCTTATGTCTTTTTCGTGCGCGCTCGAGTTTGCATTCAAACACCTACCAAGCAATCAAAAAACCGTTAATATGTGTGAACTTAAATTAAAGTAGGTAAGAATAGCACGCAAACACGCAATCACGATCAACAAAGTAAAGAAAAAAAAAATAAAGTAGACTAACTTAAAAAAAATACTAAAAAGCAAACTAGTCTAATGGCTAGCCCCCGGCAACGACGCCATTTTGAACGTTGTCGAAATTGTGGTAGTAAAAATAAAAGTCCAATCACGGTATGCAAACAATATTTATAATCCGAGTGACCTCTGGGTCGAAGCCAAAAGAAAAGCCTAGATTAGTTTAAAGCTAGCTAATAATGTTCAATGCAAGTCTACTAAATAAAAATGGGGGGTTTTTCCTCTATGTAAGGTATCTCTAGTAAATATTAAAGACAAGTTCAAATTTGGTTGAAAGAAAGTAATAGAGAAAACATAGTCGGAATCCTATTTCACCCCTATTTCATACGATTGGCAATGCAAAATAGAAATATATTCATGAGTTAATTTGATTGATTATTCTAGGCCAAAGTATCACGCATTCTGAATTCAACTCTCGCTCTTTCTCTAGAATGGGAATGATACCAAAGTGACACAATTCTCAAACTCTCGCTCTGTTGAACCGTGTAAAACAAAAGTCTCATAATCACAACCTCTCGGTCTATTGATAGTTAACTAAAGTCCGCTCTATACTTAGCCTAATAGAAGGCGAATGTCACTCTCAAACGCTATCTAAAATTATCATGCTTGATCTTTTAAACAACCTAAGTTCAATTCTCTATTCCATTCCTAGGTGTTTATCAGTTCATACTCATTCATGCGTTTCGTCACATGAAGAACAAGCATACAAATTTTCAATCAAACTTCACTCATATAGATAAAAAAACATGTTTTGCATTACAATCTAACCTAAGGGGTTCATAAGGATCCCAACTACTATGGGACTACTCACTCATGGTGAGTTCAATACAAGACATGATTTTTAAAGAAATTGTTCACCAATTAAATGCAAAGTAGTAGAGTTTGAGTAGAAGGATGATGCAGAATAGCCAATTGTTGATGTCTTCTCCCAATCCTTGACAATTCTCGAAGCTCTCTAAGAAAAATCGTCTAGGGTTTTTTTTTTTGGAAAAAGCCCCGTCTAATTTTGCATCTCTTTCTATTTATACTATTTTGGAAATTACCAATTCACCCGTAGTGCCCGAATCAAAAGTGATTCGGACACACTCTAGTGTATTCAGTCGAATCAATATCTTAGTGCTGTAATGAAGCTGGGAGAATCACTTTTCCTGGACGAATCACTTTTGATTCGGTCAAGCCCTTCAATAGATTCGATCGAAATCCTTATGGTGCTAAGCTGATTCGGGCAGCACGCCTTTTCGTTGGGCGAATCACTTTTGATTCAGTCAATGTTCTCCTCGAGTCAGTTTGATACGTACAGCTGGAGGATGATTTGCCAAAGGCTGGTCGCAACATATGTGATTCGGTCACCCTGTTGGCCGAATCAAATCTGCCTCGGACGAATCGCTTTTGCAGCTTGCTCTAAACTTGCTTGTTTTAACTCTCGATCGACCGGTATTCATCTAGATTTTCTTTAGGCCACTTCATATCGTGCAATACACATTTTAAACCTGAAATAGACAAAGAAAGCATCAAATGACTATATAAAATAATGAAACAAACAAGAAGTAAAGTGAAAATACGGACAAATATAAGGTTATTTGTTTGCTCATCACATGTTTAAGTGCAATAGTCTGAGTCTCTACCAGGTCTCTGATGAAATGGTGTCTGATGTCAATGTGTTTAGTCTGAGAGTGCTACACAAGATTCTTGCTAATGCTGATAGCACTCATATTGTCACAGTAAATAGTCATGGATCTCATATTCACCTAGCATTTGTTTCATCCATAACAGTTGCTCCCAGCAGCTTCCAGCAGCAATATACTCAACTTTAGTAGTAGATAGAGAAATACTATTCTGCTTCTTGCTGAACCAGGATACCAAATTGTTTCCAAGGAAGAAACATCCACCAGATGTACTCTTCCTGTCTTCCGCACAACCTGCCCAGTCAGCATCGCAGTATCCAACAAGTTCTGCATTTGTGTCCCTTGCATACCATAGCCCATAGTTGGTTGTCCCTCCAACATATCTGATGATTCTCTTTACAAGATGCATGTGGCTCTCCTTCGGGAAGGGTTGATATCTAGCGCAAACTCCTACTGGGAAAGATATATCTGGCCGGCTAGCAGTAAGATATAGAAGGCTTCCAATCATGCTTCGGTATAATGTCTGATCCACTGCAATTCCAGCTTCATCTTTGATGGCTTTAGTATAGGTTGCAGCAGGAGAACGTTTGTGACTTGCCGTGTTAATTCCAAACTTCTTTACCAAATTTTTCCCATACTTGCTTTGTGAGTTAAAAATGGCATCTTCTTTTTGTGAGATTTGCAGTCCAAGAAAGTAGGTTACCATGCTCATTTGAAACTCTATTTGCATTTGCTCCACGAACTGCTTCACCATTCTCTGCAAACTTGACCCAAACACAATGTCATCGACATATCTTTGTGCAATAATAAAATCTGACCTCGTTCTGTGCACAAAAAGAGTCTTGTCCGCCCCTCCTCGATCATATCCGTGCTTAATTAGGAACTCAGTCAGTCTTTCATTTCATGCTCTGTGTGCTTACTTCAAGCCATATAGAGCCTTCTTTAGCTTGTAGACGTGGTTTGGATGATGAGGATCCTCAAATCCTTCGGGGTGATCAACATATACTTCTTCTGTCAAGATCCCATTCATGAATGCACTTTTGACGTCCATTTGGTACAGTTTGAACTTTAGTGATAGGCCAGCGCGAGAAGGAGTCGGATCGCTTCCATGTGAGCAACAGGAGAAAGGTTTCATCAAAGTCTACTCCCTCAATCTTTGAGTATCCTTGAGCTACTAGCTTGGCTTTGTTTCTTGTAATATTACCCTTCTCATCAGACTTGTCTTTATATATCCATTTGGTGCCAATAACATTCACATTTTCGGGCCAAATGACTAGATCCCATACCTTGTTTCTTTCAAACTCACCAAGTTCTTCCTGGATAGCAGCTATCCAATGTTCATCTCCCAGGGCTTCTTTGATGTTCTTTGGCTCAGTGCTGGATAGGAAACACGAGTTATTAATCATATCACAAAGATTAATGTTGGAAGTACCTCGAGTTCGTCTTCCTTCGGTCAAGCCGCCAATGATGTTGGTGGTTGGATGATCCTTCTAGATTTTTCTAGGGGGAAGTCTCGCTGTGCCTGGTGTGGTTGGTGGGTTCTCAACTAGAGGATCAGCTTCTGGTTCAGACTCCTCGTCTAGATTGTGAGAATCGTCAGGTTCTACTGAAGCATTCTCTTATGCTTCTTGTTTAGCTGTTCTTCTTATTTGAGACTGACATTGATCTTCAGTGTCAGAACCTTTTTCATCCTCGGAGTGTTTGCACTCCTCTCCTGGGTCATTCACGACAACATTGATGGATTCAATCATGGGTCCAGTTCTGATGTCGAAGACACGATACACTCTGCTGTTTGTTGAATAGCTCAGACATATCCCCAGATCACTTTTTGGATCAAACTTTGTCCTGTATTCTCGATCTCTAAGAACATAGCATTTACTTCCAAAAATATTGAAGTACTTCACGGTTGGCTTCTTTTCCTTTCATAATTCATAATAGGTTTTACAGTGCGTCGTTGGCACCTCAAGCTTATATTTATAGTGACCTGTTAACACTTAGGAAACGGTAAGCAGGGTCAAACCCAAAGAGAGCAAGTGATCTAGAATTCTAATGGTAGTTCGGAGAAATCAGAAGAACAATTGTTTATAATGAGTGTCTATTGATTGGACTGAAATTAATTTAGGGAATACACTACAACTTGTTATCACTGATCGAACAACATGCATCAACTAATGAATCCTGCCCTAGTCCAACAATCTTGCTAAGGATATGCCGACTCCGATATTCTACCTATTCTTAACTGCTAATCGCATGACCTAGGGGTGAAGTAGGATTCCGACTACGTTTTCCTTATTACTTTCTTTCAAAACCAAATGCAATCTTGTCTTTAGTATTCACTAGAGATACCTCGCCTAGAGGAAAAATCCCATTTTTATTTAGTAGACTCGCACTATGCATTACTAGCTAGCTTTAGACTATTCTATGCTTTTCTCTTGGGCTCGACCCGAGATCACTCAGATTATAAATATTATTTGCGTACCGTGATAGACAAGTATTTTTACTACCATAATTTCAACAACGTCAAAATGGCGCCGTTACCGAGGATTAGCCATTAGATTAGTTTGTGATAATGTAGTATGACAGTGTTTGACAAAACCAGCACTAGTGAACAAGGAGCTGCTACAGCACAAGTGAACAAGCAGACCAGCACAAGTGAACTAGCAGCAGCTGCAGTAGGGGATGCTATAGCAGGAGCTTGTTCAAGTGGCTGCATCACCTGTCCGAGAAGCAGCAGCGTCCTGGGATTGTCTAGAAGGGCTGGAAACTCTACGGAGATCATCAGAAGAATTTCTAAAATGTTGTGGAGTATTTTCCAGTGAGGTTTCCTAGTCAGAGAAGGAGATTTGCATTGAAGATAAAAATCAAATCTAATCTCCTAGATTTTAGGAGATAATTGTTCCTTTTGGGACATTGCCTAAACCTGGACATTGCTTAAAGCTGGTGCTGCTATTTAAGAAGAAGGTGTTTAGAGCAGAAGGGTCGATCGAAGCTGAGGGATACACGAGTGCATACACAGAATTCAGAGAGAGCAATTTTGGTGTGTGATGGACGAATTCTTCGATCATCACCCGAGAGCAGAGCGTGAGCGCAGAGCTGTGGTGATAGAAGCAGAAGGGAATCAGGACTTGCAGAGTCTGATTCGAGCTTGATCTGGAAGCCAATTCAGAGCAGTGGTGCTTGTTGGTTGATTAAGGGCAGCCGAGGAAGAACTGACGGGTGTGTGGCTCGGTCGAGTGTCTAAGCGGTGGTTCTCGCTAGTGGCATGTGGTCACTGAGTGAGGGGGAGTATTCCAGAGTGTGCAGCGCTCGTGGAATCGTTCGAACGGCTCGGCAGAAGGTTTTGGAGCGACGCGGACAAATTGTGCTTCAGCTGTGTGTTACAGCAGTTGCTACAGCAACCCTGCTGAGTGAGTGTAGTTTAGAATAGGCTGAGTCTTGAGAAGTCTGTAGCTATTCTAGATTGACATTTGTAGAGGGCGTGCAGACACAAGTCAGAGCCTGTTCTGATTGTGTCAAGTGATCCACACAAGGTTGAGTAGCATAGGTTGCGTGGAGTTGTAACCGAGTGTACTTAGAGACCTTCGTGATTAGTGGATTGAGGACTGGAGAATAGTCCTCCCCAGACGTAGGCAGTTGGCCGAACTGGGTGAACAAATTTCTGTCTTGTTCATTCTTTGCTGAGACAATTTTCGAGTGAACAAGAGTGTGCTGCAGCAACTGCTTGTTCACAAATCTGCCTAATTGAGACGCTGTGAATTTCAATTAGTATCAGAGCGGGAGCTCGACACACAGAGTAAAAGATCCTACAGTGTCTCTGAAATAGCCACGACAATGAAGGAAGGACAGAGCACAAGCAGACCTCCACTGTTGGAAGAAAGCAACTATGGATATTGGAAGGCTAGGATGAAAGCCTTCCTCAAGGCCATTGATGAAAAGACCTGGAGAGCAATCATGGTTCAGTGGTCTCCCCCAATTATTATGGATGAACAGGGAGTCACACGGATTAAGTCTGAAGAACAATAGACTGCTGAAGAGGAAGCTGCAGCAACTGGTAATTCAAAGGCCCTGAATGCAATTTTTGCTGCAGTTGATGCTAACAATTTCAGGTTGATATCGAATTGTGACATGGCCAAACAAGCGTGGGATATTTTGCAAACTGCACATGAAGGAACTGATAGAGTGAAGCTATCAAGACTCCAGATCATTGCTACACAGTTTGAGAATCTGAGAATGCTGGAAGAGGAGACTGTCACAGAGTTTAATGCTAAACTCTGTGATCTTGCAAATGAAGCCCATGCTCTTGGTGAACCCATCCCTGAAGAAAAGCTGATCAGAAAGGTTCTCAGATCGCTGCCCACAAGATTTGACATGAAAGTGACGGCCATTGAAGAAGCTCAAAATGTCAGATTTATGAGGCTTGAAGAGTTGATGGGGTCTCTCAAACAATTTGAGATGAAGCTGGTTAAAGAAAACATCATTGCTAAGGACAAGGATGTTGGACTAAAAGCTGAAGCAGAATCCAAGAAGGCAGTTCCAGATGATCAGCTGAGTATGCTTGTTAAGAACCTTGGAAAGCTCCTGAAGAACATGGAATCCAGAACTGGGAAAAGCTCTTCCTCGCGAAAACAATTCAGAAGGGGTAGTGAAAATAAAAGGAAAGGGAAGGAACCAGCTCAGGATGAAGATGAGAAGAAAGAAATGAAAAAGGGAGTCCAATGCTGGAACTGTGAAGGATATGGACATATTGAGGCTGACTGTCCGAGCAAAACCTTCAAAAATTCAGAGAAAAAGAACAGCTAGTCTCTGACAGCAAAATGGAGTGACTCTGAGGATAGTGATGAAGAAAACTGTGTTGTGCTAACCAGTGTGTCAGATTTCAACCTCAAACAACTAAAGATGGATGAATTTCACTATGGGATTGAAGTATCTGAAAGTGAAGATGAAGAGGGCTCATCTGACAGTCTGATTGAGTATCTGGGGAAGATCCTGAAACAGTGTCAGGCAGCTCTTCAGACAAATCAAGCTTTGACTGATAGAGTCAAGGTTCTGGAAGAAGAACGAAGGAAATTTCTCCTCACTTCCAACAGTCAAGTAACCATTCTGAAAAGGGAAGACACAGGAAGACAAGTTATTAACACTGGTTCCTCACCAGCAACAGTCAAGGAAACTGACTCTCAGAAAAATATCTTGGATGAAATTTTATCTTATCAAAGACTTGGAAAAGGGAGAACGGGGCTTGGGTATACTGGTGAAGAAAGTTCTAGAGGAACAGTTTTCATTAAAGCCTCAGATGCCAGGATGGACGAAAAAATTAATACAGGTGAGCTCCTGAAACCTGCAGGTAAAGTTGGAACTAGACAGGTGAACAAGAGGATGCTGCAGCACCTGGCACATCATCCTTCTAAAATAAAGCAAAAGGGTCAGAATAAAAGGAGTTCTTGCACAAGTATTGGGAATCAGAAGACTACCTTCAACCTGAAGCAACAGCACAGAACCACCTCAGTTGAAAAAGGGGGGACCAAAATCCAGAACCAACACATGCTGCATAGAGACTCCGTACCTAGTTGCTTCCAGAAAGGCTCATTGCTGGATAGAACCACAGAGAAGGATCTCTAGGACTGCTGAACCAGGGCACTGGATTACTAAAGACAGCAGGAAACCACAGGTTATACAGGTGTGGAAACCTAAACATGACAAACGAAGAGATAGGAGCCTTGAGGGTCGGAAGAGGAGGAACTCTAGACAAGCTCAGATATGGGTGAAGAAGTCACCATCAGAACCTGTCAAGAATCCGCCAAGCAACTGTCTTCCGGAATGAATAGGTGAACTAGCTCGCGTCTGCTATAGCAACCTGGTCTAAATAAGCTTGTTCACATGTTTTTGGTTGCTAAAGCTGAGAGAAGGCACATGTGTGGCACGTGATCCAGAAGCTTCAAATTGAAAAAGAAGATAACGGGTAAATCAATTTCTAGGGCAAAGGCAAGTTGAAGGCGCTTCCCAGAAATCGGTGCTGATCATCCCCACTGTGCGTTCCTCAAACCTTCTACAACCCTGCAACAATGGTGAAGACTCGTGGTTTGAAGAAGAATCTGGCAGCAGACCGACAAGGTAGGTCTGAAAGAAGGACCAAGTCGCGCAATGAAGCCCCTGCTCAGCGACTGGATGTGGTGGTGTGGGAACCAACACCTCTCCTTGTGTCGCACAGCGAGCCCTCTCCACACGAAGGAACTTCGCAGAAAAGGAGGCGCCTGGTACGTGACGGAGAATCTGTATCCAGTACCGCTGTGCTATCTGAAGAGGCTGTGGCTGAGAAAGTCTCTGGAGAAGAACAAGCTACAGAGGATGCTGTAGCAGGTTCTGCAGAAGAAAGGTGCAGATCACTTGTTATTTCCCCGGGCATTGTGGGTGAAGGGGAGGAAACAGTTGCTGAGTCTCCTGAACAAGAACCTGCTGCAGCACATTCTCCTCCTCCCTCAGACAAAGGAAAAGCTCCTATCCTAATCCCAGTCTCCAGCAGTGAAGAAGAAGAATCAAGTGAAGAAAATGCAGGTGCTACTGGTGAACCGTCTGAGAGAGGACCTGCATTGGCAGACACAACTGCAACCACAGTGGGAGGTATTTGGTTTAGAAATAGAAGTGCTTCTCAATCCTGGAGTGCTGTTGAGAGGAAGCACATTGTGTCAGAAAAAAGGCTGGACCTGGACAAGTACAAATTAGCAGCAATTATTCAGCTTCTCACTGAGTTAAACCTTCTCAAGTCCCTAACCTTTCCATTCAGATTCAATATAGCTCTGGTTAGGGAATTTATTGTGAATATGGAAGAGAAGTTTGGTGAGGAAGGAGAGGATGAGTTTGGAAGAAGTTGGGTACGGGGTAAGACAGTTCTTATTACCCCAGAAAAAATTGATGAATTTCTTGAGATCCATGAGAATGCCAGAGCTCCCACTGATGTTCAGCCAGAGATGCTGGCCAAGGTTCTGACAGGGGGAGTGTGCCTATCTTGGGGAGGTCCCAATCTGAGTGTTGCTGAACTAACCTCCAAGAATGCCTTGCTATATCATCTGGGCATTAGAAACTGGATCCCCAGCTCTCACAGGGGGAAGGTTAGCAAAGCCGTTGCTAACCTTCTCTACTCCATTGGGAAGAGGAGGTGAATCAGCCTGGGCAGTGTGATGTTTCCCCAGCTGGCTACTCATGCCGGCAGCACTTCCTCCAGCAAGCCCATTGTGCTCCCCTCCCTCATCTATGGGATGATGGTCTCACAGCATCCGGAGCTTGGTGAGATTTATGAAGGTTTATTTGAGGAGTTGTAGGTCTTCACAGTAGACCACAAGCTATTCAAAGGGAAGCATGCAGTGGACATAGCTTATGAGGATCCACTCCTGGTTGGTGATTCAGCTCCAGCTCCCCTGGAGGATTCTCTTCCCCCTGCTGCAACAATTCAATCAGCCCTCCGTGCCAGAATTGTGAGCCATCTCAGATCTGAGCTGGTCATTCTTGAAGCCGAAGCCAAAAGGAGGGATGCTAGGCGTGGACAGATCAGAAGTCTGCTTAGAGATCTGGAGTTCCCAGCAGATGAGGAGCAGGCCCCTTGAGCATCTGTGACAAAAAGGGGGAGAGAAGAAGTAAAATGCTACTGCTACTGATGAACTGATTTTTTTGCTGACCCTGCGTGGTTGTGCTACGGCCGAGTGTGGCCACATCTAATTACTCTCTATTGTTGAATTTTTTTTATTTAGAGTATTTAGAGTATTTTCTGGTTCATGGGAGAGTGCATAAGTGTTCTAGGGTTTTGTCAAAATGCCAAGGGGGAGATTGATAATGTAGTATGGCAGTGTTTGACAAAACCAGCACTACTGAACAAGGAGCTACTGCAGCACAAGTGAACAAGCAGACCAGCATAAGTGAACTAGCAGCAGCTGCAGTAGGGGATGCTATAGCAGGAGCTTGTTCAAGTGGCTGCATCACCTGTCCGAGAAGCAGCAGCGTCCTGGGATTGTCTAGAAGGGCTGGAAACTCTACGGAGATCATCAGAAGAATTTCTAAAATGTTGTGGAGTATTTTCCAGTGAGGTTTCCTAGTCAGAGAAGGAGATTTGCATTGAAGATAAAAATCAAATATAATCTCCAAGATTTTAGGAGATAATTGTTCCTTTTGGGACATTGCCTAAACCTGGACATTGCTTAAAGCTGGTGCTGCTATTTAAGAAGAAGGTGTTTAGAGCAGAAGGGTCGATCGAAGCTGAGGGATACACGAGTGCATACACAGAATTCAGAGAGAGCAATTTTGGTGTGTTATGGACGAATTCTTCGATCATCACCCGAGAGCAGAGCGTGAGCGCAGAGTTGTGGTGATAGAAGCAGAAGGGAATCAGGACTTGCAGAGTCTGATTCGAGCTTGATCTGGAAGCCAATTTAGAGCAGTGGTGCTTGTTGGTTGATCAAGGGCAGCCGCGGAAGAACTGACGGGTGTGTGGCTCGGTCGAGTGTCTAAGCGGTGGTTCTCGCTAGTGGCATGTGGTCACTGAGTGAGGGGGAGTATTCCAGAGTGTGCAGCGCTCGTGGAATCGTTCGAACGGCTCGGCAGAAGGCTTTGGAGCGACGCGGACAAATTGTGCTTCAGCTGTGTGTTACAGCAGTTGCTACAGCAACCCTGCTGAGTGAGTGTAGTTTAGAATAGGCTGAGTCTTGAGAAGTCTGTAGCTATTCTAGATTGACATTTGTAGAGGGCGTGCAGACACAAGTCAGAGCCTGTTCTGATTGTGTCAAGTGATCCACACAAGGTTGAGTAGCATAGGTTGCGTGGAGTTGTAACCGAGTGTACTTGGAGACCTTCGTGATTAGTGGATTGAGGACTGGAGAATAGTCCTCCCCAGACGTAGGCAGTTGGCCGAACTGGGTGAACAAATTTCTGTCTTGTTCATTCTTTGCTGAGACAATTTTCGAGTGAACAAGAGTGTGCTGCAGCAACTGCTTGTTCACAAATCTACCTAATTGAGACGCTGTGAATTTCAGTTTGCTTTTTACTATTGCTTTAGTTAGTCTACTACATTTTTTCTTTATTTTGTTGATCGTGATTGCGTGTTTGCGTGCTATTCTTGCTTACTTTAATCTAATTTCACACTTATTGACGCTTTCTTCGATCGCTTGGTAGGTGTTTGAATGCAAACTAGAGCGCGCATGAAAAAGGCACAAGAACAAGCTTCCACATCAAACCAGATTTTGATACTCCTCCTCCTTCAAGTTGATCAACCACTAATAGAGATTATGGATCAACCACCAGAAAGAATTGTCGATCAACCAAACCCGAGGAGGTTAGGAAATGCCATTCGGACATTGTCCCAATCATAGGTTGGGGAATACATTGACCCAACCGTCGGATATTATGGATCACCCATATACTTGGAAGAGGGTGATGATAAAGAGTTTGATAAAGTCGGCACTTCTTCACATGGTAGCCTGCAAATCAATTTTGAGGGTATGGAAACCCAAATGCGCATTTGGCGCAATTCACAGAATTATAACGCACCTACAAAGTGTAGGGGGTCAAATTGGATGCCATTTATATGAAAGGGTTCCCATTCTCGCTAAGCGAAAAAGCCAAGGATTGGCTAATGAGTCACGAGCCGAACACTTTCCGCACTTGGTAAGAACTCGCCCAAGCATTTCTTATTCAATTCTTCCCGCACGCAAAGACTAAGAAAATCTGGGACAAAATATGCTAGTTTACGCAGCAAGATGATGAGAATTTTTACGAGGCATATGAGCGCTTCAAAGAGGTGCAAAGAGATTGCCCGCATCACGGGTTCAGCAAATGGAACTCATGCAAAGTTTCTATGATGGAATGGATCCAGACACAAGAAACCATATGGACCAAGCGAGCGGAGGAGCAATGATGGATTTGAGAGCCTCCAATGGTTTCAAAATTATAGACAAGATAGAGTGGAACTTGCATTAGTGGGGTGGAGAAAGAAATCACCTAAAGAAGAAAGGAAAGTAACAATTATCAAAGGCCAAACAATTACAACCACCAAAATAGGGAACGCACCAAAGGCACGAAGAGAAACAAAGCAATGAGGAACCGAACCTGATTACTAATGTCACCCAATTAGCCGCGACTCAAGCACAGCAACAGAAGGACAATCGGCTGATCGCGCGTCGTTGTACGCGTCAAATTAATCCTTCCTTCTCCACTTAGTATAGCGGCTAAGTCAGGGTCGATCCCACAAGGAGCAAGCAGACTCATTCTAACTAGTAACCTACACTTACGAAAATTAGGGTGTGAGTGATTGGGTTGGGCAGGTGCGCGAATAACAGTAGTGAAAGCAGAATTTGCACTAGACGTGCGCAGGCAGTAGAGATAAATACTATGACTATGAAAAGTATCGGTGCAGACAATCCTCTATGGATGTATTCCTTATCATCGACTCTAAACGTCTATAGGTCGATTTACTGAAGTTAGTGTCCGATCAAGGCTTCCTAACATGTGCGCATGTTCCGATCAAAGTTCATGAGCTATTAATTCTTAAAACTAGTCTAAGCAACTACGAATCCTGTCACGGTAGCAGCTGAATATCCTAGCGCGTTACTCCTAGTTGTCACGGTCAAGCTACCAACTAGTTTAACATATAACAAGCAAGTAGAAGGAGTAAGATTGCGGTTCAAGGCTTCCCCTACTCATGCAACTAGCTGTCAACAGTGTGCACAGAATTAATACAAGCAAACAAACTATGCATTAACCACAAGTCTCAAAGGAAATACTCATAGAATCATGCCCAACTGATACAAAGCGTTTAGCTAGACATGCTAGTAGTAAACATCATAGAAATAGTAAATAACAGCTAAAGTATCCAAGAAAACAGTAACAAGCAGGTGCGTGCAGGTTGCAGTGTCTCGGCTCGCGCAGTCGGCTAGCGCAGGTCCTCGCAGCAGCTCGTGTGTTTTTCAGTTCTGGCTCTCTCTCCTCGATATTGTCTCTCTCCTCAAACCCTAGCCTTCCTCTCTTTATATACTGCTCATGAGGACAATCTTGGCAACTTCCAAATCCTATGATGTCAAGATTTGGAAACACCAACATCCTGCGCATGGCTCACTGCGCACACTGGTTAGCGCAGTCGGTCTGCGCACTGCAGTCTGACTCTATCCTGTTTGCGCTGCTAGCTCCGCATGCTGTGTGTTGCGCTCCTTAAACGCTGCCTATTAGCGCGTATCCGACTTAGGCCCTTGTTTTGTCCTGGAATACAAAAACACCGGAAACCAGTAATCTTGTCCACAAAATGATGCAAACAAGCACAGTGTTAAGATCTAAATAGCGCGTATAAATAGGCTCTATCAAACCCCCCACATTTGCCTTTGTTCGTCCCGAACAAGCACTAAAGCACGGATACAATTACCTCTCTGGAGTCTACCGCACAGTCTTGCACTCTGGCGCGATCTGCACTACCGCTCACCTTGCGCTGCTCTATCACCTGCACGCATCTGCCTTCAACAGTTTAATATAACAATTTCGAAATTCATTACCTCTCAGCTGGGATGGAGATTATTTCGGATGGCTGGGAGATAGCTCTTTATAGGCTCCGGGTTGTCAGCCTTTACTTCGAGTACGGGTATATGGTTAATAGCACAAGCTTCTTCCGGTGCGTGATTCTTCCGCGCACTTCCTGGGAACTCGAGCCTTCTTGATGATTTTCTTGTGAACTTGCACACTGATAGAGCCTATTTATACGCGCTATTTATATCCTAACACTATGCTTGCCTGCATCATTTTGTGTACAAGATTACTGGTTTCCGGTGTTTTTGTATTTCAGGGCGAAACAAGGGCCTAAGTCGGATACGCGCTAACAAGCAGCGTTTAAGGAGCGCAACACGCAGCTTGCAGAGCTAGCAGCGCAAACAGGATAGGAAGTGGCAGAGTCAGCTATGGTGCGCAGACCGATTGCGCTAACCAGTGTGTGCAGTGCGCCAAGCGCAGGATATTGGTGTTTCCAAATCTTGACACCATCAGATTTGGAAGTTGCCAAGGCCGTCCTTGGGCCTCATGAGCAGTATATAAAGAGAGGAAGGCTACGGTATGAGAGAGACGATCATAGAGGACCACAGCACACGAGAGAGCGGCAGAACTAAAAAACACACGAGCTACTGAGAGGACCTGCGCTAGCCGACTGCGCCAGCCGAGACATTGCAACCTGCACGCACCTGCTTGTTACTGTTTTCTTGGATACTTTAGTTATTATTTACTGTTTCTATGATGTTTGCTACTAGCATGTCTAGCTAAACGCTTTGTATCGGTTGGGCATGATTCTATGAGTATTTCCTTTGAGACTTGTGCTTAATGCATGGTTTGTTTGCTTGTGTTAATTCTGTGCACACTGTTGACAGCTAGTTGCATGAGTAGGAGAAGCCTTGAACCGCAATCTTACTCTTGCTACTTGTTTGTTATATGTTAAACTAGTTGGTAGCTTGACGGTGACAACTAGGAGTAACGCGCTAGGATAATCAGTTGCTACTGTGACAGGATTCGTAGCTGCTTAGACTAGTCTTAAAAATTAATAGCTCATGAACTTTGATCGGAACATGCGCACATGTTAGGAAGCCTTGATCGGACACTAACATCAGTAAACCGAACTATAGACGTTTAGAGTCGATGATAAGGAATATATTCATAGAGGATTGTCTGCGCCGATACTTTTCATAGTCATGGTACTTAATCTCTTCTGCCTGCGCACGTCTAGTGCAATTCCTGCGTTAACTATTGTCATTCGCGCACTTGCGCAACCCAATCACTCACACCCCAATTTTCGTAAGTGTAGGTTACTAGTTAGAGCTAATCTACTTGCTCCCTGTGGAATCGACCCTGACTTAGCCGCTATACTAAGTGGAGAAGGAAGGATTAATTTGACGCGTACAACGACGCGCGGATCACGCACGCTGGTACGGAGTTGTGCGCATGCTGATTTCTTTAGCGCATATCATCTGCTGGTGTTTTTCTTTTTGTACAGCTTAATCTACGGTTCCTATGTTCCTAGAACGGTTCCAGTCTCGGCCTTCGGATAGCAGCTATGGAACAACGCTCCGCTCTTCCTCCTCGATCTATTTGCGTAGGTCAGCGCACGCGTTTACACCCGCGCCCGCCTTCCCTTGTCTGACTTCCAGAGGAAAGGTGGTATGTTTTCCCACCTCGCCACGCTTTGGGTATTTGCCTTCGGCATCTGCGTGGCTGAGCGCGCTCTATTGTTCCGAAGGTCGCGAAGCACCGGCCTCCACTAGCGCTCTCGACCATATACCTTACCTTCGAAGCAAAAACGACTAACCGCCTCTCTAGAGCTTTTTTGTCAACTCCACATCCCCTGTATATCCCAACTAAAAGGAGCAGAAAAAAAACAAAAAAAAAATACTAAAACAGTTGATAGCAGCGCATGCAAGATGAATAGGGCAATACAAGCTGAAAAGTGTGCGCAACCGGCACACAAGCGCACCACTGCTACTATTCCCTTCAACTAAACTAAGCTATACTACAAAGCTAAAAAAAAAACGTGAAATGTAAATGTAACGCTCCCCCCCCACACTTAAACAGAGACGTGTCACCACGACTCATGCTCAAGTGCAACGGAGAGCGCACACATGCATGCAAGCAAAAGAAAGAACATAAGAAAGAAAAACATATAGTCATCCCAGCAAAGACAAGGTCAAGGGTTCACAAAATATTCAGCACAATATAGCAATATAGCAACATCGAGCAATAGTTTTCAAAAAAAAGATGAGGAACCACTCGAAAGAAATGAGCGCCCTCCCTGCATCCCTAGATATCCTCGGAGCTGGACTCAGCCACGGATCCTTGCGCCTCCTCATCTGAAGAATCTGTCTCATATTCGGTACTGGAGGCTGGCGGCACAACAGAAACTGCGCCGGGCTGAGTCAAGAGGTCGTCCTCTGAGATAGGGTCCCATATCGAATCTGAGCTGGAACTTATGATGGGATCGGCCTCAGGGGACCTCTGTACAGAGGGTTGCGCAGGGGGTTCTGCAGGTGCTGGCACCGGGTCTACTGCTGGGGTGGGCTCTGCTGCATGGACCGGTGATTGGGCAGGAGGGCTGGCTGGCTTGCGCTGCTCGCTGGGGGATCCTGGAGGCGGCCAACGCAGACTGAGGAGAAGGGGGATGGAATCTCCAAATGTCCACCCTGATGGTGGACTTACTCTCAGGTCTGCCCCCTCTGGCGCTAAATACTCTAGCACGCGCATGACGTTAAACATCATGCGTTGCTCCTCTGGTACCTCCTCAGGCGCCTCCTCAGCCTCTGTCCTGGGGCGCTTTCCTTGTGCACGCGGGGGAGAATCATCAATGGCTATGGTTACTAGCTCCCCCTGCGGCACACTCGCCCTCCGGCGCGCTCCAGTCTGCGCACTAGTCCTCATGCGCCTGACTGGAGGCGCAACTGGCTCTGGGGCCTCTTCCATCTCCCTTTCCTCAGCGGCTTCTTCTAGCTGCGCGCTGCTCTCTGCTCTGTGTCGTGGCGCTCTGGCTGGCTGCAACTGGTAGCACCATTCCAAGGACCCATCCTCTCTCACGGCCACCGCTCTGAGCTGCAGCATATGGGCACGGTCCAGGGGGACGGCTGGCACTACCATGTGCTCGGGCACTTCTGGCTCTCCATGCAGCGCACGCAGCAGGTACGTGATCATTCCTCCACAAGTCAGCGGCCCCTTCGTGCTGACCCGACTACAATGCACCACCATGTCCGAGACAAACAGCACCTTCTTCCCATAGTAGAATCCCTTCAATATGTCCATGTCCAGCAGGCTGATCTTTGGCGCACCATTACAGCGCCCGATGATTGCATAGGCGACCATGCGCCAGAGGTAGAACATCCACGGATCGCGCAGCTCGCGTCCTCGGCTGCGCCCCGAGGCCAAAACTTGGCCAGTCGCCATCTCACGCCACGCCTCCTGATTTGTGTGCGTGTTTATATCCTCCTCACGCACCTTGGCGCATCTCAGCATGCGCTTCAGCCTTTTTGCCGAGGCTATGTACCAGACCCCTCTGTTCCGGTACCTTATCTCCAAATCGGCAGTCTCCAGCGACGCCAAGAATTCACATGTATCCTCCTTATCAGCCGCGCTGTTGATCTCCAACAGCGCGTCCCAGCCCGCCAACACGAGCTTCTCCACAATTAGTTCCTCCAACCCGACTTCACGCAGGAAGTCCCTGCTGATGTACGGGGTCCCGTACATCTCCAGCCTCATGAAGGCTTCAAATTTGCTGGCAAATGACGCTGGGGTCTCCTGATCTTCAGCAGGCCTCATGGTGCGCTGGGGTTCCTCCGGTCAACTATGGTCAAGGCTCAACAAATGCCCAAAAATCCAAACTCCGACAACGCCCTGAAACTGTCACCCACAGGTCGCCTATCCTCCGCCTACAAAACCCACTACCCAAAACTCCAAATGGTGCGGACGAACTAGGGGCGATTTCAAACCTAGGGCAACTTTCCTACCGCACAAACCCTAACTAAGTCGGCTTAAACTTAGGGGAAGGGGTTACCTGGTGTGTGTGCGACAGGAAGCTCTTCAAATCTTTCTAAACGGAGGGCTGGTTGATTGTCGGACGGTGAGCGGAGGCTGAGGGCAGGAGCTTTCTTGCAACGGTCAAATGTGAAAATGCTGAAATTTTTCTAAGTCCTGGCCTTTTATACCCCCTGTCTGGCGCAGCTGTTCTGCGCACTGAATTTGCTCATTGACCTGTGCACTGCTGCGCGACTAAAACTACTAGTCCTAAACTAGCTAAAAGACACTAGAAAAACTTAAAAAAACGTGTAAAAGTAAAATGTGTCGGGTTACCTCCCGACAAGTGCCTTTGTTTAACGTCGTTGGCTCGACCGTACCTCGTTACTTGCCTAAAAGTGTGCCAGCGACCTCCCCCACTCTTGCTCCTGAGTGACCCCGCGCTCGTGTGTGCGTTGCGTGCTTCTTGGTCCTGCGCAAAGGATCGGAAGGGTGGTCAGCTTGGTTAATAGCATGTGACAAATCATAAGTAACGAGGTTAGTTAAAGAGGGAGAAGAAATATGACCAAGAGTTCCCAGTTCTCCCTCAGGTGCATCTGATGGCGACTCTGGCGCAGCAACCTGCGCATCTTCTATCTCTGGCTCTGCCAAGTCAACTTCGCGCGCTGTGCCATCCCAAGGTTCTCCTAAATACTTTTTGACTCTCTGCCCATTGACCTGAAAACGATGCTGGTGCTCGTTTTCTAACTCGATTGTTTCGTAAGGGAAAACCTTGGTAACCGTGTATGGTCCCGTCCATTTGCTACGTAGCTTCCCAGGCATGAGCTTTAGGCGCGAGGAGAACAATAGTACCTGGTCTCCTGGCTCAAAGGTGCGTCTGAGGATGTTTTTGTCGTGAAATGCCTTTGTGCGCGCCTTGTAGTCGAGCAGCCCCTCATATGCATCCAGGCGCAGCTCCTCTAACTCGCTTAGCTCAAATGCGCGCTCCTTACCAGCCTCGTCTAGGTTCAGGTTGCAAACGCGCAATGCCCAGTATGCCTTGTGCTCCAATTCCACTGGCAGGTGGCACGCTTTTCCATAAACCAACCGAAACGGTGAAGTCCCAATTGGTGTCTTATGTGCGGTTCTGTATGCCCATAGCGCATTGTCAAGGCGCTGGCTTCAGTCTTTGCTCGACGGTCTCACAATTTTCTCCAGGATGCGCTTGATCTCTGGGTTGGAAACCTCGGCCTGGCCATTCGTCTGAGGGTGGTAAGCGGTGGACGTCTTGTGGCGCACTCCATAATGCTTGAATACCTGCACCACTATCCTATTACAGAAATGCGTCCCCTGGTCGCTTATGATTGCCTTAGGCACCCCGTACCTGCAAAAAATGTTAGTTCTCAAAAAGGCAGCGACCGTCTTACCATCATCCCTCCGGGTGGCCTTAGCCTCAACCCATTTGGAGACATAATTCACCGCGACCAATATATACTCATATCCGGAAGATGGAGGAAATGGCCCCATGAAGTCAATCCCCCAAATATCGAACACTTCATCCACTAGTATTGGCGTCTGCGGCATCTCATTGCGCGCTGATATGCACCCTGTGCGCTGGCACCTGTCACAGTTCCTGCAGTGGTTATACGAGTCACTAAACAAGTGTGGCCAATAAAATCCGTAATCCAGGATCTTTCTGCTCGTGCGCTTTGGACCAAAGTGTCCTCCACATGCGTGCGCATGACAAAACATCAAAACAGAGTTAATTTCATAGTCAGGCACGCATCGCCTCAAAATCTGATCAGGTCCAATTCTGAGCATATACGAATCATCCCAAATGTAATACCTGGACTCATGCTTTAGTCTCATGCATTGGCCTTTAGTGAAACGAGGAGGAAACGTACCTGTGACCAGGTAATTCGCAATGTGCGCATACCATGGTACCTTACCTGTCAGCGTCATCAGATGCTCGTCAGGGAATGTCTCCGTGATCCGCCCTGGCTCCTCCTCTTTCATGATCCTGCTCAGATTGTCAGCGACTGTGTTCTCCGTGCCCTTCTTGTCCTTGATTTCCAAGTCGAACTCCTGAAGTAGGAGCACCCAGCGCATCAGGCGCGGCTTAGTCTCCTTCTTGGACATCAGGTAACGGATTGCTGCGTGGTCTGTGTAGACGATGACTCTGGCGCCCAAAACATATGCACGGAACTTCTCCAGTGCAAACACGATTGCCAGAAGTTCCTTTTCCGTGGTGGTGTAGTTCCTCTGCGCAGCGTCTAGTGTGCGCGATGCATAATAGATGGCGTGCGGCTTTTTGTCAACGCGCTGTCCCAGGACTGCACCCACTGCATAGTCACTTGCGTCGCACATCAGTTCAAACGGCAGGCTCCAGTCTGGCGCGCGCATCACTGGCGCACTAGTCAGCGCCTCCTTCAGCTTGTCAAACGCAGCCCTGCACTCATCAGTGAATTCGAAACACACATCCTTTTGCAAGAGGTTAGACAGGGGTATACAAATTTTAGAAAAATCTTTTATGAAACGCCTGTAAAACCCAGCATGCCCAAGGAATGATTTCACATCGCGCACGTTAGTGGAATAAGGCAGATTATAAATAAGATCTATTTTGGCCTTATCTACCTTGATTCCCTCCTGCGAGATAATATGTTCTAGTACTACTCCATGCGACACCATGAAATGACATTTTTCATAATTGAGCACTAGGTTTTTTGAAATGCAGCGCACTAAGACCTTATCAAGATTAATTAAGCATGCGTCAAAGGTACCTCCGTATATAGTAAAATCATCCATGAACACCTCTATGCATATACCAATCATATCAGAAAAGATGCTCATGACTAGACGTTGGAACGTACCTGGCACGTTACACAGTCCAAACGACATGCGCCGAAACACAAACGTACCGAATGGGCAGGTGAACATGGTTTTTTCTTGATCTTCTGCAGCAATGGGTATCTGATTGTACCCTGAGTACCCGTCCAAGAAGCAAAAGTAGGGCTTCCCTGCTAAGCGATCTAGCATCTGGTTCATGAAGGGCAGCGGAAAATGATCCTTGCGCGTGATTGCGTTAAGCTTTCTGTAGTCGATGCACATGCGCCATCCAGTTTGCATGCGCTTGGGACCTAGCTCGCCCTGCGCATTCTCCTCTACTGTGATTCCTCCTTTCTTCGGCACAACGTGCACTGGACTTACCGATTTGCTGTCTGAGATTGGGTAAATGACTCATGCGTCAAGCAGCTTCAGGATCTCCTTCTGCACCACCTCCATCATATTCGGGTTCAATCTGCGCTGAGGTTCCCTGGATGGTTTGGCACCATCTTCCAATAGGATCCTATGCATGCATACGTCCGGGCTCACCCCGCGCAGATCAGCAAGTGTTCATCCTATAGCGCACTGGTTCTTGCGCAGCACCTCCTGTAATCGCGCCTCTTGCTCCTCTTCTAATCCTCTCTTTATGATTACCGGCAGAGTGTCCTCATTTCCCAAGAATATGTATTTAAGGTGCTCTGGGAGTTGCTTCAGCTCGACCCTGGGTGCCTATTCAATAGAGGGCAAGACTTTATTAGTAGTGCAGACATTAACTATATCGTGTACCTGTCTGGATACTGGTTCAGCACTGCTCAGCTCATCCTCATGCGCCTCCAACTCTGCCTGTGTCAGTGGCTCAGGTCCTTCTATTGCGCTCGCACATTGCGCATCTGCAACCAAGTCATCTATGCTGTCCAACGCGTGCACTGTGGCGTCCTCATGAGGGTGTTGCATCCCTTTAAATATGTTAAAGTGAATTTCCTCGCCATCAACCTCCATTGAGAGCGTACCCCTCCACACGTCTATCTTTGTGCGCGCTGTCATCAGAAATGGTCTGCCCAATAGGATCTGCGCACTTCCTTTGCTCGACTCACCCTCCATCTCTAGGACGTAGAAATCTGCTGGGAACACCAGCTCTCCTACTCGGACGAGGACGTCCTCTATCATGCCCGTCGGTTGTTTGCACGACCGATCCGCTAGCTGAATGGTGAGACCTGCAGGCTTTAGTGGTCCAAGGCGCAATGATGCATACAAGGAATAGGGAAGCACATTTATAGATGCGCCTAAGTCACTCATGCAGTTACTTACTGTGGTCTAACCCAAAGTGCATGGGATGGTGAACGTACCTGGGTCCCGGCATTTAGGTGGTACCTTATGTTGCACGATTGCTGAGGCCTGCGCATTTAGCATTACCTGTGCGCACTCGCCTTTCCTCCTCTTGTTTGTGCACAGCTCTTTTAAGAATTTGGCGTACCTAGGGATCTGCCGAACTGCCTCAATAAGGGGAATGTTTATTTTCACCTTACTGAATAACTTGTAGAGCTCCTTATCAAGCGCTTCTTTCCTAGCCGATGGTGCCTGTACAAGAAAAGGTGCAAGTATGTTAGTACGATTCATGCCTTTGTCTTTCGATTGCGCCATACCTGGCGCCTCGCCCTGCTGGCTTGTGGGTGGCGCTTCTGGTTGCGCATCTTGCTCTGCTGGATCTGGAGCTTGCGCAACTGGTTGTGCGGGCGCCTTTGCAGTCGGCTCTGTTCCTACCCTGCGCCCACTCCTCAGTGTCACTGCGTTGACTCCTCCCTTGGGATTCTGGATCACTTGCGAAGGCAGGTTGCCATCGCTCTTTTTTAGCTCATACACCGTGGTAGCGATCTGTGATAGCTGCTTTTCAATGGACTTGAACCTCTTGTCATACTTCTCATCATTCTTGTGCACTGCGTCTGCTAGCTGCCCCACGATATCTTCTAAGGATCGCCTCAGCTGCTGGTTGTTTTGTGGTGGCGCGTCAGTGCGGCGATGCGGTGGATTGTAGGGCGCAGCTTGTTGCGTCTGCTGTGGTGCGCGCTGATCCGCGGACTGCCTCTGGAAATTATTGTCCTCCTTCCATCTGAACCCATTTACGGCTAGTCCAAAACGCGGCTGATTCTGCCTCTGCGGTCCTCTATTATCCCATCCTCCTAGAGCATTGACATCTCCTGATTCCTCGAAAAGTGTGGGACATGCATCGGTTTTGTGCTCAGTGGATGTGCAAAATTCGCATGCCTTTGGCGCAGCTGGTTGCGCCCCCTGCGCATTCATCAACTTCTGCAGCATGGCCTTCATCTCCTTTATCTCAGCGCTTGTTTCTACCTGATGCACAGAACGAGCACGACTATTTTGAAGTGTTAGCTGATGTCTTACCTGTCCAGCAGAGTCTTCTATCAGCTGCCACGCGTCCTCTGGGTATATGTTGCAAATGTCGCCTCCTGCGAATGCATTCAATAATCTCAGCTCCATGGGTAGCAATCCATTCAGGAAATTCTCTATCAGCACATTCTGGGGCAGGCCGTGATTGTAGCAGTTGGCCTCCAGCTCCCTGAAACGCTCATAATACTCTGATAATGATTCTCCTGCGCCCTGCCTAGGTGAGGCCAACTCCCTCCTGAGTAGCGCGATCTTGGCTGCGGGATAGAACTTTTCCAGGAACTTCTTCTGCAGCTGTCCCATGTGTAAATAGATCCTGCTGGTAAGCTCATCAGCCAATGCCTGGCCATGTCACACAATGAAAATGGGAACGCTTTCATCTTCAGCGCTTCGTCGCTCTCCCCTTCGGCCTTCATGTTCTCGCAAATGACTAGGAATTCTCGCACATGCTTGACTGGGTTCTCGTTGTTCATCACGTGGAACTTGGGCATGTGATGAATGAGCGAGCTCCTTAGCTCAAAATGACCGTCTGGAAGCACTATGCACCATGGCTGGTTAACCGTGATTGGGGCTGACATTTCGCGCACTGTTCTGCGTCACGCAGCCTGTCGCGCGGGTGGCGCATTATACACTTCGCGGCCATCCTTGCTTCAACTTCGCGCTGTACTTCCTCTCTGAATCGAACTGCGCGGTTGTCCGCCCTCGCATTCTCTCGGGTTCAGTCCCCTAAGTTATCTCCAACGACACTGTTATCCTCCATTACCTGTTCTAAATCTCAAAGAAAAACGAAATTAAAAAACAACTAAGATGTCGCGTCTGTCAGTGCGCAACTAGAATCTGCGCAGCGCAACTGTTTCAAGGTTGGCAGGCTGATGTTGATTGCGCGCTGTCAGAAACAACAACGAGAAAAATAAAGCAAACAGAAATAACTAACTACTGTAAAAGAAAACTTAAGCTAGTTAAAGCTTATCTGTGTTGCTCCCCGGCGACGGCGCCAAAATTTGATCGCGCGTCGTTGTACGAGTCAAATTAATCCTTCCTTCTCCACTTAGTATAGCGGCTAAGTCAGGGTCGATCCCATAAGGAGCAAGCAGACTCGTTCTAACTAGTAACCTACACTTACGAAAATTGGGGTGTGAGTGATTGGGTTGCGCAGGTGCGCGAATAACAGTAGTGAAAGCAGAATTTGCACTAGACGTGCGCAGGCAGTAGAGGTAAGTACTATGACTATGAAAAGTATCGGTGCAGACAATCCTCTATGAATGTATTCCTTATCATCGACTCTAAACGTCTATAGTTCGATTTGCTGAAGTTAGTGTCCGATCAAGGCTTCCTAACATGTGCGCATGTTCCGATCAAAGTTCATGAGCTATTAATTCTTAAAACTAGTCTAAGCAACTACGAATCCTGTCACGGTAGCAGCTGAATATCCTAGCGCGTTACTCCTAGTTGTCACCGTCAAGCTACCAACTAGTTTAACATATAACAAGCAAGTAGCAGGAGTAAGATTGCGGTTCAAGGCTTCCCCTACTCATGCAACTAGCTGTCAACAGTGTGCACAGAATTAATACAAGCAAACAAACTATGCATTAAGCACAAGTCTCAAAGGAAATACTCATAGAATCATGCCCAACCGATACAAAGCGTTTAGCTAGACATGCTAGTAGTAAACATCATAGAAATAGTAAATAACAGCTAAAGTATCCAAGAAAACAGTAACAAGCAGGTGCGTGCAGGTTGCAATGTCTCGGCTCGCGTAGTCGGCTAGCGTAGGTCCTCGCAGCAGCTCGTGTGTTTTTCAGTTCTGGCTCTCTCTCCTCGATATTGTCTCTCTCCTCAAACCCTAGCCTTCCTCTCTTTATATACTGCTCATGAGGACAATCTTGGCAACTTCCAAATCCTATGATGTCAAGATTTGGAAACACCAACATCCTGCGCATGGCTCACTGCGCACACTGGTTAGCGCAGTCGGTCTGCGCACTGCAGTCTGACTCTATCCTGTTTGCGCTGCTAGCTCCGCAGGCTGTGTGTTGCGCTACTTAAACGCTGCCTATTAGCGCGTATCCGACTTAGGCCCTTGTTTTGTCCTGAAATACAAAAACACCGGAAACTAGTAATCTTGTACACAAAATGATGCAAACAAGCACAGTGTTAAGATCTAAATAGCGCGTATAAATAGGCTCTATCATCGGCTCATCCTTCAAAGGCTAGACCAATTGCAAGCACACATCAAGATGCTTGAAACGCAGATTGTGCAACAAGCTGGTTCGTCTTTGAAATTTCAAGGAAGCTTCCCTCGCAAACCGACGTGAACTCCTCCGATACAATCAATCCAATTATACTCAAAAGCGGGAGAGTTCTAGAGGAGCCACAGCCAAAAGCCGAGGTGGGGTTGGTGAGACCATTGCCTCAACCGAATGTAGTGACAGCGAGGAGGACACCGGGAGTGGCAGCGAGAGCAGCAGCAGCAGTGGAGTTGTCCACGATGACGATGACTCGATGCAGGAGACCCGCAAGAAAAATAGGAGTGATGTTTAGGTTGCATTTTTGTATGTCATGACTTGTGTTTTTATTCTTGCTACGAAATTTGCTTGACTAGTTCATTTGTATTTTGGCGAGCTTCGCCATGATATTTTTTTGCATGACAGATGGTTTTCGAACTTGTATTGTTTTTATTTGAAAGTTTTTCCCTTAGAACACTGATTCAGACTACACTGCTAGCTTGATTCGGATTACCTGGCCGAGTCACCTTTTTTTGCCTTGCCCGAATCACTTTTGATTCGGGGAACCTCACACTATCCGAGCTAGTTTGACTTGACCACCCTGTCCGAGTCACTTTTTTTGGCTTGCCTGAATCACTTTTGATTTGGGGAAGCTAATGCTATCCGAACTAATTTGATTCGACCAGGGTGTGGCCGAATCACTTTATATGCACCCCGAATCAATTCTGATTCGAGCAGTTTTGGGCAGAACTATTTTCGGTTGACTTTGGGAAAGTTTGCAACTTTAATCGCATTTGTTCGACACCTTTTTCAAGCACTATAATACACTAGTTCATGACTTTTAATTTACACGAGCATATCTAAGTCAACTCATCGTTTGAATCGTCGCGCATTTGTGTTTCCAATCTTTTGCCTAACTATATGTTTCGCATTGATATATATGTCATAGCTAGCTGTTTAAATCTGTGAATTCAGGTGTTGCGCTAACCTTTTTCTTTAGTTTCAGATTTACCGCAACTGACTAGAGCATCATTCACAGACATAGGCGGATGCGCATTTGGCTACCTCCACACGAGAGAAGTTCCTTCAAAACTTTCTCTTCAATTCTTTTACTTTATATTGCTTAGGGACTAAGCAAACTTTTAAGTGTGGGGTGTTTTTTGCTTGAGCTTCTATTTGCTTAACAACCTGATTCTATGCTACATATTTACTTTGCGCGCATTATACTCGCATGATTGCTGTCATCCTAGCTTTAACTATTGATCACACGAAGTAATGTTTGCTAAACAATTAAATAGTATCATTTAAAATAAAATAAAAATTTGGGATGAGTTGTGCTTTGAATTCAAAAATCGTAACTTTAAGTTGATTGACATTCTTTGTGATGATTTTATTCGCATGATCCGGCATTTGGACTAGCTAAGTTCGATTTATTTTTAAGCTCTTTCCGTGCATGATAAATGAAGTTAAGTTTAGCGACCACAAAAAAAAATATAGTTTTCATATAAAAACCTCGTACTTGCTTTTGTTTGCTTTTAGGTGACTTTAGCATTCCAATTTAGCCTTTGCTTTTTTTGAGCTCACACTTCATGCTTCATTATATCTCACTTAGACACATTGTAAAGTATTAAGTGTGGGATCAAATAAAGTGTTAGAGAAAAAGAGAAAAAAATGGGGTGCAAGAGAAATCTTTTTGTTTTTAAGGTTTTACAAATGCTAAGGTTTTGGAAGATAAGTTCCGCCTTGAAAGCATTTGTATAAACACAAAAATATTATTTATTTTTTTGTGTCAAGGAAAAGATTTACAAATGCCAGGGGTTAGAAAGGTAAGTTCCCCCTTGAAAGCATTTGTATAAACGCAAGAAAACTGTAAAACACACTTAATTCTTGACTTTGTGCCTATTCCGCAAAATTCTTCCGCATGTGTGTGAGTAAGGCATTTGCATTTCGCTTTTAGGAAGCGTCTAAGGTATGACCCTCGTAATTTATTACTTAATCATCAAGATTTGTTATTTTAAAATATTCAATGTCGAAACTCCTCGTAATTTTCTTTGTTTAGTTATTTTTATGTTATGTTATACGGGTGGGAGATTGATATGTTTTTTGTGTGTAAGATTTTGCTACATGCTTTGATATTGTCATATATGATTTAGCATCTTACTTTCCGCTTGACTTGTGCATATACTTGTACGGGACGAACAAAACTTTAGTGTAGAGTGTTTTGATGTACGGACAAATGACCATATATTTGTCCGCATTTTCCCTTTACTTCTTATTTGTTTCGTTATTTTATAGAGTTCTTTGATGTTTTCTTTGTCCATTTTAGGTTAAAAATTCGTATTACATGATATGAAGTGGCCCGAAGAATATCCGATTAAATTTTCGTTGATCTATGGTGAAAGTGAGAGAAGATCAGCAGGCTGCAAGAATGACTCGCCCATACACATTTTGATTCGCCCAACTGGGTGACCGAATCAAATATGACTCGACCAACCTTGGTCGAATCATCCTCCAGCTGCACGGATCAACTTGACTCGAGGAGAACATTGACCAAGGCTTGACCAAGTCAAAAATGATTCACCCAAGAACAAGTGTGCTGCCCAGATCAGCTTGACTAAAGAAGGATTTCAACCGATTGACTAAGGCTTGACCGAATCAAAAGTGATTTGCCTAAGGAGAAATGACTCGCCCAGGCTTGAAACACACTGAGACTTTGATTTGGACACTCTGCATGAATCAACTCATAAAGGCTACCCCAAATCAAAAGTGATTCGGGCACAACATGTGAGTTGGTAATTTTTGAAGAGTATAAATAGAAAGAGATGAAAAATTAGAAGGAGCTTTTTCCAGAAAACAGAACCCTACACGATTTCTCTTGGAGGACTTGAAGGTTTATCGAGGATTCGGAGAAGACATCAACATTTGGAGATTCGACATCATCCATCTACTCAACCCCTACTAGTATGTCTTCAATTGGTGAAAATTTTTAATTAAAAACTATGTCTTGAGTGAGTAGTCCCATAGTAGTAGGATCCTTATGGATCCCTTAGTTTAGATTGTAATACAAAACATGCAATTTATTATTATGAATGAGGTTTTTGATTGAAAATTCCCATGCTTTATCTTCATGTTAATTTTATGCACACCAAGTGTTTGACGAAACGCATGAATGAGTATGAATTACTAAAACACCTAAGGATGGAATGAGAATTGAACTTAGGTTGTTTAGAAGATCAAGCATGTTTATTTTAGATAGCTTCTGTGCGCGAGAGTGATATTCACATTCTTTTAGGCTAAGTATAGTGCGGACTTGAGTTAACTATCAATAGACCGAGAGGTTGAGATTTGGAGACTTTTGTTCTACACGGTTCAATAGAGCGAGAATTTGAGAATTGTGTCCCTTAGGTATCATTCCCATTCTAGAGAAGGAGCGAGAGTTGATTCTAGAGTGCGTGATACTTTAGCTTAAAACTATCAATCAAATTACCTTATGCATGTATTGCTGTTTTGTGTTGCTAATCACATGACTTAAGGGTGAAGTAGGATTCCGACAACGTTTTCTTTATTGCTTTCTTTCAAAAACCAAATTCAATTTTGTTTTTAGTGTTCACTAGAGATGCCTCGCCTAGAGGAAAAGCCCCGGTTTTTATTTAGTAGACTCGCATTAAGCATTACTAGCTAGCTTTAAACTAATCTACGCTTTTCTCTTGGGTTCGACTCGAGGTCACTGATGGAGCGTATATATACGCTCCATTGAGTTGTTATTCCCATAGTTTTATTACATTTTGCTTGGGATCGATTACTCTTTTGTAGTGTTTTCATATCGCAGGCGTGTTCAATGTCGCATTTGATTTTATTGCATATTTGGAGTATTGTCACTCATTCATTCAAGATAAAGAAGAGCAAGGCCAAGAGCAGCTGAACCGAAGAAAACATTGGACATGAAGACACAACCAGTGTGTTTTGTATTTTGCTTGGGATCGATTACTCTTTTGTAGCTCAACCAGTGTCGGTTCAAGTAGATTTGGTTCGACCGGTTCAAGTCCCTAATTCTAACATGAAGACACATTGGACAAACACAATAAACATCAGACATTAGGAAGACATCTCGGAAAACTGTAGAGGCGGCCAAGAGAGAGATAGGAAGAGCAGCTGCTACTGCTCGTGGCGGTCGTCGTAGTTATTGTTCATCTATTTACTATTCAACGCGATGTTCATCTGTTACTGCTCGCCGACGGAAACACTATTCACACTGTTTTTCGTATTAGTTCAGTTTCGTGTTCTTAACTCATTGTAGTAGACTAAACTAAGTTTTTATTACATTCGATGGATGTTATGAGTAGCTAAACCTTTTTGTCAGATTGGGGTTTGCATTGCAACACTTGGTTTGAGATCAATGAACACTTGATTTGAGTTAGTGATTTATTGCCTTTATGTGAACTGAGTACTGTGATTATCAGTTTAGTGTAGCTTAACAGTGAAGCTAGGTTGATATCGATTGTATTATACTAGACTAAAACTACATTGTTAGCTAAACCTAGCGGTAGAACTAATTGGTGGAGTCAATCGAGTAACTATTGCACCTGTTCGAGAACTTAGCGGTTAAGAATAGGTAGAATATCGAAGTTGACATATCTTTAGCGAGATTGTTGGACTGGGGCAGTATGCATTAGTTTTAATATGTTGTTTGATCAATGATAACTAGTTGCAGTGTATTCCCTAAGCTGATTTCTTTCCGACTGATAAACACTCACCATAAACAACTGTTCTTCTCATTTCTCTGAACTATCATTAGAATTCTAGTACACTTGCGCTCTTTGGGTTTAACTCTGCTTACTGCTTACTAAGTGTTAACAAATAATTAAAAATACAAATTTGAGGCGCACAATGACGCACTGTCAGTTACTCGGATTATAAATATTGTTTCCGTACATGATTGGACTAGTATTCTTACTACCACAATTTCGACAACGTCACCTTTCCAAGTATTCTCCCTTTCAGTCCATTTCCAAATGTCACATTTTATTCCTTGCAACGTTAAATGTTAGTCAGGCAGGATTTGTTCATAGTCATAAGTCCAGAGCACCCATTGTCGAAATACCAACTTCCCTTCTTTTCAAATTTCGTTGTGTTGTAGAACACATGATTATGATAATCCATTTCTGATATGTTCTTCGGACAATTTTTTGGACATTATTTCAGTGGCCTCCAGTGTTTCTTGAGTACAGAACATGCCCTTTGAATGTGACCAGCTTGATTGCAGAAGTAACAACAACGTTTTCCCATCGAGTTCCAGCTAAGTGCTCCATGGATTGCTGAAGCATCCTCTTACTTTTTCTTCTTGGACTTTTTCTTCAGAACTTGTTTTTGCTATTCAGCAAGTGTCATCCTGCTTTGCAGCTTTGGCCCATGCTCTCTGTTATCATTGTTTTGACAAATGTGGTTACTCTAGTGCCATCCTCTCCAGTGTAGCCTAGACCTGTCCCACCTCCTTCATACTTTTGAGTTGCTAGCAAGCTATCCAAGTTGTTCAATCATGTGTTGAGCATCTTTGCTGTCTTTCTATACAGGAGCACTTCGTTCATTACTTTATTGTATTTCTTTTCTTGTTGATCAGCCTTCTCTTCCATTCTTGAGATAGCCCTCAGGAGTTCCTCCTTTTCGTTATTCAGTCTGTACAGTTTGATGATCAATCCCTTATTCAACGTCACTACTTCCAGACATTTATCAATCATTTGTGTGTAGTGTTGGGCTAGATACTCCCTTGTGCTTTGGTCACTGCTGTCATATTTGTAGTCTGGTCTTTTCTGTAATTTGTTTGAACTTTGCCTATTCAGTAAGTTGCCATAGTATTCAGCAACACACTCCCAGATTGCAATATGTATGTCAAGTGCCAAGCTCTGATACTAACTGAAATTTTGCTGCGCGCCTCATCTCGAGTTACAACTTTGGAGTTACAGTTTTTGCTGTAGCAATCTCTGTATATTTTTGCTAAAAATATTCTAAGGACGAATAGAAAAGTTACAAGAATTTGTTCACCCAGTTCGGCAACTTGCCTACATCTAGGAAGGATCACTCTCCGATCCTCAAGACTTCACTATCAGGGTTCAAAGTACAAAGGACTCTCACCTTTACTTCTCACCTAGTCAAAATCTTATGCTCAGTCTAACCCCTTAGACTAGCTAGCAGCCTGATCACACAGACTCTCTTCGTGCTACCTACACACTTCCAGTAATGAATAGCTACAGACTTAACACTTAGCCTACCGTATTACAATGGTAGCAGACGGAATGCTTCAGCACACTCTATCTCAGAGTTGCTATAAATTCTGTAGACAACTTCTCCAGCACTCTCTGCCAATCAGTCCGTCTCTCTCTGAGTTTCACCAACTTAGAATGTGCTCCCCCTTGATCAGTGCTCTACCTGAAAATATCAAGGAGAGACGATCGGGTCTTCAACAGCCTAAGATAGGTTCGTCCGCAGCTGTTCTCTGAAGCTTCGGTTTGATCCTTCAATGAGCCACGCTCCAGTTGAATGCTGTGGATCTTGATTAAACTGAGCGAGTTCTGATCACTTATGCACATCTCACACTCCTTCAGCCCTCAACTCTAAACTCAGGTTGTGAGTGTTTTCTGCTGTGGTTTCTTCCATTCTATCTCCGCTCTCTCAATGACACTACCTTTGCCGTGCTCTTATATCTTCGTGGATTGCTAGCGAAGGAAACCTCGTTGCCTTTTGATCCGTAGGGCGTCCCATCATTATCAGAATCTCCTCCTAGATTCTTGCAAGGTTGTTGAAGATTTCGTTTCCTAATTTGAACTTTAGGATCTTTATCGTTTAAGTTTTTCCTCTGCCTGAGTGATGACCTCTGCTGGACACTTGATGACATTTGCAAAGCTTCTTGAACCTCTGAGACAATGACAATACCTCTCTGGACTTCTTCCGACCATCTTCAAGCTTTCTCGATTTTTCTGCTTTAGCTTCAAATCTTCAAGGATTGCTGAAGCAGAATCTGTCTTGTGCTTTTTGCCCCGTTTGCCTCAGTTTTTGTAGTCCACAGAGTACTATAGCAGATCCTTGCGCTTGGTTGTTGTATCTCGCCCATTCTTCAGATTGTGCTCCAGCTTCAAATCTTCAAAAAGTACTAAAGCAGAATCTTGTGCAGTTTTGTCAAGGAATGCCATGCCTCAACACTTCATACTTTGGAAACGCCAGCAACCAATCCAAGTTGCTTCATCCCGTGTTGAGCATCTTTGCTGTCTTTCTGTACAAATTTACTTCTTCCATTACTTCATTGTACTTCTTCTCTTGTTGATCAACAATCTCCCGGATCACACTCTGTATGTCGAGTGATCAGCTCTGATACCATTTGAAATTTGACTGGGATGCTAATCTCGAGTTACAGCTTCTACTGTAGCACAGTCTATATCTTTCTACAAAAATTATTCTTGGGATGAATAAGAAAGACACCGCTAATTTGTTCACCCAGTTCGGAAACTTGCCTACGTATGGGGATGATCACTCTTCGATCCTCAAGACTTCACTATCACGGTTCAAAGTACAAAGGACTTTCACCTAGTTGAAATCTTTCGCTCAGTCTAATCCCCTGGACTAGCTAGCAGTCTAATCACACAAACTCTCTTTGTGCTACCTACCCGCTTCCAGTAATGAATAGGTACAGACCTGACACTTAGACTTAGCCTACTCTAATGCTCCAAATGCGCAATAAAGTTCCAAAGTTGTCTTGATACACCTGTGATGCGAAATACTACAAAGAAGTAATCTATCACACGCAAAAATATAATTAAATAATGGGAATAAACAACTCGATCGTATAAATATGCTCCATCAAACTACCCCACACTAACCTTTGTTCGTCCTCGAACAAGAAAAAATCAAGACTTGCAAATACTCAAATCACTCCTGTCATGCCAAAGACTAAACACGGAATTTATTCGAGATGTCTTTATTAATCAATTCATCAACATATGCTCACACTCATTCTTCACTAATGATTAGTAAGAAACCGCAATGATAGAAGTTACCTGTGAGGTAGGGATGAAATTTCAATGGATGAATGGGAGATAGTCCTCTTTAGACTCTTGACTCCGTTCTTTAGCTCGAGGTCATAGTCACACGTCTACGTTGAATTTGCTTTCTCTGGCACGTGATAGATCCAAATTATGAGGATCTCAACTATTTTTCTTCTTCTAGTACGACAGCTCTTGAAACTTCTTGTTTTGTTTGGTCCGAAGACTTCACTCAACTCGATTTCTTTTCTAATTTTTTCTTTCACATTTGTCTGAATTTTCTTTTCGAGCTTCGCTCTCCAATGTGAATTGGTTGTCCTTTACTCTTTGAACCGTTCCAATCATAGCCTTCGAATAACAACATATGAAGCGCGTTTGCTCTTTCTCATCATTATCCTTTCAGCGCGAGGCAGGATGGGGGTTACCCACCCATTTTCGATTACCAGGACTAGAGATAGGACGGTTGGTTTTCTCGTCCCACCATTGCATAAACGCTGCAAAGGTGGAGTGAAAGTCTCATTCCTTGTAACTCGGAATGCCAACCTCCACAAATCCAGCGCTACGCGACTAATCCCTTGAACCTTCGAATGTGTGTCAAGTCCCTCTAGAACATTTTCCATCAACTCTGAAATTCACAGCGCCTCTGAGTTGCAGATTGTGTACAAGCAGTTGCTATAGCACATTCTTGTACCGATGGATCTTTTGCAGCAAGACAAAACACTGAATAATGTTTTGTTCAACCAGTTCGGCCAACTGCCTACGTCTGGGGAGGACCTTGCAGTCCTCAATTCATTAGTTCTCAAGAGATTCTCGTGCAACACAGGCTCGACTCCATGACTCTCTATGCTACTCGATCTCAACTAGAAACTTTCACACGCAATCAAAACAACCTCTGATTTGTGTCTCACACACCTACACTTGTATCGATTCAGAATAGCTAACTAGCTATTCTAATTAACACGAAGTCTCCGTAGGTTTGCTATAGCACCCGCTGTAGCAACTAGCTAGTGCAGGTTCTGTGTGCTTCAATGATGCCATATACCTTAACAAACTCCATATTGTATAATATCTCAACTCAAAAGAACATATAACATCAAGTCACTAGCACCACAATATAGCAAAAATCATGCAAAGCATACACATTAAAACCTCATAGAATCAAACATCATCTCATAAAATTAGCATCTTCTTCGTACCATATAATAGCAGCATATAATCTCATCAAACCAGCATCATCGCAGCATATAATACTAAAAAAAGTGCTCTAACTACTATTAATGCATGCTAATAAAGGTACACGTGCTGACTCATCATACTACTAACTTACCCACCCCACACTTGAATCGAACCGTGTCCTCACGGTACAATCTAAACGTTGAGAAGGGTACTCATGCAAGATGAAATTATGCTTCGTTGCTGATAAGGAAATATAGCTTCTGCTTAAGCAATCTCTGTATCTTCTGCGGAACTACTCTACTGAAGAATAAGAAAGAGAAAGTGTGTTTGTTCACCCAGTTCGGCAACTTGCCTACGTCTGTTGATGATGCTCCGATCCTCAAGATTTCACTATTATAGTTTAAAGTACAAGGACTCACACCTCTACTTCTCACGTAGCCGAAATCTAATGCCTAGTCTACCCTTCTAGACTAGCTAGCAATCTGAACTCACAGATTCTCTTTGTGCAGCCTATACTCACACAGTAATAAATAGCTACGGACCTGACACACTCTTCACCAGAGTTGCTGTATCTTCTATCCACACCACTCCAAGCTCTCCTGCCAAGTAGTGGTGAGATCTTCAAACTCAGTCTCAGCTCCCCTCAATCAATAACTCCTTTTGTCACTTTTGGGAAGCTTTGAACACTGCCTCGTAGCCCGCGATAGTCCCTGTCCGCAGCTGATCACCGAGCTCTTACTGTTCCTTCAACGAGCAGCGCTCCAGTTGAACTCCGAATCAGTCCTGAATCAAACTCCTCGAGTTCTGACTCCCTCAACACACCACACTAGTCTTCAACTCCAAGAATAACCCCTGGTACCGTAGGTGATCTCTGTGCATACGCTTGTGTGTTCTCTAATGTTGTGCTGCTGCTCCGCCTTCCTTTTAAAGCACTCCAGCATGCCAAAAACGCCAAGGATCATTATCAGAATCTTCTCATAGATTCTAGCAAGTTTGTTGAAGATTCCTTTGCCAAATTTGAACTCTTGGATCTTTATCTTCTCAGACCACGTGCTGGCATTTGCTGCTCTTGATGATGTTTGCATAACTCAATGAGCTTCCTCGATGCTAGTCGTATCACACCGAAGCCTTACCATGCAATGCCAGAATTCTGCTCTAGCCCTGGATTATCACGGAGGGCTGAAGCAGACTTTGTCTCTTCAAACTTGTCTCTTGCCTAGTCTTCAAGTAGTGACTCAGCTTCAGATCTTCAGAGAGTGCTTCAGTGATCGCGCGTCGTTGTGCGCGTCAAATATAATCCTTCCTCTTCCACTAGTACAGCGGTTAAGTAAGGGTCGATCTCCACAGGGAGCAAGTAGTTCAGTTTTAGCCAGTGACCTACACTTATGAAATTGGGGGGTGAGTGATTGGTTTTGCGCGATGCGCGAGTAAACAGTCGTAAAACGCAGGAAATTGCACTAGACGTGCGCAGGCAGTAGAGATTAAGTACTATGACTATGAGAAGTATCGGCGCAGACAATCCTCTATGAGTGTATTCCTTATCATCGACTCTAAATGTCTATAGCTTGATTTGCTAATGTTAGTGTCCGATCAAGGCTCCTTAACATGTGCGCATGTTCCGATCAAAGTTCATGTGCTATTAATTCTTACACTAGACTAAACAACTACGAATCCGATCAAGGTAGTAATTGCCTAACCTAGCGCGTTACTCCTAGTTGGCACCGTCAGGCTATTCAACTAGTTTAACAAACAACAACAAGCAACAAGAGTAAGATTGCGGTTCAAGGCTTCCCCTACTCATGTAACAAGCTGCCAGTAATGTGCACAGAATTAATATAAGCAAGCAAGCTATGCATTAAGCGCAAGTCTCAAAGGAAATACTCATAGATTCATGCCCAACCGATACTAAGCGTTTAGCTAGACATGCTAGTGGTAAACATCATAGAAACAGTAAATAATAACTAGAGTGTCCAGGAAAACAATAGCAAACAGTGCGTACAGGTTGCAGTCTTGGCTGGCGCGGCCGGCTAGCGCAAATCCTCTCAACAAGCTCGTGTGTTTTCCAGTCCTGGCGCGCAGTGCCTCCTTGGTGTACGAATTGTGAATCCTAATAATTGTCTCTTAACCCTAGCCTCCTTCTCTTCTTTATATACTGCTCAGAGGCTCACTCTTGGCAACTTCCAAATCTGGTCGTGTCAGGATTTGGAAACACCACCATCTGCGCCTGGCGCACGGCATGTGCATAGCGCAATCGGTTCTGCCAATTTCTTCTGTTTGCGCCGCTAGCTCCGCAGGCTGTGTGATGCGCGTCCTAAACGCTGCCTGTTAGGGCGTATCCGCCTTAGGCCCTTGTTTCGCCCTGCAATACAAAAACACTGGAAACCAGTAATCTTGTACATAAAATAATGCAAACAAGCATAGGGTTATGATCTAAATAATGCGTATAAATAGGCTCTATCAAACCCCCCACACTTGCCCCTTGTTCGTCCTCGAACAAGCACTCAAGCACGGATACTATTACCTCTCTGGAGTCTAGCGCACAGTCTTGCACTCTGGCGTGATCTGTACTACTGAGCACCTTGCGCTGCACTTCCTCCTGCGCACAACTGCTGTTGTTTCCTTCAATAAAACTAAGCTACACTATAAAGCTCAAAAAAAACGTGAAATGTAAGTGTAACGCTCCCCCCCCCCACACTTAAACAGAGACTTGTCCCCACGACTCAAGCTCAAGCGCACGGAGGATGCGCACACGCATGCAAGCGAAAATGAAGAACATAAAAATGAAGAACAGATAGTCAAAGCAGCGCAAATATAGCATAGGGGCACAAAGTATGTAGCACAAGAGTTCAGCACACAAGTTGAGCAACAGAATATCAAAATAAAGTTCAGCATATAAAGGAAAATGGACACCACCCGAAAGAAATAATGCGCTCCCCCCCCCCCGCAGCTCGAGAGGTCATCTGAGCTGGACGCAGCCGCTGAACTATGCGCCTCCTCCTCTGAAGAATCCGTCATATATTCGGAGCTGGAGGAAGGCGGTACAACTGATAGGGCGACAGGCTGCGCCTCGCCGTCATCCTCTGAAACGCGGTCCCATAGCGATTCTGAGCTGGTGCTAATGATGGGTTCGGCTATAGGGGACCTTGGAATGGACGGCTGGGCAGGGGAAGGTGCGGGTACTTGGTCTGGGTCGGGGGTGGGTTCTGCTGGTGCTGGTGCTGCTGGTGCTGGGGCTGATGGTGCAGGTACTGACTCTGTGGTTGGCGCTGGGGCTGGTGCTGGTACTGGTGAGGGTGCTGCTGGATATTCTGGGGGCTGAGTAGGAGGGCTGGCTGGCTGATGCGGCTCACTGGGGGACCCTGGAGGTGGCCGGTGCAGGCTGAGGAGAGGGGGAATCGCGTCTCCAAATCTCCACCCTGAAGGTGGGCTCATGCTTAAGTCTGCCCCCTCTGGCGCTAAATATTGGAGCACACGCATGACATTGAACATCATGCGCTGCTCTGCTGATGCTTCCTCAAACGCCTCCTCAGCCTCGGTCCTTGGGCGCTTTCTGCGTGCACGAGGGGGAGAATCCTCGATGGAAATGGTAACTGGCTCCCCTTGTGGTGCACGGGCCCTCTGGTGCGCTCCAGTCTGCGCGCGGGTCCTCGCGCGCCTGACTGGAGGCACAATTGGCTCTGGGGCCTCGTCCTCCTCCATCTCCTGCGCGGCCTCTGCTGCCTGCGCACTGCTCTCTGCCCTTGGCCTTGGCACTCTGGCCGGCTGCAGGCGGTAGCACCATTCCAATGAGCCATCTTCCCTCACAGCTACCGCCCTGATCTGCAGCATGTGGGCGCGGTCCAGAGGGACAGCCGGCACCATAGTGTGCTCTGGCACCTCGGGCTCTCCATGTAATGCCCGCAGCAGGTGCGTAATAATACCTTCGCAAGTCAGCGGTCCCCTTGTGCTGACCCGGCTCCAGTGGACCACCATGTTCGAAACAAATAGCACCCTCCTTGCGTAATACAGCCCCTTTAAGATGTCCAAGTCCAGGAGGTTGATCTTGGGCGCACCATTAAATCGCCCGATGACTGCATAAGCGACCAGGCGCCATAGGTAGAACATCCACGGGTCACGCAGCTCTCGTCCCCTGCTGCGCCCCGCGGCAAAGACTGGCCCGGTCGCCATCTCGCGCCAAGCCTCCTGGTTGGTGTGCGTGTCCATGTCTTCCTCGCGCACCTTCGCGCACCTCAGTGTGCGCTTCACCTTAGCTGAGGCAATGTACCAAACGCCCCTATGTCGGTACCTGATCTCCTGGTTGCCCGCCTCCAGCGACGCTAAAAACTCGCACGTATCCTCCTTGTCTGATGCGCTGTTGAGTTCCAACAGCGCCTCCCAGCCTGCTAACGCCAACCTCTCCACAACGAGGTCCTCCAGTCCGACCTCGCGCAGGAAGTCCCTGCTAACGTACGGAGTCCCGTACATGTCCTGCCTCAGAAATGCGGTGTACTTGCTGGCGAAAATAGCTGGGGTCTCTTGGTCCGCGGCAGGCTGCATTGTGGCTGGGGTGCTCGGGTCAACGCTGGTCAACACTCCTCAAACACTTCCAAAAATCCAAACTCCTCCAAATGCACTGAAACTTTCACCAAAGGAGCGCCTACTGCCCGCCTACAAAACCCTCTAAACACCACTCTAATCGGCGCACTCTAACCTGGTGCGATTTCAAAACCCTAGAACACTCCTCCGTACAAAACCCTACTGGAATCGTGCTCAGATCTGGAGGAAAGGTTACCTGGGGGTAGTGCGGCCGTGTGGTCCTTGAATCTCTCTACACTGAAGCTGGGATGAGTGCCGGACAGCGGGTGGAGGTGTGAAGGCGGGAGCTGCTGGTAACGGTCGAGTGTAAAAGTGCTGAAAATTTCTAAGTCCTGCCCTTATATACCCCTCTGACCGGCGCAGCTGTCCTGCGCACTGTGGTGCGTACGGACTTGCGCACTGCTGCTCGACTAAAAACTACAAGTCCTAAAATAACTAAAGACACTAGAAAAACTAAAAGAAAGACATGTAAAAGTAAAACGAGTCGGGTTACCTCCCGACAAGTGCCTTTGTTTAACGTCGTTGGCTCGACTGTACCTCGTTACGTGCCCAAATGTGTGCCAGCGACTTCCCCGACTCTTGCTCCTGAGTGATCCTGCGCTTGTGCATGGGTTGTGCTCTGCTTGGTCCTGCGCAAAGGGTGAGAAGGGTAGTCAACATGGATAGTATGTGAGAAGTCTGCAGTAACGAGGGTAGATGAAGAGGAAGAAGAAATGTGAGCAATAGTTTCCAGTTCTCCCTCTGGTGCATCTGGTGGTGCCTCTGGCGCAGCAGCTGGCGCATCTGTTATCTCTGGCTCTGCCAACTCAATGTCGCGCACTATGTCGTCCCAAGGTTCTCCTAGATACCGTTTGACTCTCTGCCCATTGACCTGAAAACGATGCCGGTGCTCGTTTTCTAATTCGATTGTTCCATAGGGAAAAACCTTGGTGACTGTGTACGGTCCCGTCCATTTGCTGCGCAGCTTTCCAGGCATGAGCTTCAGGCGTGATGAGAATAATAATACCTGGTCTCCTGGCTCAAAAGTGCGTCTGAGGATATGCTTGTCATGAAATGCAGTTGTCCGCTCCTTGTAATCGCGCAGTCCCTCATAGGCATCCAGGCGCAGCTCTTCTAATTCACTCAGCTCAAACGCGCGCTCCTTGCCAGCCTCGTCCAGGTTCAGGTTGCAAATGCGTAAGGCCCAATATGATTTGTGCTCTAGCTCTACTGGCAGGTGGCATGCTTTTCCGTAGACCAACCAAAACGGTGAAGTCCCGATTGGTGTCTTATGCGCAGTGCGGTATGCCCACAGCGCATCGTCCAAGCGCTGACTCCAATCCTTGCGAGATGGTCTCACAGTCTTCTCCAGGATGCGCTTGATCTCTCTGTTGGAGACCTCGGCCTGTCCATTTGTCTGAGGATGATAAGCGGTGGACGTCTTGTGGCGCACTCCGTAATGCTTGAAAACTTGCGCCACGATCTTGTTGCAAAAGTGCGTCCCCTGGTCGCTGATGATTGCTTTAGGCACCCCGTACCTGCAAAAGATGTTAGTTTTCAGAAACTCAGCGACCGTCTTACCATCATCCTTCCGTGTGGCCTTAGCTTCGACCCATTTGGAGACATAATCCACCGCGACCAATATGTGTTCATAGCCGGCAGACGGGGGAAATGGCCCCATGAAGTCGATTCCCCATATATCAAACACTTCATCTACTAGGATTGGCGTCTGCGGCATCTCGTTCCGCGCTGATATGCCTCCTGTGCGCTGGCACCTGTCACAATTCCTGCAATAGTCATATGCGTCTCTAAACAGGTGCGGCCAATAAAATCCGCAATCCAAGACCTTCCTCCTGGTGCGCTTGGGACCAAAGTGTCCTCCACATGCGTGCGCATGACAAAACATCAAAACAGAGTTAAATTCATGGTCAGGCACGCAGCGCCTCAATATCTGATCAGGTCCTATTCTAAGCATATAAGGATCATCCCAAAGATAATGCTTGGACTCATGTTTCAATCTCATGCACTGGGTTTTGTTGAAATGCGGAGGAAACGTACCTGTGACCAGGTAATTCGCTATGTGCACATACTATGGTACCTTACCTGTCAGCGCCATCAGATGCTCGTCAGGAAATGTCTCCGTGATCTGCCCTGGCTCCTCCTCCTTCACGATCCTGCTCAGGTGGTCCGCAACTGTGTTCTCTGTGCCCTTCTTATCCTTGATCTCCAGGTCGAATTCCTGAAGTAGGAGCACCCAGCGCATCAGGCGCGGCTTAGTTTTCTTCTTGGACATTAGGTAGCGGATGGCTGCGTGGTCTGTGTATATGATGACCCTGGCGCCTAGAACATATGCACGGAACTTCTCTAGCGCAAACACAATTGCCAGAAGCTCCTTCTCCGTGGTGGTGTAGTTCCTCTGCGCAGCGTCCAGTGTGCGCGATGCATAATAGATGGCGTGCGGTTTCTTGTCCACTCGCTGCCCCAGAACTGCACCTATTGCATAATCACTTGCGTCGCACATCAGTTCAAATGGCAGGTTCCAGTCTGGTGCGCGAATCACTGGCGCACTGGTCAGTGCTTCCTTCAGCTTATCAAACGCGGCCCTGCACTCATCAGTAAAATCGAAGCACACATCTTTTTGCAAGAGGTTAGACAGGGGAATACAAATTTTAGAGAAGTCTTTGATAAAACGCATGTAAAACCCAGCGTGCCCGAGGAATGACTTCACGTCGCGCACGCTAGTGGCATAAGGTAGATTAGAAATAAGGTCTATCTTAGCCTTGTCTACCTTGATCCCCTCCTCTGAGATGATGTGTCCTAGCACTACACCATGCGTTACCATGAAATGGCATTTTTCATAATTAAGTACTAGGTTCTTAGAAATGCAGCGCGCTAAGACCTTGTCTAGATGAGTTAAGCACGCATCAAAGGTATCTCCATCTACAGTAAAATCATCCATGAACACTTCTATGCATATACCAATCATATCAGAGAAAATGCTCATGACAAGGCGTTGGAACGTACCTGGCGCGTTGCACAGCCCAAATGACATGCGCCGAAACGCAAATGTACCGAACGGGCAGGTGAACGTGGTCTTCTCCTGATCCTCCACAGCTATGGGTATCTGATTGTACCCTGAATATCCGTCCAAGAAACAAAAATAGGGCTTACCTGCTAATCGATCCAGCATCTGATCCATGAAGGGTAGCGGGAAATGGTCCTTGCGCGTGACTGCGTTAAGCTTCCTGTAGTCGATGCACATGCGCCATCCAGTCTGAATGCGCTTGGGAACTAGCTTGCCCTGCGCATTCTCCTCCACTGTGATTCCTCCCTTCTTAGGCACAACGTGCACTGGACTGACCCATTTGCTGTCCGAGATGGGGTAAATGACTCCTGCGTCAAGCAACTTTAAGATCTCCTTCTGCACTACCTCCATCATATTTGGGTTCAATCTGCGCTGAGCCTCCCTGGATGGTTTGGCACCATCTTCCAACAGAATTCTATGCATGCATACGTCTGGGCTCACTCCACGCAGATCTGCCAGTGTCCATCCTATAGCGCGCTGATTCCTGCGCAGCACCTGCTGTAAACGCACTTCCTGCTCCTCTTATAATCCTTTCTTTATGATCACTGGCAGGGTGTCCTCATTTCCCAAGAAAATGTATTTAAGGTGCTCTGGAAGTTGCTTCAGTTCGACCTTGGGTGCCTGTTCAATGGAGGGCAAGATTTTATTGGTAGTGCAAATATGAACTATATCGTGTACCTGTTTGAGTTCTGGTTCAGCAATGCTCAGCTCCTCGTCTTCCTGCTCCTCCAACTCTGCCTGTGCCAGTGGCTCTGGTTCTATTGCTGCGCTTGCACATTGCGCATCTGAGACTAAATCGTCAATGTTGTCCATCGCGTGCACTGTGGCGTCCTCGTGTGGGTGCTGCATCCCCTTGAATATATTGAAATGGATCTCTTCGCCATCTACCTCCATGGAGAGTGTGCCTCCACACGTCTATCTTCGTGCGTGCGGTCATCAGGAAAGGTCTGCCCAGTAGGATCTGCGCACTGCTGGTGCTTGATTCACCCTCCATTTTCAGCACATAAAAATCTGCTGGGAACACCAGCTCTCCTACTCGCACAAGAACATCCTCTATCATGCCTGCAGGTTGTTTGCAAGACCGATCTGCTAGCTGAATTGTGAGACCTGCAGGCTTTAGTGGTCCAAGGCGCAATGTCGCATATAGGGAATAAGGTAACAAATTGATAGATGCGCCTAAATCAATCATGCAATTGCTCATTGTGGTCTTACCTAAAGTGCAAGGGATAGTGAACGTACCTGGGTCTCGGCACTTAGGTGGTACCTTATGTTGCACGATCGCTGAGGCCTGCGCATTGAGCATTACCAGTGAGCATTCGCCTTTCCTTCGCTTATTTGTGCACAGCTCCTTTAAAAACTTGGCGTACTTGGGAATCTGCCGAACTGCTTCAATAAGGGGAATGTTGATTTCCACCTTGCTGAATAACTCGTATAGCTCTTTGTCCAGCGCTTCCTTTCTAGCCGTTGGTGCCTGCACAGGAAAAGGTGCAGGTATATTAGTACGTTTCGTGCCCTTGTCATTTATTTGTGTTATACCTGGCGCTTCGCCCTGCTGGCTTGTGACTGGCACTTCTGGTTGCGCATCTTTCTCTGGTTGCGCATTCTGTTCTGCTGGATCCGGGACTTGCGCAGCTGGTTGCGCGGGCGCCCTCGCGGTCTGCTCTGCTCCTATTGTGCGCCCAGTCCTCAGTGTTACTGCATTGACTCCTCCTTTGGGGTTCTGAATCACTTGCGAAGGCAGGTTGCCATCGCTCTTTTTTAGCTCATATACCGTGGTAGCGATCTGTGATAGCTGCTTTTCAATGGACTCGAACCTCTTGTCATACTTCTCGTCATTTTTGCGCACTGTGTCTGCTAGCTGCCCCACAATATCTTCCAAAGATCGCCTCGGTTGCTGGTTGTTATGCGCTGGTGAGTCAGGGCGGCGATGCGGTGGATTGTAGGGCGCAGCTTGTTGCGTCTACTGTGGCGTGCGCTGATCTGTGGACTGCCTCTGGAAATTGTTCTCCTCCTTCCATCTGAATCCATTTGCTGCCAGTCCAAAGCGCGGCTGATTCTGCCTCGGTGGCCCTCTGTTGTCCCATCCTCCGAGAACATTGACATCTCCAGATTCCTCAAATAGTGTGGGACATTCATCAGTCTTGTGTTCGGTTGACCTGCAGAATTCACATACCTTTGGCGCAACTGGTTGTGCGCTTTGCGCACTCATCAATTTTTGCAGCATGGCCTTCATTTCCTTGATCTCAGCGCTTGTTTCTACCTGATGCACAGAACGAGCACGACTATTTTCAAGTGTTAGCTGATGTCGTACCTGACCAGCAGAGTCTTCTATCAGCTGCCACGCGTCTTTTGGGTACATGTTGCAAATGTTGTCTCCTGCGCATGCGTTCAATAATCTCAGCTCCATGGGCAGCAATCCATTTAGGAAGTTCTCTATCAGCACATTCTGGGGTAGGCCATGATTGTAGCAGTTGGCCTCTAGCTCCCTGAAACGCTCGTAATACTCTGACAGTGACTCTCCTGCGCTCTGCCTTGGCGCGGCCAGTTCCCTCCTGAGTAGCTCGATCTTTGCTGCGGGATAGAATTTATCCAGGAACTTCTTCTGCAGCTGCTCCCATGTGTGAATTGATCCGGCTGGTAAGTTCATCAACCAATGTCTGGCTGTGTCACACAATGAAAATGGGAATGCCTTCATCTTCAGCGCCTCATCGCTCTCCCCTTCGGTCTTCATGTTCTCGCATATGACTAGGAACTCTCGCACATGCTTGACTGGATTTTCATTGTTCATCCCGTGGAACTTGGGCATGTGATGGATGAGCGAGCTCCTTAGCTCAAAATGACCGTCTGGTGGAAGCACGATGCACCATGGCTGGTTAACAGTGATAGGGGCTGACATCTCGCGCACTGTTCTGCGTCGCGCAGCTTGTCGCGCGGGTGGCGCATTGTACAATTCACCGGCCATCCTTGCTTCAACCTCGCGCTGCACTTCCTCTCTAAACAGGGCTGCGCGGTTATGTGCTCTTGCTTCTTCCGGGGTTCTGTCCCCCAAGTTGTCTCCTACGACACTGTTATCCTCCATAACCTGCTCTAAATCTCAAAGAAACTGAAATTAAAAGATAACTAATGCTGCTGCGTCTGTCAGTGCGCAACTAGAATCTGCGCAGCGCAACTGTTTCAAGGTTGCGCAGGCTAATGGTGATTGCGCGCTGTCAGAAACAACAACGAGAAAACAAAACAAACTGAAATAACTAGTTACTAAAAGGGAAAAATGTAAACTATCTAGAACTTAGCTGTGTTGCTCCCCGGCAACGGCGCCAAAATTTGATCGCGCGTCGTTGTGCGCGTCAAATATAATCCTTCCTCTTCCACTAGTACAGCGGTTAAGTAAGGGTCGATCTCCACAGGGAGCAAGTAGTTCAGTTTTAGCCAGTGACCTACACTTATGAAATTGGGGGGGGTGAGTGATTGGTTTTGCGCGATGCGCGAGTAAACAGTCGTAAAACGCAGGAAATTGCACTAGACGTGCGCAGGCAGTAGAGATTAAGTACTATGACTATGAGAAGTATCGGCGCAGACAATCCTCTATGAGTGTATTCCTTATCATCGACTCTAAATGTCTATAGCTTGATTTGCTAATGTTAGTGTCCGATCAAGGCTCCCTAACATGTGCGCATGTTCCGATCAAAGTTCATGTGCTATTAATTCTTACACTAGACTAAACAACTACGAATCCGATCAAGGTAGTAATTGCCTAACCTAGCGCGTTACTCCTAGTTGGCACCGTCAGGCTATTCAACTAGTTTAACAAACAACAACAAGCAACAAGAGTAAGATTGCGGTTCAAGGCTTCCCCTACTCATGTAACAAGCTGCCAGTAATGTGCACAGAATTAATATAAGCAAGCAAGCTATGCATTAAGCGCAAGTCTCAAAGGAAATACTCATAGATTCATGCCCAACCGATACTAAGCGTTTAGCTAGACATGCTAGTGGTAAACATCATAGAAACAGTAAATAATAACTAGAGTGTCCAGGAAAACAATAGCAAACAGTGCGTGCAGGTTGCAGTCTTGGCTGGCGCGGTCGGCTAGCGCAAATCCTCTCAACAAGCTCGTGTGTTTTCCAGTCCTGGCGCGCAGTGCCTCCTTGGTGTACGAATTGTGAATCCTAATAATTGTCTCTTAACCCTAGCCTCCTTCTCTTCTTTATATACTGCTCAGAGGCTCACTCTTGGCAACTTCCAAATCTGGTCGTGTCAGGATTTGGAAACACCACCATCTGCGCCTGGCGCACGGCATGTGCATAGCGCAATCGGTTAGCGCACCGAGGTCGATTCTGCCAATTTCTTCTGTTTGCGCCGCTAGCTCCGCAGGCTGTGTGATGCGCGTCCTAAACGCTGCCTGTTAGGGCGTATCCGCCTTAGGCCCTTGTTTCGCCCTGAAATACAAAAACACTGGAAACCAGTAATCTTGTACATAAAATAATGCAAACAAGCATAGGGTTATGATCTAAATAATGCGTATAAATAGGCTCTATCATTCAGCAGTCTATCTCACTTTGTTGTTGTTGTTTTGTCAGTCTTCAGATTGTGTTCCAGCCACCAAACTTCAGGGAGTGCTTCAGCAGTCTCTTGAGCAATTTTGTCAAGGATGTCATATCCTCAACATAAGATTCAAAATAAACCTAACTATGCTCGGGCTGCCTCCCGAGGAGCTGACAGCGCGTCGTCGTGCGCCTCAAATTAGAATTTGTAACTTCTGTAACACACTAGCAAGCGGTAAGCAGGGTCGAACCCAAAGAGAGCAAATGAGTCGGAGTTCAATGAGAGTCACAGAAAAAGGAACGCAACTGAGGAAATTAATTCAAAGAAAATCAGTTCGGGGAATACAATGCAACTAGTTATCACCGATCGAATACATGAGTAAGCTAGTGAATTCTGCCTTAGTCCAACATTCCCGCTAAAGATATGTCGACAATCAAATTCTACCTATTCTTAACCGCTAGGCCTTCGAACAAGTTCAATAGTTACTCGACTAATACTACAAATTGGTTCTACCGCTAGGTTTTCCCCAACAATGCAATCAAGTCAAGTGTAACGCAATTGATATCAATCTAGCTCACCGCTAAGCTGCACTAAATTGTCAATCAAAGCATTCGATTTCATTCATACAAGGGCAGCAATCCATAGCTCAAATCATGTACTCATTGACCTCAAACCATTGTTGCACTATAAATCCCCAAACTGAAATATTGATTTAGCTACTCATAATATCCATGAATACAATAGAAACTAGGTTCATCACACTACAATACACAAACTGAGCTCAAACAAGTCCGGCCGTGAACAGTGTTCCGGCGGCCGTGAATAGTAACAGTGAATAGTGAATGTGAACAGTGAATAGTAAAATGTGAACAGTAACCGGCCGTGAACAGTGTTTCCGGCGACTTTTCCAGCAGCTTCGCTCCAGCTCCTCCACTGCCGTGAACAGTGCCGTCCCGTGAATAGTGCTGTCCAGAAATGTCCACTTCAAGAGAGATAATTCCTTTCCCAATTTGTCCATGTCTTAGGTTTAGGGTTTTTTGGGTTGAACCACCTTGATTGAACCACATGTGCTTGAACCAAATCTGATTTCCAATTGAACCAGCAGAGTTGACTGCTGTTGACTTTTTGATCTTGAGTGAGTGCTTCAAATACGCGATAAAATTCGATGCGATCTTGAACACACCTGCGATACGAAAACACTACAAAAGAGTAATCGATTCACGCAAAATGTAATAAAACTATGGGAATAAATAACTCAATGGAGCGTATAAATACGCTCCATCAAACTACCCCACACTTATTCTTGTTCGTCCCCGAACAACAACAAGACACGCAAGCACTCAAATCATTCCTATCATGCCATGATATAAACATTGAAACTACTCGAGAAGTCATCCCTAATCAGTCAATCAATACGTGCTTACAATCATTCTCAAATAGTGATCAACAAGAACTAGAATGATACATGTTACCTTTAAGCTTGAGATGGGATTTAATGGATGACTAGGAGTTAGTCCTTTTTAGACTCCTAACTTCACTCTTTGGTTCAACTTCATAGCCACGCGCATACAACTGAATTTGCTTTCTTTGGCACGTGATGAATCCGAGTTATGAGAGGATCAACCTTTTTCTTTTCCTGTAGGACATATCTCTTGCTTTTGGACTTTGCTCTTTTTCGATTGCTTTTCTTTCACTTCTTGTAAATCTGATTTTTTTTCTTTTTCGAGCTTCTAATGTGAAATGTTTGCTTCTTGTCCTTTTTGAGCTTTGCTCTCCAATTTGAACCGTTCCAATCATAGCCTTCGAATGGCAGCATAAGGAACGCGTCCCGCTCTTTCTCATCCTTGCCCTTTCAGCGCGAGGCAAGATAGGGGTTACCCACCCATTCCCGGTTACTCGGACTAGAGATAGGACGGTTTGTTTTCCCGTCCCACCACTGCATAACACTGCAATGATGGAGTCAATATCACCCCTCATAACTCGAAGCACCAACCTCCACAAATACAGTGCGCTACGCGACTAATCCTTTGAACCTCCAAATGAATGTTAAGTCCCTCTAGGACATTTCTATCAACTCCACATCCTGAAATATCTCAGCTCAAAAGAACATATAACATTAAAGCGCAAGCATCACAATATTTTGGAATTCATGGAAAGCATACATATCAAAACTTCAAAGAGAGGGCATCATCTCATAAAATCAGCATTTATATCACAGCACAATGCATCATCTCATTAATCCAGCAGCAACTCAGTAGCATGATCCTCATAAACATGGCAGCAAATGCTCACAAACTCAGCAACTCATAAAAAAAAAAACTAACGTGCTCTACTACTAACTAATGCAAGCTAACAAAGGCACACAAGATGAACGTAGCGCGCATACTAACTTCCCACCCCACACTTGAATCAAACCGTGTCCTCATGGTATAAGCTAGGGACGGAAAGGAAGCTCATGCAAGATACACACAAGAATTAAACAACTAACATGGCTAAAAAAAAAGTCAGAGAAAATTGCGCCCCAAGAAGACATTAGCCCACGCGCCCCAAGAAGACATTAAGTTGCTAGAGTGTGAAGCCAGCGCGCGGAATAATGTTGCCTGGAGGAGCGTGACTCACTGAGATGGAAAACACCAAAAGTTGCTATTCAAACACTCTAATGACTTCTAACATGCAAGACTCTCTTAAACACTAAATAGACTCACACTAAAACTCTAAAATTAAGCACCGGGTTGCCTCCCGAAAGCGCCTTGGTTTAACGTCTTTGGCTCGACGATACCTCCCATTTCAAGCACATGCCGGTTCGGCCAAATGGAACTCCTCATCATGTGGGATATCGGGTGGAACATCAAGTGGAATATCAGGTGGAATGGTAGGCTTCAGGTGCTCCGTCAAGGGCTTTAATTGAATATCCGAGGGCTGCACAACAGATGGGGCGAGGACAGTTTTATTACACAATTTGATGGCATTGATATCATACCTAGGGATGTCATGGATTAATTGCCCATCAGCAATCTCTTTCGTGTTCAGCCCCTCTTTGGTGTCTAGCTCCGATATGTCCTCCCCACATCGTGCGAGTGTAGCATCTTCGATGGTGTCCAAGGCTTGTATCCCCGGCAACGGCGCCAAAATTTGACAGCGCGTCGTCGTGCGCCTCAAATTAGAATTTGTAACTCCTGTAACACACTAGCAAGCGGTAAGCAGGGTCGAACCCAAAGAGAGCAAATGAGTCGGAGTTCAATGAGAGTCACAGAAAAAGGAACGCAACTGAGGAAATCAATTCAAAGAAAATCAGTTCGGGGAATACAATGCAACTAGTTATCACCGATCGAATACATGAGTAAGCTAGTGAATTCTGCCTTAGTCCAACATTTGATCGATGAATGGAAGGGGAAAATGATCCTTGCGTGTGGCTGCATTAAGTTGTCTATAATCAATACACATCCGCCAGCCATTCTGCACTCTCTTGGGCACCAGCTCTCCCTTGTCATTCATCTCTACCGTCATCCCGGTTTTCTTGGGCACTACATGCACCGGGCTTACCCATTGACTGTCCGAAATTGGGTAGATTATACCTGCATCAAGGAGCTTTTGCACTTCTTTTTGGACAACCTCCATCATGATCGGATTCAAACGCCTTTGAGGTTGTCTCACTGGTTTCGCTCCCTCGTCTAGCAGGATTCGATGCATGCAAATTGCTGGGTTGATTCCTCGAATGTCAGCCAAAGTCCAACCTATGGCTGTTTTGCGCTCCTTTAGCACGCGCGCCAATTTGATCTCTTGATCGCTTTCTAGCCCACTCTTAATGATGACTGGCAGCGTCTCACCATCTCCTAGAAAAATATACTTCAAGTGCTCCGGTAGAGGTTTCAATTGAATCTCAGGGGCCTGCACAATAGATGGGACAAGTTTTGTTTCGCTGCACAATTTAATCGCATTAACCTCATACCTGACAACATCATGGGTGCACTGCCCATCACCAATTTCTTCAATGTTCAGCTCTGATATATCCTCTCCATATCTCATCAATGTTGCATCCTCAATAATATCCAAGGCATGTGTTCCTGCAAGGTCAGGTGGGAATCGCATAGAGTGATAAATATTGAATTTGATTACCTCCCCGTCTACCTCCATAGAAAGATCACCCGTATGTGTATCAATCTTTGTTCGTGCAGTCACCATAAAGGGTCTCCCTAGTAAGACTTGAGAGGCATCTACCTCACCTTCCATCTTCATCACATAGAAATCTGCAACCAATGAAAGTGTTCCTACCTGCACTAGCACATCAACAACAAGACCCTCTGGCTTTGTGCACGATCTATTAGCCATTTGAATTGTAAAATCAGTGGGTCTAAGAGGACCGATACGCAATGTTTCATACAAGGAATAAGGCAAGATATTAATCGAGGCACCCAAATCCAACATGCAATTATCCACTTGAACATCATTAATTATGCATGGAATTGTAAAGATACCTGGGTCCTTACATTTCGGTGCTACCTTGGATGGAAGAATGGCCGATATGTTGGGGTTGAGATTTACTTGCTCAAGACCTCCTCGTCGAGTAGTGCACAAATCCTTAACAAACTTAGCATACTTGGGAATGTGCTTGATTGCATCGAGGAGTGGGACTGTGACTTCCATCTTGCTGAATAGCTCTAGCAGCTCTTGATCCATTGCTGGGCTCTTCTTTGTTTTGGATATCTGCATAGGAAATGGAAGGGGAGGGTCAGTTTGATGAAAATCAGAATTTGAGGCAGAATGTTCCGCGCCAGATGAAGACATTATTGGCGCGCCAGATGAAGACATTAAGGGTCCGCGCGCCGTGCTAATGTTCTCTTGGGGCGCGGTAAACTCTGTTTCGGTTTCTTGTCTCGCCTCTTCTACAATTTTCCTCCCACTTATCAAAGTGACTGCACAAACATTTCCTTTTGGATTGGGAATTGTTTGTGAGGGAAGCTTTCCTTTGTCCTTGTCATTCTTCAATTCAGACACGGTAGCCGCCAGTTGGGACATTTGCTTAGATAACTCAGCTATGGTGCTATCGGTCTTGGCTTGATTATTTTGCATAGTCATCGCCATCTCTTTAACAACTTCCTCTAATGACTTCCCTTGATTTGCATTGCTTGGGCCAGCTTGGTTGTAGTTGCGCTTTTGTTGTTGCCCATAAGAATTCCCATTTCCACTTCCATTGTATCTCTCTTGTTGGTGAAATGGTGGGCGGTAGGCTTGTCCTTGTCCTTGGTTCTGATTCTGATTTTGTCCTTGATTGAATCCTCCTTCATTTCTCCAACTGAAACCGTTGGCTGCAAGTCAGAATTGCCTTGGTGCTTGCCTATTGTTGAATTGCTGGAATCCTCCCATAGCATTGACATCAGCGCCCTCTTCCTCATGTAGGCTAGGGCATTCATCTGTCTTGTGGCTCGCAGCGCCACAAAGTCCACAAACTTTAACTTCACTGACTTGGCCAACCATAAGCTTCTGCACCATTTGCTTAAGCTCCTTGATTTCAGTTGCCATTTGATTTGAATTGGAATCCATTTGGGAGACATTCCTTGCTCGGCTTGTATCATCTCTTCTACCGGAATCATCTCTAAATCTGGCACTCTCGGCATTCTCATTGATAAGCTCTCGCACCTCAGCAGGTGTTAGATTCAAAACCGTGCCCCCGGCTACTGCATCCAAGAGCATCCTCTCCAATGGTCTCAATCCATCCAATAAGTACTCCACAAGCATTTCTTCTCTCATACTCAAATTACAACAGCTTTGTTCTAAGGCATTGAATCTCCCCAAATAATCATACATTGACTCACTTGGACCTTGTTTAATGTTGGAAAGCTCTCTTCTTACTTGGGCAGCCCTAGCAGGAGGATAATATTTATCGAGAAACTTCCTTTGCATTTGCTCCCAAGTTCGAATGCTTCCTGAAGGCAAAGATAAAAACCAAGTTTTTGCAAGGTCAGTTAAACTGAAGGGAAACACTTTTAACTTAAACCTCTCTTCCGGAGCAGCATATGGTTTGAGAGTCCGACATATCCCGTTGAATTCTTGTAGATGCCTAGATGCTACTTCTCCTGGCAGCCCTCCAAACTTTGGGAGATGATGGACCACTGCTGTCTTCACTTCAAAGTCATCCTCATCTTGATCAGTGTTAATACACCATGGTTCATTGTTGAATGTTGGGGCTGAAAGCTCCCTAAGTGTAGGTGGTCTCATCCTTCCACGTGCATATTGCTGAGGATGAGGTTGAGGTGGATAATGTTGCTGTTGTTGAGGAGGAGCTGCATATTGTTGTTGAGGAGGGGGTGGATATGCATAATCATCTTGGTCTTCCCTCCTCTCTTCTCTATTGTAACGAGCTGCCCTTTGCCTTTGATTAAAGACTCTCTCCGGCTCATCATAAAAAGGGGGAGCAATTGGATTGTTGTTGTTGTTTTGATCAGGTTCATGATCACCATGGACACTTCCTGCATGAGACATACTAGAAAGCCAAGTAAAATGCAAAGGTAGACTACCAAACAACTCAAAAGCACAAAATGCAGAATTTAAATAACTAAACAATTCAAAAAGAAAATGTAAACGAACTCGGATGGCTAAAAAAGCACACAGCTCCCGCTAGGGAGGGCGAGTCCTGATCGGGAGCCCGTTCCGCTCAAAGAAAGGTGTCCTGATCTTCAATCAGACTCCGGTGATACTATTCATACCCTTCCCGGCAGCACTATTCACCGCTGGCTAAAACTCTTTCTTTTTCTCTTCCAATCTGCACAACAAGCAAGCTAAACACAGTAAAACAATAAAAACAAGAAAAACAAAGTTTAGAACTCTAGACTGAATGTTGCCCTCCCCGGCAACGGCGCCAAAATTTGACAGCGCGTCGTCGTGCGCCTCAAATTAGAATTTGTAACTCCTGTAACACACTAGCAAGCGGTAAGCAGGGTCGAACCCAAAGAGAGCAAATGAGTCGGAGTTCAATGAGAGTCACAGAAAAAGGAACGCAACTGAGGAAATCAATTCAAAGAAAATCAGTTCGGGGAATACAATGCAACTAGTTATCACCGATCGAATACATGAGTAAGCTAGTGAATTCTGCCTTAGTCCAACATTCCCGCTAAAGATATGTCGACAATCAAATTCTACCTATTCTTAACCGCTAGGCCTTCGAACAAGTTCAATAGTTACTCGACTAATACTACAAATTGGTTCTACCGCTAGGTTTTCCCCAACAATGCAATCAAGTCAAGTGTAACGCAATTGATATCAATCTAGCTCACCGCTAAGCTGCACTAAATTGTCAATCAAAGCATTCGATTTCATTCATACAAGGGCAGCAATCCATAGCTCAAATCATGTACTCATTGACCTCAAACCATTGTTGCACTATAAATCCCCAAACTGAAATATTGATTTAGCTACTCATAATATCCATGAATACAATAGAAACTAAGTTCATCACACTACAATACACAAACTGAGCTCAAACAAGTCCGGCCGTGAACAGTGTTCCGGCGGCCGTGAATAGTAACAGTGAATAGTGAATGTGAACAGTGAATAGTAAAATGTGAACAGTAACCGGCCGTGAACAGTGTTTTCCGGCGACTTTTCCAGCAGCTTCGCTCCAGCTCCTCCACTGCCGTGAACAGTGCCGTCCCGTGAATAGTGCTGTCCAGAAATGTCCACTTCAAGAGAGATAATTCCTTTCCCAATTTGTCCATGTCTTAGGTTTAGGGTTTTTTGGGTTGAACCACCTTGATTGAACCACATGTGCTTGAACCAAATCTGATTTCCAATTGAACCAGCAGAGTTGACTGCTGTTGACTTTTTGATCTTGAGTGAGTGCTTCAAATACGCGATAAAATTCGATGCGATCTTGAACACACCTGCGATACGAAAACACTACAAAAGAGTAATCGATTCACGCAAAATGTAATAAAACTATGGGAATAAATAACTCAATGGAGCGTATAAATACGCTCCATCAGGAGCGCACTTGTTTAACGTCGATGGCTCGACGATACCTCTCATCATCCATCATTTACCGGCTCAGCCAGCTGGAACTCCTCATCGAATGGGATATCCTCTCCATGATAATGTTTAACGCATGTCATCATCAGGTGGAAAACTACCTGTGCCGCCAAACAAGAAAACAACAAAGAAATAAAAAACAACAAAATTTTATACTAAGTGTTGCTCTTCCGGGCAACGGAGCCAAAATTTGACGGCACGTCGTTATGTGTGCCAAATTTATATTTAAAGTCTCCTACTATACTAGCAAGTGGTAAGTAGGGTCGAATCCTAAGAGAGCAATTAGTTATAGAGTTCTACTAATAATTAATGGGGGGTTTGTTTTTAAGAAGAATGTGTTTATCGAATTCAGAAGAAATTAGTTCAGGGATATGCATTGCGACTGGTAATCATCGATCGAACATGCATCAACTAGTAAAACTACTGTTCTAGTCTAACAATCCTGCTAGGGTAATGTCGACTTCAATGTTCTAGCTACTCTTAATCGCTAAGTTCTCAAATAGGTTAACAATTACTCGACTAGCAATACCAAATTAGTTCTACCACTAGGCTTCTCTAATAGGCAATCAATCTAGTATCACGCAATAAATATCAATTCAGTTTCACCGCTAGGCTATGCTAACTTGATAATTAGAGCACGCAATTCATACGAAGAACAGTAATTCACTAAATTGAATTATGAAACATAAGTATCTCAAACCATATGTTGCAATACAAATCCCCAAACTGAATTAGGTTTACCTACTATAATCCATCTAATAACAATAATGAAAAACTATGTTTTGAGAATACGAATATTGTTCACCGCACTGTTCCAATCACTGTTCACCGCCCTGTTCACTAAAATCCATCGCTGTTTACCGTACTGTTCCAACCACTGTTCACGACCAGGGTTGGTCGAATCAAATTACTCGTGTGTTCCGACTCTGGGCAAATCAATTTTGATTCGTACTGGACCAAAAGTGATTCGACTAGGGTTGGTCAAATTAAAGTGTCTATGTGCAATGGGGCTGGGCGAATCACTTTTGATTCTCCCTGGCCTGAATTCCTCTTGTGCAAATCACTTTTGATTTGCCCTGGCCTGAATTCCTCTTGGGCGAGTCAACTTTGTAGTGCTAAATTCTTGCTTGTTTGACCCTTTAAGCCTTTGACTTACGTCTTGAAGTAACCTAAAAGTTGTAGCCCTTTGAGTTAGCTTTCAAACAAAATATGGCACGCCTCAACCGGATAAGAATCATGCGCTCGGCAAACCTTCGACGACGAACAGGTCAATCTTCCCAGATTTGGTCTATATTCATCTAAATCTTTGCTCCTTTGCATTCCCGAGTGATTGAATGGGGCCTAGACTGCTCCAAATGCGCAATAAAGTTCCAAAGCGGTCTTGATAAACATGCGATGCGAAACACTACAAAGAAATAATCTAATACATGCAAAATGCAATTAAACAACGACAATAAACAACTCGATGGATCATATAAATACGCTCCATCACCTTTTCTTTCCACTGCTTTATTGGTCCCCTCTGCTTATGCCATAAGCTTATCTTCTCTATCTTGGTCATCAGACATTGAGATATAGATGTTGTAGCATCCTCTAGTAAATAGCAATTGTTTGCAGACCTTGTACCCTTCATTATGCATCTCCTATCTGTATCAAATACTTGATAGATCTTTTGGGCAAAATTAACGAAGTGCGTATCGTCACATAAATAACTTCTGCTGATGAGGATTGCTTTCGGTCCATAAACGAGCATCATATTTTTTTTTTAGCTTGGGCAGCCCGTGCACGTCTAGAGTCCCTTTTCAGAGAAGTCCATTCCCAAACGTAACGTTCTGTTCTTTGCATGGTTGAACTTTGGTTAAGAAGGTTCAATTCCCAGTCATGTGTCCCGAGCATCCACTGTTGAAGTGCCAACTGCCTTCCTTCATTGACTTCGATGAGTTGTAGGACACATAATCATATTGTCTTCTTCCATTCGTGTATCTCTGATGGTTGTCCTGGACTCATCTTTGTGGCCTCCAATACTTGTTCAGGATAGGACAGACGCGTTTGATGTGACGAACCTGATCGCAGAGGTAACACTTGATTTTTTTCTGTGGAGTTCTACGTGAGTGCTACAGAGGTTGCTGTAGCATCTTCTGTCTCTTTCTTTTGGGAGTTTTCTTTCGAGTCAGTTCTTGTTGTTTGGCTAGCATATCCTTCCTCTGCACTACAAGTTCAGGATTTTCTGGCTTTTGAGCTTTGACAAACGTTGTCATTCCAGTGCCTACTTCGCCAGTGTACCCAAGTCCTGGGTTTCCACCTTCATACCTTTGGTAAGATAAGAGATCATCTAAGCTGTTTGATCCACTGTTGAGCATCTTGGCAGTTTTCCTGTGCAGACTGAATTCTTCCATTACTGCAGCATATTGTATCTCACGTTGGTTTACCTGGTCTATCATGGAAGTGATGGTCTTCTGTAATGACTTCCTCTGCCTACAAGTTCAGCATCTTGTATTTCCAATCCGGATATTTTTGAAAACAATCCCTTATTGATCTCAATGACTAACAGCCACTTCTCTTGCAACAGGGCAAAGTTTCTTTCAATGGACTCCCCAGTGATTTCCTCATCATCACTGTTGTCTAACTCAACACCATAAGCAATACCTGTCCTTATTCTGTTCAGAGTCATCTTCACAATTTTGCAGTAAGGGACTTGTTCTTCTTCTTCTGATTGCTCAGACATTCAAACTGCCTGTGGCCAAAGCCTTCACACTCCCAACACTATACTGCTTTCTATTTGTCCTTCCTCTCCTCTCTACTTTGATCAGCACTCATGTTTCTTATTTGAGACATTTCTCTTCTTCTGAACTGATTTCTTCCACCTGATTGTTGACCTGGATACGAGGGTTTTTGATCTTCACGAACTTACCAAAGTTTTTTGCGAGTAGTGCCAGTTGCTGCATTATGTCTTCTGGTGTAGCTTCCTTCTTGTTTGTCTCAGCCTTCAGACAACAATTCTTCCCACGAGATGGTGTATCATCCTCTATCAGCTTCATCTTGAATTGTTTTAGGGACCCAATCAGCGCTTCTATCCTCATGTTCTTGATGTCCTATGCTTCTTCCATGGCAGTGACCTTCATATCAAACTTCAAAGTCAATAATCTAAGAACTTTTCTCACCAGTTTCTCTTCCTGTATTGGTTCTCCAAGAGCATAGGCTTCATTTAATTGGTCACGTAGCTTTGCAGAACTCAATGATGGTTTCTCCTTCCAACATCTTCAAGCTTTTGAACCTTGAGGTGATCATCCGAATTCTCGACGTCTTCACCTTGTCCATTCCCTCATGAGTTGTCTCCAGAATGTCCCACGCTTGTTTTGCAATGTCGTAGTTTGAGATTAACCAGAAATTGTTGGCCTCCGCAAGGCCATGGAGTTGCCGGATGTTGTAGCTTCCTCTTCTGCTTTCCATCTATCTTTGAACCTCTTCTGAGCAACTCCCGTATTGTCATTGGCCAGTGGATGCGACCATTCTGATATCGCCGCTCTCCAAGCTTTCTCATCTATTACCTTCAGAAAAGCCTTCATGCTGGCTCTTCAATATCCGTAGTTTCCTCCTTTGAGCGGCGGTGGTCTGCTTGTGCTTTGTCCTTCCTTCATGTTCGTCTTAGATGTCAGCAACGCTTCTCGGATCTCAGTCTGTGTGTTGAGTGATCGGCTTTGATACCAATTGAAATTACTAGCACTGCTGGAGACAGGGTACAGCAGGTTGCTATAGCAACTTCTGCGTCACTAACAAGCATATTTTTAATCCTTTATAGTTGTCAAATTATGTTTTAGGGGTCAAGTTGCAGCCAAACACAATTTATAAACTTTGGTAAGCCAAGGGTCGATCCACGGAGCAAATATGCATGTATACTATGCAAGATAGTTTTATTAAGATCACATGAAACGTTGAGTACAAGCATGAGATCCGTAGGATCCCGGTCAAGACGACTACTCACTGCGAATGGTGATAAAACCAGAATACATGTATTAAAGAGAATTAAAGAAGAAGAAATGGAAAGTAAAGAAGAATCCTTCACTACGAAGCCGAGTCTTCAATCTTTAATCTTCTTGGAGTCTTGAGCCATCTTTCTTCTCTTCACGAATTAGGTCAAATTTTGCTTAGGTCAAGAATCCTTTTTTCTGGGTTCTAGGTCTTTATTTATACCAAAACCAATTGGGCCGATTTTTTAGAAATAAATTTCCGGGCTGAGTTGTCTTTCCCGAATCAAAGTTGATTCGTGCTGCTCAGAAGTTGATTCGACCAGCCCCTTGGTCGAATCAAAGTATTAGTGCTGGACAAAGGATTCTGTGCTTCGAATCAATTCTTCTTGGTCGAATCAATTTTGATTCGCCCAACCCCTTGGTTGAATCAAAGTATCAGTGTTGGACAAAGGATTCTGTGCTGGTCGAATATTCTGCTTGGTCGAATCAATTTTGATTCTCCCATGCCTTCATTCAGATTCGGTTAACGGGCTGTTCACTCAGCACTATGGTTCTGACTTTAAACCTTCAAATCTGGTCTTGTTGTAACTAAGAAGTTGTAGCCCTTCGAGTTAGATTTCCAAAAAGATATGGCACGCCTCAATCAAATAAGAATCATGGTGTGTATTCGTTTGAATCTTCGTGTTTTGACTTATTTTTCTCCAAACCGACTACAAAGCCTCAATTTAATATATTTTGACCTGAAATGAGCGTAAAGTGGTAAAAACACAATGAAAAGTTTAGGATAGGAGCGAAATTCATCATCGAATGAAGCGAATAATTGATAAGAAGTTAACCGATTAGTCACCCATATACCTTACCTTCGAAGCAACAACGACTAACCGCCTCTCTAGAGCTTTTCTGTCAACTCCACATCCCCTGTATATCCCAGCTAAAAGGAGCAGAAAAATCGAAAAAAAAAATACTAAACAGTTGATAGCAGCGCATGCAAAATGAATAGGGCAATACAAGCCGAAAAGTGTGCGCAACCCGCACACAAGCGCACCACTGCTACTATTCCCTTCGACTAAACTAAGCTACACTACAAAGCTCAAAAAAACATGAAATGTAAATGTAACGCTCGCCCCCCCACACTTAAACAGAGACGTGTCCTCACGACTCATGCTTAAGCGCAATGGAGAGCGCACACATGCATGCAATCAAAACAAAGGACATAAGAAAGAAAAACATATAGTCATCGCAGAAAAGACAAAGTCAAGGGTTCACAAAATATTCAGCACTAGATAGTAAAATATCACCGAGCAATAGTTTTCAAAAAAAAGATAAGAAACCACCCGAAAGAAATGAGCGCCCTCCCTGCGTCCCTAGATATCCTCGGAACTGGACTCAGCCGCGGATCCTTGCGCCTCCTCATCTGAGGAATCTGTCTCATATTCGGAACTGGAGGCTGGCGGCACGACAGAAACTGCGACGGGCTGAGTCAAGAGATCGTCCTCCGGGATAGGGTCCCATAGTGAATCTGAGCTCGAACCTATGATGGGAGTACCTTCAGAGGACCTCTGTACAGAAGGCTGCGCAGGGGGCTGCTGGTGCTGGTACCGGGTCTACTGCTAAGGTGGGTACTGCTGAATGGACCGGGGATTGGGCAAGAGGGCTGGCGGGCTTGCGCTGCTCGCTGGGGGACCCTGGAGGCGGCCTATGCAGACTAAGGAGAGGGGGGATAGAATCTCCAAATTTCCACCCTGATGGTGGACTTACGCTCAGGTCTGCCCCCTCTGGCGCTAAATACTCTAGCACGTGCATGACGTTGAACATCATGCGCTGCTCCTCTGACACCTCCTCGGGCGCCTCCTCTCCCTCTGTCCTGGGGCGCTTTCCCTGTGCACGCGGGGGAGAACCATCAATGGCTATGGTTACTGGCTCCCCCTGCTGCACACTCGCCCTCCGGCGCGCTCCAGTCCGCGCACGAGTCCTCATGCGCCTGACTTGAGGCGCAACTGGCTCTAGGGCCTCTTCCATCTCCCTTTCCTTAGCGGCCTCCTCTGGCTGCACGCTGCTCTCTGCTCTTTGCCTCGGAGCTCTGGCGGGGTGTAGCTGGTAGCACCATTCCAAGGACCCGTCCTCTCTTACGACCACCGCTCTGAGCTGCAGCATATGGGCATGGTCCAGGGGAACGGCTGGCACTACCGTATGCTCGGGCACTTCCGGCTCTCCATGCAGCGCACGCAGCAGGTGCGTGATCATTCCTCCACAAGTCAGCGGCCCCTTCGTGCTGACTCGACTCCAATGCACCACCAGGTTTGAGACAAACAGCACCTTTTTCCCATAGTAGAACCCCTTCAATATATCCATGTCCAGCAGGCTAATCTTGGGCGCACCATTAAAGCGCCCGATGATTGCATAGGCGACCATGCGCCAGAGGTAGAACATCCACGGGTCGCGCAGCTCGCGTACTCGGCTGCGCCCCGCGGCAAAAACTTGGCCGGTCGCCATCGCACGCCATGCCTCCTGATTTGTGTGCGTGTCTATATCCTCCTCACGCACCTTGGCGCACCTCAGCGTGCGCTTCAGCTTCTTGGCCGAGGCTATATACCAGACCCCTCTGTGCCGGTATCTGATCTCCAAGTGGCAGTCTCCAGCGACGCCAAGAACTCAAACGTATCCTCCTTGTCAGCAGCGCTGTTGATCTCTAACAGCGCCTCCCAGCCCACCAGCACGAGCTTCTCCACAATGAGTTCCTCCAACCCGACTTCGCGCAGGAAGTCCCTGCTGATGTACGGGGTCCCGTACATCTCCAGCCTCATGAAGGCGTCATATTTGCTGGCGAATTACGCTGGGGTCTCTTGATCCTCCGCGAGCTCATGGTGCGCTGGTGTTCCTCTGGTCAACTACTGTCAAAGCTCAACAAATGCCCAAAAATCCAAACTCCGACTAACGCCCTGAAACTGTCACTTACAGGTCGCCAATCCTCCGCCTACAAAACTCACTACCCAGAACTCCAAATGGTGCGGTCGAACTAGGTGCGATTTCAAACCTAGGGCAACTCCTCTATCGCACAAAACCCTACTGAATCGGCTCAAACTGAAGGGAAGGGTTACCTGGTGTGTGTGCGACGGTAAGCTCTTCAAATCTTTCTAAACTGAGGCCTGGTTGATTGCCGGACGGTGAGCGGAGGCTGAGGGCAGGAGCTTTCTTGCAACGGTCGAATATGAAAATGCTGAAATTTTTTCTAAGTCTTGGCCTTTTATACCCCCTGTCTGGCGCATCTGTTCTGCGCACTGAATTTGCGCACTGACCTGTGCACTGCTGCGCGACTAAAAACTACAAGTCCTAAACTAGCTAAAAACACTATAAAAACTATATAATAAAAAAACGTGTAAAAGGAAAGCGTGTCGGGTTGCCTCCCATCGTTGGCTCGACCGTACCTCGTTACTTGCTTCAAAGTGTGCCAGTGACCCCCCCCCCCCCCCCCCACTCTTGCTCCTGAGTGACCCCGCGCTCGTGTGTGCGTTCCGTTCTTCTTAGTCCTGCGCAAAGGATCGGAAGGGTGGTCAGCATGGTTAATATCATGTAATAAATCATGAGTAACGAGGTTAATTAAAGAGGGAGAAGAAATATGAGAAATAGTTCCCAGTTCTCCCTCAGGTGCCTCTGGTGGCGACTCTTGCGCAGCAACCTGCGCATCTTCTATTTCTGGCTCTGTCAGGTCAACTTCGCGCGCTGTGCCATCCCAATGTTCTCCCAAATACTTTTTGACTCTCTGCCCATTGACCTGAAAACGATGCTGGTGCTCGTTTTCTAACTCGATTGTTCCGTAAGGGAAAACCGTGGTAACCCTGTATGGTCCCGTCCATTTGCTGCGCAGCTTCCCAGGCATGAGCTTTAGGCGCGAGGAGAACAATAGTACCTGGTCTCCTGGCTCAAAGGTGCGTCTGAGGATGTTTTTGTCGTGAAATGCCTTTGTGCGCGCCTTGTAGTCGCGCAGCCCCTCATATGCATCTAGGCGCAGCTCCTCTAACTCGCGTAGCTCAAAGGCGCGCTCCTTACCAGCCTCGTCTAGATTCAGATTGCAAACGCGCAATGCCCAGTATGCCTTGTGTTCCAACTCCACTGGCAGATGGCACGCTTTTCCATAAACCAACCGAAACGGAGAAGTCCCAATCGGTGTCTTATGTGCAGTTCTGTATGCCCATAGCGCATCGTCAAGGCACTGGCTCCAGTCTTTGCGCGACGGTCTCACAGTTTTTTCCAGGATGCGCTTGATCTCTCGGTTGGAAACCTCGGCCTGGCCATTCGTCTGAGGATGGTAAGCGGTGGACGTCTTGTGGCGCACTCCATAATGCTTGAATACCTGCACCACTATCCTATTACAGAAATGCGTCCCCTGGTCGCTTATGATTGCCTTAGGCACCCCGTACCTGCAAAAGATGTTAGTTCTCAAAAAGTCAGCGACCGTCTTACCATCATCCTTCCGGGTGGCCTTAGCCTCAACCCATTTGGAGACATAATCCACCGCGACCAATATATACTCATATCCGGAAGATGGAGGAAATGGCCCCATGAAGTCAATCCCCCAAATATCGAATACTTCATCCACTAGTATTGGCGTCTGCGGCATCTCATTGCGCACTGATATTCCCCCTGTGCGCTGACACCTGTCACAGTTCCTGCAGTGGTTATACGAGTCACTAAACAAGTGTGGCCAATAAAATCCGCAATCCAGGATCTTTCTTCTCGTGCGCTTTGAACCAAAGTGTCCTCCACATGCGTGTGCATGACAAAACATTAAAACAGAGTTAATTTCATGGTCAGGCACGCATCGCCTCAAAATCTGATTAGGTCCTATTCTGAGCATATACGGATCATCCCAAATGTAATACTTGGACTCATGCTTTAATCTCATGCATTGGGTTTTAGTGAAATGAGGAGGAAACGTACCTGTGACCAGGTAATTCGCAATGTGCGCATACCATGGTACCTTACCTGTCAGCGCCATCAGATGCTCGTCAGGGAATGTCTCCGTGATCTGCCCTGGCTCCTCCTCTTTCACGATTCTGCTCAGGTGGTCAGCGACTGTATCCTCCGTGCCCTTCTTATCCTTGATTTCCAAGTCAAACTCCTGAAGTAGAAGCACCCAGCGCATTAGGCGCGGCTTAGTCTCTTTCTTGGACATCAGGTAACGGATTGCTGCGTGGTCTGTGTAGACGATGACTCTAGCGCCTAGAACATATGCTCGAAACTTCTCCAGTGCAAACATGATTGCCAGAAGTTCCTTTTCCGTGGTGGTGTAGTTCCTCTGCGCAGCGTCCAATGTGCGCGATGCATAATAGATGGCATGTGGCTTCTTGTCCACGCGCTGTCCCAGGACTGCACCTACTGCATAGTCACTTGCGTCGCACATCAGTTCGAACGGCATGCGCCGAAACGCAAACGTACCGAATGGGCAGGTAAACGTAGTTTTTTCTTGATCCTCCGCAACAATGGGTATCTAATTGTACCCTGAGTACCCGTCCAGGAAGCAAAAGTATGGTTTCCCCGCTAATCGATCTAGCATCAGGTCCATGAAGGGCAGCGGAAAATGATCCTTGCGCGTGACTGCGTTAAGCTTTCTGTAGTCGATGCACATGCGCCATCCAGTTTGCATGCGCTTGGGAACTAGCTCGCCCTGCGCATTCTCCTCTACTGTGATTCCTCCTTTCTTCGGCACAACGTGCACTGGACTTACCCATTTGCTGTCCGAGATTGGGTAAATGACTCCTGCGTCAAGCAGCTTCAGGATCTCCTTCTACACCACCTCCATCATATTCGGGTTCAATCTGCTCTGAGGCTCCCTGGATGGTTTGGCACCATCTTCCAATAGGATCCTATGCATGCATACGTCCGGGCTCACTCCGCGCAGGTCAGCAAGTGTCCATCCTATAGCGCGCTGGTTCTTGCGTAGCACCTCCTGTAATCGCGCCTCTTGCTCCTCTTCTAATCCTTTCTTTATGATTACCGGCAGGGTGTCCTCATTTCCCAAAAATATGTATTTGAGGTGCTCGGGGAGTTGCTTCAGCTCGACCTTGGGTGCCTGTTCAATAGAGGGCAAGATTTTATTAGCAGTGCAGACATTAACTATATCGTGTACCTGTCTGGATGCTGGTTCGGCACTGCTCAGCTCATCCTCGTGTGCCTCCATTTCTGCCTGTATCAGCGGCTCAGGTCCTTTTGCTACGCTCGCACATTGCGCATCTGCAACCAAGTCGTCTATGCTGTCCAACGCGTGCACTATGGCGTCCTCATGAGAGTGCTGCATCCCTTTGAATATGTTAAAATGAATTTCCTTGCCATCGACCTCCATTGAGAGCGTACCCCTCCACACGTCTATCTTTGTGCGCGCTGTCATCAGAAATGGTCTGCCCAATAGGATCTGCGCACTTCCTTTGCTCGACTCACCCTCCATTTCTAAGATGTAGAAATCTGCTGGGAACACCAGCTCTCCTACTCGGACGAGGACGTCCTCTATCATGCCCGTCGGTTGCTTGCACGACCGATCCGCTAGTTGAATGGTGAGACCTGCAATCTTTAGTGTTCCAAGGCGCAATGACGCATACAAGGAATAGGGAAGCACATTTATAGATGCGCCTAAGTCAATCATGCAGTTGCTTACTGTGGTCTTACCTAAAGTTCATGGAATGGTGAACGTACCTGGATCTCGGCATTTAGGTGGTACCTTATGTTGCACGATTGCTGAAGCCTGCGAATTTAGCATTACTTGTGCGCACTCGCCTTTCCTCCTCTTGTTTGTGCACAGCTCCTTTAAGAATTTGGCATACCTAGGGATCTGCCGAACTGCTTCAATAAGGGGAATGTTTATTTCCACCTTACTGAATAACTCGTAGAGCTCCTTATCAAGCGCTTCTTTCCTAGCCAATGGTGCCTGTACAGGAAAAGGTGCAGGTATGTTAGTAAGATTCATGTCTTTGTCTTTTGACTGCGCCATACCTGGTGCCTCGCCCTGCTGGCTTGTGGCTTGCGCTGCTGGTTGTGCATTCGGCTCTGCTGGCTCTGGAGCTTGCGCAACTGATTGCGCGGGCGCCCTTGCGGTCTGCTCTGTTCCTACTGTGCGCCCAGTCCTCAGTGTCACTGCGTTGACTCTTCCCTTGGGATTCTGAATCACTTGTGAAGGTAGGTTGCCATCGCTCTTTTTCAGCTCATACACCGTGGTAGCAATCTGTGGCAGCTGCTTTTCGATGGACTCGAACCTCTTGTCATACTTCTCATCATTTTTGCGCACTGTGTCTGCTAGCTGGCCCACGATATCTTCTAAGGAGCGCCGCGGCTGCTGGTTGTTTTGCGCTAGCGCGTCAGTGCGGCGATGTGGTGGATTGTAGGGCGCAGCTTGTTGCGTCTGCTGTGGTGCGCGCTGCTCCGCGGACTGCCTCTGGAAATTGTTGTCCTCCTTCCATCTGAATCCATTTGCGGCTAGTCCAAAACGCGGCTGATTCTGCCTCTGCGGCCCTCTATTATCCCATCCTTCTAGAGCATTGACATCTCCTGATTCCTCGAAAAGTGTGGGACATGCATCGGTTTTATGCTCAGTGGACGTACAGAATTCGCATGCCTTTGGCGCAGCTGGTTGCGCCCCCTGCGCATTCATCAACTTCTGCAGCATGGCCTTCATCTCCTTTATCTCAGCGCTTGTTTCTACCTGATGCACAGAACGAGCACGACTATTCTCAAGCGTTAGTTGATGTCTTACCTGTCCAGCAGAGTCTTCTATCAGCTGCCACGCATCCTCTGGGTACATGTTGCAAATGTCGCCTCCTGCGCATGCATTCAATAATCTCAGCTCCATGGGTAGCAATCCGTTCAGGAAATTCTCTATCAGCACATTCTGGGGCAGGCCGTGATTGTAGCAGTTAGCCTCCAGCTCCCTGAAACGCTCATAATACTCCGATAGTGATTCTCCTGCCCCCTGCCTAGGTGCGGCCAACTCCCTCCTGAGTAGCGCGATCTTGGCTGCAGGATAGAACTTGTCCAAGAACTTCTTCTGAAGTTGCTCCCATGTGTGAATAGATCCTGCTGGTAAGCTCATCAGCCAATGCCTGGCCGTATCACACAATGAAAAAGGGAACGCCTTCATTTTCAGCGCTTCGTCGCTCTCCCCTTCGGCCTTCATGTTCTCGCAAATAACTAGGAATTCTAGCACATGCTTGACTGGGTTCCCGTTGTTCATCCCGTGAAACTTGGGCATATGATGAATGAGCGAGCTCCTTAGCTCAAAATGACCGCCTGGTGGAAGCACTATGCACCATGGCTGGTTAACCGTGATTGGGACTGACATCTCACGCACTGTTCTGCGTCGCTTGGCCTGTCGCGCGGGTGGCGCATTATACACTTCAGCGGCCATCCTTACTTCAACTTCGTGCAGCACTTCCTCTCTGGACTGAACTGCGCGGTTGTCCGCCCTCGCAATCTCTGGGGTTCTGTCCCCTAAGTTATCTCCAACGACACTGTTATCCTCCATGACCTGTTCTAAATCTCAAAGAAAACAAAATTAAAAGACAATTAAGCTGTCGCGTCTGTCAGTGCGCAACTAGAATCTGCGCAGCGCAACTGTTTCAAGGTTGAGCAGGCTGATGTTGATTGCGCGCTATCAGAAACAACAACGAGGAAAATAAAGCAAACAGAAATAACTAACTACTGTAAAAGAAAACTTAAACTAGTTAAAGCTTATCTGTGTTGCTCCCCGGCAACGGCGCCAAAATTTGATCGTGCGTCGTTGTACGCGTCAAATTAATCCTTCCTTCTCCACTTAGTATAGCGGCTAAGTCAGGGTCGATCCCACAAGGAGCAAGCAGACTCGTTCTCGCTAGTAACCTACAACTTACGAAAATTGGGTTGTGAGTGATTGGGTTGCCCAGGTGCGCGAATGAACAGTAATGAACGCAGAATTTGCACTAGACGTGCGCAGGCAGTAGAGATTAAGTACTATGACTATGAAAAGTATCGGTGTAGACAATCCTCTATGAATGTATTCCTTATCATCGACTCTAAACGTCTATAGTTTGATTTACTGAAGTTAGCGTCCGATCAAGGCTTCCTAACATGTGCGCATGTTCCGATCAAAGTTCATGGGCTATTAATTCTTGAAACTAGTCTAAGCAGCTATGAATCCTGTCACAGTAGCAACTGATTATCCTAGCGCGTTACTCCTAGTTGTCACCGTCAAGCTACCAACTAGTTTAACATATAACAAACAAGTAGCAAGAGTAAGATTGCGGTTCAAGGCTTCCCCTACTCATGCAACTAGCTGTCAACAGTGTGCACAGAATTAGTACAAGCAAACAAACTATGCATTAAGCACTAGTCTCAAAGAATCATGCCCAACCGATACAAAGCGTTTAGCTAGACATGCTAGTAGTAAACATCATAGAAATAGTAAATAACAGCTAAAGTGTCCAAGAAAACAGTAACAAGCAGGTGCGTGCAGATTGCTGTGTCTCGGCTCGCGCAGTCGGCTAGCGCAGGTCCTCACAGCAGCTCATGTGTTTTTCAGTTCTGGCTCTCTCTCCTCCTTCGTTGTGTGTCTCTTCAAACCCTAGCCTTCCTCTCTTTATATACTGCTCATGAGGCCCAAGGACAGTCTTGGCAACTTCTAAATCCTATGGTGTCAAGATTTGGAAACACCACTAACCTGCGCATGGCTCACTGCGCACATTGGTTCGCGCAGTTGGTCTGCGCACCGCAGTCTGAATCTATCCTGTTTGCGCTGCTAGCTCCACAGGCTGTCTGTTGCGCTCCTTAAACGCGCCTATTAGCACGTATCCGACTTAGGCCCTTGTTTTGTCCTGGAATACAAAAACACCGAAAACCAGTAATCTTGTACACAAAATAATGCAAACAAGCACAGTGTTAAGCTCTAAATAGCGCGTATAAATAGGCTCTATCAATGGACTTGATCACAGTTCTTGTGCGATGGTTGTATACCCTGTAGGCTTCGTTATTTGTTGAGTAGCCGAGGAAGATTCCAATATCACTCTTTGGATCAAGCTTCTTTGGATACTCCCGGCCCTTCAGGATGTTGCATTCACTTCCAAAGATGTGAAAATATTTCACAGTTGGCTTATTTTCTTTCTAGAGGTCAAGCGGGTCCTGTCCGCACCTATTTGTATGGACACTTGGTTGATGATATAGTAGGCTGTATTCTTGGCCTCATCTCAAAGGAACCTTCTTTGCATGAATCATCACTCGAGCCATCTCCTAAATTGTTCTGTTCTTGCATTCAACCATTCCATTCTTCTGTGGTGTGATTGGGGACGAGAACTGATGGGTGATACCACAAGTTACTGCAAAACTCATCTAGAGCATCATTCTTAAACTCCTTTCCATGGTCACTCCTAATAGTTGTCACTCGCATACTCTTCTCTTGTTCTGTTGGGTTGCTAAAGCAACTACTATCTTTATAGTCTCTGACTTCTCCCTCATGAAGTCAATCAACGAGAACCTAGTATAGTCATCAACATAGACAAAGGCATACCTCTTCGTTCCACAGCTTTCCACTTTCATTGGTCCATCAGGTCCATGTGCAGTAATTGTAGTGGTCGGGATGTGTTGATTTCTGTAACCTTTCGGTGGCTGAGCTTCTTTTGTTTTCCCATTTAGCAGTCGCCACAAATCTCATTCCAGTCACATTTGATCTCTGGTATTCCTCAAATCACGTGCTCATCAACAATCTTTTTCGGGTTCAAAGATTCAAGTGTCCCATCTACTTGTGGCACAGATTCATCTTTTTAGTCTCGGTCATCAGACATGTTGATGTAGGGGTTGCTATACCATCCTCTAGTAGGTAGCAGTTGTTTGTGAACCTCGTACCACTCATTATGCATGTGCCTTCTTTGTCAAATACTTGGCAGAATTCTCGAGTGAAATTGACAAAGTGAGTACCATCACAGAGTTGACTTATATTGATGAGATAGTACATCCATAAGCATGACATTCTTCAGCTTAGGCGGACCCTGAGCACATAGAGTTCCTTTTCCAAGGACCTTTCCTTTCAGCCCATTGTCAAATGTTGCGTTTAGTTCTTTGTATGGTTGGATGTTAATCAGGAAATTTTGATATCCGGTCATGTGCCCTAATCATTCACTATCGAAGTACCAGCTTCATTTCTGCATTGAGTTCGACGAGCTATAGGACACATAGGCATAGTGTCTGCTTCTTGACATATTTCTCTAATGTTTGGCTATAGACGGTCTTTGTGTTTTCCAGCACTTAGAATGGGGCAAATTCTTTGGATGTGACCAATTTGGTTGCAGAAGTAGCAGATGCGTTTATCTTTTTTGATAGTCACCTCATGATGTTGTTGTAGCGGTTGCTGCAGCATCTGCTGTCGGTTTCTTCTGGGTATTTTTGATGATGCAAGTATGGCAGTGTTTGACAAAACCAGCATAAGTGAACAAGGAGCTGCTACAGCTCAAATTATCAAGCAAGTCAAGCAGAAGTGAACAAGCAGCAGCTGCAGCAGGGGATGCTGCAGCAGGAGCTTGTTCAACAGGCTGGTTCAACTGACCAAGTAGTAGCAGCTGTCTGGGATTGTCCGGAAGGGCTGGAAACTCTCTGCAGAGCCTCTGAAGAATTTCTAAATTGCTGTAGAGTTTATTCCAGCAAGGTTTACGAGTCAGAGAAGGAGATTTGCATTGAAGATATTGATCAAATCTAATCTCCTAGATTTTAGGAGATAATTGATCTTGTGGGACAATTGGCCAAACCTGAAAATTGCTTAAAGTGGTGTGGGTATTTAAGCAGAAGGTGTTAGGGCTGAAGAGGTTGATCGAAGATGAGTGATACACGAGAGTAGACACAGATTTCAGAGAGGATTTTTCTGAGTGCTACGGACGTTGTTCTTCGATCAAACACACACGGGCAGAGCGTTGAGCGCAGAGCTGTGGTGAGTATTGCAGAAGAGAATCAGGTCTTGCAGAGACTGATTTGTGCATTGATCTGGAAGCCAATTCAGAGCTGTGGAGCCTGTTGGTTGATCAAAGGCAGCCTCGGAAGAACTGACGGGTGGAACGCTCGGTCGAGGTTCGTGCGGAAAAACTCACTAGTGGCAGGTGGTCACTGAGTGAGGGGGAGTTACTCAGAGTGTGCAGCGCTCTTGGAGTGGTTCGATCGGCTCGGCAGAAGGCCTTGGAGCGACGCGGACATTGTGCTTCAGCTGTGTGTTACAGCTGTTGCTGCAGCAACTCTGCTGAGTAGTGTAGTATAGAATAGGCTAAGTTCTTTGAGAGGATTGTAGCTATTCTACACTGACATACTGTAGAGGGTGTGCTGACACAAATCAGAGCTTGTTCTGATTGTGTTGTGTGATCCACACGGGGTTAAAGTAGCATAGGTTGCGTGCGTTGTAACCGAGTGTGCTTGGGACCTTTGGTTGAGTGGATTGAGGACTGGAGAATAGTCCTCCCCAGACGTAAGCAGTTTGGCCGAACTGGGTGAACAAACCTGTGCCTTTGTTCATTACTTGCTGAGATTATTTCTTGTGAACAAGAGTGTGCTGCAGCAACTGCTAGTTCACAAATCTGTCTAAGTGAGACGCTGTGAAATTTCAATTTTTTTGAACCTATTTTTGAAGTCTGGCTGGCTTGTCCACCTTCTTCACTTGGGGTTCAGGTTATTCCAGCTTCTGGGTTTTAACAAACTGCATCTTTCTAGAGCCTAATTCTCCTGTATAGCCAAGAACTGTGTTCCATCCCCCATATCTTTGGCATGCTAGTAAGGCATCAAGGTTGCTAGAACCATTGTTTAGCATCCTAACCATTATCTTGTGTTGACTTAGTTCTTCCATCACGATAACATAGTCTTCCTCATGTTGTTTGGCTTGAGTCTTCATGGAGGTGATGGTCTGATTTAGATCATTTTTCTCTTACTTCAAAGCATCCACAGTTTCCTACAGTCTTCTTTTTCATCTTCTAGACGAGATACCTTGGTATTCAGGTCCTTGTTAATTTCAATCACTTCAGCGTTAAGTTTTCAGGAAGGCATTCCTTTGTGAGTTCTTCATCATCGTTGCTCTCTGAATCTAAAAGGTTGTGCATTGCATCGTTGCTATCGCAGTTGTGATCTGCTACAGATGCCAGAGCAAGATTGTTCCTAATGCTCACTGTCTTTTGAGTCTTCATCACTTCATTAGCAGCATAGGACTTGTTGTTCTTCTTCTTTTGGCTGCTAGGGCATTCAGATTGTCTATGCCCGAAACCTTCACATCCTCGGTAGCGAATTCCCTTTTTCTTGTCCTTTCGTTCTTCATTACTTTGATCAGCAATCCTATTCTTTCTAGGAAAGTTTCCTCCTCTTCTAAACTGATTTCTAGGACCAGACCGCTGACCCGTATATAAGGGTTTCTGGTTAAGTTTCTTCATAATCTTTCCAAAACTTTTGGCCAGATGCGCGAGTTGCTGCATCATCTCCTCTAGGGTTCTCTAATTTGTTTGTGAACTAGTTTTTCTTCTTTCATAGGTTCTTCGAGTGCATGGGCTTCATTTGACAGGTCACATAGCCTTGCATTAAATTCTATCATAGTTTCTTCCTCATGCATCATCAGGTTCTCAAACTTTGATGATGATCATCTGATCTCTTGACAATCTAACTTTGTATGTGCCCTCATGAGCATTCTCCATGATGTCCCAAGATTGTTTAGCAACATCGTAGTTAGAGATCAGTCTGAAGTTGTTCGCATCCACAGCACCAAATATGGCGTTGAGAGCTTTGGAGTTCCCGGATGCTATGGCTTCTTCTTCGGTAGTTCATCGATCTTCATATTTCTTCTGTGCTACTCCTATATCATTTATTACCAACAGGTGTGTCCATTCCGAGATCACAGCCCTCCATGCCTTCTCATCTATGGCCTTCAGAAACGCTTTCATGCGAGCTTTTCAATATCCATAATTTCCTCTTTCAAGCAACGAAGGTCTGCTTGTGCTTTGTACTTCCTTCATCTTTGTCTTAGCTTACAGCAACACGTCTGGATCCCACTCTGTGTGCTTGTATTTTTATTTCAGCAACAAGATGGTATCTAGCACTGACTGACTGACATGTCTTAGTTGAACACTTAACACTGACTGACATGTCTCTAAAATTTTATAATAGTGTTGATGTGGTTTTGTCAAAAATGCCAAGGGGGAGATTGTTGAGATATGGCATCCTTGACTAAACAGCACAAGAAGATGTTACACCACTCCCTGAAGATCGTAGTTGGAGCACAATCTGAAGATTGATAAAACAACATCAAAGTATAGCGACAAGCATAAAAAAGTGCTATAGCACTCTGTGGACCACAAAAGCTGAGGCAAGCTGGGTAAAAGACAAATGACATAAACTGTTATAGCAACCCGGGATGATTTGAAGTTAGAGCAGAATGGCCGATCATCTTGAAGCTGCACAGAGATAGTCCGGTGAGATGCTGCAGGTGTTGGGAGAGCTCTAGGGAGCTTTGCAAACGTCCTGATCAGCAAACGTCATCATGCGGTCGGAAGAATTCAACAAGGTTTCTAAAATTTGATGTCGGAAACAAAATCTCAACAACTCCGCATGAATCTAGGAGTAGGTTCACGTGATGCTGAGCTGTTTCTAAGAATCCTAAGGCAATTAGAATTTCCCAAAGCTGATCATTAATGAATGTATAAGAACAGTGCAGATGTAGATCAATTGAAAATCAAAGACAGAATACACACAACGAGAGACAATGGCAGAAGGCTGGGTTGTAGAGTTGTGTTGAGCGCAGACAAAGATCAGAACTCACTGAGTTTGATCGAGCATTGATCCACCAAACTCAACTGAAGCGTGGCTCGTTGAAGGATCAATCAGCATCTTTGGAGAACAGCTACGGATAGGTGTTGTTGCAGCATGTTGAGGAGCTAAGTGACTCTCCTTGATAGTGACAGGCGGGCATTGATCAAGGGGGAGCAGATTCTGAGTTGGAAGAACTCAGAGAGAGATGGGCAGATTGGTAGAGAGTGCTAGAGAAGTCATCTATAAAAGTTATAGCAATTCTGGTACAGATATTGCTATAGCGTTATTGTAATAGAATAGGCTAAGTCTGTGAGTAGGGTCTGTAGCTATTTGTTACTGGAAGTGTGTAGGTAGTACGAAGCGAGTTTGTGGGGTCAGACTGTGAGCTAATCTATATGATCAAATTGAGCTGAGGTAGATCTAGGTTAGTAGTAGTGGTTAAACTAGTGTGGCTTAGTTTTGGAATCCATGGTACTCTAACAGATTTAGTAAAACCTTGAGGATCAGGAGTTGTCCTCCCCAGACGTAGGCAGTTGCCGAACTGGGAAAACAAAGTGCCTTGTGTTTGTCAAGTTCGGCCAGAGAAACAAGTTCCGTAAAAGTGATACCGAGAGTGCTACAGCAACAGTTGTAACTCTTCACTAGTAGCGCGCAGTAAATTTCACTATCCATCTTCAAAACATACAAATCTACTAGGACAATATAATTCCCTATGTATATCGTTAAGTCTTCTATAAATCCTAAGTAATATTTGCATGACTTATCACCCAATTCTATCATAAGCTTAGGAGGTTTGAGAGGGCCAAATTTCAGCGAGCTTTACAAAGCATACGAAAATATAATTATCGATGCTTCTATGTCTATCAAACAATGAGGAATGAGAGTCCCCGATACCGCAAGTAATGGTAGATAACTATACTTTTAGAGTTTAGCAATATAATTATTTGACAAAACAATTATAATATCTATTGTTATTAAAATACTCTAAATTTACACTAATATAGGGTCGGCCTGTGGGAAGCCCTAAAGCTGAAGAAATTCACCATGGCCCAACCTGGCCTAATCAAAAGTATAGGCCGAACACGAACTTGAGCAGGCCCGGACCAAGCCTGACCTTTAAAAGAAGAGGTTATTTAGCTTAAATAATCTCCTCCCGAAAATGCTGACTAAGACCGTCAATCAAAATTTATGTTGCTTGATTAGTTTATTATATTTAATGGGATCAAACGTGTTGGGAAATATTTGTACGTGTGATAGGCATATTTTTAACCCTATATATTGTCAGTTGATGTTTGAGAGGTCAAGTCGCTATCAAAAATAATTTATAACCTTGATAAGTACAAGGGTCGATCCAATGAGCAAGGGTGTACATGTACGGAGTAAGAAAGTACTTCTAATTAGCTATTCTAGCAAGAAATTATATAAATTAGATTCCTAATGTAAATAATGAGATTTGTACTAATAAAAAAAGCATTTCAGAATCATACTTCACATGTGTACATTCATTCAATTTATGCAGTAAAAATATAATCACTCGAATCATACGATGAATAAGAATAAAGCATGTACGCTCAAAGTAAGCCAAAGACTCTTGGATCTTACTTTTCACCACACATCTTGTATTAAGAGTCCTTCTAGTGAGGTATACTCGATTGTTCCTAACCATTAATATCCAATCAACATTGATAACTACTAAATGCATTAGAAACACATTAAGAACATATTTTTCAAACAAGTGATTGTTCACTCCCCCTACCAAATCATATATTACCAACATAGCTACTATGATTAGATATCAATCCTACATAATTCTGGTTAATTACCTCAACTACGGTGATATTGATTCTTAACCTAATTATCCTTACGACAAAGTCCCATGGAGCGTATCATTAAGTGATGTAGGATCAAACACATACGTATAATTCGAAGTAAAGTCTACATTAAATCGCATGAGAGTTCATAGAACACGGGATCCATAATATCTCTGAATAAGATGACTACTCACTACTCATGGTAGTAAAATCAGAATGCATACGTAAACAAAAGAGACTCAAAGATAAAGAAACCGAAGATAAAGAACAAAAGTGTTCGATCTTTAATCTTCTTGCAGTCTTGAGTCGTCTTTCTTCTCTTCAAGAATTAGGTTAAATCTTGCCCGGGTTTAGAATGATAATTTTAGCTCTTTGGGTATCTATTTAAACAAAATTGGCTTGAGTTCTAATCGAATTAGGAAATCGGCCCAATAAGGATATTTCCTCTTGCCCGGTTTAGTCTCAAACCAGAGGTTTCCACGAGCAAACTGTCGGTTTTGGTTGTAAACCGTCAGTTTGGCATGTAAACCGGGTGGTCTCGGGGAATTGGCCAAATTTGGTTCTAAATCGGTTTGGCATATAAACCAGCGGTGTAGTGTTTTAATTCGGCGGGAAGCCACCGAAGACGAATAGGTCAGTCTGTCCTAATTTTGGCATATTGTTTGCCTAGTTTTGCTCCAAACGAACTCCAAAGCCTCTATTTTTTGATATTTGACCTAAAACAAGAATAAAGTTGTAAAGTTACAATAAAAATTTCGAAAAACAAATAATTATAAATGAGTGAATAATTAGTCAATAAATAGACCGATCAAAGTGATGTCATTTAAAATAAGCTCAAATAAAGCGATATGAGTTTTAAAAGGCTTATCAACTATAATTTTAGCCGTGGGAATCATTGTGTAGATATTAAAGAGATCTTTACGATATTTTTTGAGAGACGGAATGAGTAATTACCTTGATTATAAATGTCGTGTACATTTATAAATAGTTTATGGGCCCGAGTCTACCATATCTTTTTTAGCTCTCTTTACTCTCAAAAGATACTTATTAAAAGATACTTATGTATAGATTGGAAGCATCAACCCAGAGACCTTATTTCAGGTTTGCTTCAAGTTTATACTCATTTATCAAAATATTCATGTACGTATAATTTATAATTATATGACATGCTTTACTATATTGATATGAGAATTAACGATCTTGGATAATTCATTTCGGCTGTATAATTTTGTTCTCACATAGTATTGTTGCGCTAAATTGTAACAGCATGTGTATGATAATAAAAGAAATTAATAGTTGAAACTAAATACTATTTCAAAACCAAAAAAGGAGTAGATGTTCGTTAATTGATCTCCTTAAAGCATTATTGGCATTCCTTCGGTAATGGGATCCTTGGTCAACCATTTACCATGATACAACGACTCAGCGAGCATTCTTCTTTGACCAAAGGATTACTCGTCAAAATATCTTGTGTCTTTCGCTATCACCACGATTTTGGAATTCAAAAAGTGAAAACTCATTGTCTACTGAATAAAAACCACTGGAATAATGGTTTGCTTAATTTTGACATGTAGAAAGCCACATGGACGCTGATTCTACTGGGAAATGAAAAAATTAACAAAATGTTACTGGGAATAATGGTCTGCAAAAAGTATGACACATGTGGAATATTTTCAATACAAAATGGCCAAAATAAAAAAACAATTTGTCAAAGGAACGGCCGAATAGAAATAAATTCTAGCAAATGCTACTCACGTGCTTCTTAAACTTATGAGTCCGTCCCATTTTTTATGCCAGATCAATCAATACACTCAACACCAGCTGCATGCTCTTTCACAAAGCATAATATGGCTTCACAAAAGGTTTTCATCCTGTGATTGCTTTACATAGGGTGTCTATTACATTTCACAGCTATCATCAAAATGTATCATAAAAAACTCTTAAATCAACTAAGAAAGCTAGATTGTGGTAGCCGCAGAGAACTTGCAGCTGCAATTTACGAGTTTTTACTTTAAATGTTGCATATCATGGACGCTATGTATAAACGCTAATCATCTCGTGCCTCGTGTTGCTGCAGGAAGATGCTGGACGGCAGCTAATGGGTTCACCTGGTATGAAAATGCCAGCTGCCACAGATCCACCAATGCCTTCTTCGCTGAAATTACTTGCTTCTTAGCCATCCTGTCACGAAAAAGTGTCATTGTCATATGCTAGTAGAAAAAAGTGGGTTTCAAGTTTCTTAGCAAAGAGTTACCTTAATAAAGTTTGTCGTTTTTTCTTGATAGAATAAACAACAAGACAGATCAAACAACTCAGCAAAACCTTTGTGGTCGTTATCTCCAACCTAATCTTCCCGAACTTCAAGGTGATTGAACGGAAAAACCAGAAACAAGGTTCTACTCTTGTGGATAATTTCAGAATTGATAGCTTAGAAACATCTGCTGCTTTAGAAGCTTCAGAAGATTCATCAAATACATGAAGGCTGTGTTGAGAAGAAATCTGGGCTTCTTGTTCCTTAGTTTGTGATAGTGAAGCTGTATCGGATATTTTATGAGAATACAGGGAGTGCAGTATCCTTAGAAGATCCTACTAAAATTAAATAGATAATTTATCAGTTTTTGTCGAAGCACAATCCTATACAAATTTGACGAAAACATGCTGACATGTACAAAAAACACATGAGAAAAACTTATAAAAAAAGCAAAACAGGTACCATTCATCTAAACATAAAACACTCAAAAATCCAGGGAATTTATAACCTTTCGATTTGTTTCGGGTATTTCAGCTTTCTCCACCCAGGCAATAGCAGCATCCATAGTATTTAAAACCTTTCCAAGTAGCACGACTGCATACAGTTCAACAAGTTCCATGTACTTGTCAAGTGCTAAGGTATCATCAGAATTCTTTACATAGCTTGGACTTGTGGGTTCCACTTCTAGAACATAGTGGTTTTCATCCACACACCTCCATTTGCTAAGGAACTCTTCAAGAATGGATTGAATACCAAAAGGAGCTTCTGATATCTGGATACATGCCCTAGAAATAAATAAAAAAACTTACATTACAGTTCATAACCGTTCGAGAACTACTTATTAAAAAATATTTTGGACATGCAGTGTCGAAGCCCTTTCAATTGGTGGTTCAAGACCCGCTAAAACCATATTTTCCATTTCCTACACAGAATAGATATAGATTGTATGCACCAAAAATCTTCTCTCAACTTTCATGTCATAGATGTTAAATAAATTCTTTCCATGTTCATGACAGTGTGTACTTATAGACCTTAACCATAAATTTTGGTTTTTGTTTACAGTACAAGAGAATGCTTGCCAGACTGCCATGAGAAAGTGGAAATGAGATACAAACCTCATCAACAATATACGCGGTAGTAAAAGTGAAAATGCTTGCCAGAGTGTCATGAGAAAGTCGAAATTAAGAGATTCACTAATTTTACACCTATTTGAAGACGGGTGGTAAAAGAAAATTAAAAATCAAGCCTTCTATTCTAATAATGTATGACGTTGTTTATCAAAGACAAACATTGGTGGGAAAGAATTAGAGTCAATATATTACCAATGTCCATCCAGATATAAGTTGATTACATGAAGAGCTAATGAATGGAAACAAAAATATACCCTGCCAGAAGAACCTCAACTGGAATTGCTGTTGATCGGCCAAATAGTTGCACAAGTTCATTAACAATATCCCTTGACCTGCAGCATTCCATATTTACTATGCAAAATAAAACTAAGATTGATAATAAATAAGAAACGTTGTAATACCACAATGAAGACACCTTTCTCCAAAAATAGTTTGAATTTTTATTAATCTCTAACAACATGAAGCAGCAAGATATAGGGAAACACAAGAGGGTAGAGTATTAACATACCGGCCAAGTTCCTTCAAAGACTGAACTAACACCATACCAGCAGCTTCTTTGATTTCAAGCAGCTCTGCTTCTTCAACACCTCCAGGAGACGTAGAATCAGATACACGCCTCAGAACAGATGAAGACTTGGATAAAGCCTCCTCATTCATATAGCAGACAAGAAAGCTGCCAATTTTCAAACAGATCAAATGCTCGACGAATTAATAAATAAAAGTATCATCATAACAAACAGTAGGAACAATTAGGGTAAAGTTGGAGCTAAACATATAGTCTTCAATGTAAAAATTGTACCTTTCAGCGAGCTCGATGTCTTCCCAAACTGTGGAATCAGCAATGGCCATTTGAATACCAGAATCTACAGTTTCATGAATTGCCGCCGCCATGTGAAGTTTGTGATGGTGGAAAATGGTTTTGTCCACAAAATTGGTTCTGGTGCGAATTTGATCGAGTCTTCAATTCGATTTTTCAGTCTGTCGCGCTCGCCGGGCAGGATGAGGATGCGGTTTGTCACCGGTCCGACTGTTTGGTTGGGGTTGGAATCAGTCGATTTTTAAAATGAACCGAGCATATATCCATAATATGATAAAAATGAACCGAGCCGATTGCACAAATCATTTCATTAGGGCATATGTATCGGTGCGGATCTCGTTCGCATTCTAGAAGCTACTCAAGGAGAACAACATGCATTGCTGACGATCCGCAGGAGCTGGCGTGTTGGAAGAGAAGCTCCGAAGAAGGAGCTGCGGCAAGAAAAGCTGCTCGAGGAGGCGAGAGAGGACGAACTTGGTAGGATTTGCTTGTACGGCCAACAAGCAAATTGCAGCACAACTGATATATTAATAACGGGCAATTAATATGGTTCGTTGGATCAGATCTAGATCTGATCCTACGAATCAGATTAATTTCCAACGAAAATTTTGCTCAGGAAGAAGGCCAAGCACGTCAGCGACATCTTGTCGTCGGTGTCAATACACATCATTGTTACTAAGTTTTTTCTTTATACGGTTAAAAAGATTATTACTCATACAGTACCTGTGCCGAAAGTCTCCTTCCGCAAAAATTGGACGCTCAACAAAGTAGTCCTCTAACAAATTCTGCCCCCTAGGTCATCTGTTTCTGGGTCGATTAGGTTGGCGACGAGGAGGCACATCGTCTTCATCGTCCATGTTGCTAGCACTACCGCATTCATAGCAGCTGAATTGGCCATATCATTCATCTGATTCATAGTATGCTAGAATATTTAAAAGCTCTCATCAAAATCGAAGGATCCATATGAGAATAAAATGATCGAGGAAAATAAGAATGTAGAAGAAAACAAGAAGATTGATGGTGTGTATAGAAAATGTATGAACCTTCTTTTATAGAGGTTTCATATATACCTTCATATTCACGGGTCATGTTATGATCGGATGAAATCTATGCGAAATCTAGATAAAATTCCTAGCAATAATTCATAAATATCTTTGAAAAAATCTTTACAAAATATTATTTCTTTTAATCAGTGAATAGTAATAGGAGTTTCTCCTAGAGGTTGCATTGATGAAGAAAATGTTCAAAATGTTATTATGTTTGACGAATAGTAATAGAAATTGCTGATTGATGAGCTGCTCAGCGATATTGGGAAGCTTCAACGGGTGCGAATGCTTTTATTATTAATTTACACTGAAAATGGCTCCCAGACAACTGGAAGGGCTTTTTTTTTTTCAACTTGTGACAAGTCAATAATTTAGTTAATTGATTGACCGTCCCCTTATATTGCAGACCCCTAAGTTGGATGGGATTATTTGTTTAAAGATTAACTTCATCCATATTATAAGTGTGCTGTGCATTGGTAATTAATATGATGAGCGTTCGGAATAATGAACCACATGAACTCAGAAATTAGGATTCATCATCAGATAACATCTTTACAAACAATTCTACATTAGCAGCTGCTTCTCGGTTTTTGGAAGTTTCCATTCATGATGCACACACTCAAGCTTACTAAACTAACTGACTACACCTCTAGTGGGGTACTCGCTGATAATGGTAGTAGACACTCAAATATTATTTCTTTGTTTCACCTAGACATGGAGCTACTCTCAGATCCTCTAAGAAATGATCTTCGCCACCAGATCTGGAAGGCTTTGCTGAGGTTGGGGCTTTCTTTTCCATATTTGGAGAAGTAGCAGGACCAGTCCATGAACAGAATGTGCTGCTGTTTCAAGGGAAGAGTGAGGAGCGACTTCCCGATGGCCTCCTCCAATGCCTTTATGTCCAGACCCTTTCTGCATCTCTGCAGCCACCCAAAATCTAGCAACATGGGGCAGAACCAAGACTGAATAAGACACAATCTTGTTTCCAAATGACAATGCAGCTTACACGCTCCCAAAGCAATGAACAAGGTTGCTGAGATGCGGCTGAGTTCATATCTTAACATTGGAGATGCAGTTGCATGGATAGAGAGCAAATCATTTTGCCTTCCCCACACATCCACAAAATCTTCCGCCACTTGCCAGTCAAGCATGATTTCTAGTAGCCAATTAATGTTGTCCACTTGCATTCCTATTCGTTCAATCAAAGTCTTGCTATGTTCCTTCTTTGGCGATCTCTGACAAGAAGTAGATTTGGATGCCTCCTCAAATAGGCTTATCAATGTTTGCAGGCACGACTCTGAAACTGCATACATGTCCTCCTTGGTTATATCAGGTTTATCCTTCTTGTAAACTGAGCTTCGGCACAAAAGACCCTTCACCAGGGACTTGAGTGAATTCCTTGAAATGGAATCAGTACAAGTGGTGATGGACCACACAAGTTGTCGAGCCATGTTATTTTGCGAGTCAATGGAATCAGCAGGGTAGAGTCTGGCCAAAATGTCTTTACTGGTCGTGTCATCAAACTTGAATCTCGTGAACAAGCTCCTGAGCTTTTCTTCTTCAACTTCACTCCAAGGTACTGCCTCAAGGTATTGAAGACAGTTTAGGACTCCTCTGGCAAACATGATGCCTGCTGATATCTGGAAACATATTAAAATAACAGTTCTTATTCTCTGGAGTCGATGTAAATATTATTGCATGAAATTTCACATGGAAACGTGTGTGCCAATGCCCATCATTCAAAGAATAAAAAAGCAATGGATCCGTCTTAGAGAATTATGCACATTAAAGATGTAGAAAAAATATGCTCAAAGAAAATCAGAGCTCAGAGATTTCTACCAATAATATCCACAAGAGCAAACAGCTCTAATCTAATCACTCTGATAACTTAACAGGCTACCATTATGTTGCAATGCAGTTGTTGTCAGTACAAAATTTATGTCTGTATGTCGATATAAATGGGTGCGCTGATGCACATATTACCAAAATAGGAATACACGAATTGATAAAGTGGTATTAGTAAGAAAATAATGGAAAATCAGTGAGGAAATCAACACCAGGTTAATCATTAATAGTCGATATGTTCTGTACGGTAAGCGTGAAGTCAAACCATATGACGGCATTTAGAAATATTTTTATAATATTCCATTTTGCAGAACCATCCAGGCTCGCAATATCTTATGTGAAAAGTGATATATTTGATCATTCACAGATACTATGGTAGAACTAAAATTACATCTGTATAGCACGGTTGAAAAATGGCATCAAATGATGGAGGACATTTTCGATGACCACATGGAGCTATCACTACAATTAATTCACTAACAAACTTTACAATGTTCATGTGCATAACATGAAAGGCCTATATACTTCAATAATAAATAAACAATTCACATACAGTGCTTGCAACCTGTTTTCATATCCAGTGGGGTCAAGACTTCTAGTTCTGACTACATTCTATCATTATTATTATTATTATTTTAAATTAATGAGACGTCAGCCTGTGTGTGAAACTGTGAATATGCAGATAAGAAACTACATGTCACATTTTGAATAGGTAACCATCTAAATCACCTTCTACAAGTATTCAATCTAAATAAAAACAAGTTACAAAGTGCTCTAAGGAGACCTATTGAAAGCTACTTGATGGGATGCCTAGCCTAATTCTTTCATTAATTCAGCCTATGCAAGTAAAATATCACTCTTCAGGAACATGTGACCAAGAAATTACTCTCAAAGAGATCCTAATTCAAAAATTTTAAATAGACAAAAACTCATGGCACTAAATTCTTGTCGATGCTAGGTAGTGGAACTAATAGATTAACTCCATCAGTGTGCATCTATACATATAACAAACTGAGACTCATGAATCTGGAAACCATCAATGCAGGTTCCAAATGAGCTTAGTCAAAGAGCACACAAAATGCAAACTTCAAAATATTTCAGTGAAATAAAACCAACGGCCAGGCCGCTCACCTCGAGCATATCTATGCACTGGTAAGCTCCAAACTTCAAAAGCTTCTTCATCACATCGTCCTCAAACATGAGCTCAATAGTCTCCTTAAACACCCTCAAATTCTCAACCTCAGGCACTTCAATCCTACAAAACCTCCCTCCAGAGCCATTCTTCCCACTCTTAAACTCCGTCACAAGCTTGGCAAAAACCACACTATTGGCACTCAACACCTCTGAATTCAACTCCAAAACCAAACAGCCCCCATGTTTACCCTTCAGATTCAACCTCACATCAAACACTCCAGCACCAACGCCACCACCCACTCCTTCCCCAGTCTCCACCTTCGACATCTCCCCAGCATTGGGCTCCACATCAGGATCATTAAGCGGCGAAGTGACCACCTCCCTTCCAAAATCAACTGCGGGGTCGGAATCAATAGGCGAGACTCTCTCGGGACTCAAGATCCGGCGAGGATCGATCCTCCCCAAACCAGAAGACTTGACAGAAGGCGAGTTTGATGTAGATTTACTAACTAGGGTTTCGGATTTGACATGACGCGGCGTGGTCTTGGAATACTGAGAGAAAGATAGGGTTTCTGGGCTACCAGGAGGTGCGGCGAAGTAGCAGCACCAGGATCGACGGCCGGAATGCGAATCTCGGCGGAGCTTGCGGCCGGAATCCTTCTTCTCCATGGAAAAAAGAACAGAGAGGAAATTGACCCGAAAATGGAGTCAAGGAGGGAAGTGTAAATGCAGAAGTGGATTCAGCATTTATGGAGGAAAAGGCGAAGAAAGACGGTTGCTGGGAAATCGAGCTGCGAAGCTTTTCTTTGTTGCTAAACTTTGGTGGAGAAAATGAGGAGGAGCAACAGCAGGGCGATGACGGGAACAAGAGTGAGAATCGCAGTGATTTTCTTTTGATTATATTTTATTTTCATTTATTTTAATTTTGGAATTTTGTAGGATGGATGTTATGCGCATTGAAATATTAAATTCAAGTACAATTTGAATGTCATTACCTCACTTCATTGTCATGATTGAGTTGCATAATTTCAAACGGTATCAGATATCACACAGTGCACCCATAATTTGGATGTGTATTAAATAGGTTAGAAATTAGTTGTCTTCTACTAGTTTATATGATAAACATAAGTAATGCATGCTAAAGTTGTATAATGTGAATGTCGATAAAATAATATCCATTTGGCATAACCGCGGTCCTATACATCTAAGATGGAATGCAATATGAGGGTGTTGAATGATAATTTCTTTATGACATTCAACACAATTTTAAAATAATTATGAATCTCCTAATATTAAACCCCTTTAGTTCATATTTATACGTGTATGTTTTGTTTCATAGCTTTTTTACTCAACAATTATCTTAACTCCATTATGTTGGCCAATCAAATTAACAGATCTCTCATTAATCTAAATTATTCTTGAAACACTATTTGTCTCTCTTTTCTTTCATGACTAATCTCAACATTTCAAGTACAATTTTCCTATAGTGTTCAATCATTCATACATTTCACTCTATAAACAGTAAGAAAATAAATTGAATTCTATAGTGAACCAAAATATGTTTACTAACAATAATATATACCACCATAATAAATACATAGATCAAGTAAAATTTTGAAGGTTCTTAAATTAAGTTGTGACCGTCTTGAGAAAGTCAAACGTGGTTAAAAACTCAATCATCCTTGGACGTTCGTTTATCAGCTAGCGTGGTTAGGGTTAAATAGTAAATATATTAGGGAGAGCTGATCAATGTTCAGAACGGTTATGGTTTGAGACATTGGATTAACTTATTTCTAACATATGGAGCCAGGTTATAGTTGTTAAATAAATTACACTCGAAAGTCCAAGGTCAAATCCTATAAAGAAAAGATTGTTGAAGATGGTACCAAAATTTATCTGATGACATTTGGTGAAATTGGAAGTTGATTAAAGACTGGAAACTCAAGGATGGGCGAGGGACTCGTGTTACGAATAAACTGTTGCAGATACAAGGTCTAGCTTTGAGAGAATTAACGGCTAGCTTTAAGTCCAATAGGTATAGTGATAATTATGTAATCATGTATAAATTGCCTTGATTTATAAAAGGCGTACAGAATAGAGCTCAAGATAGCCATATTTGGGGATTTACGGTTCTAGAGTCCTCAATCGATATTCAGAGAGGGTTTTAGTGAAGGGTGAGTTTTGAGGAGTATCAACGAGTTTGCCTGATGTTGGCTGCCTTGTCTGCGTTTCTCTGTAACAATCTGAATTAGTGAGATAATGAATACGAATACAAGAGTTTGAATTGAACCGTAGTTCGTTTCCGGTTGAGTCACGTTCGACGCTGTCCTTGAAGCGAAATTGCCGTCCAATCCGTCGGACTTCTTCTGGTAGCTTGCTTCCCAGGATAAAACAACCCTTTCAGCTCTTTGGTTGCGCAGGACCTAGCTGAAGCGAGCTTCGTTGAACTTTAACAACCACCACAACTCACACGGCAATGAACTCAGAAAGCAGGAGACTTTGTTTTCGGTGTGTTTTACTTCTCTGTGTTTCGTCTTCCTTTATAGGATGAACAACAGAGAAGTATGAGGAGCTGTTACCTCCATTCCCGCAGCCACCCACACGAAATCAGGTAACCGTCTGTTCCATGGGCTGACTTCGTTTTGAGGCTCCGTCATTTCCGGTTGACCGAGACTTGATTCGCCCAGCATGTGCACAAATCAATGTTTGATTCGTCCACTCCCGAAGTGTACTGGCTAAGTGATTCGGTCAACTCTGGTCAACAGTCACAAAAATTGCAAGTTTATACTTGTAACTTTGAGTGCTTGTATCTCATTCAAAACATAATCGGGTTTGACGTTTCTTGGATCAATTTTATACTACTTTCAACAAGGAGTACTTTAGTATTTTATATCAAATTGATCCGAGGTGTTCTCCACCCTCAAAACTTAGTCACAAAATGAGGCACACCCCATTTTCTTCACACCTTATTTCCGACAATCCCCCACATGAAGAAAATCAAGTAATAAAGAAAAAATCAAAACGACTCGACTCTTTGTGGTGATAGCTTCTACGGTCAATATCTGCATAAGATAGGTAGGCGACGCCCTTGAACCTTCTCTTGAGAAAACCTGTTTCTTTTACTGACTGTTCAGTAGACATGATGTCCTTGAACCGTTCGTCTTATAATGTAAATAAAACCAAGTTCTCACAAATACCTTCCTGATCAACTTCAGCTCTTACTGGTGGGCCTATTTCGGCCATGGTACCCTTCCTGGTTCTGCAAGAGTTTCTAAATGATTAAGTCCTATTAATCATCCTTTGAAACGGCCAAACTTCTCTCTCACATAGGTGATTATTTAAGATAATCCCGCGTTACCGTTTGAAATTTCATCGTTCAAACTTTCATAATCATTAAAAGCTTCGAGCTTAACCTCGTACGGGAGTCACTGTTAAGTAAAGGAATGGAACTGAGGTGTTACCCCCACATTGACTTTACACAGTCTTAGCAAGTAGGTTGTCCCTTTGAACCAAGTTCTTGGGATCTCCAGTCATCATGGTAGGGTTTTCCTTTGCCTCGACTTTATTTATTCAAGGACTTTAATCCCATTCCTTTAGTCGTCTTCTCTACTTGGTCTCTATTTAACCCTTTGGTTAATGGATCCGCTATATTATCTTTGGATCTCACGTAGTCAATACTTATGACTCCAGACGAGAGAAGTTGTCTAATGGTATTATGTCTTCGACGTAAATGTCTTGACTTACCATTATATATCACATTCTGTGCTCTCCCGATTATTGATTGGTTATCACAATTACACATACTGCTGGCACAGGTGTTGTCCATTGAGGAATATCCTCTACAAAGTTCCTTAACCACACTCTGCTTCTTCGCCACATTTATCTAATGCAACGAACTCAGCTTCCATCGTGGAACGGGTAATTACTGTTTGCTTAGAGGATTTCCAGGACACTGCTCCACCACCTAAAGTGAATACATATTCACTAGTGGCTTTAGATTCTTGTATATCAGATATCCAGCTAGAATTAATGTATCCTTCAATGACTTCAGGATATCTGGTATAATGTAGACTGTGAAGGTATGTGGCATCATTGACAAACTCCTACAAAGTGAACTAGAGCCTGCTACAGCAAGTATGGAAAGAAAACAGCTGATGAAGAGCATTCCAGAGTGAGCAAACTCAGTAAGTGGCGCTCCAGCTGAAGACATTAAGTGGCGCTCCAGATGAAGACATTAAGTGGCTAATGTCTTCACGAGGCGCGCGACCTAATGTTGCCTTGGGGAGCTCGAAATTCTGAAAGAGAGCATGAAGACATCAGCTTGTGCAATCTGGGCAGAGTGACTATCTCTGGAGCTAAAGTGGAGTAAGCAAGTGCTACAGCAATCTCTGGAGCAGAAGTTCAGTAGTAGATGCTGGAACTAAAATGTGGTAGCACAAATTCAAAGCTTTCTCGAAGATTGCATTCAATCAACAAATCAGTGGACCGAAGGGCTTTCGGAAAGAGCTGAATATTCAGGAGAATATTTCTGGAGTGTCTCTCAAGAACAAGGGCAGATTTGTTGAATGAAGATTTGATTGGAAAATCAAAACCTCTATAAATTGGAGGATCTTCCTTAGAATTGATGGGATTGTTTCCTAATGCATTTAGAAAATTCCAGCAGCAGCAAACAGCTACAGCACAAGTGAACAAGGAGTTGTTGCAGCTCAAACAATCAAGCTGGCAGCAGAAGTGAACTAGCAGCAGCTACAGCAGGGGATGCTGCAGCAGGTGCTGGTTCAAGTGCTGTATCAACTGTTCGAGTAGCAGTTTTGTGCTGGGAGCGTTTTGAAGGTATGGCAGCTTTGTGAGAGTTCTTAGAAGTATTTCTAAAATACTGTTGAGCATATTCCAGCATGGTTTACTTGTCAGAGAAGGAGATTTGCATTAGAGATATTTATCATATCTAATCTCCTAGATTTTAGGAGATATTTGATCTTGTGGATCAATGGCCTAAACCTGGAAACTGCTTAAAGTGGTGTGGGTATTTAAGCAGAAGGTGTTAGGGCTGAATGGGGTGATCGAAGCTGAGTGATACACGAGAGTAGACACAGATTTCAGAGAGAGGATTTTCTGGGTGCTACGGACGTTGTTCTTCGATCAAACACACACGGGCAAAGCGTTGAGCGCAGAGCTGTGGTGTGCATTGCAGAAGAGAATCAGGTCTTGCAAAGACTGATTCGTGCATTGATCTGGAAGCCAATTCAGAGCTGGTGAGCTTGTTGGTTGATCAAGAGGCAGCCGCGGGAGAACTGACGGGTGGAAGGCTCGGTCGAGGTTCGTGCGGAAGAACTCACTAGTGGCAGGTGGTCACTGAGTGAGGGGGAGTTACTCAGAGTGTGCAGCGCTCTTGGAGTGGTTCGATCGGCTCGGCAGAAGGCCTTGGAGCGACGCGGACAGTGTGCTTCAGCTGTGTGTTACAGCTGTTGCTGCAGCAACCCTGCTGAGTAGTGTAGGATAGAATAGGCTGAGTTCTTTGAGAGGATTGTAGCTATTCTAGACTGACATATTGTAGAGGGTTTGCTGGCACAAATCAGAGCTTGTTCTGATTGTGCTGAGTGGTCCATACAAGGTTGAGTAGCATAGGTTGCGTGCGTTGTAACCTAGTGTACTTGGAACCTTTGGTTGAGTGGATTGAGGACTGGAGAATAGTCCTCCCCAGACGTAGGCAGATTGGCCGAACTGGGTGAACAAACTTGTGCATTGTTTGTTGCTTGCTGAGATTAATTCTAGTGAACAAGAGTGTGCTGCAGCAACTGCTTGTTCACAAATCTGCCGGATTGAGACACTGTGAAATTTCAATTGGTATCAGAGCGGGAACTCGACACACAGAGTAAAAGGTCCTACAGTGTCTCTGAAGAAGCCACGACAATGAAGGAAGGACAGAGCACAAGCAGACCTCCATTGTTGGAAGAAAGCAACTATGGATTTTGGAAGGCGGGAATGAAGGTCTTCTTAAAGATGATGGATGAGAAGACTTGGAGAGCAGTAGTGTCTGGATGGTCACACCCTCTGATCATCGACGAAAAAGGAGTTGCACTGGAGAAACCAGAGGAGACATGGACAGCTGAAGAGGAAGCTGTAGCAACCAGTAACTCAAGAGCCTTGAACGCAATATTTGCCGCTGTTGACGCAAATAATTTCAGGCTGATCTCTGAATGTGAAGTTGCCAAGCAAGCATGGGAGATTCTTCAGATGGCTCATGAAAAGAACAAGATCGTTGCTGCAAATTGGAGAGACGAAGACAGTGAGGAAAAATCTGACCAAATTAGCAATGTTGCTTTGATGATTGAAACTGATATGAAGAGCACCGTTTCAACAAAGCCAGAAATTGTTCATGGTGTTGAGGAGTCAGACAGTGGTGATGATGAGGAAATCACAGAGGAGTCCATTGCAAGAAACTTTACCCTGTTGCACGAAGAGTGGCTGCAAGTCACGGAGGCCAACAAAGGATTGACTGCCAAAGTTTCAGACCTGCAAGAAAAACAAGAGGAGCTGCTGAAGATGATCACTTCTCTTACGGATCAGGTTGCCCAGCAAGAAGAGAAGTTTGCTGCAGAGAAGGAAGAGCTCAACCTCTACCGGAAGACTACAAAGATGCTTAACAGTGGAACAAGCACTCTTGAAGATATTCTAGCACGCCAAAGGTATGGAGGTGGCTACTCAGGTCTTGGATACACTGGAGAAGAAGGTGCTGAAACAACTGTATTCATCAAAGCTACAGAGCGAGAAGATGCTGAGATTGCCGTAGAAAAACCGGTCTTGTCCCAGAAACCAGTTCAGAAAAAGGTGCATAGAAGGGTGAACAAGAAGCTGCTACAGCAACCGTTGTATCAACAACCTGTAGCAGAAAAGAAATCCAGGTGCAAAAGTCGCAGTTGTTATTTCTGTGATCGAGAGGGACACATTCAGAAAAGATGCCCGATCCTGAACAAGTATTGGAGACCTCAGAAATCGCCTACAGACGGACAACGCCAGATGAAGCCAAGGATCAGGCGTGGCAGGCGAGTGACCTCCAGCTCATCAAAGCCGATGGACTGTCATTGTCCAGTTGTGCACGAAAACATCAGTTATGTTGGAGGGACAACGAAAATGAGGATCAAGAAGGATGCTGGCACAGAGAGGATGAGACACCGAAACAATGCCGGAAGGAAAGAAAGAGTTGCTGGTCACAACAAAACTCGGAAGAAGCATGTTCGAAAACCAGTAAAAGTATGGGTGGAGAAGCAGCCACCTGATTTTCCCCCAAAACCAACCAAAGAAGCACATGTTGACACATTGGAATGCCCTCTCCTGTGGATGGAGAAGAGGCGTTGGCATACTCGCTGAATTTAGCTGGTATCCCCCTCTATCATTTGTGACAAAAAGGGGGAGAAGAGGAGAAGGGGAGAAGAAGAGAAGAGGTGCTCTTAGAAATGATGCTCAGGTTTTGTCAAAAATGCCAAGGGGGAGAGTGTTAAGGTAATGGCATCCTTGACAAAACAAGCACAAGAAGTTGCTACAACATCCCCTGAAGATTGAAGCTGAAGAAGCTGCAAAAGAAGGAGTTCAAAGATGAGAAGAGGATTGCCTAAGATTAGAAGGGTTCTTGGATTTTGTCAAAATGCCAAGGGGGAGATTGTGAAGGTATGTGGCATCATTGACAAACTCCTACAAAGTGAACTAGAGCCTGCTACAGCAAGTATGGAAAGAAAACAGCTGATGAAGAGCATTCCAGAGTGAGCAAACTCAGTAAGTGGCGCTCCAGCTGAAGACATTAAGTGGCGCTCCAGATGAAGACATTAAGTGGCTAATGTCTTCACGAGGCGCGCGACCTAATGTTGCCTTGGGGAGCTCGAAATTCTGAAAGAGAGCATGAAGACATCAGCTTGTGCAATCTGGGCAGAGTGACTATCTCTGGAGCTAAAGTGGAGTAAGCAAGTGCTACAGCAATCTCTGGAGCAGAAGTTCAGTAGTAGATGCTGGAGCTAAAATGTGGTAGCACAAATTCAAAGCTTTCTCGAAGATTGCATTCAATCAACAAATCAGTGGACCGAAGGGCTTTCGGAAAGAGCTGAATATTCAGGAGAATATTTCTGGAGTGTCTCTCAAGAACAAGGGCAGATTTGTTGAATGAAGATTTGATTGGAAAATCAAAACCTCTATAAATTGGAAGATCTTCCTTAGAATTGATGGGATTGTTTCCTAATGCATTTAGGAAATTCCAGCAGCAGCAAACAGCTACAGCACAAGTGAACAAGGAGTTGTTGCAGCTCAAACAATCAAGCTGGCAGCAGAAGTGAACTAGCAGCAGCTACAGCAGGAGATGCTGCAGCAGGTGCTGGTTCAAGTGCTGTATCAACTGTTCGAGTAGCAGTTTTGTGCTGGGAGCGTTTTGAAGGTATGGCAGCTTTGTGAGAGTTCTTAGAAGTATTTCTAAAATACTGTTGAGCATATTCCAGCATGGTTTACTTGTCAGAGAAGGAGATTTGCATTAGAGATATTTATCATATCTAATCTCCTAGATTTTAGGAGATATTTGATCTTGTGGATCAATGGCCTAAACCTAGAAACTGCTTAAAGCGGTGTGGGTATTTAAGCAGAAGGTGTTAGGGCTGAATGGGGTGATCGAAGCTGAGTGATACACGAGAGTAGACACAGATTTCAGAGAGAGGATTTTCTGGGTGCTACGGACGTTGTTCTTCGATCAAACACACACGGGCAGAGCGTTGAGCGCAGAGCTGTGGTGTGCATTGCAGAAGAGAATCAGGTCTTGCAAAGACTGATTCGTGCATTGATCTGGAAGCCAATTCAGAGCTGGTGAGCTTGTTGGTTGATCAAGAGGCAGCCGCGGGAGAACTGACGGGTGGAAGGCTCGGTCGAGGTTCGTGCGGAAGAACTCACTAGTGGCAGGTGGTCACTGAGTGAGGGGGAGTTACTCAGAGTGTGCAGCGCTCTTGGAGTGGTTCGATCGGCTCGGCAGAAGGCCTTGGAGCGACGCGGACAGTGTGCTTCAGCTGTTGCTGCAGCAACCCTGCTGAGTAGTGTAGGATAGAATAGGCTGAGTTCTTTGAGAGGATTGTAGCTATTCTAGACTGACATATTGTAGAGGGTTTGCTGGCACAAATCAGAGCTTGTTCTGATTGTGCTGAGTGGTCCATACAAGGTTGAGTAGCATAGGTTGCGTGCGTTGTAACCTAGTGTACTTGGAACCTTTGGTTGAGTGGATTGAGGACTGGAGAATAGTTCTCCCCAGACGTAGGCAGATTGGCCGAACTGGGTGAACAAACTTGTGCATTGTTTGTTGCTTGCTGAGATTAATTCTAGTGAACAAGAGTGTGCTGCAGCAACTGCTTGTTCACAAATCTGCCGGATTGAGACACTGTGAAATTTCATAGACTGTAGTCACGAGTAAATCGTAAATACTTTAGTATCCTTACAATAGCTTTCCAATGCTCTGTTCCAGGATTACTTGTGTATCTAGCAAGTCTACTAACCGTATATGCAATATCACGTCTAGTACAATTCATTAAATACATGAGATTGCCTATTACTCTTGCATATTCAATTTGGGAAATTCCTTCCCCTTTGTTCTTAGACAAATGTTGATTCATTTCTATAGGAGTTCTACATACTCCTACACTGTCCTTTCCGTACTTGTCTAGGATTTTATCAATGTAATGTGACTGACTCAGGATATATCCATCGGCCGTTCTTGTAATTTTAATCCCTAAAATTACATCAGCTCGTCCCAAATCTTTCATATCAAATTTCAAATTTAATATGGTTTTTGTGGACTTAATCATCTGTTCATTGCTTCCTACAATGAGCATATCATCAACATACAAACACAAAATCACATATCCATGATTAGTGTTCTTAATGTATACACATTTGTCACACTCGTTGATTTTGAAACCATTTGACAGCATCACACGGTCAAATTTTTCATGCCACTGTTTTAGGGCTGAGGCATTTCATCCCCATCTCCGCCTGTAAATCTCCTCGGGTTGAGGCATTTAAATCTTTCAGCATCACACGTCAAATTCTTAATGTATACACATTTGTCACACTCGTTGTTTCAGACTGTAGAGAGATTTAATAAATTTACAAACTTTACTCTCTCGGCCTTGCACTGAGTAACCCTCGGGTTGTTCCATGTATATATCTTTATCAAGATCTCCATTAAGAAAAGAAGTTTTCACATCCATTTGATGAATTTCTAAATTGCGCAATGCTGCAATGGCAATTATTATTCTAATGGAAGTGATTCTGGTCACGGGTGAGTATGAATCAAAGTAGTCTAGACCCTCCTTCTGTCTGTATCCTTTGACCACAAGTCTCGCCTTGTACTTATCAATAGTACCATTTACTTTCATTTTTCTAGAAAAGACCTACTTGGAACTAAGTGGTCTATTTCCACCTGGAAGATCAACTAACTCCCAAGTATGATTTTGCATAATGGAGTCTAGTTCACTCTTTATGGCTTCTCTCCATAAAGGTCCTTCAACTGAGCTTATGGCTTCCTTATATGTGCGGGGTTCAGCCTCAAGCATAAACGTTACGAAATCAGGACCAAAAGATTTTTCAATCCTGGTTCTTTTACTTTGCCTGAATTCCTCTTGGCTTGTATCCTCCTCGGACACTTCCTCTTGGGGCTGAGGCATTTCATCCCCATCTCCGCCTAGCTCACTCGATGAACTTAGTATCATTTCATTGGACTTATGAGGGAATATCTGTTCAAAGAATGAAGCATTCTTCGATTCCATAATCGTATTTTTGTGTATGTCAGGATTCTTTGACTCATACACAATAAACCTATATGCACTACTATTTTGCACATAGCCAATGAAAATACAGTCAATTGTCTTTGGTCCTATTCTCATTCTTTTAGGACCAGGAGCAATACCTTTGCTAAGCATGCCCACACTCGCAGGTGCTTATAACTAGGTTTTCTCCCCTTAAATAACTCGTAAGGAGATATATCCTTTCTTTTCCAGGGTATTATGTTTAAAAGATAATTGGCTGATAAAACAGCCTCCCCCCACATTCCTTGAGGTAGTCCTGAACTAAGTAACATTGCATTCATCATTTCCTTGATGGTGCGATTCTTGCGTTCAGCTATACCGTTTGATTGAGGTGAGTAAGGTGGAGTGACTTCATGTACGATCCCATTTTGTGCACAGAATGTTCCAAAAGGTTCTACATATTTACCTCTACGATCACTGCGAAGCCTTTTAATCTTTGTATTCAGTTGGTTTTCAACTTCCGACTTATACAAGACAGACTTCTCTAATGCCTCATCCTTGCTCCTTAGCAAATAGATTGAATAATATCTTGTACTATCATCAATGAAAGTCACAAAATATTTGTTCCCACCTCTTGATGGCATGAACTTTAAATCACATAGATCACTATGTATTAAGTCAAGGGGTTCAGTATCTCTTTCAATATTATGAAAAGATGTTCTTGTCAATTTTGCTTCAACACAAGATTCACACTTGTGTCTGGAATCAATTTGAGACTTGGGTATACAGTCCAATTTCATTAGATTCCTTATTGACTCATAATTCACATGACCTAATCTACCATGCCATAAAGAAGAAGATTCAAGCAAGTAAGCAGAAGAATTTTCTTTATTGATAATCTTAGGTTTGATGGCATTTACATTCAACTTCCACATGCCATTTTTTACATAGCCACGTCCCACATACATGCCGTTCTTAGTAAGTACGACTTTTTGGGACTCAAATACCATCCTAAAACCATGATTATCAAGTAAAGCACCAGAAACTAAATTCTTCCTAATGTTAGGCACATATGAGACATTAGTCAGCTTCAACTCTTTTCCTGATGTCATCTTCAGGATCACAGTGCCTTTCCCCTTGACTTCTGAGGTGGCTGAGTTGGCCATGTAGACTTTCTCTCCAGCTTCAATCAGCTGCAGCTCTGAAAAAGCACTCCTCTCCGAACATATGTGGCGAGTTGCTTCAGTATCCAGCCACCATGCATGAGGATTCTGGTCCACAAGATTGAGCTCAGTGATCACAGCCACCAACTCCTCTACCTCAGCGAGGTTCACATTCTTTTTCTTCTTTGGCTTCTTGCAGTCAACTGACCTGTGACCCTCTTTGTCACAATTGAAGCACTTGCCAGTAAATTTAGTCTGCACCTTTTTCTTGAAGGCTTTACCCTTAGGTGCAAGCTTCTTACTATGCTTGTTGGGGCTACCACCATGCTCCACAACATTAGCCTTCTCGCTCTGGATTCTGAAGTTCGTATCAAATCCCTTATTGTCCTCCTCAATTTTCAGGCGAACCACCAAGTCTTCGAAGGACATTTCCTTACGCTTGTGCTTCAAGTAACTCTTGAAGGTTTTCCAGCCCGGGGGAAGCTTCTCAATCACTGCAGCAACCTGGAATGACTCACTTATCTGCATTCCTTTAGCATGAATCTCATGTATAATGAGTTGCAGCTCTTGCACTTGAGAAGCTACTATCCTTGAATCCACCATCTGGAATTTGAGGAAGCGGCCCACAATATGCTTTTTGGACCCAGCCATCCTCAGTCCGGTACTTTCGATCCAAAGACTCCCAAACCTCCTTGGCTGAGTTCTTTGTATAGTACACATTGTACAAAGAATCACTCAGGCCATTCAACACATAGTTGCGACACAAGAAGTCTGAATCCTTCCAGGCACTGTATGCATACCGCACATGTGTATCTGCATCCTCAGATACAATCGGTGCATCATCAGTGATGAACCGTGCCAGACCCAAGGTGGTCAAGTAAATGCGCATCTTCTGCTGCCACAGTTTGAAGTTTGATCTAGCAAACTTCTCTGGCTTCCATGAGCTATTAATTCCTGAAACTAGTCTAAGCAACTACGAATCATATCACAGTAATAGCTGATTATCCTAGTGTGTTACTCCTAGTTGTCACCGTCAAGTTACCAACCAGTTTAACATAAATAACGAGCAGTTAGAATAAGATTACGGTTCAAGGCTTCTCTTATTCGCACAACCAATTATCACCCATGTGCATAGAATTAATATAAGTAGACGAACTAAGTATTAAACACAAGTCTCAAAGGAAATACTTCATAAAATCATGCCCAACCAATACAAGGTGTTTAGCTAGACATGCTAGAAACAAACATCATAGAAATAATAAATAAAACTAAAGCAACCAAGGAAAAGTAGTAGGTCGGTGCAATTGCAGGTTGCTGTTTTCGGCTGGCGCAGGTGATTCGCGCAGAATCTCGGCTGGAGCTCGTGTGTTTTTGCGTCTATGTGTGTCTCTCTATATGTCCTCTATCTCCTCCAAACCCTAGCTTCCCTCCTCTTATATTCTGGTCTTGAAGCCCAAGGAATGCTTAGATTTGGCCCGAGAGAATCTTAGCTACTTCCCAAATCTAGGAGATAATGATGATCAAAATTTAGAAACTCTGCTATCCTGCGCATGGCTCGCTGCGCACGTTGATTGCGCTACTCGCTCTGCGCAGTTGGTTTGCGCACTGCAGTCTGAATCAGCTGTCTCCTATCTCCTTTTGCGCTGCTAGCTCCGTAGGTCGTGCATTGCGCTCTTTAAAAACGCCCGTTAGCGCACATCTGACTTATGCTCCTGTTTTATCCTGAAATACAAAAATACCGAAAACCAGTAATCTTGTACACAAAATAATGCAAACAAGCACAGTGTTAAGATCTAAATAGCGCATATAACTAGGCTCTATCAACACCCCGAGGAGGAACTGAGGTGGAACTGCCCACAGCAGTAGGTTGTTGGACATCCATAGACCCTTGCTCGGCTTCCACCTCCATATTAACAACTTCGTTGTTTACAGGATTCATTATCTACACTCACGAGGCAGATATATCAATCAGATCAAGTAATTCAGATTTCAACGCAATAAACAACTGCTCGAATCAAATCTGATTCGGGCGAATTAACTCTCAAGTGCACAAATAAAAATTGATTCGGACGAATCAAACGATATTCTGCACGAGTTAATCCCAATTCGGGCGAATCAGGCAATCTTCATGAGTCAATTTTCCAATTCGGGCGAATCAACCAATCTGCACGAGTCAGATTTTAATTCAGGCGAATCAATGACCGTCTGCACGCTCTGATTCGGGCGAATCAATGACCGTCTGCACGAGTTGACTCTGATTCGGGCGAATCAAATAATCTGCACGAGTCAAATTTTAATTCGGACAAATCAATCTCAGTCTCTGCTCGAGTTGATTTTTGATTCGGGCGAATCAAATCTGGTCTCTGCGAATTGCCCTTGATTCGGACGAATCTCACCCGGTCTGTCCGAGACTTTGATTCGAGAGAATCACCCACGGTATGATTCTAACGAATCAAACTTTATCTTCCTGAATCAATCTGCAGGTTCGTGCAGAACCGCGCACAAAGCAGAGTTTCGCTTCAAGATTGTTGGCTGCTGATGCGCACGTCGTTGTACGCGTCAAATTAATCCTTCCTCCTCCACTTAGTATAGTGGCTAAGTCAGGGTCGATCCCACAAGGAGCAAGCAGACTCGTTCTAGCTAGCAACCTACAACTTATGAAAATTGGGGTTGTCAGTGATTGGGTTGCGCAGGTGCGCGAAAGAATAGTAGTGAAAGCAGAATCTGCACTAGAGATTAAGTACTATGACTATGAAAAGTATCGGTGAAGACAATCCTCTATGAATGTATTCCTTATCATCGACTCTAAATGTCTATAGTTCGATTTACTGAAGTTAGTGTCCGATCAAGGCTTCCTAACATGTGCGCATGTTCCGATCAAAGTTCATGAGCTATTAATTCTTGAAACTAGTCTAAGCAACTACGAATCCTGTCACAGTAGCAGCTGATTATCCTAGCGCGTTACTCCTAGTTGTCACCGTCAAGCGACCAACTAGTTTAACATATAACAAACAAGTAGTAAGAGTAAGATTGCGGTTCAAGGCTTCCCCTACTCATGCAACTAGCTGTCAACCGTATGCACAAAATTAATACAAGCAAACAAAGTATGCATTAAGCACAAGTCTCAAAGGAAATACTCATAGAATCATGCCCAACCGATACAAAGCGTTTAGCTAGACATGCTAGTAGTAAACATCATAGAAATAGTAAATAAAAGCTAAAGTGTCCAAGGAAACAGTAACAAGCAGGTGCGTGCAGGTTGCTGTGTCTCGGTTAGCGCAGTCGGTTGGCGCAGGTCCTCCCAGCAGCTCGTGTGTTTTTCATTTCTGGCTCTCTCTCTCTTTCGTCTCTTTTTTTCTTTTTCAAACCCTAGCCTTCCTCTCTTTATATACTGCTTGTGAGGCCCGAGTACAGTCTTGGCAACTTCCAAATCCTATGGTGTTCAAGATTTGGAAACACCACTATCCTGCGCAACGCTCACTGCGCATGTTGGTTAGCGCACCGCAGTCTGAAACTGCCACCTCCTATCCTATTTGCACTGCTAGCTCCGCAGGCTGTGTGTTGCGCTCCTTAAACGCGCCTATTAGCGCGCATCCGACTTAGGCCCTTGCTTTGTCCTCGAATACAAAAACACCGGAACCAGTAATCTTGTACACAAAATAATGCAAACAAGCACAATGTTAGGATCTAAATAGTGCGTATAAATAGGCTCTATCAAACCCCCCACACTTGCCCTTGTTCGTCCCGAACAAGTACTCAAGCACGGATACAATTACCTCTCTGAAGTCTAGCGCACAGTCTTGCACTCTTGCGCGATCTGCACAACCGTTCACCCTGCGTTGCTCTATCACCTGCGCGCATCTGCCTTCAACAGTTTTAATATAATAATTTCGAAATTCGTTACCTCTTAGCTGGGATGAAAATTATTTCAGATGGCTGGGAGATAGCTCTTCATAGGCTCCGGGTTGTCAGTCTTTACTTCGAGTACGGGTATATGGTTAAGTGCGCAAGTTTCTTTCGCGCACTTCCTGGGAACTCGAGCCTTCTTGATGATTTTCTTGTGAACTTGCGCACGCTGGTACGGAGTTGTGCGCATGCTGATTTCTTTAGCGCATATCATCTGCTGGTGTTTTTCTTTTTGTACAGCTTTATCTACGGTTCCTATGTTCCCAGAACAGTTCCAGTCTCGGCCTTCGGATATCAGCTATGGAACAACGCTCCGCTCTCCCTCCTTGATCTATTTGCGCAGGTCAGCGCACACGTTTACACCCGCGCCCGCCTTCCCTTGCTCGACTTCCAGAGGAAAGGTGGTCTGTTTTCCCACCTCGCCATGCTTTGGGTATTCGCCTTCGACATCTGCGTGGCTAAGCGCGCTCTATTGTTCCGAAGGACGCGAAGCACCGGCCTCCACTAGCGCTCTCGACCATATACCTTACCTTCGAAGCCAAAACGACTAACCCCCTCTCTAGAGCTTTTCTGTCAACTCCACATCCCCTGTATATCCCAACTAAAAGGAGCAGAAAAATCGAAAAAAATACTAAACAGTTGACAGCAGCGCATGCAAGATGAATAGGGCAATACAAGACGAAAATTGTAAATGTAACTAAACAAGCCAACCCCGCACACAAGCGCACCACTGCTACTATTCCCTTCAACTAAACTAAGCTACACTACAAAGCTAAAAAAAAAACGTGAAATGTAAATGTAACGCTCCCCCCCACACTTAAACAGAGACGTGTCCCCACGACTCACGCTCAAGCGCAACGGAGAACGCACACATGCATGCAAACAAAACAAAGGACATAAGAAAGAAAAACATATAGCCATCGCAGCAAAGGCAAAGTCAGGAGTTCACGAAATATTCAGCACAAGATAACAAAATAACATCGAGCAATAGTTTTCAAAAAGATAAGAAACCACCCGAAAGTAATGAGCGCCCTCCCTGCGTCCCTAGACATCTTCGGAGCTGGACTCAGCCGCGGATCCTTGCGCCTCCTCATCTGTGGAATCTGTCTCATATTCTGAACTGGAGGCTGGCGGTACGACGGAAACTGCGGCGGGCTGAGTCACGAGATCGTCCTCCGAGATAGGGTCCCATATTGAGTCTGAGCTCGAACCTATGATGGGATTGCCTTCAGAGGAGGATCTCTGTACAGAGGGCTGCGCAGGGGGTTCTGCGGGTGCTAGTGCCGAGTCTACTACTGGGGTGGGCACTGCTGAATGGACCGGTGATTGGGCAGGAGGGCTGGCTGACTTGCGCTGCTCGCTGGGGGATCCTGGAGGCGGCCTACGCAGACTGAGGAGAGGGGGGATAGAATCTCCAAATTTCCACCCTGATGGTGGACTTACGCTCAGGTCTGCCCCCTCTGGCGCTAAATACTCTAGCACGCGCATGACGTTGAACATCATGCGCTGCTCCTCTGACAACTCCTCAGGCGCCTCCTCTGCCTCTGTTCTGGGGCGCTTTCCCTGTGCACGCGGAGGAGAATCATCAATGGCTATGGTTACTGGCTCCCCCTGCTGCACACTCGCCGTCCGGGGCACTCCAGTCTGCGCACGAGTCCTCATGCGCCTGACTGGAGGCGCAACTGGCTCTGGGGCCTCTTCCATCTCCCTCTCCTCAGCGGCCTCCTCTGGCCGCGCGCTGCTCTCTGCTTTGTGCCTCGTTGCTCTAGCCGGCTGCAGCTGGTAGCACCATTCTAAGGACCCGTCCTCTCTCGCGGTCACCGCTCGGAGCTGCAGCATATGGGCACGATCCAGGGGGACGGCTATAACTACTGTGTGTTCGGGCACTTCTGGTTCTTCATGCAGCGCACGCAGCAGGTGCGTGATCATTCCTCCGCACGTCAGCGGCCCTTTTGTGCTGACCCTACTCCAATGTACCACCATGTTTGATACAAATAGCACCTTCTTCCCGTAGTAGAATCCCTTCAATATATCCATGTCTAGCAGACTGATCTTTGGCGCACCATTAAAGTGCCGATGATTGCATAGGCGACCATGCGCCAGAGGTAGAACATCCATGGGTCGCGCAGCTCGCGTCCTCGGCTGCGCCCCGCGCCAAAAGCTTGGCCGGTCGCCATCTCACGCCATGCCTCCTGATTTGGGTGCGTGTCCATATCCTCCTCACGCACCTTGGCGCACCTCAGCGTGCTCTTCAGCTTCTTGGCCGAGGCTATATACCACACCCCTCGGTGCCGGTATCTGATCTCCAAGTCGGCAGTCTTCAGCGACGCCAAGAACTCGCACGTATCCTCCTTATCATCTGCGCTGTTGACCTCCAACAGCGCTTCCCAGCCCGCTAGCACGAGCTTCTCCACTATCAGCTCCTCCATCTCGACTTCGCGCAGGAAGTCCCTGCTGATGTACGGGGTCCCGTACATCTCCAGTCTCATGAAGGCATCGTATTTGCTGGCGAACGATGCTGGGGTCTCCTGATCCTCTGCGGGCCTCATGGTGTGCTGCTATTGCTCTGGTCAACTACGGTTAACGCTCAACAAATGCCCAAAAATCCAAACTCTGAATAATGCCCTTAAACTGTCACCTAAAGATCGCCTATCCTCTGCCAATAAAACCCAGTACCCAGAACTCCAAATGGTATGCACGAACTAGGTGCGATTTCAAACCTAGGGCAACTTCTCTATCGCACAAAACCCTAACTGAGTCGGCTCAAACTGACGGGAAGGGTTACCTAGCGTATGTGCGACGGTAAGCTCCTCAAATCTTTCTGAACGGAGGCCTGGTCGATTGTCGGACGGTGAGCGGAGGCTGAGGGCAGGAGCTTTTGCAACGGTCGAATGTGAAAATGCTGAAATTTTTCTAAGTCCTTGCCTTTTATCCCCCTGTCTGGCGCATCTTTTCTGCGCACTGAATTTGCGCACTGACCTGTGTACTGCTGCGTGACTAAAAACTGCAAGTCCTAAACTAGCTAAAAACACTAAAAAAAACTATATAAAACGTGTAAAAGTAAAACGTGTCGGGTTACCTCCCGACAAGTGCCTTTGTTTAACGTCGTTGGCTCGACCGTACCTCGTTACTTGCTTAAAAGTGCGCCAGTGACCCCCCTACTCTTGCTCCCGAGTGACCCCGCGCTCGTGTGCGCGTTGCGTTCTTCTTAGTCCTGCGCAATGGATCGAAGGGTGGTCAGCGTGGTTAATATCATGTGACAAATCATAAGTAACGAGGTTAGTTAATGAAGGAGAAGAAATATGAGCAATAGTTCCCAGTTCTCCCTCAGGTGCAGCTGGTGGCGACTCCAGCGCAGCAACCTGCGCATCTTCTATTTCTGGCTCTGCCAAGTCAACTTCGCGCGCTGTGCCCAAGGTTCTCCTAAATACTTTTTGACTCTCTGTCCATTGACCTGAAAACGATGCTGGTGCTCGTTTTCTTACTCGATTGTTCCGTAAGGGAAAACCTTGGTAACCGTGTATGGTCCCGTCCATTTGCTGCGCAGCTTCCCAGGCATTAGCTTTAGGCGAGAGGAAAATAATAGTACCTGGTCTCCTGGCTCAAAGGTGCGTCTGAGGATGTTTTTGTCGTGAAATGCCTTTGTGCGCGCCTTGTAGTCGTGCAGCCCCTCATATGCATCTAGGCGCAGCTCTTCTAACTCGCTTAGCTCAAATGCGCGCTCCTTACCAGCCTCGTCTAGGTTCAGATTGCAAACGCGCAATGCCCAGTATGCCTTGTGTTCCAACTCCACTGGCAGGTGGCACGCTTTTCCATAAACCAACCGAAACGGTGAGGTCCCAATTGGTGTCTTATGTGCAGTTCTGTATGCCCATAGCGCATCGTCAAGGCGCTGGCTCCAGTCTTTGCGCGACGGTCTCACAGTTTTCTCCAGGATGCGCTTGATCTCTCGGTTGGAAACCTCAGCCTGGCATTCGTCTGAGGATGGTAAGCGGTGGACGTCTTGTGGCGCACCCCATAATGCTTGAATACCTGCGCCACTATCCTATTGCAAAAATGCGTCCCCTGGTCGCTTATGATTGCCTTAGGCACACCGTACCTGCAAAAGATGTTAGTTCTCAGAAAGTCAGCGGCCGTCTTACCATCATCCTTTCGGGTGGCCTTAGCCTCAACCCATTTGGAGACATAATCCACTGCGACCACTATATACTCATATCCGGAAGATGGAGGAAATGGCCCCATGAAGTCAATCCCCCAAATATCGAATACTTCATCCACTAGTATTGGCGTCTGCGGCATCTCATTGCGCGCTGATATTCCCCCTGTGCGCTGGCACCTATCACAGCTCCTGAAGTGGTTATACGAGTCACTAAACAAGTGTGGCCAATAAAATCCGCAATCCAGGATCTTTCTACTCGTGCGCTTTGGACCAAAGTGTCCTCCACATGCGTGCGCATGACAAAACGTTAAAACCGAGTTAATTTCATAGTCAGGCACGCATCGCCTTAAAATCTGATCAGGTCCTATTCTGAGCATATACGGATCATCCCAAATGTAATACCTGGACTCATGCTTTAATCTCATGCATTGGGTTTTAGTGAAATGAGGAGGAAACGTACCTGTGACCAGGTAATTCGCAATGTGCGCATACCATGGTACCTTACCTGTCAGCGCCATCAGATGCTCGTCAGGGAATGTCTCCGTGATCTGCCCTGGCTCCTCCTCTTTCACGATCCTGCTCAGGTGGTCAGCGACTGTGTTCTCCGTGCCTTTCTTATCCTTGATTTCCAAGTCGAACTCCTGAAGTAGGAGCACCCAGCGCATCAGGCGCGGCTTAGTCTCCTTCTTGGACATCAGGTAACGGATTGCTGCGTGGTCCGTGTAGACGATGACTGTGGCGCCTAGAACATATGCGCGGAAGTTCTCCGGTGCAAACATGATTGCCTAGAACATATGCACGGAAGTTCTCCAGTGCAAACATGATTGCAAACATGACTGCGTGGTGGTGTAGTTCCTCTACGCAGCGTCCAGTGTGCGCGATGCATAATAGATGGCATGCGGCTTCTTGTCCATGCGCTGTCCCAGGACTACACCTACTGCATAGTCACTTGCGTCGCACATCAGTTCGAACGACAGGCTCCAGTCTAGCGCGCGCATCACTGGCGCACTAGTCGGCGCCTCCTTCAGCTTGTCAAAAGCAGCCCTGCACTCATCAGTGAATTCGAAACACACATCCTTTTGCAAGAGGTTAGACAGGGGTATACAAATCTTAGAAAAATCTTTTATGAAACGCCTGTAAAACCCTGAATGCCCAAGAAATGATTTCACATCGCGCACGTTAGTGGAATAAGACAGATTATAAATAATATCTATTTTGGCCTTATCTACCTTGATCCCCTCCTGCGAGATAATATGTCCTAGTACTACACCATGTGATACCATGAAATGACATTTTTCATAATTGAGCACTAGGTTTTTTGAAATGCAGCGCGCTAAGACCTTATCAAGACGAGTTAAGCATGCGTCAAAGGTACCTCCGTACACAGTAAAATCATCCATGAACACCTCTATGCATATACCAATCATATCAGTAAAGATGCTCATGACTAGACGTTGGAACGTACCTGGCGCGTTACACAATCCAAACGACATGCGCCGAAACACAAACGTACCAAATGGGTATCTGATTGTACCCTGAGTACCCGTCCAGGAAGCAAAAGTATGGCTTCCCTGCTAATCGATCTAGCATCTGGTCCATGAAGGGCAGCGGAAAATGATCCTTGCGCGTGACTGCGTTAAGCTTTCTGTAGTCTATGCCCATGCGCCATCCAGTTTGCATGCGCTTGGGAACAAGCTCGCCCTGCGCATTCTCCTCCATTGTGATTCCTCCTTTCTTCGGCACAACGTGCACTGGACTCACCCATTTGCTGTCCGAGATTGGGTAAATGACTCCCGCGTCAAGCAGCTTCAAGATCTCCTTTTGTACCACTGATCGCGCGTCGTTGTACGCGTCAAATTAATCCTTCCTCTTCCACTAGTACAGCGGTTAAGTCAGGGTAGATCTCCACAGGGAGCAAGCAGTTCAGTTTTAACCAGTGACCTACACTTACGAAAGCTGGGGGTGTGAGTGATTGGGGTTGCGCAATGCGCGAGTAAACAGTCGTAAATGCAGGAATTGCACTAGACGTGCGCAGGCAGTAGAGATTAAGTACTATGACTATGAGAAGTATCGGCGCAGACAATCCTCTATGAGTGTATTCCTTATCATCGACTCTAAATGTCTATAGTTTGGTTTGCTAATGTTAGTGTCCGATCAAGGCTTCCTAACATGTGCGCATGTTCCGATCAAAGTTCATGAGCTATTAATTCTTGCACTAGACTAAACAACTACGAATCCGATCAAGGTAGTACTTGTCTATCCTAGTGCGTTACTCCTAGTTGGCACCGCCAGGCTATTCAACTAGTTTAACATACAACAACAAGCAACAAGAGTAAGATTGCGGTTCAAGGCTTCCCCTACTCATGTAAAAAGCTGCCAACAATGTGCACATAATTAATATAAGCAAGCAAGCTATGCATTAAGCGCAAGTCTCAAAGGAAATACTCATAGATTCATGCCCAACCGATACTAAGCGTTTAGCTAGACATGCTAGTGGTAAACATCATAGAAACAGTAAATAATAACTAAGGTGTCCAAGAAAACAATAGCAAACAGTGCGTGCAGGTTGCAGTCTTGGCTGGCGCAGTCGGCTAGCGCAGCAAGCTCGTGTGTTTTCCAGTTCTGCCGCTCTCTCGCTGAATTATGATATGATGATCCTCTGATGTGTCGTCTTCAAACCCTAGACTTCCTCTCCTTTATATACTGCTCAAGAGGCTCATCCTTGGCAACTTCCAAATCTGGTGGTGTCAGGATTTGGAAACACCACTATATGCGCCTGGCGCACGGCATCTTGCTTAGCGCAATCGGTTAGCGCACCGTGGTCGACTCTGCCAATTCTTCTGTTTGCGCCGCTAGCTCCGCAGGCTGTGTGATGCGCGTCCTAAACGCTGCCTGTTAGCGCGTATCCGACTTAGGCCCTCGTTTTGCCCTCAAATACAAAAACACTGGAAACCAGTAATCTTGTACATAAAATAATGCAAACAAGCATAGGGTTAGGATCTAAATAGTGCGTATAAATAGGCTCTATCAAACCCCCCACACTTGCCCCTTGTTCGTCCTCGAACAAGCACTCAAGCACGGATACCATTACCTCTCTGGAGTCTAGCGCACAGTCTTGCACTCTGGCGCGATCTGCACTACTGAACACCTTGCGCTGCTCTACCACCTGCGCACATCTGCTCTCAACAGTTTAAGTATAGTGATTTCGAAATTCATTACCTCTCAGCTGGGATGAAGATCATTTCAGATGACTGGGAGATAGCTCTTCATAGGCTCCAGGTTGTCAGCTCTCACTCCGAGGATGGGAATATGGTTAACAGCGCAAGCTTCTTCCGATGCGTGATTCTTCAGCGCACTTCCTGGAACTCAAGCCTTTTGATGATTTTCTTTGGGGACTTTGCGCACGCTGGTGTTTATTTGTGCGCGGGCTGATTATTTTGTAGCGCATATCATCTGCTGGTATTTTTTCTTTTGTACAGCTTTGTCTATGGTTCTTATCTTTCCCAGAACGGTTCCAGTCTCGGCCTCCGGATAACAGCTATGGAACACCGCCCTGTTCTCCCTCCTTGATCTATTTGCGCAGGTCGGCGCACGCGTTTACACCCGCGCCCGCCTTCCTTAGCTCGACTTCCAGAGGGAAGGTGGTATGTTTTCCCACCTCGCCACGCTTTGGGTATCTCGCCTTTGGCATCTGCGTGACTGAGCGCACTCTCTTTTTCCGAAGGTCGCGAAGCACAGGCCTCCACTCGCGCTCTCGACCATATACCTCTCCTCTGAAGCGTGAACGACTAACCGCCTCTCTAGAGGGTTTCTGTCAACTCCACATCCCCTGTATATCCCAACTAACAGGAGCAGGAAAAACAAAAAAAATATACTAAAAACAGTTGATATCATCGCACGCAGTATGGGTAGCGCAAAACAAGCTGAACAGTGTGCGCAACCCGCACACAAGCGTACTACTGCTACTGTTTCCTTCAATTAAACTAAGCTACACTATAAAGCTCAAAAATACGTGAAATGTAAATGTAACGCTCCCCCCCCCCCACACTTAAACAGAGATGTGTCCCCACGACTCAAGCTCAAGCGCACGGAGAACGCGCACAGGCATGCGAGCAAAACAAAAACATAAAAATGAAGAACATATAGTCAAAGCAGCGCAATATAGCATAGGGACACAAAATATGTAGCACAAGAATTCAGCACACATATAGCAACATAATATCGAATAATGTTCAGCATATAAAAGAAAAATAGACACCACCCGAAAGGAATAATGCGCCCCCCCCCCTCCGCAGCTCTAGATGTCCTCTGAGCTGGACGCAGCCGCTGAACTATGCGCCTCCTCCTCTGAAGAATCAGTCATATCGGTGCTGGAGGAAGGCGGTACAACAGTCATGCGCTGCTCTGCTGATGCTTCCTCAGGCGCCTCCTCAGCCTCGGTCCTCGGGCGCTTTCCGCGTGCACGCGGGGGAGAATCCTCGATGGAAATGGTAACTGGCTCCCCCTGTAGTGCACGGGCCCTCCGGTGCGCTCCAGTCTGCGCGCGGGTCCTCGCGCGCCTGACTGGAGGCACAACTGGCTCTGGGGCCTCGTCCTCCTCCATCTCCTGCGCGGCCTCTGCTGCTTGCGCACTGCTCTCTGCTCTTGGCCGCGGCACTCTGGCCGGCTGCAGGCGGTAGCACCACTCCAATATGCCATCTTCCCGTACGGCTACCGCCCTAATTTGCAGCATGTGGGCGCGGTCCAGAGGGACCGCCGGCACCACAGTGTGCTCAGGCACCTCAGGCTCTCCGTGCAGCACACGCAGCAGGTGCGTAATAATTCCTCCGCAAGTCAGCGGCCCCTTGGTGCTGACTCGGCTCCAGTGGTGCACCATGTTCAGAACAAAGAGCACCTTCTTCCCATAATAAAACCTCTTCAAAATCTCCATATTCAGCAAACTGATCTTCGGCGCACCATTAAAACGCCCAATGATCGCATAGGCGACCAGGCGCCACAATTAGAACATCCACGGGTCACGCAGCTCTCGTCCCCTGCTGCGCCCCGCGGCAAACACTGGCCCGGTCGCCATCTCGCGCCACGCCTCTTGATTCGTGTGCGCGTCCATGTCAGCTTCTCGCACCTTAGCGCACCTCAGTGTGCGCTTCAGCCTCTTAGTCGAGGCAATGTACCACACCCCTCGGTGCCGGTACCTTATCTCCATCTCACCTGGTTCTAACGACGCCAGGAACTCATAGGTGTCCTCCCTGTCTGCTGCGCTGTTGATCTCCAACAGCGCCTCCCAGCCCGCTAGCGCGAGCCTCTCCAAGATGAGGTCCTCCAGGCCGACCTCCCGCAGGAACTCCCTGCTGATGTACGGAGTCCCGTACATCTCAAGCCTCAGGAAGGCCGCGTACTTGCTGGCGAAGTGAGCTGGGGTGGCTTGGTCCTCGGCAGGCTGCATTGTGGCTGGGTCTCTCTGGTCAACTCCGGTCAACACTCCACAAACACTCCAAAAATCCAGACTCCTCTGAATGCCCTGAAACTTTCACCAAAGGGGCGCCTACTGCCCGCCTACAAAACCCTCTAAACAACACTCCAATCGTGCACTCTAACCTGGTGCGATTTCAAAACCCTAGAGCACTTCTCTACTGTACAAACCCTACTGGAATCTGCTCAAATCTGGGGGAAGGGTTACCTGGGGAGAGTGCGGCTGTGTGCTCTTCAAATCTCTCCAAACTGAAGCTGGGTTGAGCGCCGGACAGTGGGCGGAGGTGTGAAGGCGGGAGCTGCTTGCAACGGTCGAGTGTGAAAAAGTGCTGAAATTTTCTAAGTCCTGCCCTTATATACCCCCTGACTGGCGCAGCTGTCCTGCGCACTGAAGTGCGCACGGACCTGCGCACTGCTGCTCGACTAAAAAAAAACTACAAGTCCTAAACTAACTAAAAGACACTAGAAAAACTAAAAGAAAGACATGTTAAAGTAAAACGTGTAGGGTTACCTCCCAAAAAGTGCCTTTGTTTAACGTCGTTGGCTCGATTGTACCTCGTTACGTGCCCAAATGTGTGCCAGCGACCTCCCCCACTCTTGCTCTTGAGTGATCCTGCGCTTGTGCATGTGTTGTGCTCTTTTTGGTCCTGCGCAAGGGATTAAAAGGGTAGTCAGCATGGATATTATAAGTAACGAGGGTAGGTAAAGAGGGAGAAGAAATATGAGCAATAGTCCCCTATTGCCCCTCTGGCGCGTCTAGTGATGACTCTGGCGCAGCAACCTGCGCATCTGCTATCTCAGGCTCTGCCAAGTCAATGTCGTGCGCTGTGCCATCCCAAGGTTCTCCGAGATACCGTTTGACTCTCTGCCCATTCACCTGAAAACCTTCTCCATTTGCCATCCCAGGTATTGTCCATTCACCTGACTCCGTAGGGGAAAACCTTGGTGACTGTGTACGGTTCTGTCCATTTGCTGCATAGCTTTCCAGGCATGAGCTTCAGGCGTGATGAGAATAATAATACCTGGTCTCCTGGTTCAAAAGTGCGTCTGAGGATATGCTTGTCATGAAACGCCTTTGTCCGCTCCTTGTAATCGCGCAGTCCCTCATAGGCATCCAGGCGCAGCTCTTCTAATTCGCTGAGCTCAAATGCGCGCTCCTTTCCGGCCTCGTCTAGGTTCAGGTTGCAAATGCGTAAGGCCCAATATGCTTTGTGCTCTAGCTCTACTGGCAGGTGGCATGCTTTTCCGTAGACCAACCGGAACGGTGAAGTCCCGATTGGTGTTTTATGCGTAGTGCGGTATGCCCACAGTGCGTCGTCCAGGCGCTGGCTCCAATCTTTGCGCGATGGTCTCACAGTCTTCTTCAGGATGCGCTTGATCTCTCTATTGGAAACCTCAGCCTGTCCATTTGTCTGAGGATGATAAGCAGTGGACGTCTTGTGGCGCACTCCATAATGCTTGAAAACTTGCGCCACAATCCTGTTGCAAAAGTGCGTCCCCTGGTCGCTGACGATTGCCTTAGGCACCCCGTACCTGCAAAAGATGTTAGTTTTCAGAAACTCAGCGACCGTCTTACCATCATCCGTCCGTGTAGCCTTAGCTTCGACCCATTTGGAGACATAATCCACTGCCACCAATATGTACTCGTATCCGGCAGATGGAGGAAATGGCCCCATGAAGTCAATTCCCCATTTATCAAACACTTCATCCACTAGAATCGGCGTCTGCGGCATCTCATTGTGCGCTGGTATGCCTCCTGTGCGCTGGCACCTGTCACAATTCCGGCAGTGATCATATGCATCTCTAAACAGGTGCGGCAAATAAAATCCGCAATCCAGGACCTTCCTGCTCGTGCGCTTGGGACCAAAGTGTCCTCCACATGCGTGCGCATGACAAAACATCAAAACAGAGTTAATTTCATGGTCAGGCACGCAGCGCCTCAATATCTGATCAGGTCCTATTCTGAGCATATATGGATCATCCCAAAGGTAATGCTTGGACTCATGTTTCAATCTCATGCATTGGGTTTTATTGAGATGCGGAGGAAAAGTACCTGTGACCAGGTAATTCACAATGTGCGCATACCATGGTACCTTACATGTTAGCGCCATCAGATGCTCGTCAGGGAATGTCTCCGTGATCTGCCCTGGCTCCTCCTCTTTCACGATCCTGCTCAGGTGGTCCGCAACTGTATTCTCCGTGCCCTTCTTATCTTTGATCTCCAAGTCAAATTCCTAAAGTAGGAGCACCCAGCGCATCAGGCGCGGCTTAGTTTCTTTCTTGGACATTAGGTAGCGGATGGCTGCGTGGTCTGTGTATATGATGACCCTAGCGCCTAGAACATATGCACGGAACTTCTCCAGCGCAAACACAATTGCAAGAAGCTCCTTCTCCGTGGTGGTGTAGTTCCTCTGCGCAGCGTCCAGTATGCGCGATGCATAGTAAATGGAGTGCGGCTTCTTGTCCACTCGCTGCCCCAGGACTGCACCTACTGCGTAATCACTTGCTTCGCACATTAGTTAAAATGGCAGGTTCCAGTCTGGTGCGCGCATCAATGGCGCACTGGTCAGCGCCTCCTTCAGCTTATCAAACGCGGCCCTGCACTCATCAGTAAAGTCGAAGCACACATCCTTTTGCAAGAGGTTAGACAGGGGTATAGAAATTTTAGAGAAGTCTTTTATAAAACGCCTGTAAAACCCGGCATGTCCTAAGAAGGACTTCACATCGCGCACGTTCGTGGCATAAGGTAGATTAGAAATAAGATCTATCTTAGCTTTATCTACCTTGATCCCCTCCTCTGAGATGATATGTCCTAGTACTATACCATGTGATACCATGAAATGACATTTTTCATAATTGAGCACTAGGTTCTTGGAAATGCAGCGTGCTAAGACCTTATCAAGATGAGTTAAGCATGCATCAAAGGTACCTCCATACACAGTAAAATCATCCATGAACACTTCTATGCATATACCAATCATATCAGAAAAAATGCTCATGACTAGACGTTGGAACGTACCTGGCGCGTTACACAGCCCGAATGACATGCGCCGAAACGCAAACGTACCAAATGGACAGGTGAACGTGGTCTTCTCTTGATCTTCCGCAGCTATGGGTATCTGATTGTACCCTGAATATCCGTCCAAGAAGCAAAAATAGGGCTTTCCTGCTAATTTGTCCAGCATTTGGTCCATGAAGGGTAGCGGGAAATGGTCCTTGCGCGTAACTGCGTTAAGCTTCCTGTAGTCGATGCACATGCGCCATCCAGTCTGAATGCGCTTGGGAACTAGCTCGCCCTGCGCATTCTCTTCCACTGTGATTCCTCCCTTCTTTGGCACAACGTGCACTGGACTGACCCATTTGCTGTCTGAGATCGGGTAAATGACTCCTGCGTCAAGCAACTTCAGGATCTCCTTTTGCACTACCTCCATCATATTTGGATTCAATCTGCGCTGAGCCTCCCTGGATGGTTTGGCACCATCTTCCAACAGAATTCTATGCATGCATACGTCCGGGCTCACTCCACGCAGGTCAGCAAGTGTCCATCCTATGGCGCGCTGGTTCTTGCGCAGCACCTGCTGTAAGCGCGCTTCCTGCTCCTCTTCTAATCCTTTCTTTATGATCACTGGCAAGGTGTCCTCATTTCCTAAGAGAAGAGCAGACTAAAGGTGGAGGCAAATTGCTCAAGCAAAGCTCTGGTGGGTTTTGTCAAAATGCCAAGGGGGAGATTGATGATGCAAGTATGGCAGTGTTTGACAAAACCAGCATAAGTGAACAAGGAGCTGCTACAGCTCAAATAAACAAGCAAGCCAAGCAGAAGTGAACTAGCAGCAGCTGCAGCAAGGGATGCTACAGCAGGAGCTTGTTCAACAGGTTGTTTTATCTGTCCAAGTAGTAGCAGTTGCTTGGGCTTGTTCGGAAGGGCTGGAAACCTTATGCAGAGCATCTGAAGAATTTCTAAAATGCTATGGAGTATTTTCCAGCAAGGTTTACTAGTCAGAGAAGGAGATTTGCATTGGAGTTAATGATCAAATCTAATCTCCTAGATTTTAGGAGATAAGTGATCTTGTGGGTCAATTGCCTAAACCTGGAAATTGCTTAAAGTGGTGCTACTATTTAAGCAGAAGGTTTTCAGGGCTGAAGAGGTTGATCGAAGCTGAGGGATACACGAGTGCATACACAGATTTCAGAGTGAGAATCTTTGGTGTGTCACGGTAGTTTACTTCGATCATCACCCGTGAGCAGAGCGTTGAGCGCAGAGCTGTGGTGAGTATTGCAGAAGAGAATCAGGACTTGCAAAGTCTGATTCGTGTTTGATCTGGAAGCCAATTCAGAGCTGGGGAGCTTGTTGGTTGATCAAGGGCAGCCGCGGAAGAACTGACGGGTGGAAGGCTCGGTCGAGTGTCGTGCGGCAGTACTCACTAGTGGCAGGTGGTCACTGAGTGAGGGGGAGTTACCCAGAGTGTGCAGCGCTCTTGGAGAGGTTCGATCGGCTCGGCAGAAGGCCTTGGAGCGACGCGGACATTGTGCTTCAGCTGTTGCTGCAGCAACCCTGCTGAGTAGTGTAATTTAGAATAGGCTGAGTTCTTTGAGAGGATTGTAGCTATTCTAGATTGACATATTGTAGAGGGTGTGCAGACACAAATCAGAGCTTGTTCTGATTGTGTTGAGTGGTCCACACGAGGTTGAGTAGCATAGGTTGCGTGAGTTGTAACCGTGTGTACTTGGAACCTTTAGTTGAGTGGATTGAGGACTGGAGAATAGTCCTCCCCAGACGTAGGCAGATTGGCCGAACTGGGTGAACAAACCTGTGCCTTGTTCATTGCTTGCTGTGACAATATTTAAGTGAACAAGAGTGTGCTGCAGCAACTGCTTGTTCACGAAATCTGTTGAACTAGGACACTGTGAAATTTCAATTGGTATCAGAGTGGAAACTCGACACACAGAGTTAAAAGATCCTACAGTGTCTCTGAAGAAGCAAAGACAATGAAGGAAGGACAGAGCACAAGCAGACCTCCATTATTGGAAGAGAGCAATTATGGATATTGGAAAGCTAGAATGAAAGCCCTTCTCAAAGCTATTGATGAGAAGACATGGAGAGCTGTTGTAGTTCAGTGGTCTCCCCCAATCACCATGGATGAGCAAGGAGTGACTAGAATAAAACCTGAAGAGCAATGGACTGCTGAAGAAGGTGCTGCAGCAACTGGTAATTCAAAGGCTTTGAATGCAATTTTTGCTGCAGTGGATGCTAACAATTTCAGGTTGATATCAAACTGTGATATGGCCAAGCAAGCATGGAAATTCTGCAAACTGCCCATGAAGGAACTGATAGAGTGAAGCTGTCAAGACTCCAGATAATTGCCACACAATTTGAGAATCTGAGGATGCTGGATGAAGAAACAGTCACTGAGTTTAATGCTAAACTCTGTGATCTTGCAAATGAAGCTCATGCCCTTGGTGAACCCATCCCTGAAGAAAAGCTTATCAGAAAGGTTCTCAGATCATTGCCCACAAAATTTGACATGAAAGTGACAGCCATTGAAGAAGCTCAAAATGTCAGATTCATGAGGTTGGAAGAGCTGATGGGGTCTCTCAAACAATTTAAGATGAAACTGGTCAAAGAAGACACTACTTCCAAGGACAAGAATGTTGGATTGAAAGCTGAAGCAGAAACCAAGCAAACAGTTCCAGATGATCAGTTGAGCATGCTTGTTAAGAACCTTGGGAAGTTTCTGAAAAACATGGAATCCAGAACTGAGAGAAGCTCTTCCTCGCGAAGACAATTCAGAAGGGGCAGTGAAAGTAAAAGGAAAGGAAAGGAACCAGCTCAGAGTGAAGATGGAAAGAAAGAAATGAAGAAGGGAGTCCAATGCTGGAATTGTGCAGGCTACGGTCATCGACAAATCAACTGCACCAGCAAACGGATGAAAAAGAGGGCTCTCTCTGCCAGTGGAAGTGAAGATGAGAAAGAGCTGAGTGAAGATGAATGCAACATGGCCAGATACAGGTCTGCAAGAAGAGGCTTAAAAACACAAGAAAGATTGAACCAGGACTTGCTACAGCAATCTCTATATCACCGTAACAAGAGAGTTTCAAAGTATAAAAAATGTTACAGCTGTGGTCGCAAAGGTCATATTAAAAGAAACTGTTTCTCAGCTCGTGCCAGAATAACATCACCCAGGGGATCTGTCAGGCAGAATCATGCGCAGACTCAGCTCCTCGCTCTTGTCAGCACAGCTAGCACCTCGGACAAGATAAGCTGGTACTTTGCTAGTGGATGTTCAGGACATATGACAGGAGAAACATCCTTTCTGAAAAACATTACTCCCTGTTTGGAACAACGTGTGAAGTTTGGTAATGGTCTGAAAGGAAGAGTTCTGGGAAGAGGAACTTTGGCAGTGGAAGGAATGCCTAGTCTGAGCAATGTTCTTCTAGTGGAAGGGCTAAAGGCTAATCTTATTAGCATCAGCCAGCTACGTGATGGAACTAAACAGGTAAAGTTTACGAAAGACTCATGCCAAGTCCTTGATAAATCTGGAAAGTGTATAATGGAAGGAGCCAGATCAAAGAGCAATTGTTATCTTCTCAATGTGAGTCCAAACTTACGGATTCAGAAATGTATGCTGACAAAGGGAGAGGAAATGACTTTATGGCACAAAAGGATGGGACATGTTAACCTGAGAACCCTGAAGAGAATTGCCACAGAAGGTCTAGTCAGAGGAATACCACAGCTAAAAGGAGAGACAGACTCCATCTGTGGAGACTGTCAGATTGGGAAACAGAAAAAGGCCTCACATCCAAGAGTCAAAGACATTGGTACCACCAGGCCTCTACAGCTGATTCACATGGATCTGATGGGACCAATGGAAGTCGAGAGTCTAGGCAAGAAAAGGTATGCTTTTGTCTGTGTTGATGACTATTCCAGATTCACATGGATTGATTTTATCAGAGAAAAATCAGATACTGTGAGTGTCATTATGTCACTGGTGTCTCGGTTAGAGCAAGAGAAGAATCTCAGAATCAGCAGCATTCGCAGTGATCATGGCAGAGAATTTGAAAACAAAGACATGGATGAATTCTGTCAACAAAGGGGTATAACACATCAGTACTCCTCTCCCATTACTCCTCAGCAGAATGGTGTGGTGGAACGGAAGAACCGAACAATCCAAGAAATGGCCAGAGTGATGATCCATGCTAAGAGGATTCCTCTGAAATTCTGGGCAGAGGCCATGAATACCGCATGTTACATCATCAATAGAGTCACCTTGCGACGAGGAACAAATCAGACCTGCTATGAGCTCTGGAATCAGAAAAAGCCCACGGTTAAATACTTTCATATCTTTGGAAGTGACTGTTTCATTCTGAGAGACCGGGAGTATAGAAAGAAACTCGACCCTAAGAGTGATCCTGGATTGTTCTTGGGATATTCAACAAACAGCAGGGCCTATCGAGTCTTCAACCAGCGAACAAAGACTGTCATGGAATCCATAAATGTTGTTGTCAATGATACAGAAGAAGCTTCTACCCCTAATTCTGACACTGGTGAAGAAGACTCTGACCTTGAAGAAGTGCCTGATAGACAGACCAGAAGTGAACAAGTTGCGGCTCCAGAAGATGCTACAGCAAGTGCTGAAGCAGAAATTCCAGATGATCAATTGGAAAGCTTGTCTGATGATCTTTACACTGACGCTCCTGATCCTCCTTCAAGGCAGCCCCCAAAGAAGATTCAGAAGAATCATCCCTTGACAAATGTGATTGGGGATCCCTCAGACAGAAGAAGAACCAGAAGTCATGCCTATCTCAATACATGTTTCATGTCTAGCATTGAACCCAAGAATTTCAAGGAGGCCATGAATGATGAATTCTGGATAATGGCTATGCAAGAGGAATTGGCAGAGTTTGAAAGACATGATGTCTGGGATCTGGTTGACAGACCAAATGGGGTAAACATTAAAGGCACAAAATGGGTGTTCAAAAACAAAACTGATGAAAAGGGCAACATTACACGAAATAAAGCCAGACTAGTTGCCCAGGGATATTCTCAGATTGAAGGTCTAGACTTTGAAGAAACGTTTGCTCCAGTGGCTCGCCTGGAGGCCATCAGACTTCTTCTAGCAATGTCTTGCTTTCTGGGATTCAAATTATATCAAATGGATGTTAAAAGTGCGTTCTTGAATGGAGATCTCTCTGAAGAAGTTTATGTCTCTCAGCCAAAAGGTTTTGAAGATCCTCACCATCCAGAACATGTGTATAAATTGAAGAAAGCTTTATATGGACTAAAACAGGCTCCTCGGGCATGGTATGAACAGTTGACAGTATTCCTGGAAAAACATGGCTACAACCGAGGGGGAGTTGACAAAACCTTGTTTGTCAAAAGAACTCAGTCAGATGTGATCATTGCTCAAATATATGTGGATGATATTGTCTTTGGATCAAAGTCCCAACACCTGGTGAAGCAGTTTGTAAATCACATGCAGCAACAATTTCAAATGAGCATGGTAGGAGAACTTTCATACTTTCTTGGTTTGGAGATTACTCAGAAAAAGGATGGTATCTTTATTGCTCAAAGTAAATACAGCAAGTCCCTTGTGAAGAAATTCCAGCTAGACTCAGCAAGTCACAAGCGAACCCCTGCTGCCACTCATGTGAAAGCCATCAAAGATGAGCACGGTATGGAAGTGAGTCAGACTGTCTACAGAAGCATGATTGGGAGCTTGTTTTACCTAACTGCCAGCCGCCCTGACATTTCCTATGCAGTAGGAGTCTGTGCCAGATTCCAAGCTTGTCCCAGAGACAGTCATTTGCAGTTGGTCAAGCGCATCATTAGGTATGTCGAAGGAACTGTGGACTATGGCTTATGGTACACGAGAGGCACAAATGCCAATCTGGTCGGATACAGTGATGCAGACTGGGCAGGTTGCTCAGAGGACAGGAAGAGCACTTCGGGAGGATGTTTCTTCTTAGGGAATAACCTGATCTCTTGGTTCAGCAGAAAACAGAATAGCATTTCTCTATCCACTGCCGAGGCTGAATACATCGCTGCTGGGAGCTGCTGTGCACAAATGCTGTGGATGAAGCAAATGCTGAGTGAGTATGGGATTGCTCAAGATGAAATGACTCTTTACTGCGACAATATGAGTGCCATCAGCATATTTAAGAATCCGGTTCAGCACAGCAGAACCAAGCACATTGACATTCGTCATCACTTCATCCGTGATCTTGTTGAAAAGAAAGTCATTTTGCTCCAGCATGTGGTGTCTACCAAACAACTTGCTGATATCTTCACCAAAGCTCTGGATGCAGCCCGGTTTGAAGACCTGAGAGCCTCTCTGGGGCTCTTCATGTTATCCCCTTGAGTTTCCCCCGGCGCACCCCCTTGTCATGTTTTCCAAAAAGGGGGAGGAGAAGAGCAGACTAAAGGTGGAGGAAAATTGCTCAAGCAAAGCTCTGGTGGGTTGTGTCAAAATGCCAAGGGGGAGATTGATGATGCAAGTATGACAGTGTTTGACAAAACCAGCATAAGTGAACTAGGAGCTGCTACAGCTCAAATAAACAAGCAAGCCAAGCAGAAGTGAACTAGCAGCAGCTGCAGCAGGGGATGCTACAGCAGGAGCTTGTTCAACAGGCTGTTTTATCTATCCAAGTAGTAGCAGTTGCTTGGGCTTGTTCGGAAGGGCTGGAAACCTTATGCAGAGCATCTGAAGAATTTCTAAAATGCTATGGAGTATTTTCCAGCAAGGTTTACTAGTCAGAGAAGGAGATTTGCATTGGAGTTAATGATCAAATCTAATCTCCTAGATTTTAGGAGATAATTGATCTTGTGGGTCAATTGCCTAAACCTGGAAATTGCTTAAAGTGGTGCTGCTATTTAAGCAGAAGGTTTTCAGGGCTGAAGAGGTTGATCGAAGCTGAGGGATACACGAGTGCATACACAGATTTCAGAGTGAGAATCTTTGGTGTGTGACGGTAGTTTACTTCGATCATCACCCGTGAGCAGAGCGTTGAGCGTAGAGCTGTGGTGAGTATTGCAGAAGAGAATCAGGACTTGCAAAGTCTGATTCGTGTTTGATCTGGAAGCCAATTCAGAGCTGGGGAGCTTGTTGGTTGATCAAGGGCAGCCGCGGAAGAACTGACGGGTGGAAGGCTCGGTCGAGTGTCGTGCGGCAGTACTCACTAGTGGCAGGTGGTCACTGAGTGAGGGGGAGTTACCCAGAGTGTGCAGCGCTCTTGGAGAGGTTCGATCGGCTCGGCAGAAGGCCTTGGAGTGACGCGGACATTGTGCTTCAGCTGTGTGTTACAGCTGTTGCTGCAGCAACCCTGCTGAGTAGTGTAATTTAGAATAGGCTGAGTTCTTTGAGAGGATTGTAGCTATTCTAGATTGACATATTGTAGAGGGTGTGCAGACACAAATCAGAGCTTGTTTTGATTGTGTTGAGTGGTCCACACGAGGTTGAGTAGCATAGGTTGCGTGAGTTGTAACCGTGTGTACTTGGAACCTTTAGTTGAGTGGATTGAGGACTGGAGAATAGTCCTCCCCAGACGTAGGCAGATTGGCCGAACTGGGTGAACAAACCTGTGCCTTGTTCATTGCTTGCTGTGACAATATTTAAGTGAACAAGAGTGTGCTGCAGCAACTGCTTGTTCACGAAATCTGTTGAACTAGGACACTGTGAAATTTCAGTGTGTTTTTTAGTTCTGGCTCTCTCTCCTCGATATTGTCTCTCTTTCAAATCCTAGCCTTCCTCTCTTTATATACTGCTCATGAGGACAATCTTGGCAACTTCCAAATCCTATGGTGTTCAAGATTTGGAAACACCAACATCCTGCGCATGGCTCACTGCGCACATCGGTTCGCGTAGTCGGTTTGCGCACAATCTATCCTGTTTGCGCTGCTAGCTCCGCAGACTGTGTGTTGCGCTCCTTAAACGCGCCTATTAGCACGTATCCGACTTAGGCCCTTGTTTTGTCCTGGAATACAAAAATACCGGAAACCAGTAATCTTGTACACAAAATGATGCAAACAAGCACAGTGTTAGGATCTAAATAGCGCGTATAAATAGGCTCTATCAAGGTGACAGCCATTGAAGAAGCTCAAAATGTCCGGGACATGAAGCTGGAAGAATTAATTGGACCTCTCAAGCAGTTTGAGATGAAGCTAGTCAAAGAAGATGCTCCCCCCAAAAGCAAAAATGTTGGATTGAAAGCTAAAATAGAAGAAAAGAAGCCCTCAGCTGATGATCAACTGAGTTTACTGGTAAAAAATGTCAGGAAGTTCTTGAAAAACATGGAAACAAGGTCCGGTTAGACCTCAACCTCTCGAAGAGGAAGAAGAAAAGAAAAGAAATAAGGAAAGGCATCCAGTGCTGGAATTGTGAGGGATATGGTCATCGAAAAGCTGACTGTACCAGCAAACCACTATCAAACTCAGATAAGAAAAACAACAACTCTATGTCTGCAAACTGGAGTGAAGAGGATTCTGATCTCAATGGAGATGAATGTCACATGGCCAGGTCCAGATGCACTCGAAAAGTGGTAAGAAAGAGGTACAGAAATGTGAACAAGGATCTGCTACAGCAACCTCTGCATCATCACCACACTACTGGAAGAGAGACCTTTAGCAGATATCAAAGGTGTTACAAATGTGGTCAAAGTGGACACATTAAGAGAAACTGTCCTTTCACCTTGACTCATCAGAATCTCCCTAAGATCTCTAGTCAGCAGAGAAGATCCAAGATGATACACACTGCCCTGGTTAGCACAGCTAGAGCAACTCATAAAGAAAGCTGGTACTTTGACAGTGGATGCTCAGGGCACATGACTGGAGAAAGATCCTACCTCACGAATGTTTAAGCCTTGCTCAGAGCAACATGTTAAGGTAGAATTCTGGGAAAGGGGACCTTGGCTGTCACAAGACTACCTCTTCTGGAAAATGTCATGCTAGTGGAAGGATTAAAGGCAAATCTCATAAGCATCAGCCAGCTCTGTGATGGGACTCATCAATTCTAGGAAGGATTAAAGACATTGTGGTCGCGCTGGGTGAAGACATTAAGCCTTGGCGCGCCTGCATAATGTTATCCTCGGATGCGGTATCTCCTGTTGTCCGTTCCTTCGATGCTTCTTCTGCAAGCTGCTTGCCACTTGAAATTTCAAGTGTCTCTACTTATGCAGATTTGTGAACTAGCAGTTGCTGCAGCACACTCTTGTTCACTTAAATGTAGGCACAGCAGACAATGAATAGGACACAGATTTGTTCACCCAGTTCGGCCAATCTGCCTACGTCTGGGGAGGACTATTCTCCAGTCCTCAATCCACTCAACCAAAGGTTCAAAGCACACTCGGTTACAACGCACGCAACCTATGCTACTTTAACCCCGTGTGGACTACTCAACACAATCAGAACAAGCTCTGATTTGTGTCAGCACACCCTCTACAATATGTCAGTCTAGAATAGCTACAATCCTCTCAAAGAACTCAGCCTATTCTATACTACACTACTCAGCAGGGTTGCTGCAGCAACAGCTGTAACACCAGCTGAAGCACTCTGTCCGCGTCGCTCCAAGGCCTCCTGCCGAGCCGATCGAACCACTCCAAGAGCGCTGCACACTCTGAGTAACTCCCCCTCACTCAGTGACCACCTGCCACTAGTGAGTTCTTCCGCACGAACCTCGACCGAGCCTTCCACCCGTTAGTTCTCCCGCGGCTGCCTTTGATCAACCAACAAGCTCCACAGCTCTAAATTGGCTTCCAGATCAAAGCACGAATCAGTCTCTGCAAGACCTGATTCTCTTCTGCAATACGCACCACAGCTCTGCGCTAAACGCTCTGCCCGTGTGTGTTGATCGAAGAACAACTCTCGTAGCACACCCAGAAAAATCCTCACTCTGAATTCTGTGTCTACTCTCGTGTATCACTCAGCTTCGATCACTCTCTACAGCCCTCAAACCTTCTGCTTAAATACCCTCACCACTTTAAGCAATTTCCAGGTTTAGACAATTGACCCACAAGATCAATTATCTCCTAAAATCTAGGAGATTAGATTTGATTCATATCTTTAAGCACATCTCCTTCTCTGACTAGTAATCCTTGCTGAAATATGCTCAGCAGCATATTAGAAATTCTTCTAAGCACTTTCACAAAGCTGCCAAACCTTCAAAACTCACCCAGCACAAAAACTGCTACTCGGACAGTTGAACTAGCTCTTGAACCAGCACCTGCTGCAGCATCCCCTGCTGCATCTGTTGCTGGTTTACTTCTGCTAGCCTCCTTGATTGATGGAGCTGCAGCAGCTCCTTGTTCACTCATGCTGGTTTTGTCAAACACTGCCATACTTGCATTATCACCACTGACCAAACTTATTGTACTAACATTTCCTTTAGGGTTTTGAATGGTCTGTGAAGGAAGCTGGCCCTTGTCATTCTTCATCTCATAAACTGTGGAAGCTAGCTGCGACATTTGTTTGGTTAGCTCGGCTATAACTCCATCAGTTTTGGCCTGGTTCCTTTACATGGTATTCTCCAAGTCCTTGAGCGCCTCTTCCCATGATTTACAAGTCTCGGGCCTGCTTGGTTGAAACTCTTCCTTGGGTACTGATTATTCTGATTAATGTACCTCTCTTGTTGTTGGAATGGGGGGCGGTAAGGTTGCGCTTGATTCTGATTTTGAGGTTGCCCTTGGTTCTGCGCTGGGGGCTGCTGAAATCCTCCCTCGTTACTCCAGCTGAAACCATTTGCCGCCAATCCGAACTGCCTCTGCTGCGGTGGCCTATTGTTGTTATTGATGTTCTGATAATTGCCTACCACATTGACATCCATTACCTCATCCTCTTGGAGTGTAGGGCACTCATCTGTTCTGTGGTTGGCAGCGCGGCAAAACTCACAAACCTTCACTGCGCTGGCTTGGCTCACTGACATCCTCTGGATAGTCTCCTTCATCTCCTTGATCTCCCTCACCAGTTGGCTATTATTGGGCTCCACTTGAGACACATTCCTTGTTCTCTCATCCCTACGACTCGTCTCCTCTCGTAACCTTGCGCTCTCTGCGGTCTCGGTGAGCAAATCACGTACTTGTCTGGGTGTTAAGTTGAGCACGGTGCCACCAGCTGCGGCATCCAATAGCATCCTCTCGAGGGGCCTCTATCCATCTAATAGATATTCCAAGAGCATCTTCTCCGGAACACGCAGATTGTAACAGCTTTGGTCCAATGAATTGAACCTCTCCATGTAAGTCATACATCGACTCACTCGATCCTTGTTTGACCATCGACAACTCTCTTCTGACTTGAGTCGCTTTAGCAGGAGGGTAATATTTGTTGAGGAACTTCCTTTGCATTTGATCCCATGTGCGAATGCTACCTGAAGGCAAAGAAAGAAACCAAGATTTTGCAAGGTCAGTTAAACTCAAAGGAAATACTCTTAATTTGAACCTGTCTTCCGGAGCTGAGTATGCTCTCAATGTTTGGCAGACTCCGGTGAACTCTTGTAAATGCCTCGTCGCAACTTCTTCCGGAAATCCTCCAAACTTGGGCAAATGGTGCACCACTGCGGTTTTGATCCCAAAGTTGTCCTCTTCCGGGTCAGCATTGATGCACCATGGCTGGTTCTGGAATGTTGGGGCATCGAGCTCCCTCATAGTTGGCACATGTCGGGCTGGCTGTCTGTACTGTTGTTGCTGAATTGGGTATGTCAGAGGCTGTGGCTGAGGTGGGGCATAATCATCATAAGCGTCCATTCTTCCACCTTTACCATTGTGTCCTCCCTGGGGCTCCATCCTCTGACGAGCTTCTCTCTGCCTTTGATTGAATACCCACTCCGGCTCGTCATAGAATGGTGGGATTACCTGTGGGGGCACTTCCTCATTGAATTGGTCAAGGACATGGTCGCCCTGGACACTCTGGTGGGAACTTCCTGCATTACATATACTGGAAGGCAAGTGAAATGCACAAACAGACAAATAACGAAAAAAACCAAAATGCAAAATAGGAAAAAAAACTAAACAGTTCAACAAGAAAATGTAAACGATCTCGGATGGCTAAAAACCCACAGAGCTCACGATATCGTGAGTCTTGATCGTTGGCCTGTTTCGCTCAGAAAATGGTCTCTGGATCTCCAATCGGACTCCGGTGACACTATTCACACCCTTTGCCGGACATCAGGGTTTAGATTTTTTTATTTTTTTATCTGCACCATAAAATAGCAAAACAAAGCAAAAACAAGAAAAATAAAGTTCAAACCGTATACTGAATGTTGCTCTCCCCGGCAACGGCGCGAAAATTTGACTGCACATCGTTGTGTGCGCCAAACTTATATTTATAATCTCCTGTTAACACTTAGCGAGCGGTAAGCATGGTCGAATCCACGAGAGAGCAATCAGTGATAAAGTTCTATGAATAATTGTCACACTAAAAAGGGGGTTGCAGGAATAATGTTTTGTTGTCAAATTCAGAGAAAAGTCAGTTCAGGGATATGCATTACAACTGGTAATTATCAATTGTAATATGCATCAACTAGTAAACTACTGTTCCTAGTCTAACAATCCCGCTTGGGTAATGTCGACTCTAGGATTCTACCTACTCTCAACCGCTAAGTTCTTGGATAGGTTTAACAATTACTCGATTAACAACACCGATTAGGTTATACAATCCAATATCACGCAATAGATATCAACTCAGTTTCACCGCTAGGCTATTCCAACTTGATAATCAGAGCATGCAATTCAAACGAAGAACAAGAATTCACTAAATTGAATTACAAAAACATAAGTATCTCAAATCGTATGTTGCAACACAAAATCCCCAACCTGAAATTAAGGGTTTAGCTATGAGAATCCATCTAATAACAATAATGAAATTAAGCTGAGTTCAGAAAAATACTAAAACTGTTAATAGTAATCTGCGATGAACAGTAATTCCGGCCGTGAATAGTAATTCCGGCGATGAATAGTACTCTTCCTCGAATTCCATGCGCTGCTGCCTCTGCCTCTTCCTAAGAACTCGTTCTGAAAATTCGTTGTTCTCTTTGGTATAGCAAGTCTGTATTTATAGGTAAATCAGGCTTCCAAATCATGCAACTTCCAAATCTAATTTTTGGGCTGTGGGCCTAATGCTGATGTCATCATATATTTTCCGCTCCAGTAGAAGACATTAGTAATTGCGCCCGATGAAGACATTAGCTGCGCACCCGAAGAAGACATTAAGCGCTGCTAAAGTGTGCTATTGGCGCCATTCTCATTGAGATGCACATCGATTCTCCAAAAATGCCATAAATCTCGGAAGCGATCTTGATACACCTACGAAGCAAAAACACTACCAAGAAGTAATCTTTCACACACAAAATGTAACTAAGCAATGAGAATAAATAACTCGATGGATCGTATAAATACGCTCCATCAATGTCCGGCTGATTGCTGTTGGGGTAGCAACGGTCGGAGAGAGACCTAGTTTATCAGAGATCTTCGGTAGAGGCTCGGATGAGGGCAAAGAAGATTTGTTTCTAGGAATCCAGGAGAGGATTCGAATGTAGCATCATCGTTTGGAACTGACGTTGTTAAGGTGCTGAAGCTATATATGCAGGTAGAGACAGAAGCAACAAGGAAAAGAAACAAACACACACACAGAGTAAAGATCTGAGTTCGCGGAAGCAGAGAGTGCTAGAGCGTTAGTTATGTTAGAGCTAAAGCCGATCAGGACTGAAGAAGTCTGATCCTACACTGATTTGATGGAGTCGACTGGAGCGGAGCCTCGTTGACAAATCGGAGAGTTGACTGTCTGAGCGTGCTCCTGGATAGTGACTCGCACAGACTGTCTGAGCGTGGTCCTGGATAGTGACGGGAAGTCACTGATCGAGGGGGAGTAGCGTAGAGTGTCTAACTAAGTCAGTAGGGAGTGCTTAAAGAAGTCTTCATTAGAAGCGTCAGCAATTTGCCGAAAGAAGTTGTTGCAGCATTGATCGCGCGTCGTTGTACGCGTCAAATTAATCCTTCCTCTTCCACTAGTACAGCGGTTAAGTCAGGGTCGATCTCCACAGGGAGCAAGCAGTTCAGTTTTAACCAGTGACCTACAATTACGAAAGCTGGGGATGTGAGTGATTGGGGTTGCGCAATTCGCGAGTAAACAGTCGTAAACGCAGGAATTGCACTAGACGTGCGCAGGCAGTAGAGATTAAGTACTATGACTATGAGAAGTATCGGCGCAGACAATCCTCTATGAGTGTATTCCTTATCATCGACTCTAAATGTCTATAGTTTGGTTTGCTAATGTTAGTGTCCGATCAAGGCTTCCTAACATGTGCGCATGTTCCGATCAAAGTTCATGAGCTATTAATTCTTGCACTAGACTAAACAACTACGAATCCGATCAAGGTAGTACTTGTCTATCCTAGCGCGTTACTCCTAGTTGGCACCGTCAGGCTATTCAACTAGTTTAACATACAACAACAAGCAACAAGAGTAAGATTGCGGTTCAAGGCTTCCCCTACTCATGTAACAAGCTGCCAACAATGTGCACAGAATTAATATAAGCAAGCAAGCTATGCATTAAGCGCAAGTCTCAAAGGAAATACTCATAGATTCATGCCCAACCGATACTAAGCGTTTAGCTAGACATGCTAGTGGTAAACATCATAGAAACAGTAAATAATAACTAAGGTGTCCAAGAAAACAATAGCAAACAGTGCGTGCAGGTTGCAGTCTTGGCTGGCGCAGTCGGCTAGCGCAGATGCTCTCAGCAAGCTCTTGTGTTTTCCAGTTCTGCCGCTCTCTCGCTGAATTATGATATGATGATCCTCTGATGTGTCGTCTTCAAACCCTAGACTTCCTCTCCTTTATATACTGCTCAAGAGGCTCATCCTTGGCAACTTCCAAATCTGGTGGTGTCAGGATTTGGAAACACCACCATCTGCGCCTGGCGCACGGCATCTTGCTTAGCGCAATCGGTTAGCGCACCGTGGTCGACTCTGCCAATTCTTCTTTTTGCGCCGCTAGCTCCGCAGGCTGTGTGATGCGCGTCCTAAACGCTGCCTGTTAGCGCGTATCCGACTTAGGCCCTCGTTTTGCCCTGAAATACAGAAACACTGGAAACCAGTAATCTTGTACATAAAATAATGCAAACAAGCATAGGGTTAGGATCTAAATAATGCATATAAATAGGCTATATCAAGCATCATCTGAGTATACTTTGTAATAGGATAGGCTGAGAGTTGTAGAACTGCTAGCTATCTATTATTGAAAGTAGATTACCCTGTATAGCTAATCTTTGAGATCAGATTGAGCGCAGGTTCTGGCTAGGTTAGAAGTAAAGGATGTTCTAGTGTAGGCTGAGAACAAGATCCTTTGTACTTTAACCATGAGTAGTGGAATCTTGAGAACCGAGAGCTGTCCTACCCAAACTTAGGCTGTTGCCGAACTGGGGGAACAAATTCATTTGTGTTCTTCAGATTTTGCTGAACCAAAGCGACAACAACTTAGCGAAAGAAGTTGCTAAAGCAACCTTTGTTTTCTTGTCACCAGTAATGTAGTACACATTTCAATTGGTATCAGAGCCGGTCGCTCGATACACTTAGTGAGGTCCGGGAAGGCACTGCAGATCGCCACGACCAAAATGAAAGAGGGTCAGAGCAGTAGCAGACCACCACTGCTCGAGGGAGGCAACTATGGCTATTGGAAAGCATGGTTGAATGCCTTTCTGAAAGTAATAGATGAAAAGGCTTTCGGAATGGTCACCCCCTTTAATCATTGACACCCAGGGAGTTACTCACAAGAAGTCAGAGGACAAATGGACAGCGGAAGAGGAAGCTACAGCATCTGGTAACTCTAGCCCTGAATGTTATATTTGTTGTTATCGATGCAAACAACTTCAGGTTGATCTCCAGCTACGATGGAGCAAAGTAAGCATGGGATATTCTCAAGACAGCTCATGTGGGAACTGAAAAAGTGAAATGTTCAAGAATTCAGATGATCACTTTGAGGTTTGAGAACCTGAAGATGTTGAAGGAAGCGACCATCACAAAATTCAAAGCTCGTCTATGTATGCCCTTAGAGAAATAATACAAGAAGAGAAGATGGTTAGGAAAATAGCATTTTCCTATGAAATTGGCACTACGTTACTGTTGAAGAGAAACAACAGGTTACCGCAGCAACTTCTTCCGCTGAGTTGCTGACGCTTTGGCCAAATCTGAAAAATACAACCAGATTTGTTCACCCAAATCGGCAACAGTCTACGTCTGGGGAGGACAGCTCTCAGTCCTCAAGATTCCACTATTCCTAGTTGAAATTCGCAGCGTCTCTGACAGACAGATTTGTGAACAAGCAGTTGCTGCAGCACGCTCTTGTTCACTCGGAAATTGTCTCAGCAAACAATGAACAAGACAGAAGTTTGTTCACCCAGTTCGGCCAACTGCCTACGTCTGGGGAGGACTATTCTCCAGTCCTCAATCCACTAATCACAGAGGTCTCCAAGTACACACGGTTACAACTCCACGCAACCTATGCTACTCAACCTTGTGTGGATCACTGGACACAATCAGAACAGGCTCTGACTTGTCTCTGCACACCCTCTACAAATGTCAATCTAGAATAGCTACTGTCTCCTCGAAACTCAGCCTATTCTAAACTACACTTAACTCTGTAGGGTTGCTGCAGCATCTGCTATAGCACACAGCTGATGCACAATTGTCCGCGTCGCTCCAAGGCCTTCTGCCGAGCCGATCGAACGATTCCACGAGCGCTGCACACTCTGGAATACTCCCCCTTGCTCAGTGACCACCTGCCACTAGCGAGAACTGCCGCTTAGACACTCGACCGAGCCACACACCCGTCAGTTCTTCTGCGGCCTTCCTTGATCAACCAACAAGCACCACTGCTCTGAATTGGCTTCCAGATCAAGCTCGGATCAGACTACGCAAGTCCTGATCTCCTTCTGCTTCTGTCACCACGGCTCTGCGCTCACGCTCTGCTTTCGGATGATGATCAAAGAACTCGTCGCACACCAAAATTACTCTCTCTGAATTCTGCGTATGCACTCGTGTATCCCTCAGCTTCGATCAACCTTTCTGCTCTGACCTGTTGTCCCTTAAATAGCATCGCCAGCTTCAATCAAGAACAGAATTTAGCAATGTCCCAAAAAGAAACAAATATCTCCTAACTTTTAGGAGATTAGAGCAGTGTTAATGATGTAACATGCGGTGTTCATGGCCTCTGCCCAAAATCTCAGGGGAACCCTGATAGAGCCTATTTATACACATTATTTAGATCCTAACCCTATGCTTGTTTGCATTATTTTGTGTACAAGATTACTGGTTTCCAGTGTTTTTGTATTTCAGGACAAAACGAGGGCCTAAGTCTGATACGCGCTAACAGGCAGCGTTTAGGACGCGCATCACACAGCCTGCGGAGCTAGCGGCGCAAATAGAAGAATTGGCAGAGTCGACCAATTGCGCGTCCTAACCAATTGCGCTAACCGATTGCGCTAACCAAGATGCCGTGCGCCATGCGCAGATAGTGGTATTTCCAAATCTTGACACCACCAGATTTGGAAGTTGCCAAGGTTGGGCCTCTTGAGCAGTACATAAAGAAAGAAAGGATTAGGGTTTAGGGAGAGACCAGAGCATCAGAGACACAAGATATCAGAGAGAGAGCGACAGGATCAAAAACACACGAGCTTGCTGAGAGGACCTGCGCTAGCCGACTGCGCCAGCCGAGACTGCAACCTGCACGCACTGTTTGCTATTGTTTTCTTGGATACTTTAGATATTGTTGTTGCAAGTATGGCAGTGCTTGACAAAACCAACATATGTGAACAAGGAGCTGCTGCAGCTCAAACAATCAAGCAGACCAGCAGAAGTAAACCAACAGCAGATGCAGCAGAGGATGCTGCAGCAGGTGCTGGTTCAAGTGCTGGTTCAACTGTCCGAGTAGCAGCTTTGTGCTGAGTTCGTTCTGGAGGTATGGCAGTTGTGTTCTTGCTCTTAGAAGGTTTTCTAAAATGCTGCTGAGCATTTTCCAGCAAGGTTTGCTAGTCAGAGAAGGAGATTTGCATTGAAGATATTAATCAAATCTAATCTCCTAGATTTTAGGAGATAATTGATCTTGTGGGTCAATTGCCTAAACCTGGAAATTGCTTAAAGTGGTGTGGGTTTTAAGCAGAAGGTTTGAGGGCTGAAGAGGGTGATCGAAGCTGAGTGATACACGAGAGTAGACACAGATTTCAGAGAGAGGATTTTCTGGGTGCTACGGACGTTGTTCTTCGATCAAACACACACGGGCAGAGCGTTGAGCGCAGAGCTGTGGTGTGGTGTGCATTACAGAAGAGAATCAGGTCTTGCAAAGACTGATTCGTGCATTGATCTGGAAGCCAATTCAGAGCTGGTGAGCTTGTTGGTTGATCAAGAGGCAGCCGCGGGAGAACTGACGGGTGGATGGCTCGGTCGAGGTTCGTGCGGAAGAACTCACTAGTGACAGGTGGTCACTGAGTGAGGGGGAGTTACTCAGAGTGTGCAGCGCTCTTGGAGTGGTTCGATCGGCTCGGCAGAAGGCCTTGGAGCGACGCGGACAGTGTGCTTCAGCTGTGTGTTACAGCTGTTGCTGCAGCAACCCTGCTGAGTAGTGTAGGATAGAATAGGCTGAGTTCTTTGAGAGGATTGTAGCTATTCTAGACTGACATATTGTAGAGGGTGTGCTGGCACAAATCAGAGCTTGTTCTGATTGTTCTCAGTAGTCAACAAGAGGTTGAGTAGCATAGGTTGCGTGCGTTGTAACCTAGTGTACTTGGAACCTTTGGTTGAGTGGATGAGGACTGGAGAATAGTCCTCCCCAGACGTAGGCAGATTGGCCGAACTGGGTGAACAAACTTGTGCATTGTTTGTTGCTTGCTGAGATTAATTCTAGTGAACAAGAGTGTGCTGGAGCAACTGCTTGTTCACAAATCTGCCGGATTGAGACACTGTGAAATTTCAATTGGTATCAGAGCGGGAACTCGACACACAGAGTTAAAAGATCCTACAGTGTCTCTGAAGAAGCCAAGACAATGAAGGAAGGACAGAGCACAAGTAGACCTCCACTATTGGAAGAGAGCAATTATGGTTATTGGAAAGCTAGGATGAAGGCTTTTCTTAGGGCCATTGACGAGAAGACATGGAGAGCTGTTGTAGTTCAGTGGTCTCCCCCAATCACCATAGATGAGCAAGGAGTGACAAGAATAAAACCTGAAGAGCAGTGGACTGCTGAAGAAGGTGCTGCAGCAACTGGTAATTCAAAGGCTTTGAATGCAATTTTTGCTGCAGTTGATGCTAACAATTTCAGGTTGATATCAAACTGTGATTTGGCCAAGCAAGCATGGGAGATTCTGCAAACTGCCCATGAAGGAACTGATAAAGTGAAGCTATCAAGACTCCAGATTATTGCCACACAATTTGAGAATTTGAGGATGCTGGATGAGGAAACAGTCACTGAGTTTAATGCTAAACTCTGTGATCTCGCAAATGAAGCTCATGCTCTTGGTGAGCCCATCCCTGAAGAAAAGCTTATCAGAAAGGTTCTCAGATCATTGCCCACAAAATTCGACATGAAAGTGACAGCCATTGAAGAGGCACAAAATGTCAGATTCATGAGGTTGGAAGAGCTGATGGGGTCTCTCAAACAATTTGAGATGAAGCTGGTTAAAGGAGACACCACTCCTAAGGATAAGAACATTGGATTGAAAGCTGAAGCAGAAATCAAGCAGACAGGCTCAGAGGAGCAGCTGAGTATGATTGTCAAGAATCTTGGAAAACTCCTGAAAAACATGGACTCAAGAAATGGACAAAGCTCATCTTCTCGAAAATTCAGAAGGGGTGGAGAAAATAAAAGGAAAGGAAAAGAATCTGCTCAGAATGAAGAGGAGAGGAAAGATATGAAAAAGGGTGTTCAATGCTGGAACTGTGAAGGGTATGGACACATTGAGGCTGACTGTCCAAGCAAATCTTTCAAGAGCTCAGAGAAAAAGAACAGTAAGTCTATGACAGCTAAATGGAGTGACTCTGAGGAAAGTGATGAGGAAAAATGTGTTGTGCTGACCAGTATATCTGATTTCAACCTCAAGGAGATTAAGAAGGACAAAATTCACTACGGGATTGAAGTATCTGAAAGTGAAGATGAAAGTGACTCATCTGCCAGTGAAGATGAGGAGGATTTATCTGGCACTCTTGCTAACTATCTGGAGAAGATACTCAAGCAGTGTGAAGCAGTTCTTCAGGCAAATCAAGCATTGACTGACAGAGTTAATCTCTTGGAAGAAGAACGAAGGAAATGTCCTCTTTCTTCAAACAGTCAAGTTACCATTCTGAAAAGGGAAGACACTGGAAGAAAGGGTACAGATATAGGTGCTTCACAAGCAACAGCCAAGGCAGAAAACTCCCAGAAAAATATCTTGGACGAAATCTTGTCTTTCCAAAGACTTGGTAAAGGGAGAATGGGTCTTGGATACACTGGTGAAGAAAGCTCTAGAGGGACAGTGTTTATTAAAGCTTCAGCTGTTGAGACAGATGAAAAGAAGAATTCAGATGACTCCTCAAAAACTGCAGACAAAGATGGAACTAGACATGTGAACAAGAGGATGCTGCAGCATCGAGGACAACATTTTTCTAAAACAGTGCAAAAGGCTCAGATTAAACGGGGTTTTCGTACAAGGGTTGGGAATCAGAAGTTCAACTCAAACCTGAAGCAGTAGCGCAGAACCTGCACAGTTGAAAAAGAAGGAGTAAAATCCAAGAACTACACTTGCTGCACAAGGACTTCATTCCATGTTGCTCCACGGAATCACAGCTGCTGGAAAGAATTGCAGATCAGGAATGCTCAGACTGGTACACAAGGGCACTGGATTGCTAAAAATGCATGCAAACAGCATTTTTTGCGGATATGGAAACCCAAGCATGACAAACGAAGAGATTGGAGGCTGGCAGATCAGAAGAAGAAAAGCTCTGGTGTATCTCAAGTGTGGGTGAAGAAAGTTCCACCAGAATCTCTTAAGGATCCTCTGAGCAGAACTGCAGCCTGAATTGAATAGGTGAACAAGCTCACATGTGCTGCAGCAACCTGGTCCAAATTAGCTTGTTCACATGTGTTGGTTGCTGAGGATGGAAAGGAAAATTTTTGCACATGGGAGGCACGTGTCTTACATCTTCAAAAAGGAAAAAGAAAATAACGGGTAAATATTTTCTAGGGCAAAGATCAAGAGCAAAGGGCTTCTTAGAAATCTCTGCCGATCATCCTCTGTGCGCTCCTCATACCTTCCACATCTCTGCAGAAATGGTGAAGACACGCGGGTTGAAGAAGAATCTGGCTGCAGACAGGCAGGGGAGGTCTGAAAGAAGGACCAAGGCATGCAATGAAGACCCCACTCAGTGCCTGGATGTGGTAGTGTGGGAACCAAACCCTCTCCCTGAGTCGCACAGTGTGCCCTCACCCTCTGAAGGAGCTTCGCAGAAGAGGAGGCGGCTGGTACGTGATGGAGAACCTGTCTCCAGTTCTGGAGTTCTGCCAGAAGAGGCTGTGACTGAAGTTGCCTCTGAAGAAGAACAAGCAGCAGAGGCTGCTGTAGCAGCCTCTGCAGAAGAAGAGTGCAGATCACTCGTCATGTCCCCAGGCATTATTGGTGAAGGGGTTGAAACAGCTGCTGAGTCCGCTGAACAAGAACCTGCTACAGCACATCCTCCTTCTTCAGACAAGGGAAAAGCCCCTATTCTGATCCCAGGCTCCAGTAGTGAAAGATCATCCAGTGAAGAAGAAGAAGAAGGTTCTCTTGGTGGACCCTCTGAGAGAGGACCTGCAGCTGAAGATTATTCTGCTCTCACAGTCGGAGGCACATGGTTCAGGAACAAAAGCGTCTTTCAAACATGGAGTACTGTTGAGAGGAAACACATTGTGCATGAGAAGAGATTGGTCCAAGACAAGTACAGATCAGCTGCTATGATCCAGCTACTAACTGAGGTAAATCTTCTCAAGTCCCTAACCTTTCCTCACCGGTTCAATATTACCCTGGTTAGAGAGTTTATTGTGAATATGGAGGAGAAATTTGGCGAGGAAGGTGCTGGTGAGTACGGGAAAAGCTGGGTACGGGGTAAGTCAGTGGTGATTACTCCTGAAATTATTGATGCTTTTCTTGGAATTTCTGAGAATGCAAGAGCTCCCACTGATGTTAAGCCAGAGTTTGTGGCGAAGATCCTCACAGGGGGAGTGTGCCTGTCTTGGGGTGGCCCTACCTTCAGTGCGGCTGAGCTAACCTCCAAGTATGCTCTGCTGTATCATCTTGGTGTCAGGAACTGAATTCCTAGTTCTCACAGAGGGAAGGTCAACAAAGATTTTGCTAACCTTCTCTATTCTATTGGAAAGAGGAGGAAGATTAGCCTGGGAAGTGTTATGTTTCCCCAGCTTGCTGCTCATGTCGGGAGTGCTTCCTCCAGCAAGCCTATTGTGCTGCCCTCCCTCATCCATGGGATCATGGTCTCTCAGCATCCAGAGTTTGGAGCAATTACTGAAGGCTTATCTGAGGAGCTGCAAGTCTTCACAGTAGATCACAAGCTATTCAAGGGAAAACATGTAGTGGATGTTGCGTATGAGGATCTTCTAATGGTTGGTTCTTCAGCTCCAGCTCCCCTGGAGGACTCTCTTCCCCCTGCTGCATCCATTCAGCCAGCTCTTCGTGCCAGAATTGTGAGCCATCTCAGGTCTGAACTGCTCTTTCTTGATACTGAGGCCAAACGGAGGGATGCCAGGCGTGGCCAGATTCGGAGCCTCATCAGAGACTTGGAGTTCCTGGAGGATGAGGAGCAGGCCCCTTGAGCATCTATGACAAAAAGGGGGAGAGAAGATTTTTATGTTGCTGAATATTGCTGAATATTGATACACTTTGTTTTGACCCTGCGTGGTCGTATCTTCGGCCGTGTGTGGCCACACCACATCTACTTACTCTCTATTGGTTTTATTTAGAGTATTTTTTTTCTGGTTCATGGAAGAGTGCATATGCTCCAGCTGTTTTGTCAAAATGCCAAGGGGGAGATTGTTGTTGCAAGTATGGCAGTGCTTGACAAAACCAACATATGTGAACAAGGAGCTGCTGCAGCTCAAACAATCAAGCAGACCAGCAGAAGTAAACCAGCAGCAGATGCAGCAGAGGATGCTGTAGCAGGTGCTGGTTCAAGTGCTGGTTCAACTGTCCGAGTAGCAGCTTTGTGCTGAGTTCGTTCTGGAGGTATGGCAGTTGTGTTCTTGCTCTTAGAAGGTTTTCTAAAATGCTGCTGAGCATTTTCCAGCAAGGTTTGCTAGTCAGAGAAGGAGATTTGCATTGAAGATATTAATCAAATCTAATCTCCTAGATTTTAGGAGATAATTGATCTTGTGGGTCAATTGCCTAAACCTGGAAATTGCTTAAAGTGGTGTGGGTTTTAAGCAGAAGGTTTGAGGGCTGAAGAGGGTGATCGAAGCTGAGTGATACACGAGAGTAGACACAGATTTCAGAGAGAGGATTTTCTGGGTGCTACGGACGTTGTTCTTCGATCAAACACACACGGGCAGAGCGTTGAGCGCAGAGCTGTGGTGTGCATTGCAGAAGAGAATCAGGTCTTGCAAAGACTGATTCGTGCATTGATCTGGAAGCCAATTCAGAGCTGGTGAGCTTGTTGGTTGATCAAGAGGCAGCCGCGGGAGAACTGACGGGTGGAAGGCTCGGTCGAGGTTCGTGCGGAAGAACTCACTAGTGACAGGTGGTCACTGAGTGAGGGGGAGTTACTCAGAGTGTGCAGTGCTCTTGGAGTGGTTCGATCGGCTCGGCAGAAGGCCTTGGAGCGACGCGGACAGTGTGCTTCAGCTGTTGCTGCAGCAACCCTGCTGAGTAGTGTAGGATAGAATAGGCTGAGTTCTTTGAGAGGATTGTAGCTATTCTAGACTGACATATTGTAGAGGGTGTGCTGGCACAAATTAGAGCTTGTTCTGATTGTGCTGAGTAGTCAACAAGAGGTTGAGTAGCATAGGTTGCGTGCGTTGTAACCTAGTGTACTTGGAACCTTTGGTTGAGTGGATTGAGGACTGGAGAATAGTCCTCCCCAGACGTAGGCAGATTGGCCGAACTGGGTGAACAAACTTGTGCATTGTTTGTTGCTTGCTGAGATTAATTCTAGTGAACAAGAGTGTGCTGCAGCAACTGCTTGTTCACAAATCTGCCGGATTGAGACACTGTGAAATTTCAGATATTATTTACTGTTTCTATGATGTTTACTACTAGCATGTCTAGCTAAACGCTTAGTATCGGTTGGGCATGAATCTATGAGTATTTCCTTTGAGACTTGCGCTTAATGCATAGCTTGTTTGCTTATATTAATTCTGTGCACATTGTTGGCAGCTAGTTGCATGAGTAGGGGAAGCCTTGAACCGCAATCTTACTCTTGTTACTTGTTGTTGTATGTCTAGTCTTCAGAATTAATAGCTCATGAACTTTGATCGGAACATGCGCACATGTTAGGAAGCCTTGATCGGACACTAACATTAGCAAACCAAACTATAGACATTTAGAGTCGATGATAAGGAATACACTCATAGAGGATTGTCTGCGCCGATACTTCTCATAGTCATAGTACTTAGTCTCTACTGCCTGCGCACGTCTAGTGCAATTCCTGCGTTTACTACTATTTACTCGCGCATCGCGCAACCCCAATCACTCACACCCCCAGTTTTTGTAAGTGCAGGATACTAGCTAAAGCTAATCTACTGCTTCCTTGTGGATTCGACCCTGACTTAACCGTTGTACTAAGTGGAAGAGGAAGGAATTAATTTGACGCGCACAACGACGCGCGCATCAAACCCTCTTAGCATGAATCATGACTCTGGCCATTTCTTGAAATGTCCGATTCTTTCGTTCCACTACTCCATTCTGCTGAGGGGTGATGGGAGAAGAATACTGATGTGAGATACCCCTTTGACGACAGAAATCAGCCACAGCTTCGTTTTCAAATTCCCTACCATGATCACTGTGAATGCTGCTGATTCTGAGATTTTTCTCTTGCTCTAGACGGGACACCAGTGCCACTATAACTTTCACAGTATCTGATTTTTCTCTGATAAAATCAATCCAGGTGAATCTGGAGTAGTCATCAACACAGACGAAAGCATACCTTTTTCTGCCCAGACTCTCAACTTCCATCGGACCCATCAGGTCCATGTGTATCAACTGTAGAGGTCTGGCAGTACTTACATCTTTGACTCTTTGGTGTGAACCTTCTTTTGTTTCCCAATCTGACAATCTCCACAGATAGAGTTTGTCTCCCCTTTTATCAGCGGTATTCCTCTAACTAGCCCTTCTGTTGCAATTCTCTTCAGAGTCCTCAGGTTAACATGACCCATCCTTCTGTGCCATAGAATCATTTCCTCAGCCTTTGTCAGCATACATTTCGGAGCCAGTGAGTTTGAACTCACGTTGAGAAGATAACAGTTGCTTTTTGATCTGGCTCCTTCCATTATACATTCTCCAGTTTTGTCGAAAACTTTGCACGAGTCTTTCGTAAATTTCACCTGTTTAGTTTTAAATTCGCAGCGTCTCTTGACAGACAGATTTGTGAACAAGCAGTTGCTGCAGGACACTCTTGTTCACTAATCTGTCTGTTAAGAGACGCTGCGAATTTCAATTGGTATCAGAGCGGGAGCTCAACACACAAAGTAAAAGATCCTAGAGTGTCTCTGAAGAAGCAAGAAACAATGAAGGAAAGACAAAGCACAAGTCGGCCACCCCTATTGGAAGAAGGAAATTATAGTTGTTGGAAGGCGAGAATGAAGGCTTTCCTAAAGGCGATGGATGAGAAGACTTGGAGAGCAGTAGTGTCTGGGTGGTCACACCCACTGACTATTGACGACAAAGGAGTTGCATGGGAGAAACCAGAGGAGACATGTGAAATTTCAAGTGTCTCTACTTATGCAGATTTGTGAACTAGCAGTTGCTGCAGCACACTCTTGTTCACTTAAATGTAGGCACAGCAGACAATGAATAGGACACAGATTTGTTCACCCAGTTCGGCCAATCTGCCTACGTCTGGGGAGGACTATTCTCCAGTCCTCAATCCACTCAACCAAAGGTTCAGATCACACTAGGTTACAACGCACGCAACCTATGCTACTTTAACCCCGTGTGGACTACTCAACACAATCAGAACAAGCTCTGATTTGTGCCAGCACACCCTCTACAATATGTCAGTCTAGAATAGCTACAATCCTCTTCAAGAACTCAGCCTATTCTAGCCTACACTACTCAGCAGGGTTGCTGCAGCAACAGCTGTAACACCAGCTGAAGCACTCTGTCCGCGTCGCTCCAAGGCCTCCTGCCGAGCCGATCGAACCACTCCAAGAGCGCTGCACACTCTGAGTAACTCCCCCTCACTCAGTGACCACCTGCCACTAGTGAGTTCTTCCGCACGAACCTCGACCGAGCCTTCCACCCGTCAGCTCCCCCGCGGCTGCCTTTGATCAGCCAACAAGCTCCACAGCTCTAAATTGGCATCCAGATCAAAGCACGAATCAGTCTCTGCAAGACCTGACTCTCTTCTGCAATACGCACCACAGCTCTGCGCTCAACGCTCTGCCTGTGTATGTTGATCGAAGAACAACTTCCGTAGCACACCCAGAAAAAATCCTCCCTCTGAATTTCGTGTCTACTCTCGTGTATCACTCAGCTTCGATCAAACTCTTCAGCCCTCGAACCTTCTGCTTAAATACCCTCACCACTTTAAGCAATTTCCAGGTTTAGGCCATTGACCCACAAGATCAATTATCTCCTAAAATCTAGGAGATTAGATTTGATTAATATCTTGAAGCATCTCTCCTTCTCTGACTGATAATCCTTGCTGAAATATGCTCAGCAGCATTTTAGAAATTCTTCTAAGCACTTTCACAAAGCTGCCAAACCTTCAAAACTCACCCAGCACAAAACTGTTATTCGGACAGTTGAACTAGCTCTTGAACCAGCACCTGCTGCAGCATCCCCTGCTGCATCTGTTGTTGGTTTACTTCTGCTGTATACTTCTGCTGGCCTCCTTGATTGATTGAGCTACAGCAGGTCCTTGTTCACTCATGCTGGTTTTGTCAAACACTGCCATACTTGCATTATCAATCTCCCCCTTGGCATTTTGACAAAACCTTAAGGCCAATGCACTCTTCCGAAAACCAGAAACGAAATACTCTAAATAAAATTAATAGAGAGTAAGTAGATGAGGCCACACTCGGCCATAGCATACTGACCACGCAGGGTCAAAAAACAAAAGTATCAATATTCAGCAGCATATAAATCTTCTCTCCCCCTTTTTGTCATAGATGCTCAAGGGGCCTGCTCCTCATCCTCCAGGAACTCCAAGTCTCTGATGAGGCTCCTGATCTGTCCACGCCTGGCATCTCTCCTCTTGGCTTCAGCATCAAGAATAGCCAGCTCAGACCGGAGGTGACACACAATCCTGGCACGAAGAGCAGACTGGATTGTGGCAGCAGGGGGAAGAGATTCCTCCAAGGGAGCTGGAGCTGAAGAACCACCCATGAGAAGATCCTCATAGGCAACATCCACTGCATGTTTTCCCTTGAATAATTTGTGATCAACAGTAAAGACCTGCAGCTCCTCAGATAAGCCTTCAGTAATCGCTCCGAACTCTGGGTGCTGAGATACCATGATCCCATGGATGAGGGAGGGCAGCACAATAGGCTTGCTGGAGGAGGCACTCCCGGCATGTGTAGCAAGCTGAGGGAACATCACACTTCCCAGGCTGATCTTCCTCCTCTTTCCAATAGAATAAAGAAGGTTAGCAAAGTCTTTGTTGACCTTCCCTCTGTGAGAACTAGGAATCCATGGGAGCATACTTGGAGGTTAGCTCAGCTGCACTGAGATTCGGGCCGCCCCAAGACAGGCACACTCCCGCTGTAAGGGTCTTCGCCAATAATTCAGGCTTCACATCAGTGGGAGCCCTTGCATTCTCAGAAATCCCAAGTAATGCATCAATAATTTCCGGAGTAATAACCACTTGTTTACCCCTTACCCAGCTTCTCCCATACTCATCAGCTCCTTCGTCTCCAAATTTTTCTTCCATATTCACTATAAATTCTCTAACCAGAATAATATTGAAACGGTGAGGAAAGGTTAGGGACTTGAGCAGTTTTACCTCAGTCAGGAGCTCAATCATAGCAGCTGATCTATACTTGTCTTGCACCAGACGCTTCTCATGCACAATGTGTTTCCTCTCAACAGCACTCCAGGATTGAGAGACGCTTTTGTTCCTGAACCATGTGCCTCCGACAGTGAGAGCAGAGAAATCTTCAGCTGCAGGACCTTTCTCAGAGGGTCCACCAAGAGATCCTTCTTCACTGGATGAGCTTTCACTACTGGAGCCTGGGATCAGGATAGGAGCTTTGCCCTTGTCTGAAGAAGGGGGATGTGCTGCAGCAGGTTCTTGTTCAGGGGACTCAGCAGCTGTTTCAACCCCTTCACCAATAATACCTGGAGACATGACCAGTGATCTGCACTCTTCTCCTGCAGGAACTGCTGCAGCAGTCTCTGCTGCTTGTTCTTCCTCTGAAGCAGCTTCAGTCATATCCGCTTCTGGCAGCACAGCAGAACCGGAGACAGGTTCTCCATCACGTACCAGCCGCCTCCTCTTCTGCGAAGCTTCTTCAGAGGGAGAGGGCTCACTGTGCGACACAGGGAGAGGGTTTGGTTCCCACACAACCACCTCCAGCGGCTGAGCAGGGTCTTCGTTGCGTGCCTTGGTCCTTCTCTCAGACCTGCTTTGCCTGTCAGCTGCCAGATTCTTCTTCAGTCCGCGTGTCTTCACCATTGCTGCAGAGATGTGGAAGGAAAGAGGAGCGCACAGAGGATGATCGGCAGAGATTTCTGAGACGCCCTTTGCTCTTGATCTGTGCCCTAGAAAATATTTACCCGTTATTTTCTTTTCCTTTTTGAAGTGTAAGTCACGTGCCTCTCATGTGCAAAAATTTTCCTTTCCATCTTTAGCAGCCAACACATGTGAACAAGCTAATTCGGACCAGGTTGCTGCAGCACATGTGAGCTTGTTCACCTATTCACTTCAGGCTGCAATTTTTGCTCAGAGGATCCTTGAGAGATTCTGGTGGAGCCTTCTTCACCCATACTTGGAATACACCAGAGCTTTTCTTCTTCTGATCTTCCAGCCTCCTAACCCTTTGTTTGGGTTTCCATATTTGTACCATCTTTGATTTACCCTTGTTTTTTGTAATCCAGTGCCCTTGTGCAGCAACATGAAATGGAGTCTTTGTGCAACATGTGCTGATTCTGGACTTTGCTCCCCCTTTTTCAGCTGAGCAAGTTCTGTGTTGCTGCTTCAGATTGAAGTTGATCTTCTGCTTCCCAACACTTGTACCAGTACTCCACTTGTTCTGAGATTTTTGTTTTGTTTGAGAAAAATGTTGTCCATGATGCTGCAGCATCCTCTTGTACACATGTCTAGATCCAATTTTCTCTGCCATTTTTGAGAAGGCATCTGAAGTCTTCTTCTCGTCTGTCTCACCATCTGAGGCTTTAATGAACACTGTCCCTTTAGAGCTTTCTTCACCAGTATATCCAAGCCCTGTTTTCCCTTTTCCAAGTCTTTGGTAAGATAATATTTCGTCCAGAATATTGCTCTGCGGGTCAGCTGTGTTGGCTGCTGCTGGAGTGGATTCAACAGAGGTCTGTCTTTCTGAATCTTCTCTTTTCAGAATAGTAACTTGATTATCAACTGAGGGTAGACATCTCCTTCGTTCTTCTTCCAAGAGATTTACTCTGTCAGTCAAGGTCTGATTGGTCTGAAGAACTGCCTCACACTGTTTGAGTATCTTCCTCAGAAGATCAGCAAAACTGTCAGATGAGTCATCGTCATCTTCACTCTCAGAGACTTCAATCCCATAGTGAATTTCTACCTTCTTTAGCTCATTGAGGTGGACATCTGAAACACTTGTCAGCACAACACAGTTTTCTTCATCACTCTCATCCGAATCACTCCATTTTGCTGTCATGGATTTGCTGTTCTTTTTCTCAGAATTCTTGAAGGGTTTGCTTGGACAATCAGCCTCAATGTGTCCGTACCCTTCACAGTTCCAGCATTGAACTCCCTTTTTCATCTCTTTCTTGTCATCATCGTCCAGTGCTGGTTCTTTCCCTTTCTTCTTTCTTTCACTGCCCCGTCTGAATTGTCTTCGCGAGGAAGAGCTTCTCTCAGTTCTGGATTCCATGTTTTTCAGAAACTTTCCTAGATTTTTAACCAGCATGCTCAACTGATCGTCTGGAACTGTCTGCTTGATTTCTGCTTCAGCCTTCAAACCAACATTCTTGTCCTTGGAAGTGGTGTCTTCTTTGACCAGTTTCATCTCAAATTGTTTGAGAGACCCCATCAGCTCTTCCAACCTCATGAATCTGACATTCTGAGCTTCTTCAATGGCTGTCACCTTCATGTCAAATTTTGTGGGCAGCGATCTGAGAACCTTTCTGATAAGCTTTTCTTCTGGAATGGGCTCACCAAGGGCATGAGCTTCATTTGCAAGATCACAGAGTTTAGCATTAAACTCAGTGATAGTTTCTTCATCAAGCATCCTCAGATTCTCAAATTGTGTGGCAATAATCTGGAGTCTTGACAGCTTTACTCTATCAGTTCCCTCATGGGCAGTTTGCAGAATCTCCCATGCTTGCTTGGCCATGTCACAGTTTGAGATCAACCTGAAGTTATTAGCATCAACTGCAGCAAAAATTGCATTCAGAGCCTTTGAATTACCAGTTGCTGCAGCACCTTCTTCAGCAGTCCATTCCTCTTCAGGTTTAATTCTTGTCACTCCTTGCTGATCCATGGTGATTGGGGGAGACCACTGAACCACAACAGCTCTCCATGTCTTCTCATCAATAGCTTTGAGAAAAGCTTTCATTCTAGCTTTCAAATAACCATAGTTGCTCTCTTCTAGGAGTGGAGGTCTACTCGTGCTCTGTCCTTCCTTCATTGTCTTGGCAACTTCGGAGACACTGTAGGACCTTTTAAACTCTGTGTGTCGAGTTCCCGCTCTGATACCAATTGAAATTTCAAGTGTCTCTACTTATGCAGATTTGTGAACTAGCAGTTGCTGCAGCACACTCTTGTTCACTTAAATGTAGGCACAGCAGACAATGAATAGGACACAGATTTGTTCACCCAGTTCGGCCAATCTGCCTACGTCTGGGGAGGACTATTCTCCAGTCCTCAATCCACTCAACCAAAGGTTCAGATCACACTAGGTTACAACGCACGCAACCTATGCTATTTTAACCCCGTGTGGACTACTCAACACAATCAGAACAAGCTCTGATTTGTGCCAGCACACCCTCTACAATATGTCAGTCTAGAATAGCTACAATCCTCTTCAAGAACTCAGCCTATTCTAGCCTACACTACTCAGCAGGGTTGCTGCAGCAACAGCTGTAACACCAGCTGAAGCACTCTGTCCGCGTCGCTCCAAGGCCTCCTGCCGAGCCGATCGAACCACTCCAAGAGCGCTGCACACTCTGAGTAACTCCCCCTCACTCAGTGACCACCTGCCACTAGTGAGTTCTTCCGCACGAACCTCGACCGAGCCTTCCACCCGTCAGCTCTCCCGCGGCTGCCTTTGATCAGCCAACAAGCTCCACAGCTCTAAATTGGCATCCAGATCAAAGCACGAATCAGTCTCTGCAAGACCTGACTCTCTTCTGCAATACGCACCACAGCTCTGCGCTCAACGCTCTGCCCGTGTATGTTGATCGAAGAACAACTTCCGTAGCACACCCAGAAAAAATCCTCCCTCTGAATTTCGTGTCTACTCTCGTGTATCACTCAGCTTCGATCAAACTCTTCAGCCCTCGAACCTTCTGCTTAAATACCCTCACCACTTTAAGCAATTTCCAGGTTTAGGCCATTGACCCACAAGATCAATTATCTCCTAAAATCTAGGAGATTAGATTTGATTAATATCTTGAAGCATCTCTCCTTCTCTGACTGATAATCCTTGCTGAAATATGCTCAGCAGCATTTTAGAAATTCTTCTAAGCACTTTCACAAAGCTGCCAAACCTTCAAAACTCACCCAGCACAAAACTATTATTCGGACAGTTGAACTAGCTCTTGAACCAGCACCTGCTGCAGCATCCCCTGCTGCATCTGTTGCTGGTTTACTTCTGCTGTATACTTCTGCTGGCCTCCTTGATTGATTGAGCTGCAGCAGCTCCTTGTTCACTCATGCTGGTTTTGTCAAACACTGCCATACTTGCATTATCAATCTCCCCCTTGGCATTTTGACAAAACCTTAAGGCCAATGCACTCTTCCGAAAACCAGAAACGAAATACTCTAAATAAAATTAATAGAGAGTAAGTAGATGAGGCCACACTCGGCCATAGCATACTGACCACGCAGGGTCAAAAAAAAAAGTATCAATATTCAGCAGCATATAAATCTTCTCTCCCCCTTTTTGTCATAGATGCTCAAGGGGCCTGCTCCTCATCCTCCAGGAACTCCAAGTCTCTGATGAGGCTCCTGATCTGTCCACGCCTGGCATCTCTCCTCTTGGCTTCAGCATCAAGAATAGCCAGCTCAGACCGGAGGTGACACACAATCCTGGCACGAAGAGCAGACTGGATTGTGGCAGCAGGGGGAAGAGATTCCTCAAAGGGAGCTGGAGCTGAAGAACCACCCATGAGAAGATCCTCATAGGCAACATCCACTGCATGTTTTCCCTTGAATAATTTGTGATCAACAGTAAAGACCTGCAGCTCCTCAGATAAGCCTTCAGTAATCGCTCCGAACTCTGGGTGCTGAGATACCATGATCCCATGGATGAGGGAGGGCAGCACAATAGGCTTGCTGGAGGAGGCACTCCCGGCATGTGTAGCAAGCTGAGGGAACATCACACTTCCCAGGCTGATCTTCCTCCTCTTTCCAATAGAATAAAGAAGGTTAGCAAAGTCTTTGTTGACCTTCCCTCTGTGAGAACTAGGAATCCAGTTCCTTGCACCAAGATGATACAGCAGAGCATACTTGGAGGTTAGCTCAGCTGCACTGAGATTCGGGCCGCCCCAAGACAGGCACACTCCCGCTGTAAGGGTCTTCGCCAATAATTCAGGCTTCACATCAGTGGGAGCCCTTGCATTCTCAGAAATCCCAAGGAATGCATCAATAATTTCCGGAGTAATAACCACTTGTTTACCCCTTACCCAGCTTCTCCCATACTCATCAGCTCCTTTGTCTCCAAATTTTTCTTCCATATTCACTATAAATTCTCTAACCAGAATAATATTGAAACGGTGAGGAAAGGTTAGGGACTTGAGCAGTTTTACCTCAGTCAGGAGCTCAATCATAGCAGCTGATCTATACTTGTCTTGCACCAGACGCTTCTCATGCACAATGTGTTTCCTCTCAACAGCACTCCAGGATTGAGAGACGCTTTTGTTCCTGAACCATGTGCCTCCGACAGTGAGAGCAGAGAAATCTTCAGCTGCAGGACCTTTCTCAGAGGGTCCACCAAGAGATCCTTCTTCACTGGATGAGCTTTCACTACTGGAGCCTGGGATCAGGATAGGAGCTTTGCCCTTGTCTGAAGAAGGGGGATGTGCTGCAGCAGGTTCTTGTTCAGGGGACTCAGCAACTGTTTCAACCCCTTCACCAATAATACCTGGAGACATGACCAGTGATCTGCACTCTTCTCCTGCAGGAACTGCTGCAGCAGTCTCTGCTGCTTGTTCTTCCTCTGAAGCAGCTTCAGTCATATCCGCTTCTGGCAGCACAGCAGAACCGGAGACAGGTTCTCCATCACGTACCAGCCGCCTCCTCTTCTGCGAAGCTTCTTCAGAGGGAGAGGGCTCACTGTGCGACACAGGGAGAGGGTTTGGTTCCCACACAACCACCTCCAGCGGCTGAGCAGGGTCTTCGTTGCGTGCCTTGGTCCTTCTCTCAGACCTGCTTTGCCTGTCAGCTGCCAGATTCTTCTTCAGTCCGCGTGTCTTCACCATTGCTGCAGAGATGTGGAAGGAAAGAGGAGCGCACAGAGGATGATCGGCAGAGATTTCTGAGACGCCCTTTGCTCTTGATCTGTGCCCTAGAAAATATTTACCCGTTATTTTCTTTTCCTTTTTGAAGTGTAAGTCACGTGCCTCTCATGTGCAAAAATTTTCCTTTCCATCTTTAGCAGCCAACACATGTGAACAAGCTAATTCGGACCAGGTTGCTGCAGCACATGTGAGCTTGTTCACCTATTCACTTCAGGCTGCAATTTTTGCTCAGAGGATCCTTGAGAGATTCTGGTGGAGCCTTCTTCACCCATACTTGGAATACACCAGAGCTTTTCTTCTTCTGATCTTCCAGCCTCCTAACCCTTTGTTTGGGTTTCCATATTTGTACCATCTTTGATTTACCCTTGTTTTTTGTAATCCAGTGCCCTTGTGCAGCAACATGAAATGGAGTCTTTGTGCAACATGTGCTGATTCTGGACTTTGCTCCCCCTTTTTCAGCTGAGCAAGTTCTGTGTTGCTGCTTCAGATTGAAGTTGATCTTCTGCTTCCCAACACTTGTACCAGTACTCCACTTGTTCTGAGATTTTTGTTTTGTTTGAGAAAAATGTTGTCCATGATGCTGCAGCATCCTCTTGTACACATGTCTAGATCCAATTTTCTCTGCCATTTTTGAGAAGGCATCTGAAGTCTTCTTCTCGTCTGTCTCACCATCTGAGGCTTTAATGAACACTGTCCCTTTAGAGCTTTCTTCACCAGTATATCCAAGCCCTGTTTTCCCTTTTCCAAGTCTTTGGTAAGATAATATTTCGTCCAGAATATTGCTCTGCGGGTCAGCTGTCTTGGCTGCTGCTGGAGTGGATTCAACAGAGGTCTGTCTTTCTGAATCTTCTCTTTTCAGAATAGTAACTTGATTATCAACTGAGGGTAGACATCTCCTTCGTTCTTCTTCTAAGAGATTTACTCTGTCAGTCAAGGTCTGATTGGTCTGAAGAACTGCCTCACACTGTTTGAGTATCTTCCTCAGAAGATCAGCAAAACTGTCAGATGAGTCATCGTCATCTTCACTCTCAGAGACTTCAATCCCATAGTGAATTTCTACCTTCTTTAGCTCATTGAGGTGGACATCTGAAACACTTGTCAGCACAACACAGTTTTCTTCATCACTCTCATCCGAATCACTCCATTTTGCTGTCATGGATTTGCTGTTCTTTTTCTCAGAATTCTTGAAGGGTTTGCTTGGACAATCAGCCTCAATGTGTCCGTACCCTTCACAGTTCCAGCATTGAACTCCCTTTTTCATCTCTTTCTTGTCATCATCGTCCAGTGCTGGTTCTTTCCCTTTCTTCTTTCTTTCACTGCCCCGTCTGAATTGTCTTCGCGAGGAAGAGCTTCTCTCAGTTCTGGATTCCATGTTTTTCAGAAACTTTCCTAGATTTTTAACCAGCATGCTCAACTGATCGTCTGGAACTGTCTGCTTGATTTCTGCTTCAGCCTTCAAACCAACATTCTTGTCCTTGGAAGTGGTGTCTTCTTTGACCAGTTTCATCTCAAATTGTTTGAGAGACCCCATCAGCTCTTCCAACCTCATGAATCTGACATTCTGAGCTTCTTCAATGGCTGTCACCTTCATGTCAAATTTTGTGGGCAGCGATCTGAGAACCTTTCTGATAAGCTTTTCTTCTGGAATGGGCTCACCAAGGGCATGAGCTTCATTTGCAAGATCACAGAGTTTAGCATTAAACTCAGTGATAGTTTCTTCATCAAGCATCCTCAGATTCTCAAATTGTGTGGCAATAATCTGGAGTCTTGACAGCTTTACTCTATCAGTTCCCTCATGGGCAGTTTGCAGAATCTCCCATGCTTGCTTGGCCATGTCACAGTTTGAGATCAACCTGAAGTTATTAGCATCAACTGCAGCAAAAATTGCATTCAGAGCCTTTGACTTACCAGTTGCTGCAGCACCTTCTTCAGCAGTCCATTCCTCTTCAGGTTTAATTCTTGTCACTCCTTGCTGATCCATGGTGATTGGGGGAGACCACTGAACCACAACAGCTCTCCATGTCTTCTCATCAATAGCTTTGAGAAAAGCTTTCATTCTAGCTTTCAAATAACCATAGTTGCTCTCTTCCAGGAGTGGAGGTCTACTCGTGCTCTGTCCTTCCTTCATTGTCTTGGCAACTTCGGAGACACTGTAGGACCTTTTAAACTCTGTGTGTCGAGTTCCCGCTCTGATACCAATTGAAATTTCAAGTGTCTCTACTTATGCAGATTTGTGAACTAGCAGTTGCTGCAGCACACTCTTGTTCACTTAAATGTAGGCACAGCAGACAATGAATAGGACACAGATTTGTTCACCCAGTTCGGCCAATCTGCCTACGTCTGGGGAGGACTATTCTCCAGTCCTCAATCCACTCAACCAAAGGTTCAGATCACACTAGGTTACAACGCACGCAACCTATGCTACTTTAACCCCGTGTGGACTACTCAACACAATCAGAACAAGCTCTGATTTGTGCCAGCACACCCTCTACAATATGTCAGTCTAGAATAGCTACAATCCTCTTCAAGAACTCAGCCTATTCTAGCCTACACTACTCAGCAGGGTTGCTGCAGCAACAGCTGTAACACCAGCTGAAGCACTCTGTCCGCGTCGCTCCAAGGCCTCCTGCCGAGCCGATCGAACCACTCCAAGAGCGCTGCACACTCTGAGTAACTCCCCCTCACTCAGTGACCACCTGCCACTAGTGAGTTCTTCCGCACGAACCTCGACCGAGCCTTCCACCCGTCAGCTCTCCCGCGGCTGCCTTTGATCAGCCAACAAGCTCCACAGCTCTAAATTGGCATCCAGATCAAAGCACGAATCAGTCTCTGCAAGACCTGACTCTCTTCTGCAATACGCACCACAGCTCTGCGCTCAACGCTCTGCCCGTGTATGTTGATCGAAGAACAACTTCCGTAGCACACCCAGAAAAAATCCTCCCTCTGAATTTCGTGTCTACTCTCGTGTATCACTCAGCTTCGATCAAACTCTTCAGCCCTCGAACCTTCTGCTTAAATACCCTCACCACTTTAAGCAATTTCCAGGTTTAGGCCATTGACCCACAAGATCAATTATCTCCTAAAATCTAGGAGATTAGATTTGATTAATATCTTGAAGCATCTCTCCTTCTCTGACTGATAATCCTTGCTGAAATATGCTCAGCAGCATTTTAGAAATTCTTCTAAGCACTTTCACAAAGCTGCCAAACCTTCAAAACTCACCCAGCACAAAACTGTTATTCGGACAGTTGAACTAGCTCTTGAACCAGCACCTGCTGCAGCATCCCCTGCTGCATCTGTTGCTGGTTTACTTCTGCTGTATACTTCTGCTGGCCTCCTTGATTGATTGAGCTGCAGCAGCTTCTTGTTCACTCATGCTGGTTTTGTCAAACACTGCCATACTTGCATTATCAACATGGACAGCTGAAGAGGAAGCTGTAGCAACCAGTAACTTCAGGCTGATCTCTGACTGTGAAGTTGCCAAGCAAGCATGGGAGATCCTCCAGACGGCGCATGAACGGAACAAGATCCCTGCTATAAACTGGAGAGACGAAGACGGTGAAGCAGATTCTGAACTGATAAGTAATGTTGCTCTGACATCTGTAACTGATATGGAGAACACCGTTTCAACAAAACCAGAAATTGTTCATGGTGATGATGAGGAAATCTCTGAGGAGTCCATTGCAAGAAACTTTACCCTGTTGCACGAAGAGTAGCTGCAAGTCATGGATGTCAACAAAGGGTTGACTGCCAAAGTTTCAGACCTGCAAGAAAAACAAGAGGAGCTGCTGAAGATGATCACTTCTCTTACGGAACAGGTTGCCTAGCAAGAAGAGAAGTTTGCTGCAGAGAAGGAAGAGCTCAACCTTTACCGGAAGACTACAAAGATGCTTAACAGTGGAACAAGCACTCTTGAAGATATTCTAGCACGCCAAAGATATGGAGGAGGCTACTCTGGTGTTGGATACACTAGAGAAGAAGGTGCTGAAAATATTGTATTCGTCAAAGCTACGGAGCCAGAAGATGCTGGGATTGCCGTGGAGAAACCGGTTCTGTCCCAAGAGCCAGTTCAGAAGAAGGTGCCTAGAAGGGTGAACAAGAGGCTGCTACAGCAACCGCTGTATCAACCACCTGTAGCAGAAAAGAAACCCAGGAGAAAAAGTCGCATATGCTATTTTTGTGATCAGGAGGGTCACATCCGCAGGAGATGCCCGATCCTGAACAAGTATTGGAGACCTCAGAGATCGCCCACAGACGGACGATGCAGGATGAAGCCAAGGATCAGGCGTGGCACGCAGGTGACCTCCAGCTCATCAAAGCCAATGAAGGACTGTCACTGTCCAGTTGTGCACGAAAACATCAGATACATTGGAGGGACAACGAAAATGAGGATCACAAAAGACACAGGTGCAGATCGGGTGAGACATCGAAACAATGCCAGAAGGAAATAAAGAGTTGCTGGACACAACAGAGCTCGGAAGCGTTGGATACGGAAGCCGGAGCAGGCAGTGATGGAGAAGCAGCCACCAGATAGTCTCCCAAAATCATCAGAAGAGACACATGCTGAGACACCAAGAGGTCCCGTTCTTCGGTGGACGGAGAAGAGGCGTTGGCCTATTCGCTGAGCTTAGCTTGAGGCTCCCCCCTTATCATTTGTGACAAAAAGGGGGAGAAGATGTGTTCTGCGAGATGTGCTCTACTCTTTGTATTATGTGACAGGTTTTGCCAGTCGACCCCAGAGGGAGAAGAGGAGCCCCTGCAGAAGATGCTCAGGAGGTTTTGTCAAAAATGCCAAGGGGGAGATTGTTAAGGTAATGGCATCCTTGACAAAACCTGAGCAAGAAGTTGCTACAGCATCCCGAGAAGATTGAAGCTGGAGCATCTTCCAAAGACTGACAAAACAATAAAGAGCAAGAAGTTGGTACAGTATCAGATGACAGCAGAAGCTATCTGAAGACGCCACTTGAGAAGAAGCCAGAAGACAAGTTGGGGATAGCTTGAGATAGCAGAGTCCGTGACTTGAGAAGACTTGAGAAGGAGTCTGAAGACGAGATGAGGATTGCCTAAAATCAGAAGGGTCTTTGGATTTTGTCAAAATGCCAAGGTGGGAGATTGTTAATGTATATGGCATCATTGACAAACTCCTACAAGGTGCACAAGAGTCTGCTACAGTAAGCGTGTGAAGACAGCAGCTGATGCAGAGGGTTCCAGAGTGACCAAGCAGAGTGCACAAGGCGTTGCTATAGCAATCTGTGTAGCAGAGAGCTGTGGCATCCTAAATAGCAGATTTCCGCGTGGAGAACAAGCTGCCCAGAATTGAAGAGAAGAGCAACGGAAGCTTTCTAAATGCAATTCGCAGAATCAGCAGCTTGCCGGTCAACTTAGAGCATCGCAACAGGTTGGTAGAGTATCGTGAAGATAGAGAGCAAGATGATGCAGCTGCCCGTGTGAAGACAGCAGCTTGTGCAAATCCAGCCAGAGTGAACAAGCAGTTGCTACAGCAGAAGCTGTAGCAGCTTGGCAGCAGTTTTTGACCAAAGAGGAATCTTGTCAGATATGATGTAGCAGTGAATCGGGAGGCTTCCAAATATTCTCAGAATATCCCCAGTGAAGATTCCGTACCAAAGCTTGAAGATTTGATTAGGAAATCAAATCTTTTACTAATTAGAAGATATGATCTTGTTGAGATTTAGAGAGGAGCTTCTAAATATTCTCAGAGAATATTCCCAGTGGAGATTCCCGTATCCAGGAGAAGAATTGTTTGTAGAAGATTAGATTTGCAAATCAAATCAAATCTTCTACAAATTAGGAGATAAGATCTTGTTGAGATCTTTAAGGAATTTCCAAATACTGATATTGATGGAACTGGTAGTTCCTATTTAAAGGAAGCTGGGCAGAGGTTCAAGGGCATCGAATCAGAGAGCAAATACTGAAAACACACGCAGAATACCGAGAGAGAGTTTCAAGTGCGTGCGAAGATTCGATAACCACCATGAGCAGAGCGTGAAAGCAGAGCTGAGTGGTTAAGTGCAGAGACTGATTGCAGACTAGCAGTGTCTGGTCAGTGGTTGATCAGGAGGACCAATTCAGAGCAAGACATACTTGTTGGTTGATCAAGGGAGGCCGCGGAGGTACTGACGAGTGGACGAACTCGGTCAAGTGACTAGACGGCTGTGACTCGCTAGTGGCAGGTGGTCACTGAGCAAGGGGGAGTATTCCAGAGTATGCAGCGCTCGTGGAATCGTTTGATCGGCTCGGCAGAAGGCCTTGGAGCGACGCGGACAATTGTGCATCAGCTGTGTGCTACAGCAGATGCTGCAGCAACCCTGCAGAGTTGAGTGTAGTTTAGAATAGGCTGAGTTTCGAGGAGACAGTAGCTATTCTACATTGACATTTGTAGAGGGTGTGCAGACACAAGCCAGAGCCTGTTCTGATTGTGTCCAGTGATCCACACAAGGTTGAGTAGCATAGGTTGCATGGAGTTGTAACCGAGTGTACTTGGAGACCTCTGTGATTAGTGGATTGAGGACTGGAGAATAGTCCTCCCCAGACGTAGGCAGTTGGCCGAACTGGGTGAACAAACTTCTGTCTTGTTCATTATTTGCTGAGACAATTTCCGAGTGAACAAGAGCGTGCTGCAGCAACTACTTGTTCACAAATCTGTCTGTCAGAGGCGCTGCGAATTTCATAGTTCCATCACACAGCTGACTGATGCTTATGAGGTTCGCCTTTAGTCCTTCCACTAGCAATACATTGCTCAGGTTGGGCATTCCTTCAACTGTAAAGTTCCCTTTCCTAGAACTCTTCCTCTCAAGCCGTTTCCAAACTTCACCCGTTGTTCCAGGCAGGGTGTTATGTTTTTCAAAAAGGATCTTTCTCGTGTCATGTGCCCTGAACAACCACTGTCAAAATACCAGCTTATCTTATCCGAGGTGCTTGCTGTGCTGACAAACGCGAGAAGCTGAGTCCGCGCATATTTCTGCTTGATTGGTTTCCTAGCTGAACCTTTTCCAGTGTATGCTGAAGAACAATTCCTCTTTATGTGACCTTTGTGCCCGCAGCTATAGCATCTTTTATACTTCGAGACTTTCTTGTCACGGTGATACAGAGGTTGCTGTAGCAGGAGTTGGTTCACTCTTCCTTGTGTTTTTCTGTCTCTTCTGGCTGATCTGTATCTGGCCAAGTTGCATTCATCCTCACTCAGATCTGTCTCGTCTTCACTTCCACTGGCAGAGAGAGCCCTCTTTTTCATCAGTTTGCTGGTGCAGTTGATTTGTCGATGGCCATACCCTGCACAGTTCCAGCATTGAACACCTTTTTTCATTTCTTTCTTCTCATCTTCATTCTGAGCAGGTTCCTTCCCTCTCCTTTTATTTTCTCCACCTCTTCTGAATTATTTTCGTGAGGATGAGCTTTGCCCAATTCTTGAGTCCATGTTCTTCAGGAGCTTTCCAAGGTTCTTGACTAGCATACTCAGCTAATCATCTGGAGCTGGCTTCTTAGCTTCTGTTTCAGCTTTCAGTCCAATATTCTTGTCCTTAGGAGTGAGATCTTCTTTAACCAGTTTCATCTCAAATTGTTTGAGGGATCCCATCAACTCTTCCAGCCTCATGAGTCTGACATTTTGGGCTTCTTCAATGGCCGTCACTTTCATGTCAAATCTTGTGGGCAACGATCTGAGGACCTTCCTGATCAGCTTCTCTTCAGGTATAGGTTCACCAAGAGCATGGGCTTCATTTGCCAGATCACAAAGTTTAGCATTAAACTCAGTGACAGTCTCCTCTTCCAGCATTCTCAAATTTTCAAACTGTGTGGCAATAATCTGTAATCTTGACAGCTTTACTCTATCAGTTCCTTCATGTGCAGTTTGCAGAATTTCCCAAGCTTGTTTGGCCAAATCACAATTTGATATCAACCTGAAATTGTTAGCATCAACTGCAACAAAAATCGCATTCAGAGCCTTTGAATTACCAGTTGCTGCAGCTCCCTCTTCAGCAGTCCATTGTTCTTCAGGCTTTATCCGTGTGACTCCCTGTTGATCCATGGTGATAGGGGGAGACCACTGGACCACGATAGCTCTCCAGGTCTTCTCATCAATGGCCTTGAGAAAGGCTTTCATCCTCGCCTCCCAATATCCATAGTTGCTATCTTCCAACAATGGAGGTCTGCTTGTGCTCTGTCCTTCCTTCATTGTATCTTTGCTTCTTCAGAGACACTGTAGGATCTTTTACTCTGTGTGTTGACCTCCGGCTCTGATACCAATTGAAATTCGCAGCGTCTCTGACAGACAGATTTGTGAACAAGCAGTTGCTGCATCACGCTTTTGTTCACTCGGAAATTGTCTCAACAAACAATGAACAAGACAGAAGTTTGTTCACCCAATTCGGCCAACTGCCTACGTTTGGGGAGGACTATTTTCCAGTCCTCAATCCACTAATCACAGAGGTCTCCAAGTACACTCGGTTACAACTCTACGCAACCTATGCTACTCAACCTTGTGTGGATCACTGGACACAATCAGAATAGGCTCTGACTTATCTCTGCACACCCTCTACAAATGTCAATCTAGAATAGCTACTGTCTCCTCGAAACTCAGCCTATTCTAAACTACATTTAACTCAGCAGGGTTGCTGCAGCATCTGCTGGAGCACACAGCTGATGCACAATTGTCCGCGTCGCTCCAAGGCCTTCTGCCGAGCCGATCGAACGATTCCACGAGCGCTGCACACTCTGGAATACTCCCCCTTGCTCAGTGACCACCTGCCACAAGCGAGAACTGTCGCTTAGACACTCGACCGAGCCACACACCTGTCAGTTCTTCCACGGCCTTCCTTGATAAACCAACAAGCACCACTGCTCTGAATTGGCTTCCAGATCAAGCTTGGATCAGACTACGCAAGTCCTGATCTCCTTCTGCTTCTGTCACCACAGCTCTGCGCTCACGCTCTGCTTTCGGATGATGATCGAAGAACTCGTCGTACACCAAAATTACTCTCTCTGAATTCTGCGAATGCACTCGTGTATCCCTCAGCTTTGATCAACCTTTCTGCTCTGACCTGTTGTCCCTTAAATAGCAACGCCAGCTTCAATCAAGAACAGAATTTAGCAAAGTCCCAAAAAGAAACAATTATCTCCTAATTTTTAGGAGATTAGATTTGTTTTGAACTCCAAAAGCAAATCTCCTTCTCTAGCTAGGAATTCCCCACTGGAATATTCTCCGCAGCACTTTAAGAAATTCTTCTGATGCTCTCCGCCGAGCTGTCAGGCCTTCTAGCCAATCGCCCAGGTTGCTGCTGCTATTCGGGCAGATGCTGCAGCAACTTGAACAAGCTCCTGCTATAGCATCCCCTGCTGTAGCTGCTCCTTGTTCACTTGTGCTGGTTTTGTCAAACACTGCCATACTGCATCATCACTGGTTAAAGTACAAAGGATCCCATTCTCAACCTATGCTAGAACAACCTTTACTTCTAACCTAGCTGGAATCTGTGCTCAATCTGTGCCCTTGCAGCCTAGCGGTATAACCTAATCGGTGTTGTTAATCGAGTAATCGTTAAACCTATTCGAGAACTTAGCGGTTGAGAGTAGGTAGAACACTAGAGTCGACATTACCCTAACAGGATTGTTAGACTAGGAACAGTAGTTTACTAGTTGATGCATGTTACAATCGACGACTACCAGTTGTAATGCATATCCCTGAACTGACTTTTCTCTGAATTTGACAACAACAAACATTCTTCCTACAACCCCCTTTTTATCGTGACAATCGTTAGTTCTACGAACTTTATCACTGATCGCTCTCTCATGGGTTCGACCCTGCTTACCGCTTGCTAAGTGTTAACAGGAGATTATAAATATAAGTTTTGCGCACACAACGGCATGCCGTCACCTCCTCAGGGGCACCTTCTTCTTCTCTAGCTTCTTCATTTTCACCACTGCTCTCCACATCGGACTCATACTCCTCTTTGAAGAACTAAGTAGCTATGTGATTTGTTTGTCAACGTCCTTCTTTGACCGAATTCGTGAGAAGCTTCAGCATCTTCTTTTGCTTTCTGACTTTTGCTTTCATCTTTTGAAATATGTTCCTCATCTACCTCCGCAGAGAGGTACTCGTCAACTTCAACCACCCTTATCTTTCAGGATGGCTCTTCTTCTAAATAGTCGGTTCTCCAGACGACTTCCAGGTCAGCAGCGGAACCTCCACTGGTTCCCTTATCTGAATGGAGGATGGGCGCTGCACTATACTGAGGACTGATATACTTTTGTTTCTTTGACCTAGCACTTGAGCTCAACTTGGAGACCTTTCCGCCTCTAATTCGCATCATTATTGTTGGCTGATAAAGGTATGATGTCGTCAGAGATCGAAGGTTGTTGAAGAACAAGAAGCAAGCCCTAGAAAAATCCTTTAATCCTCTTTTTCTTTTTAAATTTTTCTGGGACATGTGTCAATCATTCATTCGTCGAGCGCTGTGTTGTTAAATCCCTTTACACATCTTCAGATCCAAGCGATAGAAGTTGTTGCAGCAACTTCCGTCTCTTTTCACTTGAATCTTTGCTTTTGATTCCTGTCCCTCGGATTGACTTTTCTCCAATTCCTTTGTACCTGCGCCTTGCAGTAGCTTCTCGGTATGGTCATCATCCATCACCCCAATCTTTCGTACCCACTGGGTCTGTGTAACAGCATGAGCTTTGTGACGGAATTCTTTGCCACTTCTGACATTTGTCTTCTGATCTGTCTTTCTCCACAAACCTTGGTCACTTCTCCTTCGTGCTCTGCACTTTCTAGGTTTTTTCTTCAGCTCATCCACGAGCATTACTATCTTTATCTTGGACAATTTGTGCAAATTAGTAGTTCTGTTGCCGAGCACTTTTCCTCTTTGTCCATTCCCGAAGGTCACGAACAGTTCTCTACAGGGTAGAATATTAGTCAAATATGTTCTGGCTCCCCCTCTGTGCCTCCGATGATATTGTCTGTGTGGCATCCAGTACTTGTTTAGAACAAAGCAATCACATTGAATGTGCCTCTGTTGATCAAAGAAGTAATATTTGCGCTTATTCAGTGAAGTTCTACCTAGGAGCGGAAGAGGTTGTTGCAGCAACCTCTGATTCTTTCTTCAAAACCTTTTCTTCCGACACTGTTTTTCTTGCTTGGTTTGAGCCTCCTTCCTCTGTGATTTTGGATCAACCTCTTCTAGTATCCATAGCTTTGACAAAGGTTGTTACTCCAGAGCTACCTTTTCCCGTGTATCCAAGTTCGGCAGTTCCACCCTCATACCTCTAGTAGGATAAGATTTCATCTAAGATCGTTAATCTGCATTTGTCTCTCATCTCTGTATCACTGTGCAGACTTACCTTTTCAATTTTCTCATCTTCTATTTCCAGATCCTTGGTCTGCTCTGAAAAAAATAATGGTCTTCTGGAGTTATCTCTCTCTTTCTCAACAGAGACTATCTTGGCCTGCATCTCCTTGTTGATCTCAACAACTTTCAGCCATTCTTCGTGCAGCAAGGCAAAATCTCTTTCTAGTGAATTCTCTGTGAACTCTTCATTATCACTGATATCTGACTCAACAATCCCATGACAATCTAGAAATTTATTAAATCTGGATTTTAAATATCATGTGCAGTAGTAAGGGCAATGTTGCTTTTCTTCTCAGTTTCTTCTCCACTGTCCTCATCACTCTAGTTGACAGTTAGAGACTTGTTGTTCTCCTATTGATAGCTGGGGCTTTTTGACTACCTGTGACCATATCCTTCACATTCCCAGCATTGGATTCCCTTTGACTTGTCCTTCTTGTCTTCTTCACTTTGATCAGCATTTCGGTTCCTTCTCTGAGAATTTCCTCCTCTTCTGGATTGATTTCTTCCACTAGATCTTTGTCCAACAGATGTGAAGTTTTGTTCTATCCTCTTGAAGAGCTTGTTGAAGTTCTTTGCCAGAAGACCTAGTTGTTTTCCCAATTCTTTTGTTGATTCTACCTTCTCCTTGGTCTTAGCCTTTAGCCAAACATTCTTCCCAGAGGATGGTCTAGCATCTTCTACCATCTTCATCTCGAACAGCCTTAATGACCCTATCAGAGCCTCTAGCCTCATATTTTTGATGTCGCGAGCGTCTTCTATGGTTGTGACCTTCATATCAAATTTTGATGTGAATGATCTAAGAACTTTTCTGACCAGCTTCTTTTACGGTATTGGCTCTCCAAGAGCATAGGCTTTGTTGAATAGGTCACACAAGCATTGAATTCAGTGATTGTCTCTTCCTCCAACATCTTTAGATTCTCAAACCTCGAGGTGATCATCTGAATTCTAGAACTTTTCACTTTCTCAGTTCCCTCGTGAGCTGTCTCGAGAATATCCCACGCCTACTTTGCTCCGTCGTAGTTTTAGATCAACCTAAAATTGTTTGCATCTACAGCAGCAAATATAGCATTCAGGGCTTTGGAGTTACCAGATGTGTAGCTTCCTCTTCCGTTGTCCATTTGTCCTCTGACTTCTTGTGAGTACCTCCCTGGGTGTCAATGGTTAATGGGCGAGACCATTTTGCAATCACTGCTCTCCAAGCCTTTTCATCTATTGCTTTCAGAAAAGCTTTCATCCGTGCTTCCTGGACCTCACTCAGTGTGTCGAGCAACCGGCTCTGATATCAATTGAAATTGGCACTGCGTTACTATTGACAAGAAACCACAAGTTGCTCCAGTAACTTTTCCGCTGAGTTACTGACGCTTTGGCCAAATCTGAAAAACACAACAAAATTTGTTCACCCAGTTGGGCAATAGCCTACGTCTGGGGAAAATAGCTCTCAGTCCTCAAGATTCCACTATTCCTAGTAAAAGTACAAAGATCCAATTCTTAGCCTACGCTAGAACAACCTTGATGAGCGGACAAATAACCTTATATTTGTCCATATTTTTCCCTTACTTCTTGTTTGTTCCGCAATTCTATAAAGCCATTTGATGATTTCTTCGTCCATTTCAGGTTAAAATTATATATCTCACGATACGAAGTGGCCCGAAGAAAATCTAGACGAATTCTGGTCGATGGAGATCAAAAGAAGGAAGTCTGAGCAAACTGCAGAAGTGATTCGGCCGAATCAGAAGTGATTCGCCCACCAGCCTGACCGAATCACTCTCAGCTGCGCGAATTGACCTGATCCGGGGAAAGTCCTGAAGATTTGACCGAATCACATAAAAGGTGTGACCGAATCAAAAGTGATTCGGCCAAGAAAACTGATTCGCCCGGTCCGAGATCAGGACTGAACAGATGATTCGTATCAGTTTAGCTCCACAAGACGTTTGACCGTATCAAAACAAGAGCGTGACCGAATCAAAAGTGATCGGCCAGGATAAGTGATTCGCCCAAACTCAAAAAAACACCACTGAGAAAAAGATTCGAGCGAATCACATGGACATTGACCGAATCAAGTGATTCGGTCACTTCGGGCACTTATTGGAAATCTTCACAAAGTATAAATAGAATGAAATAGAAGTGAAGAAAGAGAGCTTCCACTTTTTGCAACCCTAGGCGACCAAAACTCGAAGAAGACCAAGCTTGATGGAAGATTGAAGCTTGGATTGAAGATTCTACATCATCCTCTCTTAAACCCTAGCTTTGTATTTACATTTATGTTTCCCTTAGTTGTCATGTATTTGTGCACACTCATTATGAGTGAGTAGTTGCTCTTGTGGTTGGGAATTAAATGGATCCCCTAGGATTGGATATGATGTAGAACTCTAATTTATTGCAATGAATGAAGGTTGTGAAATTCGTAGTGTCTTAGTTCGATAGATTCTGTGAACAAGCAGTTGCTGCAGCACACTCTTGTTCACTTAAATATTGTCACAGCAAGCAATGAACAAGGCACAGGTTTGTTCACCCAGTTCGGCCAATCTGCCTACGTCTGGGGAGGACTATTCTCCAGTCCTCAATCCACTCAATCAAAGGTTCCAAGTACACTAGGTTACAACTCACGCAACCTATGCTACTCAACCTTGTATGGACCACTCAACACAATCAGAACAAGCTCTGATTTGTGTCTGCACACCCTCTACAATTTGTCAATCTAGAATAGCTACAATCCTCTCAAAGAACTCAGCCTATTCTAAATTACACTACTCAGCAGGGTTGCTGCAGCAACAGCTATAACACACAGCTGAAGCACAATGTCCGCGTCGCTCCAAGGCCTTCTGCCGAGCCGATCGAACCTCTCCAAGAGCGCTGCACACTCTGGGTAACTCCCCCTCACTCAGTGACCACCTGCCACTAGTGAGTACTGCCGCACGACACTCGACCGAGCCTTCCACCCGTCAGTTCTTCCGCGGCTGCCCTTGATCAACCAACAAGCTCCCCAGCTCTGAATTGGCTTCCAGATCAAGCACGAATCAGACTCTGCAAGTCCTGATTCTCTTCTGCAACACTCACCTCAGCTCTGCACTCAACGCTCTGCTCTTGGGTGATGATCGAAGTAAACTCCCGTCGCACACCACAAATTGCTCTCCGTGAATTCTGTGTATGCACTCGTGTATCCCTCAGCTTCGATCAGCCTCTTCAGCCCTGAACACCTTCTGCTTAAATAGCTGCACCACTTTAAGCAATTTCCAGGTTTAGGCAATTGACCCAACAAGATCAATTATCTCCAAAAATCTAGGAGATTAGATTTGATTATTATCTCCAATGCAAATCTCCTTCTCTGACTAGTAAACCTCTCTGGAATAAACTCTTCAGCAATTTAGAAATTCTTCAGAGGCTCTGCATAGAGTTTCCAGCCCTTCCGGACAAGCCCAGGCAGCTGCTACTACTTGGTCAGTTGAACCAGCCTGTTGAACAAGCTCCTGCTGTAGCATCCCCTGCTGCAGCTGCTGCTAGTTCACTTCTGCTTGGCTTGCTTGATAATTTGAGCTGTAGCAGCTCCTTGTTCACTTATGCTGGTTTTGTCAAACCTGCCATACTTGCATCATCAATCTCCCCCTTGGCATTTTGACAAAACCCATCAGAGATTTCGCACCTCCACTTCTTAGCCTGCTCTTCTCCTCCCCCTTTTTGGAATAAATGACGAGGGGGGTGTGTCGGGGAGAACTTATGGAGGCAACACGCAGAGCCCTAGAGAGGCTCTCAGGTCTTCAAACCGGGCTGCATCCAGGGCTTTGGTGAAGATATCAGCAAGTTGTTTGGCAGACAAAACATGCTGGAGCGAAATGACATTCTTTTCAACTAGATCACGAATGAAATGATGACGAATGTCAATGTGCTTGGTTCTGCTGTGCTGAACCGGATTCTTAGATATGCTGATGGCACTCATATTGTCGCAGTAGAGAGTCATTTCATCTTGAGCAATCCCATACTCACTCAGCATTTGCTTCATCCACAACATTTGTGCACAGCAGCTCCCAACAGCAATGTACTCAGCCTCGGCAGTGGATAGAGAAATGCTATTCTGTTTTCTGCTGAACCAAGATACCAGGTTATTCCCCAAGAAGAAGCATCCTCCCGAAGTGCTCTTCCTGTCCTCGGAGCAACCTGCCCAGTCTGCATCACTGTATCCGACCAGATTAGCATTCGTGTCTTTAGTGTACCACAAGCCATAGTCCACAGTTCCTCCGACATACCGAATGATGCGCTTGACCAACTGCAGATGACTATCTCTAGGACAAGCTTGAAATCTGGCACAAACTCCTACTGCATAGGAAATGTCAGGACGGCTGGCAGTTAGGTAGAGCAAGCTCCCAATCATGCTTCTATAGACAGTCTGACTCACTTCCATACCATGCTCGTCTTTGATGGCTTTCACATGAGTGGCAGCAGGGGTTCGCTTGTGACTTGCTGAATCTAGCTGGAATTTCTTCACAAGGGACTTGCTGTATTTACTTTGAGCAATAAAGATACCATCCTTTTTCTGAGTAATCTCCAAACCAAGAAAGCATGAAAGTTCTCCTACCATGCTCATTTGAAATTCTTGCTGCATGTGATTCACAAACTGCTTCACCAGGTGCTGGGACTTTGATCCAAAGACAATATCATCCACATATATTTGAGCAATGATCACATCAGACTGAGTTATTTTGACAAACAGGGTTTTGTCAACTCCTCCTCGGTTGTAGCCATGTTTTTCCAGGAAAACTGTCAATCGCTCATACCATGCCCGAGGAGCCTGTTTGAGTCCATATAAAGCTTTCTTCAATTTATACACATGTTCTGGATGATGAGGATCTTCAAAACCTTTTGGTTGAGAGACATAAACTTCTTCAGAGAGATCTCCGTTCAAGAACGCACTTTTAACATCCATTTGATATAATTTGAACCCCAGGCAGCAAGACATTGCAAGAGGCAGTCTGATAGCCTCCAGGCGAGCTACTGGAGCAAATGTTTCATCAAAGTCTAGACCCTCAATCTGAGAATATCCCTGGGCAACCAGTCTGGCTTTATTTCGTGTAATGTTGCCCTTTTCATCAGTTTTGTTTTTGAACACCCATTTTGTGCCTATAATGTTTACCCCATTTGGTCTGTCTACCAGATCCCAAACATCGTGTCTTTCAAACTCTGCCAATTCCTCCTGCATAGCCATAATCCAGAATTCATCACTCATGGCCTCCTTGAAATTCTTTGGTTCAATGCTGGACATGAAACATGTATTGAGATAGGCATGACTTCTGGTTCTTCTTCTGTCTGAGGGATCCCCAATCACATTTGTCAAGGGATGATTCTTCTGAATCTTCTTTGGGGGCTGCCTTGAAGGTGGATCAGGAGCCTCAGTGTGAAAATCATCAGACGGGCTTTCTGATTGGTCATCTGGAGTTTCTGCTTCAGCACTTGCTGTAGCATCTTCTGGAGCCACAGCTTGTTCACTTCTGGTCTGTCTATCAGGCATTTCTTCAAGATTAGAGTCTTCTTCACCGTGTCAGAATCAGGGATAGATGCTTCTTCTGCATCATTGACAACAACATTTATGGACTCCATGACCGTCTTTGTTCGCTGGTTGAAAACACGATATGCCCTGCTGTTTGTTGAATATCCCAAGAACACTCCAGGATCACTCTTAGGATCGAGTTTCTTTCTATACTCCCGGTCTCTCAGAATGAAGCAGTGACTTCCAAAGATATGAAAGTATTTAACCGTGGGCTTTTTCTGATTCCAGAGCTCATAGCAGGTCTGCTTGGTTCCCCTTCGCAAGGTGACTCTATTGATGATGTAACATGCGGTATTCATGGCCTCTGCCCAGAATTTTAGAGGAATCCTCTTAGCATGGATCATCACTCTGGCCATTTCTTGAATTGTTCGGTTCTTCCGTTCCACCACACCATTTTGCTGAGGGGTAATGGGAGAGGAGTACTGATGTGTTATACCCCTTTGTTGACAGAATTCATCCATGTCTTTGTTTTCAAATTCTCTGCCATGATCACTGCGAATGCTGCTGATTCTGAGATTCTTCTCTTGCTCTAACCGAGACACTAATGACACAATGACACTCACAGTATCTGATTTTTCTCTGATAAAATCAATCCAAGTGAATCTGGAATAATCATCAACACAGACAAATGCATACCTTTTCTTGCCTAGGCTCTCGACTTCCATTGGTCCCATCAGATCCATGTGAATCAGTTGTAGAGGCCTGGTGGTACCAATATCTTTGACTCGGGGATGTGAGGCCTTCTTCTGTTTCCCAATCTGACAGTCTCCACAGATGGAGTCTGTCTCTCCTTTCAGCAGTGGAATTCCTCTGACCAGCCCTTCTGTGGCAATTCTCTTTAGAGTTCTCAGGTTAACATGTCCCATCCTTTTGTGCCATAAAGTCATTTCCTCGGCCTTTGTCAGCATACATTTCTGAATCCGTGAGTTTGAACTCACATTGAGAAGGTAATAGTTGCTCTTTGATCTGGCTCCTTCCATTATACACTTTCCAGATTTGTCGAGGACTTGGCATGAGTCTTCTTTAGTTAGGTTACATGAGTAGGAGGTTGATGTGTTTCATGTGCGTAAGAGTTGCTACGTGCTTTGATATTGCCATATATGATCTAGCATCTTACTCTCCGCTTGACTTATGCACATATTTGTTCGGGACGAACAAGACTTAAGTGTGGGGTGTTTTGATGAGTGGACAAATAACCTTATATTTATCCATATTTTCCCCTTACTTCTTGTTTGTTTCCCTATTTTATAAAGTCACTTGATGTTTTCTTTGCCCATTTCAGGTTAAAAATGTATATTACATGATATGAAGTGGTGTGAAGAAAATCTGGATGAATTCTAGTCGATCGTGAGCAAAAGAGAGCAAAATCAAGCAAAAGGCTAGTTTGATTCGTCCATGATTGACCTATTCAGCTTCAAAGGCTCGCCGAGCACATGTTTCGTATTCGATTAAGGCGTGTCATGTCTTGTTGGAAAGCTAACTCAAAGGGCTACAACTTCATAGTTTACATCAAGACATAATTCGAAGGTTTAAGGGGTCAAAACAGGCGAGAATTCCAGCACTACAAAGTTGATTCTCCCAAAGAGGAATTCAGGATAGGCCGAATCACTTTTGATTCGGCCAAATAAAAGTGATTCGGGCAAGCATGATACTTCATTACAGCACTGAACAGATGATTCGCACGAATCAACTCAAGGCTTGCCCGAATCAAAGTTGATTCAGGGAGAATTCGCCTGTAGATCAAATCTGGGCAGACTGACCTGTTTATCTTCGAATGCTTGCCGAGCGCGCGATGCTTATCCGATTGGGACGTTCTATAGCTTGTTGGAAAGGTAATTCATAGATCTACAACTTCCTAGTTTGCGTCAAGACGTAAATCAAAGGTTTAAAGTGTCAAACAAGCGAGTTGCTAACGCAGCAGAAGTGATTCGGACACCCTGTCCGAATCAACTTACTAACCCTTGTCCGAATCACTTGATTCGGGCAGTGAGTGTAAATGTTGGAAAAGGTATAAATAGGATGAGATGCAAGTTAATAAGAGGGCTTCCACATTTTCTCAACCCTAGGCGTCTGGAGCTCGGAGAAGACCAACTTTGGGTGAAGAACCAAGCTTGAGTCGACGATTCTACATCAACTTCTCTTAAACCCTTTACCCTTTGTATTTACATTCATGTCTCATTTAGTTTTCATGTATTTGTGCACACTCATTATGAGTGAGTAGTTTTACTTATGGTTGGGGATTAAATGGATCCCCTAGGATTGGATATGATGTAGAACTCTAATTTATTGCATTCCATGAAGTTTGGTTTGATTATATTGTGCCCTAGCTATGTATTCATTGTATGCACACCAAGTGTTTGACGAAATGCTTAAGTGAGGATGCTTGGTTAAAACCCCTAAGGAAGGAGCGAGAGTTGAACTTAGGATGTTTCATAGCTATTGTATGATCATAGATGGAGTGTTTGTGCGTGAGAGCGACATGCACTCTTGACATTAGTCTAAGTTTTAAGCGGATTTGAGTAACCGGCCAATAAACCGAGAGGGTGCGGTTATGGGACTCAAGTTCTACACGGTTCAATAGAATGAGAGTTTGAGAACCATGTCATTTGTGTATCCTCTCCATTCTAGAGAAGGAGCGAGAGTTGAACCTAGAGCGGACGATGCATTAGCCTTGCGTTTATCAACCAAATGTAGTTCATGCATGTATTAGTGAGTTATTTCATTTTCCTCATATCTTAGGGGAGAAGTTGAATCCCTAGTCACCCTTTTTATTCATTAAGCAAAACCCAAAAATATCATTTATCTTTAGTGCTTACTAGAGATACCTCTATAGGAGGACAAAACCCCCCCAAAAACCGTAGACTTACAATAGTAGCATTGATTAGTTGTCAATTAGTCTAAGCTTTTCCCTTGGGTTCGACCCGAGGTCACTCGGTTATAAATATTGTTTGATATTTGCGTGACTAGAATAGCACTTCATTTTGCTTGCCTAAAATGCCAACGTCAAAATGGCGCCGTTGCCGGGGAATTAGCCATTAGACTAGATTGCTAGTTAGTATTACTTATTGTTAGTTTGCTTCACTTTCTATTTTCCTTTTTATTTTTAGTTGTCGTAATTGCTTGCGTGCGTGCTATTCTTGTTTGTCTCTATTAAAGTTCACACTTATAAAAGCTCTCTTTGATTGCTTCATAGGTGTTTGAATGCAAACTAGAGCAAAGAGCAAGAGAGCACAAGAAAAAGCTTCTACCTCAACTACAAGCCAACCTTCTCATCCCTCCGCTTCACACGAGCTTAACTCCGCACTTGGATACTCCTTCGCCTACACAAGCCGAACAACGAGAATATATGGACCTACAAATTCCAAGAAGGCAAGGAAATGCTCCTCTTCCGCAAGAGTAAGAAGAAAGACCGGTTTGGGCATACAACGCCCCGACCATTGGATATTATGGCTCACCCATCTACTTGGAAGAGGGTGAAGATCAAGAATTCGATATAAAATCTGCCCTCCTTCATATGGCAGCCGCGCATCAAAATGATTGGTATGTAAGGTCCCATGAAGACCCAAACTTTCCAAGGAGAGTGCCTATCCAAGAGGAACCATCCCTTCCATTGCCGCAATAGTGGCTGCAACTCAAGCTCAACAACAAAAGGATAGCCAACTCATCCTTCAAAAACTCGACCAATTGCAAGCGCATAGCGAAATGCTTGGGACTCAAATTGTTCAACAAGCGAGTTCTTCATCAAGATATCAAGAAAAATTGCCTTCTCAACCGGATGTGAACTCTTCCAAAACTATAAATGCCATCATCCTAAAGAGCGGAAGAATCTTAGAAGAGCCCCAAGTGAAGACCAAAGTTGCCAACACAACCGTTGAGGTTGATAAAGAAGGGTCTTCATCTCAAGAAGAAGTTGAGAAGAGAAGAAAAGAAAAAGCTGAAGAGCCCGCTCCATATATGCCTCCCATTCCATTTCCGCAAAGATTAAAGAAAAAGAAGGAGGACGGTAACACTCTCGATGAGGACACCATCAAAGATGATGCATGCAATATTTTTGATTCTCTTGGTGAACTAACAAGCTTTGAGCAGGAGTTGCTTACACAAGATGACAATAAATTGTCGTTCACCTCTCTATTGGGAATTGAAGTGAAACCTGCTGATATTAATCATGGCACAAATGAGGTAAATGAGGCGCCAAAAGGTGATGAATTCGGTGAGGGATTGAAACCCCTACCACCGAATCTAAAATGCATCGAAATGGACCTTGTGCTTAATTGGGAAAAATGCCACTTCATGGTTAAAGGACATATTGTGTTGGGGTATCTTGCATCAAAGAGTGGAATTGAGGTCGATAGAGGCAAGATTGATTTTATTGAGAAACTGCCACCACCGAGCGACGTGCAAGAAATAAACAGTTTCCTCAAGCGCGCTGGATTTTATTGGAGGTTCATCAAGAACTTCCCGAAGATTGCTCGACCTCTTACAAATCTGCTATGTAATGAGCTAGAGCTCAATTTCGATGAACCCAAGCTTTTCGACAAACGACTCCAAATTATCCGAAGCTTTTCTTTTGCGCCGCTTGAGAAGGGATCCTAGCATAGGACTTCTCAAGTGTGTTTCTATTTAAATGAAGGGAATCAGCTACGTCTTAGCCAAGACGTTAAACTAGGCTTGTGAGTATTTATGCTTTTATTTTTACTTGATTGTAGTATAGAATCGTTGTGGAATTTGTGATGTGCATTTGGATACCTTCACACGAGAGAAGTTCCTTCGAAGCTTTCTCTTTTATTCTATTACTTTATATTGCTTAGGGACTAAGCAAATTTTTAAGTGTGGGGTGTTTCGAAATGATTGCGAAAGAAAAAAAAAGAAAAAGAAAGAAGAGGCGCAAGAAAGAAAAAGAAAAGAATTATCATATTTTGAAGGTTTTGCAAGCGCCGAGGGTTAGGAAGGTAAGTTCCCCCTTGAAAGCATTTGTATAAACCCAAAAATAAATAAACACACTTAATTCTTGACTTTGTGCCTTTTCCGCAAGTTCTTTCGCATATGTGTGAGCAAGGCTTTTGCATTGGGTTTTTAGGAAGCGTCTAAGGTATGACCCTCGTATTTTATTACTTAAGCATCCAGATTTGTACGAGTGAATTCTAAATTTTTCATTGTCAAAACTCCTCTTCTCTTACGGTTTATTACGTATAGTCTAAAACTTGAGAACGAGTTTATTGTCTTGAGCTTATGGACTTGCCCTTAGCAAGCATATATGATTGATTTGACAAAATTTTTGTGCTAGTGACGCTTTTCTTCATACTACTTGCATAGGAAATTGAGCGGAAATTTGAATTTGACGAATGCTAGGTTGATATCGATTCTATGAGTATTTATTGTCACATCGAAGTGAATGATCCTTAGAGTTTGCGTGAAGTGAATAATTTGCACAACTCTATTATTATTTGAGGTGATAGTGAACTACTTGCTTAGCTAGCTATATTTGGATTTTGAACTCTCATGGATGATTGCAAATGGGATTTGTGAGTATTCCTTTTCTGAAAACTCTCACAAGACTTCAACTCGTCCGCTAGGGTAACCTAGAGGTTTAAAGGGTTGATGCATACGCTAAATGCATTCGTGATTCCTACGACAGTGAGTTAGGAGTAGATTAATTTTCTTTGTTTAAGTTTTCTTTAGTTAGGTTACATAAGTAGGAGGTTGATGTGTTTCATGTGCGTAAGATTTGCTACGTGCTTTGATATTACCATATATGATCTAGCATCTTACTCTCCGCTTGACTTATGCACATATTTGTTCGGGACGAACAAGACTTAAGTGTGGGGTGTTTTGATGAGTGGACAAATAACCTTATATTTGTCCATATTTTCCCCTTACTTCTTGTTTGTTTCCCTATTTTATAAAGTCACTTGATGTTTTCTTTGCCCATTTCAGGTTAAAAATGTATATTACATGATATGAAGTGGTGTGAAGAAAATCAGGATGAATTCTAGTCGATCGAGAGCAAAAGAGAGCAAAATCAAGCAAAAGGCTAGTTTGATTCGTCCATGATTGACCTATTCAGCTTCAAAGGCTCGCCGAGCACATGTTTCGTGTCCGATTAAGGCGTGTCATGTCTTGTTAGAAAGCTAACTCAAAGGGCTACAACTTCATAGTTTGCATCAAGACATAATTCGAAGGTTTAAGGGGTCAAAACAGGCGAGAATTCCAGCACTACAAAGTTGATTCTCCCAAAGAGGAATTCAGGATAGGCCGAATCACTTTTGATTCGGCCAAATAAAAGTGATTCGGGCAAGCATGATACTTCATTACAGCACAATCTAGGAGATTAGATTTGATTAATATCTTCAATGCAAATCTCCTTCCTCTGACCAGTAGACCTCTCTGGAATAAACTCTTCAGCAATTTAGAAATTCTTCAGAGGCTCTGCAGAGAGTTTCCAGCCCTTCCGGACAAGCCCAGGCAGCTGCTACTACTTGGTCAGTTGAACCAGTCTGTTGAACAAGCTCCTGCTGCAGCATCCCCTGCAGCAGCTGCTGCTTGTTCACTTCTGCTTGACTTGCTTGATAATTTGAGCTGTAGCAACTCCTTGTTCACTTATGCTGGTTTTGTCAAACACTGCCATACTTGCATCATCACTGCCGGTAATCATAATGAAAGGATTAGAAGAGGAGCAAGAAGCGCGATTATAGGAGGTGCTGCGCAAGAACCAACGTGCTATAGGATGGACACTTGCTGACCTGCGCGGAGTGAGCCCGGACGTATGGATGCATAGGATCCTATTGGAAGATGGTGCCAAACCATCCAGGGAGCCTCAGCGCAGATTGAACCCGAATATGATGGAGGTGGTACAAAAGGAGATCCTGAAGCTGCTTGACGCAGGAGTCATTTACCCAATCTCGGACAGCAAATGGGTGAGTCCAGTGCACGTTGTGCCGAAGAAAGGAGGAATCACAGTGGAGGAGAATGCGCAGGACGAGCTTGTTCCAAAGCGCATGCAAACTGGATGGCGCATGTGCATAGACTACAGAAAGCTTAACGCAGTCACGCGCAAGGATCATTTTCCGCTGCCCTTCATGGACCAAATGCTAGATCGATTAGCAGGGAAGCCATACTGTTGCTTCCTAGACGGGTACTCAGAGTACAATCAGATACCCATTGCTGCGGAAGATCAAGAAAAAACTACGTTTACCTGCCCATTCGGTACGTTTGCGTTTCGGCGCATGTCATTTGGCCTGTGTAACTGATAGAGCCTAGTTATACACATTATTTAGGTCATAACCCTGTGCTTGTTTGCAATATTTCATGAGCAAGATTACTCGTTTCCAATGTTTTTGTATATCAGGTCAGAACGAGTCCTTGAGTCGGATACGCGCTAACAGGCAGCGTTCTAGGAGTGAAAGATCAGCCTGCGGAGCTAGCGGCGCAAACAGAAGAAGAAATGGCGAAAGACAGCAGAGGTGCGCTACCCGATTGCGCCAATCAATGCTGTGCGCCAGGCGCAAAGTCCCAGTGACCAGATTTGGAAGTTGCCAAAAGATGAACTTCCTGAGGCACTATTTAAACAAAGAAAGTCTAGGGTTTCAGGAGATGGGAACATCATCACTCAGCGGCATTCCAGAGGCACTGCGCGGCAGAACTGGAAAACACACGGACCTGTCAAGGAGATTTGCGCCAGCCGACTGCGCCAGCCAAGAGAAGACACTGCACGCACTGTTTGCTACCGTTTTCTTGGATTCAGTAGTTGTTATTTACTATTTTATGATGTTTACCACTAGCATGTCTAGCTAAACACTTAGTGTTGGTCGGGCATGAACCTATAATGTATTACCTTTGAGACTTGAGCTTAATGCATAGTTTATTTACTTGTATTAATTCTGTGCGTACTGAGACAGTTAGTTGCATGAGTAGGGGAAGCCTTGAACCGCAATCTTACTTGTGTTGCTTGCTTGTCACCTGTTAAACTAGTTGCATGCGTAGGGGAAGCCTTGAACCGCAAACTTACCGTGACAATTAGGAGTAACGAGTTAGGGTAGGCAGTTGCTACTGTGACAGGATTCGCAGCTGTTTAGTCTAGTTCTAGGATTAATAGCACATGAACTTTGAACGGAACATGCGCACGTGTTAGGAAGCCTTTACCGGACACTAACCCAAGTAAACCACAAGCTATAGATGTTTAGAGTCGATGATAAGGAATGCATTCATAGAGGATTGTCTGCCCAGCACTTCTCATAAAGATAGTACTTCATCTCTACTGCTTGCGCACGTCTAGTGCAATTTCCTGCGTTACGATATTCACTGCTACTCGCGCATCGCGCAAAACCCCCAATCACTCACGCAACCCCCGTTTTCTTAAGTGTAGGTTACTGGCTAAGACTCACTGCTTGCTCCCTATGGAGATCGACCCTTACTTAACCGCTGTACTAGTGGGAGAGGAAGGATTATATTTGACGCGCACGACGACGCGCGATCAAATTTTGGCGCCGTTGACGGGGAGCAACACAGCTAAGTTTTAGCTAGCTTACATTTCTCATTTTAGTAACTAGTTATTTCATTTTGTTTTGTTTTCTCGTTGTTGTTTTTGACAGCGCACAATCACATCCGCCTGCGCAACCTTGAAACAGTTGCGCTGCGCAGATTCTAGTTGCGCACTGACAGACGCAACAACTTCGTTGCCATTTAATTCGTTTCTTGAGTTTGGATCAGGACATGGAGGATAACAGTGGGTTGGAGATAACCTGGGAGACAGAACCCCAGAGGAAGCAAGGGCACATAACCGCGCAGCCCTATTCAGAGAGGAAGTGCAGCGTGAGGTCGACGCACGGATGGCCGCTGAACCATACATTGCGCCACCCGTTCGTCCAGTCGCGAGGCGCAGGACAGTGCGCGAAATGTCAGCCCCACTCACTGTTAACCAGCCATGGTGCATAGTGCTTCCGCCCAACGGACAGTTCGAACTGAGGAGCTCACTCATCCATCACATGCCCAAGTTTCACGGAATGAACAACGAAAATCCAGTCAAGCATGTGCGGGAGTTCCTAATCATTTGCGAGAACATGAAGACCTTGGGGGAGAACGAAGAAGCGCTGAAGATGAAGGCATTCCCATTTTCATTGAGCGATGCAGCCAAACACTGGCTGATGAGCCTACCCGCAGGATCAATCCACACATGGGAGCAGCTGCAGAAGAAATTCTTAGACAAATTTTATCCAGCAGCGAAGATTGCGCTGCTCAGAAGGGAATTGGCCGCGCCAAGGTAGAGCGCAGGGGAGTCTCTGTCAGAATACTACGAGCGTTTCAGGGAGCTAGAAGCCAACTGCTACAATCACGGGCTTCCTCAGAATGTGCTGATAGAGAACTTTCTGAATGGACTGCTACCCATGGAGCTTCGACTACTGAATGCATGCGCAGGAGGGGACATTTGCAACATGTACTCGGAGGATGCATGGCAGCTGATAGAAGATTCTGCTGGGCAGGTAAGACATCAATTGACACTTGAAAGTAGTCGTAATCATTCTGTGCATCAGGTAGAGGCAAGCGCTGAGATCCAAGAAATGAAGGCCATGCTACAGAAGCTGATGAGTGCGCAGAGCGCACAACCAGTTGCGCCAAAGGTATGTGAATTCTGCAGGTCCACTGAGCACAAGACAGACGAATGCCCAACACTTTTTGAAGAAACTGGAGATGTAAATGCCCTTGGAGGATGGGACAACAGAGGACCGCAGAGGCAGAATCAGCCGCGCTTTGGGCTTGCTGCAAATGGATTCAGATGGAGAGAAGAGAACAATTTCCAGAGGCAGCCCACTGATCAGCGCGCGCCACAGCAGACGCAACAAGCTGCACCCTACAATCCACCGCATCGCCGCACAGACGCACCAGCGCAGAACAATCAGCAACCAAAGCGATCCTTGGAAGATATCATGGGGCAGCTAGCAGACACAGTGCGCAAGAATGACGAAAAGTATGACAAGAGGTTCGAATCCATAGAGAAGCATCTATCACAAATTGCAACCACGGTGTATGAGCTGAAAAAGAGCGATGGCAACCTGCCTTCGCAAGTGATTCAGAACCCTAAAGGAGGAGTTAATGCAGTAACACTGAGGACTGGGCGCACAGTGGGAACAGAGCAGACCGCGCAGGCGCCCGCGCAGCCAGTTGCGCAAGTCCCAGATCCAGCAGCTCAGAGTGCGCAACCAGAGCCAGAGGCGCAATCAGAAGCGCCAACCACGAACCAGCAGGGCAAAGCGCCAGGTATGTCTCACTCGACAAACAAGGACAAAAATTGTACTAACATACCTGCTCCTTTCCCTGTGCAGGCACCACTGGCGAGAAAAGAAGCACTGGACAAGGAACTATATGAGCTGTTCAGCAAGGTGGAAATCAACATACCTCTCATAGAAGCTATTCGACAGATTCCCAGGTATGCGAAGTTTTTAAAAGAGCTGTGCACAAATAAAAGAAGGACAGGCGAATGCGCACAGGTAATGCTAAATGCGCAGGCCTCAGCAATCGTGCAACAAAAGGTACCACCTAAGTGCCGAGATCCAGGTACATTCACTATCCCTTGCACCTTAGGTAAAACCACGGTAAGCAACTGCATGATCGATTTAGGCGCATCAATCAATTTATTACCATATTCTCTCTATGCGACCTTGCGCCTTGGACCACTAAAACCTGCAGGTCTCACAATTCAGCTAGCAGATAGATCGTGCAAACAACCTGCAGGCATGATAGAAGATGTCCTAGTTCGAGTAGGAGAGCTGGTGTTCCCAGCAGACTTTTATGTGCTCGAAATGGAGGGTGAATCAAGCGCCAGCGGTGCGCAGATCCTCCTAGGCAGACCGTTTCTGATGACTGCGCGCACGAAGATAGACGTGTGGAGGGGCACGCTCTCCATGGAGGTAGATGGCGAAGAAATCCATTTCAACATCTTCGAAGGGATGCAGCACCCACATGAGGACGCTACTGTGCACGCAATGGACAGCTTTGACGATTTAGTCACAGAAGCGCAGTGTGCGAGCGCAACCATAGGACCAGAGCTACTGACACAGGCAGAGCTGGAGGAGCAAGAGGAGGAGCTAAGCAGTGCTGAACCAGCACCCACACAGGTACTTGATATAGTTCATATTTGCACCGCTAACAAAATCTTGCCCTCTATTGAACAGGCACCCAAGATCGAACTGAAGCAACTCCCGGAGCACCTCAAGTACATTTTCTTGGGAGATGAGGACACCCTGCCAGTGATCATCAAGAAGGGATTGGAAAAAGAGCAGGAGGCGCGTTTACAACAGGTGCTGCGCAGGAACCAGCGCGCTATTGGATGGACTCTTGCTGATCTGCGCGGAGTGAGCCCAGACGTGTGCATGCACCGAATTCTGTTGGAAGATGGTGCCAAACCATCCAGGGAGGCTCAGCGCAGGTTAAACCCAAATATGATGGAGGTAGTGCAAAAGGAAGTCCTGAAGTTGCTTGACGCAGGGGTCATTTACCCAATCTCAGACAGCAAATGGGTCAGCCCGGTGCACGTTGTGCCAAAGAAAGGAGGAATCACGGTGGAGGAGAATGCGCAGGGCGAGCTAGTTCCCAAGCGCATACAAACTGGCTGGCGCATGTGCATCGACTACAGGAAGCTGAACGCTGTAACGCGCAAGGACCACTTCCCGCTACCCTTCATGGACCAGATGCTGGATCGCTTGGCAGGTAAGCCTTACTTTTGTTTTTTGGACGGATATTCAGGTTACAATCAGATACCCATAGCTGCGGAGGATCAAGAGAAGACCACGTTCACATGCCCCTTCGGAACATTTGCGTTTCGGCGTATGTCTTTTGGGCTGTGCAACGCGCCAGGTACGTTCCAACGCCTTGTCATGAGCATTTTCTCTGATATGATTGGTATATGCATAGAAGTGTTCATGGATGATTTCACTGTATATGGGAGTACCTTTGATGCATGCTTAACACATCTAGATAAAGTCTTAGCGCGCTGCATCTCTAAGAACTTAGTGCTAAACTACGAGAAATGTCATTTCATGGTTACGCACGGAGTAGTACTAGGTCATATTATTTCAGAGGAGGGTATTAAGGTAGACAAGGCTAAGATAGATATTATTTCTAATCTGCCTTATGCCACCAACGTGCGCGACGTGAAATCGTTCTTAGGGCATGCTGGGTTTTACAGGCGTTTTATTAAGGATTTCTCTAAAATTTGCATACCCCTGTCTAACCTGTTGCAAAAAGACGTGTGCTTCGATTTTACTGATGAGTGCAGGGCGGCGTTCGATAAGCTGAAAGAAGCGCTGACCAGTGCGCCAGTGATGCGCGCACCAGACTGGAACCTGCCATTCGAGCTGATGTGTGACGCAAGTGACTACGCAGTAGGAGCAGTCTTGGGGCAGCGCGAGGACAAGAAGCCGCATGCCATCTACTATGCATCGCGCACACTGGACTCCGCGCAGAAGAACTACACCACCACGGAGAAGGAGCTTCTGGCAATTGTATTTGCGCTGGAGAAGTTCCGAGCATATGTTCTAGGCGCCAGAGTCATCATCTACACGGACCACGCAGCTATCCGCTACCTCATGTCCAAGAAAGAGACCAAGCCGCGCCTGATGCGCTGGGGACTTCTGCTTCAGGAATTCGACTTAGAGATCAAAGATAAGAAGGGCACAGAAAATACCGTCGCTGATCACCTGAGCAGGATCGTAAAGGATGAGGAGCCAGGGCAGATCAAGGAGACGTTCCCTGACGAGCATCTGATGGCGCTAACAGGTAAGGTACCATGGTATGCGCATATCGCAAATTACCTGGTCACAGGTGCGTTCCCTCCTCACTTCAATAAAACTCAGTGCATGCGATTGAAACATGAGTCCAAGCATTATCTTTGGGATGATCCTTACATGCTTAGAATAGGTCCAGATCGGATATTAAGACGTTGCGTGCCTGACCATGAGATTAACTCTGTGTTGATGTTTTGTCATGCGCATGCCTGTGGGGGACATTTCGGTCCCAAGCGCACGAGCAGGAAGATCTTGGACTGCGGGTTCTACTGGCCGCACCTATTCAGAGATGCCTATGACCACTGCAGGAAGTGTGACAGGTGCCAGCGCACTGGAGGAATCTCCGCGCGCAACGAGATGCCGCAGACCCCTATTCTGGTGGACGAAGTGTTCGATGTTTGGGGAATCGACTTCATGGGTCCATTTCCCCCATCTGCCGGCTACGAGTACATACTGGTGGCCGTGGATTACGTATCCAAATGGGTCGAAGCTAAGGCCACGCGCAAGGATGATGGTAAGACTGTCGCTGATTTTCTCAGAACTAACATATTTTGCAGGTACGGAGTGCCTAAGGCAGTTATCAGCGACCAGGGGACGCACTTCTGCAACAGGGTTGTGGCGCAAGTTTTCAAGCACTATGGGGTGCGCCACAAGACGTCCACCGCTTACCATCCGCAGACAAATGGACAGGCCGAAGTTTCTAACAGAGAGATCAAGCGCATCTTGGAAAAGACTGTGAGGCCGTCGCGCAAGGATTGGAGCCAGCGCCTGGATGATGCGCTATGGGCATACCGCACTGCACACAAGACGCCCATTGGAACCTCACCATTCCGGCTGGTCTATGGGAAGGCATGCCACCTGCCAGTAGAGCTCGAGCACAAGGCATATTGGGCCTTACGTATTTGTAACTTGAACTTGGATGAGGCAGGAAAGGAACGCGCATTTGAGCTGAGCGAACTCGAAGAGCTGCGCCTAGATGCCTATGAGGGACTGCGCGATTACAAAGCGCGCACCAAGGCGTTTCATGACAGGCATATCCTCCGGCGCACATTTGAACCAGGAGACCAGGTACTGTTATTTTCATCGCGCCTGAAGCTCATGCCTGGGAAGTTGCGCAGCAAGTGGACGGGACCATACACAGTCACCAAGGTTTTCCCCTACGGCACAATTGAATTAGAAGACGGGCACCAGCATCATTTTCAGGTTAACGGGCAGAGAGTCAAACGGTACTTGGGCGAACCTTGGGATGGCGCAACACGCAACATTGACTTGGCCGAGCCAGAGATAGTGGACGCGCAAGCTGCTGCGCCAGACGCACCACCAGATGTTTCAGAGGGAGAACTAGCACCCATCGCCTATATCTCCTCTTCCTCTGCATCTACCCTCATTACGAATAATGTATCACATGCTGACCCTCCCTTGTATCCTTTGCGCAGGACCAATGAGATCGTAACACAAGCACTGGCGCAAGGACACTCAGGAGCAAGAGTGGGGGGGGGGCTGCAGACGCACTTCTTGGCACGTAACGAGGTACCGTCGAGCCAACGACGTTAAACAAAGGCACTTGTCGGGAGGTAACCCGACACGTTTTAATTTGGCACATTTTATTCTGCTTGTTTTGTTTTTTGAGTGTTTTTAGTTAGATTAGGGTTTGGTAGTTTTTAGTCACACAAGTGCGCAGGACCATGCGCCTATCAATGCGCAGGTCCGTTGCGCTAGCCAGAGGGGGGTATATAAGGCCAGACTTAGAAAATTCCCAGCACTTTTCACTTGACCGTTGCACACGAGCTCCCGCCTTCAGACCTCTGCCGTCGATCAGCGCCCAACCCACCGTCCGTTTAGAGGGATTCAAGGACAACACGACCGCACAGCACCCAGGTAACCCCCCCCGATTCCGCTTTGAGCCGCTTCTGTTAGGGTTTGCGCGGAGGAGACAGTTTTTAGGGTTTTGACATCGCACCAGGCTAGAGTGCGCGGCTTGGAGTGCTGTTTTGTGCGTTGAGTAGGCGACCAGTAGGCACTCGTTCGGTCCAAGTTTCATAGGATTCTGGGCAGTTTCGAATTTTAGGGTTTTGGGGAGCATTGACCGCGATTGACCGGAGCCCAGCGCAAGATGAGACCCGCCACAGACCAGGAGACCCCAGCGGCTTTCGCTAACAAGTATGCAGCGTTCATCAGCCTGGACATGTACGGGACACCGTACATATGCCGAGATTTCCTGCGCGAGGTAGGATTAGAGGACCTCGTGGCGCAGAGGCTAGCGATTGCCGGCTGGGAGGCGCTTATGGACCTCCGCAGCGCATCAGACCAGGAAGATACGTGTGAGTTCCTGGCGTCTCTGGAGGCAGGGGACAGGGAGATCAGATATAGACACAGGGGTGTCTGGTTCATAGCCTCGGAAAGGAGGCTGAGGCGCGCATTCGGATGCGCCAAGGTGCGTAAGGAGGAGTTAGACACGCACAATAACCAGGAGGCTTGGCGGGACATGGCAACAGGGCCAGCATTCGCCGCGGGGCGCAGCAGGGGCCGAGAGCTGCACGACCCGTGGCTGTTCTACTTATGGCGCATCGTGGCCTACACGGTCATTGGCCGTTTCAACGGCGCACCAAAGATCAGCCTCCTGGATATGGAGATTTTGACGGGGCTTTATTATGAGCGGAAGGTGCTGTTCATCCTGAACATGGTGCACCATTGGAGCCGAGTCAGCATGAGGGGGCCGCTGACGTGTGGAGGCCTTATCACGCACCTGCTGCGGGCCTTACATGGAGAGCCCGAGGTGCCAGAGCACACCTTGGTGCAGCCTGTACCTCTGGACCGCACCTACATGCTGCAAATCAGGGCGGTAGCCGTTCGGGACGATGGCACACTAGAGTGGTGCTACCGTCTGCAGCCAGCCAGACCACCGCGGGCCAGAGCAGAGAGCAGTGCGCGGGCCAGAGCAGAGAGCAGTGCACAGGGCGCAGCAGCCGCCGCCGCAGCAGCCGCAGCCGCCGCCGCAGCAGATGAAGAGATGGAGGAGGCCCTAGAACCAGAGGTGCCTCTAGTCAGGCGCCCAAGGACCCGGGCGCAGACTGGAGCGCACCAGAGGGCCCGTGCACCACAGGGGGAGCCAGTGACCATTTCCATCGAGGATTCTCCCCCTCGTGCACGTGCCAAGCGCCCAAGGACTGAGACTGAGGAGGCGCCTGAGGAAGCCACTGCCGAGCAACGCATGTTGTTCAACGTCATGCGCGTGCTCGAATACTTAGCGCCAGAGGGGGCGGATTTGAGTATGAGTCCGCCATCCAGGTGGAAATTTGGAGATGCGATTCCCCCTCTCCTCAGCCTGCACCATCCACCTCCTACCCGAACCCCAGAAACCCCAGCAGCACCCTCTCCAGCACCAACCCCAGCCCCAGCCCCAGCAGAGTCAGCACCTGCATCAGCCCCAGCAGCCCCAGCAGCAGAGCCCACCCCTGAACCCGACCCAGTACCATCACCAGTAGCTTCCCCTGCCCGGCCTTCTGTTCCGGAGTCCCCCATTAACTTTCCCAGCGTAGACTCCGATTCCATATGGGAGTCACTTTCCGAGGATGACCTCGCAGCACAGCCTCCTCCCCTCACCATAGTACCACCAGCCTCCAGCACCGACTCCTTGCAAGATTCTTCAGAGGAGGAGGCGCATGATTCAGAGGCTGATTCTAGCTCGGAGGACTTCTAAGGCCTTGGGCAGGCGCAGTGATTTTCTTTAGGGTGGTGTCTTTTATTTTTGCTGCGTCTAGTTGACTATTATGTGTGCTGAATATTTGTGCCCTACATTCTGTGACTCCCTTGCTATATTTTGTGTGACTATTTGTGTTCCCTTTTCTGTTCTTTATTTTCGTTGCATTGCATGCATGTGCGCAGCCTCCGTGCGCTTGAGCTTGAGTCGTGGGGACACGTCTCTGTTCAAGTGTGGGGGGGGGGGGGGGGGCGTTACTCTTACATTTCATGTTTTGAGCATTTTTAGTATAGCTTAGTTTAAGTTGAAGAGAATTAGTAGCAGTAGTGCGCTAAGGTGCAGGATGCGCATGCGCTCCAGCTTGTGTTGCGCTATCCGTATTGCGTGCGCCGTTCTCTACTGTTTTAGCATAATTTTTTCTTTTTTTTTCTGCTCCTGTCAGTTGGGATATGGGATGTGGAGTTGATAGAAATGCTCCACAGAGGCGGTTAGTCGCTTGTGCTTCGAAGGCGAGGTATATGGTCGAGTGCGCTAGTGGAGGCCGGTGCTTCGCAACCTTCGGAACAAAAGAGCGCGCTCAGTCACGCAGATGCCAAAGGCAAAGTACCCAAAGCGTGGCGAGGTGGGAAAACAGACCACCTTCTCTCTGGAAATCAAGCTAAGGAAAGCGGGCGCGGATGTAAACGCGTGCGCTGACCGGCGCAGACAAACCAAGGAGGGAGAGCGGAACGAGTTCCATAGCTGCTATCCGAAGGCTGAGATTGGAACTGTTCTGGGAATGAAACAAATTGGAAAGGAAGCTGTACAAAAGAAAAATACCAGCAGAAGCAGATGATTTGCGTTACAAAGAATCAGCATGCGCACTACTTAGTACCTGCGTGCGCAAGACCAAAAGGATATCATCAAAGGCTCAGGTTCCCAGGAAGTGTGCGAACGAATCACGCACTGGAAGAAGCTCGCGCAAGAAACCATATACCTATCTTCAGAGCGGGAGCTGACAACCAGGAGCCTAAAAAGAGCTATCTCCCAGTCATCCAAAGATCTTCATCCCGGCTGAGAGGTAATGAAATTTCAGGATTATTATATTAGAACTATTGAGTGCAGTTGTGCGCAGGTGATAAAGCAGCACAAGTTGAGCAACTGTGCATTTTGCGCTAGATGCAAGGCTGTGCGCTAGTCTCCAGAAAAGGTAATTGTATCCGCGTTTCAGTACTTGTTCGGGACGAACAAGGGGCAAGTGTGGGGGGTTTGATAGAGCCTAGTTATACACATTATTTAGGTCATAACCCTGTGCTTGTTTGCAATATTTCATGAGCAAGATTACTCGTTTCCAATGTTTTTGTATATCAGGTCAGAACGAGTCCTTGAGTCGGATACGCGCTAACAGGCAGCGTTCTAGGAGTGAAAGATCAGCCTGCGGAGCTAGCGGCGCAAACAGAAGAAGAAATGGCGAAAGACAGCAGAGGTGCGCTACCCGATTGCGCCAATCAATGCTGTGCGCCAGGCGCAAAGTCCCAGTGACCAGATTTGGAAGTTGCCAAAAGATGAACTTCCTGAGGCACTATTTAAACAAAGAAAGTCTAGGGTTTCAGGAGATGGGAACATCATCACTCAGCGGCATTCCAGAGGCACTGCGCGGCAGAACTGGAAAACACACGGACCTGTCAAGGAGATTTGCGCCAGCCGACTGCGCCAGCCAAGAGAAGACACTGCACGCACTGTTTGCTACCGTTTTCTTGGATTCAGTAGTTGTTATTTACTATTTTATGATGTTTACCACTAGCATGTCTAGCTAAACACTTAGTGTTGGTCGGGCATGAACCTATAATGTATTACCTTTGAGACTTGAGCTTAATGCATAGTTTATTTACTTGTATTAATTCTGTGCGTACTGAGACAGTTAGTTGCATGAGTAGGGGAAGCCTTGAACCGCAATCTTACTTGTGTTGCTTGCTTGTCACCTGTTAAACTAGTTGCATGCGTAGGGGAAGCCTTGAACCGCAAACTTACCGTGACAATTAGGAGTAACGAGTTAGGGTAGGCAGTTGCTACTGTGACAGGATTCGCAGCTGTTTAGTCTAGTTCTAGGATTAATAGCACATGAACTTTGAACGGAACATGCGCACGTGTTAGGAAGCCTTTACCGGACACTAACCCAAGTAAACCACAAGCTATAGATGTTTAGAGTCGATGATAAGGAATGCATTCATAGAGGATTGTCTGCCCAGCACTTCTCATAAAGATAGTACTTCATCTCTACTGCTTGCGCACGTCTAGTGCAATTTCCTGCGTTACGATATTCACTGCTACTCGCGCATCGCGCAAAACCCCCAATCACTCACGCAACCCCCGTTTTCTTAAGTGTAGGTTACTGGCTAAGACTCACTGCTTGCTCCCTGTGGAGATCGACCCTTACTTAACCGCTGTACTAGTGGGAGACGAAGGATTATATTTGACGCGCACGACGACGCGCGATCAGTAACGCGCCAGGTACGTTCCAACGTCTAGTCATGAGCATCTTTTCTGATATGATTGGTATATGCATAGAGGTGTTCATGGATGATTTTACTGTGTACGGAGGTACCTTTGACGCATGCTTGATTAATCTTGATAAGGTCTCAGTGCGCTGCATTTCAAAAAACCTAGTGCTCAATTATGAAAAATGTCATTTTATGGTATCACATGGAGTAGTACTAGGACATATTATCTCGCAGAAGGGAATCAAGGTAGATAAGGCCAAAATTGATCTTATTTCTAATCTGCCTTATTCCACTAACGTGCGCGATGTGAAATCATTCCTTGGGCATGCAGGGTTTTACAGGCGTTTCATAAAAGATTTTTCTAAGATTTGTATACCCCTGTCTAACCTCTTGCAAAAGGATGTGTGTTTCGAATTCACTGATGAGTGCAGTTGCTGCTTTTGACAAGCTGAAGGAGGCGCTGACTAGTGCGCCAGTGATGCGCGCGCCAGACTGGAGCCTGCCATTTGAACTGATGTTCGACGCAAGTGACTATGCAGTAGGTGTAGTCCTGGGACAGCGCATGGACAAGAAGCCGCATGCCATCTATTATGCATCGCGCACACTGGACGCTGCGCAGAGGAACTACACCACCATGGAAAAGGAACTTCTGGCAATCGTGTTTGCACTGGAGAAGTTCCGTGCATATGTTCTAGGCGCCAGAGTCATCGTCTACACAGACCACGCAGCAATCCGTTACCTGATGTCCAAGAAGGAGACTAAGCCACGCCTGATGCGCTGGGTGCTCCTACGTCAGGAGTTCGACTTGGAAATCAAGGATAAGAAGGGCACGGAGAACACAGTCGGTGACCACCTGAGATTAAGTAGACGTGCGCAGGCAGTAGAGATTAAGTACTATGAATATCAAAAGTATCGGTGCAGACAATCCTCTATGAATATATTCCTTATCATCGACTCTAAACGTCTATAGTTCGGTTTACTGATGTTAGTGTCCGATCAAGGCTTCCTAACATGTGCGCATGTTTCGATTAAAGTTCATGAGCTGTTAATTCTTGAAACTAGTCTAAGCAGCTACGAATCCTGTCACAGTAGCAACTGATTATCCTAGCGCGTTACTCCTAGTTGTCACCGTCAAGCTACCAACTAGTTTAACATATAACAAACAATAGCAAGAGTAAGATTGCGGTTCAAGGCTTCCCCTACTCATGCAACTAGCTGTCAACAGTGTGCACATAATTAATACAAGCAAACAAACTATGCATTAAGCACTCAAAGGAAGTACTCATAGAATCATGCCCAACCGATACAAAGCGTTTAGCTAGACATGCTAGTGGCAAACATCATAGAAATAGTAAATAATAGCTAAAGTATCCAAGAAAACAATAACAAGCAGGTGCGTGCAGGTTGCAGTGTCTCGGCTGGCGTAGTCGGCTAGCGCAGATTAGCTCGTGTGTTTTTCAGTTCTGCCTCTCTCTCGTGTGCTGTGTTCCTCGATGATGATTCCTATTCAAACCCTAGCCTTCCTCTCTTTATATACTGCTCATGAGGCCCAAGGACGGCCTTGGCAACTTCCAAATCTGATGGTGTCAAGATTTGGAAACACCAATATCCTGCGCATGGCGCACTGCACACATTGGTTAGCTCAATCGGTCTGCGCACTGTAGTCGACTCTGCCACTTCCTATCCTGTTTGCGCTGCTAGCTCCGCAGGCTGTGTGTTGCGCTCCTTAAACGCTGCCGGTTAGCGCGTATCCGACTTAAGCCCTCGTTTTGCCCTGAAATACAAAAATACCGGAAACCCCCCACACTTGCCCCTTGTTCGTCCCGAACAAGCACTCAAGTACGGATACAATTACCTCTCTGGAGTCTAGCGCACAGTCTTGCACTCTGGCGCGATCCGCACTACTATTCACCTTGCGCTGCTCTATCACCTGCGCGCATCTGCCTTCAACAGTTTAATATAATAATTTCGCAATTCGTTACCTCTCAGCTGGGATGAAGATCATTTCGGATGGCTGGGAGATAGCTCTTCATAGGCTCTGGGTTGTCAGCTTTTACTTCGAGGACGGGTATATGGTTAATACCGCAAGCTTCTTCCGGTGCGTGATTCTATCGCGCACTTCCTGGGAACCCGAGCCTTTCTGATGATTTTCTTATGAACTTTGCGCCAGCTGGTACATATTTGTGCGCATGCTGATTCTTTTGTAGCGCATATCATTTGCTGGTGTTTTTCTTTTTGTACAGCTTTATCTATGGTTCCTATGTTCCCAGAACGGTTCCAGTCTCGGCCTCAGGATAGCAGCTATGGAACAACGCTCCGCTCTTCCTCCTTGGTCTATTTGCGTAGGTCAGCGCACGCGTTTACACCCGCGCCCGCCTTCCCTCGCTCGACTTCCAGAGGAAAGGTGGTCTATTTTCTCACCTCGCCACGCTTTGGGTATTCGCCTTCGGCATCTGCGTGGCTGAGCGCGCTCTCTTGTTCCGAAGGTCGCGAAGCACCGGCCTCCACAAGCGCTCTCGACCATATACCTCACCTTCGAAGCAAAAACGACTAACCGCCTCTCCAGAGCTTTTCTGTCAACTCCACATCCCCTGTATATCCCAACTAACAGGAGCAGAAAAAACGAAAAAAATATACTAAAACAGTTAATAGCAGCGCATGCAATATGAATAGCGCAATACAAGCCGAAAGTTGTGCGCAACCCGCACACTAGCGCACCACTGCTACTATTTTCTTCATCTAAACTAAGCTACACTACAAAGCTCGAAAACGTGAAATGTAAATGTAACGCTCCCAACCCCCTACACTTAAACAGAGACGTGTCCCCACGACTCATGCTTAAGCGCAACGTAGGGTTACCTGGTGAGTGTCCCCGGTGAGCACTTCGAATCTCTCTAAAGGGAAGCTTGGTTGAGTGCCGGACGGTGAGCGGGTGCTGAGGGCGGGAGCTTGCTTACAACGGTCGACTGTAAAAAATGCTGAAATTTTTCTTAAGTCCTGGCCTTTTATACCCCCTGTCTAGCGCAGCTGTTCTGCGCACCGAAGTTGCGCACTGACCTGCGCACTGCTGCGCGACTAAAAAAAACTACAAGTCCTAAACTAGCTAAAAGACACTAGAAAACTATATAAAAAACAACGTGTAAAAGTGAAACGTGTCGGGTTACCTCCCGACAAGTGCCTTTGTTTAACGTCGTTGGCTCGGCTGTACCTCGTTACTTGCGTAAAAGTGTGCCAGCGACCTCCCCCACACTTGCTCCTGAGTGACCCGACGCTCGTGCGTGTGTGGCGTTCTTTTTGTTCCTGCGCAAAGGATCGGAAGGGTGGTCAGCATGGTTAATAGTATGTGATAACTTATAAGTAACGAGGGTAGATAAAGAGGAAGAAGAAATATGAGCAATAGTTCCCAGTTCTCCCTCTGGTGCATCTGGTGGCGGTTCTGGCGCAGCAACCTGCGCATCTGCTATCTCTGGCTCCGCCAATTCAACTTCGCGCGCTGTGCCATCCCAAGGTTCTCCTAAATACTCTTTGACTCTCTGCCCATTGACCTGAAAACGATGCCGGTGCTCGTTTTCTAACTCGATTGTTCCGTAAGGGAAAACCTTGGTAACCGTGTATGGTCCCGTCCATTTGCTGCGCAGCTTCCCAGGCATGAGCTTTAGGCGCGAGGAGAACAATAGTACCTGGTCTCCTGGCTCAAAAGTGCGTCTGAGGATATTTTTGTCATGAAATGCCTTTGTGCGCGCCTTGTAATCGCGCAGTCCCTCATAAGCATCCAGGCGCAGCTCTTCTAATTCGCTCAGCTCAAATGCGCGCTCCTTACCAGCTTCGTCTAGGTTTAGGTTGCAAACGCGCAATGCCCAGTATGCTTTGTGCTCTAACTCCACTGGCAGGTGGCACGCTTTTCCATAAACCAACCAAAACGGTGAGGTCCCAATTGGTGTCTTATGTGCGGTTCGGTATGCCCATAGCACATCGTCAAGGCGCTGGCTCCAGTCTTTGTGCGACGGTCTCACAGTTTTCTCCAGGATACGCTTGATCTCTCGGTTGGAAACCTCAGCCTGGCCATTCGTCTGAGGGTGGTAAGCGGTGGACGTCTTGTGGCGCACTCCATAATGCTTGAACACCTGCGCCACTATCCTATTGCAAAAATGCGTCCCCTGTTCGCTTATGACTGCCTTAGGCACCCCGTACCTGCAAAAAATGTTAGTTCTCAAAAAGCCAGCGACCGTCTTACCATCATCCTTCCGGGTGGCCTTAGCCTCAACCCATTTGGAGACATAATCCACTGCGACCAATATGTACTCAAATCCGGAGGATGGAGGAGATGGCCCCATGAAGTCAATCCCCCAAATATCGAATACTTCATCCACTAGAATTGGCGTCTGCGGCATCTCATTGCGCGCTGATATGCCCCCTGTGCGCTGGCACCTGTCACAATTCCTGCAGTGGTTGTACGAGTCACTAAACAAGTGCGGCCAATAGAATCCGCAGTCTAGGGTCTTTCTGCTCGTGTGCTTTGGACCAAAGTGTCCTCCACATGCGTGCGCATGACAAAACATCAAAACAGAGTTAATTTCATGGTCAGGCACGCAGCACCTCAAAATCTGATCAGGTCCTATTCTGAGCATATACGGATCATCCCAAATGTAATACCTGAACTCATGCTTTAATCTCATGCATTGGGTTTTAGTGAAATGAGAAGGAAACATACCTGTGACCAGGTAATTCGCAATGTGCGCATACCATGGTACCTTACCTGTCAGTGCCATCAGATGCTGGTCTGGGAATGTCTCCGTGATCCGCCCTGGCTCCTCTGCTGTCACGATCCTGCTCAAGTGATCCGCGACTGTGTTCTCCGTGCCCTTCGTATCCTTGATTTCCAAGTCGAATTCCTGAAGTAGGAGCACCCAGCGCATCAGGCGCGGCTTAGTCTCCTTCTTGGACATCAGGTAACGTATTGCTGCGTGGTCTGTGTAGACGATGACCCTGGCGCCTAGAACATATGCGCGGAACTTCTCCAGTGCAAACACGATTGCCAGAAGTTCCTTCTCCGTGGTGGTGTAGTTCCTCTGCGCAGCATCCAGTGTGCGTGATAAATGGCGTGCGGCTTCTTGTCCACGCGCTGTTCCAGGACTGCACCTACTGCATAGTCGCTTGCGTCACACATCAGTTCAAACGGCAGGCTCCAGTCTGTCGCGCGCATCACTGGCGCACTTGTCAGCGCCTCCTTCAGCTTATCAAACGCGGCCCTGCACTCATCAGTAAATTCGAAACACACATCCTTTTGCAAAAGGTTAGACAAGGGTATACATATCTTAGAAAAATCTTTTATGAAATGCCTGTAAAACCCAGCATGCCCAAGGAATGATGTCACATCGCGCACGTTAGTGGAATAAGGCAAATTAGAAATAAGATCTATTTTGGCTTTGTCTACCTTGATCCCCTCCTGCGAGATAATATGTCCTAGTACTACTCCATATGATACCATAAAATGACATTTTTCATAATTGAGCACTAGGTTTTTTGAAATGCAGCGCGCTAAGACCTTATCAAGATGAGTTAAGCATGCGTCAAAGGTACCTCCGTACACAGTAAAATCATCCATGAACACCTCTATGCATATACCAATCATATCAGAAAAGATGCTCATGACTAAACGTTGGAACGTACCTGGCACGTTACACAACCCAAATGACATGCGCCGAAACGCAAACGTACCGAATGGGCAGGTAAATGTAGTTTTCTCTTGATCCTCCGCAGCTATGGGTATCTGATTGAACCCTGAATACCCGTCCAGGAAGCAAAAGTATGGCTTCCCTGCTAATCGATCTAGCATCTGGTCCATGAAGGGCAGCGGGAAATGGTCCTTGCACGTGACTGCGTTAAGCTTTCTGTAGTCGATGCACATGCGCCATCCATTTTGCATGCGCTTGGGAACTAGCTCGCCCTGCGCATTCTCCTCTACTGTGATTCCTCCTTTCTTCGGCACATCGTGCACTGGACTTACCCATTTGTAGTCCGAGATGGGGTAAATGACTCCTGCGTCAAGCAGCTTCAGGATCTCCTTCTGCACCACCTCCATCATGTTCGGGTTCAATTTGCGCTGAGGCTCCCTGGATGGTTTGGCACCATCTTCCAATAGAATCTTATGCATGCATACGTCCGGGCTCACTCCGCGTAGGTCAGCAAGTGTCCATCCTATGGCGCGTTGGTTCTTGCGCAGCACCTGCTGTAATCGCGCCTCCTGCTCCTCTTCCAATCCTTTCTTTATGATTACTGGCAGGGTCTCCTCATTTCCCAAGAATATGTATTTGAGGTGCTCTGGGAGTTGCTTCAGCTCGACCTTGGGTGCCTGTTCAATAGAGGGCAAGATCTTATTAGCAGTGCAGACATTAACTATATCGTGTACCTGTCTGGATGCTGGTTCAGCACTGCTCAGCTCATCCTCTTGCGCCTCCAACTCTGCCTGTGCCAGTGTCTCGGGTTCTTCTGCTACCCTTGCACATTGCGCATCTGCAACCAAGTCATCTATGCTGTCCATCGCGTGCACTGTGGCGTCCTCATGAGGGTGCTGCATCCCTTTGAATATGTTAAAATGAATTTCCTCGCCATCAACCTCCATTGAGAGCGTACCCCACCACACATCTATCTTTGTGCGCGCTGTCATCAGAAATGGTCTGCCCAGTAGGATCTGCGCACTGCCTTTGCTCGACTCACCCTCCTTTTCTAGGACATAGAAATCTGCTGGGAACAACAGCTCTCCTACTCGCACAAGGACGTCTGATCGCGCGTCGTTGTACGCGTCAAATTAATCCTTCCTCTTCCACTAGTACAACGATTAAGTCAGGGTCGATCTCCACAGGGAGCAAGCAGTTCAGTTTTAACCAGTGACCTACATTTACGAAAGCTGGGCGTGTGAGTGATTGGGGTTGCGCAATGCGCGAGTAAACAGTCGTAAACGCAGAAATTGCACTAGACGTGCGCAGGCAGTAGAGATTAAGTACTATGACTATGAGAAGTATCGGCGCAGACAATCCTCTATGAGTGTATTCCTTATCGTCGACTCTAAATGTCTATAGTTTGGTTTGCTAATGTTAGTGTCCGATCAAGGCTTCCTAACATGTGCGCATGTTCCGATCAAAGTTCATGAGCTATTAATTCTTGCACTAGACTAAACAACTACGAATCCGATCAAGGTAGTACTTGTCTCTCCTAGCGCGTTACTCCTAGTTGGCACCGTCAGGCTATTCAACTAGTTTAACCATACAACAACAAGCAACAAGAGTAAGATTGCGGTTCAAGGCTTCCCCTACTCATGTAACAAGCTGCCAACAATGTGCACAAAATTAATATAAGCAAGCAAGCTATGCATTAAGAGCAAGTCTCAAAGGAAATACTCATAGATTCATGCCCAACCGATACTAAGCGTTTAGCTAGACATGCTAGTGGTAAACATCATAGAAACAGTAAATAATAACTAAGGTGTCCAAGAAAACAATAGCAAACAGTGCGTGCAGGTTGCAGTCTTGGCTGGCGCAGTCGGCTAGCGCAGATCCTCTCAGCAAGCTCGTGTGTTTTCCAGTTCTGCCGCTCTCTTGCTGAATTATGATATGATGATCCTCTGATGTGTCGTCTTCAAACCCTAGACTTCCTCTCCTTTATATACTGCTCAAGAGGCTCATCCTTGGCAACACCACCATCTGCGCCTGGCGCACGGCATCTTGCTTACCGCAATCGGTTAGCGGACCGTGGTCGACTCTGCCAATTCTTCTGTTTGCGCCGCTAGCTCCGCAGGCTGTGTGATGCGCGTCCTAAACACTGCCTGTTAGCGCGTATCCGACTTAGGCCCTCGTTTTGCCCTGAAATACAAAAACACTAGAAACCAGTAATCTTGTACATAAAATAATACAAACAAGCATAGGGTTAGGATCTAAATCATGCGTATAAATAGGCTTTTGTAGCGCATATCATCTGCTGGTATTTTTTCTTTTGTACAGCTTTGTCTATGGTTCTTATCTTTCCCAGAACGGTTCCAGTCTCGGCCTCCGGATAACAGCTATGGAACACCGCCCCGCTCTCCCTCCTTGGTCTATTTGCGCAGGTCGGCGCACGCGTTTACACCCGCGCCCGCCTTCCTTTGCTCGACTTCCAGAGGGAAGGTGGTCTGTTTTCCCACCTCGCCATGCTTTGGGTATCTCGCCTTTGGCATCTGCGTGACTGAGCGCACTCTCTTGTTCCGAAGGTCGCGAAGCACAGGCCTCCACTGGCGCTCTCGACCATATACCTCTCCTCTGAAGCGTGAACGACTAACCGCCTCTCTAGAGCATTTCTGTCAACTCCACATCCCCTGTATATCCCAACTAACAGGAGCTGAAAAAACGAATAAAATATACTAAAAACAGTTGATATCATCGCACGCAGTATGGGTAGCGCAAAACAAGCTGAACAGTGCGCGCAACCCGCACACAAGTGTACTATTGCTACTGTTTCCTTCAATTAAACTAAGCTACACTATAAAGCTCAAAAATACGTGAAATGTAAATGTGACGCTCCCCCCCCCCCACACTTAAACAGAGACGTGTCCCTATAGTCAAAGCAGCGCAATATAGCATAGGGACACAAAATATGTAGCACAAGAATTCAGCACACATATAGCAACATAATATCGAATAATGTTCAGCATATAAAAGAAAAATAGACACCACCCGAAAGGAATAATGCGCCCCCCCCCCCCCCCCCCCGCAGCTCTAGATGTCCTTTGAGCTAGACGTAGCCGCTGAACTATGCGCCTCCTCCTCTGAAGAATCCGTCATATCGGTGCTGGAGGAAGACGGTACAACAGAAAGGGCGACAGGCTGCGCCACAAAGTCGTCCTCTGAGACGGGGTCCCATAGCGAGTCTGAGCTGGTGCTAATGATGGGTTCGGCTACAGGGGACCGCGGAATAGACGGCTGGGCAGGGGATGGTGCAGGTGCTGGTACTGGTGCTGGGTCGGGGGTGGGTTCTGTTTCTGGGGCTGCTGGTGCTGGTTCTGGGGCAGGTGCTGGTGAGGGAACTGGGACTGGAGAGGGCTCTGCTGGATGCACTGGGGGCTGAGTAAGAGGGCTGGCTGGCTGGTGCGGCTCGCTGAGGGAACCTGGAGGTGGCCGGTGCAGGCTGAAGAGAGAGGGAATCGCGTCTCCAAATCTCCACCCTGATGGTGGAATCATGCTCAAATCCGCCCCCTCTGGCGCTAAATACTCGAGCACACGCATGACGTTGAACATCATGCGCTGCTCTGCTGATGCTTCCTCAGGCGCTTCCTCAGCCTCGGTCCTCGGGCGCTTTCCGCGTGCACGCGGGGGAGAATCCTCGATGGAAATGGTAACTGGCTCCCCCTGTGGTGCACGGGCCCTCCGGTGTGCTCCAGTCTGCGCGCGGGTCCTCGTGCGCCTGACTGGAGGCACAACTGGCTCTGGGGCCTCGTCCTCCTCCATCTCTTGCGCGGCCTCTGCTGCTTGCGCACTGCTCTCTGCTCTTGGCCACGGCACTCTGGCCGGCTGCAGGCGGTAGCACCACTTCAATGTGCCATCTTCCCGTACGGCTACCGCCCTAATCTGCAGCATGTGGGCGCGGTCCAGAGGGACCGCCGGCACCACAGTGTGCTCAGGCACCTCAGGCTCTCCGTGCAGCACACGCAGCAGGTGCGTAATAATTCCTCCCTGTCTGCTGCGCTGTTCATCTCCAACAGCGCCTCCCAGCCAGCTAGCGCGAGCCTCTCCAAGATGAGGTCCTCCAGGCCGACCTCCCGCAGATACTCCCTGCTGATGTACGGAGTCCCGTACATCTCAAGCCTCAGGAAGGCCGCGTACTTGCTGGCGAAGTGAGCTGGGGTGGCTTGGTCCTCGGCAGGCTGCATTGTGGCTGGGTCTCTCTGGTCAACTCCGGTCAACACTCCACAAACACTCCAAAAATCCAAACTCCTCTGAATGCCCTGAAACTTTCACCAAAGGGGCGCCTACTTCCCGCCTACAAAACCCTCTAAACAACACTCCAATCGGTGCACTCTAGCCTGGTGCGATTTCAAAACCCTAGAGCACTTCTCTACCGTATAAACCCTACTGGAATCTGCTCAAATCTGGGGGAAGGGTTACTTGGGGAGAGTGCGGCTGTGTGCTCTTTAAATCTCTCTAAACTGAAGCTGGGTTGAGCGCCGGACAGTGGGCGGAGGTGTGAAGGCGGGAGCTGCTTGCAACGGTCGAGTGTGAAAAAGTGCTGAAATTTTCTAAGTCCAGCCCTTATATACCCCCTGACTGGCGCAGCTGTCCTGCGCACTGCTGCTCGACTAAAAAAACTACAAGTTCTAAACTAACTAAAAGACACTAGAAAAACTAAAAGAAAGACATGTAAAAGTAAAACGTGTCGGGTTACCTCCCGACAAGTGCCTTTGTTTAACGTCGTTGGCTCGACTGTACCTCGTTACGTGCCCAAATGTGTGCCAGCGACCTCCCCCACTCTTGCTCCTGAGTGATCCTGCGCTTGTGCATGTGTTGTGCTCTTCTTGGTCCTGCGCAAGGGATTAAAAGGGTAGTCAGCATGGATATTATAAGTAACGAGGGTAGGTAAAGAGGGAGAAGAAATATGAGCAATAGTCCCCTGTTCCCCCTCTGGCGCGTCTAGTGATGACTCTGGCGCAGCAACCTGCGCATCTGCTATCTAAGGCTCTGCCAAGTCAATGTCGTGCGCTGTGCCATCCCAAGGTTCTCCGAGATACCGTTTGACTCTCTGCCCATTCACCTGAAAACGATGTCGGTGCCCGTTTTCTAACTCGATTGTTCCGTAGGGGAAAACCTTGGTGACTGTGTACGGTCCTGTCCATTTGCTGCGCAGCTTTCCAGGCATGAGCTTCAGGCGTGATGAGAATAATAATACCCGGTCTCCTGGTTCAAAAGTGCGTCTGAGGATATGCTTGTCATGAAACGCCTTTGTCCGCTCCTTGTAATCGCGCAGTCCCTCATAGGCATCCAGGCGCAGCTCTTCTAATTCACTGAGCTCAAATGCGCGCTCCATTCCGGCCTCGTCTAGGTTCAGGTTGCAAATGCGTAAGGCCCAATATGCTTTGTGCTCTAGCTCTACTGGCAGGTGGCATGCTTTTCCGTAGACCAACCGGAACGGTGAAGTCCCGATTGGTGTCTTATGCGCAGTGCGGTATGCCCACAGTGCGTCGTCCAGGCGCTGGCTCCAATCTTTGCGCGATGGTCTCACAGTCTTCTCCAGGATGCGCTTGATCTCTCTGTTGGAAACCTCGGCCTGTCCATTTGTCTGAGGATGATAAGCAGTGGACGTCTTGTGGCGCACTCCATAATGCTTGAAAACTTGCGCCACAATCCTGTTGCAAAAGTGCGTCCCCTGGTCGCTGATGATTGCCTTAGGCACCCCGTACCTGCAAAAGATGTTAGTTTTCAGAAACTCAGCGACCGTCTTACCATCATCCTTCCGTGTGGCCTTAGCTTCGACCCATTTAGAGACATAATCCACTGCCACCAATATGTACTCGTATCCGGCAGATGGAGGAAATGGCCCCATGAAGTCAATTCCCCATATATCAAACACTTCATCCACTAGAATCGGCGTCTGCGGCATCTCATTGCGCGCTGATATGCCTCCTGTGCGCTGGCACCTGTCACAATTCCGGCAGTGATCATATGCATTTCTAAACAGGTGCGGCCAATAAAATCCGCAATCCAGGACCTTCCTGCTCGTGCGCTTGCGACCAAAGTGTCCTCCACATGCGTGCGCATGACAAAACATCAAAACAGAGTTAATTTCATGGTCAGGCACGCAGCGCCTCAATATCTGATCAGGTCCTATTCTGAGCATATATGGATCATCCCAAAGGTAATGCTTGGACTCATGTTTCAATCTCATGCACTGGGTTTTATTGAAATGCGGAGGAAACGTACCTGTGACTAGGTAATTCGCAATGTGCGCATACCATGGTACCTTACCTGTTAGCGCCATCAGATGCTCGTCAGGGAATGTCTCCATGATCTGCCTTGGCTCCTCCTCTTTCACGATCCTCCTCAGGTGGTCCGCAACTGTATTCTCCGTGCCCTTCTTATCTTTGATCTCCAAGTCAAATTCCTGAAGTAGGAGCACCCAGCGCATCAGGCACGGCTTAGTTTCTTTCTTGGACATTAGGTGGCGGATGGCTGCGTGGTCTGTGTATATGATGACCCTAGCGCCTAGAACATATGCACGGAACTTCTCTAGTGCAAACACAATTGCCAGAAGCTCCTTCTCCGTGGTGGTGTAGTTCCTCTGCGCACCGTCCACTGTGCGCGATGCATAGTAAATGGCGTGCGGCTTCTTGTCCACTCGCTGCCCAAGGACTGCACCTACTGCGTAATCACTTGGGTCGCACATTAGTTCAAATGGCAGGTTCCAGTCTGGTGCGCGCATCACTGGCGCACTGGTCAGCGCCTCCTTCAGCTTATCAAACGCGGCCTTGCACTCATCAGTAAAGTCGAAGCACACATCCTTTTGCAAGAGGTTAGACAGGGGTATAGAAATTTTAGAGAAGTCTTTTATAAAACGCCTGTAAAACCCGGCATGTCCTAAGAAGGACTTCACATCGCGCATGTTCGTGGCATAAGGTAGATTAGAAATAAGATCTATCTTAGCTTTATCTACCTTGATCCCCTCCTCTGAGATGATATGTCCTAGTACTACACCATGTGATACCATGAAATGACATTTTTCATAATTGAGCACTAAGTTCTTGGAAATGCAGCGTGCTAAGACCTTATCAAGATGAGTTAAGCATGCATCAAAGGTACCTCCATACACAGTAAAATCATCCATGAACACTTCTATGCATATACCAATCATATCAGAAAAAATGCTCATGACTAGACGTTGGAACGTACCTAGCGCGTTACACAGCCCGAATGACATGCGCCGAAACGCAAACGTACCAAATGGGCAGGTGAACGTGGTCTTCTCTTGATCTTCCGCAGCTATGGGTATCTGATTGTACCCTGAATATCCGTCCAAGAAGCAAAAATAGGGCTTTCCTGCTAATCTGTCCAGCATTTGGTCCATGAAGGGTAGCGGGAAATGTTCCTTGCGCGTAACTGCGTTAAGCTTCCTGTAGTCGATGCACATGCGCCATCCAGTCTGAATGCGGTTGGGAACTAGCTCGCCCTGCGCATTCTCTTCCACTATGATTCCTCCCTTCTTTGGCACAACGTGCACTGGACTGACCCATTTGCTGTCTGAGATCGGGTAAATGACTCCTGCGTCAAGCAACTTCAGGATCTCCTTTTGCACTACCTCCATCATATTTGGATTCAATCTGCGCTGAGCCTCCCTGGATGGTTTGGCACCATGTTCCAACAGAATTCTATGCATGCATACGTCCGGGCTCACTCCACGCAGGTCAGCAAGTGTCCATCCTATGGCGCGCTGGTTCTTGCGCAGCACCTGCTGTAAGCGCGCTTCCTGCTCCTCTTCTAATCCTTTCTTTATGATCACTGGCAAGGTGTCCTCATTTCCTAAGAAAATGTATTTGAGGTGCTCTGGAAGTTGCTTCAGCTCGACCTTGGGTGCCTGTTCAATAGAGGGCAAGATTTTATTGGCAGTGCAAATATGAACTATATCGTGTACCTATTTGGATTCTGGTTCAGTACTGCTCAGCTCGTCTTCCTGCTCCTCCAACTCTGTCTGTGCCAGTGGCTCTGGTCCTACCGTTGCGCTTGCGCATTGCGCATCTGTGACTAAATCATCAATGCTGTCCATTGCGTGCACTGTGGCGTCCTCATGTGGGTGCTGCATCCCCTTGAATATGTTGAAATGGATTTCTTCGCCATCAACCTCCATGGAGAGCGTGCCCCTCCACACGTCTATCTTCGTGCGCGCGGTCATCAGAAAAGGTCTGCCTAGTAGGATCTGCGCACTGCTGGTGCTCGATTCACCCTCCATTTCTAGCACATAAAAATATGCTGGGAACACCAGATCTCCTACTCGTACAAGAACATCCTCTATCATGCCTGCAGGTTGTTTGCACGACCGATCTGCTAGCTGAATGGTGAGACCTGCAGGCTTTAGTGGTCCAAGGCGCAATGTCGCATATAGGGAATAGGGTAACAAATTGATAGATGCGCCTAAATCAATCATGCAATTGCTTACTGTGGTTTTACCTAAAGTGCATGGGATAGTGAACGTACCTGGATCTCGGCACTTAGGTGGTACCTTATGTTGCACGATGGCTGAGGCCTGCGCATTTAGCATTACCTATGCGCACTCGCCTTTCCTTCGCTTGTTTGTGCACAGCTCCTTCAAAAACTTGGCATACCTAGGGATCTGCCGAACAGCTTCAATAAGGGGAATGTTTATTTCCACCTTACTGAATAACTCGTATAGCTCCTTGTCTAGCGCTTCCTTCCTAGCCGATGGTGCCTGCACAGGGAAGGGCGCAGGTATGTTAGTACGATTCGTGCCCTTGGCTTTTAATTGTGTTACACCTGGCGCTTCGCCCTGCTGGCTTGTGGCTGGCACTTCTGGTTGCGCGTCTTGCTCTGGTTGCGCATTCTGTTCTGCTGGATCCGGGACTTGCGCAGCTGGTTGCGCGGGCGCCTTCGTGGTCTGCTCTGTTCCTACCGTGCGCCCAGTCCTCAGTGTCACTGCATTGACTCCTCCCTTGGGGTTCTGAATCACTTGCGAAGGCAGGTTGCCATCGCTCTTCTTTAGCTCATACACCGTGGTTGCAATCTGTGATAGCTGCTTTTCAATGGACTCGAACCTTTTGTCATACTTCTCGTCATTTTTGCGCACTGTGTCTGCTAGCTGCCCCACGATATCTTCTAAGGATCGCCTCGGTTGCTGGTTGTTATGCGCTGGTGCGTCAGTGCGGCGATGCGGTGGATTATAGGGCGCAGCTTGTTGCGTCTGTTGTGGCGCGCGCTGATCCGTGGACTGCCTCTAGAAATTGTTTTCCTCCTTCCATCTGAACCCATTTGCGGCTAGTCCAAAGCGCGGCTGATTCTGTCTCTGTGGCCCTCTGTTATCCCATCCTCCAAGAGCATTGACATCTCCAGATTCTTCAAACAGCGTGGCACATGCATCGGTTTTGTGTTTTGTGTTCGGTGGAATTGCAGAATTCACATACCTTTGGCGCAACTGGTTGTGCGCTTTGCGCACTCATCAACTTCTGCAGCATGGCCTTCATTTCCTTGATCTCAGCGCTTGTTTCCACCTGATGCACAGAACGAGCACGACTATTTTCAAGTGTTAGCTGATGTCTTACTTGCCCAGCAGAGTCTTCTATCAGCTGCCACGCGTCTTCTGGATACATGTTGCAAATGTCGCCTCCTGCGCATGCGTTCAATAACTTCAGCTCCATGGGCAGCAGTCCATTCAGGAAATTCTCTATCAGCACATTCTGGGGCAGGCCGTGATTGTAGCAGTTGGCCTCTAGCTCCCTGAAACGCTCGTAATACTCTGGCAGCGACTCTCCTGCGCTCTGCCTAGGTGCGGCCAGCTCCCTCCTGAGTAGCGCGATCTTCGCTGCGGGATAAAATTTGTCCAGGAACTTCTTCTGCAGCTGCTCCCATGTGTGAATTGATCCTGCTGGTAAGTTCATCAACCAATGTCTGGCTGCATCACACAGTGAAAATGGGAATGCCTTCATTTTCAGCGCCTCATCGCTCTCCCCTTCGGTCTTCATGTTCTCGCAAATGACTAGGAACTCCCGCACATGCTTGACTGGATTTTCGTTGTTCATTCCGTGGAACTTGGGCATGTGATGAATGAGCGAGCTCCTTAGTTCAAAATGACCGTCTGGAGGAAGCACGATGCACCATGGCTGGTTAACAGTGATTGGGGCTGACATCTCGCTCACTGTTCTGCGTCGCGCAGCTTGTCGCGCGGGTGGCGGATTATATACTTCAGCGGCCATCCTTGCTTCAACCTCGCGCTGCACTTCCTCTCTGAACAGGGGTGCGCGGTTATGTGCTCTTGCTTCCTCTGGGGTTCTGTCCCCTAAGTTGTCTCCTACGACACTGTTATCCTCCATGACCTGTTCTAAATCTCAAAGAAAACGAAATAAAAAGATAACTAAGCTGTTGCGTCGGTCAGTGCGCAACTAGAATCTGCGCAGCGCAACTGTTTCAAGGTTGCGCAGGCTAATGGTGATTGCGCCCTGTTAGAAACAACAACGAAAAAACAAAACAAACTGAAATAACTAGTTACTAAAAAGGAAAAACGTAAACTAGCTAAAACTTAGCTGTGTTGCTCCCCGGCAACGGCGCCAAAATTTGATCGCGCGTCGTTGTACGCGTCAAATTAATCCTTCCTCTTCCACTAGTACAACGGTTAAGTCAGGGTCGATCTCCACAGGGAGCAAGCAGTTCAGTTTTAACCAGTGACCTACACTTACGAAAGCTGGGGGTGTGAGTGATTGGGGTTGCGCAATGCGCGAGTAAACAGTCATAAACGCAGGAATTGCACTAGACGTGCGTAGGCAGTAGAGATTAAGTACTATGACTATGAGAAGTATCGGCGCAGACAATCCTCTATGAGTGTATTCCTTATCATCGACTCTAAATGTCTATAGTTTGGTTTGCTAATGTTAGTGTCCGATCAAGGCTTCCTAACATGTGCGCATGTTCCGATCAAAGTTCATGAGCTATTAATTCTTGCACTAGACTAAACAACTACGAATCCGATCAAGGTAGTACTTGTCTATCCTAGAGCGTTACTCCTAGTTGGCACCGTCAGGCTATTCAACTAGTTTAACCATACAACAACAAGCAACAAGAGTAAGATTGCGGTTCAAGGCTTCCCCTACTCATGTAACAAGCTGCCAACAATGTGCACAGAATTAATATAAGTAAGCAAGCTATGCATTAAGCGCAAGTCTCAAAGGAAATACTCATAGATTCATGCCCAACCGATACTAAGCGTTTAGCTAGACATGCTAGTGGTAAACATCATAGAAACAGTAAATAATAACTAAGGTGTCCAAGAAAACAATAGCAAACAGTGCGTGCAGGTTGCAGTCTTGGCTGGCACAGTCGGCTAGCGCAAATCCTCTCAGCAAGCTCGTGTGTTTTCCAGTTCTTCCGCTCTCTGGCTGAATTATGATATGATGATCCTCTGATGTGTCGTCTTCAAACCCTAGACTTCCTCTCCTTTATATACTGCTCAAGAGGCTCATCCTTGGCAACTTCCAAATCTGGTGGTGTCAGGATTTGGAAACACCACCATCTGCGCCTGGCGCACGGCATCTTGCTTAGCGCACCGTGGTCGACTCTGCCAATTCTTCTGTTTGCGCCGCTAGCTCTGCAGGTTGTGTGATGCGCGTCCTAAACGCTGCCTGTTAGCGCGTATCCGACTTAGGCCCTCGTTTTGCCCTGAAATACAAAAACACTGGAAACCAGTAATCTTGTACATAAAATAATGCAAACAAGCATAGGGTTAGGATCTAAATAATGCGTATAAATAGGCTCTATCAACGTCCTCGATCATGCCCGTCGGTTGCTTGCACGACCGATCTGCTAGCTGAATGGTGAGACCTGCAGGCTTTAGTGGTCCAAGGCGCAATGACGCATACAGGGAATAGGCAAGCACATTTATAGATGCGCCTAAGTCAATCATGCAGTTGCTTACTATGGTCTTACCTAAAGTGCAGGGGATGGTGAACGTACCTGGATCCCGGCATTTAGGTGGTACCTTATGCTGCACGATTGCTGAGGCCTGCGCATTTAGCATTACCTGTGCGCACTCGCCTTTCCTTCTCTTGTTTGTGCACAGCTCCTTTAAAAACTTGGCGTACCTAGGGATCTGCCGAATTGCTTCAATAAGGGGAATGTTTATTTCCACCTTACGGAATAACTCGTAGAGCTCCTTATCAAGCGCTTCCTTCCTAGCCGATGGTGCCTGTACAGGGAAAGGTGCAGGTATGTTAGTACGATTCATGCCTTATCAAGCGCTTCCTTCCTCCTTCCATCTGAACCCATTTGCGGCCAGTCCAAAGCGCGGCTGATTCTGTCTCTGTGGCCCTCTGTTGTCCCATCCTCCGAGAGCATTGACATCTCCTGATTCCTCGAAAAGTGTGGGACACGCGTCGGTTTTGTGCTCAGTGGATGTGCAGAACTCGCACACATTTGGCGCAGCTGGTTGCGCCCCCTGCGCATTCATCAACTTCTGCAGCATGGCCTTCATTTCCAAGCGCTTGTTTCTACCTGATGCACAGAACGAGCACGACTATTTTCAAGTGTTAGCTGATGTCTTACCTGTCCAGCAGAGTCTTCTATCAGCTGCCACGCGTCCTTTGGGTACATGTTGCAAATGTCGCCTTCTGCGCATGCATTCAATAATCTCAGCTCCATGGGCAACAATCCATTCAGAAAATTCTCTATCAGCACATTTTGAGGTAGGCGGTGATTGTAGCAGTTGGCCTCCAGCTCCCTGAAATGCTCATAGTACTCCGATAGTGATTCTCCTGCGCCCTGCCTAGGTGCGGCCAGCTCCCTCCTGAGTAGCGCGATCTTTGCCGCGGGATAGAACTTGTCCAAGAACTTCTTCTCCAGCTGCTCCCATGTGTGAATTGATCCTGCTGGTAAGCTCATCAGCCAATGCCTGGCCGTGTCACACAATGAAAATGGGAACGCTTTCATCTTCAGCGCTTCGTCGCTCTCCCCTTCGGCCTTCATGTTCTCGCAAATGACTAGGAATTCTCGCACATGCTTGACTGGGTTCTCGTTGTTCATCCCGTGGAACTTGGGCATGTGATGAATGAGCGAGCCCCTTAGTTCAAAATGACCGTCTGGTGGAAGCACTATGCACCATGGCTGGTTAACCGTGATTGGGGCTGACATCTCGCGCACTGTTCTGCGTCGCGTGGCTTGTCGCCCGGGTGGCGCATTATACACTTCAGCGGCCATCCTTGCTTCAACCTCGCGCTGTACCTCCTCTCTGAACCGAACTGCGCGGTTATCTTCTCCTGCATTGTCTGGGGTTCTGTCCCCTAAGTTGTCTCCAACGACACTGTTATCCTCCATAACCTGTTCTAAATCTCAAAGAAAACGAAATTAAAAGACAACTAAGCTGTCGCGTCAGTCAGTGCGCAACTAGAATCTGCGCAGCGCAACTGTTTCAAGGTTGCGCAGGCTGATGTTGATTGCGCTCTGTCAGAAACAACAACGAGAATAAAGCAAACAGAAACAAGTAACTATTGTAAAAGAAAACTTAAGCTGGTTAAAGCTTATCTGTGTTGCTCCCCGGCAACGGCGCCAAAATTTGATTGCACGCGTCATTCTGCGCGTCAAATTAATCCTTCCTTCTCCACTTAGCATAGCGGCTAAGTCAGGGTCGATCCCACAAGGAGCAAGCGGATTAGCTCTAACTAGTAACCTACACTTACGAAAATTGGGGTGTGAGTGATTGGGTTGCGCAAGTGCGAGAATGACAATAGTTAACGCAGGAATTGCACTAGACGTGCGCAGGCAGTAGAGATTAAGTACTATGACTATGAAAAGTATCGGTGCAGACAATCCTCTATGAATATATTGTTTATCATCGACTCTAAACGTCTATAGTTCGGTTTACTGATGTTAGTGTCCGATCAAGGCTTCCTAACATGTGCGCATGTTCCGATCAAAGTTCATGAGCTGTTAATTCTTGAAACTAGTCTAAGCAGCTACGAATCCTGTCACAGTAGCAACTGATTATCCTAGCACGTTACTCCTAGTTGTCACCGTCAAGCTACCAACTAGTTTAACATATAACAAACAAGTAGCAAGAGTAAGATTGCGGTTCAAGGCTTCCTCTACTCATGCAACTAGCTGTCAACAGTGTGCACAGAATTAATACAAGCAAACAAACTATGCATTAAGCACTAGTCTCAAAGGAAATACTCATAGAATCATGCCCAACCGATACAAAGCGTTTAGCTAGACATGCTAGTGGCAAACATCATAGAAACAGTAAATAATAGCTAAAGTATCCAAGAAAACAGTAACAAGCAGGTGCGTGCAGGTTGCAGTGTCTCGGCTGGCGCAGTCGGCTAGCGCAGATCTTCTCAGTAGCTCGTGTGTTTTTGAGTTCTGCCTCTCTCTCGTGTGCTGTGTTCCTCGATGATGATTCCTGTTCAAACCCTAGCCTTCCTCTCTTTATATAATGCTCATGAGGCCTAAGGACGGCCTTGGCAACTTCCAAATCTGATGGTATTAAGATTTGGAAACACCAATATCCTGCGCATGGCGCACTGCACACATTGGTTAGCGCAGTCGGTCTGCGCACCGTAGTCGACTCTGCCACTTCCTATCCTGTTTGCGCTCCTTAAACGCTGCCTGTTAGCGCGTATCCGACTTAGGCCCTCATTTTGTCCTGAAATACAAAAACACCGGAAACCAGTAATCTTGTACACAAAATGATGCAGACAAGCATAATGTTAGGATCTAAATAGCGCGTATAAATAGGCTCTATCACCGGCCAGAGCGCCAAGGCACAGAGTAGAGAGCCGTGCGTAGCCAGAAGAAGCCGCTGAGGAAAGGGAGATGGAAGAGGCCCAAGAGCCAGTTGCGCCTCCAGTGAGGCGCATAGGACTCGTGCGCAGACTGGAGCGCGCCGGAGGGCGAGTGTGCAGCAGGGGGAGCCAGTAACCATAGCCATTGATGATTCTCCCCCGCGTGCACAGGGAAAGCGCCTCAGGACAGAGACAGAGGAGGCGCCTGAGGAGGTGTCAGAGGAGCAGCGCATGATGTTCAACGTCATGCGCGTGCTAGAGTATTTAGCCCCAGAGGGGGCAGACCTGAGCGTAAGTCCACCATCAGGGTGGAAATTTGGAGATTCTATCCCCCTCTCCTCAGTCTGCGTAGGCCGCCTCCAGGGTCCCCCAGCGAGCAGCGCAAGCCAGCCAGCCCTCCTGCCCAATCCCTGGTCCATTCAGTAGTACCCACCCCAGTAGTAGACCCGGTACCAGCACCAGCAGAACCCCCTGCGCAACCCTCTGTACAGAGGTCCTCTGAGGGCGATCCCATCAAAGATTCCAGCTCCGATTCGATATGGGACCCTATCTCGGAGGACGATCTCTTGACTCAGCCCGCCGCAGTTTCTGTCGTGCCGCCAGCTTCCAGTTCCGAATTTGAGACAGATTCCACAGATGAGGAGGCGCACGGATCCGCGGCTGAGTCCAGCTCCGAGGATATCTAGGGACGCAGGGAGGGCGCTCATTTCTTTCGGGTGGTTTCTTATCTTTTTTTTTTTTGAAAACTATTGCTCGGTGATATTTTACTATCTTGTGCTGAATATTTTGTGAACCCTTGACTTTGTCTTTGCTGCGATGACTATATGTTTTTCTTTCATATTTTCTTTGTTTTGCTTGCATGCATGTGTGCGCTCTCCGTTGCGCTTGAGCATGAGTCGTGGGGACACGTCTCTGTTTAAGTGTGGGGGGGGGGGAAGCGTTACATTTACATTTCACGTTTTTTTTAGCTTTGTAGTATAGCTTAGTTTAGTTGAAGGGAATAGTAGCAGTGGTGCGCTTGTGTGCGGGTTGCGCACACTTTTCAGCTTGTATTGCCCTATACATCTACATGCGCTGCTATTAACTGTTTAGTAAAATTTTTTTCATTTTTTCTGCTCCTTTTAGTTGGGATATACAGGGGATGTGGAGTTGACAGAAAAGCTCTAGAGAGGCGGTTAGTCATTTTTGCTTCGAAGGTAAGGTATATGGGCGAGAGCGCTAGTGGAGGCTGGTGTTTCGCGACCTTCTGAACAATAGAGCGCACTCAGCCACGCAGATGCCAAAGGCGAATACCCAAAGCGTGGCGAGGTGGGAAAATAGACCACCTTTCCTCTAGAAGTCAGGCAAGGGAAGGCGGGCGCAGGTGTAAACGCGTGCGCTGACCTGCGCAATTAGATCAGGAGGGAGAGCAGAGCGTTGTTCCATAGCTGATATCTGGAAGCCGAGACTGGAACCGTTCTGGGAACACAGGAACCGAAGATTAAGCTGTACAAAAAGAAAAACACCAGCAGATGATAAGCGCTAAAGAAACCAGCATGCGCACAACTCCGTACCAGCATGCGCAAGTTCACAAGGAAATCATCAAGAAGGCTCGAGTTCCCAGTAAGTGCGCGAAAGAATCACGCACCGGAAGAAGCTTGCACTATTAACCATATACCCAAACTCGAAGTAAAGACTGACAACCCGGAGCCAGTGAAGAGCTATTTCCCAGCCATCCGAAATAATCTCCATCCCAGCTGAGAGGTAACAAATTTCGAGATTGTTATATTAAACTGTTGAAGGCAGATGCGCGCAGGTGACAGAGCAACGCAAGGTGAACGGTAGTGCAGATCGCGCCAGAGTGCAAGACTGTGCGCTAGACTCCAGAGAGGTAATTGTATCCGTGCTTGAGTGCTTGTTCGGGACGAACAAGGGCAAGTGTGGGGGGTTTGATAGAGCCTATTTATACGCGCTATTTAGATCCTAACACTGTGCTTGTTTGCATCATTTTGTGTACAAGATTACTGGTTTCCGGTGTTTTTGTATTCCAGGACAAAACAAGGGCCTAAGTCGGTACGTGCTAATAGGCGTGTTTAAGGAGCGCAACACACAGCCTGCGGAGCTAGCAGCGCAAACATGATAGATTCAGACCGCGGTGCGCAAACCGACTGCGCGAACCGATGTGCGCAGTGAGCCATGCGCAGGATAGTGGTGTTTCCAAATCTTGACACCATAGGATTTGGAAGTTGCCAAGACTGTCCTTGGGCCTCATGAGCGGTATATAAAGAGAGGAAGGCTAGGCTTTGAATCATCATCACAGACACACAAAAAAGGAGGAGAGAGAGCCAGAACTGAAAAATACACGAGCTGCTGCGAGGACCTGCGCTAGCCGACTGCGCGAGCCGAGACACAGCAACCTGCACGCACCTTCTTGTTACTATTTTCTTGGATACTTTAGCTTTTATTTACTATTTCTATGATGTTTACTACTAGCATGTCTAGCTAAACGCTTTGTATCGGTTGGGCATGATTCTATGAGTATTTCCTTTGAGACTTGTGCTTAATGCATAGTTTGTTTGCTTGTATTAATTCTGTGCACACGGTTGACAGCTAGTTGCATGAGTAGGGGAAGCCTTGAACCGCAATCTTACTCCTACTACTTGTCTGTTATATGTTAAACTAGTTGGTAGCTTGACGGTGACAACTAGGAGTAACGCGCTAGGATAATCAGCTGCTACTGTGATAGGATTCGTAGCTGCTTAGACTAGTTTCAAGAATTAATAGCTCATGAACTTTGATCGGAACATGCGCACGTGTTAGGAAGCCTTGATCGGACACTAACTTCAGTAAATCGAACTATAGACGTTTAGAGTCGATGATAAGGAATACATTCATAGAGGATTGTCTGCACCGATACTTTTCATAGTCATAGTACTTAATCTCTACTGCCTGCGCACGTCTAGTGCAAATTCTGCGTTCACTACTGTTCATTCGCGCACCTGCGCAACCCAATCACTCACAACCCAATTTTCGTAAGTTGTAGGTTACTAGCTAGAACGAGTCTGCTTGCTCCTTGTGGGATCGACCCTGACTTAGCCGCTGTACTAAGTGGAGAAGGAAGGATTAATTTGACGCGTACAACGACGCGCGATCAATGATCAGTAAAAGAGTTCGGATGAAGCTAACCTAACCTCTAACTTATCTCTTTATGCTACTCTCGTATGTCAATAAAATCAAAGTCGGTTTTACTCTCGTCTTTCCTAAGTATGTATCTCTCAATAACATACTCAAGTTAAAACGGATTTCATGCTGACATTCTTTCAAACATCTAGCATGCATAACTTGACATACTTGAGTGAAAACCGTAATCCATCAATCATCCACCTAAACTTTCGTTTAGAACATCATCACAATATTTCAAACACACTAGACAAGATTCATCAAACCTTGGAATTAGGGGGATTACTCACAATACATGGAAAATGATTTCATAGATAAAAAACGAGTTACAAATCCAATTCTCTAATGAAAACAATAGATTACAACCATGCACTTGGGTAATCAAAGATTGAAACACCTCTTTTCTTCCTCCCTTTCTTCTCTGGTTCGTGCCCTATTTCCGCCTCCCAGCTCCTCTCTCGCGTCCAATCCAATCTGCCCTCCTCTCTCCTCCCAGTTCCCTTCAAATTCTATGAAAAATATGATGAGCTGTCCGTATCGGTCGTATCAATACGGTCGATACGACCGATACGACCATATCCACTCGCTACGGTCGATACAACGCCAGCTGTGAAATCGAACAATCGACACGGTCGTATCGACCGTGCCGAACGTACCAATACGGGCGGTACGGGAGATACGGGCAATTTGACATATTCCTCGACTCTTTTGCATGCAGTTGCCTCTAACTTTGCTCCCCATGGCGCCTGAGCAGATTGGCCCTGAAACAAGAAAGAGAGAGTGCATAATGGTCATAATATTCCAAAAATGAACGAAAACAACCAATAAACACAAGCGAGAATCGGTCGGGAATCCAACCGATCAGACGCCATCTCGCGCCATGCTTTCTGGTTGGTGTGCGTATCCACGTCCTGCTCGCGCACCTTGTCACAGCGCAGGGTGCGCTTCAGCCTCTTGGCCGATGCAACGTACCACACCCCTCGGTGCCGGTAACGGATCTCTAAGTCAGCGATTTGCATGGACGCTTGGAACTCACAAGTGTCCTCCTTGTCGGCTGCGCTATCCACGTCCATCAGCGCCTCCCAGCCAGCCTGCGCGAGCTTCTCCGTGACCAAGTCCTCTAAGCCCACCTCGCGCAGGAAGTCCCTGCTGATGCACGGGGTGCCATACATGTCCAATCTCCAGAAGGCGTCATACTTCCTTGCGAAAGACGCCGGGGTGTCCTGGTTCTCTGCTGGCCTCATTTTTGCGGTGATCGACTCAAGAATCGGCGGTCAACTGTAGTCAACGCTCCACTAAGTACCCCAAAATCAGAACTCCGAATTAAACCCTCAAATCTTTACCAAATGGGCGCCTCACTCTTGTCAACAAAACCCAGCAATGAAAACACCAAACAGAGCTGGCTAACTAGGTGCGATTTTGATTCTAGGGTTACGTCCTCAGTCGGCTTCTTTCACCAAACCCTCACTAAAGCGACTGAAATAAGAAATGGGAGGTTACTTAGTGCGCTGGTGATGTCGTGCATTTCAAATCTCACTAAAGAACGCCGGAATCGGTGGGCGGACGACAAAGATTTGCTGGCAGCAATGAAAAGCTCTAAAGGTCGAAATTGTAGAATGTCTGGAATTTTCTAAGTATCTGCCCTTAAATACTCTCTGACCTGTGCACCTGTACTGCGCACTGAACTGCGCACTGACTCGCGCATTTCTATGTGACTCAAAAAAAATGCAAGTACTGAACTAGCTAAAAATTCAAATCCTAAAAAAAACGAGTAATGAATAAAACGTGGAAAACGTGTCGGGTTACCTCCCGACAAGTGCCTTTGTTTACTGTCGTTGGCTCGACAATACCTCGTTACTTGCTCAAGTTCGCGCTCCGGACCACCGCCACACTTGCTCCTGCGCGCTCTTGTGCATCTGTGTGTGCTATGTCTTTCTTAGTCCTGCGCAAAGGAACAAATACGTGGTCAGTGTGGCAAAAGTTATGTGGCACATCATAAGTAACGAGGTTAATCGGTGAGGGAGAAGATATATAATCAGTAGCTCCTAGTTCTCCCTCGGTGCATCAGGTTGTATCTCTGGCACAGCAGCCTGCGCATCCTCTATTTCTGGTTCCGCCAAATCAACTTCGTGCGTGGCCTCATCCCAAGGTTCTCCCAAGTATTTCTTGACTCTTTGCCCATTAACCTGAAAGCGATGCTTGCGCTCGTTCTGTAACTCGATAGTTCCATATGGGAAAACCTTTGTGACTGTGTAAGGTCTCGTCCACTTGCTGCGCAGCTTCCCGGGCATCAGTTTTAAGCGCGAGGAGAACAACAGCACCTGGTCTCCTGGCTCGAAGGTGCATCTGAGGATGTTCTTATCGTGAAATGCTTTCGTGCGTGCTTTGTAGTCGCGCAACCCCTCATATACATCCAGGCGCAGCTCCTCTAGCTCGCTTAATTCAAATGCGCACTCCTTACCAGCCTCATCGAGGTTCAGATTGCAAGTGCGCAATGCCCAGTATGCCTTGTGTTCCAACTCAATCGGTAGGTGGCACGCCTTCCCATACACCAACCGAAATGGTGAAGTCCCAATCGGTGTCTTGTGCGCAGTCCTGTATGCCCAAAGTGCATCGTCCAGCCGCTGGCTGCAGTCTTTGCGCGAAGGTCTCACTGTTTTCTCCAGAATGCGGTTAATCTCTCTGTTGGAAACCTCGGCCTGGCCATTCGTTTAAGGATGGTATGCAGTGGACGTCTTGTGGCGCACTCCATAATGCTTTAGTACTTGCACCACTATTCTGTTGCAGAAGTGCGTCCCCTGGTCGCTGATTATTGCCTTAGGCACTCCGTACCTGCAGAAAATGTTAGTCCTTAAAAACTCAACAACCGTTTTACCATCATCCTTGCACGTGGCCTTAGCTTCGACCCACTTCGAGACATAATCCACCGCAACTAGTATGTACTCGTATCCACAAGATGGCGGAAACGGCCCCATGAAGTCAATCCCCCATAAGTCGAACACTTCGTCTACCAGTATTGGCGTTTATGGCATCTCGTTGCGCGCTGATATATTTCCTGTGCGCTGACACCTGTCACAAGCCTTGCAGTGGTTATATGAGTCACGAAATAAGTGCGGCCAATAAAAATCGCAATCTAGGATTTCCCTGCTCGTGCGCTTTGGACCAAAGTGTCCTCCGCACGCGTGCGCATGACAAAATCTCAAAATAGAGCTCATCTCATGATTAGGCACACATTGCCTCAAGATCTGATCAGGGCCTATTCTAAGCATGTACGGATCATCCCAAACGTAAAATTTAGACTCATGTCTTAACCTCATGCATTGAGCTTTAGTGAAATGAGGGGGAAACGCACCTGTGACCAGGTAATTTGCAATATGCGCATACCATGGTACCTTACCGTTTAGCGCCATCAGGTGCTCATCAAGGAATGTCTCCGTGATCTGCCCTGGCTCCTCTTCTTTCACTATTCTGCTTAGGTGATCAGCAACAGTGTTTTCCGTTCCCTTCTTATCCTTGATCTCTAAATCGAACTCTTGGAGTAGCAGCAACCAGCGCATCAAACGCGGCTTAGTCTCTTTCTTGGACATTAGGTAACGTATAGCAGCGTGGTCAGTGTAGACAATGACTTTAGCGCCCCGAACATATGCGCAGAACTTCTCCAGTGCAAATACGATTGCCAGAAGTTCCTTATTAGTCGTGGTGTAGTTCCTCTGCGCAGTGTCCAGTGTGCGCGACGCATAATAGATAGCGTGCGGCCTCTTATCCACGCGCTTGCCCAGTACTGCGCCTACAGCGTAGTCACTAGCATCGCACATCAGCTCAAAGGGTAAGTTCCAGTCTGGTGCGCGCATCACTGGCGCACCGGTCAGCGCATCTTTTAACTTATCAAAAGCATTCCTGCAATCATCAGTGAACTCAAAGCACACATCCTTTTGAAGGAGGTTAGACAATGGAATACATATTTTAGAAAAATCTTTTATAAAGTGCCTGTAGAACCTTGCATGCCCAAGAAACGACTTAACGTCGCGCACATTAGTGGAATAAGGCAGATTTGAGATAAGATCAATTTTTGCTTTATCAACCTTAATTCCTTCCTGTGAGACGATATGTTCTAGTACTACTCCATGTGACACCATAAAGTGACATTTTTCATAATTGAGAACTAGGTTCTTGGTAATGCAGCGCGCTAAGGCCCTATCAAGATTATCCAAACATGCATCAAAAGTCTCACCAGGCACAGTGAAGTCATCCATGAATACCTCTATACATAAACCAATCATATCAGAGAAAATGCTCATGACTAAGCATTGGAACATACCTGGCGCATTACACAGCCCAAACGACATGCGCCGGAACGCAAAGGTACCGAATGGGCAGGTAAAGGTTGTCTTCTCCTGATCCTCCGCAGCAATAGGGATCTGATTGTACCCTGAGTAACCGTCCAGGAAGAAAAAGTGCGGTTTTCCTGCCAAACGGTCGAGCATCTGGTCCATGAACGGTAGCGGGAAATGATCCTTGCGCGTGACTGCGTTTAGCTTCCTGTAGTCAATGCACATGCGCCATCCAGTTTATATGCGCTTGGGAACTAGCTCGCCCTGCGCATTTTCCTCTACTGTGATGCCTCCTTTCTTTGGCACAACGTGCACTGGACTTACCACTTACTGTCTGAGATCGGGTATATTACTCCTGCGGCAAGCAGTTTCAGGATCTCCTCCTGCACTACCTCCATCATAATCGGATTCAGTCTGCGCTGAGGTTCCCTGGATGGTTTGGCATCATTTTCCAGCAGAATTCTGTGCATACACACATCAGGGCTTACTCCGCGCAGGTCAGCTAATGTCCACCCTATAGCGCGCTGGTTCTTGCACAACACCTCCTGTAATCGCGCCTTCTGCTCCTCCTCTAATCCTTTCTTTATGATGACAGGCAGGGTGTCCTCATTGCCCAGGAAGATGTACTTTAAGTGCTCGGGCAATTGCTTCAGCTCAACTTTGGGTGCCTGTTCAATAGAAGGCAGGATTTTATTACTAGCGCAAACATTAACCAGATCACATACCTGTCTAGACACTGGTTCTGTGCTGCTCAGCTCATAATCTTGTGCCTCCATCTCTGTCTGTGCCAGTGGCGCAGGCTCCTGATCGCGCGTCGTTGTACGCGTCAAATATAATCCTTCCTCTTCCACTAGTACAGCGGTTAAGTAAGGGTCGATCTCCACAGGGAGCAAGTAGTTCAGTTTTAGCCAGTGACCTACACTTACGAAGATTGGGGGTGAGTGATTGGTTTGCGCGATGCGCGAGTAACAATGGTATCGTAACGCAGGAATTTGCACTAGACGTGCGCAGGCAGTAGAGATTAAGTACTATGACTATGAGAAGTATCGGCGCAGACAATCCTCTATGTGTGTATTCCTTATCATCGACTCTAAATGTCTATAGCTCGATTTGCTAATGTTAGTGTCCGATCAAGGCTTCCTAACATGTGCGCATGTTCCGATCAAAGTTCATGTGCTATTAATTCTTACACTAGACTAAACAACTACGAATCCGATCAAGGTAGTAATTGCCTAACCTAGCGCGTTACTCCTAGTTGGCACCGTCAGGCTATTCAACTAGTTTAACAAACAACAACAAGCAACAAGAGTAAGATTGCGGTTCAAGGCTTCCCCTACTCATGTAACAAGCTGCAAGCAATGTGCACAGAATTAATATAAGCAAGCAGGCTATGCATTAAGCGCAAGTCTCAAAGGGAAATACTCATAGATTCATGCCCAACCGATACTAAGCGTTTAGCTAGACATGCTAGTAGTAAACACCATAGAAACAGTAAATAATAACTAGAGTGTCCAAGAAAACAATAGCAAACAGTGCGTGCAGGTTGCAGTCTTGGCTGGCGCAGTCGGCTGGCGCAGATCTGCTCAATAAGCTCGTGTGTTTTCCAGTCCTGGCGCGCAGTGCCTCCTTTGTGTACGAATTATGTCGTGATGTTCGAATCTCTAAACCCTAGCCTCCTTCTCTTCTTTATATACTGCTCAGAGGCTCACTCTTGGCAACTTCCAAATCTGGTCATGTCAGGATTTAGAAATACCATCATTTGCGCCTGGCGCACGGCATCTGCTTAGCGCAATCGGTTAGCGCACCGTGGTTGACTCTGCCAATTCTTCTGTTTGCGCCGCTAGCTCCGCAGGCTGTGTGATGCGCGTCCTAAACGCTGCCTGTTAGCCCGTATCCGACTTAGGCCCTCGTCTTGCCCTGAAATACAAAAACACTGGAAACCAGTAATCTTGTACATAAAATATAGCAAACAAGCATAGGGTTGTGATCTAAATAATGCGTATAAATAGGCTCTATCAGCTCCCCTGTTGCGCACGCACACTGCGCATGCGCAACCAAGTCGTCCATACTATCTAATGCGTGCACTGTGGCGTCCTCATGAGGATGCTGCATCCCCTTAAAAATGTTAAAGTGAATCTCCTCGCCATCTACCTCCATTGAGAGCGTGCCTTTCCACACGTCTATCTTTGTGCGCGCTGTCATCAGAAATGGTCTGCCCAGTAGGATTTGCGCGCTTCCCTTGCTCGGCTCACCCTCCATCTCCAAGACGTAGAAATCTGCTGGGAACACCAACTCTCCCACTTGGACGAGAACGTCCTCTATCATGCCCGTCGGTTGTTTGCACGACCGATCTGCTAATTGGATGGTGAGACCTGCAGGTTTTAGTGGACCAAGGTGCAATGACACATACAAGGAGTATGGAAGCACATTTATAGATGCACCAAGATCAATCATGCAGTTGCTCACCGTGGTCTTACCTAAGGTGCACGGTATGGTGAACGTACCTGGATCTCGGCATTTAGGTGGTACCTTGTGTTGCACAATTGCTGATGCATGTGCGTTAAGCATTACTTGTGCGCACTCGCCTTTCCTCCTCTTGTTTGTGCACAGCTCCTTCAAGAACTTGGCGTATCTGGGGATCTGCTGAACTGCCTCAATCAGGGGAATGTTTATTTCCACCTTACTGAATAATTCATATAACTCCTTGTCTAGCGCCTCCTTCCTTGCTAAAGGTGCCTGCGCAGGAAAAGGTGCAGGTGCGTTAGTATGATTGGTACTCTTTTTTCCTGATTGTATCATACCTGGTGCCACCCCCTGTTGGTTTGTAGCTGGCGCGACTGGTTGCACATCCGGCTGTGCTGGCTCTGGAGGTTGCGCAACTGGCTGCGCGGGCACCTTCGAGGTCGGAGCTGTCCCAAGTGTGCGCCCAGTCCTCAGCGTTACGGCGTTAACTCCTCCCTTAGGGTTTTGAATCACTTGCGAAGGTAGGTTGCCATTGCTCTTTTTCAGTTCATAAACCGTGGTAGCAATCTGCGACAACTGCTTCTCAATTGACTCGAACCTCTTGTCATACTTTTCATCATTCTTGCGCACAGTGTCTGCTAACTGACCCACTATGTCTTCTAAGGAGCTCTGCGGTTGCTGGTTATTCTGTGCTGCTGAGTCATTGCGGCGGTGCGGTGGGTTGTATGCTTGCTTCGCCTGCTGTGGTGTGCGATATTCTGCGGGCTGCCTTTGTTGATTGTTGTCTTCCCTCCATCTGAATCCATTTGCGGCCAGTCCAAAGCGCGGCTGATTCTGCCTCTGCGGTCCTCTATTGTCCCATCCTCCAAGAGCATTGACATCTCCTGATTCCTCAAAAAGTGTGGGACATGCGTCGGTTTTGTGCTCAGTGGACGTACAGAACTCGCATGCCTTCGGCGCAACTGGCTGCGTCCCTTGCGCACTCATCAGCTTCTGTAGCATGGCTTTCATTTCCTTTATATCGGCACTGGAATCCACCTGATGCACAGTGCGCGCACGACTGTTCTCGAGCGTCAATTGATGCCTTACCTGTCCCGCAGAGTCCTCTATCATCTGCCATACATCCTCCGGGTACATGTTGCATATGTCACCGCCTGCGCATGCATTCAACAATCTAAGTTCCATCGGTTGTAGCCCGTTCAGGAAATTCTCTATCAGCACATTTTGGGGCAGGCCATGATTATAACAGTTGGCTTCCAGCTCCTTGAAACGCTCATAGTACTCTGATAGTGACTCTTCTACACCCTGCCTAGGTGTGGCCAACTCCCTCCTGAGTAGCACGATCTTTGCTGCGGAGTAGAACTTATCCAAGAACTTCTTCTAGAGCTTCTCCCATGTGCGAATAGATCCTGCTGGTAAGCTCATCAGCCAATGCCTGGCTGTATCACACAATGAAAAAGGGAACGCCTTCAGCTTCAGCGCTTCTTCACTCTCCACGTCGGTCTTCATGTTCTCGCAGATAACTAGGAATTTGCGCGCATGCTTGATTGGGTTCTCGTTCTTCATCCCATGAAACTTAGGCATATGATGAATGAATGAGCTTCGTAGTTCAAAATGCCCATCGGGTGGAAGTACTATGCACCAAGGTTTGTTGACTGTGATTGGAGCCGACATTTCGTGCACTGTTCTGCGTCGCACGATCTGTTGCGCGGGTTGCGCATTATACACTGCTTCAGCGCCCATCCGAGCTTCAACTTCGCGATGCACTTCCTCTCTGAACCGAGCTGCGCGGTTATCTGCCCTTGCGTTGTTAGGTCCCTGATCGCGCGTCGTTGTGCGCGTCAAATTGATTCCTTCCTCTTCCACTAGTACAGCGGTTAAGTAAGGGTCGATCTCCACAGGGAGCAACCAGTTCAGTTTTAGCCAGTGACCTACACTTACGAAGATTTGGGGGGTGATTGATTGGGTTGCGCAGTACGCAAGTGAACAGTTGTAAAACGCAGGGAAATGCACCAAACGTGCGCAGGCAATAGAGATTAAGTACTATGACTATGAGAAGTATCGGCGCAGACAATCCTCTATGAGTGCATTCCTTATCATCGACTCTAAATGTCTATAGCTTGATTTTACTTAAGTTAGTGTCCGATCAAGGCTTCCTAACATGTGCGCATGTTCCGATCAAAGTTCATGTGCTATTAATTCTTGCACTAGACCTAAACAACTACGAATCCGATCAAGGTACTAATTGCCTATCCTAGCGCGTTACTCCTAGTTGGCACCGTCAGGCTATTCAACTAGTTTATCATACAACAACAAGCAACAAGAATAAGATTGCGGTTCAAGGCTTCCCCTACTCATGCAACTAGCTGCCAACAATGTGCACAGAATTAATATAAGCAAACAAGCTATGCATTAAGCGCAAGTCTCAAAGGAAATACTCATAGATTCATGCCCAACCGATACTAAGCGTTTAGCTAGACATGCTAGTGATAAACATCATAGAATAGTAAAATAAGGTCTAATGTATCTGAGAAACAAGTAGCAAACAGTGCGTGCAGTATGTCTCTCGGCTGGCGCAGTCAGCTGGCGCAAGTCCTCTCAACAAGTCCGTGTGTTTTCCAGTTTGCCGCTCTCTCGCTCTCTTGTGGCCTTCTGATGATTGTCGTTTCTCAATATATATGTGATGAAACCCTAGACCTCCTCCCCTTTATATACTGCTCGACAGGTCCATCCTTGGAAACTTCCAAATCTGGTCATGTCAGGATTAGGAAATACTGGACTCTGCGCCTGGCGCACGGCGTACTGCTTAGCGCATTGGTCGGCGCAACTCTGCTGTGTCTCGCCATTTCTTCTGTTTGCTCCGCTAGCTCCGCAGGCTGTGTGCTGTGCGTCCTAAACGCTGCCTGTTAGCGCGTATCCGGCTTAGGCCCTGGTTTTCCCCTGAAATACAAAAACACTGGAAACCAGTAATCTTGTACACAAAATAATGCAAACAAGCATAGGGTTATGATCTAAATAATGCGTATAAATTGAAATTTCACAGTGTCTCAATTCGGCAGATTTGTGAACAAGCAGTTGCTGCAGCACACTCTTGTTCACAAGAATTAATCTCAGCAAGCAACAAACAATGCACAAGTTTGTTCACCCAGTTCGGCCAATCTGCCTACGTCTGGGGAGGACTATTCTCCAGTCCTCAATCCACTCAACCAAAGGTTCCAAGTACACTAGGTTACAACGCACGCAACCTATGCTACTCAACCTCTTGTTGACTACTCAGCACAATCAGAACAAGCTCTGATTTGTGCCAGCACACCCTCTACAATATGTCAGTCTAGAATAGCTACAATCCTCTCAAAGAACTCAGCCTATTCTATCCTACACTACTCAGCAGGGTTGCTGCAGCAACAGCTGTAACACACAGCTGAAGCACACTGTCCGCGTCGCTCCAAGGCCTTCTGCCGAGCCGATCGAACCACTCCAAGAGCGCTGCACACTCTGAGTAACTCCCCCTCACTCAGTGACCACCTGTCACTAGTGAGTTCTTCCGCACGAACCTCCACCGAGCCTTCCACCCGTCAGTTCTTCCGCGGCTGCCTTTGATCAACCAACAAGCTCCACAGCTCTGAATTGGCTTCCAGATCAATGCACGAATTAGTCTTTGCAAGACCTGATTCTCTTCTGCAATGCTCACCACAGCTCTGCGCTCAACGCTCTGCCCGTGTGTGTTTTGATCGAAGAACAACGTCCGTAGCACCCAGAAAATCCTCTCTCTGAAATCTGTGTCTACACTCGTGTATCACTCCGCTTCGATCCCCCTCTTCAGCCCTCAAACCTTCTGCTTAAATACCCACACCACTTTAAGCAATTTCCAGGTTTAGGCAATTGACCCACAAGATCAATTATCTCCTAAAATCTAGGAGATTAGATTTGATTAATATCTTCAATGCAAATCTCCTTCTCTGACTAGCAAACCTTGCTGGAATATGCTCAACGGTATTTTAGAAATTCTTCTAAGCACTTTCACAAAGCTGCCATACCTTCAAAACGCACCCAGCACAAAACTGCTACTCGGACAGTTGAACCAGCACTTGAACCAGCACCTGCTGCAGCATCCCCTGCTGCATCTGCTGCTGGTTTACTTCTGCTGCCAGCTTGATTGTTTGAGCTGCAACAACTCCTTGTTCACCTTTGCTGTAGCTGTTTGCTGCTGCTGGAATTTCCTAAATGCATTAGGAAACAATCCCATCAATTCTAAGGAAGATCCTCCAAGATCTCTACAAGATCATATCTTCACTTCAACAAATCTGCCCTTGTTCTTGAGAGACACTCCAGAAATATTCTCCTGAATATTCAGCTCTTTCCGGAAGCCCTTCGGTCCACTGATTTGTTGTTTGAATGCAATCTTCAAGAAAGCTAAATTTCTGCTACAGCATTTGTGCTGCAGCATCTGCTGTAGCACAAGCTGTCTGAAGGTGTGCAATACTTCTGCTGCTGAACTTCTGCTCCAGAGGTTGCTATTGCACTTGCTTACTCCACTTGAGTACTGAGATAGTCACTCTGCCCAGATTGCACAAGCTGATGTCTTCATGATCTCTTTCAGATTTTCGAGCGCCCCAAGGCAACATTAAGTCACGCGCCTCGTGAAGACATTAGCCACTTAAGTTTGCTCACTCTGGAATGCTCTTCATCAGCTGTTTTCTTTCCATACTTGCTGTAGCAAGCTCTAGTTCACTTTGTAGGAGTTTGTCAATGATGCCACATACCTTCACATAAATAATGCAAACAAGTGCCTTTGTTTAACGTCGTTGGCTCGACTGTACCTCGTTACGTGCCCAAGTGCGTGCCCGCGACCTCCCCCACTCTTGCTCCTGAGTGATCCTGCGCTTGTGCAGGAGCTGTGTTCTTCTTGGTCCTGCGCAAAGAATAAAAAGGGAAGTCGGCATGGATAATATGTGAGAAATCTGCAGTAACGAGGGTGGATGAAGAGGAAGAAGAAATGTGAGCGATAGTCTCCAGTTCTCCCTCTGGTGCATCCGGTGGTGCCTCTGGCGCGTCAGCTAGCGCATCTGTTATTTCTGGTTCTGCCAACTCAATGTCGCGCGTTGCACCATCCCAAGGTTCTCCGAGATACCGTTTGACTCTCTGCCCATTTACCTGAAAACGATGCCGGTGCTCGTTTTCTAACTCGATTGTTCCGTAGGGGAAAACCTTGGTGACTGTGTACGGTCCTGTCCATTTGCTGCGTAGCTTTCCAGGCATGAGCTTCGGGCTTGATGAGAACAATAATACCTGGTCTCCTGGCGTGAAAGAGCGTCTGAGGATATGCTTGTCATGAAACGCCTTTGTCCGCTCCTTGTAATCGCGCAGTCCCTCATAGGCATCCAGGCGTAGCTCTTCTAATTCGCTGAGCTCGAATGCGCGCTCCTTTCCGGCCTCGTCTAGGTTCAGGTTGCAAATGCGTAAGGCCCAATATGCTTTGTGCTCTATCTCCACCGGCAGGTGGCATGCTTTTCCGTAGACCAACCAGAATGGTGATGTCCCGATGGGTGTCTTATGCGCGGTGCGGTATGCCCACAGCGCATCGTCCAGGCGCTGGCTCCAATCTTTGCGCGAAGGTCTGACAGTTTTTTCCAGGATGCGCTTGATCTCTCTGTTGCAAACCTCGGCCTGTCCATTTGTCTGAGGATGATAGGCAGTGGACGTCTTGTGGCGCACTCCATAATGCTTGAAAACTTGCGCCACAATCCTGTTGCAAAAGTGCGTTCCCTGGTCGCTGATGACTACCTTAGGCACCCCGTACCTGCAAAAGATGTTAGTTTTAAGAAACTCAGCAACCGTCTTACCATCATCCTTCCGCGTGGCCTTAGCTTCGACCCATTTGGAGACATAGTCCACTGCCACCAATATGTACTCGTATCCGGCAGATGGAGAAAATGGCCCCATGAAGTCAATGCCCCATATATCAAATACTTCATCCACTAAAATCGGCGTCTGCGGCATCTCATTGCGCGCTGATATGCCTCCTGTGCGCTGGCACCTATCACAATTCCTGCAGTGATCATATGCGTCTCTAAACACGTGCGGCCAATAAAATCCACAATCCAGGACCTTTCTGCTTGTGCGCTTGGGACGAAAGTGTCCTCCACAGGCGTGCGCATGACAAAACATCAAAACAGAGTTAATTTCATGGTCAGGCACGCAGCGCCTCAATATCTGATCTGGTCCTATCTTAAGCATATAAGGATCATCCCAAATATAATGTTTGGACTCATGTCTCAATCTCATGCACTGTGATTTATTAAAATGCGGAGGAAACGTACCTATGACCAGGTAATTTGCAATGTGCGCATACCATGGTACCTTACCTGTCAGCGCCACCAGATGCTCGTCAGGGAATGTCTCCGTGATCTGCCCTGGCTCCTCCTCTTTCATGATCCTGCTCAGGTGGTCAGCAACTGTATTCTCCGTGCCCTTCTTGTCTTTGATCTCCAAGTCGAATTTCTGAAGTAGGAGCACCCAGCGCATCAGGCGCGGTTTAGTCTCCTTCTTGGACATTAGGTAGCGGATGGCTGCGTGATCTGTGTATACGATGACCCTGGCGCCTAGAACATATGCACGGAACTTCTCAAGCGCAAACACAATAGCCAGAAGCTCCTTCTCCGTGGTGGTGTAGTTCCTCTGCGCAGCGTCCAGTGTGCGCGATGCATAGTAAATGGCGTGCGGCTTCTTGTCCACGCGCTGCCCCAAGACTTCACCTACTGCGTAATCACTCGCGTCGCACATTAGTTCAAATGGCAGGTTCCAATCTGGTGCGCGCATCACTGGCGCACTGGTCAGCGCTTCCTTCAGCTTATCAAATGCTGCCCTGCACTCATCAGTAAAATCGAAGCACACATCCTTTTGCAAGAGGTTAGACAGGGGTATGCAAATTTTAGAGAAGTCTTTTATAAATCGCCTGTAAAACCCGGCATGTCCTAAGAAAGACTTCACATCGCGCACGTTAGTGGCATAAGGTAGATTAGAAATAAGGTCTATCTTAGCTTTATCTACCTTGATCCCCTCCTCTGAGATGATATGTCCTAGTACTACACCATGCGTTACCATGAAGTGACATTTTTCATAATTAAGCACTAGGTTCTTAGAAATGCAGCGCGCTAAGACTTTATCTAGATGAGTCAAGCATGTATCAAAGGTACCTCCATATACAGTAAAATCATCCATGAACACTTCTATGCATATACCAATCATATCAGAGAAAATGCTCATGACTAAACGTTGGAACGTACCTGGCATGTTGCACAGCCCAAATGACATGCGCCGAAACGCAAATGTACCGAACGGGCAAGTGAACGTGGTCTTCTCCTGATCCTCCGCAGCTATGGGTATCTGATTATACCCTGAATATCCGTCCAAGAAACAGAAATAGGGCTTACCTGCTAATCGATCCAGCATCTGATCCATGAAGGGTAGCGGGAAATGGTCCTTGCGCGTCACTGCGCTAAGCTTCCTGTAGTCGATGCACATGCGCCATCCAGTCTGAATGCGCTTGGGAACTAGCTCGCCCTGCGCATTTTCCTCCACTGTGATTCCTCCCTTCTTAGGCACAACGTGCACTGGACTGACCCATTTGCTGTCCGAGATGAAGTAGATGACTCCTGCGTCAAGCAACTTTAAAATCTCCTTCTGCACTACCTCCATCATATTCGGATTTAATCTGCGCTGAGCCTCCCTGGATGGTTTGGCACCATCTTCCAACAGAATTCTATGCATGCATACGTCTGGGCTCACTCCTCGCAGGTCAGCAAGTGTCCATCCTATGGCGCGCTGGTTCTTGCGCAGCACTTGCTGTAAGCGCACTTCCTGCTCCTCTTCTAATCCTTTCTTGATGATCACTGGCAGGGTGTCCTCATTTCCCAGGAAAATGTATTTGAGATGTTCTGGGAGTTGTTTCAGCTCAACCTTGGGTGCCTGTTCAATGGAGGGCAAGATTTTAGTAGCGGTGCAAATATGAATTATATCATGTACCTGTGTGGACTCTGGTTCAGCACTGCTCGGTTCTTCCTCCTGCTCCTCCAACTCTGCCCGTGCCAGTGGCTCTGGTCCTATTGTTGCGCTTGCGCATTGCGCATCAGTGACTAAATCATCCAAGTTGTCCATTGCGTGCACTGTGGCGTCCTCGTGTGGGTGCTGCATCCCCTTGAAAATGTTGAAATGGATCTCTTCGCCATCTACTTCCATGGAGAGCGTGCCTCTCCACACATCTATCTTCGTGCGCGCGGTCATAAGGAAAGGTCTGCCTAGTAGGATCTGCGCACTGCTGGTGCTCGATTCGCCCTCCATTTCTAGCACATAAAAATCCGCTGGGAACACCAGCTCTCCTACGCGTACAAGAACATCCTCTATCATGCCTGCAGGTTGTTTGCACGATTGATCCGCTAGCTGAATGGTGAGACCTGCAGGCTTTAGTGGTCCAAGGCGCAATGTTGCATATAGAGAATACGGTAACAAATTGATGGATGCGCCTAAGTCAATCATGCAGTTGCTCATTGTGGTTTTACCTAGAGTGCATGGGATAGTGAATGTACCTGGGTCTCAGCACTTAGGTGGTACCTTATGTTGCACGATCGCTGAGGCCTGCGCATTGAGCATTACCTGTACGCATTCGCCTTTTTGTCGCTTGTTTGTGCACAGCTCCTTCAAAAACTTGGCGTACCTTGGGATCTGCCGAACTGCTTCAATGAAAGGAATGTTGATTTCCACCTTACTGAATAACTCGTATAGCTCTTTGTCCTGCGCTTCCTTCCTAGCCAAGGGTGCCTGCACAGGGAAAGGTGCAGGTATATTAGTACGATTCGTGCCCTTGTCTTTTATTTGTGTTATACCTGGCGCTTCGCCCTGCTGGCTTGTGGCTGGCACTTCTGGTTGCGCACTCTGCTCTGGTTGCGCATTCTGTTCTGCTGGATCCGGGACTTGCGCAGCTGGTTGCGCGGGCGCTCCCGCGGCTTGCTCTGTCCCTATTGTGCGGCTAGTCCTCAGTGTTACTGCATTGACTCCTCCTTTGGGGTTCTGAATAACTTGCGAAGGCAGGTTGCCATCGCTCTTTTTTAGCTCATATACTGTGGTTGCGATCTGTGATAGCTGCTTTTCAATGGACTCGAACCTCTTGTCATACTTCTCGTCATTTTTGCGCACTGTGTCTGCTAGCTGCCCCACGATATCTTCCAGCGATCGCCTCGGTTGCTGGTTGTTATGTGCTGGTGCGTCAGTGCGGCGATGCGGTGGATTGTAAGGCGCAGCTTGTTGCGTCTGCTGTGGTGCGCGCTGATCTGTGCACTGCCTCTGGAAATTGTTCTCCTCCTTCCATCTGAATCCATTTGCGGCTAGTCCAAAGCGCGGCTGGTTCTGTCTCTGTGGTCCTCTGTTATCCCATCCTCCAAGAGCATTGACATCTCCAGTTTCTTCAAATAGTGTGGGACATTCATCAGTCTTGTGCTCGGTGGACCTGCAAAATTCACATACCTTTGGCGCAACTGGTGGTGCGCTTTGCGCACTCATTAACTTCTGCAGCATGGCCTTCATTTCCTTGATCTCAGCGCTTGTTTCGACCTGATGCACAAAACGAGCACGACTATTTTCAAGTGTTAGCTAATGTCTTACCTGCCTAGCAGAGTCTTCTATCAGCTGCCACGCGTCTTCTGGATACATGTTGCAAATGTCGCCTCCTGCGCATGCGTTTAATAGCCTCAGCTCCATGGGCAGCAGCCCATTCAGGAAGTTTTCTATCAGCACATTCTGGGGCAAGCCATGATTGTAGCAGTTGGCCTCTAGCTCCCTGAAACGCTTGTAATATTCTGACAGTGACTCCCCTGCGCTCTGCCTTGGCGCGGCCAGCTCTCTTCTGAGTAGCGCGATCTTTGCTGCGGGATAGAATTTGTCCAGGAATTTCTTCTGCAGCTGCTCCCATGTGTGAATGGATCCTGCGGGTAAGTTCATCAACCAATGTCTGGCTGTATCACACAGTGAAAATGGGAATGCCTTCATTTTTAGCGCTTCATCGCTTTCCCCTTCGGTTTTCATGTTTTCGCATATGACCAGGAACTCTCGCACATGCTTGACTGGATTTTCATTGTTCATCCCGTGGAACTTGGGCATGTGATAGATGAGCGAGCTCCTTAGCTCGAAATGACCGTCTGGTGGAAGCACGATGCACCATGGCTGGTTAACAGTGATAGGGGTTGACATCTCGGGCACTGTTCTGCGTCGCGCAGCTTGTCGCGCGGGTGGCGCATTGTACAATTCAGCGGCCATCCTTGCTTCAACCTCGCGCTGCACTTCCTCTCTGAACAGGGCTGCGCGGTTATGTGCTCTTGCTTCCTCTGGAGTTCTGTCCCCCAAGTTGTCTCCCACGACACTGTTATCCTCCATAACCTGTTCTATATCTCAAAGAAAACGAAATTCAAAGATAACTAATGCTGCTGCGTCTGTCAGTGCGCAACTAGAATCTGCGCAGCGCAACTGTTTCAAGGTTGCGCAGGCTAATGGTGATTGCGCGCTATCAGAAACAACAACGAGAAAACAAAACAAACTGAAATAACTAGCTACTAAAAGGAAAACGTAGACTAGCTAGAACTTAGCTGTGTTGCTCCTCGGCAACGGCGCCAAAATTTGATCGCGCGTCGTTGTGCGCGTCAAATTGATTCCTTCCTCTTCCACTAGTACAGCGGTTAAGTAAGGGTCGATCTCCACAGGGAGCAAGCAGTTCAGTTTTAGCCAGTGACCTACACTTACGAAGATTTGGGGGGTGAGTGATTGGGTTGCGCAGTGCGCAAGTGAACAGTTGTAAAACGCAGGGAAATGCACCAAACGTGCGCAGGCAATAGAGATTAAGTACTATGACTATGAGAAGTATCGGCGCAGACAATCCTCTATGAGTGCATTCCTTATCATCGACTCTAAATGTCTATAGCTTGATTTTACTTAAGTTAGTGTCCGGTCAAGGCTTCCTAACATGTGCGCATGTTCCGATCAAAGTTCATGTGCTATTAATTCTTGCACTAGACCTAAACAACTACGAATCCGATCAAGGTAGTAATTGCCTATCCTAGCGCGTTACTCCTAGTTGGCACCGTCAGGCTATTCAACTAGTTTAACATACAACAACAAGCAACAAGAATAAGATTGCGGTTCAAGGCTTCCCCTACTCATGCAACTAGCTGCCAACTAGCTGCCAGCTGATAGAAGACTCTGCTGGTCAGGTACGACATCAGCTAACACTTGAAAATAGTCGTGCTCGTTTTGTGCATCAGGTAGAAACAAGCGCTGAGATCAAGGAAATGAAGGCCATGCTGCAGAAGTTGATGAGTGCGCAAAGCACACCACCAGTTGCGCCAAAGGTATGTGAATTCTGCAGGTCCACCGAGCACAAGACTGATGAATGTCCCACACTATTTGAAGAAACTGGAGATGTCAATGCTCTTGGAGGATGGGATAACAGAGGGCCACCGAGGCAGAACCAGCCGCGCTTTGGACTAGCCGCAAATGGATTCAGATGGAAGGAGGAGAACAATTTCCAGAGGCAGTCCACAGATCAGCGCGCGCCACAGCAGACGCAACAAGCTGTGCCCTACAATCCACCGCATCGTCGCACTGACGCACCAGCACATAACAACCAGCAACCGAGGCGATCTTTGGAAGATATCGTAGGGCAGCTAGCAGACACAGTGCGTAAAAATGACGAGAAGTATGACAAGAGGTTCGAGTCCATTGAAAAGCAGCTATCACAGATCGCAACCACGGTATATGAGCTAAAAAAGAGCGATGGCAACCTACCTTTGCAAGTGATTCAGAACCCCAAAGGAGGAGTCAATGCAGTAACACTGAGGACTGGGCGCACAATAGGAGCAGAGCAGACCGCAAAGGCGCCCGCGCAACCAGTTGCGCAAGTCCCGGATCCAGCAGAGCAGAATGCGCAACCAGAGCAAGATGCGCAACCAGAAGTGCCAGCCACAAGCCAGCAGGGCGAAGCGCCAGGTATAACACAAATAAACGACAAGGGCACGAATCGTACTAATATACCTGCACCTTTCCCTGTGCAGGCACCCTTGGCTAGAAAGGAAACGCTGGACAAAGAGCTATACGAGTTATTCAGCAAGGTGGAAATCAACATTCCCCTTATTGAAGCAGTTCGGCAGATTCCCAGGTACGCCAAGTTTTTAAAGGAGCTGTGCACAAACAAGAGGAGGAAAGGCGAATGCGCACAGGTAATGCTAAATGCGCAGGCCTCAGCCATCGTGCAACATAAGGTACCATCTAAGTGCCGAGACCCAGGTACGTTCACTATCCCTTGCACTTTAGGTAAGACCACAGTGAGCAACTGCATGATTGATTTAGGCGCGTCCATCAATTTGTTACCTTATTCCCTATATACGACATTGCGCCTTGGATCACTAAAGCCTATGTGCTGGAAATGGAGGGTGAATCAAGCACCAGCAGTGCGCAAATCCTACTGGGCAGACCTTTCCTTATGACCGCGAGCACGAAGATAGACGTATGGAGAGGCACGCTCTCCATGGAAGTGGATGGCGAAGAAATTCATTTCAACATATTGAAAGGGATGCAGCACCCACACGAGGACGCCACAGTGCACGCAATGGACAACTTAGATGATTTAGTCACAGATGCGCAATGCGCAAGCGCAACAATAGAACCAGAGCCACTGGCACAGGCAGAGTTGGAGGAGCAGGAAGACGAGGAGCTGAGCAGTGCTGAACCAGAACTCAAACAGGTACATGATATAGTTCATATTTGCACTGCCAATAAAATCTTGCCCTCCATTGAACAGGCACCCAAGGTCGAGCTGAAGCAACTACCAGAGCACCTCAAATACATTTTCTTGGGAAATGAGGACACCCTGCCAGTAATCATAAAGAAAGGATTAGAAGAGGAGCAGGAAGTGCGTTTACAGCAGGTGCTGCGCAGGAACCAGCGCGCTATAGGATGGACACTGGCGGATCTGCGCGGAGTGAGCCCAGACGTGTGCATGCACAGAATACTATTGGAAGATGGTGCCAAACCATCTAGGGAGGCTCAGCGCAGATTGAACCCAAATATGATGGAGGTAGTGCAGAAGGAGATCTTAAAGTTGCTTGACGCAGGAGTCATTTACCCCATCTCGGACAGCAAATGGGTCCGTCCAGTGCACGTTGTGCCTAAGAACGGAGGAATCACAGTGGAAGAGAATGCGCAGGGCGAGCTAGTTCCCAAGCGCATTCAGACTGGATGGCGCATGTGCATCGACTACAGGAAGCTTAACGCAGTTACACGCAAGGACCATTTCCCGCTACCCTTTATGGATCAGATGCTGGATCGATTAGCAGGTAAGCCCTATTTTTGTTTCTTGGATGGATATTCAGGGTACAATCAGATACCCATAGCTGCGGAGGATCAGGAGAAGACCACGTTCACCTGCCCGTTCGGTACATTTGCGTTTCGGCGCATGTCATTTGGGCTGTGTAACGCGCCAGGTACGTTCCAATGCCTTGTCATGAGCATTTTCTCTGATATGATTGGTATATGCATAGAAGTGTTCATGGATGACTTTACTGTATATGGAGGTAACTTTGATGCGTGTTTAACTCATCTAGATAAGGTCTTAGCGCGATGCATTTCTAAGAACCTAGTGCTTAATTATGAAAAATGTCATTTCATGGTAACGCATGGTGTAGTGCTAGGACACATCATCTCAGAGGAGGGGATCAAGGTAGACAAGGCTAAGATAGACCTTATTTCTAATCTACCTTATGCCACTAGCGTGCGCGACGTGAAGTCATTCCTCGGGCACGCTGGGTTTTACAGGCGCTTCATAAAGGATTTTTCTAAAATTTGTATTCCCCTGTCTAACCTCTTGCAAAAAGATGTTTGCTTCGATTTTACTGATGAGTGCAGGGCCGCATTTGATAAGATGAAGGAAGCGCTGACCAGTGCGCCAGTGATGCGCGCACCAGACTGGAACCTGCCATTTGAACTGATGTGCGACGCGAGCGATTATGCAGTAGGTGCAGTCCTGGGGCAGCGAGTGGACAAAAAACCGCACGCCATCTATTATGCATCGCGCACACTGGACGCTGCGCAGAGGAACTACACCACCACGGAGAAGGAGCTTCTGGCAATTGTGTTTGCGCTAGAGAAGTTCCATGCATATGTTCTAGGCGCCAGGGTCATCATATACACAGACCACGCAGCCATCCGTTACCTGATGTCCAAGAAGGAAACTAAGCCGCGCCTGATGCGCTGGGTGCTCCTACTGCAGGAATTCGACCTGGAGATCAAGGACAAGAAGGGCACAGAGAATACAGTTGCTGACCACCTAAGCAGGATCGTGAAGGAGGAGGAGCCAGGGCAGATCACTGAGACATTTCCTGACGAGCATCTGATGGCGCTGACAGGTAAGGTACCATGGTATGCGCACATTGCGAATTACCTGGTCACAGGTACGTTCCCTCCGCATTTCAATAAAACCTAGTGCATGAGATTGAAACATGAGTCCAAGCATTATCTTTGGGATGATCCTTATATGCTTAGAATAGGACCAGATCAGATATTGAGGCGCTGCGTGCCTGACCATGAATTTAACTCTGTTTTGATGTTTTGTCATGTGCACGCATGTGGAGGACACTTTGGTCCCAAGCGCACCAGCAGGAAGGTCCTAGACTGCGGATTTTATTGGCCGCACCTGTTTAGAAACGCATATGACTATTGCAGGAATTGTGATAGGTTCCAGCGCACAGGAGGCATATCAGCGCGCAACGAGATGCCGCAGACGCCAATTCTAGTAGATGAAGTGTTTGATATATGGGGAATCGACCTCATGGGGCCATTTCCCCCGTCTGCCGGCTATGAATACATATTGGTCGCGGTGGATTATGTCTCCAAATGGGTCGAAGCTAAGGCCACACGGAAGGATGATGGTAAGACGGTCGCTGAGTTTCTGAAAACTAACATCTTTTGCAGGTACGGAGTGCCTAAGGCAATCATCAGCGACCAGGGGACGCACTTTTGCAACAGGATAGTGGCGCAAGTTTTCAAGCATTACGGAGTGCGCCACAAGACGTCCACCGCTTATCATCCTCAGACAAATGGACAGGCCGAGGTTTCTAACCGAGAGATCAAGCGCATCCTGGAGAAGACTGTGAGACCATCGCACAAAGATTGGAGCCAACGCCTGGACAAGGCGCTGTGGGCATACCGCACTGCGCATAAGACACCGATCGGGACTTCACCATTCCGGTTGGTCTACGGAAAAGCGTGCCACCTGCCAGTAGAGCTAGAGCACAAAGCATATTGGGCCTTACGCATTTGCAACCTGAACCTAGACGAGGCCGGAAAGGAGCGCGCATTTGAGCTCAGCGAATTAGAAGAGCTGCGCCTGGATGCCTATGAGGGACTGCGCGATTACAAGGAACGGACAAAGGCGTTTCATGACAAGCATATCCTCTGACGCACTTTCACGCCAGGAGACCAGGTATTATTATTCTCATCACGCCTAAAACTCATGCCTGGGAAGCTGCGCAGCAAATGGACAGGACCGTACACAGTCATCAAGGTTTTCCCCTACGGAACAATCGAGTTAGAAAACGAGCACCGGCATCGTTTTCAGGTGAATGGGCAGAGAGTCAAACGGTATCTCGAAGAACCTTGGGATGGTACAACGCGCGACATTGAGTTGGCAGAACCAGACATAACAGATGCGCCAGCTGCCGCACCAGAGGCACCACCAGATGCATCAGAGGGAGAACTGGAAACTATTGCTCACATTTCTTCTTCCTCTTCATCTACCCTCGTTACTGCAGGCTTCTCACATACTATCCATGCTGACCATCCTTCTCACCCTTTGCGCAGGACCAAGAAGAACACAACACATACACACGCGCAGGGTCACTCAGGAGCAAAAGTGGGGGAGGTCGCTGGCACACATTTGGGCACGTAACGAGGTACAGTCGAGCCAACGACGTTAAACAAAGGCACTTGTCGGGAGGTAACCCGATATGTTTTTCTTTTTTTATGTTCTTTATTTTGCTTGCATGCGTGTGCGCATCCTCCGTGCGCTTGAGCTTGAGTCGTGGGGACACGTCTCTGTTTAAGTGTGGGGGGGGGGGAGCGTTACACTTACATTTCGCATTTTTTGAGCTTTATAGTGTAGCTTAGTTTTATTGAAGGAAACAGTAGCAGTAGTGCGCTTGTGTGCGGGTTGCGCGCACTGTTCAGCTTGTTTGCGCTACCCATATTGCGCCATGCGCTATCAACTGTTTTTAGTATATTTTTCGTTTTTCTACTCCTGTTAGTTGGGATATACAGGGGATGTGGAGTTGACAGAAACGCTCTAGAAAAGCGGTTAGTCGTTCGAGCTTCAGAGGTGAGGTATATGGTCGAGAGCGCGAGTAGAGGCCTGTGCTTCGCGACCTTCGGAACAAGAGAGCGCGCTCAGTCACGCAGATGCCGAAGGCGAAATACCCAAAGCGTGGCGAGGTGGGAAAACAGACCACCTTCCCTCTGGAAGTCGAGCCAAGGAAGGCGGGCGCGGGTGTAAACGCGTGCGCCGACCTGCGCAGACAGACCAAGGAGGGAGAGCGGGGCGGTGTTCCATAGCTGTTATCCGGAGGCCGAGACTGGAACCGTTCTGGGAAAGATAGGAACCATAGACGAAGCTGTACAAAAGAAAAATGCCAGCAGATGATACGCGCCACAAAAGAATCAATGTGCGCACTAAGCATCAGCGTGCGCAAGTTCACAAAAAGAAAAATCATCATCAAAAAGGCTCTGGGGGAAAGTCTTTTCATCATTCCAGCAAGTTTCCTGCACAATAACACGATAACCTTGGTTGACCTGCTTTTGTGCCCAGCGGTACTCATGTAAGCTTGAGTAATTCCTTGTTCCGACTTGTCGGTCATTTGATCTACTTTGAGTCACCGTGTATCCGGTCAATGTTGGGCACTTTCTCATAAGATGTCCAGTTTGATTATATGCGAAGCATCTCTTCTACTTTGATCTGGCTTTTCAAGAATGTGACTGATCTTGTACTTCTTTTCAGGAAGTCTCTCTGAATCAATAGTGACTGAACCCTTCTATACACTTGCACTTTAATCAATTTCTCAGGCTTTGACAAATGTGGTTATACCTGTTCCTTCCTCACATGTGTATCCGAGACCTTCCGTCCCACCTCCATACCTTTGGTAAGATAGAATCTAATCTAAAATGGATGATTCTCCTCTGGGTACTTCAGAAGTGATTCTCTGTTCCCTCTCCAACTGTCTTAGCATCATCTGATTGTTTCTTGAACAGAGAGATAATGATGCTTTGAAGATTATCTCGCTCATCTTCTAGTTCCGAAACCTTGGACAATAGTTCCTGATTGGCTTCAATAACTTCCTGAAACTTCTCTTGTATCAGTTTGAACTAATCAGCTATAATTTATACTGGGTAATCCTCGTCATCATCGCTGTCAGATTCAACAATCCAATAAACAAACTCTATCTTTATTGAATCTGAATCATCATTACGGAATACCGTAGTTAAAGCAAAATTTCCTTTGGGATCAGTCTCCGCTTCACTGTCATCATCACTCCGCTTGGCTGTGAGAGACTTATTGTTCTTCTTCTGGTAACTTGGGCATTCACTCTGTCTGTTTCCATATCCCTCACAATCCCACTCATCGATGCAATCAAGCACATTCCCAAATATGCCAAGTTTCTTAAGGATTTGTGCACCAGTCGACGAGGAGGACCCGAGCAAGTGAATCTGAAGCCCAACATCTCCGCCATCTTTCAATCCAAGGTAGCACCGAAATGTAAGGATCCAAGTACCTTTACAATCTCATGCATAATTAATGATGTTCAAATGGATGATTGTATGTTGGATTTGGGTGCCTCGATTATATATCTTGTGTTATTCCTTATATGAAACATTGCGTATTGGTCCTCTTAGACCCACTAATTTTAAAATTCAAACGACTAATAGATCATGAGCAAAGCCAAAAGGTCTTGTTGTTGATGTGCTAGTGCAGGTAGGACAACTTTCATTGCTTGCAGATCTTTATGTCCTCAAAATGGAGGATGAGAGAGGCTCTTCACCAATTTTGCTAGGGAGACCATTTATGGCGACCGCCAATATGAAAATTGATATACATACGGGTGATCTCTCCATGGAGGTAGAAGTGGAAGTTATCCACTTTAATATTCATAAGCCTACGTAATTCCTACCTGACCTTGCAAGAATACAAGCCTTGGACACCATTGAAGATGCACCACTCACACAATGTGGAGAGGACATAAGCTAGACACCAAGGAGGAAAGAGTTTCTGCCAGGCAAATAATCCATGACTTCCCCAAGTATGATATCAATGCTCTTAAATTGTGCAACAAAACTATCCTCGCCCCATCTATTGTGCAGCCTCCAGATATTCAATTCAAGCCTTTATGGGAGCACCTGAAATCTCACATTCCACCTGATATTCCACTTGATATTCCATCCGACATCCCTTCTGATGAGGAGTTCCATTTGGCCTACCCGGCATATGTTTAAAATGAGAGGTAGCGTCTAGCCAAAGACGTAAAACAAAGGCGCTTTGCGGAAGGCAACCTGGTGCTTTTATTTTCATTCTTAGTTGGATTCTTCAGTGAGTGAGGCGCCCGAAGGCAACATTATTTCCGCTCCAGCTTCACACTTTAATGTATGCATGGGGCGCGCGACCTAATGTCCTCTTGGAGCGCGCCCTAATCTGATTTTTTTTGGTTTTTGTTAGTCATGTTAGTTGTTTGTTTCTTTTGTTGAATCTTGCATGAGCTTCCTTCCCTTAGATTATATCATGAGGACACGGTTCAATTCAAGTGTGGGGTGGGAAGTTAGTTAGCTATGTTCATCATGTTTCCCTTCGCGTTAGCTTGCATTAGTTTTTTGTGGTTTTTGTTTTTTTGTTTTTTATTTATTTTTCCTATTCTACCACAAAACCCCCCACCAGAGCCCCCGCTCTAGCCCCATCAGGAATCGAACCCTAGTCCCTGAAATGTTTGACGTCCCTTTTACCACTAGACCAGAGAACGTTAATTTTTTTTATGAGCTGTTGAGTTTGTGAGCATTTGCTGCCATGTTTATGATGATTTATGTCACTGAGTTGCTGCTGGATTCCCTTAGACATTATGCTGCGATATAAATGCTGATTTTATGAAATGATGTCTATTCTATGAAGTTTTGACATGTATGCTTTGCATAAGTTCCAAAATATTGTGATGCTTACGCTTTAATGTTATATGTTCTTTTGAGCTGAGATATTTCAGGATGTGGAGTTTATAGAAATGTCCTAGAGGGACTTCACATTCATTCGGAGGTTCAAAGGATTAGTCACGTAGTGCGCTGAATTTGTGGAGGTTGGCACTTCGAGTTATGAGGGGTGACATTGACTTCATCGTTGCAGTGTTATGCAGTGGTAGGACGGGCATTTCACATTGAAAAGCTCGGAAAAGAAAAAAAATTAGATTTACAAGATGTGAAAAGAGGAGAGCAATCGAGAACCAAAAAAGCAATTAGGAGCTGTCCTACAAAAAAAGAAGAACAAGTCGACCTCCTCATAACTCGGATTCATCGCGTGCCAGAGAAAGCAAATTCAGTGTGAAGGCGTGGCTATGAAGTTGAATCGAAGATTGGAGTCATGAATCTAAAGAGGACTAGCTCCCAACCATCCATTAAATTCCATCTCAGCCTTAAAGATAACATGTATCATTCTAGTTCTTGTTGATCACAATTAGAGAATGAATGTGAGCATGTATTGATGAACTGTTTGGGGATGACTTCTCTAGTGAATTCAATGTTTATTCTTGGGCATGATAGAAATGATTTGAGTGCTTGCGTATCTTGTCATTGTTTGGGGACGAACAAGAATAAGTGTGGGGTAGTCATTGAGTTGTTTATTCCTATAGTTTATTACATTTTGCGTCAGATCGATTACTCTTTTGTAGTGTTTTCGTATCGCAGGTGTGTTCAAGATCGTATTTGATTTTAATGTATATTTGGAGCATTCATTGAAGATCAAGAAGTGAACAGCGATCAACAGCATTCAACAAAAGTCAGCAAAAGTCAGCTGTCAACAGTTGCCGAACCAAAGACCTACCGGTTCAACCAGATCCGGTTCATTCAAGTCCAAACCCTAAATTGAAGACACAAGGGACAAAGAGATTAGACATCAGTCATCTCGGGGTACTGTAGCAACGAGGCGGCAGCTTAGAGAGAAGAAGGAGAAGTTGCTGCTCGTGTTGGTCGCTGGAATCACAATTCATCAGGGTTCACTATTCACTTGTCACTGTCCACGTATTACTGTTCATCTGCTACCATTTACTACCGAAAAACACTATTCATGCCATTTTTCATTTTAGTTTAGTTTTGTGTTCTTTAATTTATTGTACTTTACTGAACTCAGTTTTATTACATTCGATGGATGTTATGAGTATCTAAACTCAAACTCAGTTGGAGATTTGCATTGCAATACTTAGTTTGAGATCAATGAATGCTTGACTTGAGCTAATGATTTACTGCCTACTGACTTGTATGAACTGAATGCTTGATTATCAATTTAACATAGCTTAGCAGTGAAGCTAGGTTGATACCCATTGCATTATACTTGACTGAATTGCATTGTTAACTAAGCCTAGCGGTAGAACTAATTTGTTGCGTTAATCGAGTAATTATTGAACCTGTCTGAGAACCTAGCTGTTAAGAATAGGTAGAACACTAATTGGGATAGTATTCATTAGTTGATACATGTTGCTTGATCGATGATAACTAGTTGCAGTGTATTTACCCCGACTGATATTCCCTGAATTGATATCCTCAGTATTGTTCCATTCTCTGTGACTAGCATTAAGACTCTTTATCACTTGCTCTGTTTGGGTTCGACCTTGCTTACCGCTTTGTAAGTGTTAACAGGTTCTTACAAATATAAATTTGAGGCGCACAACGACGCGCTGTCACTGCCTTAATTCTGGAGATCTGGTGCATATCTCAAAGGAAGCCCTAGAAATCAAAGTTTGAAAATTTTCCATCTCTCTCCACCGACGCTCGTATCTCAAACAATAAACCCGAAAAGTCAGAATTGCGAACTCTAGTGAAGCTATCCCAACAACAAATTCCGGCGTGTCTCAGGCTGTTGAAACCTCCACCGAGCTTGACCCTTTCTTACCTCTAACAGTAGTGCCTCCACCGAAGATCGACAGGATGGAGCGTCGCTCAAAGGTGAGTCACAAAGATCAGTCGTCCAAGAAGACAGCAAGAAAGACAACTTCCAAGAAAGACATGCTTGTAGAGAAGTCTGAGCAGAAAGAGAGGGAGGGGTACGAACTTCAAGAGCCGGCCGAAAGAGTAGCGCCAGTGCCTAAACCTAAAAGAACTGGCTCAAAGAAGGTCGTCGATGAAGGTGAAAAGAAGAGAAAAGTAGAGAAAAAGGCAGAGAAGAAAAGGAAGGCTGAAATTGAGGTTGAGACTCAAAACAAATTGATGAAGAAAAGAGGACAAAAGCCAAATTGATAGCAAAGGAGAAAGCTGACAAACTAGCTACAGAGATGGCCAGAGATGAGGCGGAGAAAAAGGCCTATGAAGAAAGGATTTGAGCTGCCAAGGAAAGGGCAGAACAACTGAGGCACGAAGCAGCTGAACTTGTACTGCTGTTTAAGGGATCAGAGGATGTTGAAGCAGTTGCTGAACTAGATGTTGGGATCGTTGATACTGCGCCATATGTTGAGGTAATACATATTTTTATTAATATTGAGAAAATTGTAGAAGGGGTCGGTGCTTCTGATGTTGAGAAAATCGTTGTAATGGTCGCTAGACCGTTTGAGGATGTTGTTGAGGAAACTATCAAGGCAGTTGTCGATGAAGTGACTGAAGATAACCCTGCAGGAGGAGCAGACCCTATTGAAACAATTATAGCTCATCATGAATCAGAGTCCGAGGAGGAAAGTGCGAAGAGCTCAGCTACCACTGAAGCCGCTGCACAGACCTTTGTTGAGGAAATATCGAAAGGGATGGAGCAGCTGAAGCAATTGATGAAGAGACAGATCCATCTGAGGAAAGCCTGTCCCTATCAGAAGAAGAAGTTTCAGTCGTGAACGCTCTTCATGTTGAGCAGCCAGTGTCTGTGGAAGAAGTTGTTCCAGCAAGAATCGACCAATCTGAGGCCAGCAGGCCGAAAAGAAAAGGGAAGAACATTACAGATGCTCCGGCGAGCAAGAGATCAAAGTCAGCAAAACCAGTTGAAGTAATGAGAAACCAGGTGTGGTTTGTGGATAAACCAAGAACTGATCGCTAGAAAAGGTGCTTGGTTTCGGAAAGGGTGCTAAATGAAGACAGATTCTCTTCAAAGTACATGGTGGAATAATTTAAAAGAACAAGTTTGTATCATTCGCTAAAAAGAACAAAGAGATTCGATGAAACTGTGGTGAAGGAAGTGATAGCCAATCTGAGCGAAGAGTTTGGTGATGCTACTAGTCCTGAGTATGGACAGGTCTGGGTCAGGGGGAGCCTGATCAAAATCATCTCGGGGGTTATTAATAAATACTATGACATAGATGATGAGGTAGCTGTTGAAGTTCAATTTGAGGAGTCTATTGATTGGGATGCAGTGGCTAGGAAGCTGACTGGGGGATCACTATTTGCATGGTCTGCAGACCTGACTTCTGGGGTGCTATCTGCAAAACATGCTGTAATTAATGCTGTGAGTCAGCACAATTGGTGGACCTCTATAAATGTCACCAAGATCAGCAAGGGTTACGCCCTGCTCCTAGAGGCCATTGAGGATGAAAAAAAGTTTAGTCTGGGGAAGGTGATCTTCGACCAGATAGCGAAGCACGCCATCTTCAAAAGGGTAAATATCTAAATATTGGTTTTCCCTCATTAATCTATGCACTTGCTATTGGTCAATGTCTAGGAGCCAAGCTTTCCAGCAGGCTAGAAGCCCTAGTGAGCGATCACAAGCTCTTCAATGGAAAACATGTTCTGGATATCCCCTTGCCCACTGATGAACGCCAGACTTCAGTACCTGTTGGAGCTATTTCTAAGGAGGCCAACTCATCATTTGATGTTATTAGGAAGAGCATGGTAGGACGAATGATAGATCTCCCAGAGACTAAGAGAGCAACGCTGTCTGAGTCTATTGAGAGCCAAAACAGGCGCATAAGGAAAATTGTCCAGATGCTCATTGACCTCGGCTATCATCATCAGCTGGCTCCGGAAGACAATGAAGTTGGTAACATCTAAACCCTCATCAAATTGAAAAACCTTGTTAAACTCTAGTTGTTGAATTTTTGTTACTCTCTGGTGAAACATTTACACTACTCTTCCCTTGCCGAGTTTATGGAAATATAGAGGGAAAATATTTTGGGGGAGTAGTAGTTTTCTTTTGTGTGCATCTATTTTGAACAACTATGGTAGCCTAGACGTATTGTATCTTGCCAAAAACTGCCAACGGGGAGATTTTAGTCCCATGTTTTGTATGGCATGTTTTTGTGCAAAGAGTTGTTCAAGTATGTTAGACAATATGAGTAGATAGCTGGATGATACAACTGAATCACTGGAGTCAGAGGATGCAACACAAGATATTGTAGCAATTGCTGAAGTCTGCGCTAACTGTGAATCGAACGAGTATATTCTCGCGAATCTGCAGATTCCGAGAATCAAGAGGTGTGGAGCATATCCGCAAGATCCCTGGAGTCTCGGCTGCACAGAATATCTTCAACGACTTAATTGATTCGCTATCGATTGGTATGACAACAAGATAAGATCAACAAATATTCCAATTGAATATTTGGTTGACATCTTTTAACAGATTAGCAAGAAGCTTTAAAAGAAGTTGAACGGAGTTGTCATGATTATTCAGAAAATTATTCAAGAAGCTCTCTTGCTTTATAGTAATATACAAGAGAGGTAGAGGCGAAGTGATTGAGTGTGCTCGACAGAGATCGGAGCCGAATTACCTCTCAAGCAAGAGGACCGGAAGTACTTGCTGCAGCAACACGCTTAACAAACCCTGTTGCAAAGCAAATTTGTCCAGACATCCAGGAGGGCGTTGAATGGACAAGCAGCTGTTCGAGAGAACGAAGCTGCTGTGACAAGCCATAGAGAGGGATCTCTACACTGAGGGGAGCTCAGTGCGCATCCAGACAAGTCGGTGGAAGGACTTGATAAGGGAGTCTTGCAAGTTTGTACTTCATTGTCCGATACTTACTAGTGGATTGCTGCTTGTTGGGGTTAGGAGAAACCTCCCCCCCCCACACATTACGGACACATTGTCTCGAAGTGGGTTACCAAATCCCTGAGTCTCGTACTTTCACTACAGTATTTACTTTTCATTCGAAACAAGTCGAACGATTCCTAACGCGTTTCCTCAGTAGTTGTCACAATAACAGCTGGAACAAGTTCTATCGTCGGTAATAGAATTACACATGCCTAACGTACAAATAATGCAATAATTCAAACAATTCAATTATATCATGGAATTATGGAAATAACCTAATAAATCAGGCAAGCCGCTCAATCACAAATCATTGCCTGAATTAATCTACACTATTGAGCGCCGTCCAATCACAGATTAACAACAGTTTTGACTTAGTAAGCCTAGGGTTTTCAGAAAAAAGATGTCAACTTTCCTATAGTTTCATGCACTAACAATATAGCTACCATGTTTCGATATCAATTCTACTCAATCCGGTTAATTTCCTTAGACTCAATCATCTTTTTGGTCCTTAACCTAATTTCGTTCTAACATGAAAGAATCTTAATCAATGACAAGCATACAACAACAATAAATTAAGAACAATAAAATTAAAGAATTCCATTAACATAATCGAACGTTACAAAGATAACATGGTTGAGTACAGGCATGGGAATCATAGGATCCCAAAATTAAGAGACTACTCGCTACTCATGGTGATTACCACCAATACAAGAGTGAAGAAAATATAGAACGAAGAAACCGTGAAGATGAACTTCGCTTCAAGCTTGTCTTTTCTCTTCTCTCTTGCCTCTGGTTCCTGAAAATCATCCACCCTCGTGAATGAGTTCTCGATTCTTATTTATACTAAAAATAATTGATCTGATTTTTAGAATTAGGTTCTGGGCTGACTTGTCTTGCCCGAATCAAAGTTGATTCGTGCAGCTCAGAAGTTGATTCGACCAGCACCTTGGTCGAATCAAAGTATCAGTCATGGACGAAGGATTTTGTGCTTGTCGAATCAATTCTGCTTGGTCGAATCAATGTTAATTCGCCAAGCCTTTGGTGGAATCAAAGTATCAGTGCTGGACGAAGGATTCTGTGCTTGTCGAATCAATGTTGATTCGTCGTGGCCTTCATTCTGATTTGGTCGACGCTGGTCAACGGACAAAATCTCCTCGAGTTAAGTTGATCCGGGCAGCCCGAATTGATTCAAACACGGTTGGTCCAATCACTTTTGATTCTTGAACTTGCTTTGGCGAATCTACTCTGCATTTTGCTCGATTCTCGCTAGCTTTTTCCCTCGATCAGTTGGAGTGCACTCGGAAATTCTTATGAACACTGCATATCAGGTAATACACATTTTTAACCTAAAATGGACATGGAAAACATCAAATGACTTTTTAAAATAACGGAACAACTAAGAAGTAAAGAGAAAATACGGACAAATATATGGTTATTCGTCCTTACATTGGGACCAACGGAAGCTAAAAGCTGTGGCAAAAAAAGATATGCCTTCGTATGTGTTGTTGACTTCACTCATTATTTCTGGATCGGATTTTTACAAGAGAAGTCAAAGCAGTGAAGATAATGGTGACCCTAGCTACTCGGCTGGAGCAAGAGAAAGGGTTAAGAGTGGCTACCATAAGAAGTGATCATGGAAAGGAGTTCAAAAATGAAGCTATAGACTAGTTTTGCCATGACTGCAGTATTATAAATCAATACGCATCCCCGATTACACCTCGGCAGAATGGAGTAGTTGAGCGCAAGAACAGGACCATTCAGGAGATGGCTGAGTCATGATTCATGCAAAAGAGATTCCGCTATGGTTTTGGGTTGAGGCAATGAATTCCGTGTGTTACATCATTAACAAAGTGTCCATTAGGAAAGGGACTGACATGACGTGCTATCAGCTCTGGAGGCAGAAAAAACTGATAGTGAAATACTTTCACATCTTCGAGAGAAAATGCTACATTCTGAGAGACCGCGAGTATTGGAAGAAACTCGACCCGAAAAGTGATACAGGTATTTTTCTTTGATACTCTACAAATAGCATAGCATATCGAGTCTACAACAATTAGGCAGGAACAGTGATCGAATGCATCAACATAACCATCAATGATATAGAAGTGGAAGGATCAAAGAGTGATGATGATGAAGATTCTGAGATGGGAGAATGCATTCGGAACCATCTTCATGAACTGAACAATGTTGATCAAGAAGAAGTGCTAAGGATGCCACAACAGAATCCTTTGATCACCCTGTAGAAGAAGATGACCCGGAGCATAAGACAGAAGTATTCGCCAAAGAACCCATGAGTACGCCTGTGATCACATTGGTGATCTCGCCGAAGGGAGAAGAACTCGAGGTACCTCCCACATCAACCTATGTGGTATAGTTAACAACTCATGCTTTTTGTCCAATATTGAACCTATGAACATCAAAGAGGCCTTGAGAGATGAGTTCTGGATAGCTGTAATGCAATAGGAACTTGGTGAGTTTGACAGAAACAATGTTTGGACTTAGTTACTCGACCAGAAAGAGTGAACATCATTGGAATGAAGTGGATATACAAAAACAAATATGATGAGAAAGGAAACATCACAATAAGCAAGGCTAGACTAGTAGCTCAAGGCTATACACAGATTGAAGGAGCTGACTTTGATGAAACCTTCTCCCCAGTAGCTTGGCTGGAAGCAATCAGATTACTCCTAACTCTTGCTTGCCATCTGAAGTTTAAGCTGTTTAAATGGACGTCAAGAGCGTCTTCCTGAATGGTATTTTGTCTGAGGAAGTGTATGTTACCCAGCCTAAGGGATTTGAAGGCCCTCATCATCTTAATCATGTATACAAACTGAAGAAGGCCCTCTATGGGTTAAATCAAGCACCCAAAGCCTTGTATGAGAAAAGAGGCTGACTTGACCAAGGTCAGATTTTGTTATAGCTCAAATATATGTGGATGTCATTGTCTTTGGTTCTAGTTTCGAGCAGATGGTGATGCAGTTTGTTGCTCATATGCAAAAGGAGTTTCAAATGAGCATGGTCGGTGAGTTATCATATTTTCTTGGGTTACATGTCTCACAAAAAGAGGATGGCATCTTTATCTCCCAAAGAAAATATAGAAGAAATATGGTGAAGAAGTTTGACATGGACTAAACAAGTCACAAACGAACACCTGCAGCTACTACACAAAAAGTGATTAAAGATGAAGTAAAGCTACGATGGATCAAACCTTGTACAACATCATGATTAGAAGTCAGTTGTATCTCAGTGTTAGCCGACCAGACATATCCCACGCTGTGGGAGTATGTGCAAGATACTAGGCTTGCCCGAAGGAAAGTCATCTCCAACTTGTGAAGAGAATCATCAGATATATTGGAGGTACAACTAATTAAGGCTTATGGTACTCCAAGGACATTGGGTCAGATCTCTTAGGATATTGCGATGCGGACTGGGCAGAAGGTTCAAAAGACGAGAAGAGCACGTCAGGGGGCTTCTTCTTCCTAGGCAATAACTTGGTTTCTTGGTTTAGCAAGAAACGAAACAACGTATCTCTATCCACTGCAGAAGCAGAGTACATAGCAGCTGGAACCTGCTGTGCTTAACTGATATGGATGAAGCAGCTGCTGGGCGAGTATGGTGTTCCACATAAGTGCCACCAATAATTCCAAGAACACTTTTCAGCATTCTCAGACCAAACATATAAGGCATCCCTTCATCAGATATTTAGTAGAGAAGAAGATCATAGCTCTACAACATGTAGCTATCGAGAAACAGCTGGCGGATATCCTTACAAAGCACTTGGATGAAGCACGGTTTGAGACCCTAAGATCTGCCTAGGCTGTGTGTGGTTCCAGAATATCCTTATTAAAACCCTCCTTGCCGTTTGTGACAAAAAGGGGGAGAAGAGTAACAACCGTTAGACATAGTTATCAGGTAGCAGCAGAGTTGCGGAGTCACCAAATACGCTTTGAGAGAGAAGTGGAGCCCCTGTTGAAGTTTTGTCAAAAATGCTAAAGGGGAGATTGTTAAGGTTATGACTTCCTTGAGAAAACAGGCAAAAGAAATTGCTATAGCATCCAGTGAAGACAGAAGCTGGAGCAAGTTTCTGAAGCTGACAAAAAGACTGCAAGAAGATGCTATAGCACCCGGTTGCAACAGGAGCTGAGCAAGTTATCTGAAGTCAATCACTAGAAGTGCTATAGCATACCATGAATACTCAAAGCTAAAGAAACGTAGCCGATCAACATAGAGCAGCACGGAGAGCGTCCGAAGATTGTTGCCGGCTTCACAACAAGTCAGGGAGTCTCCCAGTCAATCACAGTTGATCAGAAGTCTTCATCAGGCGATCGGAAGAGATTGAAGAAGATAAGGTTCTAAATTGTTTTAAGAAATCAAATCTCAACACACTTGTAAGAATCTAAAAGAAGATTCAATATGCAATGTTGATTGGGAAGTTTTGCGAATCCTATATTTGTTCTGTGCTGCGGCTATATATGGGAGTGCACCACATGCAACACGGCAACATACAACCACAGAGAGAAACGCATAAGCAAAGAGCGGGAAGCTAAAGGCCAGAACGCAGAGTTGTGGGTGCAAGAGCGAAGAGAAGGTCGAAATTAGAGAAGTCTGATCAAAGCATGATCTAAGAACTTCAACTAGAGCATAGTCTCGTTGAAAGATCAAGTGCTTGCTTTGGAGCATAGTCACGGAGAGGAGCTGTCGCTGACTGTCAGAGATCAAAGCAGAGTTCCCAGATAGTGAAAGGAGGTCATTGATCAAGGGGGAGCATTGCCAGAGTCAGGAGAACTCGTGGAGGTCCGACTGCTCAACCTGGAGTCGGGGAGAGTCATGGACAGAAGTTACAACTACTTGATAGAGTAAGTTGCTTTAGCATCTTCCGATTACACATTGTATTAATATAGGCTAAGTCTGGGTGATCAGAGTTGTAGCTATCTATTACTGGAGTGTGTAGACAGTGTGAGCAAGTTTGTGTGATCAGATTGTGTAGTAGTCTGTGTGATCAATTGAGCACAAATTTTGACTAGATTAGAAGTAGAAATTAAACTAGAATTGGCTGGCTGAAATCTTAAGGACCGAGAGAAGTCATCCCCAGACGTAGATAGTTGCCGAACTGGGTAACCAAAGTTGCTGAGTCTTTCAAGTTCAGTAGAAGCAAAGAAATTCGGCAAAGTGACCTAGAGGTTGCTATAGCAACTTGTTGATACCAGTCACTAGCAGCACATCATAATTTCAGAAATGACTAACAAGGGCACCAAAAAGAATGACTAAAGTTGGAGAGCACCGTAAAAATATTGAATGAATGCTCATGTGCAAATGAATGACAACATAGAACGGCTAACAACTTACTTATTTGGATAAGAAGGATAATAAATATCTGGTTAACAACCCTGTTATTTCCCACCTACTTGGAAAAGGAAGTAATTACCTTTAACCAAAAATATATTTCGGAAAATAGTAAAATCAATGACTATAAGAACTCATATGCAAATAATGATTACTATCGAGGGATTATTGTAGATAAATTCTTGGTTCAATACCATTAGTTACATTCGGCTGGTTCACTTGAATAATTAAATCAGTTCATAGTCCAGTTCCTAATTAAACTGGTCTAATCGAACCCTTAAAGAAGTTAGTTAAGAACATTTGATCGTGACTATTTCTTTGTAAAATAAGTAATAAATACATTTTTTATGAATAATTAAATGTTTCTGCAATTTAGGATATGCGACTAGTATTGTGATATTTGTATCAAACTAAATTCAAATGAAATTTGTGATTATTTTAACATGTAGACTAATACATCTTGAAAATCATAATAGCAGTTAATTATCAATAAAGAAATTTAAATTACCAATAAAGCAACTTATAGTTGGAAAACGTTTTGAGATGTCATGCTATTTAATGTCAACCGTAAAATTAATTGTCATTTTTGTCATCCCTAATTAATTTTTCTAGGAATCAGTATTCTTTTATGACTTTTTCAATTTATATTTTCATTATTTTTGATTATTTTAACTTGTAGACTAATATTTCTTTATAACCAGAATAGAAATTAATTATCAATATAACAATTTTAAATTACTAATACAGCAATTTATAAGTTGGAAAACTCTTTGATATGCTATTTAATGTTAACCATATTAATTTTCATTTTTTTCATCGTAAATTAATTTTTATGGGAATCAATCTTCTATTTCAAATATTAAATAAGTGGTATCAATATCTTTAAATTTTATGGAATTTTTATTATTTAATATACTTAAATTTATAATATAAAATCAGTTGGCATTTCTTTGTATGTATATTCATCCAGCAACATGGCTAACATATTTTTATTCATCTTCATTCTTCTTTGCTTTTTCAACATTGAGTTAAGTTGTGAAGAAAATTTGTTCAAACTCAAAAGGATAGTCAAAACTATACATGTAAACTTTTCACTAACCCTAAATTTTCATATGTTTCGTATCATTGCAGATGTATTTGTTTAACTAATATTGTATTTAATTTGATGACAGAGTAAATTTGATGTTATTCATTGCGTCGACATCTATCATCAGCCTGCATTTAATCATCCGCTCCTCAAAGATCATAAAATTCAAGTGGTATTCATTAAATTCATATGGGTTATTTTAAAAAAATATTTCTTTAATTATTTCATTTTATCAAATCTATCAGATGAGGCCATCACATTTGATCAAAATTCAATCTAATACTTCTAAAATACCTGTATTACATCAAAAATGGCGTGAAATTGGTGAATGTCCTAAAAGAACAATCCCCATAAGAAGATCTGGGGAAGTTAATTTTGAGCATATAACGGAAAGCAAAAAAGGAAAAAATCGCAAAAATGTCTCAAACGAAGATCCGAATGGGGTTACTGAGGTAATATTTATCGATCGTTGTCTTCTCTTTGGTTATATGTTTATCTCTTTATAGCTTATATAAATTAAGTATAATTTTTTTGCTTTTCGATTGCATTATTCCGAAAAGTATGTATTAGAGGAAGTACCGGAGGGAAAGTATTATGGAATCCAGTTCATGATGGATGTCTGGAAGCCAATTACTGAACATAATGAAGCAAGTATAGCTCAAACTTTGATTTATGCTGGACCAGCTAACGAATTAAATACCATAGAAGTAGGATGGATGGTAAACTCTAAACTAAATCATTAATTCATAAACATTTTACAAAAAAATATATAAAAATACATTGCTACTAAACGGTGGATTGATGAAGTTAAATTTCAAATTTGGCAGGTTCATCCACAAAAATATGGAGATAATGAAACTCACTTATTTGTATTTTGGACGGTTCGTTTAACAATTGTTTCATATGGTATTTAAATATTTAGGTTACTTAACTTCGTCTTTGTTGTCAAATTATTGACTAAAACTACTCTTGATATTTTTTATAAGCCTGATGGGTATGTGAATGGATGCTACAATCTAGAGTGTCCGGGATTTATTCAAGTGAGCCAGAAAATTGTACCTGGTGCTTATTTACTACAAACTTCAGTACACGGATTTGAAAGGCATCAACTATTTATAACGATACAAAAGGTTAGAAAAAATGGTATATAGTTTTTCTTACATAAGTTTTACACATAAGATTTCGATACAGTAAGGTATCCTGTTTGTAGGTAATATCTAACTAGCTTCGAACATATTTTGACAATTACATCTCAGACATTAGGAAATTGGGATTTGGTTATAAATGGCGAGTTTATTGGATACTGGCCTGCGCATATCTTCCCACATTTATCAAGTCATGCATGTAGTGTGTCATGGGGTGGACAAATTGTGAATAAAAGGAACAACGGCCATCATACAACGACGCAAATGGGAAACGGATTTTTTTCAAGACACAACTATAAGAAAGCTGCTATGTTCCATCATTTGACAATCAGTGAAAAAGAGGAGAACCCCAACTTTGAGAGCGCAAAATTGAAACTCTCTAAAAAGGCCACCAATACGATTTGCTACTTTTCAAGAATACCCAAAGGTAGAGAGATTTTTGATACCCATTTTTACTATGGAGGTTCGGGTTATTCCAAAAATTGTCGTTGATGAAATACCAGCAATCTCTTGTTTTCATAGATTTCTATAAATATTTGTAAAATAAATCCATTTCAGGGCATTTACAGTTGGCTTGTTCATCAAAATACACTTTCTATTTTAAATTTTGACAAATGGAATAGGAAGATTTTCATGTTACAAAATTACTTTAGAGAAAGAGATCTCTCACCAATGACAGTCTGAAACTCAAAATTGTTAAATCGTCAATCAGTCACCTCTAAAAATGTTCAAGTAATAAATTTTGGTCATATGGAACCATGTGTATCATTTTGTGCAAATACATTTTAACATATATACACCTACATTTTTCTAGAAATTTAATGATTCGATAAAATCTGACGATGAAAGTGGCACGCGTCTTTATACGTATTAATTTAATTACTCTTACTCAACACTAGAGAAGTGACAAGTATAGGTTGATCCTAGAGAATTGATTCCATTAGATTTAGTATAAAAAGAAATTAAATGTTAAAAGAGGGGCTTGAGTGGTTGACGCCAAGTGACAAAAGCAAAGAGTGGTTCTATTAATGACACAAATTGATTTACAACAATCCTTTTTGATTAATGTTTATCAAAGACATTACACATGCATTTTCAAATAACTCTTAAACTCTAACAAAAGTAATATATTTAGTTCTCATATACACACATTTTCTGGAAAAGGTAATTCTAAGCCTTGTTGTTAATACTTGGATTTTATGACAGTTTCCAACAAGTTTTAATTATAAGAAGTTGAATAGCATAAAAAAATTATACTCATTTAACCACTTAATCTAGCAGTTCAACTACATACATTTAAGCATAGAGATATAAATAAGAGCAAAAATTAAATTATAATGTTTCAAGATTTTGTTGCAAAGCAAAACTAAGAATTTAGCTATGCCTACCCATAGCTAAATACATTGTAAAGAAAAAAGAGTACAACAAGAGTGATGATGTCGTTTGAAGCATGCCAAGATTACGTTTGGCTCCTCTAATCCTCTAGGCTATTAGTCTCTCTAGTTCCTTTGAGACTAAAGGCCTGTTCTTTTGAACTTAACTTAACTTAAGTACTTAACTTAACTTAAGTACTTAAAATTACTATACATTACCACAACACATTCACACCACCACCAACACCACCACTCCATACGTCGCAATACAAAATCCTCAAACTGAAATTAAGGGTTTAGCTACAAGAATCCATCTAATAACAATAATGAAAGTAAACTGAGTTCAAAAATAATTACGAAACTATGAATAGTAAATCTGCGATGAACAGTAACTCCGACCGTGAATAGTAACAACCCAACACAAACATAACACCACCACAACACAACAACAACCCACCACCACCAATATAACACCACCACCCACTACCTTAACGTCACCACCACCGCACAACCACAATATCACCACCACCACAACACCACCACTACCACTACCACTACTACCACCACCCCACTATCTTAACATCACAACCACCACACAACCACACAAACACACTATCACCACCACCACCACAACAATACATCCACACCACCACCACAAAAACACTACCACCAACACACAACCATAATATCACCACCATTACCGCAACACTTCCAAAACCACAACAACCCACCACCACAAAAACAACACAACACCAATAAAAAATTAATAATTAATGTACTTAACTTAACTTAAGTGTACTTAATTTAACTTAACTTATTTAGTTAAAATTTAAGTGCAAAAGAACAGGGCTTAAGCTTTCATTCGTTGTTTGTTCGATTATTATCTCTAAAGTAGAGGTCCTTAAATATTATTGTAGCTAGCCAATTCTCATCCGCTTAGGAACCTATCTTTTGAAATACTATGTACTTTGGGCTTAACTTGCTCTTAAGAATTCCTACTATATAGTCATCTAGTTTTGACAGGTCTTTGGAAGCATTGATGAGCGGACAAATAACCTTATGTTTGTTCGTATTTTCACTTTACTTCTTGTTTGTTCCGTTATTTTTTAAAGTCATTTGATGTTTTTTTTTTTGTTCATTTCAGGTTGAAAATGCGTACTACATGATATGAAGTAGTCCGAAGAAGTTTAGGGTGAATTCTAGTCGATCGAGAGAAAAAGAGAGCAAAATCAAGCAAAAGGCAGATTTGAGTCTCCCACGCTAGTTTGATTAGTCTAGGCTGATTGACCTATTCATCTTCGAAGGCTCGCTGAGCACACAATTCTTATCCGATTGAGGCGTTCCATATCTTGTTCGAAAGATAACTCAAAGAGTTACAACTTTGTAGTTTACATCAAGACGTGATTAGAAGGTTTAAGGGGTCAAAACAGGCAAGATTCGAGCACCACAAAGTTGATTCGCCCAAAGAGGAATTCTATTTGCCCAAGAAGATTACGGCACTGACATTATGATTCGGCTGAATCAAATTATGGGGATGCCCGAATCTGGGGAAAATTTGCTTATAGATCAAATCTGGGCAGACTGACCTGTTCATCATCTTATCCGTTGGAAAGCTATTGCAAAGATCTACAACTTTGTAGTTTATGTCAAGACGTGATTCGAAGGTTTAAAGGGTGAAACAAGTGAGTTTCTAATGCGGCAGAAGTGATTCGCCCAAGCAGTGGGGGAATCAAAAGTGATTCGGCCAAGGAGAAGGATTTCATCTCATGGACCAAGGTTTGACCAAATCAAATAAGGGTGACCGAATCAAAAAGTGATTTTGCCAAGGAAAAGTGATTTGCCCAGCTCAAAACAGCACTAAGATAGTGATTCGCCCGAATCACCTGCAGAGTGACCTGTTTACCTTCGAAGGTTTGCTGAGTGCATGATTCTTATCTGATTGTGGCGTGCAAAGTTGATTCGGGCACTGCGGGTGATTTGGTAATTTCCAGAAACAGTATAAATAGAAGAAGAGGAGAAAAATCAAGGTGTGCCTGGGGGTGCCTAGGGTTCTTCTCATGGGACGAAACCCTAATTAGAGAACATGAAGAATTGTCAAGAATTCGGAGAAGACATCATCAATTGAAGACTGTACATCAACCCTTTACTCATTCTCTAAACCCTGCTTCTTTACTTTCCCTTGTTGAACTATTTCATTAAGTTTTGTTTCAAACTCACCATGAGTGACACATGAGTGAGTAGTTTTTTAGTAGCTGGGATTCTTATGGATTCTTCAGGTTTGATTGTAATGTATGAATGATGTTTGGTTGAAATTCTCATGCTTTCTCTTCATATCAATTTTGTGCACACCAAGTGTTTGACGAAATGCATGAATGAGTATGAATTTCTATAACACCTAGGGATGGAATGAGAGTTGAACCTAGGTTGTTTAGAAGATTGAGCATGTTAATTTTAGGTTGCCTTTGTGTGCGAGAGTGACATACGCATTCCACTAGGCTAAGTATTGAGTGACTTTAGTTAACTATCAATAGACCGAGAGGTTGAGATTAGGAGACTTTTGTTCCACAATAGAGCGAGAGTTTGAGAACCGTACTATTTAGGTATTATTCCCATTCAAGAGAATGAGCGAGAGTTGAATTTAGAATGTGTGATACCTTAGCCTAGAACCATCACTCAAATGTACTCATGATTTAGACAAGTTTTGGATTGCTAATCGCATGACCTAGGGGTGAAGTAGGATTCCGACTATGCTTTCTCTCTTACTTTACTTCTCTATAAATTTGAACTTATCTTTAGTATTCACTAGAGATACCTCACTTAGAAGAAAAACCCCCTTCTTATTTAGTAGACTTGCATTAGGCATTACTATCTAGCTTTAGACTAATCTAGGCTTTTCTCTTGGGTTCGACTCGAGGTCACTCGGATTATAATTATTGTTTGAACACCCTGATTGGACTAGTATTTTTACTACCACAATAACCATAGCGTTCAAAATGGCGTCGTTGCCGGGGATTAGCCATTAGACTAGTTTGCTTTTTAGTATTGTTTAAGTTAGTCTACTTCATCTTTTTTCTTTTTTTTGTTGATTGTGATTGCGTGTTTGCGTGCTATTCTTGCTTACTTTGTTTGAAGTTCACACTTATTGACCCTTTCTTCGATTGCTTAGTAGGTGTTTGAATGCAAACCAAAGGGCGCACGAAAAAGGTGCAAGAACAAGCCTCCACATCAACTCCAATTCAGAGGTTATCAACGCCAGATTTTGATACTCCTTCACCTAAAGTTTGTGTTGATTAACCACCAATAGAAATTATGGATCAACCGAACCCGAGGAGGGAAGGAAATGCCACTCTTCCTCAAGAGGAAGACGAGAGACCGGTTGAATTCTCATGCTATCGATGCATGCCACTTGAGAAGGGATCCTCGCACAGGACTTCTCAAGTGTGTTGCTTATGCAAAAGGAAATCGGCTACATCTTAGCCAAGACATTAAACTAGGCTGGTGAGTATATGTGCTTTTATTTTCTACTTGTTGGTAGTATAGAATCATTGTGAAATTTGTGTTACGCCATGCCTTCCGCCACACGAGAGAAGTTCCTTTAACACTCTCTTTATTTCTTTCACTTTCTATTGCTTAGGGACTAAGCAAATTTTTAAGTATGGGGTATTTTGCGCTTGTGCTTTTATTTGCTTCACAACATGATTCTGTGCTACATATTTATTTCACGCACATTCTACTCACATGATTGCTATCATCCTAGCTTTAAGTATTGATCACATGAAGTAATGTTTGTTAAACAATTAAGTAGTATCATTTAAAATTCTTTTGGAATGAGTTGTCCTTTGAATTCATGCATCGTATCTTTAAGTTGATTGACATTCTTTGTGATGATTTTATTCACGTGATTCGGTGTTTTGACTAGCTTAGTTCGATTTATTTTTAAGCTCTTTCCGTGCATGAAAAATGAAGATAAGTTTAGCGAGCACAAAAATAAAATAAAATAGTTTTCATATAAAAACCTCATACTTGTTCTTATTTGCTTTTAGGTGACCTTAGTATTCCTATTTAGCCTTTACATTTTGTTTAGCTCACACTTCATGCTCCATTATATCTCACTTAGGCACCTTGTCAAGTATTAAGTATGGGGTCAGATAAAGTGTTTGCGAAAAAGGCGCAAGAAAGAAAAAATAATATTTTTAAGGTTTTACAAATGCCGAGGGTTAGGAAGGTAAGTTCCCCCTTTGAAAGCTTTTGTGTAAACACAAAAATATTATTTGTTTATTTTTTGGGTCAAGGAAAAGCTTTACAAATGCCGAGGGTTAGGAAGGTAAGTTCCTCCTTGAAAGCATTTGTATAAACGCAAAAAATATATTAAACACACTTAATTCTTGACTTAGTGCCTATTCCGCTAATTTTTTTCCCATGTATGTAAGGCATTTTCATTTTGCTTTTAGGAAGTGTCTAAGGTATGACCCTCGTAATTTATTATTTAAGCATCAAGATTTGTACGAGTGAATTTTAAAATTTTTAATGTCGAAACTCCTCCTCTTACGGATTATGACGTATAGTCTAAAACTTTGGAATGAGTTTGTTGTCATGAGCTTATGGACTTGCTAGCATATGTGACTGGCTCGACAAAATTTTTGTGTAAGCGACGCTTTTCTTCATACTACTTGCATAGGAAATTGAGCGATAATTTGAATTTGACGAATGCTAGTCTTGATATTGATTCTATGAATATTTGTTGTCACAATGAAGTGAATGATCCTTAGAGTTTGCGTGAAATGAATGATTTACACAACTCTTTTATTATGATGGCTGATAAAGAACTACTTGCTTAGCAAACTATATTTGGATTTTGAACTCTTATGGATAATTGCGAGTAGGAATTGTGAGTATTCCTATTCTGAAAACTCTCACGAGACTATAACTCGTCCACTAGGATAGCCTAGGGGGTTAAAGGCTTGATGCATACGCTAAATGCATCCGTGATTCCTACTATAGTGAGTTAGGAGTAGATGTAATTTTCTTCGTTTAGTTACTTTTAGGTTATGTTATGATGATGCAAGTATGGCAGTGTTTGACAAAACCAGCATAAGTGAACAAGGAGCTGCTACAGCTCAAATTATCAAGCAAGTCAAGCAGAAGTGAACAAGCAGCAGCTGCTGCAGGGGATGCTGCAGCAGGAGCTTGTTCAACAGACTGGTTCAACTGACCAAGTAGTAGCAGCTGCCTGGGCTTGTCCGGAAGGGCTGGAAACTCTCTGCAGAGCCTCTGAAGAATTTCTAAATTGCTGAAGAGTTTATTCCAGAGAGGTTTACTGGTCAGAGGAAGGAGATTTGCATTGAAGATATTAATCAAATCTAATCTCCTAGATTTTAGGAGATAATTGATCTTGTGGGTCAATTGCCTAATCCTGGAAACTGCTTAAAGTGGTGTGGGTATTTAAGCAGAAGTTTTTAGGGCTGAAGTGGTTGATCGAAGCTGAGTGATACACGAGAGTAGACATAGATTTCAGAGAAGGGATTTTCTGGGTGCTACGGACGTTGTTCTTCGATCAAACACACACGGGCAGAGCGTTGAGCGCAGAGCTGTGGTGAGCATTGCAGAAGAGAATCAGGTCTTGCAGAGACTGATTCGTGCATTGATCTGGAAGCCAATTCTGAGCTGTGGAGCTTGTTGGTTGATCAAAGGCAGCCGCAGAAGAACTGACGGGTGGAAGGCTCGGTGGAGGTTCGTGCGGAAGAACTCACTAGTGACAGGTGGTCACTGAGTGAGGGGGAGTTACTCAGAGTGTGCAGCGCTCTTGGAGTGGTTCGATCGGCTCGGCAGAAGGCCTTGGAGCGACGCGGACATTGTGCTTCAGCTGTGTGTTACAGCTGTTGCTGCAGCAACTCTGCTGAGTAGTGTAGTATAGAATAGGCTAAGTTCTTTGAGAGGATTGTAGCTATTCTAGACTGACATACTGTAGAGAGTGTGCTGACACAAATCAGAGCTTGTTCTGATTGTGTTGTGTGATCCACACGGGGTCAAAGTAGCATAGGTTGCGTGCGTTGTAACCGAGTGTGCTTGGGACCTTTGGTTGAGTGGATTGAGGACTGGAGAATAGTCCTCCCCAGACGTAGGCAGTTTGGCCGAACTGGGTGAACAAATCTGTGCCTTTGTTCATTGCTTGCTGAGATTATTTCTTGTGAACAAGAGTGTGCTGCAGCAACTGCTAGTTCACAAATCTGTCTAAGTGAGAAGCTGTGAAATTTCAATTGGTATCAGAGCAGGAACTCGACACACAGAGTTAAAAGATCCTATAGTGTCTCTGAAGAAGCCAAGACAATGAAGGAAGGACAGAGCACTAGGAGACCTCCATTATTGGAAGAGAGCAATTATGGATATTGGAAAGCTAGAATGAAAGCCTTTCTCAAGGCTATTGATGAGAAGACATGGAGAGCTGTTGTGGTTCAGTGGTCTCCTCCAATCACCATGGATGAGCAAGGAGTGACAAGAATAAAACCTGAAGAGCAGTGGACTGCTGAAGAAGGTGCTGCAGCAACTGGTAATTCAAAGGCTCTGAATGCAATTTTTGCTGCAGTTGATGCTAACAATTTCAGGTTGATCTCAAACTGTGACATGGCCAAGCAAGCATGGGAGATTCAGCAAACTGCCCATGAAGTAACTGATAGAGTGAAGCTGTCAAGACTCCAGATAATTGCCACACAATTTGAGAATCTGAGGATGCTGGATGAAGAAACAGTCACTGAGTTTAATGCTAAACTCTGTGATCTTGCAAATGAAGCTCATGCTCTTGGTGAGCCCATCCCTGAAGAAAAGCTTATCAGAAAGGTTCTCAGATCATTGCCCACAAAATTCGACATGAAAGTGACAGCTATTGAAGAAGCGCAAAATGTCAGGTTCATGAGGTTGGAAGAGCTGATGGGGTCTCTCAAACAATTTGAGATGAAACTGGTCAAAGAGGACACCACTTCCAAGGACAAAAATGTTGGATTGAAAGCTGAAGCAGAAATCAAGCAGACAGTTCCAGATGATCAGATGAGCATGCTTGTTAAGAACCTTGGGAAGCTTCTGAAAAACATGGAATCCAGAACTGAGAGAAGCTCTTCCTCGCAAAGACAATTCAGAAGGGGCAGTGAACGAAAGAGGAAAGGGAAAGAACCAGTTCAGAATGAAGATGATAAGAAAGAGATGAAAAAGGGAGTTCAATGCTGGAACTGTGAAGGGTATGGACACATTGAGGCTGATTGTCCAAGCAAACCCCTCAAAAATTCAGAGAAAAAGAACAATAAGTCCATGACAGCAAAATGGAGTGACTCTGATGAAAGTGATGAAGAGAACTGTGTTGTGCTGACAAGTGTTTCAGATGTCAACCTCAGGGAGCCAAAGAAGGTAGAAATTCATTATGGAATTGAAGTCTCTGAAAGTGAGGATGAAGAAGACTCATCTGACAGTCTTGCTGATCTTCTGAAGAAGGTACTTAAACAATGTGAGGCAGTTCTTCAGACTAATCAGGCTGTGACTGACAGAGTCAATCTTTTGGAAGAAGAACGAAGGAAAGGTCTACCCCCATTCGACAATCGAGTTACTATTCTAAAAAGAGAAGATTCAGGAAGACAGATTTCTGCTGGGTCCTCTCCAGCAACAGTCAAGTCAGCTGATCCGCAGAGTAATATCCTGGATGAAATACTGTCTTACCAAAGACTTGGAAAAGGGAAAACAGGACTTGGATATACTGGCGAAGAAAGCTCTAGAGGGACAGTTTTCATTAAAGCTTCAGCTGTTGAGACAAATGAGAAGAAGAATTCATATAGCTCCTCAAAATCTCCAGACAAAGTTGGAACCAGACATGTGAACAAGGGGATGCTGCAGCACCGGGCACATCATTTTTCTAAAACAAAACTAAAGACTCAGAATAAACAGAGTACTGGTACAAGTGTTGGGAATCAGAAGATCAACTTCAATCTGAAGCAGCAGCACAGAATCTGCTCAGATGAAAAAGGGGGAGCAAAATCCAGAATCAGCACATGCTGTATAAAGACTCCGTTTCCTGCTGCTTCACAAAAAGCTCTTTGCTTGAAAAAATCACAGAAGAGGATTGCTAAGGCGGGTGCACAAGGGCACTGGATTGCTAAAAACAAGGGTAAATCACAGGAGTTACAGGTATGGAAACCCAAACATGACAAACAAAGAGTTTGGAGGGTGGAAGATCAGAAGAAGAAAAGCTCTGGTGTATCTCAAGTGTGGGTGAAGAAAGTTCCACCAGAATTTTTGAAGGATCCACCTAGCAAAGCTGTAGTTTGAACTGAGCAGGTGAACCAGCTCGCATGTGCTATAGCAACCGGGTCAAGAATAAGCTTGTTCACATGTGTTGGCTGCTGAGGATGGAAAGAGATATATTTGCACATGGGAGGCACGTGTCTTAACAACTTCAAAAGGAAAAAAAAAATAACGGGTAAATATTTTCTAGGGCAAAGATCAAGAGCAAAGGGCTTCTCAAAAATCTCTGCCGATCATCCTCTGTGCGCTCCTCAAACCCTCCACATCTCTGAAGAAATTGTGAAGACACGCGGGTTGAAGAAGAATCTGGCAGCAGACAGGCAGGGCAGGTCTGAAAGAAGGACCAAGGCACGCAACGAAGACCCTGCTCAGCGGCTGGATGTAGTGGTGTGGGAACCAGCACCTCTTCCTGTGTTGCATAGCGAGCCCTCTTCTCTCGCAGAAACACCCCAGAAGAGGAGGCGGCTGGTACGTGATGGAGAACTTGTCTCCAGTGCTGCTGTGCTGCCAGAAGAGGCTGTGACTGAAGTTGCCTCTGGAGAAGAACAAGCAGCAGAGGCTGCTGTAGCAGCCTCTGCAGAAGAGGAGTGCAGATCCCTTGTCATGTCCCCAGGCATTATTGGTGAAGGGGTTGAAACAGGGGATGAGTCTCCTGAACAAGAACCTGCTGCAGCACATCCTCCTCCTCCCTCAGACAAGGGAAAAGCCCCGATTTTAATTCCAGTCTCCAGCAGTGAAGGAACATCCTGTGAAGAAGAAGAAGGTTCTCTGGGTGGACCCTCCGAGAAAGGACCTCCAGCTGAAGATTTATCTGCTCTCAAAGTGGGAGGTACATGGTTCAGAAATAGAAGCATCTCTCAAACCTGGAGTGGTGTTGAGAGGAAACACATTGTGCATGAGAAGAGACTGGTCCAAGACAAGTACAGATCAGCTGCTATGCTCCAGCTTCTGACAGAGGTAAATCTTCTCAATTCCCTCACCTTTCCTCTTCGATTCAATATTATTCTGGTTAGAGAGTTTATTGTGAATATGGAGGAGAAATTTGGCGAGGAAGGTGCTGATGAGTATGGGAAAAGCTGGGTACGGGGTAAGCCAGTGGTTATTACCCCTGAAATTATTGATGCATTTCTTGGGATTCATGAGAATGCAAGGGCTCCCACTGATGTTAAGCCAGAACTTTTGGCGAAGATTCTGACAGGGGGAGTGTGCCTGTCTTGGGGTGGCCCTAACCTCAATGCTGCTGAACTTACCTCCAAGTTTGCCCTGCTGTATCATCTGGGCATTCGAAACTGGATCCCTAGCTCTCACAGGGGGAAGGTTAACAAAGACTTTGCTAACCTTCTCTATTCTATTGGGAAAAAGAGGAAGATCAGCCTGGGCAGTGTTATGTTCCCTCAGGTGGCTACTCATGCCGGGAGTGCTTCCTCCAGCAAGCCTATTGTGCTACCCTCTCTCATCTATAGGATCATGGTTTCTCAGCACCCAGAGTTTGGTGTGATTTCTGAAGGTTTATCTGAGGAGCTGCAGGTCTTCACAGTAGATCACAAGCTATTCAAGGGAAAACATGTAGTGGATGTTGCTTATGAGGATCTTTTAATGGTTGGTTCTTCAGCTCCAGCTCCCCTGGAGGACTCTCTTCCCCCTGCTGCATCCATTCAGCCAGCTCTTCGTGCCAGAATTGTGAGCCATCTCAGGTCTGAGCTGCTTATTCTTGATACTGAGGCCAAACGGAGGGATGCCAGGCGTGGCCAGATTAGGAGCCTAATCAGAGACTTGGAGTCCCTGGAGGATGAGGAGCAGGCCCCTTGAGCATCTATGACAAAAAGGGGGAGAGAAGATGTTTTTATTTTGCTGCTGCTGACCCTGCGTGGTCATGCTTTGGCCATCTGTGGCCTCACTTACTTACTCTCTATTATTTTTATTTAGAGTATTTTTTTTCTGGTTCACGGGAGAGTGCATATGCCCTAAGGTTTTGTCAAAATGCCAAGGGGGAGATTGATGATGCAAGTATGGCAGTGTTTGACAAAACCAGCATAAGTGAACAAGGAACTGCTACAGCTCAAATTATCAAGCAAGTCAAGCAGAAGTGAACAAGCAGCAGCTGCTGCAGGGGATGCTGCAGCAGGAGCTTGTTCAACAGACTGGTTCAACTGACCAAGTAGTAGCAGCTGCCTGGGCTTGTCCGGAAGGGCTGGAAACTCTCTGCAGAGCCTCTGAAGAATTTCTAAATTGCTGAAGAGTTTATTCCAGAGAGGTTTACTGGTCAGAGGAAGGAGATTTGCATTGAAGATATTAATCAAATCTAATCTCCTAGATTTTAGGAGATAATTGATCTTGTGGGTCAATTGCCTAATCCTGGAAACTGCTTAAAGTGGTGTGGGTATTTAAGCAGAAGTTTTTAGGGCTGAAGTGGTTGATCGAAGCTGAGTGATACACGAGAGTAGACACAGATTTCAGAGAAGGGATTTTCTGGGTGCTACGGACGTTGTTCTTCGATCAAACACACACGGGCAGAGCATTGAGCGCAGAGCTGTGGTGAGCATTGCAGAAGAGAATCAGGTCTTGCAGAGACTGATTCGTGCATTGATCTGGAAGCCAATTCTGAGCTGTGGGGCTTGTTGGTTGATCAAAGGCAGCCGCGGAAGAACTGACGGGTGGAAGGCTCGGTGGAGGTTCGTGCGGAAGAACTCACTAGTGACAGGTGGTCACTGAGTGAGGGGGAGTTACTCAGAGTGTGCAGCGCTCTTGGAGTGGTTCGATCGGCTCGGCAGAAGGCCTTGGAGCGACGCGGACATTGTGCTTCAGCTGTGTGTTACAGCTGTTGCTGCAGCAACTCTGCTGAGTAGTGTAGTATAGAATAGGCTAAGTTCTTTGAGAGGATTGTAGCTATTCTAGACTGACATACTGTAGAGAGTGTGCTGACACAAATCAGAGCTTGTTCTGATTGTGTTGTGTGATCCACACGGGGTCAAAGTAGCATAGGTTGCGTGCGTTGTAACCGAGTGTGCTTGGGACCTTTGGTTGAGTGGATTGAGGACTGGAGAATAGTCCTCCACAGACGTAGGCAGTTTGGCCGAACTGGGTGAACAAACCTTTGCCTTTGTTCATTGCTTGCTGAGATTATTTCTTGTGAACAAGAGTGTGCTGCAGCAACTGCTAGTTCACAAATCTGTCTAAGTGAGACGCTGTGAAATTTCATGTTACATGAGTAGGGGATGGATGTGTTTTATGTGCGTAAGATTTGCTACTCGCTTTGATACTGTCATATATGATCTAACATCTTACTCTCCGCTTGACTTGTGCATATACTTGTTCGGGAAGAACAAGACTTAAATGTGGGGTGTTCTGATGAGCGGACAAATAACCTTATGTTTGTCCGTATTTTCACTTTACTTCTTGTTTGTTCCATTATTTTATAAAGTCATTTGTGGTTTTTTTTTTTATCCATTTCAGGTTGAAAATGCTTACTACATGATATGAAGTGGTCCGAAGAAGTTTAGGATGAATTCTAGTCGATCGAGAGAAAAAGAGAGCAAAATCAAGCAAAAGACAGATTTGATTCTCCCAGGTTAGTTTGATTCGTCTAGGCTGATTGACCTATTCATCTTCAAAGGCTTGCCGATCACACGATTCTTATCCTATTGAGACGTGCCATATCGTGTTGGAAAGCTAACTCAAAGGGCTACAACTTTGTAGTTTACATCAAGACATGATTCGAAGGTATAAGGGGTCAAAATAGGCAAGATTCAAGCACTGCAAAGTTGATTTGCCCAAGGAGGAATTAAGGCTAGGCCGAATCACTTTTGATTCGGCCAAAGATAAGTGATTCGCCCAAGAAGATTACAGCCCTGACATTATGATTCGGCCGAATCAAATTATGGGACTGTCCGAATCACTTGATTCGGAGAGAATTGGCTTGTACATCAAATCTGGGCAGATGGACCTGTTGATTATCAAAGGCTTGCCGAGCACGCAATTCTTATCCTTTTGAGACGTTCCATAGATTGTTGGAAAGATAATTAAACGATCTACAACTTTGTAGTACATCAAGACGTGATTATAAGTTTTAAAGGCTCAAACAAGCGAGTTTCTAACGCTGCAGAAGTGATTCGCCCAAGCAGTGGGCGAATCAAAAGTGATTCGGCCAAGGAGAAGGATTTCATCTCATGGATTATTGTTTGACCTAATCAAAAAGTGATTCGACCAAGGAAAAGTGATTCGCCCAGCTCAAAACAGCACTGAGATAGTGATTCGCCCGAATCACCTGCAGATTGACCTGTTCACCTTCGTAGGCTTGCCGAGCGCATGATTCTAATCCGATTGGGGAGTGCTATAGCTTGTTGGAAAGATAATTCAAAGGGATACAACTTTATAGTTTATATCAAGACGTAATTCGAATGTTTAAAGGATCAAAAAGGCAAGAATCTAGCACTGCAAAGTTGATTCGGGCACTGCGGGTGATTTGGTAATTTCCAGAAATAGTATAAATAGAAGAAGAGGAGAAAAATCAAGGTGTGCCTGGGGGTGCCTAGGGTTCCTCTCATGGGACGAAACCCTAATTGGAGAATGATGATGCGTATTTATACGACTCGCTAAACCGTTTAAACCCAACAATTACGAGATGTTTTTATGTGAACAGTAACTTCTTAGTGTTGTTTTCTTTTCAGGTGTTTGGGATACATGAAAAGAGACTTGCGACTCAAAACTGTGTTTCTAGGGAGAAACTCGACATTGAAGGAAATAGGTGCGCATCTCAGTGAGTTAAGCTATTGTTTGCTATTGTTTTCTTAGGCACCTTAGTTATTGTTTACTGTTTCTATGATGTTTACCACTAGCATGTCTAGCTAAACACTTAGTATCGGTTGGGCATGAATCTATGAGTATTTCCTTTGAGACTTGCGCTTAATGCATAGCTTGCTTGCTTATATTAATTCTGTGCACATTGTTGGTAGCTTGTTACATGAGTAGGGGAAGCCTTGAACCGCAATCTTACTCTTGTTGCCTGTTGTTGTATGTTAAACTAGTTGAATAGCCTGACAGTGCCAACTAGGAGTAACGCGCTAGGATAAGCAATTACTACTTTGATCGGATTCGTAGTTGTTTAGTGTAGTGCAAGAATTAATAGCTCATGAACTTTGATCGGAACATGCGCACATGTTAGGAAGCCTTGATCGGACACTAACATTAGCAAACCAAACTATAGACATTTAGAGTCGATGATAAGGAATGCACTCATAGAGGATTGTCTGCGCCGATACTTCTCATAGTCATAGTACTTAATCTCTACTGCCTGCGCACGTCTAGTGCAATTCCTGCGTATACGACTATTTACTCGCGCATTGCGCAACCCCAATCACTCGCACCCCCAGCTTTCGTAAGTGTAGGTCACTGGTTAGAACTGAACTGCTTGCTCCCTGTGGAGATCGACCCTTACTTAACCGCTGTACTAGTGGAAGAGGAAGGATTAATTTGACGCGTACAACGACGCGCGATCAAATTTTGGCGCCGTTGCCGGGGAGCAACAGAGCTAAGTTTTAACTAGTTTACGTTTTTCCTTTTTAGTAACTAGCTATTTTCAGTTTGTTTTGTTTTTCGTTGTTGGTTCTGACAGCGCGCAATCACCATTAGCCTGCGCAACCTTGAAACAGTTGCGCTGCGCAGATTCTAGTTGCGCACTGACAGACGCAACAGCTTTGTTATCTTTTAATTTCGTTTTCTTTGAGATTTATAACAGGTCATGGAGGACAACAGTGTCGTTGGGGACAACTTAGGGGACAGAACCCCGGAAGAAGCAAGAGCACATAACCGCGCAGCTCTATTCAGAGAGGAAGTGCAGCGCGAGGTTGAAGCAAGGATGGCCGCTGAGCTGTATAATGCGCCACCCGCGCGACAAGCTGCGCGACGCAGAACAGTGCGCGAGATATCAGCCCCAATCACAGTTAACCAGCCATGGTGCATCGTGCTTCCACCAGACGGTCATTTTCAGGAGCTCGCTCATTCATCACATTCCCAAGTTCCACGGAATGAACAACGAAAATCCAGTCAAGCATGTGCGAGAGTTCTTAGTCATCTGCGAGAACATGAAGACCGAAGGGGAGAGCGATGAGGCGCTGAAGATGAAGGCATTCCCATTTTCACTGTGTGACACAGCCAGACATTGGTTGATGAACTTACCAGCAGGATCAATTCACACATGGGAGCAGCTGCAGAAGAAGTTCCTGGACAAATTTTATCCCGCAGCGAAAATCGCGCTACTCAGGAGGGAGCTGGCCGCGCCAAGGCAGAGCGCAGGAGAGTCACTGTCAGAGTATTACGAGCGTTTCAGGGAGATAGAGGCCAACTGCTACAATCATGACCTGCCCCAAAATGTGCTGATAGAGAACTTCCTGAATGGACTGCTGCCCATGGAGCTGAGGTTATTGAACGCATGCGTAGGAGGCGACATTTGCAACATGTATCCAGAAGACGCGTGGCAGCTGATAGAAGACTCTGCTGGGCAGGTAAGACATCAGCTAACACTTGAAAATAGTCGTACTCGTTCTGTGCATCAGGTAGAAACAAGCGCTGAGATCAAGGAAATGAAGGCCATGCTGCAGAAGTTGATGAGTGCGCAAAGCGCACAACCAGTTGCGCCAAAGGTATGTGAATTCTGCAATTCCACCGAACACAAAACCGATGCATGTCCCACACTTTTCGAGGAATCAGGAGATGTCAATGCTCTTGGAGGATGGGATAACAGAGGGCCACAGAGGCAGAATCAGCCGCGCTTTGGACTAGCCGCAAATGGGTTCAGATGGAAGGAGGAAAACAATTTCCAGAGGCAGTCCACGGATCAGCGCGCGCCACAGTAGACGCACCAAGCTGCGCCCTACAATCCACCGCATCGCCGCACTGACGCACCAGCGCATAACAACCAGCAACCGAGGCGATCTTTGGAAGATATCGTGGGGCAGCTAGCAGACACAGTGCGAAAAAATGACGAGAAGTATGACAAGCGGTTCGAATCCATTGAAAAGTAGCTATCACATATTGCTACCACGGTGTATGAGCTAAAGAAGAGCGATGGCAACCTGCCTTCGCAAGTGATTCAGAACCCCAAAGGAGGAGTCAATGCTATGACACTAAGGACTGGGCGCACAATAGGAACAGAGCAGACCACGAAGGCGCCCGCGCAACCAGCTGCGCAAGTCCCGGATCCAGCAGAACAGAATGCGCAACCAGAGCAAGATACGCAACCAAAAGCACCAGCCACAAGCCAGCAGGGCGAAGCGCCAGGTATAACACAATTAAAAGACAAGGGCACGAATCGTACTAATATACCTGCACCTTTTCCTATGCAGGCACCATCGGCTAGGAAGGAAGCGCTGGACAAGGAGCTATACAAGTTATTCAGCAAGGTGGAAATAAACATTCCCCTTATCGAAGCAGTTCGGCAGATCCCTAGGTACGCCAAGTTTTTAAAGGAGCTGTGCACAAACAAGAGGAGGAAAGGCGAGTGCGCACAGGTAATGCTAAATGCGTAGGCCTCAGCGATCGTGCAACATAAGGTACCACCTAAGTGCCGAGATCCAGGTACGTTCACTATCCCATGTACTTTAGGTAAGACCACAGTGAGCAATTGCATGATTGATTTAGGCGCATCCATAAATTTGCTACCCTATTCCCTATATGCGACATTGCGCCTTGGACCACTAAAGCCTGCAGGTCTCACCATTCAGCTAGCAGATCGGTCGTGCAAACAACCTGCGGGCATGATAGAGGATGTTCTTGTGCGAGTAGGAGAGCTGGTGTTCCCAGTAGATTTTTATGTGCTAGAAATGGAGGGTGAATCAAGCACCAGCAGTGCGCAGATCCTACTGGGCAGACCTTTTCTGATGACCGCGCGCACAAAGATAGACGTGTGGAGGGGCACACTCTCCATGGAGGTTGATGGCGAAGAAATCCACTTCAACATATTTAAAGGGATGCAGCACCCACATGGAGGATGAGCCACTGTGCACGCAATGGACAACATTGATGATTTAGTCACAGATGCACAATGCGCAAGCACAACGGTAGGACCAGAGCCACTGGCACAGGCAGAGTTGGAGGAGCAGGAAGCCGAGCTGAGCAGTGCTGAACCAGAATCCAAGCAGGTACACGATATAGTTCATATTTGCACTGCTACTAAAATCTTGCCCTCTATTGAACAGGCACCCAAGATCGAGCTGAAGCAACTTCCAGAGCACCTCAAATACATTTTCTTAGGAAAAGAGGACACCCTGCCAGTGATCATAAAGAAAGGATTAGAAGAGGAGCAGGAAGCGCGCTTACAGCAGGTGCTGCGCAAGAACCAGCGCGCCATAGGATGGACACTTGCTGACCTGCGCGGAGTGAGCCCGGACGTATGCATGCATAGGATTCTATTGGAAGATGGTGCCAAACCATCCAGGGAGGCTCAGCGCAGATTGAATCCAAATATGATGGAGGTAGTGCAAAGGGAGATCCTGAAGTTGCTTGACGCGGGAGTCATTTACCCGATCTCAGATAGCAAATGGGTCAGTCCAGTGCACGTTGTGCCAAAAAAGGGAGGAATCACAGTGGAAGAGAATGCGCAGGGCGAGCTAGTTCCCAAGCGCATTCAGACTGGATGGCGCATGTGCATCGACTACAGGAAGCTTAACGCAGTCACGCGCAAGGACCATTTCCCGCTACCCTTCATGGACCAAATGCTGCGGAGGAAAGCCCTATTTTTGCTTCTTGGACGGATATTCAGGGTACAACCAGATACCCATAGCTGCGGAGGATCAAGAGAAGACCACGTTCACCTCCCCATTTGGTACGTTTGCGTTTCGGCGCATGTCATTCGGGCTGTGTAACGCGCCAGGTACGTTCCAACGTCTAGTCATGAGCATTTTTTCTGATATGATTGGTATATGCATAGAAGTGTTCATGGATGATTTTACTGTGTATGGAGGTACCTTTGATGCATGCCTAACTCATCTTGATAAGGTCTTAGCGCGCTGCATTTCTAAGAACCTAGTGCTCAATTATGAAAAATGTCATTTCATGGTATCACATGGTGTAATACTAGGACATATCATCTCAGAGGAGGGGATCAAGGTAGGTAAAGCTAAGATAGATCTTATTTCTAATCTACCTTATGCCACTAACGTGCGCGACGTGAAGTCATTCCTTGGACATGCTGGGTTTTACAGGCGTTTTATAAAAGACTTCTCTAAAATTTGTATACTCCTGTCTAACCTCTTGTAAAAGGATGTGTGCTTCGACTTTGCTGATGAGTGCAGGGCCGCATTTGATAAGCTGAAGGAGGCGCTGACCAGTGCGCCAGTGATGCGCGCGCCAGACTGGAACCTGCCATTTGAACTGATGTGCGACGCAAGCGACTATGCAATAGGTGCAGTCCTGGGGCAGCGAGTGGACAAGAAGCCGCACGCCATTTACTATGCATCGCGCACGCTGGACGTTGCGCAGAGGAACTATACCACCACGGAGAAGGAGCTTCTGGCAATTGTGTTTGCGCTGGAGAAGTTCCGTGCATATGTCCTAGGCGCTAGGGTCATCATATACACAGACCACGCAGCCATCCGCTATCTAATGTCCAAGAAAGAAACTAAGCCGCGCCTAATGCGCTGGGTGCTCCTACTTTAGGAATTTGACTTAGAGATCAAAGACAAGAAGGGCACGGAGAACACAGTTGCGGACCACCTGAGCAGGATCGTGAAAGAGGAGGAGCCAGGGCAGATCACGGAGACATTTCCTGACGAGCATCTGATGGCGCTGACAGGTAAGGTACCATGGTATGCGCACATTGCGAATTACCTGGTCACAGGTACGTTTCCTCCGCATTTCAATAAAACCTAGTGCATGAGATTGAAACATGAGTCCACGCACTACCTTTGGGATGATCCATATATGCTCAGAATAGGACCAGATCAGATATTGAGGCGCTGCGTGCCTGACCATGAAATTACTCTGTTTTGATGTTTTGTCATGAGCACGCATGTGGAGGACACTTTGGTCCCAAGCGCACGAGCAGAAAGGTCCTGGACTGTGAATTTTATTGGCCGCACCTGTTTAGAGATGCATATGACTACTGCCAGAACTGTGACAGGTGCCAGCGCACAGGAGGCATATCCGCGCGCAACGAGATGCCACAGACGCCGATTCTAGTGGATGAAGTGTTTGATATATGGGGAATTGACTTCATGGGGCCATTTCCTCCATCTGCCGGATACGAGTACATATTGGTCGCGGTGGATTATGTCTCCAAATGGGTCGAGGCTAAGGCCACACGGAAGGATGATGGTAAGACGGTCGCTGAGTTTCTGAAAACTAACATCTTTTGCAGGTACGGGGTACCTAAGGCGATCATTAGCGACCAGGGGACGCACTTTTGCAACAGGATTGTGGCGCAAGTTTTCAAGCATTATGGAGTGCGCCACAAGACGTCCACTGCTTATCATCCTCAAAACAAATGGACAGGCCGAGGTTTCCAACAGAGAGATCAAGCGCATCCTGGAGAAGACTGTGAGACCATCGCGCAAAGATTGGAGCCAGCGCCTGGACGACGCGCTGTGGGCATACCGCACTGCGCATAAAACACCAATCGGGACTTCACCGTTTAGGTTGGTTTACGAAAAAGCATGCCACCTGCCAGTGGAGCTAGAGCACAAAGCATACTGGGCCTTACGCATTTGCAACCTAAACTTAGATGAGGCCGGAAAGGAGCGTGCATTTGAGCTGAGCGAATTAGAAGAGCTGCGCGTGGATGCCTATGAGGGACTGCGCGATTACAAGGAGCGGACAAAGGCGTTTCATGACAAGCATATCCTCAAACGCACTTTTGAGCCAGGAGACCAGGTATTATTATTCTCCTCTCTCCTGAAGCTCATGCCTGGAAAGCTGCGCAGCAAATGGACTGGACCGTACACAGTCACCAGGGTTTTCCCCTATGGAACAATCGAGTTAGAAAGCGAGCACCGGCATCGTTTTCAGGTTAATGGGCAGAGAGTCAAACGGTATCTAGGAGAACCTTGGGACGACACAGTGCGCGATATTGAATTGGCAGAACCTGAGATAGCAGATGCACAGGTTGCTGCGCCAGAGTCATCACCAGACGCGCCAGAGGGAGAACAGGGGACTATTGCTCATATTTCTTCTCCCTCTTCACCTACCTTCGTTACTTATAATTTATCACATACTATTAACCATGCTGACCACCCGCCCGATCCTTTGCGCAGGACCGCAGAATGCGCCACACACGCACAAACGCGGGATCACTCAGGAGCAAGAGTGGGGGAGGTCGCTGGCACACATTTGGGCACGTAACGAGGTACAGTCGAGCCAACACGTTAAACAAAGGCACTTGTCGGGAGGTAACCCGACACGTTTTACTTTTACATGTCTTTCTTTTAGTTTTTCTAGTGTCTTTAAGATAGTTTAGAACTTGTAGTTTTTTAGTCAAGCAGCAGTGCGCGGGTCCGTGCGCATTTCAGTGCGCAGGACAGCTGCGCCAATCAGGGGGTATATAAGGGCAGGACTTAGAAAATTTCAGCACTTTTTCACACTCGACCATTGAAAGCAGCTCCCGCCTTCACACCTCCGCCCACTGTCCGGCGCTCAACCCAGCTTCAGTTTAGAGAGATTTGAAGAGCACACAGCCGCACTCCACCCAGGTAACCCTTCCCCCAGATTTGAGCAGATTCCAGTAGGGTTTGTACGGTAGAGAAGTGCTATAGGGTTTTGAAATCGCACCAGGCTAGAGTGCACCGATTGGAGTGTTGTTTAGAGGGTTTTGTAGGTGGGCAGTAGGCGCCCATTTGGTGAAAGTTTCAGGGCATTCGGAGGAGTTTTGATTTTTGGAGTGTTTAAGGAGTGTTGACCGGAGTTGACCAGAGAGACCCAGCCACAATGCAGCCTGCCGAGGACCAAGAAACCCCAGCTCACTTCGCCAGCAAGTACGCGGCCTTCCTAAGGCTTGAGATGTACGGGACTCCGTACATCAGCAGGGAGTTCCTGCGGGAGGTCGGCCTGGAGGACCTCATCTTGGAGAGGCTCGCGCTAGCGGGCTGGGAGGCGCTGTTGGAGATCAACAGCGCAGCAGACAGGGAGGACACCTGCAAGTTCTTGGCGTCGTTCGAGCCAGGTGAGATGGAGATAAGGTACCGGCACTGAGGGGTGTGGTACATTGCCTCGGCTAAGAGGCTGAAGCGCGCACTGAGGTGCGCCAAGGTGCGAGAAGCTGACATGGACGCGCACACGAATCAAGAGGCGTGGCGCGAGATGGCGACTGGGCCAGTGTTTGCCGCGGGGCGCAGCAGGGGACGAGAGTTGCGTGACCCGTGGATGTTCTACTTGTGGCGCCTGGTCGCCTATGCGATCATTGGGCGTTTTAATGGTGCGCCGAAGATCAGTTTGCTGGATATGGAGATTTTGAAGGGGTTTTATTATGGGAAGAGGGTGCTCTTTGTTCTGAACAAAGTGCACCACTGGAGCCGAGTCAGCACCAAGGGGCCGCTGACTTGCGGAGGAATTATTACGCACCTGCTGCGTGTGCTGCACAGAGAGCCTAAGGTGCCAGAGCACACTGTGGTGCCGGCGGTCCCTCTGGACCGCGCCCACATGCTGCAGATTAGGGCGGTAGCCGTACGGGAAGATGGCACATTGGAGTGGTGCTACCGCCAGCAGCCGGCCAGAGTGCCGCGGCCAAGAGCAGAGAGCAGTGCGCAAGCAGCAGAGGCTGCGCAGGAGATGGAGGAGGACGAGGCCCAAGAGCCAGTTGTGCCTCCAGTCAGGCGCGGAAGGACCCGCGCGCAGACTGGAGCGCACCGGAGGGCCCGTGCACCACAAGGGGAGCCAGTTACCATTTCCATCGAGGATTCTCCCCCGCGTGCACGCGGAAAGCGCCCGAGGACCGAGGCTGAGGAGGCGCCTGAGGAAGCATCAGCAGAGCAGCGCATGATGTTCAACGTCATGCGTGTGCTGGAGTATTTAGCGCCAGAGGGGGCGGACTTAAGCATGAGCCCACCATCAGGGTGGAGATTTGGAGACGCGATTCCCCCTCTCCTCAGCCTGCACCGGCCACCTCCAGGTTCCCCCAGCGAGCCGCATCAGCCAGCCAGCCCTCTTACTCAGCCCCCAGTGCATCCAGCAGAGCCCTCTCCTATCCCAGTGCCAGCACCAGCCCCAGAGCCAGCAACAGAGTCCGCCCCAGCACCAGAACCAGCACCAGCAGCCCCAGAAACAGAACCCACCCCCGAACCAGCACAAGTACCAGCACCTGCACCGTCCCCTGCCCAGCCGTCCATTCCGAGGTCCCCTGTAGCCGAACCCATTATTAGCACCAGCTTAGACTCGCTATGGGACCCCGTCTCAGAGGACGACTATGTGGCGCAGCCTGTCGCCCTTTCAGTTGTACCACCTTCCTCCAGCACCGATTATATGACGGATTCTTCTGAGGAGGAGGCGCATAGTTCAGCGGCTGCGTCCAGCTCAGAGGACATATAGAGCTGTAGGGGGGGCGCGCATTCTTCATTTCGGGTGGTGCCTATTTTTCTTTTATATGCTGAACATTATTCGATATTATGTTGCTATATGTGTGCTGAACTCTTGTGCTACATATTTTGTGTCCCTATGCTATATTGCGCTGCTTTGACTATATGTTCTTCATTTTTATGTTCTTTATTTTGCTCACATGCATGTGCGCGTTCTCCGTGCGCTTGAGCTTGAGTCGTAGGGACACGTCTCTGTTTAAGTGTGGGGGGGGGAGCGTTACATTTATATTTCACTTTTTTTTTAGCTTTATAGTGTAGCTTAGTTTAATTGAAGGGAACAGTAGCAGTAGTGCGCTTGTGTGCGGGTTGCGCGCACTGTTCAGCTTGTTTGCGCTACCCATACTGCGTGCGCTGCTATCGCCTGTTTTAGTATAATTTTTTCGTTTTTTCTGCTCCTGTTAGTTGGGATATACAGGGGATGTGGAGTTGACAGAAATGTTCTAGAGAGGCGGTTAGTCGTTCGAGCTTCGGAGGTGAGGTATATGGTCGAGAGCGCGAGTGGAGGCCTGTGCTTCGCGACTTTCGGAACACAAGAGTGTGCGCTCAGTCACGCAGATGCCGAAGGCGAATACCCCAAAGCGTGGTGAGGTGGGAAAACAGACCACCTTTCCTCTGGAAGTCGAGCTAAGGAAGGCGGGCGCGGGTGTAAACGCGTGCGCCGACCTGCGCAGATAGACCAAGGAGGGAGAGCGGGGCGGTGTTCCATAGCTGTTATCCGGAGGCCGAGACTGGAACCGTTCTGGGAAAGATAGGAACCATAGACAAAGCTGTACAAAAGAAAAATACCAGCAGATGATATGCGCTACAAAAGAATCAGCATGCGCACAAATAAGTACCACGTGCGCAAAGTCCACGAAGAAAATCATCAAAAGGCTTGAGTTCCCAGGAAGTGCGCGGAAGAATCACGCACCGGAAGAAGCTTGCGCTGTTAACCATATACCCATCCTCGGAGTGAGAGCAGACAACCTGGAGCCTATAAAGAGCTATCTCCCAGCCATCCAAAATGATCGTCATCCCAGCTGAGATGTAATGAATTGCGAAATCATTATATTAGAACTGTTGAAAGCAGTTGCGCGCAGGTGGTAGAGCAGCGCAGGGTGTTCAGTAGTGCAGATCGTGCCAGAGTGCAAGACTGTGCGCTAGACTCCAGAGAGGTAATGGTATCCGTGCTTGAGTGCTTGTTCGAGGACGAACAAGGGGCAAGTGTGGGGGGTTTGATAGAGCCTATTTATACGCATTATTTAGATCATAACCCTATGCTTGTTTGCATTATTTTATGTGCAAGATTACTGGTTTCCAGTGTTTTTGTATTTTAGGGCAAAACGAGGGCCTAAGTCGGATACGCGCTAACAGGCAGCGTTTAGGACGCGCATCACACAAGCCTGCGGAGCTAGCGGCGCAAACAGAAGAATTGGCAGAGTCGACCACGGTGCGCTAACCGATTGCGCTAAGCAGATGCCGTGCGCCATGCACAGATGATGGTGTTTCCAAATCCTGACACAACCAGATTTGGAAGTTGCCAAGGATGAGCCTCTGAGCAGTATATAAAGAAGAGAAGAAGGCTAGGGTTTGATCATCATGCAATCGAGAGGACCTGCGCTAGCCGACGGCGCCAGCCAAGACTGCAACCTGCACGCACTATTTGCTATTGTTTTCTTAGACACCTTAGTTATTATTTACTGTTTCTATGATGTTTACCACTAGGATGTCTAGCTAAACGCTTAGTATCGGTTGGGCATGAATCTATGAGTATTTCCTTTGAGACTTGCGCTTAATGCATAGCTTGCTTGCTTATATTAATTCTGTGCACATTGTTGGCAGCTTGTTACATGAGTAGGGGAAGCCTTGAACCGCAATCTTACTCTTGTTGCCTGTTGTTGTATGTTAAACTAGTTGAATAGCCTGACGGTGCCAACTAGGAGTAACGTGCTAGGATAAGCAATTACTACTTTGATCGGATTCGTAGTTGTTTAGTCTAGTGCAAGAATCAATAGCTCATGAACTTTGATCGGAACATGCGCACATGTTAAGAATCCTTGATCGGACACTAACATTAGCAAACCAAACTATAGACATTTAGAGTCGATGATAAGGAATGCACTCATAGAGGATTGTCTGCGCCGATACTTCTCATAGTCATAGTGCTTAATCTCTACTGCCTGCGCATGTCTAGTGCAATTCCTGCGTTTACTACTGTTTACTCGCGCATTGCGCAACCCCAATCACTCACACCCCCAGCTTTCGTAAGTGTAGGTCACTGGTTAGAACTGAACTGCTTGCTCCCTGTGGAGATCGACCCTTACTTAACCGCTGTACTAGTGGAAGAGGAAGGATTAATTTGACGCGTACAACGACGCGCGATCATGCTGTTAGCCACAAGACTGATTCGTGTCCATCCTTGTACGAATAGAATTCAACAGAGGTGAACGCTTTAGGAGGATATCATAATTTCAACAACAAACCGCCTCAGAGGAAGTTTGGATTAGCTGCAAATGGATATAGTTGGAAGAACGAGGGTGGATTTCCTAGTAGACCCAGTTTTATCGGCCACCATTTCGGCAGCAACAAGAGGGTCACAATAGTGCGGATCAGCATCAACAAAGGAAGAACCATAATCAGCCAGGTCAGAATAACCCGCTCACCGTTAATGATTTGGCAGTAAATCTTCAACAATATCAAGCGAAGACGGATGGTGCTATTGCGGAATTATCAAAGCAAATGTCGCAGTTGATCACGGTCGTTAATGAGTTGAAGAATGACCAGGGCAAATTACCATCTCAAACGGTCCCCAATCCGAAAGGGAAATGTTATTTCTATGACTTTGAGGCGAGGGAAGGTGCTCAAGGGTTCAGAAGAGAGGAAGAGAAATAGTGAGTTTGGCACCGGATGAGAACATTAGCCAGAGGCGCGACGCGGTAATGTCTTTTCTTGGAGCGCAATTAATGTATGAAGGAGACGCGGTCAATACAAAGACCGCGCCCGAAGCCAACAATAATAGCGCGCCCAGTGAGAACATTATCTCCCAGCGCGCGAATATAATGTCTACTACCGGCGCGTTACCCCCTTACTTGAATTTGTATAACGTCTACTACCGGCGCGTTACCCCCTGACTTGAATTTTGAATTTCGTCGTGCTGACCCGCCTTTGCCCTTTCCATTGGAGGTTAAGGTTCCTAGGAGGCAATTGATCGATAAAGAAGTGTGGGATCTCTTTAGAAGGTTTGAAATCAATATCCCACTACTCGAGGCAATTAAGCAGATTCCACGCTACGCTAAATTTCTCAAGGAGTCGTGTACCAACCGCCGCCGTTCAACTCAACCTGAGCAGGTAATGTTTAATGCTAACGTTTCTGCAATGAATCAAAGAAAGATACCTCATAAATGCGGAGATCCAGGTATGTTTACCATCCCTTGTGTTATTGGTAACATTAGAATCAAAAACTGCATGCTTGATCTCGGTGCATCTATAAATGTTTTGCCTTATTCTTTGTACTCGAGATTATGTATTTGACCTTTGAAGCTGCCTGAACTAACAATTCAATTTGCAGATAGATCTTGTAAGCGACCTGAAGGTATCATAGAAGATGTTTTAGTGCAGGTTGGTGACTTGATCATTCCATCTGACTTCTACGTGCTCAAAATGGATGGTAGTGATCGGGCTGATCATCCACCTATTTTACTTGGTTGCCCCTTCTTGAAAACGTCATAGATGAAGGTTGATTGCGACTCTGGGGTGCTGATCATGGAGGTGGAAGACGAGAGGATAAAAATTGATTTATTCAGGGCTATGCATCACCCACCTGAGCATGCGACGGTCAATGCATTGAATGCATTGGACGATGTAGTACAAGAGACACAAAGCGCCAGCGGCGAAGACCTATTGAGGATAGCACTGGAGAGTGCCATTTTTACACATGAGGATTCCTATGCTCTCTACGAGGATATACATGCCATACTTGCACAACTTGATATTTCTTGCCCTATGATGCCCAGGTAATCAAATTCAATTATTTAAAACTAACTCTTTGTTGCCTTCTTCTGTGCAGGCACCGGTTGTAGAGCTAAAACCTCTTCCTGAACATTTGAAGTACGCATTTTTGGGCGAAAATGACACTCTCCCAGTGATCGTTAAGAGCGAACTTGAGGATGAGCAAGAACAAAAGCTCATAGAGGTACTTAAAACTAACAAATTGGCTATAGGTTGGATGCTTGGGGACATACGAGGGATAAGCCCGGTGGTGTGCATGCATAGAATTCTGCTAGAAGATGGAGCTAAGCATTCGAGAGAACCGCAGCGTCGCTTGAACCCAGTGATGATGGAGGTAGTGCGCAAAGAGGTACAACAACTTTTAGATGCTGATGTTATCTACCCTATTTCAGATAGCCAGTGGGTAAGTCCCATACACATGGTGCAGAAAAAGACAGGCATCACAGTTGAGAAGAATGAAGCTGGCGAGATGGTGACTACACGTGTCAAGAATGGATGGCATATATGCATAGACTACAGGAAGTTAAATGCAGTGATGCGTAAGGATCACTTTCCTCTTCCATTTATTGATCAGATGTTGGACAAGCTGGCAGGTAAGCCCTATTTTTGTTTTCTTATTGGTTTTTCGGGCTATAATCAACTCCCTATCGCACTTGAGGACCAAGATAAAACTACTTTCACATGTCCATTTGGCACATTTGCATTTAGACGTATGTCTTTTGGATTGTGTAATGCGCGTGGAACCTTTCAAAGGTTGGTTACTAGCATATTCTCTGACATGATTTGTAGTTTCATTGAGGTGTTTATGGATGATTTTACTGTGCATGGTGACACTTTTGATGCATGCCTAGATAACTTGAGTAGAGTACTTGAACGGTGTGTATCTATGAATTTATTGTTGAATTATGAAAAGTGTCATTTCATGGTTACAGATGGTGTGGTCTTAGGGCATATAGTCTCGCGTGAGGGGATTCAGGTTGATAAAGCGAAAATAGGTTTGATTTCTAGTCTTCCTTACCCTTCTACGGTGCGTGTTATTAAATCATTTCTTGGGTATGCTGGTTTTTATTGTCGTTTTATTAAGGATTTTTCCAAGAAAGCCCTGCCCTTATCTAACTTGTTGAAGAAAGATGTACCGTTTGAGTTTACAGGTAAGTGCAGGGAAGCATTCTGAAAATTGCGCTAACTAGTGCACCTATTATTCGAGCACCTGAAACCGCGGCTGATTCGTTGGATTTTGCTGCTGCAAGAATTTGACCTCGAAATCAAGGACAAGAAGGGAGTTGAAAACACAGTTGCTGACCACCTGAGTCGATTAGTGAGTGAGGAAGAAGCTGACAGATTTCTGAGACATTTAGAGATGAGCACCTCTATGCCATCACAGGTAAAATATCATGGTACGCTCACATAGTGAACTACTTGGTCGGAGGTAAATGCTTGCCTCTTTTCTCTAAAGCTCAATGTTTGAAACTTAAGCATGATGCTAGATACTATATATGGGATGATCCGTTTTTGTGGAAAATAGGCGTAGACCAAATACTTAGGAGATGCATTCCTGATGATGAGATTTCTTCTGCGCTTAGTTTCTGCCATGAGCATACATGTGGTGGTCATTTTGGCCCTAAAAGAACAGCTAGGAAAATATTAGACAGTGGATTTTATTGGCCGCATATTTTTAAGGATTCACATGAGCATGCAAACGATGTGATAGATGTCAAAAAGTAGGAAACATATCCGCTAAAAATGAGATGCCTCAGATCCCTACTGTCATTGATGAAGTGTTTGATATATGGGGCATTGATTTTATGGGTCAATTTCCTGCATCACATGGTTATTTATACATTTTAGTGGCTATAGATTATGTGTCTAAGTGGGTAGAAGTTACGGCTACTCGGTGTGATGATGCTAAAACTTTAGTGGATTTTCTCCACACTAACATATTTTGCAGACACGGAGTGCCTAAGGCTATAATCAGTGATCAGGGGACGCATTTCTGCAATAGGATGATGGCTGCCACACTAAAACAATATCATGTTCGTCACCGTACATCCACAGCCTATCATCCTTAGACAAATGGCCAAGCTGAAATTTCTAACCGGTAGATCAAGGGTATCCTCGAGAAGATGGTCAAGCCTACACGGAAGGACTGGAGTGTGCGCTTAAATTATGCACTGTGGGCATATAGGACTGCCTAAAAGACGCCTATCAGAACTTCTTCTTATCGTTTAGTGTATGGCAAGGCCTGCCATTTGCCGGTAGAATTGAAGCCCAGGGCTTACTGCGCACTTAAGAAGTGCAACACGGAATTGGAAAAGGCTGGAATGGAGCGTAAGCTACAATTGACTGAGCTAGAGGAGTTGCGCCTAGACGCTTATGAGAGCCAATCAGACTACAAGGCGCGGACTAAGCTTTATCATGACAAGTTCATCCTACGACGGACATTTGAGATTGGCCAGCAGGTACTTTTATTTTTATCACGATTATGACTAATGCCTGGCAAGTTTCGTTCTAGATGGACAGGTCCATACACGGTGGTGCGGATTTTCAATCAAGGGGCAGTGGAGCTGGAGAACCCAAGGGATGGTGACCGGTTCAAGGTAAATGGACAGCGAGTAAAGCATTATTACGGTGGACCACAGCCAAATGCTCAAGAATGAGAGCTAGCCGAGCCCCACAGCGATAACTGAGTTGAGGTACCGTCGAGCCAATGACGTAAAACAACGGCACTTTGAGGGAGGCAACCCGATGTTTTTTTTATTTTTGTTCTTAGTGTGTGTCTACTTAGTGTTTCGTAGAGTCTCCCTTGTTAGAATGTCGTTAGAGACCGAATTGCTTGGAGGCTAGTTTGGGGCGCATCTCAGTGGATTACCGCGCCAATAGTATACATTATATTCCGTAATGCCTGAAGGTGGCGCGCGTCATGCCCAGAGCGCCGCGTTTGAACGTATAAGGGTTGGAGCGTGTCTCCCCCTCCTTCTTTCATTCCGTCACTCATCAAATCCACCCAAGGTTCAAATTCTCATTTTCACACTCTCAAGGAGTTTTCCACTTGCTTAAACATCTCAGGTACTTCTTAACTCTATCTCATACTCAATTGATGCAATATTCAACTGGATCTAAAGTTTTGGGAGTTTTAGGGTTTATGTTTGATCTGCAATTTTGGGCGAAATTGGATGTATTTATTGCTTGCACGTTACTCATACATGTTCTGGGGTGCTAGGGTGTTAATTTTAGCTTTTGGGGGGTAATCTAGCTTAGGGTTCATAGCTGTCCCGCGCCTCGATTCCCAGATATCGCGCGCCGGGTGAGAACATTATCCGCGCACCGGTAGCATATATTAAGTTGTTGACCGCTCCTCATAATGTCTTCATCTGGCGTGCAGTCCCCTGACTTGCGTTGACTAACATCTTATGCGCACTTGTTTCTATTTTTTTCAGGATGGCACCGAATAAAGACCCTAAATTCAAGGAACTTTACGAGCAGTTCTCCCAGAAGCAGTGCGGTGGAAGTACTTTTGTCGACGTAGAGTTCCTATGGGCTAGCGGGTTATAGATCGCGTTTTACAGTTGCTCACAGGAGCTGGCTAGCCTGGACTCTTGACCATCCATTCAGAGAGGGACGTAGAGGACGTCCGGGAGTTTCTGGCATCATTTAACTATGTGGGTCACGCAGACCATCTCTGTATCCGGTACAGGAACCGCGGCTAGTATTATGTCACTCACCCACCGCAGTTGCGGGAATTATTTTGATAGCAGGTGGACAACTACAATTGCACGCTGAATAGGAGATCACTTTGTGATACCTAGTCTGACCTCACATAGGTTGGGACGGTCTACCACCCTAGCGCCAGCTCGGCACGCAGTATTCGAGATCGGGCCTATTTCTATCTTCAGAAGCTTCTTTCTGGATCAGTCTTCGAGTTGCAGGTATTTCATTCCTGCCACACCCAATCGCCTCTCGACTTTGTAGATGTGCTAAGCAAGTTCTGGAGGAGGAGATTGTCGTGTGGAGATATATACTGCGGAGGGCTTATCACCTATATGTTGCGCCGCCTGCATGGTCAGCCCGTCTTGGATTTGCACCATCTTGTCCCACCGACGTTTCTCACCAGAGAGGCTTTCGTAGGGATGCGCGCTATCACTGCTCGTCCACGGAGGCCTGACCAGTTTGCATAGACATATCACTTGGACCCGACACTCCATGACCCGCTACCGACAGACAGGCGCCGCAGGCAGCCAGTAGCGACAGAGCAGGCTGAGTCTTCAGCTACAGGCTCCAGGAGAGCCGCACATTGGAGAGCACCCAGAGATAGTGAGCAGCCAACATTAGCCTTCGCCCAGGCAAAGTTGGACGCAGCGTTCAACTCCTATAGAGTGTGAAAATTTCACAATGTCTTAGTTCCACAGATTTGTGAACAAGCAGTTGCTGCAGCACACTCTTGTTCACTAGAAAATTGTCTCAGCAAGCAATGAACAAGACAAAGTTTGTTCACCCAGTTCGGCCAACTGCCTACGTCTGGGGAGGACTATTCTCCAGTCCTCAATCCACTAACTCGAAGGTTCCCACGTACACACGGTTACAACTCACGCAACCTATGCTACTCAACCTTGTGTGGATCACTCAACACAATCAGAACAATCGCTGACTTGTGTCTGCACACCCTCTGCAATATGTCAATCTAGAATAGCTACAGACTTCTCAAGACTCAGCCTATTCTAAACTACAACTACTCAGCAGGGTTGCTGTAGCAACTGCTGTAACACACAGCTGAAGCACAAATGTCCGCGTCGCTCCAAGGCCTTCCACCGAGCCGATCGAACGATTCCACGAGCGCTGCACACTCTGGAATACTCCCCCTCACTCAGTGACCACCTGCCACTAGCGAGTACAGCCGTACAACACTCGACCGAGCCAACAACCCGTCAGTTCTTCCGCGGCTTCCCTTGATCAACCAACAAGCTCCGCAGCTCTGAATTGGCTTCCAGATCAAGCTCGAATCAGACTCTGCAAGTCCTGATTCCCTTCTGCTACAATCACCACAGCTCTGCGCTCACGCTCTGCTCTCGGGTGATGATCGAAGAATTCGTCCGTCGCACACCAAAGATTGTTCTCTCTGAAATCTGTGTATGCACTCGTGTATCCCTCAGCTTCGATCAACCTCTCTGCTCTAAACGCCTTCTGCTTAAATAGCATCCCCAGCTTTAAGCAATGTCCAGGTTTAGGCAATGTCCCAAAAAGAACAATTATCTCCTAAAAACTAGGAGATTAGATTTGATATTTATCTTTAATGCAAATCTCCTTCTCTGACTAGTAAACCTCACTGGAATATACTCCACAGCATATTAGAAATTCTTCAGATGCTATCCATAGTGTTCCCAGCCCTTCTGGACAAGCCCAGGAAGCTGCTGCTACTTGGATGGTTGAAACAGCCAGTTGAACAAGCTCCTGCTGTAGCATCCCCTGCTGCAGCTGCAGCTAGTTCACTCCTGCTGCCTGCTTGATTATTTGAGCTGCAGCAACTCCTTGTTCATTTGTTCTGGTTTTGTCAAACACTGTCATACTCATTATCAATCTCCCCCTTGGCATTTTGACAAAACCTCAACCTCTTCTTCTTCGCCTTATCTGCTCCTCCCCCTTTTTGGAACAAATGTCAAGGGGGGGGGGGGTCTCCTTGCCTTCCTAGGGAGGTAAAACACAGAGCCCCAGAGAGGCTCGCAGGTCTTCAAACCGGGCTGCATCCAGGGATTTTGTGAAGATGTCAGCGATTTGTTTGGCAGTTACTACATGCTGTAGTGCAATGATACGCTTTTCAACAAGATCACGGATGAAGTGATGACGAATGTCAATGTGCTTGGTTCTGCTGTGCTGAACCGGATTCTTAGATATGCTAATGGCACTCATATTGTCGCAGTAGAGGGTCATTTCATCTTGAGGAATCCCATAGTCACTCAGCATTTGCTTCATCCACAGCATTTGTGCACAGCAACTCCCAGTAGCAATGTATTCAGCCTCGGCAGTGGATAGAGAAATGCTGTTCTGTTTTCTGCTAAACCAAGATACCAGGTTATTACCTAGAAAGAAACACCCTCCCGAAGTGCTCTTCCTGTCCTCTGAGCATCCTGCCCAGTCTGCATCACTGTATCCTACCAGATTAGCATTTGTGTCTTTAGTATACCACAGGCCATAGTCCACAGTACCTCCAACATACCGAATGATGCGCTTGACCAACTGCAGATGGCTATCTTTGGGACACGCTTGAAACCTGGCACAGACTCCTACTGCAAAAGAGATGTCCGGGCGGCTGTCAGTGAGATATAGCAAGCTCCCAATCATACTTCTGTAGATAGTTTGGCTCACTTCCATGCCAAGCTCATCTTTAATGGCTTTAACGTGAGTGGCAGCAGGAGTTCTTTTGTGACTGGCCTTGTCTAGCTGGAATTTCTTCACAAGGTTCTTGCTGTATTTGCTTTGAGCAATGAAGATGCCATCTGCTTTCTGAGAAATCTCCAGACCAAGAAAGTATGACAGTTCTCCAACCATGCTCATTTGAAATTCTTGCTGCATGTGATGCACAAACTGCTTCACCAGGTGTTGAGACTTTGATCCTAAGACAATATCATCCACGTATATTTGAGCAATGATCACATCTGACTGAGTTCTCTTGACAAATAGAGTTTTGTCCGCTCCTCCTCGATTGTAGCCATGTTTTTCTAAGAATACTGACAGCCTCTCATACCATGCCCGAGGAGCCTATTTCAGTCCATATAAGGCTTTCTTCAATTTATAGACATGCTCCGGGTGATGAGGATCTTCAAAACCTTTTGGCTGAGAGACATAGACTTCTTCAGAGAGGTCTCCATTGACGTTCGTCAAAGGATGATTCTTCTGAATCTTCTTTGGGGGCTGCCTTGAGGGAGGATTAGAAATCTCAGAGTTCATATCTTCAGACAAGCTTTCTAATTCCACATCTGGATTTTCTGCTTCAGCACTTGCTGTAGCATCTTCTGAAGCAACACCTTGTTCACTTCTGTTCTGACTGACAGACACCTCCTCAACTTCAGAGTCTTCATCATCAGTGACAGTATCAGGAGAAGGAATTTCTTCTGCATCGTTAACAACAACATTTATGGATTCCATTACTGTATGTGTCCGCTGGTTGTAGACTCGATAAGCTCTGCTGTTTGTTGAGTAGCCCAGAAACAGACCAGGATCACTTTTGGGGTCTAGTTTCTGCCTATACTCCCGATCTCTTAGAATAAAACAATCACTTCCAAAGACATGAAAGTATTTGACTGTGGGCTTCTTCTGATTCCAGAGCTCATAGCAGGTCTGGTTGGTACCTCTGCGTAAGGTGACTCTATTGATGATGTAGCAAGCGGTATTCATGGCTTCTGCCCAGAACTTCAAAGAGACTCTCTTAGCATGAATCATGACTCTGGCCATTTCTTGGATTGTTCGATTCTTTCGTTCCACTACACCATTCTGCTGAGGGGTAATGGGAGAGAAGTACTGATGAAGTATACCCCTTGGCCGACAGAAATCATCCATATCTTTGTTTTCAAATTCTCTGCTATGATCACTGCGAATGCTGCTGATTCTGAGGTTTTTCACTTGCTCAAGACGAGACACCAGTGACACAATGACTCTCACAGTGTCTGAATTTTCTCTGATAAAATCTATCCATGTGAATCTGGAGTAGTCATCAACACAGACAAATGCATACCTTTTCCTGCCCGGACTCTCGACTTCCATTGGTCCCATCAGATCCATGTGGATCAACTGTAGAGGCCTGGTGGAACCAATGTCTTTGACTCTTGAATGCGAAGCCTTCTTCTGTTTCCCAATCTGGCAGTCACCACAGATAGAGTCTGTCTCCCCTTTTAACAACGGTATTCCTCTGACTAGACCTTTTGTAGCAATTCTCTTTAGAGTTCTAAGGTTAACATGCCCCATCCTTCTGTGCCATAGAGTCATTTCCTCGGCTTTTGTCAGCATACATCTCTGAATCTGCGAGTTTGAACTCACATTGAGAAGATAGCAGTTGCTCTTTGATCTGGCACCTTCCATTATGCATTTTCCAGATTTGTCGAGAACCTGGCATGTGTCTTTCGTGAACTTTACCTGTTTGGTCCCATCACATAGTTGACTAATGCTAATGAGATTTGCCTTTAGCCCTTCCACTAGAAGAACATTGCTCAGACTCGGCATTCCTTCAACTACCAAAGTTCCCCTTCCCAGAACTCTTCCTTTGAGGCCGTTCCCAAACTTCACACGTTGTTCCAAACAGGGTGTAATGTTTTTCAAGAAGGATCGTTCTCCTGTCATATGTCCTGAACAACCACTGTCAAAGTACCAGCTTATTTTGTCTGAGGCGCTGGCTGTGCTGACAAGAGCGAGGAGCTGAGTCTGCGCACGATTCTGTCTGACCGGTTTCCTGGCTGAAGCTACTCTGGTGTAGGCTGAAAAGCAGTTTCTCTTTATGTAACCTTTGCGACCGCAGCTGAAACATTTTTTATGCTTTGAAGCTCTCTTGTTACGGTGATACAAAGGTTGCTGTAGCAAGTCCTGGTTCACTCTTCCTTTTGATTTTCTGCCTCTTCTGACAGACCTGTATCTGGCCAAGTTGCACTCATCATCACTCAGCTCTTTCTCGTCTTCACTTCCACTGGCAGAGAGAGCCCTCTTTTTCATTGGTTTGCTAGTGCAGCTGATTTGTCGATGACCGTACCCTGCACAGTTCCAGCATTGGACTCCCTTCTTTATTTCTTTCTTTTCCTCTTCATTCTGAGCTGGTTCCTTCCCTTTTCTGTTACTCTCACTGCCCCTTCTAAATTGTTTTCGTGAGGAAGGGCTTTTCCCGGTTCTGGATTCCATGTTCTTCAGAAGTTTTCCAAGGTTCTTGACAAGCATACTCAGCTGATCATCTGGAATTGTCTTCTTGGCTTCTGTTTCAGCTTTCAGTCCAACATTCTTGTCCTTGGGAGAGGTGTCCTCTTTAACCTGTTTCATCTCAAATTGTTTGAGAGACCCCATCAATTCTTCCAACCTCATGAATCTGACATTTTGAGCCTCTTCAATGGCTGTCACTTTCATGTCAAATTTTGTGGGCAGCGATCTGAGAACCTTCCTGATCAGCTTCTCTTCAGGGATAGGTTCACCAAGGGCATGAGCTTCATTTGCAAGATCACAGAGTTTGGCATTAAACTCAGTGACAGTCTCCTCTTCCAGCATTCTCAGATTTTCAAACTGTGTGGTAATGATCTGCAATCTCGACAGCTTCACTCTATCAGTTCCTTCATGTGCATTTTGCAAAATTTCCCATGCTTGTTTGGCCGTGTCACAATTTGAAATCAGCCTGAAGTTGTTGGCATCCACTGCAGCAAAAATTGCATTCAAGGCCTTTGAATTTCCAGTTGCTGTAGCACCCTCTTCAGCAGTCCATTGTTCTTCGGGTTTTATCCATGTGACTCCTTGTTCATCCATGGTGATTGGGGGAGACCACTGGATAACGACAGCTCTCCATGTCTTCTCATCAATAGCCTTGAGAAAGGCTTTCATTCTTGCTTTCCAATATCCATAGTTGCTCTCTTCCAACAATGGAGGTCTGCTTGTGCTCTGTCCTTCCTTCATTGTCTTGGCTTCTTCAGAGACACTGTAGGATCTTTTACTCTATGTGTTGAGCTCCCGCTCTGATACCAATTGAAAATTTCACAGTGTCTTAGTTCCACAGATTTGTGAACAAGCAGTTGCTGCAGCACACTCTTGTTCACTAGAAAATTGTCTCAGCAAGCAATGAACAAGACAAAGTTTGTTCACCCAGTTCGGCCAACTGCCTACGTCTGGGGAGGACTATTCTCCAGTCCTCAATCCACTAACTCGAAGGTTCCCACGTACACACGGTTACAACTCACGCAACCTATGCTACTCAACCTTGTGTGGATCACTCAACACAATCAGAACAAGCTCTGACTTGTGTCTGCACACCCTCTGCAATATGTCAATCTAGAATAGCTACAGACTTCTCAAGACTCAGCCTATTCTAAATTACAATTACTCAGCAGGGTTGCTGTAGCAACTGCTGTAACACACAGCTGAAGCACAAATGTCCGCGTCGCTCCAAGGCCTTCCACCGAGCCGATCGAATGATTCCACGAGCGCTGCACACTCTGGAATACTCCCCCTCACTCAGTGACCACCTGCCACTAGCGAGTACAGCCGCACGACACTCGACCGAGCCAACAACCCGTCAGTTCTTCCGCGGCTTCCCTTGATCAACCAACAAGCTCCGCAGCTCTGAATTGGCTTCCAGATCAAGCTCGAATCAGACTCTGCAAGTCCTGATTCCCTTCTGCTACAATCACCACAGCTCTGCGCTCACGCTCTGCTCTCGGGTGATGATCGAAGAATTCGTCCGTCGCACACCAAAGATTGTTCTCTCTGAAATCTGTGTATGCACTCGTGTATCCCTCAGCTTCGATCAACCTCTCTGCTCTAAACCCCTTCTGCTTAAATAGCATCCCCAGCTTTAAGCAATGTCCAGGTTTAGGCAATGTCCCAAAAAGAACAATTATCTCCTAAAAACTAGGAGATTAGATTTGATATTTATCTTTAATGCAAATCTCCTTCTCTGACTAGTAAACCTCACTGGAATATACTCCACAGCATATTAGAAATTCTTCAGATGCTATCCATAGTGTTCCCAGCCCTTCTGGACAAGCCCAGGAAGCTGCTGCTACTTGGATGGTTGAAACAGCCAGTTGAACAAGCTCCTGCTGTAGCATCCCCTGCTGCAGCTGCAGCTAGTTCACTCCTGCTGCCTGCTTGATTATTTGAGCTGCAGCAACTCCTTGTTCATTTGTTCTGGTTTTGTCAAACACTGCCATACTCATTATCAACAGTGTGGTTGTCATTTATGTTATTGGAGTTCTATTGGAGTTTCTGTTTTCTTTCTTCTTTATTTCTTTCGTTGTCATTTATGTTATTTGGTTGTGTTGCATGACCCGCCCTTGAGCATAATTCGATCCGTGAGGATACGGCTATGTTCAACAGTGTGGGGTGGGGTAGTAGAGTCTGTTGTGCCAGCACGTTTACCTTTATTAGCATGCATTAGTGTTAGCCAGGGCACGCTTTTTTTTTTTCAAATTTGTGTATGCTACGATGAAGATACTGTGATTCTATGAGATGATGTTCGATGCTATGAGGTTTTGATGTGTATGCCTTGCACAATTTCTGCAGTACTCTGATGCGAGTTACGTGATGTTATTTGTGCTTTTGAGTTGAGATATTACAAGATGTGGAGTTGATAGAAATGTCCTAGAGAGACTTGACAAGCATTCGAAGGTTCTAGGGATTAGTCGCGTAGGCGCATTGAGTTTGTGGAGGTTGGCGCTTCGAGTTATGAGGGGTAAGACTTTCACTCCACCTTGCAGCGTTTATGCAATGATGGGACGGGAAAACAAACCGTCCTATCTCTAATCCAAGTAACTGGAAATGGGTGGGTAACCCCTATTATTCGAAGGTGATGATTGGAACGATTCAAAGAAAAGAAAAAGGACAAGCAATTCACATTGGAGAGCAAAGCTCAAAAAGAAAAATTCAAACAGATGTGAAAGAAAAATTCAAAAAAACAATCGAGTTGAGTGAAGTCTTCGGACCAAACAAAACAAGAAGTTTCAAGAGTTGTCCTACCAAAAAGAAGAATGAAAAAGTTGAGTTCCTCATAGCTTGGATTTCTCACGTGCCAGAGAAAGCGAACTTAGTGTATGTGCCTGACTATGACCTAGAGCTGAAGAATGGAGTCAGGAGTCTAAAGAGGACTACCTCCCAATCATCCATTGAATCCCATCTTGACCTCTCAGGTAACATGTATCATTACGGTTTCTTGTTAATCATTATTGAAGAATGAATGTGAGCATATGTTGATGAACTGATTAGTGAGGACATCTCGGGTAAATTCAATGTTGAGTCGTTGGCATATTAGAAGTATTTTGAGTGTTGCGAGTCTTGCTTTTGTTCTTGTTCGGGACGAACAAGTTTAAGTGTGGGCTGGTTTGATGAGGCGTATTTATACCACTCGCTAAACCGTTTAAGCCCAACAATTTCGACATGTTTTTATGTGAACAGTTACTTCTTAGTGTTGTTTGCATTTCAGGTGTTTAAGATACATGAAAAGAGACTTGCGACTCAAAATCGTGTTTTTAGGGAGAAAATTGACGTTGAAGGAAATGAGTGCGCATCTCAGTTAGTTAAGCGCTAGCAGGCAACGTTAGCATCGCGCGCCGGACCTTAATGTCTTCTTCGGGCGCGCAAGTTCATGTCTTCCTGAGGCACGTTTTGTGTTTGATGACATCAGCAACGGGCCCGCGGCTCGAAATCAATTTTTAGAGCTCGATCTCAATTAGGTTTTCGTAATCAGAGGGAGACAGGCAGCTTTGACGACAGAGGCTTGGAACAAAGACGACCGGACGGAATTTTGGGAGCACGACGAAGTCTTGCGTGAACAGTGCTTCCGGCGTGAACAATGTTTTCCGGCGTGAACAGTACATTCCAACCGTGAACAGTGAAAGTGAAAAGTATTTTTCATTCTTTTCAGTTTAATGTATTTTTCAGCTATGACTATGAGTAGCTAAACTTCTATTTCAATTTAGGGTGTTCAATTAGTGGCATACATGTTTTAGACTTGGATTTAATGTATGTTTCTATTCAATCGTAAGTTCTGGATCTTAAATTGTATGAATTGTATTGTACAGCTAGCGTATACTTTGTCGTGAAACTACCCGCTCATCATTTTTTATTATTAACTCTTGTCGAAGCTTTGTCGTGAAAACAAGTAGTAGAATCTAGGCTTAGTATCACCTTTGTCGGGATGACCACATGTTAGATTACAATAGCAACCTTTAAAAGTCAATGATAACAGTCACTATTGAATTCCATGAGCTGAATACTTCTCGTAACTGATATTCACACTTTTTACTTTCTTTCTCACAATCAACTTGCTCAAAACCCCCTTTAGTTCAGTATTTACAGGAAATCGCTTCACAATCAGTTCTCTTGGGTACGACCCTTGCTTGCCGGTACACTAGCTAAAGCTTGGAGATATAAATACAAGTTTGGCGCGCACAACGACGCGCGTCAGAGAACATGAAGAATTGCCAAGAATTCGGAAAAGACATCATCAATTGAAGACTCTACATCAATCTTTTACTCATTCTCTAAACCCTAATTCTCTACTTCTTTACTTTCCCTTGTTGAACTATTTCATTAAGTTTTGTTTCAAACTCACCATGAGTGAGTAGTTGTTTAGTAGTTCTTTACTTCTTATGGATCCTTTAGGTTTGATTGTAATGTATGAATGAAGTTTGGTTGAAAATTCTCATGCTTTCTCTTCATATCAATTTTGTGCACACCAAGTGTTTGACGAAATGCATGAATGAGTATGAATCGGTATAATACCTAGGGATGGAATGAGAGTTGAACCTAGGTTGTTTAGAAGATTGAGCATGTTAATTTTAGGTTGCGTTTGTGTGTGAGAGTGATATACGCATTCCACTAGGCTAAGTATTGAGCGACTTTAGTTAACTATCAATAGACAGAGAGGTTGAGATTAGGAGACTTTTGTTCTACGCGATTCAATAGAGCGAGAGTTTGAGAACCGTACTATTTAGGTATCATTCCCATTCTAGAGAAGGAGTGAGAGTTGAATTTAGAATGTGTGATTCCTTAGCCTAGAACCATCACTCGAATTTACTCATGATTTAGACAAGTTTTGTGTTGCTAATCGCGTGACCTAGGGGTGAAGTAGGATTCCGACTACGCTTTCTCTATTATTTTCTCTTAGACCATATTTCATCTTGTCTTTACTATTCACTGGAGATACCTTACCTAGAGAAAAAACCCCCTTTATTTAGTAGACTTGCATTAGGCATTACTAGCTAGCTTTAGACTAATCTAGGCTTTTCTCTTGGGTTCGACTCGAGGTCACTCGGATATAAATATTTTATGAACACCGTGATTGGACTACTATTTTTACTACCACAATTACCACAGCGTTTCAAGCATATCAAAACACATGGAAAAATCCAAATAATTGGAAATTTTGCTTGTTGATGACATCATCGCTAATGTGTCCGCGCTTTGTGGCAACTTAGCCCCGAGCGCAGGGTGCAAATTGTTTCATTCCGTACAAAGCTAATTTCATGCTCGCACGAGGTACACAGTAAGTTCTGGCTTAGAACATTTGATTGACTTTCTTCATATTAGAGTTTTCTCTTGGCTAGAGAATTATAGGTTGATGAGTATCTTTACACTTTAGGCTCCATTTCTTATGGATTTTGGCTTGTTTCCGAGCGTTATATGTTGGTTTAATGTCTTCTTTCTGGTTTCTAGGACATTTGCACTTGAAAAGAAGGTTTGAGGTTCAAAATATGTACTTGGCCACAAAATGAGCTAGAAAAGGTTAAGAAAGAGCCGAAACAAAGCCTGTTGAGTTCAGGCGTTGCCTCACTATTCCAAGCAACCCTCACTACTCCAGGAAACACCTGACATGGAAGGTCCTAGGTATTACCTCACCTTTCCAGGTAGTGCCCGACAAATATGGAAGGTTTTTAGGCAATGCCCCACTTTTCCAGGCGATGCCTTACTATGTTAGACAATGCTTGGACAATATATAAAGTTTTCAAGCGACGCCTGAGATTTGCTATATTAGGGAATTTTATCTACTTTAATTTTCATTCGAATTTGGCACCTCAAATCCAGCTGTTGGAGTCCACATAAGAGCAGACGAGCAAGAACCTAAGCCCTGAAGTCCAAAGGATCACAAGGAGCAAGGATTATTGTTTGTAAGGAAATTCATCTTGACATGATTAGTCTTTTCATTACTTTGGCTCTTATTGCCTTTTTTGACATTTGGCATCATTTGATGAATAAATCTTAATTCATTTATTTACTGAGTTTGCATATCTTACTTTAGATTTAAAATATTATTTGCATGATAGATAGTGTGCATCTTATCTTGCCTGAGTTGAGCAACTTTTCATCGTTCACATATTGATTTAGAATTGCTTTCCCTGACATAGAACTTTGAACTTGAATTTTTATAAAATGGTATCCTTGATGGGGATTTTATTTTTTACACACCACTGAACTTGAATTTACATGAACTGAACCTATCCATTATCTTTGAATTGCCTACTTTGAGTGTGCTTTTTGATTCTCCTCTTGCATGAACCTCTTTAAATTGTAAAGAGTAGATCAAACTAGCAGCTTGGTAGGAAATTCAGCACTTCATATGATGGTGGACCAAGGAGAAGTCGTGATTCCCGCAAGAGAGCAGCCTCACCAAGTACAAGTGCTCTCTTGCTATGTGGCGTCGACCGATCTTGACCTGCAATCAGCCACCCAATACTACAACAGAGAGGATAACATTGTCAAAATAAATCCCTCGATCGTGAAAGACCGCCTTGATGGAGGCAACCCAGCTTAACATTTTTACACTCTATGAAGACGGTCTCATCTAGCCAAGATGTTAAAACAGGCACCCTTTGTACATGTGTCTATTTTCTTATTGTTCTTCACTTTTTGGATCCTTAAGTGACAGGTACCCTTGACTTGGAGTACCGATAGCTGACATGGAGTGACTCGGTTGATGACATCAATTTCTCCCACAATGGTACTCTTTTCTCGTTACTCCTGATTTTGGTTGCAATGCTTAGGGATTGAAAATATGTAAATGTAGAGTTGGAACGTAGTCATTTGCATGGCACATAGTTTAGTAATCCTTGGCATATAGTTCAATTTCTATACTTAGTTATGCTTTTCTCTTTTAGCCTTGCATGATTTAGGATCACATGTGTATGCTCACATGTCATGACTACACTTGAATTTGTTCTCTTTGCCTCATGTGTTAGCTAAGATTCTACCATGATTGCTTAAATTTTGGTTGAATTTTGATGATGTCTTGCTTAGTTAGGTCTCTTCATGCCATGCCTATTTCATCAACTACCTATCTAGTAACTCTTGAAACTAGAAGCATGTCTAGAATTATAAAGAATCAAACCACCAACACTACAATCCTGACATGAGCATATAACATGACTACCCTTGATCTAAGTTTTTCATTTATGATCTTACTTTCTCATTCACACTCTCTTCATACCATGCGTATTTCATTAATTACATATCTAGTAACTCTTGAAACTAGAAGCATGTCTAGGGTTATAAAAAGTCAAACCACCAACACTACTAGCCTGACATGAGCATATAACATGACTTCCCTTGGTCTAACTTTTCATTTATGATCTTTGTTTCTCATTCACACTCACACTCATCCTCACAATATGTTTAAGTCCTAAGTATGGAGTCCTACCAAATTAAGGAGGACAGTCAAAAGAGATTGAAAAATTGGCCCCAAAAAGAAATAAAAAAGAGAAAAAAAGAACAAAATTATTTTAAAAATAAGTTTAGTTGAGGAAGGTAAGTTCCATACTAAACATAACACTTAAGACTTGTTGGATCCCACCATTAATTGTGAATGAGTTATATTCATTGCAACCTTGTGGATGAATGACTAACTTAGAAATGGTCATTGCACTGAGCCTGTTGTTTACCAATGTATTTGTATGAATGTGTTGGGTTCGAGTTCCTTTTTCCTGACAGACAGAAGCTTTGCACTTGTTGACTTGACAACGACCTCAGTGTTAAAAAGCCCGTGAACTATCTTTCTTGACAGCATAAGCTGACTAGCCATAAGAGTATTAAATATTTTTTATCGAAAAGCATGATATTAAACTATTAGAGTAATCTATTTTAAGAGTTGATAATTTTTTAGTCTAAGTATGATAGAGACTTTCCTGAGCATGATAATTGAAAACTTGTAGAACTTTGTAATAGTAATTCATTAAATCATGTGCTTTCATATGTAAATAGAGACTTGTTGTATATGGTAATTGATATTGTGAGCCATGGGTTAATGCAACGTTTAGCTTGGGCTGCACTCTGGATTTGTGAATATTCCATTTTTTAAAAAATCGTCACGAGACAATAGTCGTCAACTAAGGCAGCACTAGGGGTTTAACGGCTTGTTGCATTTTCTAAATGCAACCGTGAATCGTTTAATGAATCCTACATGTGGAGTTGTAATGAGTGGATTTCTTTACACTTTTAGGCTCCTTTTAATATGAAATTTGGTTCATTTTTTGAGCGACATATATTGGTTTGATGTCTTCTTTCTAGTTTCTCTGTTTCCCTTAAAAGAAGGTTTGACGACTAAAATATGTAAACGTCGCTAAAAGGAGCTCAAAAAGAGCTAAAACGGATGCAGAGTTTAGGCATGGCCTCACTATTCCAAACAACACCTGCCTAATATGGAAAGTGGCCTGGCGACGCGTGACTACTCTAGGCAATACCTAACCAATATGGTAGGTTTCAGGTGACATCTAGCAAATATGAAAGGTTTTCAAGCCACCCCCACTTTTCCAGGCAATACCTGACAAATATAGAAAGTTTTCAAGCGACGCCCCACTTTTCAAGGCAACGCCTCACTATGTTAGGCAATGCGTGGCCATTTTTAAGCTTTTAAGAGGACTCCTGATAGAGCCTATTTATACGCGCTATTTAGATCCTAACACTATGCTTGTTTGCATTATTTTGTGTACAAGATTACTGGTTTCCGGTGTTTTTGTATTCCAGGACGAAACGAGGGCCTAAGTCGGATACGTGCTAATAGGCAGCGTTTGAGGAGCGCAACACACAGCCTGCGGAGCTAGCAACGCAAATAGGATAGGAAGTGGCAGAGTCAGACTACGGTGCGCAGACCGACTGCGCGAACCAATGTGCGCAGTGAGCCATACGCAGGATATTGGTGTTTCCAAATCTTGACACCATCGGATTTGGACGTTGCCAAGGCCGTCCTTGGGCCTCATGAGCAGTATATAAAGAGAGGAAGGCTAGGGTTTGAAGGGAGGAACACAAACACATCACAACACACGAGAGAGAGGCAGAATTGAAAAACACACGAGCTACTGTGAGGACCTGCGCTAGCCGACTGCGCCAGCCGAGACACAGCAACCTGCACGCACCTGCTTGTTACTGTTTTCTTGGATACTTTAGCTGTTATTTACTATTTCTATGATGTTTACTACTAGCATGTCTAGCTAAACGCTTTGTATCGGTTGGGCATGATTCTATGAGTATTTCCTTTGAGACTTGTGCTTAATGCATAGTTTGTTTGCTTGTATTAATTCTGTGCACACTGTTGACAGCTAGTTGCATGAGTAGGGGAAGCCTTGAACCGCAATCTTACTCTTGCTACTTGTTTGTTATATGTTAAACTAGTTGGTAGCTTGACGGTGACAACTAGGAGTAACGCGCTAGGATAAACAGCTGCTACTGTGACAGGATTCGTAGCTGCTTAGACTAGTTTTAAGAATTAATAGCTCATGAACTTTGATCGGAACATGCGCACATGTTAGGAAGCCTTGATCGGACACTAACTTCAGTGAATCGAACTATAGACATTTAGAGTCGATGATAAGGAATACATTCATAGAGGATTGTCTGCACCGATACTTTCCATAGTCATAGTACTTAATCTCTACTACCTGCGCATGTCTAGTGCAAATTCTGCGTTAACTACTGTTTATTTGCGCACCTGCGCAACCCAATCACTCACACCCCAATTTTCGTAAGTGTAGGTTACTAGTTAGAACGAGTCTGCTTGCTCCTTGTGGGATCGACCCTGACTTAGCCGCTGTACTAAGTGGAGAAGGAAGGATTAATTTGACGCGCACAACGACGCGCGGATCAACTCCCCACATTTCCAAGCGTCGCCTGAGACTTAGGCGATGCGTAAGATGCGCTATATAATGGAACTGCATCTCCTTGAATTTCATTCTAGCATGGCACCTCAAATTAAGTTTGTAGAGTCTAGAGAAGAGCAGAAGAGTAGGCAGTTCAGATAAGAAGTCCTAAGGATCACACGGCGCAACGATCGACACTTATAAGGGAGATTCATGATAATAGGATTACTCTTTTCCTTACTTTAGTTCTTGTTTTCTTCTTTTACATTATTCATACCTTACTAGGTATTAAAAATGCATGACACGTTAATAAGTTAGGATATATTAGAAATTGCTAAATCATAATTTATGTGTGTAACATCAATTCCTTGGATGACCCAAGGTAGTTACTCTGGTTAATAAATTTTATTTAACTGCAACATATCCTTAGAAACACTAAACGCTTTGTTTGCTATAAAGGTTAAAAATACAAGCACTTCATAGGTCCCCGAGCTATCTTCACAACGATAAGTAGCTTGTCTCCATCGATTATTTTATGTGCACTCATTAAGCTTTCAAAGCTTGAAAGATCATTCTATCCTCATAACTAATAATACCGATAAATTTCTATTTTAGTCTGATTTCTTTCTTACCATTCAAAATACACCTATAATACAAAACTACATCAACTAAGTGATTTGATATGCATAAATAAAATAATTAGATGAACAAATAAATACGACCCATCCAATCCCTTTCTATTTTCCTCATCCTCATTATGATCCTGGCCAGAATGGCTTGTGTGACATCGGCTGCTAGTTGCCAACTCCATATTTATATAGCGAGAGGATCAAATACAAAACCCCTTTTAAATTACAAATTTAGAACTATTATGGGCAAAGGATGAAATATTTCTATGATAAAAAAAAAATCAAATTCATTATTAATTAAGAAAGGGCTAGATGGTCATTTGCATACATTTTGATGCATATTATTTTCTTTCCTTTTCAACACAATAAAGACTTCATTCGCTGATCGGATTACACCTTCTCTTTCCTTTGCACAGATGCGGTCGTTGGAGCTTTGTGTTGGGTTTCTTTTCCTTACGGAAATTTGATTAACAAACCTTTTTGGAGAAGCAAAAGTGAGAGCACAATTCCTTTCAATATATGATGTTGCGTTGGTCGATATACACTAATTAATGATTATACTCATGTAGATAAATCAATTAATGGATTCATGTTTGTCTGTTCCTTTCAATTTTTTTAAATTCGACTTGAATCAAAAATAGGGTTTTACTAAAATTTTATTGATTAGTCCATGTTTTTCATTTTTTTGTTTATAATTTAGACAAAAAATTGTTTCATTCAAAATATTCTGTACAAGTACTCCTAATTCATGTTCTTAAGGCAAGTTATACATTATAAACGATCAATGATGTCGATGAACATTACAATCAAACTAATAAACACATATAGTTTTAATCATAATATTGCTTGTTATATTTATCAGCAGGTAGTTATTGTTAGATAATAATGTGATAGCAAACAGAAAGTCTATAATCAAATGTAAATGAGTATGAAATTACAGAAACAGGAGACTGAACAAGATACAAAACCAGAATTGTTGAAGCTTGCTCGGCAATTTCCTTAAAGCGTAATTGCCGCCCTACCGTGGTGGGTGTGGTTTGGCAACAGGCTTCCCAGAATACGACAACAAACTCCAAGCTGAATAGCACCGTTCAGTTGCAGCGAATTGGATAGCACGCCTTCTGACTATCACCGAAAACAGAGGTAAGCTAATGACACACGAGAGGGGATTGTTGTTTTTCGGATGATTTTCAAAGGAGAACGCAACCCTCCTTTTATAGTGATAAAGAGCCAACTCTTTCACTTCTCCACCCTTTCATCTTCCCATGACCGTCAAACTCCCAAAAGTAAACGGGAAGTTGAGGAGATACGGCTGGAGGTTAATGGAAGGAAGACTTGGTCCAAGTCTTTTGATCTTCAAAGGAAGTCCAAGTCTTTTGATCTTCAAATTAAAACAAAACTGCGTAGTTTTGTTTCTTAAGAAATCACATGTTATATGGTTGATATCATGTAAATAAATCACATAGTGACTTAGAAAAATGCAAAACTAAGCTGTCATCTCGCACCCAGATTGGAGCTACATTCGTGTCCGTAACATGCGGGCGCACACAAGTTTCTTCACGTTTTCGGCGAAATCGGATCGTGATTTCCCCCCCTCCCGGGCGCCCGCGTAGGTGTTGGAGAATAGCTTTCTTAAACGATTTATACATGTCAACATCATGTTTATATAAGAAGTTACAATTTTTGCTTCATCCCACCAATGTGGGATATCAACCAAGTGAAAACATAAGGTCTTGACATCCATTCCCAATGAACTCAAACTTTGCATGTTTTCTATGCAACTTCGAGTATCGATATCTCATTCGATATTTGATCAATTTCGGCGTTCGAATAGTCAATCTTATAGTACACCTTGCAAGGATTTTTATCAAGATCTTAACTATTCAATTCGGTGTATAAACGACACCGACATTGGCTCGTGAAAATAAGACAAACTCATTTTCTTCACTCTTTGAAATTCAAGAATTTCCAACAATCCCCCACATGAATAAAATCGATAAGTGAAAACAAATCAAGACTCGACACTGGTGGTGATAGTTTCTGCGGCCAATATCTGCATAGGATAGGTGGGCATAACCTTTGAACCTTCCCTTGAAAGATATGCATTCTTTACTGACTATTCAGTAGACGCGATGTCCTTGAACTGTTCGTCGTATTGTGTAAATGAAGTACACATCTTCCATAGATATTGTCCTGGCATACATCCATTTCTCATGGGGGGGTTCATTATGGCCCTGAAACCCCTGCCTGGTTCTGCGAGAGTTGCTAAAGAATTAAGCCCACATAATTCTCCTTTGAAGCGGCCACACTTCTCTCTCGCATAGGTGATTCCTATTATGGCAATCCCGCATTACCCTATTTGGAATTTTCAATTCCAACTCCACAGAATCATTAAAAGCTTCAAGTTTAACCTCGTACGAGAATCACTGATTATTAAAGAATGGGTCTTGGGTTTTACCCCCAACAGTGATCTCACTTCTTCTCAGCAAAGAGGTTGTCCCATTGAACCAAGTTCTTGAGATCTCCAGTCATCATGGTTGGATTTATCCTTTTACATTGACTTATTTCATTAGGGCTTCAATCCCATTCCTGTAGCTGACTTCTCTACTAGGTCCCGATTTAACCCTTTGGTTAGCGGATCCGCAATATTCTCTTTGGACCGTACATAGTCAATACTAATGACTCCTGTAGAGAGTAGCTGTCTAATGGTATTATGTCGTCGACGGATATGTCTAGACTTACCATTATACAAGACATTTTGTGCCCGTCCAATGGCTGACTGATTATCGCAGTGTAAGCAAATTGCCGGCACAAGTTTTGTCCACTCTGGAATATCCTCCACAAAGTTTCTTAACCATTCAGCTTCTTCACCACATTTATCTAATGCGACAAACTCAGATTCCATTGTGGATCTGGTTATCAAAGTTTTCTTAGAGGATTTCCAAGATATAGCAGCACCTGCTAAGGTAAATACATAACCACTCGTGGCTTTCGAATCTTTTATATCAGAAATCCAACTGGCATCACTAAATCCTTCAATGACTCTAGGATCTCGGGTATAGTGTAACCCATATTCCCGAGTGAATCGTAGATACTTCAGTACTCTCACGATTGCTTTCCAGTGTTCTGATCCTGGATTATTTGTATACCTTGCAAGTGTGCTTACGATATAAGCTATGCCTGGTTTTGTACAATTCATTAAGTACATCAGACTGCCTATCACCCTGGCATATTCTAATTGATTGACACTTTCTTTCCTATTTTTAGACAAGTGTCTTGAAATATCAATTGGAGTTCTAGACACACCGAAACTCTCTTTTCCAAACTTGTCCAGAATTTTATCCACATAATGTGACTGACTTAATTTGAGACCATCTGTTGTTCGTGTAATTTTGATTCCCAAAATGACATCAGCCAGTCCCAAATCTTTCATATCAAACTTAGAGTTTAATATGGCTTTCGTTGACTTCACCATGCCTTCAATGCTTCCCACAATAAGCATATCATCAACTTACAAACACAAAATCACATATCCATGATTAGTGTTCTTAATGTATACACATTTGTCACACTCGTTGATTTTAAAATTATTTGACATCATCACATTGTCAAAATTTTCATGCCACTTTTTTGGCGCCTATTTTAGACCATAGAGAGATTTAATAAGTCTACAAACTTTACTCTCTTGTCCTGGCACAACACAACCCTCAGGTTGTTCCATATAGATTTCTTCCTCCAATTCTCCATTGAGAAATGTAGTTTTCACATCCATTTGATGAATTTCCAGATTGCGTAATGCCGCAAGGGCAATTATCATTCTAATGGAATTGATTCTCGTCACTCGAGAAAATGTATCAAAGTAGTCTAGACCTTCTTTCTGTCTATACCCTTTGACTACAAGTCTCGCTTTATACTTATCTATTGCGCCATCCACCTTCATCTTCCTAGTAAATACCCACCTAGAACTAAGTGGTTTATTACCAGGAGGAAGATTTACTAACTCCCATGTATGATTCTGCATAATGGAATCAATTTCGCTTCTTATGGCTTCTTTCCATAAGGGACCCTTAATAGAGTTTACAGCCTCCTTATATGTTCGAGGTTCTGCCTCCAGCATATATGCTAAGAAATCAGGACCAAAAGACTTTTCGACTCTCACTCGCTTGCTGCGTCTTAGACCTTCTGAATTACTCTCATTCTCAAGTTCATCTTCCTGAATTTGAGATGATTCTCCAATCTCTTCAGGAGGTGATTCCTGGTTAAGAGGATCCAAATTACTTACCATACCTTTATATGGAAATTCACGTTCATAGAACCACACATTCTTTGATTCCAAAATATCATTCTTATGAGTACTTGGATTTTATGATTTATAAACCAGGAATCGATATGCATTGCTGTTAAGCGCATAACCAATGAAAATGCAATCAATGGTTTTTGGTCCTATTCTCATTTTCTTAGGACTTGGTGCCAACACCTTAGCTAGGCACCCCCATACTCGCAAGTGTTTATAAGAAGGCTTACGTCTTAAAAACAGTTCGTAAGGAGACTTGTCCTTTCGTTTCCGAGGTATTCTATTTAAAAGATAGTTTGCAGATAAGATGGCTTTCCCCCAGATTTGCTGGGGTAATCCGGAACTTAACAACATTGCATTCATCATCTCTTTTAGTGTTCTGTTCTTTCTCTCAGCAACACCATTAGACTGAGGTGAATATGGTGGTGTCACTTCATGAATAATACCGTGTCTCTCAGCAACGCCCCAAACGGTTCAACATATTCCCCACCACGATCACTTCTCACTCTTTTTATTTTCTTGTCAAGTTGAGTCTCAACTTCTAATTTGTAGGTGGCGAATTTCTCAACAGCTTCATCTTTGCTTTTAAGCAAATATATGTAGCAATACTTTGTACTATCATCGATGAAAGTCACAAAATATTTATTTCCACCTTTACTTGGCAAGAATTTCAAATCACATAGATCACTATGTATTAATTCGAGGGGCTCAGAATTTCTTTCAACTCTATGAAAGGATGTCCTCGTTAATTTAGCTTCAACACATGTTTCACATTTATGTTCGAAGTTAATTTGAACTTTGGGTATACACTCCAGATTCATTAATTTTCTGATGGACTCATTATTCACATGTCCTAAACGTTCATGCCATAAATTAGAGGACTCAATCAAATAAGCAGAAGAACCAATTTTATTCATAGCTTTTGGTTTGACATCAGTTACATCAGCTTTGATATCAATAGCATTCAGCTTCCACAAGCCTTCTTTCACATAACCCCTACCAACATACATGTCATTCTTGGCGAGTAATACCTTTTGAGACTGGAAGGTCATCTTGAATCCATGGCTATCCAGCACTGTCCCAGAAATTAGGTTCTTCTTAATATCCGGCACGAACAGAACATCATTCAACTGCAGCTTCTTGCCAGTGGTGAACTTCAGGATCACCGTGCCCTTCCCTTTCACTTCAGAAGTGGCTGAGTTGCCCATGTACACCTTATCTCCAGTTCCAGTCTTGTTCAAAGTGGAGAAAGCACTTTCAGTTGAGCAGATGTGGCGGGTAGCACCAGTGTCCAGCCACCAGTCTCTATCGTTTGAGTCCACCAGGTTCAGCTCAGAAATGACAGCTACAAGGTAGTCTTCGTCAGCCTCAGCAATATTGACTTCCTTCTTCTTCTTTTTGGGCTTAGAACACTCATCAGCTTTGTGACCTGTTTTGCCACAATTGAAGCACTTCCCCTGGAACTTGGGCTGCTACTTCCTCTTGAAGGATATACCCTTCGGAGCCAGCTTGTGTGAAAATTTCTTCTTCTTTGAGCTTTCACCATGCTCCACCACATTGGCCCTTTCAGTTGTCACCTTCAGTCTCTTGTCAGAGCCTCGGTTCTCTTCCTCAATCCAGAGCTTCACATAGATGTCCTCCAGACTCATCTCCTTGCTTTTATGTTTGAGGTAGTTTTTGAACTCTCTCCAACCTGGAGGCAGCTTCTCAATCACCGAAGAAACTTGGAATGACTCACTCAGCAGCATTCCCTCAGCAACAATCTCATGGTAAATGAGTTGCAATTCCTGCATTTGACTCACAACAGTCTTAGAGTCAGTCATCTTGAAATCAAGAAACCTGCCCACAATGTACTTTTTAGAGCCAGCATCCTCCCTTCGGTACTTGTGCTCCAATGACTCCCACAACTCTTTAGTCGTTTTAAAGCACGTGTACACATTGTACAGACTGTCAGCCAGGCCATTCATGACATAGTTCCTGCACAAATAGTCAGAATCTTTCCACATCATGCAAGCCATGCGCTTCTGGTTATCTGGGTCATGTTCATTGACAAAAGGAGGATCCTCAGTCAAGAACCGAGCCAGGCCCAGAGTGGTCAAATAGAATAGCATCTTCTGTTGCCACTTCTTGAAGTTCAAGCCATTAAACTTCTCAGGCTTTTCAGCTGGCATAGTTGCAAGGGGCACTCGTGCCACAGTCCCGCTCGGAATAGAACCCACAAGTCCATTCCCGGCCGCAGCCACCAGTGCGTTAAAACCCTGCACGACAGCTGCTGGAGCAGTAGGGAACTGACCCGCAGGCACAGTCCCAGTAACTGCAACAGCAGGAGTCTGCTGCACTCCCTCGTTGGGGACAACTTAGGGGACAGAACCCCAGAGGAAGCAAGAGCACATAACCGCGCAACCCTGTTCAGAGAGGAAGTGCAGCTCGAGGTTGAAGCAAGGAGGCCGCTGAAGTGTATCATGCGCCACCCGTGCAACAGGCCGCGCGACGTAGAACAGTGCGCGAGATGTCAGCCCCACTCACAGTTAACCAGCCATGGTGCATCGTGCTTCCGCCAGGCGGTCATTTTGAACTAAGAAGCTCGCTCATTCATCACATGCCCAAGTTTCACGGGATGAACAATTAAAATCCAGTCAAGCATGTGCGAGAGTTCTTAGTCATTTGCGAGAACATGAAGACCGAAGGGGAAAGCGATGAGGCGCTGAAGATGAAGGCATTCCCATTTTCACTGTGTGACACGGCCAGACATTGGTTGATGAACTTACCAGCCGGATCAATTCACACATGGGAGCAGCTGCAGAAGAAGTTCCTGGACAAATTTTATCCCGCAGCAAAGATCGCGCTACTCAGGAGAGAACTGGCAGAGTATTACGAGCGTTTCAGGGAGCTAGAGGCCAACTGCTACAATCATGGCCTGCCCCAGAATGTGCTGATAGAGAACTTCCTGAATGGACTGCTACCCATGGAGCTGAGGTTATTGAACGCATGCTGATCGCGCGTCGTTGTGCGCGTCAAATATAATTCCTTCCTCTCCCACTAGTACAGCGGTTAAGTAAGGGTCGATCTCCACAGGGAGCAAGCAGTGAGTCTCAGCCAGTAACCTACACTTAAGAAAACGGGGGTTGCGTGAGTGATTGGGGGTTTTGCGCGATGCGCGAATAACAGCGAATATCGTAACTCAGGGAATTGCGCTAGACGTGCGCAAGCAGTAGAGATGAAGTACTATATTTATGAGAAGTATTGGGCAGACAATCCTCTATGAATGCATTCCTTATCATCGACTCTAAAACATCTATAGTTTATGCTTTACTTGGGTTAGTGTCCGGTAAAGGCTTCCTAACACGAGCGCACGTTCCGTTCAAAGTTCATGTGCTATTAATCCTAGAACTAGACTAAACAGCTGCGAATCCTATCACAGTAGCAGCTGCCTACCCTAACTCGTTACTCCTAATTGTCACAGTAAGTTTGCGGTTCAAGGCTTCCCCTACGCATGCAACTAGTTTAACAGGTGACAAGCAAGCAACACAAGTAAGTTTGCGGTTCAAGGCTTCCCCTACTCATGCAACTAACTGTCTCAGTATGCTCAGGATTAATACAAATAAGTAAACTACGCATTAAGCTCAAGTCTCAAAGGTAATACATCATAGATTCATGCCCGACCAACACTAAGTGTTTAGCTAGACATGCTAGTGGTAAACATCATAAAATAGCAAATAACAACTACTGGATCCAAGAAAACGGTAGCAAACAGTGCGTGCAGTGTCTTCTCTCGGCTGGCGCAGTCGGCTGGCGCAAATCTCCTTGACAGGTCCGTGTGTTTTCCAGTTCTGCCGCGCAGTGCCTCTGGAATGTCACTGAGTGATGGTGTTCCTCCTTGAAACCCTAGACTTTCTTTGTTTAAATAGTGCCCCAGGAAGTTCATCTTTTGGCAACTTCCAAGTCTGGTCACTGGGACTTTGCGCCTGGCGCACAGCATTGATTGGCGCAATCGGGTAGCGCACCTCTGCTGTCCTTCGCCATTTCTTCTTTTGTTTGCGCCGCTAGCTCCACAGGCTGATCTTTCACTCCTAGAACGCTGCCTGTTAGCGCGTATCCGACTTAAGGACTCGTTCTGACCTGATATACAAAAATAGTGGAAACGAGTAATCTTGCCCATAAAAAATTGCAAACAAGCATGGGTTTATGATCTAAATAACGTGTATAACTAGGCTCTATCAAACCCCCCACACTTGCCCCTTGTTCGTCCCGAACAAGTACTGAAACGCGGATACAATTACCTTTTCTGGAGACTGGCGCACAGCCTTGCATTCTAGCGCAAGATGCACAGTTGCTTCAACTTGTGCTGCTCTATCACCTGCGCACAACTGCACTCAATAGTTCTAATATAATAATCCCGAAATTTCATTACCTCTCAGCCGGGATGAAGGTCTTTGGATGACTGGGAGATAGCTCTTCTTAGGCTCCTGGTTGTCAGCTCCCGCTCCGAAGATAGGTATATGGTTTCTTGCGCGAGCTTCTTCCAGTGCGTGATTCGTTCGCACACTTCCTGGGAACCTGAGCCTTTGATGATATCCTTGTGGTCTTGCGCACGCAGGTACTAAGTAGTGCGCATGCTGATTCTTTGTAACGCAAATCATCTGCTTCTGCTGGTATTTTTCTTTTGTACAGCTTCCTTTCCAATTTTTTTTATTTTTTATTCCCAGAACAGTTCCAATCTCAGCCTTCGGATAGCAGCTATGGAACTCGTTCCGCTCTCCCTCCTTGGTTTGTCTGCGCCGGTCAGCGCACGCGTTTACATCCGCGCCCGCTTTCCTTAGCTTGATATCCAGAGAGAAGGTGGTCTGTTTTCCCACCTCGCCACGCTTTGGGTATTTTGCCTTTTGCATCCGCGTGACTGAGCGCGCTCTTTTGTTCCGAAGGTTGCGAAGCACCGGCCTCCACTAGCGCATTCGACCATATACCTCGCCTTCGAAGCAGAAGCGACTAACCGCCTCTCTGGAGCATTTCTATCAACTCCACATCCCCTGTATATCCCAACTAACAGGAGCAGAAAAAACGAAAAAATTATGCTAAAACAGTAGATAGCAGTGCACACAATACGGATAGCGCAAAACAAGCTGGAGCGCATGCGCATCCTGCACCTTAGCGCACTACTGTTACTAATTTTCTTCAACTTAACTAAGCTATACTAAAAATGCTAAAAACATGAAATGTAAGAGTAACGCCCCCCCCCCCCCCCCCCCCCACACTTGAACAGAGACGTGTCCCCACGACTCAAGCTCAAGCGCACGGAGGCTGCGCACATGCATGCAATGCAACGAAAATAAAGAACATAAGAGTGAACACAAACAGTCACACAAACTATAGCAAGGGAGTCACAGAATGTAGGGCACAAATATTCAGCACACATAATCGTCAAATAGACGCAGCAAAATAAAAGACAACACCCTAAAGAAAATTACTGCGCCTGCCCTCGGCCTTAGAAGTTCCCCGAGCTAGACGCTGCTGCGGACCCATGCGCCTCATCCTCTGAAGAATCTGTCAAGGAGTCGGTGCTGGAGGATGGTGGCACAATGGTGAGGGGGTCAGGCTGCTCGTCCTCGGAAAGTGACTCCCAAATGGAATCGGAGTCTACGCTGGGAAAGTTAATGGGGGACTCCGGAATAGAAGGCCGGGCAGGGGAAGCTACTGGTGATGGTATCGGTGCTGGTTCAGGTTCAGGGGTGGGCTCTGCTGCTGGGGCTGCTGGGTCTGGTGCGGGCGCTGCTGGGGCTGGGGCTGGTGCTGGAGCTGGAGCTTGTGCTGGTGCTGTAGAGGTTTCTGGGGTCCGGGTAGGAGGTGGATGGTGCAGGCTGAGGAGAGGGGGAATTGCATCTCCAAATTTCCACCCGGATGGTGGACTCATACTTAAATCCGCCCCCTCTGGCGCTAAGTATTCGAGCACGCGCATAACGTTGAACAACATGCGCTGCTCGGCAGTGGCACGCGGGGGAGAGTCCTCTATGGAAATGGTCACTGGCTCCCCCAATGGTGCGCGGGCCCTCTGTTGCGCTCCAGTCTGCGCCCGAGTCCTTGGGCGCCTGACTAGAGGCACCTCTGGTTCTAGGGCCTCCTCCATCTCTTCGTCTGCTGCGGCGGCTGCTGCGGCTGCTGCTGCGCCTGCCGCTGCGCCCTGCGCACTGCTCTCTGCCCTGGCCCGCGCACTGCTCTCTACTCTGGCCCGCGGTGGTCTGGCTGGCTGCAGATGGTAGCACCACTCTAGTGTGCCATCGTCCCGAACGGCTACCGCCCTGATTTGCAGCATGTGGGCGCGGTCCAGAGGTATAGGCTGCACCAAGGTGTGCTCTGGCACCTCGGGCTCTCCATGTAAGGCCCGCAGCAAGTGCGTAATAAGCCCTCCACACGTCAGCGGCCCTCTCATGCTGACTCGGCTCCAATGATGCACCATGTTCAGGATGAACAGCACCTTCCGCTCATAATACAGCCCCGTCAAAATCTCCATATCCAGGAGGCTGATCTTTGGCGCTCCGTTGAAACGGCCAATGATTGCATAGGCCACGATGCGCCACAAGTAGAACAGCCACGGGTCGCGCAGCTCTCGGCCCCTGCTGCGCCCCGCGGCGAATGCTGGTCCTGTTGCCATGTCCCGCCAAGCCTCCTGGTTATTGTGCGTGTCTAACTCCTCCTCACGCACCTTGGCGCACCCGAATGCGCGCCTCAGCCTCCTTTCCGAGGCTATGAACCAGACACCCCTGTGTCTATATCTAATCTCCCTGTCCCCCGCCTCCATAGACGCCAGGAACTCACACGTATCCTCCTGGTCTGATGCGCTGCGGAGGTCCATTAGCGCCTCCCAACCGGCAATCGCTAGCCTCTGCGCCACGAGGTCCTCTAACCCTACCTCGCGCAGGAAATCTCGACAGATGTACGGTGTCCCGTACATGTCCAGGCTAATGAATGCTGCGTACTTGTTAGCGAAAGCCGCTGGGGTCACTTGGTCTGCGGCGGGTCTCATCTTGCGCTGGCGCCGGTCAATCGCGGTCAATGCTCCCCAAAACCCTAAAAATCGAAACTGCCCAGAATCCTCTGAAATTTGCACCGAACGAGCGCCTACAGGTCGCCTACACAACGCACAAAACAGCACTCCAAGCCGCGCACTCTAGCCTGGTGCGATTTCAAAACCCTAAAAACTGTCTTCTCCGCGCAAACCCTAACAGAAGCGGCTCAAAGCGGGATCGGGGGTTACCTGGGTGCTGTGCGGTCGTGTTGTCCTTGAATCTCTCTAGACGGACGGTGGGATGGGCGCTGATCGACGGCAGAGGTCTGAGGGCGGGAGCTTGTGTGTAACGGTCGAGTGAAAAAGTGCTGGGAATTTTTCTAAGTCTAGCCTTATATACCCCCTATGGCTAGCGCAACTGACCTGCGCATTGATAGGTGCACAGTCCTGCGCACTTGTGTGACTACAAAAAAAACTACCAAACCCTATTCTAACTAAAAACACGCAAAAAAAAAAAAAAAAAAAAAAAAAAAAAAAACAAAACAAGCAGAATAAAATGTGCCAAAATAAAATGTGTCGGGTTACCTCCCGACAAGTGCCTTTGTTTAACGTCGTTGGCTCGACGGTACCTCGTTACGTGCCAAGTAGTGCGTCTGCAGCCTCCCCCACTCTTGCTCCTGAGTGTCCCTGCGCCAGTGCTTGTGTTACGATCTCATTGGTCCTGTGCAAAGGATAAAAGGGAAGGTCAGCATGTGATACATTATTCGTAAGGAGGGCAGATGCAGAGAAAGAGGAGATATAGGCGATGGGTGCTAGGTCTCCCTCTGAAGCATCTGGTGGTGCGTCTGGCGCAACAGCTTGCTCGTCTACTATGTCCGGCTCGGCCAAGTCAATGTTGCGTGCTGCGCCATCCCAAGGTTCGCCCAAGTACCGTTTGACTCTCTGCCCGTTAACCTGAAAACGATGCTGGTGCCCGTCTTCTAATTCAATTGTGCCGTAGGGGAAAACCTTGGTGACGGTGTATGGTCCCGTCCACTTACTGCGCAGCTTCCCAGGCATGAGCTTCAGGCGTGATGAAAATAATAATACCTGATCGCCTGGTTCAAATGTGCGCCGGAGGATGTGCTTGTCATGAAACGCCTTGGTGCGCGCTTTGTAATCGCGCAGTCCCTCATAGGCGTCCAGGCGCAGCTCTTCTAGTTCGCTCAGCTCAAATGCGCGTTCTTGTCCTGCCTCCTCCAAGTTCAAGTTGCAAATACGTAAGGCCCAATATGCCTTGTGCTCGAGCTCCACTGGCAGGTGGCATGCCTTCCCATAGACCAGCCGGAATGGTGAGGTTCCAATGGGTGTCTTGTGTGCAGTGCGGTATGCCCATAGCGCATCATCCAGGCGCTGGCTCCAATCCTTGCGCGACGGACTCACAGTCTTTTCCAAGATGCGCTTGATCTCTCTGTTAGAAACTTCGGCCTGTCCATTCGTCTGCGGATGGTAAGCGGTGGACGTCTTGTGGCGCACCCCATAGTGCTTGAAGACTTGCGCCACAACCCTGTTGCAGAAGTGCGTCCCCTGGTCGCTGATAACTGCCTTAGGCACTCCGTACCTGCAAAATATGTTAGTTCTGAGAAAGTTAGCGACAGTTTTACCATCATCCTTGCGCGTGGCCTTAGCTTCGACCCATTTGGATACGTAATCCACGGCCACCAGTATGTACTCATAGCCGGCAGATGGGGGAAATGGACCCATGAAGTCGATTCCCCAAACATCGAACACTTCATCCACCAAAATCGGGGTCTGCGGCATCTCGTTGCGCGCGGAGATTCCTCCAGTGCGCTGGCACCTGTCACACTTCCTGCAGTGGTCATAGGCATCTCTGAATAGGTGCGGCCAGTAGAATCCGCAGTCCAAGATCTTCCTGCTCGTGCGCTTGGGACCGAAATGTCCTCCACAGGCGTGCGCATGACAAAACATCAATACAGAGTTAATCTCATGGTCAGGCACGCAACGTCTTAATAGCCGATCTGGACCTATTCTAAGCATGTAAGGATCATCCCAAAGGTAATGCTTGGACTCATGTTTCAATCGCATGCACTGAGTTTTATTGAAATGAGGAGGGAACGCACCTGTGACCAGGTAATTTGCGATATGCGCATACCATGGTACCTTACCTGTTAGCGCCATCAGATGCTCGTCAGGGAATGTCTCCTTGATCTGCCCTGGCTCCTCATCCTTTATGATCCTGCTCAGGTGATCAGCGACGGTATTTTCTGTGCCCTTCTTATCTTTGATCTCTAAATCGAATTCCTGAAGCAGAAGTACCCAGCGCATCAGGCGCGGCTTGGTCTCTTTCTTGGATATGAGGTAGCGGATAGCTGCGTGGTCCGTGTAGATGATGACTCTGGCGCCTAGAACATATGCTCGGAACTTCTCCAGCGCAAATACAATTGCCAGAAGCTCCTTCTCCGTGGTGGTGTAGTTCTTCTGCGCGGAGTCCAGTGTGCGCGATGCATAGTAGATGGCATGCAGCTTCTTGTCCTCGCGCTGCCCCAAGACTGCTCCTACTGCGTAGTCACTTGCGTCACACATCAGCTCGAATGGCAGGTTCCAGTCTGGTGCGCGCATCACTGGCGCACTGGTCAGCGCTTCTTTCAGCTTATCGAACGCCGCCCTGCACTCATCAGTAAAATCGAAGCACACGTCTTTTTGCAACAGGTTAGACAGGGGTATGCAAATCTTAGAGAAATCCTTAATAAAACGCCTGTAAAACCCAGCATGCCCTAAGAACGATTTCACGTCGCGCACGTTGGTGGCATAAGGCAGATTAGAAATAATATCTATCTTAGCTTTGTCTACCTTAATACCCTCCTCTGAAATGATATGACCCAATACTACTCCGTGCGTAACCATGAAATGACACTTCTCGTAGTTTAGCACTAAGTTCTTAGAGATGCAGCGTGCTAAGACTTTATCTAGATGTGTTAAGCATGCATCAAAGGTACTCCCATATACAGTGAAGTCATCCATGAACACTTCTATACATATACCAATCATATCAGAGAAAATGCTCATGACGAGGCGTTGGAACGTACCTGGCGCGTTGCACAGCCCAAAAGACATACGCCGAAACGCAAATGTTCCGAAGGGGCATGTGAACGTGGTCTTCTCTTGATCCTCTGCAGCTATGGGTATCTGATTGTAACCTGAATATCCGTCCAAAAAACAAAAGTAAGGTTTACCTGCCAAGCGATCCAGCATCTGGTCCATGAAGGGTAGCGGGAAGTGGTCCTTGCGCGTTACAGCGTTCAGCTTCCTGTAGTCGATGCACATGCGCCAGAGGATGCGCTTGGGAACTAGCTCGCCCTGCGCATTCTCCTCCACCGTGATTCCTCCTTTCTTTGGCACAACGTGCACCGGGCTGACCCATCTGCTGTCTGAGATTGGGTAAATGACCCCTGCGTCAAGCAACTTCAGAACTTCCTTTTGCACTACCTCCATCATATTTGGGTTTAACCTGCGCTGAGCCTCCCTGGATGGTTTGGCGCCGTCTTCCAACAGAATTCGGTGCATGCACACGTCTGGGCTCACTCCGCGCAGATCAGCAAGAGTCCATCCAATAGCGCGCTGGTTCCTGCGCAGCACCTGTTGTAAGCGCGCCTCCTGCTCTTTTTCCAATCCCTTCTTGATGATCACTGGCAGGGTGTCCTCATCTCCCAAGAAAATGTACTTGAGATGCTCCGGGAGTTGCTTCAGTTCGATCTTGGGTGCCTGCTCAACAGAGGGCAAGATTTTGTTAGCGGTGCAAATATGAACTATATCACGTACCTGTGTGGATGCTGGTTCAGCACTGCTTAGCTCCTTCTCTTGCTCCTCCAGTTCTGCCTGTGTCAGTAGCTCTGGTCCTATGGTTGCGCTTGCACACTGCGCTTCTGTGACTAAGTCGTCAAAGCTGTCCATTGCGTGCACGGTAGCGTCCTCATGTGGGTGCTGCATCCCTTCGAAGATGTTGAAATGGATTTCTTCGCCATCTACCTCCATGGAGAGCGTGCCCCTCCACACGTCTATCTTCGTGCGCGCAGGCATCAGAAACGGTCTGCCTAGGAGGATCTGCGCACCGCTGGCGCTTGATTCACCCTCCATTTCGAGCACATAAAAGTCTGCTGGGAACACCAGCTCTCCTACTCGAACTAGGACATCTTCTATCATGCCTGCAGGTTGTTTGCACGATCTATCTGCTAGCTGAATTGTGAGACCTGCAGGTTTTAGTGGTCCAAGGCGCAAGGTCGCATAGAGAGAATATGGTAATAAATTGATTGATGCGCCTAAATCGATCATGCAGTTGCTTACCGTGGTCTTACCTAAGGTGCAAGGGATAGTGAATGTACCTGGATCTCGGCACTTAGGTGGTACCTTTTGCTACACGATTGCTGAGGCTTGCGCATTTAGCATTACTTGTGCGCACTCGCCTGTCCTTCTTTTATTTGTGCACAGCTCTTTTAAAAACTTCGCATACCTGGGGATCTGTCGAATAGCTTCTATGAGAGGTATGTTGATTTCCACCTTGCTGAACAGCTCATATTGTTCCTTGTCCAGTGCTTCTTTTCTCGCCAGTGGTGCCTGTACAGGGAAAGGAGCAGGTGTGTTAGTACAATTTTTGTTCTTGTTTTTCGAGTGAGACATACCTGGCGCATTGCCCTGCTGGTTCGTGGTTGGCGCTTCTGATTGCGCCTCTGGCTCTGGTTGCGCACTCTGAGCTGCTGGATCTGGGACTTGCGCAACTGGTTGCGCGGGCGCTTGCGCGGTCTGCTCTGTTCCCACTGTGCGCCCAGTCCTCAGTGTTACTGCGTTAACTCCTCCCTTAGGGTTCTGAATCACTTGCGAAGGCAGGTTGCCATCGCTCTTTTTCAGCTCATACACCGTGGTTGCAATTTGTGATAGATGCTTTTCTATGGATTCGAACCTCTTGTCATACTTTTCGTCATTCTTGCGCACTGTGTCTGCTAGCTGCCCCATGATATCTTCCAAGGATCGCCGTGGTTGCTGACTGTTCTGCGCTGGTGCGTCTGTGCGGCGATGCGGTGGATTGTAGGGTGCAGCATGTTGCGTCTGCTGTGGTGCGCGCTGATCAGTGGGCTGCCTCTGGAAATTGTTCTCTTCTCTCCATCTGAATCCATTTGCAGCAAGCCCAAAGCGCGGCTGATTCTGCCTCTGCGGTCCTCTGTTGTCCCATCCTCCAAGGGCATTTACATCTCCAGTTTCTTCAAAAAGTGTTGGGCACTCGTCTGTCTTGTGCTCAGTGGACCTGCAGAATTCACATACCTTTGGCGCAACTGGTTGTGCGCTCTGCGCACTCATCAGCTTCTGTAGCATGGCCTTCATTTCTTTGATCTCAGCGCTTGCCTCTACCTGATGCACAGAACGAGTACGACTATTTTCAAGCGTAAGCTGATGCCTTACCTGCCCCGCAGAGTCTTCTATTAGCTGCCATGCGTCCTCGGGGTACATGTTGCAAATGTCCCCTCCTGCGCATGCATTCAGTAGTCGCAACTCCATGGGCAGCAGTCCATTCAGAAAGTTCTCTATCAGCACATTCTGGGGAAGCCCGTGATTGTAGCAGTTGGCTTCTAGCTCCCTGAAACGCTCGTAGTATTCTGACAGAGACTCCCCTGCGCCTTGCCTTGGCGCGGCCAATTCCCTTCTGAGCAGCGCAATCTTCGCTGCTGGATAAAATTTATCTAAGAATTTCTTCTGCAGCTGCTCCCATGTGTGGATTGATCCTGCGGGTAGGCTCATCAGCCAGTGTTTGGCTGCATCGCTCAATGAAAATGGGAACGCTTTCATCTTCAGCGCTTCATCGTTTTCCCCCAAAGCCTTCATGTTCTCGCAAATGATTAGGAACTCCCGCACATGCTTGACTGGATTTTCGTTGTTCATTCCGTGAAACTTGGGCATGTGATGGATGAGTGAGCTCCTTAGTTCGAACTGTCCGTCGGGCGGAAGCACTATACACCATGGCTGGTTAACAGTGAGTGGGGCTGACATTTCGCGCACTGTCCTGCGCCTCGCGACTGGACGAACGGGTGGCGCAATGTATGGTTCAGCGGCCATCCGTGCGTCGTCCTCACGCTGCACTTCCTCTCTGAATAGGGCTGCGCGGTTATGCGCCCTTGCTTCCTCTGGGGTTCTGTCTCCCAGGTTATCTCCAACCACACTGTTATCCTCCATGTCCTGATCCAAACTCAAGAAACGAAATTAAATGGCAACGAAGTTGTTCGTCTGTCAGTGCGCAACTAGAATCTGCGCAGCGCAACTGTTTCAAGGTTGCGCAGGCTGATGTAATTGTGCGCTGTCAGAAACAACAACGAGAAAACAAAACAAAATGAAATAACTAGTTACTAAAATGAGAAATGTAAGCTAGCTAAAACTTAGCTGTGTTGCTCCCCGGCAACGGCGCCAAAATTTGATCGCGCGTCGTTGTGCGCGTCAAATATAATTCCTTCCTCTCCCACTAGTACAGCGGTTAAGTAAGGGTCGATCTCCACAGGGAGCAAGCAGTGAGTCTCAGCCAGTAACCTACACTTAAGAAAACGGGGGTTGCGTGAGTGATTGGGGGTTTTGCGCGATGCGCGAATAACAGCGAATATCGTAACTCAGGGAATTGCACTAGATGTGCGCAAGCAGTAGAGATGAAGTACTATATTTATGAGAAGTATTGGGCAGACAATCCTCTATGAATGCATTCCTTATCATCGACTCTAAAACATCTATAGTTTATGCTTTACTTGGGTTAGTGTCCGGTAAAGGCTTCCTAACACGAGCGCACGTTCCGTTCAAAGTTCATGTGCTATTAATCCTAGAACTAGACTAAACAGCTGCGAATCCTGTCACAGTAGCAGCTGCCTACCCTAACTCGTTACTCCTAATTGTCACAGTAAGTTTGCGGTTCAAGGCTTCCCCTACGCATGCAACTAGTTTAACAGGTGACAAGCAAGCAACACAAGTAAGTTTGCGGTTCAAGGCTTCCCCTACTCATGCAACTAACTGTCTCAGTATGCTCAGGATTAATACAAATAAGTAAACTACGCATTAAGCTCAAGTCTCAAAGGTAATACATCATAGATTCATGCCCGACCAACACTAAGTGTTTAGCTAGACATGCTAGTGGTAAACATCATAAAATAGCAAATAACAACTACTGGATCCAAGAAAACGGTAGCAAACAGTGCGTGCAGTGTCTTCTCTCGGCTGGCGCAGTCGGCTGGCGCAAATCTCCTTGACAGGTCCGTGTGTTTTCCAGTTCTGCCGCGCAGTGCCTCTGGAATGTCACTGAGTGATGGTGTTCCTCCTTGAAACCCTAGACTTTCTTTGTTTAAATAGTGCCCCAGGAAGTTCATCTTTTGGCAACTTCCAAGTCTGGTCACTGGGACTTTGCGCCTGGCGCACAGCATTGATTGGCGCAATCGGGTAGCGCACCTCTGCTGTCCTTCGCCATTTCTTCTTTTGTTTGCGCCGCTAGCTCCACAGGCTGATCTTTCACTCCTAGAACGCTGCCTGTTAGCGCGTATCCGACTTAAGGACTCGTTCTGACCTGATATACAAAAATAGTGGAAACGAGTAATCTTGCCCATAAAAAATTGCAAACAAGCATGGGTTTATGATCTAAATAACGTGTATAACTAGGCTCTATCACATGCGCAGGAGGCGACATTTGCAACATGTATCCAGAAGACGCGTGGCAGCTGATAGAAGACTCTGCTGGTCAGGTAAGACATCAGATAACACTTGAAAATAGTCGTACTCGTTCTGTGCATCAGGTAGAAACAAGCGCTGAGTGCGCAAGAATGACGATCTTTGGAAGATATCGTGGGGCAGCTAGCAGACACAGTGCGCAAGAATGACGAGAAGTATGACAAGAGGTTCGAGTCCATTGAAAAGCAGCTATCACAGATCGCTACCACGGTATATGAGCTGAAAAAGAGCGATGGCAACCTGCCTTCGCAAGTGATTCAGAACCCCAAAGGAGGAGTCAATGCAGTAACACTAAGGACTGGGCGCACAATAGGAGCAGAGCAGACCATGAAGGCGCCCGGGCAACCAGCTGCGCAAGTCCCGGATCCAGCAGAACAAAATGCGCAGCCAGAGCAAGATGCGCAACAAGAAGTGCCAGTCACAAGCCAGCAGGGCGAAGCGCCATGTATCACACAAATAAACGACAAAGGCACGAATCGTACTAATATACCTGCACCTTTTCCTGTGCAGGCACCATCGGCTAAAAAGGAAGCGCTGGACAAAGAGCTGTACGAGTTATTCAGCAAGGTGGAAATCAACATTCCCCTTATCGAAGCAGTTCGGCAGATTCCCAGGTACGCCAAGTTTTTAAAGGAGCTGTGCACAAACAAGAGGAGGAAAGGTGAATGCGCACAGGTAATGCTCAATGCGCAGGCCTCAGCGATCGTGCAACATAAGGTACCACCTAAGTGCCGAGACCCAGGTACGTTCACTATCCCTTGCACTTTAGGTAAGACCACAGTGAGCAACTGCATGATTGATTTAGGCGCATCCATCAATTTGTTACCTTATTCCCTATATGCGACATTGCGCCTTGGACCACTAAAGCCTGCAGGTCTCACAATTCAGCTAGCAGATCGGTCTTGCAAACAACCTGCAGGCATGATAGAGGATGTTCTTGTGCGAGTAGGAGAGCTGGTAGTCCCAGCAGATTTTTATGTGCTAGAAATGGAGGGTGAATCAAGCACCAGCAGTGCGCAGATCCTACTGGGCAGACCTTTCCTGATGACCGCGCGCACGAAGATAGACGTATGGAGGGGCACGCTCTCCATGGAGGTTGATGGCGAAGAAATCCATTTCAATATATTCAAGGGGATGCAGCACCCACACGAGGACGCCACAGTGCACGCGATGGACAGCATTGACGATTTAGTCTCAGATGCGCAATGTGCAAGCGCAACAATAGAACCAGAGCCACTGGCACAGGTAGAGTTGGAGGAGCAGGACGAGGAGCTGAGCAGTGCTGAACCAGAATCCAAACAGGTACACGACATAGTTCATATTTGCACTGCCACTAAAATCTTGCCCTCTATTGAACAGGCACCCAAGGTCGAGCTGAAGCAACTTCCAGAACACCTCAAATACATTTTCTTGGGAAATGAGGACACCCTGCCAGTGATCATAAAGAAAGGATTAGAAGAGGAGCAGGAAGTGCGTTTACGGCAGGTGCTGCGCAGGAACCAGCGCGCTATAGGATGGACACTGGCAGATCTGCGTGGAGTGAGCCCAGACGTATGCATGCATAGAATTCTATTGGAAGATGGTGCCAAACCATCCAGAGAGGCTCAGCGCAGATTGAACCCAAATATGATGGAGGTAGTACAGAAGGAAATTCTAAAGTTGCTTGACGCAGGAGTCATTTACCCCATCTCGGACAGCAAATGGGTCAGTCCAGTGCACGTTGTGCCTAAGAAGGGAGGAATCACAGTGGAAGAGAATGCGCAGGGCGAGCTAGTTCCTAAGCGCATTCAGACTGGATGGCGCATGTGCATCGACTACAGGAAGCTTAACGCAGTAACGCGCAAGGATCATTGCCCGCTGCCCTTTATGGATCAGATGCTGGACAGATTAGCAGGTAAGCCATATTTTTGTTTCTTGGACGGGTATTCAGGGTACAACCAGATACCCATAGCTGCGGAGGATCAGGAGAAGACCACGTTCACCTGCCCGTTTGGTACGTTTGCGTTTTGGCGCATGTCATTTGGGCTGTGTAACGCGCCAGGTACGTTCCAAGAAGTGTTCATGGATGATTTTACTGTATATGGAGGTACCTTTGATGTGTGCTTAACTCATCTAGATAAGGTCTTAGCGCGCTGCATTTCTAAGAACCTAGTGCTTAATTATGAAAAATGCCATTTCATGGTAACGCATGGTGTAGTGCTAGGACACATCATCTAAGAGGAGGGGATCAAGGTAGACAAAGCTAAGATAGACCTTATTTCTAATCTACCTTATGCCACTAGCGTGCGCGATGTGAAGTCATTCCTCGGGCACGCTGGGTTTTATAGGCGCTTCATAAAGGATTTTTCTAAAATTTGTATACCCCTGTCTAACCTCTTGCAAAAGGATGTGTGCTTCGATTTTACTGATGAGTGCAAGGCCGCGTTTGATAAGCTGAAGGAAGCGCTGACCAGTGCGCCAGTGATGCGCGCACCAGACTGGAACCTGCCATTTGAACTGATGTGCGACGCAAACGACTATGCAGTAGGTGCAGTTCTGGGGCAACGAGTGGACAAGAAACCGCACGCCATCTATTATGCATCGCGCACACTGGACGCGGCGAAGAGGAACTACACCACCACGGAGAAGGAGCTTCTGGCAATTGTGTTTGCGCTAGAGATGTTCCGTGCATATGTTCTAGGCGCCAGGGTCATCATATACACAGACCATGCAGCCATCTGCTACCTAATGTCCAAGAAAGAAACTAAGCCGCGCCTGATGCGCTGGGTGCTCCTAATGCAGGAATTCGACCTGGAGATGAAGGATAAGAAGGGCACGGAGAACACAGTTGCGGACCACCTGAGCAGGATCGTGAAGGAGGAGGAGCTAGGGCAGATCACTGAGACTTTTCCTGACGAGCATCTGATGGCGCTGACAGGTAAGGTACCATGGTATGCGCACATTGCGAATTACCTGGTCAGAGGTACGTTTCCTCCGCATTTAAATAAAACCCAGTGCATGAGATTGAAACATGAGTCCAAGCATTATATTTGGGATGATCCTTATATGCTTAGAATAGGACCAGATCAGATATTGAGGCGCTGCGTGCCTGACCATGAATTTAACTCTGTTTTGATGTTTTGTCATGCGCACGCATGTGGAGGACACTTTGGTCCCAAGCGCACCTGCAGGAAGATCCTGGACTGCGGATTTTATTGGCCGCACCTGTTTAGAGACGCATATGACTATTGCAGGAATTGTGACAGGTGCCAGCGCACAGGAGGCATATCAGCGTGCAACGAGATGCCGCAGACGCCAATTCTAGTGGATGAAGTGTTTGATATATGGGGAATTGACTTCATGGGGCCATTTCCTCCGTCTGCAGGATACGAGTACATATTGGTCGCGATTGACTATGTCTCCAAATGGGTCGAAGCTAAGGCCACACGGAAGGATGATGGTAAGACGGTCGCTGAATTTCTGAAAACTAACATCTTTTGCAGGTACGGGGTGCCTAAGGCAATCATCAGCGACGAGGGGACGCACTTTTGCAACAGGATCGTGGCACAAGTTTTCAAGCATTATGGGGTGCGCCACAAGACGTCCACTGCTTATCATCCTCAGACAAATGGACAGGCCGAGGTCTCCAACAGAGAGATCAAGCGCATCCTGGAGAAGACTGTGAGACCATCGCGCAAGGATTGGAGCCAGCGCCTGGACGATGCGCTGTGGGCATACCGCACTGCGCATAAGACACCAATCGGGACTTCACCGTTTCGGTTGGTCTACGGAAAAGCATGCCACCTGCCAGTAGAGCTAGAACACAAAGCATATTGGGCCCTACGCATTTGCAACCTGAACCTAGACGAGGCTGGAAAGGAGCGCGCGTTTGAGCTGAGCGAATTAGAAGAGCTGCGCCTGGATGCCTATGAGGGACTGCGCGATTACAAGGAGCGGACAAAGGCGTTTCATGACAAGCATATCCTCAGACGCACTTTTGAGCCAGGAGACCAGGTATTATTATTCTCATCACGCCTGAAGCTCATGCCTGGAAAGCTGCGCAGCAAATGGACTGGACCGTACACTGTCACCAAGGTTTTCCCCTATGGAACAATCGAGTTAGAAAACGAGCACCGGCATCGTTTTCAGGTCAATGGGCAGAGAGTCAAACGGTATCTAGGAGAACCTTGGGACGACACAGTGCGCGACATTGACTCTGCAGAACCTGAGATAGCAGATGCGCCAGAGGCACCACCAGATGCACCAGAGGGAGAACTGGAAACTATTGCTCACATTTCTTCTTCCTCTTCATCTACCCTCGTTACTGCAGACTTCTCACATATTATCCATGTTGACTACCCTTCTCACCCTTTGCGCAGGACCAAGCAGACCACAGCACATGCACAAGCGCAGGGTCACTCAGGAGCAAGAGTGGGGGAGGTCGCTGGCACACATTTGGGCACGTAACGAGGTACAGTCGAGGCAACGACGTTAAACAAAGGCACTTGTCGGGAGGTAACCCGACTCGTTTTACTTTTTTATGTCCTTCTTTTAGTCTTTCTAGTGTCTTTTAGTTAGTCTAGGTCTCGTAGTTTTTTTAGTCGAACAGCAGTGCGCAGGTACTTAGAAAATTTCAGCACTTTTCACACTCAACCGTTACCAGCAGCTCCCGCCTTCACACCTCCGCCTGCTGTCCGGCGCCCAACCCAGCTCCAGTTTAGAGAGATTTGCAGAGCACACAGCCGCACTCCCCTCAGGTAACCTTTCCCTCAGATTTGAGCAGATTTTAGTAGGGTTTGTGCGGTGGAGGAGTGTTCTAGGGTTTTGAAATCGCACCAGGCTAGAGTGCGCCGATTGGAGTACTGTTTAGGGGGTTTTGTAGGCGAGCAGTAGGCGCTTCATTGGTGAGAGTTTCAGGGCATTCAGAGGAGTTCGGATTTTTGGAGTGTTTGTGGAGTGTTGACCAGAGTTGACCAGAGACATGCAGCCTGCCGAGGACCAAGCTACCCCAGCTCGCTTCGCCAGCATGTACGCGGCCTTCCTGAGGCTCGAGATGTATGGGACTCCGTGCATCAGTCGGGAGTTCCTGCGGGAAGTCGGTTTGGAGGACTTCATTTTGGAGAGGCTCGCGCTGGCGGGCTGGGAGGCGCTGTTGGAACTCAACAGCGCCGCAGACAGGGAGGACACCTGCGAGTTCCTGGCATCATTAGAGCCAGGAGAGATGGAAATAAGGTACCGGCACCGAGGGGTGTGGTACATCGCCTCGGCCAAGAGGCTGAAGCGCACATTGAGGTGCGCTAGGGTGCGAGAAGCTGACATAGACGCGCACACAAACCAAGAAGCGTGGCGCGAGATGGCAACCAGGCCAGTGTTTGTCGCGGGGCGCAGCAGGGGACGAGAGCTGCGTGACACATGGATGTTCTACTTGTGGCGCCTGGTCGCCTATGCCATCATTGGGCGTTTTAATGGTGCGCCGAAGATCAGTTTGCTGGATATGGAGATCTTAAAGGGGTTTTATTATGGGAAGAGGGTGCTCTTTGTTCTGAACATGGTGCATCACTGGAGCCGAGTCAGCACCAAGGGGCCGCTGACTTGCGGAGGTATTATTACGCACCTGCTGCGGGCGCTACATGGAGAGCCCGAGGTGCCAGAGCACACATTGGTGTCGGCTATCCCTCTGGACCGCGCCCACATGCTGCAGATCAGGGCGGTAGCCGTGAAGGAAGATGGCACATTGGAGTGGTGCTACTGCCAGCAGCCGGCCAGAGTGCCGCGGCCAAGAGCAGAAAGCAGTGCGCAAGCAGCAGAGGCCGCGCAAGAGATGGAGGAGGATGAAGTCCCAGAACAAGTTGTGCCTCCAGTCAGGCGCGCAAGGACCCGCGCGCAGACTGGAGCACACCGGAGGGCCCGCCCACCAGAGGGGGAGCCAGTCACCATTTCCATCGAGGATTCTCCCCCGCGTGCCCCAGGGAAGCGCCCAAGGACTGAGGCTGAGGCGGCGCCTGAGGAAGCATCAGCAGAGCAGCGCATGATGTTCAACGTCATGCGCGTGCTCGAATATTTAGCGCCAGAGGGGACGGACTTAAGCATGAGCCCACCATGAGGGTGGAGATTTGGAGACGCAATCCCCCCTCTCCTCAGCCTGCACCGACCACCTCCAGGGTCTCCCAGTACGCCGCACCAACCAGCCAGCCCTCTTACTCAGCCCCCAGTGCATCTAGCAGAGCCCTTCCCAGCACCAGCAGCACCAGCAGAACTGATGAGCGGACAAATGACCTTATATTTGTCCATATTTTCCCCTTACTTCTTGTTTGTTCCGCTATTTTATAAAGTCATTTGATGATTTCTTCGTCCATTTCAGGTTAAAATTATGTATCTCGCAATGCGAAGTGGACCGAAGAAAATCTAGGCGAATTCCGGTCGATGGAGATCAAAAGAAGAAAAGCTGAGCAAACTGCAGAAGTGATTCGGCCGAATCACTAGTGATTCGCCCACCAGCCTGACCGAATCACCCTCAGCTGCACGAATTGACCTGATCCGGGGAAGTCCTGAAGATTTGACCGAATCACATAATGGGTGTGACCGAATCAATGGTGATTCGGCCTGGACTAGTTGACTCGCCCGGATCAAAGAACTCGGGCAAATTGGAACTCTCTGGAAAGTTGACTCGCCCGAGTCAACTATTTGACTCGCCCGAGTCAGTTTTGCCCGAATCAGTTTAGCTCCACAAGACGTTTGACCGTATCAAAACAAAGACGTTTGACCGAATCAAAAGTGATTCGGCCAGGATAGTTGATTCGCCCAAGTTCAAGACACCACTGAACAAAAGCTTCGACCGAATCACATAAACATTGACCGAATCAAGTGATTCGGTCACTTCGGTCACTTTGTGGAAAACTTCAAAGAGTATAAATAGAAGGAGATAGAAGTAAAGAAAAGGAGCTTCCACATTTTCTCAACCCTAGGCGACTGGAGCTCGGAGAAGACCAAGCTTGGGTGGAGAACCAAGCTTGAGTCGAAGATTCTACATCAACTTCTCTTAAACCCTTTACCCTTTATATTTACATTCATGTCTCATTTAGTTTTCATGTATTTGTGCACACTCATTATGAGTGAGTAGTTGTACTTGTGGTTGGGGATTAAATGGATCCCCTAGGATTGGATATGATGTAGAACTCTAATTTATTGCATTGAATGAAGGTTGGTTTGATTATATTGTGCCCTAGCTATGTATTCATTGTATGCACACCAAGTGTTTGACGAAATGCTTAAGTGAATATGCTTGGTTAGAACCCTAAGGAAGGAGCGAGAGTTGAACTTAGGATGTTTCATAGCTATTGTATGATCATAGATGGAGTGTTTGTGCGTGAGAGCGACATGCATTCTTGACATTAGGCTAAGTTTTAAGCGGATTTGAGTAACCGGCCAATAGACCGAGAGGGTGCGGTTATGGGACTCAAGTTCTACACGGTTCAATAGAGCGAGAGTTTGAGAACCATGTCCTTTGTGTATCCTCTCCACTCTAGGGAAGGAGCGAGAGTTGAACCTAGAGTGGACGATGCATTAGCCTTGCTTTTATCAACCAAATGTAGTTCATGCATGTGTTAGTGAGTTATTTCATTTTCCTCATATCTTAGGAGAGAACTTGAATCCCTAGTCACTCTTTTGTTTCATCAACCAAAAACCAAAAATATCATTTATCTTTAGTGCTTGCTAGAGATACCTCTATAGGAGGACATATTCCCCCCCAAAAACCGTAGACTTTCAATAATAGCATTAATTAGTTGTAAATTAGTCTAAGCTTTTCTCTTGGGTTCGACCCGAGGTCACTCGGTTATAAATATTGTTTGATTGAGTGACTAGAATAGCACTTCATTTTGCTTGCCTAAAACGCCAACGTCAAGAACCCACCCCCGAACCAGAACAAATACCCGCACCTGCACCTTCCCCTGCCCAGCCGTCCATTCCAAGGTCCCCTATAGCCGAACCCATCATTAGCACCAGCTCAGACTCGCTATGGGACCCCGTTCCAGAGGATGACGACGAGGCGCAGCCTGTCGCCCTATCAGTTGTACCGCCTTCCTCCAGCTCCGAATATATGACGGATTCTTCAGAGGAGGAGGCGCATAGTTCAGCGGCTGCGACCAGCTCAGATGACCTTTAGAGCTGCGGGGGGGGGGGGGGGAGCGCTTTATTTCTTTCGGGTGGTGTCTATTTTCCTTTATATGCTGAACTTTATTTGATATTATGTTGCTATATTTGTGTGCTAAACTCCTGTGATACATATTTTGTGCCCCTATGCTTTATTGCGCTGCTTTGACTTTTTGTTCTTAGTTTGTATGTTCTTTATTTTGCTTGCATGCATATGTTTTGCATGTGCGCGTTCTCCGTGCGCTTGAGCTTGAGTCGTGGGGACACGGTTCTGTTTAAGTGTGGGGGGGGGAGCGTTACATGTACATTTCACGTTTTTTTTAGTGTAGCTTAGTTTAATTGAAGGAAACAGTAGCAGTAGTGCGCTTGAGTGCGGGTTGCGCGCGCTGTTCAGCTTGTTTGCGCTATCCATATTGCGCCGTGAGCTATCAACTATTTTTAGTATATTTTTTTTCGTTTTTCTGCTCCTGCTAGTTGGGATATACAAGGGATGTGGAGTTGACAGAAACGCTCTAGAGAGGCGGTTAGTTGTTCGCGCTTCAGAGGAGAGGTATATGGTCGAGAGCGCGAGTGGAGGCCTGTGGTTCGCGACCTTCGGAACAAGAGAGTGCGCTCAGTCACGCAGATGCCGAAGGCAAATACCCAAAAGCGTGGCGAGGTGGGAAAACAGACCACCTTCCCTCTGGAAGTTGAGCCAAGGAAGGCGGGCGCGGGTGTAAACGCGTGCGCCGACCTGCGCAGACAGACCAAGGAGGGAGAGCGGGGCGGTGTTCCATAGCTGTTATCCGGAGGCCGAGACTGGAACCGTTCTGGGAAAGATAGGAATCATAGACAAAGCTGTACAAAAGGAAAAATACCAGCAGATGATATGCGCTACAAAAGAATCAGCGTGCGCACAAGTACCAGCGGGCGCAAAATCCACAAAAAATCATCAAAAGGCTTGAGTTCCCAGGAAGTGCGCGGAAGAATCACGCGTGGGAAGAAGCTTGCGCTGTTAACCATATACCCATCCTCGGAGTTAGAGCTGACAACCTGGCGCCTATGAAGAGCTATCTCCCAGCCATCTGAAATGATCTTCATCCCAGCTGAGAGGTAATGAATTTCGAAATCACTATACTTAAACTGTTGAGAGCAGTTGTGCGCAGGTGGTAGAGCAGCGCAAGATGATCAGTAGTGCAGATCGCGCCAGAGTGCAAGACTGTGCGCTAGACTCCAGAGAGGTAGTAGTATCCGTGCTTGAGTGCTTGTTCGAGGACGAACAAGGGGCAAGTGTGGGGGGTTTGATAGAGCCTATTTATACGCATTATTTAGATCACAACCCTATGCTTGTTTGCGATATTTCATGTACAAGATTACTGGTTTCCAGTGTTTTTGTATTTCAGGGCAAAACGAGGGCTTAAGTCGGATACGCGCTAACAGGCAGCGTTTAGGACGCGCATCACACAGCCTGCGGAGCTAGCGGCGCAAACAAAAGAATCGGCAGAGTCGACAACGGTGCGCTAACCAATTGCGCTAAGCAGATGCCGTGCGCCAGGTGCAGATGATGGTATTTCCAAATCCTGACATGACCAGATTAGGAAGCTGCCAAGGATGAGCCGCTGAGCAGTATATAAAGAAGAGGAAGGCTAGGGTTTGAGCATTCATCGATATTACACCATCCATCTTCGTCAGATCAGAGGAGAAAGCGGCAGAACTGGAAAACACACGAGCTTGTTGAGAGGACCTGCGCCAGCCGACTGCGCCAGCCAAGACTGCAACCTGCACGCACTGTTTTCTATTGTTTTCTTGGACACTTTAGTTATTATTTACTATTTCTATGATGTTTACCACTAGCATGTCTAGCTAAACGCTTAGTATCGGTTGGGCATGAATCTATGAGTATTTCCCTTTGAGACTTGCCCTTAATGCATAGCTTGCTTGCTTATATTAATTCTGTGCACATTACTGGCAGCTTGTTACATGAGTAGGGGAAGCCTTGAACCGCAATCTTACTCTTGTTGCTTGTTGTTGTTTGTTAAACTAGTTGAATAGCCTGACGGTGCCAACTAGGAGTAACGCGCTAGGTTAGGCAATTACTACCTTGATCGGATTCGTAGTTGTTTAGTCTAGTGTAAGAATTAATAGCACATGAACTTTAATCGGAACATGCGCACATGTTAGGAAGCCTTGATCGGACACTAACATTAGCCAATCGAGCTATAGACATTTAGAGTCGATGATAAGGAATACACTCATAGAGGATTGTCTGCACCGATACTTCTCATAAGTCATAGTACTTAATCTCTATTGCCTGCTCACGTCTATTGCCTGCTTGCCCATCGCGCAAAACAATCACTCACCCCCCAATCTTCGTAAGTGTAGGTCACTGGCTAAAACTGAACTACTTGCTCCCTGTGGAGATCGACCCTTACTTAACCGCTGTACTAGTGGAAAAGGAAGGATTATATTTGACGCGTACAACGACGCGTGATCATATGCGCTTGGGAACTAGCTCGCCCTGCGCATTCTTTTCTACAGTGATTCCTCCTTTCTTTGGCACAACGTGTACTGGACTGACCCATTTGCTGTCTGAGATCGGGTAAATGACTCCTGCGTCGAGTAGCTTAAGGATCTCCTTCTGCACTACCTCCATCATATTCGGGTTTAATCTGCGCTGAGCCTCTCTGGATGGTCTGGCACCATCCTCCAATAGAATTCTATGCATGCATACGTCTGGGCTCACTCCACGCAGATCGGCAAGTGTCCATCCTATAGCGTGCTGATTCCTGCGCAGCACCTGCCGTAATTGCGCCTCCTGCTCTTCTTCTAATCCTTTCTTTATAATCACTGGCAGTGTGTCTTCATTTCCCAAGAATATGTACTTGAGGTGTTCTAGGAGTTGCTTCAGCTCGACCTTGGGTGTCTGTTCAATAGAGGGCAAGATTTTATTAGCAGTGCAAGTATTAACTATGGCTTGTACCTGTCTGAGTTCCGGTTCAGTACTGCTCAGCTCCTCTTCCTGCTCCTCCAACTCTGCGCTTGCGCATTGCGCATCTGCGACCAAGTCGTCTATGCAGTCCATTGCGTGCACTGTGGCGTCTTCATGAGGGTGCTGCATCCCTTTGAATATGTTGAAATGAATTTCTTCGCCATCAACCTCCATGGAGAGCGTGCCCCTCCATACGTCTATCTTTGTGCGCGCGGTCATCAGAAATGGTCTACCTAGTAGGATCTGCGCACTGCTGGTGCTCGATTCACCCTCATTTTCTAGCACATAGAAATCTGCTGGGAACACCAGCTCTCCTACTCGCACAAGAACATCCTCTATCATGCCCGCAGGTTGTTTGCACGACCGATTTGCTAGCTGAATGGTGAGACCTACAGGCTTTAGTTGTCCAAGGCGCAATGTCGCATATAGGGAATAGGGTAGCAAATTTATGGATGCGCCTAAATCAATCATGCAATTGCTCACTGTGGTCTTACCTAGAGTGCATGGGATGGTGAACGTACCTGGGTATCAGCACTTAGGTGGTACATTATGTTGCACGATGGCTGAGGCCTGCGCATTTAGCATTACCTGTGCGCACTCGCCTTTCCTTCGCTTGTTCGTGCACAGCTCCTTTAGAAATTTGGCGTACCTAGGGATTTGCCGAACTGCTTCAATAAGGGGAATGTTTATTTCCACCTTACTGAATAACTCGTAGAGCTCCTTGTCGAGTGCTTCCTTCCTAGCCGATGGTGCCTGCACAGGGAAAGGTGCAGGTATGTTAGTACGATTCGTGCCCTTGTCTTTTAATTGTGTCATACCTGGCGCTTCGCCCTGCTGGTTTGTGGCTGGCACTTCTGGTCGCGCGTCTTGCTCCGGTTGCGCATTCTGCTCTGCTGGATCCGGGACTTGCGCAACTGGTTGCGCGGGCGCCTTCGTAGTCTGTTCTGTTCCTATCGTGCGCCCAGTCCTCAGGGTCACTGCATTGACTCCTCCTTTGGGGTTCTGAATCACTTGCGAAGGCAGGTTGCCATCGCTCTTCTTTAGCTCATACTCCGTGGTAGCGATCTGTGATAGCTACTTTTCAATGGATGCTAGCTGCCCCATGATATCTTCCAAAGATCGCCTCGGTTGCTGGTTGTTATACGCTGGTGCGGCAGGGCGGCGATGCGGTGGATTGTAGGGCGCAGCTTGTTGCGTCGGCTGTGGCGCGCGCTGATCTGTGGACTGCCGCTGGAAATTGTTTTCCTCCTTCCATCAGTCCAAAGCGCGGCTGATTCTGTCTCTGTGGCCCTCTGTTGTCCCATCCTCCGAGAGCATTGACATCTCCAGATTCCTCAAAAAGCGTGGGACATGCATCGGTTTTGTGCTCGGTGGAATTGCAGAATTCGCATACCTTTGGCGCAACTGGTTGTGCGCTTTGCGCACTCATCAACTTCTGCAGCATGGCCTTCATTTCCTTGATCTCAGCGCTTGTTTCTACCTGATGCACAGAACGAGCACGACTATTTTCAAGTGTTAGCTGATGTCTTACCTGACCGGCAGAGTCTTCTATCAGCTGCCACGAGTCTTCTGGGTACATGTTGCAAATGTCGCCTCCTGCGCATGCGTTCAATAGTCTCAGCTCCATGGGTAGCAGTCCATTCAGGAAATTCTCTATCAGCACATTCTGGGGCAGGCCGTGATTGTAGCAGTTGGCCTTCAGCTCCCTGAAACGCTCGTAATACTCTGATAGCGATTCTCCTGCGCTTTGCCTAGGTGCGGCCAGCTCCCTCCTGAGTAGCGCGATCTTTGCTGCGAGATAAAATTTGTCCAGGAATTTCTTCTGCAGCTGCTCCCATGTGTGGATTGATCGTGCTGGTAAGTTCATTAGCCAATGCCTGGCCGTGTCACACAGTGAAAATGGGAATGCTTTCATCTTCAGCGCTTCATCGCTCTCCCCTTCGGCCTTCATGTTCTCACAAATGACTAGGAACTCTCGCACATGCTTGACTGGATTCTCGTTGTTCATCCCGTGGAACTTGGGCATGTGATGAATGAGCGAGCTCCTTAGTTCAAAATGACCGTCTGGTGGAAGCACGATGCACCATGCCTGGTTAACTGTGAGTGGGGCTGACATCTCGCGCACTGTTCTGCGTCGCGCGACCTGTTGCACGGGTGGCGCATTATACACTTCAGCGGCCCTCCTTGCTTCAACCTCGCGCTGCACTTCCTCTCTGAACAGGGTTGCGCGGTTATGTGCTCTCGCTTCTTCCAGGGTTCTGTCCCCTAAGTTGTCCCCAACGACACTGTTATCCTCCATGACCTATTCTAAATCTCAAAGAAAACGAAATTAAAAGATAACTAAGCTGTTGCGTCTGTCAGTGCGCAACTAGAATCTGCGCAGCGCAACTGTTTCAAGGTTGCGCAGGCTAATGGTGATTGTGCGCTGTCAGAAACAACAACGAATATAAAGCAAACATAAATAACTAACTATTAAAAGAAAACCTAAGCTGGTTAAAGCTTATCTGTGTTGCTTCCCCGGCAACGGCGCCAAAATTTGATGCGCGCGTCATTGGGCGCGTCAAATTAATTCCTTCCTCTTCGACTTAGTACAGCGGTTAAGTCGGGGTCGAATCCACAAGGAAGCAGTAGATTAGCTTTAACTAGTATCCTGCACTTACGAAAACTGGGGGTGTGAGTGATTGGGGTTGCGCAATGCGCGAGTAAACAGTAGTAAACGCAGGAATTGCACTAGACGTGCGCAGGCAGTAGAGATTAAGTACTATGACTATGAAAAGTATCGGCGCAGACAATCCTCTATGAGTGTATTCCTTATCATTGACTCTAAATGTCTATAGTTTGGTTTACTAAAGTTAGTGTCCGGTCAAGGCTTCCTAACTTGTGCGCATGTTCCGATCAAAGTTCATGAGCTATTAATTCTTAAGATTAGTCTAAACAGCTGCGAATCCTGTCACAGTAGCAACTGATTAACCTAGCGCGTTACTCCTAGTCGGCACCGTCAGGCTATTCAACTAGTTTAACATACAACAACAAGTAACAAGAGTAAGATTGCGGTTCAAGGCTTCCCCTACTCTTGTAACAAGCTACCAACAATGTGCACAGAATTAGTATAAGCAAACAAGCTATGCATTAAGCGCAAGTCTCAAAGGAAATACTCATAGATTCATGCCCAACCGATACTAAGCGTTTAGCTAGACATGCTAGTAGTAAACATCATAGAAATAGTAAATAATATCTAAAGTATCCAAGAAAACAACAGCAAACAGTGCGTGCAGGTTGCAATCTCGGCTGGCGCAGTCGGCTAGCGCAAGTCCTCGCAGCAAGCTCGTGTGTTTTTGATCCTAACGCTCTCTCTCTGATATCTTGTGTCTCTGATGCTCTGGTCTCTCTCTAAACCCTAATCCTTTCTTTCTTTATATACTGCTCAAGAGGCCCAACCTTGGCAACTTCCAAATCTGGTGGTGTCAAGATTTGGAAATACCACTATCTGCGCATGGCGCACGGCATCATGGTTAGCGCAATTGGTTAGCGCACCGTGGTCGACTCTGCCAATTCTTCTGTTTGCACCGCTAGCTCCGCAGGCTGTGTGATGCGCGTCCTAAACGCTGCCCGTTAGCGCGTATCCAGCTTAGGCCCTCGTTTTGCCCTGAAATACAAAAAAACTGGAAACCAGTAATCTTGTACACAAAATAATGCAAACAAGCATAGGGTTAGGATCTAAATAGTGTGTATAAATAGGCTCTATCACCGATGCATGTCCCACACTTTTCGAGGAATCAGGAGATGTCAACGCTGATGGGATAATAGAGGACCGCAGAGGCAGAATCAGCCGCGTTTTGGACTAGCCGCAAATGGGTTCAAATGGAAGGAGGACAACAATTTCCAAAGGCAGTCCATGGAGCAGCGCGCACCACAGCAGACGCAACAAGCTGCGCCCTACAATCCACCGCATCGCCGCACTGACGCACCAGCGCAAAACAACCAGCAGCCGAGGCGATCCTTAGAAGATATCGTGGGGCAGCTAGCAGACACAGTGCGCAAGAATGATGAGAAGTATGATAAGAGGTTCGAGTCCATTGAAAAGCAGCTGTCACAGATCGCTACCACGGTGTATGAGCTGAAAAAAAGCGATGGCAACCTGCCTTCGCAAGTGATCCAGAATCCCAAGGGAGGAGTCAACGCAGTGACACTGAGGACTGGGCGCACGGTAGGAACAGAGCAGACCGCAAAGGCACCCGCGCAACCAGTTGCGCAAGCTCCAGACCCAGCAGAGCCGGATGCGCAACCAGAAGCGCAAGCCCCAAGCCAGCAGGGCGAGGCGCCAGGTATGGCGCAATCGAAAGACAAAGACATGAATCGTACTAACATACCTGCACCTTTCCCTATACAGGCACCATTGGCTAGGAAAGAAGCGCTTGATAAGGAGCTCTACGAGTTATTCAGTAAGGTGGAAATAAACATTCCCCTTATTGAAGCAGTTCGGCAGATCCCTAGGTACGCCAAATTCTTAAAGGAGCTGTGCACAAACAAGAGGAGGAAAGGCGAGTGCGCACAGGTAATGCTAAATGCGCAGGCCTCGGCAATCGTGCAACATAAGGTACCACCTAAATGCCGGGATCCAGGTACGTTCACTATCCCATGCACTTTAGGTAAGACCACAGTAAGCAACTGCATGATTGACTTAGGCGCATCTATAAATGTGCTTCCCTATTCCTTGTATGCGTCATTGCGCCTTGGACCACTGAAGCCTGTAGGTCTCACCATTCAGCTAGCGGATCGGTCGTGCAAGCAACCGACAGGCATGATAGAGGACGTCCTCGTCAGAGTAAAGGAAGTGCGCATATCCTATTGGGTAGACCATTTCTGATGACAGCGCGCACAAAGATAGACGTGTGGAGGGGTACGCTCTCAATGGAGGTTGATGGAGAGGAAATTCATTTTAACATATTCAAAGGGATGCAGCACCCTCATGAGGACGCCGCAGTGCACGCGTGGGACAGCATAGATGACTTGGTTGCAGAGGCGCAATGTGCGAGCGCAGCAGAAGAACCTGAGCCACTGACACAGGCAGAGATAGAGGCGCATGAGGATGAGCTGAGCAGTGCTGAACTAGTATCCAGACAGGTATACGATATAGTTAATGTCTGCACTGCTAATAAAATCTTGCCCTTCATTGAAGAGGCACCCAAGGTCGAGTTGAAGCAACTCCCAGAGCACCTTAAATACATATTCTTGGGAAATGAGGACACTCTGCCGGTAATCATAAAGAGAGGATTAGAAGAGGAGCAAGAGGTGCGATTACAGGAGGTGCTGCGCAAGAACCAGCGCGCTATAGGATGGACACTTGCTGATCTGCGCGGGGTGAGCCCGGACGTATGCATGCATAGGATCCTATTGGAAGATGGTGCCAAACCATCCAGGGAACCTCAGCGCAGATTGAACCCGAATATGATGGAGGTGGTGCAGAAGGAGATCCTAAAGCTGCTTGATGCATGAGTCATTTACCCAATCTCGGACAGCAAAAGTCCAGTGCACGTTGTGCCGAAGAAAGGAGGAATCAAAGTAGAGGAGAATGCGCAGGGCGAGCTAGTTTCCAAGCGCATGCAAACTGGATGGCGCATGTGCATCGACTACAGAAAGCTTAATGCAGTCACGCGCAAGGATCATTTTCCGCTGCCCTTCATGGACCAGATGTTAGATCGATTAGCAGGGAAGCCATACTTTTGCTTCCTGGACGGGTACTCAGGGTACAATCATATACCCATTGCTGCGGAAGATCAAGAAAAAACTACGTTTACCTGCCCATTCGGTACGTTTGCGTTTCGGCTCATGTCGTTTGGACTGTGTAACGCGCCAGGTACGTTCCAACGTTTAGTCATGAGCATCTTTTCTGATATGATTGGTATATGCATTGAGGTGTTCATGGATGATTTTACTGTGTACGGAGGTACCTTTGACGCATGCTTGCTTAATCTTGATAAGGTCTTAGCGCGCTGCATTTCAAAAAACCTAGTGCTCAATTATGAAAAATGTCATTTTATGGTGTCGCACGGAGTAGTACTAAGGACATATTATCTCGCAGGAGGGAATCAAGGTAGATAAGGCCAAAATAGATCTTATTTCTAATCTGCCTTATTCCACTAACGTGCGCGATGTGAAATCATTCCTTGGGCATGCTGGGTTTTACAGGCGTTTCATAAAAGATTTTTCTAAAATTTGTATACCCCTGTCTAACCTCTTGCAAAAGGATGTGTGTTTCGAATTCACTGATGAGTGCAGGGCTGCGTTTGACAATCTGAAGGAGGTGCCGACTAGTGCGCCAGTGATGCGCGCGCCAGACTGGAGCCTGCCGTTTGAACTGATGTGCGAAGCAAGTGACTATGCAGTGGGTGCAGTCCTGGGAAAGCGCGTGGACAAAAAGCCGCACGCCATCTATTATGCATCGCGCACACTGGACGCTGCGCAGAGGAACTACACCACCACCGAAAAGGAACTTCTGGCAGTCGTGTTTGCACTAGAGAAGTTCCGTGCATATGTTCTGGGCGCCAGAGTCATCGTCTACACAGACCACGCAGCAATCCGTTACCTAATGTCCAAGAAAGAATCTAAGCCGCGCCTGATGCGCTGGGTGCTCCTACTTCAGGAATTCGACTTAGAGATCAAAGACAAGAAGGGCACGGAGAACACAGTCCCTGACCACCTGAGCAGGATCGTGAAAGAGGAGGAGCCAGGGCAGATCACGGAGACATTTCCTGACGAGCATCTGATGGCGCTGACAGGTAAGGTACCATGGTATGTGCACATTGCGAATTACCTGGTCACAGGTACGTTTCCTCCGTATTTCAATAAAACCCAGTGCATGAGATTGAAACATGAGTCCAAGCACTACCTTTGGGATGATCCATATATGCTCAGAATAGGACCTGATCAGATTTTGAGGCGATGCGTGCCTGACCATGAAATTAACTCTGTTTTGATGTTTTGTCATGCGCACGCATGTGGAGGACACTTTGGTCCAAAGCGTACTAGCAGAAAGATCCTGGATTGGGAATTTTATTGGCCACACTTGTTTAGTGACTCGTATAACCACTGCAGGAATTGTGACAGGTGCCAGTGCACAGGAGGAATATCAGCGCGCAATGAGATGCCGCAGACGCCAATACTAGTGGATGAAGTATTCGATATTTGGGGGATTTACTTTTACATGTCTTTCTTTTAGTTTTTCTAGTGTCTTTAAGATAGTTTAGGACTTGTAGTTTTTTAGTCAAGCAGCAGTGCGCGGGTCCGTGCGCATTTCAGTGCGCAGGACAGCTGCGCCAATCAGAGGGTATATAAGGGCAGGACTTAGAAAATTTCAGCACTTTTTCACACTCGACCGTTGAAAGCAGCTCCCGCCTTCACACCTCCGCCCACTGTCCGGCGCTCAACCCAGCTTCAGTTTAGAGAGATTTGAAGAGCACACAGCCGCACTCCACCCAGGTAACCCTTCCCCCAGATTTGAGCAGATTCCAGTAGGGTTTGTACGGTAGAGAAGTGCTCTAGGGTTTTGAAATCGCACCAGGCTAGAGTGCACCGATTGGAGTGTTGTTTAGAGGGTTTTGTAGGCGGGCAGTAGGCGCCCATTTGTTGAAAGTTTCAGGGCTTTCGGAGGAGTTTGGATTTTTGGAGTGTTTGAGGAGTGTTGACCGGAGTTGACCAGAGAGACCCAGCCACAATGCAGCCTGCCGAGGACCAAGAAACCCCAGCTCACTTCGCCAGCAAGTACGCGGCCTTCCTACGGCTTGAGATGTACGGGACTCCGTACATCAACAGGGAGTTCCTGCGGGAGGTCGGCCTGGAGGACCTCATCTTGGAGAGGCTCGTGCTAGCGGGCTGGGAGGCGCTGTTGGAGATCAACAGCGCAGCAGACAGGGAGGACACCTGCGAGTTCCTGGCGTCGTTCGAGCCAGGTGAGATGGAGATAAGGTACCGGCACCGAGGGGTGTGGTACATTGCCTCGGCTAAGAGGCTGAAGCGCGCACTGAGGTGCGCCAAGGTGCGAGAAGCTGACATGGACGCGCACACGAATCAAGAGGCGTGGCGCGAGATGGCGACCGGGCCAGTGTTTGTCGCGGGGCGCAGCAGGGGACGAGAGCTGCGTGACTCGTGGATGTTCTACTTGTGGCGCCTGGTCGCCTATGCGATCATTGGGCGTTTTAATGGTGTGCCGAAGATAAGTTTGCTGGATATGGAGATTTTGAAGGGGTTTTATTATGGGAAGAGGGTGCTCTTTGTTCTGAACATGGTGCACCACTGGAGCTGAGTCAGCACCAAGGGGCCGCTGACTTGCGGAGGAATTATTACGCACCTGCTGCGTGTGCTGCATGGAGAGCCTGAGGTGCCAGAGCACACTGTGGTGCCGGCGGTCCCTCTGGACCGCGCCCACATGCTGCAGATTAGGGCGGTAGCCGTACGAGAAGATGACACATTGGAGTGGTGCTACCGCCTGCAACCGGCCAGAGTGCCACGGCCAAGAGCAGTGCGCAAGCAGCAGAGGCTGCGCAAGGACTCGCGCGCAAACTGGAGCGCACCGGAGGGCTCGTGCACCACAAGGGGAGCCAGTTACCATTTCCATCGAGGATTCTCCCCCGCGTGCACGCGGAAAGCGCCCGAGGCTGAGGAGGCGCCTGAGGAAGCATCAGTAGAGCAGCGCATGATGTTCAACGTCATGCGTGTGCTCGAGTATTTAGCGCCAGAGGGGGCGGACTTAAGCATGAGCCCACCATCAGGGTGGAGATTTGGAGACGCGATTCCCCCTCTCCTCAGCCTGCACCGGCCACCTCCAGGTTCCCCCAGCGAGCCGCATCAGCCAGCCAGCCCTCTTACTCAGCCCCCAGTGCATCCAGCAGAGCCCTCTCCTGTCCCCGTGCCAGCACCAGCCCCAGAGCCAGCAACAGAGTCCGCCCCAGCACCCGAACCAGCACAAGTACCAGCACCTGCATCGTCCCCTGCCTAGCCGTCCATCCCGAGGTCCCCTGTAGCCGAACCCATTATTAGCACCAGCTCAGACTCGCTATGGGACCCCGTCTCAGAGGACGACTATGTGGCGCAGCCGTCCATCCCGAGGTCCCCTGTAGCCGAACCCATTATTAGCACCAGCACCGATTATATGACGGATTCTTCTGAGGAGGAGGCGCATAGTTCAGCGGCTGCGTCCAGCTCAGAGGACATATAGAGCTGTAGGGAGGGGGGGGGTGCGCATTCTTCATTTCGGGTGGTGTCTATTTTTCTTTTATATGCTGAACATTATTCGATATTATGTTGCTATATGTGTGCTGAACTCTTGTGCTACATATTTTGTGTCCCTATGCTATATTGCGCTGCTTTGACTATATGTTCTTCATTTTTATGTTCTTTATTTTGCTCACATGCATGTGCGCGTTCTCCGTGCGCTTGAGCTTGAGTCGTGGGGACACGTCTCTGTTTAAGTGTGGGGGGGGGAGCGTTACATTTACATTTCACGTTTTTTTTTAGCTTTATAGTGTAGCTTAGTTTAATTGAAGGGAACAGTAGCAGTAGTGCGCTTGTGTGCGGGTTGCGCGCACTGTTCAGCTTGTTTGCGCTACCCATACTGCGTGCGCTGCTATCGCCTGTTTTAGTATAATTTTTTCGTTTTTTCTGCTCCTGTTAGTTGGGATATACAGGGGATGTGGAGTTGACAGAAATGCTCTAGAGAGGCGGTTAGTCGTTCGAGCTTCGGAGGTGAGGTATATGGTCGAGAGCGCGAGTGGAGACCTGTGCTTCGCGACCTTCGGAACACAAGAGTGTTCGCTCAGTCACGCAGATGCCGAAGGCGAATACCCCCAAAGCGTGGCGAGGTGGGAAAACAGACCACCTTTCCTCTGGAAGTCGAGCAAAGGAAGGCGGGCGCGGGTGTAAACGCGTGCGCCGACCTGCGCAGATAGACCAAGGAGGGAGAGCGGGGCGGTGTTCCATAGCTGTTATCCGGAGGCCGAGACTGGAACCGTTCTGGGAAAGATAGGAACCATAGACAAAGCTGTACAAAAGAAAAACACCAGCAGATGATATGCGCTACAAAAGAATCAGCATGCGCACAAATAAGTACCAGCGTGCGCAAAGTCCACTAAGAAAATCATCAAAAGGCTTGAGTTCCCAGGAAGTGCGCGGAAGAATCACGCATCGGAAGAAGCTTGCGCTGTTAACCATATACCCATCCTACTGCCTGCGCACGTCTAGTGCAATTCCTGCGTTTACGACTGTTTACTCGCGCATTGCGCAACCCCAATCACTCACACCCCCAGCTTTCGTAAGTGTAGGTCACTGGTTAAAACTGAACTGCTTGCTCCCTGTGGAGATCGACCCTTACTTAACCGCTGTACTAGTGGAAGAGGAGGGATTAATTTGACGCGTACAACCACGCGCGATCATGCGCCAAGGTGCGTGAGGAGGATATAGACACGCACACTAATCAGGAGACGTGGCGTGAGATGGCGACCGGCCAAGTTTTTGCCGCGGGGCGCAGCCGAGGACGCGAGCTGCGCGACCCGTGGAGGAATGATTACGCACCTGCTGCGTGCGCTGCATGGAGAACCGGAAGTGCCCGAGCACACGGTAGTGCTAGCCGTCCCCCTGGACCGTGCCCATATGCTGCAGCTCAGAGCGGTGGCCGTGAGAGAGGACGGGTCCTTGGAATGGTGATACCAGCTGCAGCCGGCCAGAGCGCCGAGGCAAAGAGCAGAGAGCAGCGCGCAGCCAGAGGAGGCCGCTGTGGAAGGGGAGATGGAAGAGGCCCTAGAGCCAGTTGCGCGTCCATTCAGGCGCATGAGGACTCCGGAGGGTGAGTACGCCGCAGGGGGGAGCCAGTAACCATAGCCATTGATGATTCTCCCCCGCGTGCATAGGGAAAGCGCCCCAGAACAGAGGCAGAGGAGGCGCCTGAGGAGGTATCAGAGGAGCAGCGCATGATGTTCAATGTCATGCGCGTGCTAGAGTATTTAGCGCCAGAGGGGGCAGACCTGAGCGTCAGTCCACCATCAGGGTGGAGATTTGGAGATTCTATCCCCCCCCTCTCTCCTCAGTGTGCGTAGGCCGCCTCCAGGGTCCCCCAGCGAGCAGCGCCCGCCAACCAGCCCTCCTGCCCAATCCCTGATCCATGCAGCAGAGCCCACCCCAGCAGTAGACCCGGTGCCAGCACCTGTAGAACCCCCTGCGCAACCCTCTGTACAGAGGTCCCCTGAGGCCGATCCCATCATAAGTTCCAGCTCAGATTTGATATGGGACCCTATCTCAGAGGACGACCTCTTGACTCAGCCCGCCGCAGTTTCTGTTGTGCCGCCAGCCTCCAGTACCGAATATGAGACAGATTCCACCGATGAGGAGGCGCACGGATCCGCGGTTGAGTCCAGCTCCGAAGATGTCTAGGGCCGCAGGGAGGGGGCTCATTTCTTTCGGGTGGTTTCTTATCTTTTGAAAACTATTGCTCGATGTTGCTATATTGCTATATTGTGCTGAATATTTTGTGAACCCTTGACTTTGTCCTTGCTGCGCTGACTATATGTTTTTCTTTCTTATGTCCTTTGTTTTGCTTGCATGCATGTGTGCGCTCTCCGTTGCGCTTGAGCATGAGTCGAGGGGACACGTCTCTGTTTAAGTGTGGGGGGGGGTTACATTTACATTTCACGTTTTTTGAGCTTTGTAGTGTAGCTTAGTTTAGTTGAAGGGAATAGTAGCAGTGGTGCGTTTGTGTGCGGGTTGCGCACACTTTTCGGGCTTGTATTGCCCTATTCATCTTGCATGCGCTGCTATCAACTGTTTTAGTATTTTTTTTTTCGTTTTTTCTGCTCCTTTTAGTTGGGATATACAAGGGATGTGGAGTTGACAGAAAAGCTCTAGAGAGGCGGTTAGTCGTTTTTGCTTCGAAGGTAAGGTATATGGGCGAGAGCGCCAGTGGAGGCCGGTGCTTCGCGACCTTCGGAACAATAGAGCGCGCTCAGCCACGCAGATGCTGAAGGCGAATACCCAAAGCGTGGCGAGGTGGGAAAACAGACCACCTTTCCTCTGGAAGTCGAGCGAGGGAAGGCGGGCGCGGGTGTAAACGCGTGCGCTGATCTGCGCAAATAGATCAAGGAGGGAGAGCGGAGCGTTGTTCCATAGCTGCTATCCGGAGGCCGAGACTGGAACCGTTCTGGGAACATAGGAACCGTAGATTAAGCTGTACAAAAAGAAAAACACCAGCAGATGATATGCGCTAAAGAAACCAGCATACGCACAACTCCGTACCAGCGTGCGCAAGTTCACAAGAAAACCATCAAGAAGGCTCGATTCCAAGGAAGAGCGCGGAAGAATCACGCACCGGAAGAAGCTTGCGCTATTAACCATATACCCGTCCTCGAAGTAAGGACTGACAACTCGGAGCCTATGAAGAGATATCTCCCAGCCATCCGAAATGATCTCCATCCCAGCTGAGAGGTAACGAATTTCGAAATTGTTATATTAAACTGTTGAAGGCAGATGCGCGCAGGTGATAGAGCAGTGCAAGGTGAACGGTTGTGTAGATCGCGCCAGAGTGCAAGACTGTGCGCTAGACTCCAGAGAGGTAATTGTATCCGTGCTTGAGTGCTTGTTCAGGACGAACAAGGGCAAGTTTGGGGGGTTTGATAGAGCCTATTTATACGCGCTATTTAGATCTTAACACTGTGCTTGTTTGCATCATTTTGTGTACAAGATTACTGGTTTCCGGTGTTTTTGTATTCCAGGGCAAAACAAGAGCCTAAGTCGGATACGTGCTAATAGGCGCGTTTAAGGAGCGCAACACACAGCCTGCGGAGCTAGCAGCACAAACAGGATAGAGTCATACTGCAGTGCGCAGACCGACTGCGCTAACCAGTGTGCGCAGTGAGCCATGCGCAGGATGTTGGTGTTTCCAAATCTTGACATCATAGGATTTGGAAGTTGCCAAGATTGTCCTCATGAGCAGTATATAAAGAGAGGAAGGCTAGGGTTTGAAGAGAGACACAGAAATCGAGGGGAGAGAGCCAGAACTGAAAAACACACGAGCTGCTGCGAGGACCTGCGCTAGTCGACTGCGCGAGCGGAGACACTGCAACCTGCACGCACCCGCTTGTTACTGTTTTCTTGGATACTTTAGCTGTTATTTACTATTTCTATGATGTTTACTACTAGCATGTCTAGCTAAACGTTTTGTATCGGTTGGGCATGATTCTATGAGTATTTCCTTTGAGACTTGTGCTTAATGCATAGTTTGTTTGCTTGTATTAATTCTGTGCACACTGTTGACAGCTAGTTGCATGAGTAGGGGAAGCCTTGAACCGCAATCTTACTCCTGCTACTTGCTTGTTATATGTTAAACTAGTTGGTAGCTTGACGGTGACAACTAGGAGTAACGCGCTAGGATATTCAGCTGCTACCGTGACAGGATTCGTAGCTGCTTAGACTAGTTTTAAGAATTAATAGCTCATGAACTTTGATCGGAACATGCGCACATGTTAGGAAGCCTTGATCGGACACTAACTTCAGTAAATCGAACTATAGACATTTAGAGTCGATGATAAGGAATACATTCATAGAGGATTGTCTGCACCGATACTTTTCATAGTCATAGTAGTTATCTCTACTGCCTGCGCACGTCTAGTGCAAATTCTGCTTTCACTACTGTTATTCGCGCACTTGCGCAACCCAATCACTCACACCCCAATTTTCGTAAGTGTAGGTTACTAGTTAGAACGAGTCTGCTTGCTCCTTGTGGGATCGACCCTGACTTAGCCGCTCTACTAAGTGGAGAAGGAAGGATTAATTTGACGCGTACAACGACGCGCGATCAATGCAGCAGCTGGAGGCACAGTCTTGAACTTGACACCTGCTGAGGTGCGAGAGCTGATCAATGAGAATGCCGAGAGTGCCAGATTCAGAGATGATACCGGTAGGAGAGATGATACTAACCGAGCAACGAAAGTCTCACAAATGAATTCCAATTCAAATCACATGGCATCTGAGATCAAGGAGCTTAAGCAGATGGTGCAAAAGCTTATGGTTTGGCAAGTCAGTGGAGTTAAAGCTTGTGAATTTTGTGGTGCAGCGACCCACAAAACTGATGAGTGTCCTAGACTACATGAAGAAGAGGCAGTTGATGTTAATGCTATGAGAGGAGTCCAACATTTCAACAATAGGCAAGGACCTAGACAGTTTGGACTTGTAGCACATGGTTTCAGCTGGAGAAATGAAGGAGGATTCAACTAAGGGCAGAATCAGAACCAAGGACAAGGGCAGCCTACCGCCCACCATTTCACCAACAAGAGAGATACAATTGAAATGGTAGTTCTTATGGGCAGCAGCAAAGGCGCAACTACAATCAACCTGGCCCAACCAATGTCAATCACAACCAAGCTGGCCCAAGCAATGTGAATCAAGGAAAGTCATTAGAAGAAGTGGTTAAGGAGTTGGCGATTAGTGTGCAAAAGAATGATAGCACCCTAGGTGAGTTATCGAAGCAAATGTCCCAATTGGCAGCAACCGTGTCCGAGCTGAAGAATGATAAGGATAAGGGAAAGCTCCCCTCGCAAACAATCCCCAACCCAAGAAGGAATGTTAGTGCAGTGACGTTGAGAAGTGGGAAGAAAATTACAGAAGAGGCGAGACAAGAAACCGGAACAGAGAGCACGGTGCCCCATGAGAAGTTTTTAGCACGGCGCGCGGACCATTAATGTCTTCTTCAGGCGCGCCGCTAATGTCACCTACCGGCGCGGAAACCCCTGCTCCAAATTTTGAACTTCGCCATACTAACTCTCCACTTCCGATTCCTATGCAGATTACCAAATCGAAGAAGAACCCAGCAATGGATCAAGAGCTTCTGGAGTTATTCAGCAAGGAGGAGATCACGATACCCCACCTCGACGCAATCAAGTTCCTGAAAGATTTGTGCACAACTCGTAGAGGAGGAGTCAGACCTCAGCAAGCCGAATTTCTATTCACGGCCGGAATCACTATTCACCGAGTTTTCCTTTTTAGCTCAATTTCGTTCTTACTTCAGTTTGTTGTAGCAGACTTAACCTAGTTTCTATTGTAGCTAAATCCTTGTATGTAATAATGAGTAGCTAAATCCTTATTTCAGTATTGGGTTTGCATTACAACATTTAGTTTGAGGTCAATGACTACTTGTTTGAGCTAGTGATTTTACTGCCCTTGTATGTATGAACTGAATGCTTTGAGTATCAGTTTAGTGCAGCTTAGCGGTGAGCTAGATTGATATCAATTGTGTTAGAACCTAGCGGTAGAACCGATTTGTGGTGTTAGTCGAACTATTATACATGTTCGAGAACTTAGCGGTTAAGAACAAATAGAACTTGGAGTGTAGTGTATTCAGTAGCTGATGCATATTGTTTGATCAAGGATAGCTAGTTATATTATATTCCCCGAACTGATTCCTTTCCAATTGATAAATAGACACCCTCTGAAACAATTGTTCTTCTGAATTCCTAGAACTATCTTTAGAATTCTATCCTACTTGCTCTCTTTGGGTTCGACCCTGATTACCACTTACTAGTGTGTTAACAGGAACTACAAATACAAATTTGAGGCGCACAACGACGCGCTGTCAACGAGTCGATGGTAGTCGAAGAGGGAGTCTTACAAGTTTGTACTTCTTGTTCCGATGGTAAAATAGTGGATTGCTGCTTGTCGGGGTTAGGAGAACCTGCCCCCCCCCCCCCCACACTAGGGACACATTGTCCTGAAATGGGTTACCAAATCTCTGCGTCTTGTCTTTATGATTACAGTATTTACTTTCCACTCGAAACAAATTATACTATTCCTGACGCGTTTCTCAGCAGTTGTCACAACAACTACTGGGACAAGTTCTGTGACAAGCACCAGAACTACAAGGTATGTATGTTGAACTACTGAATATGGGTTGTGGTACACTAAGGACACAAGTGCGAGTTTAGTAGGATACTGTGATGCTGACTGGACCGGAAGTGCAGAAGATAGGAAGAGCGCATCTAGAGGATGCTTCTTTCTTTGCAATAATCTAGTTTCTTAGTTTAGTAAGAAGCAAAACCGCATCTCATTGTCAAAAGCAGAGGCAGAATATATTGCTGCTGGGAGCTGCTGTTCACAGAAGATGTTTGTTGTGTATGGAGTGCAAGGGATGCTATGACAGTCTACTGCAAAAACATGAGTGCCACCAATATCTCCAAGAATCCAGCTTAGCATTCAAGGATTAAGCATATTGACATGAAGCACCATTTCATCCAAGAGCTAGTGGAAAAGAAGATCATAGTACTGAACCATAGCAACTTAGAAGCAGTTGGCTGACATCTTCTTAAACTTTTTGATGGACCGTGCTTCGAAGCACTAAGATCTGCTTTGGTTCTTTGTGTGATTCTTAACTAGGTTTCTCTAGCAACCCATAGCAACACATATAATGAAGAGCTATGGTTAAGCTCTAAAGTAGAGTAATGATGACCTTCCCAATAAGACATTAATCACTAATATCCGGGATGCTGAAGAGTGACACCCAAGGTTAAAACAAAAGAGACGGGCGGCTGATTTGAAATATGATTGATATTATCAACTGGACTTGGTTAAAATTTGTATAATGACCTCATTACTTTCTCATCAACAAAAGCTCTCCAGAAGCCCTAATCCCCTTCTCTTCAAGCAACCGTCAATCGACAATGGTGAACACAAGAGGCAAGAAAGTTGCTCATGGCGACACCACCAAACCCTCTGACAAAGCCATCAGAAAGAGGAAGGTCAACTCTCCAGCGAAACCCTTTCTTGATGAGGCTCTACCGTCTGTACCTATGATCTCGAAACCATCAGCAACGGTGGCTGGAAATGGATCATGTCTCAGACATTTATTGGAGCCGGTGGAAGAAAGTCCAATGGGCCATAAGATGAAGATCAAGAGATCAATAGTGAAGAAGCCCGGTGTCGTAAGAAAGAGAAAAGTGTCCTGTAAAGAGTATCTAGAGGATATTACTATTGTTGATGTCACTAAGGATCGCTAGAAGGGTGATGAAGAAGAGGAGGTTGCTAAAGCAACAGAGGTAGAGTATCCGGTGGATGCCGCACAAAAGCCAACGAAGGAAGAAGAAGAAGTGTTAGAAGAAGGAAAAGAAGAGGTTGAAGATGAGGAAGATGTGGCCATACCTGACTTGTCAAGTGAGGAGCCAACTGTTTTATACACTTCGAGTTCAGACCAACCAAAGCACCCGAATTATGCCCCTGATGCTGCTTCACTGAAAGCTGAAGCAATTATTGAAGTCAGCAAGGAGACTGAAGAAGAATCTGGAGATGATGACTATAGGGTTGTACCAGTACCTGCACCTACAGAGAAGCAAAAGAAAAAAGTTGAATTGTCCAACGCTCGGACCAAGCACGCCAAGAGGAGCCCAACTGATGTGCCCAGGGTCATCCTGGGTGGCATATGGTTTAGAAACTTGAAGGTATCAAAATCTTGGGAGCTTGTTTCAAAGCATGCTATCATTCATGAAAGGGTGCTGGAGATCAGGAAATACAAGGTGTCGGAGATAATCCATCTGCTCGAAGAGGTAAACCTACTCAAGTCTCTTACTGTATCTAGAAGGTATAGTGCTCAGTTGGTCAGGGAGGTTATAGGAAACCTGCCCGAAAGTTTTGGAGTTGAAGGTACTCAAAGTTTGGAGAGTGTTTTGTGAGGAGAAGGAAGGTGGTGATCACACCGGAGGTGATCAATGAGTATCTAAGGCTAGGAGGACAGCTGAGACTACCGGTTGAGGTAAATTCTGATGTGGTGGCTACCACCCTGACTGACGAGTTGTGCACAGCTTGGGTCACTCGTAATTTGGCTGCAGCTGACATAACCAAGAAGTGCTCCCTCCTATATAATTTTGAGGTGAAGACTGGATCCCTAACTCTCACGGAGAAAAAGTAGACAAAGTGATGGGAATGTTATTGTTTGCTATAGGCCAGACAGTCAAGGTTAACCTAAGAAATGTTATGTTCCCTCAAATGGCAGCACAAGCCGGATCAGCAAAATTTAATGACGGAATAATCTTTCCTTCATTGATATACTAGTTGGTCAACAAACAGCACTGTTACGATAATTGCATCCTTGACAAACAAAATAACATCAAGAAGTTGCTACATCATCCCGTGACAATAGAAGTTGGTGTAAGTTTCTGAAGTTGACAAAACAAATTGCAAGAAGATGTTATAGCAACTAGTTGTAACCGAAGCTGGAGCAAGTATCGAAAGCTGTCAACCGACCACTAGAAGTTGCTATAGCATACCATGGATAGCTAGAGTAAAGTAGTCGTTCGACATGGAGCAGCACGAAGGGCGCCCGGAGGATTGATGAAGGCATCGCAATGAGTGAGGGGTCTTCAAGTCTATCATAGTTGATCAGAAGTCTTAATCAAGAGATCGGAAGCGATTGAAGAAGATAAGGTTCCAAATTGATTTTATGAAATCAACTCTCAACAACTTGCAAGAATCTAGGAGAAGATCCAATGTGCAAAGTTGGTTGGAAAGATCTGCGAATCCTAAGGGAACTAGGATTTATATGTTTGTTCAGTGCTGCGGCTATATATGGGAGAGCAACACACGCACACATACACACAACTATAGAGAGATAAGCATAAGCAAAGAGCAGAAGCTAAAGGCTTTAGCGCAGAGTTGTGGGTGCACGAGCTGAGAGAAGATCACGACTGGAGAAGTCTGATCAAAGCTTGATCTAAGAACTTTAACTGGAGCGTAGTCTCATTGAAAGATCAAGTACTTGCTTTGGAGCACAATCGCGGAGAGGAGCTGTCGTGGACTGTTGGAGAGCAAGGTAGAGTTCTCTGATATTGATAGGAGGTCATAGATCAAGGGGAAGCATCACCAGACTTAGAAGAACTTGTGGAAGTCCACTTGCCCAGTAGGGAGTGCGTGGAGAGTCGTGGATAGAAGTTACAGGAGCTTGACGGAGTAAGTTGCTATAGCATCTTCCTGTTACACATTGTTTTAGAGTAAGCCGAGTCTGTGAACTGTAGCTATTTATTACTGGAGTGTGCAGAAAGTGTGAGCAAGTCTGTGGGATCAGACTGTGTAGCTAATCTGTGTGATCAAATTGATCATAGATTTCGACTAGGTTAGAAGTAGAAGTTAAACTAGGGTTGGCTGAGTTTTGGAAGCCTTTATGCTTGAACCGAGATATTGAAATCTTGAGGACCGAGTGAAGTCCTCCCCAGACGTAGGCAATTGCCAAACTAGGTAATCAAAGCCTGTGCATTCATCAGGTTCGGCAGAGGCAAAGAAATTCAAGTAAAGTGACCAGAGGTTGCTATAGCAACCTATTGAGGTATGGCATCCTTGACAAAACAGCACAAGATTCTGCTACAGCACTCACATAAGATTTGGAGCTGAAGCACAATTAGGAGACGGATAACAACAAGCAACAAAGAACCAGAATCCGCTACAACACTCTATGGACCACAAAAGCTAAGGCAAACTGGGCAACGGACAGAATCTGCTATAGCAAACAGTGTTGATCTGAAGCTAGAGCAGAAAGGGCGAGTGTGAAATTCGCAGCGTCTCTGTCAGACAGATTTGTGAACAAGCAGTTGCTGCAGCACACTCTTGTTCACTCGGAAATTGTCTCAGCAAACAATGAACAAGACAGAAGTTTGTTCACCCAGTTCGGCCAACTTCCTACGTCTGGGGAGGACTATTCTCCAGTCCTCAATCCACTAATCACAGAAGTCTCCAAGTACACTCGGTTACAACTCCACGCAACCTATGCTACTCAACCTTCTGTGGATCACTTGACACAATCAGAACAGGCTCTGACTTGTGTCTGCACACCCTCTACAAATGTCAATCTAGAATAGCTACTATCTCCTCGAAACAGCCTATTCTAAACTACACTCAACTCTGCAGGGTTGCTGTAGCAACTGCTGTAGCACACAGCTGATGCACAATTGCTGCAGGGTTGCTGTAGCAACTTCTGCCGAGCCGATCGAACGATTCCACGAGCGCTGCACACTCTGGAATACTCCCCCTCACTCAGTGACCTCCTGCCACTAGCGAGAACTGCCGCTTAGACACTCGACCGAGCCACACACCCGTCAGTTCTTCCGCGGCCTTCCTTAATTAACCAACAAGCACCACTGCTCTTAATTGGCTTCCAGATCAAGCTCGGATCAGACTACACAAGTCCTGATCTCCTTCTGCTTCTGTCACCACAGCTCTGCGCTCAAGCTCTGCCTTTGGGTGATGATCGAAGAACTCGTCCGTCGCACACCAAAATTCTTCTCTCTGAATTCTGCGCACGCACTCGTGTATCCCTCAGCTTCGATCAAACTTTCTGCTCTGACCTATTCTCTCTTAAATAGCAGCGCCAGCTTCAATCAAGAACAGAATTTAGCAATGTCCCAAAAAGAACAATTATCTCCTAATTTTTAGGAGATTAGATTTGTTTTTAATTCCCAAAACAAATCTCCTTCTCTAGCTAGGTATTCCCCACTGGAATATTCTCCGCAGCACTTTAAAAGATTCTTCTGATGCTCTCCACAAAACTGCCAGGCCTTCTAGCCAAGCGCAGGTTGCTGCTGCTACTCGGACAGATGTTTCAGCAGCTTGAACAAGATCCTGCTATAGCATCCCCTGCTGTAGCTGCTCCTTGTTCACTTGTGCTGGTTTTGTCAAACAATGCCATACTACATCATCAATCTCCCCCTTGGCATTTTGACAAAACACTAGAACACTGATGCACACTTCCATTAACCAGTAAATACTCTAAACGTAAAAAAATTCACCATAAGAGTGAGAGGTGGCCACACTCGGCCTTAGCATGACCACGCAGGGCCCAAAAAAAACAAAGTTCATAAGTTCATCAGTGGCAGCATTTTTATCCCAAAAAAATTTACTCTCCTCCTTTTTGGCACAGATTCTCAAGGGGCCTGCTCTTCATCCGCCGGGAACTCCAGGTCTCTGAGCAGACTTCTGATTTGGCCGCGCCTAGCATCCCTCCTTTTTGCTTCTGCTTCAAGAGTGAGCAGCTCGGATCTGAGATGGCTCACAATTCTGGCACGGAGAGCTGTTTGAATCGTTGCGGCAGGGGGAAGGGATTCCTCCAGAGGAGCTGGGGCTGAAGCACCAACCAAGAGTGGATCCTCATAGGCAATGTCCTACATGTTTCCCTTTGAACAATTTGTGGTCTACTGTAAAGACCTGCAGCTCCTCGGATAAACCTTCAGAAATCTCACCAAGCTCCGGATGCTGTGAGACCATCATCCCATAGATGAGGGAGGGTAGCACGATGGGCTTGCTGGAGGAAGCGCTGCCAGCATGAGTAGCCAGCTGGGGAAACATCACACTCCCCAGACTGATTTTCCTCCTTTTCCCAATAGAGTGTAAAAGGTTAGCAAAGGCTCTGCTAACCTTTCCACTGTGAGAGCTGGGGATCCAGTTTCTAATGCCCAAATGATACAGCAGGGTATTTTTTGAGGTGAGTTCAGCAGCACTAAGATTTGGACCACCCCAAGACAAGCAAACTCCTCCTGTCAGAACCTTAGCCAGCACCTCTGGCTGGACATCCGTGGGCTCTCTGGCATTTTCATGTATCTCAAGAAACTCATCTATTTTCTCAGGGGTGATAAGTACTTTCTTACCCCGCACCCAACTCTTTCCAAACTCATCTCCTCCTTCCTCACCAAATTTTTCTTCCATGTTCACAATAAATAACCTAACAAGAGCTATATTGAATCTGAATGGGTAAGTCAGGGATTTGAGAAGGTTTACCTCAGTGAGAAGCTGGATAATGGCTGCTGATTTGTACTTGTCCAGGTCCAGTCTCTTTTCTGACACAATGTGCTTTCTCTCAACAGCGCTCCATGATTGGGAGGCAATCCTATTTCTGAACCAAATCCCCCTACTGTGATTGCAGTTGAGTCTGTCAATGCATGTCCTCTCTCAGACGATTCACTAGCAGTGCCTTCATCTTCTTCACTGGATTCCTCTTCTTCACTGCTGGAATCAGGAATGAGGATTGGAGCTTTTCCTTTGTTTGAGGGTGGAGGAGGATATGCTGCAGCAGGTTCTTGTTCAGAAGACTCAGCTTCTATCTCCTCCCCTTCACCTACTATGCCAAGAGACAAAACAAGGGTTTTGCACCTCTCTTCTGCAGGACTTGCTACAGCATCCTCTGTAGCTTGTTCTTCTCCCGAGACTTCTTCAAGCACAGCTTCTTCAGACATCACTGCTGCACTGGCTACAGGCTCCCCGTCACGGACTAGACGCCTCCTTTTCTACAGGGTTCCTCCTTGTGGAGAAGGAACGTTGTGTGACACAGGGAGAGGTGCGGGCTCCCACACCACCACGTCTAGACGCTGAGCAGGCGCTTCATTACGCGACTTAGACCTCCTTTCAGACCTGCCTTGTCGATCTGCTGCCAGATTCTTCTTCAAACCGCGAGTCTTCACCATTGTTGCGGGTTTGTAGAGGATTGGAGGAACGCACGGTGAGGATGATCAGCAACAAATTTGGGGAAGCGCCTTCAACTTGTCTTTGCCCTAGAAATTGATTTACCCGTTATTTTTCCTTTTCAAAGCTTCTGGATCACGTGCCACACATGTGCCTTCTCCCAGCTTTAGCAACCAAAAAACGTGAACAAGCTTATTCTGACCAGGTTGCTATAGCAGACGCGAGCTAGTTCTCCTACTCATTCCGGATGACTACTTTGTTTGGCGGATCCTCGTGAGGTTCTGATGATGATTTCTTCACCCATACCTTGGTTTGTCTAGAGTTCCTCCTCTTCCGACCCTCAAGACTCCTGTCTCTTCGTTTGTCATATTTGGGTTTCCACACCTGTATTACCTGTGGCTTTCTCCTGTCTTTTGCTTTCCAGTGTCCTGGTGCAGCGATCTTAGTAATCCTCCTCTGCGATTCTTTCCAGTAATAAGCATTTCCCGAAACTACTAGGCAAGGAGTCTTTATGCAGCATGTGTTGGCTCTGGGTTTCGTTCCCCTTTTTCCAGCTGATGATGCAAGTATGGCAGGTTTGACAAAACCAACATAAGTGAACAAGGAGCTGCTGCAGCTTCAACAATCAAGCAGGCCAGCAGAAGTGAACCAGCAGCAGATACAGCAGGGGATGCTGCAGCAGGTGCTGGTTCAAGTGCTGTATCAACTGTTCGAGTAGCAGTTTTATGCTAGGAGCGTTTTGAAGGTATGGCAGCTTTGTGAGAGTTCTTAGAAGTATTTCTAAAATACTGTTGAGCATAGTCCAGCATGGTTTACTTGTCAGAGAAGGAGATTTGCATTAGAGATATTTATCAAATCTAATCTCCTAGATTTTAGGAGATAATTGATCTTGTGGATCAATGGCCTAAACCTGGAAACTGCTTAAAGTGGTGTGGGTATTTAAGTCGAAGGTGTTAGGGCTGAAGAGGCTGATCGAAGCTGAGTGATACACGAGAGTAGACACAGATTTCAGAGAGAGGATTTTCTGGGTGACTACGGACGTTGTTCTTCGATCAAACACACACGGGCAGAGCGTCGAGCGCAGAGCTGTGGTGAGTATTGCAGAAGAGAATCAGGTCTTGCAGAGACTGATTCGTGCATTGATCTGGAAGCCAATTCAGAGCTGTGGAGCTTGTTGGTTGATCAAAAGCAGCCGCGGAAGAACTGACGGGTGGAAGGCTCGTTCGAGGTTCGTGCGGAAGAACTCACTAGTGACAGGTGGTCACTGAGTGAGGGGGAGTTACTCAGAGTGTGCAGCGCTCTTGGAGTGGTTCGATCGGCTCGGCAGAAGGCCTTGGAGCGACGCGGACAGTGTGCTTCAGCTGTGTGTTACAGCTGTTGCTGCAGCAACCCTGCTGAGTAGTGTAGGATAGAATAGGCTGAGTTCTTTGAGAGGATTGTAGCTATTCTAGACTGACATATTGTAGAGGGTGTGCTGGCACAAATCAGAGCTTGTTCTGATTGTGCTGAGTGGTCAACAAGAGGTTGAGTAGCATAGGTTGCGTGCGTTGTAACCTAGTGTTCTTGGAACCTTTGGTTGAGTGGATTGAGGACTGGAGAATAGTCATCCCCAGACGTAGGCAGATTGGCCGAACTGGGTGAACAAACTTGTGCATTGTTTGTTGCTTGCTGAGGTTAATTCTAGTGAACAAGAGTGTGCTGCAGCAACTGCTTGTTCACAAATCTGCCGAATTGAGACACTGTGAAATTTCACCAGCTGAGGAGGTTCTCTGCTGCCGCTTCAGGTTGGAGGATATCTTCTGATTCCCAATATTTGTGCATGAACTCTTTTTATTCTGAGGCTCTGGCTTTGTTTTAGATGGATGATGCGCCAGGTGCTGCAGCATCATCTTGTTCACGTGTCTAGTTCCATCTTTCCCTGCAGGTTTTGGAAAATCATCTGTATTATCCTTTTCATATATCATAGCATCCGAGGCTTTAATGAAAACTGTTCCTCTAGAGCTTTCTTCACTAGTATATCCAAGCCCCATTCTCCCTTTTCCAAGTCTTTGATAAGACAAAGTTTCATCCAAGATATTTTTCTGAGAATCAGCTGCCTTGGCTGTTGCTGGTGAGAAACCAATGTCAGTGACTTGGCTTCCTGTGTCTTCCCTTTTCAGAATGGTAACTTGACTGTTGGATAAGGAGAGAAATTTCCTTCGTTCTTCTTCCAAAAGCTTGACTCTGTCAGTCAATGCTTGATTCGTCTGAAGGGCTGCCTCACACTGTTTGAGTATTTTCTCCAGATAGTCAATAAGGCTGACAGATGAGTCCTCCTCATCTTCACTTTCGGATACTTCAATCCCATAGTGAAATTTGTCCTTCTTTAGCTCTTTGAGGTTGAAATCTGACACACTGGTTAGCACAACACAGTTTTCTTCATCACTTTCCTCAGAGTCACTCCATTTTGCTGTTAGGGACTTGTTGTTCTTTTTCTCTGAGTTTTTGAGGGGTTTGCTCGGACAGTCAGTCTCAGTATGTCCATACCCTTCACAGTTCCAGCATTGGACCCCTTTTTTCATTTCTTTCTTCTCATCTTCATTCTGAGCAGGTTCCTTCTCTTTCCTTTTATTTTCTCCACCTCTTCTGAATTGTTTTCGTGAGGATGAGCTTTGCCCAGTTCTTGAGTCCATGTTCTTCAGGAGCTTTCCAAGGTTCTTGACTAGCATACTCAGCTGATCATCTGGAACTGGCTTCTTAGCTTCTGTTTCAGCCTTCAGTCCAATATTCTTGTCCTTAGGAGTGAGATCTTCTTTAACCAGTTTCATCTCAAATTGTTTGAGGGATCCCATCAACTCTTCCAGCCTCATGAATCTGACATTTTGAGCTTCTTCAATGGCCGTCACTTTCATGTCAAATCTTGTGGGCAACGATTTGAGGACCTTCCTAATCAGCTTCTCTTCAGGAATAGATTCACCAAGAGCATGGGCTTCATTTGCCAGATCACAAAATTTTGCATTAAACTCAGTGACAATCTCCTCTTCCAGCATTCTCAGATTCTCAAACTGTGTGGCAATAATCTGTAATCTTGACAGCTTTACTCTATCAGTTCCTTCATGTGCAGTTTGCAGAATTTCCCAAGCTTGTTTGGCCATGTCACAATTTGATATCAACCTGAAATTGTTAGCATCAACTGCAGCAAAAATCGCATTCAGAGCCTTTGAATTACTAGTTGCTGCAGCTCCCTCTTCAGCAGTCCATTGTTCTTCAGGCTTTATCCGTGTGACTCCTTGTTCATCCATGGTGATTGGGGGAGACCACTGGACCACGATAGCTCTCCAGGTCTTCTCATCTATGGCCTTGAGAAAGGCTTTCATCCTAGCCTTCCAATATCCATAGTTGCTTTCTTCCAACAATGGAGGTCTACTTGTGCTCTGTCCTTCCTTCATTGTCTTGGCTTCTTCAGAGACACTGTAGGATCTTTTACTCTGTGTGTTGAGCTCCTGCTCTGATACCAATTGAAATCCGCAGCGTCTCTGTCAGACAGATTTGTGAACAAGCAGTTGCTGCAGCACACTCTTGTTCACTTGGAAATTGTCTCAGCAAACAATGAACAAGACAGAAGTTTGTTCACCCAGTTCGGCCAACTGCCTACGTCTGGGGAGGACTATTCTCCAGTCCTCAATCCACTAATCACAGAGGTCTCCAAGTACACTCGGTTACAACTCCACGCAACCTATGCTACTCAACCTTGTGTTGATCACTTGACACAATCAGAACAGGCTCTGACTTGTGTTTGCACACCCTCTACAAATGTCAATCTAGAATAGCTACTGTCTCCTCGAAACTCAACCTATTCTAAACTACACTCAACTCTGCAGGGTTGCTGTAGCACACAGCTGATGCACAATTGTCCGCGTCGCTCCAAAGCCTTCTGCCAAGCCGATCGAACGATTCCACGAGCGCTGCACACTCTGGAATACTCCCCCTCACTCAGTGACCTCCTGCCACTAGCGAGAACTGCCGCTTAGACACTCGACCGAGCCACACACCCGTCAGTTCTTCTGCGGCCTTCCTTGATCAACCAACAAGCACCACTGCTCTGAATTGGCTTCCAGATCAAGCTCGGATCAGACTACGCAAGTCCTGATCTCCTTCTGCTTCTGTCACCACAGCTCTGCGCTCACGCTCTGCCTTTGGGTGATGATCAAAGAACTCGTCCGTCGCACACCAAAATTCCTCTCTCTGAATTCTGCGCACGCACTTGTATCCCTCAGCTTCGATCAACCTTTCTGCTCTGATCTATTCTCTCTTAAATAGCAGCGCCAACTTCAATCAAGAACAGAATTTAGCAATGTCCCAAAAAGAACAATTATCTCCTAATTTTTAGGAGATTAGATTTGTTTTTAATTCCCAAAACAAATCTCCTTCTCTAGCTAGGAATTCCCCACTGGAATATTCTCCGCAGCACTTTAAAAGATTCTTCTGATGCTCTCCACAAAACTACCAGGCCTTCTAGCCAAGGCCAGGTTGCTGCTGCTACTCGGACAGATGTTTCAGCAGCTTGAACAAGTTCCTGCTATAGGATCCCCTGCTGTAGCTGCTCCTTGTTCACTTGTGCTGATTTTGTCAAACACTGCCATACTACGTCATCAGAGTGTCTTGAAGATACACTGAGAATGTCCAGAGAGGTGCGGCCTGCATTGCAATGGCTCAGGGTGCTCCGCAAATGTCATCAAGTTATCTATAGTTGTTAGCACGCTGACAGAAGAGTTTCAGAATGATAAGGTTGCTAATTTCGGATTTAGGCAACCTTATCTCAATAACATTGCAAGAATCTAGGAGAAGATTCAGATAATGATGTGCTGCACTTCGAATCCTAAGGTAACGAGGTTTTCGTCACTGATGATTGAAGAAGCTATAAGAGGAAGGCAGAGGCAGTTCCTTGAAACAGAGAAGAAGAAATTGAAGCGGAGAATACACACAACTAGAGTTCATAGCAGAAGGCTGATAAAGTTGTGTGGTGCATTGAAAGATCAGAACTCGGTGAGTTTGGTCTAGTGTTGATACACATAATTCAACTTGAGCATGGCTGGTTAAAGGATCAGTTACAAGCTTAGGAGAACAGCTGCGGACAGACCTTCGCTGGCTGTTGGAGAGCCAAACATCTCTCTTTGATATTGTCAGGTGGGCATTGATCAAGGGGGAGCAACATCTGAATTGGAAGAATTCAAAACGAGAGTCTGACGACGTGCCAGTGGGTGCTAGATAAGTTGTCGATTGGAGTTACAGCAACTCTGATACAGAGTGTGCTATAGCATTTCGTCTACTACACATTATAATAGAGTAGGCTAAGTTTCAGTGTCAGGTCTGTAGCCATTCTTTACTGGAAGTGTGTAGGTAGCACGAAGCGAGTCTGAGTGATCAGACTGCGGGCTGGTCTAGGTGGTTAGACTGAGCAAAAGATTTCAACTAGATGAGAAGTAGAGGTTAGAGTCCTTTATACTTTAAACCATGATAGTGAAGTCTTGAGGATCAGAGTGTGATCCTCCCCATACATAGGCAAGTTGCCAAACTGGTGAACAAATAATTTGTGTCTTTCTTATTATGCCAGAAGAATAAATTCTGCAGGAAAATTCAGAGAGTGCTAGAGCAGATGCTATTACTCCAGAAGCTGTAACTCGAAATTAGTAGTGCAGTCAAATTTCAGCTCAAAATTTCAAGCACCTTGAGCTCAAGGCTCCCGTTCAAATGGCTCACAAAAGAGTTTAGGGATGTACCTTATGAGAGAGACCTCAATTTAGCACCAGTTATATACATCTATAAATATAGGGGCGCTCAACCACATCCCCTATTGTGGTACATCCTTAAGGCCTTTTGTGAGCTATTTGATCATTTGATTAAATGAATCATAAATTACAGTTTGCTGGTAGAAAATAGTGAGAAATTTTATCTTTAGGTCGGTTAAAAGGGTATGTTATTTTTTTAGCTTTTGTCTTTCTATGGTTTTGTCCTTTAGTGCTCTAATGGGTTTTGATATTTTTAAGAAATGGGTTTGATTGTTTTTGTTAAAGATTGTGGCCTCCTTGACGAAACCTAAGGAGCTTGATCCAGGAGATGCTACAGCAATTGGTAAATCAAGAAGCTTATACAACCTAAAAACATTGAGGGAACAAATTGAAGACAGTCATCAGATGGTCAACGGTTTCTAATGTGAGGAAGTTCCCTAAATTGTTTTAGGAAAGAACTGTTACAACAGAATTGCCAAACATTCCCTGAAGAGCGAGAAGAAGATTCGGAAAAGGATCTAGGAAGTTTCCTAAACTGTTTTAGGAAATAGTTGCTATAACAAAATTGCATAACAACCTGTGAAGATCTTGGAGAAGATTCGGTCGGTTGAAAAGCGGTCACGAAGTTTTCTTAAATCTAATAAATTCTTGTCGGATTAGGTGATGATGCAGTATGGCAATGTTTGACAAAACCAGCACAAGTGAACAAGGAGAAGCTACAGGAGGGGATGCTATAGCAGGAGCTTGTTCAAGTTGCTGCAGCATCTGTCCGAGTAGCAGCAGCTACCTGGGCTTGGCTAGAAGGCCTGGCAGCCCTGCGGAGAGCATCAGAAGAATCTTTTAAAGTGCTGCGGAGAATATTCCAGTGGGGATTTCCTAGCTAGAGAAGGAGATTTGTTTTTGGAGTTCAAAACAAATCTAATCTCCTAAATTCTGTTCTTGATTGAAGCTGGCGTTGCTATTTAAGGGAGAACAGGTCAGAGCAGAGAGGTTTATCGAAGCTGAGGGATACACGAGTGCATACGCAGAATTCAGAGAGAGTAATTTTGGTGTGCGACGAGTTCTTCGATCATCATCCGATAGCAGAGCGTGAGCGCAGAGTTGTGGTGACAGAAGCAGAAGGAGATCAGGACTTGCGTAGTCTGATCCGAGCTTGATCTGGAAGCCAATTCAGAGCAGTGGTGCTTGTTGGTTGATCAAGGAAGGCCGCGGAAGAACTGACGGGTGTGTGGCTCGGTCGAGTGTCTAGGCGGCATCTCTCGCTAGTGGCAGGAGGTCACTGAGCAAGGGGGAGTATTCCAGAGTGTGCAGCGCTCGTGGAATCGTTCGATCGGCTCGGCAGAAGGCCTTGGAGTGATGCTGACACAAGTCAGAGCCTGTTCTGATTGTGTCCAGTGATCCACATAAGGTTAAGTGGCATAGGTTGCGTGGAGTTGTAACCGAGTGTACTTGGAGACCTTTGTGATTAGTGGATTGAGGACTGGAGAATAGTCCTTCCCAGACGTAGGCAGTTGGCCGAACTGGGTGAACAAACTTCTGTCTTGTTCATTGTTTGCTGAGACAATTTCCGAGTGAACAAGAGCGTGTTGCAGCAACTGCTTGTTCACAAATCTGTCTATCAGAGACGCTGCGAATTTCACTAGGATTTTCATAATTCAGCATAGGCTAAGGACAGGATCTCTAAGAGTAGAAAAATAGGAAGAAAGAGAGAAAAGAAAGGCCCATAACACATAGAGTGAAGAGAGAGTGTGCGATCATTGAAAAAGCCTGAGAGATCATGACTGGATGAGTGTGATCTAAGCTTGATCATTGTGTTCAATTGGAGAGGAGTCTCGTTGAAGATCAATTACATGTCCTTTCAAAATTGTCACAGTTTAGCTAATCACGGAAGATCATGGTGCTGATCAACGTTCCCATACGCCGAGAGTATTGCCGATCAAGGGGGAGCGTTGCCGGAGTTAAGTGAATTCATGGAGGTCTGACTAAGCATCTAGAAGAGCTTGGAGAGTCTGGAATATGTGCTACGTTAGAGCAGCTTGACTGAGTAAGTTGTTGTAGCATCCTGTCATACATTGGGTTGAATTGTTTACATAGTAGGCTAGTCTGTGAGATTCTAGCTAGTTTAGAAGTAGAGGTTGTTTTAGCAGTTGCTGAGAACTCGTACCTATGTATTTAGACCAGTAATGGTCAAATCCTGAAGACTGAAGAGAAGTCCCCTCAAACGTAGGTTGTAGCCGAACCGGGTGACCAAACTGCGGTGTGTTTTAAGTATTGTCTTAGCTAGATTATTCTGCGATCGTCACAGTTAGTTGCTATAGCAGCCTGATTGACCTAGACACCAAGAACACATCAATTTCAGTTTTATTTTTTACTTGTTTAAAGTGCATTTGATTTTATTGTTTTTATTTATTTTTTTAAGTCAATGATACAATTTATGCATAGCTAACGTCCATTGCTAATGTGCATTGCTATATACATATACTCAAATAAACTAGGAAAAATTCAACATACTAGCATAGTGCATGTCTACATACACTAACAAAGTGCATTGCTACACCACTATCAAAATAGGGGGCGCTCAATTGAGCCCCCTTTATAATGTACATCCCTATGGTACTTTTAGGACCGTTTATGTACTTTGATGTAATGGCTATGGAGCTTCCATGTATCCCACTAATTGCATTGAAAACATAAAAAAGAGGTAAATTGGTAATCTGTGCACTTTTCCTGCCAAACCTGTCAATCATCTCTTACTTATCTTCTACTCGTTGCACTTCCCCACGCTCTGCACTTACGACCCAGCTATGCACTTCATCTACCGTTCCGACTATGAATCCGTCTAAACACTAATACCAATCCATCTACCTTTTCCACTCTACAATGTCGAAATCAGATTGTTCTATGCATATTCAATCGAATCTTGCACTTTGTGAAAGAAGTAAATAGTTTAACCTTCTACAGCCTTTTTATTACTCACTGAGCGCGCGTCGTTGTACGCGTCAAATATAATCCTTCCTCTTCCACTAGTACAGCGGTTAAGTAAGGGTCGATCTCCACAGGGAGCAAGTAGTTCAGTTTTAGCCAGTGACCTACACTTACGAAGATTGGGGGGGTGAGTGATTGGTTTGCGCGATGCGCAAGTAACAGTGGTATCGTAACGCAGGAATTTGCACTAGACGTGCGCAGGCAGTAGAGATTAAGTACTATGACTATGAGAAGTATCGGCGCAGACAATCCTCTATGAGTGTATTCCTTATCATCGACTCTAAATGTCTATAGTTTGGTTTGCTAATGTTAGTGTCCGATCAAGGCTTCCTAACATGTGCGCATGTTCCGATCAAAGTTCATGAGCTATTAATTCTTACACTAGACTAAACAACTACGAATCCGATCAAGGTAGTAATTGCTTAACCTAGCGCGTTACTCCTAGTTGGCACCGTCAGGCTATTCAATTAGTTTAACAAACAACAACAAGTAACAAGAGTAAGATTGCGGTTCAAGGGTTCCCCTACTTGTGTAACAAGCTGCCAGTAATGTGCACAGAATTAATATAAGCAAGCAAGCTATGCATTAAGCGCAACTCTGAAAGGGAAATACTCATAGATTCATGCCCAACCGATACTAAGCGTTTAGCTAGACATGCTAGTGGTAAACATCATAGAAACAGTAATTAATAACTAAAGTATCCAAGAAAACAATAGCAAACAGTGCGTGCAGGTTGCAGTCTTGGCTGGCGCAGTCGGCTGGCGCAGGTCCTCTCAACAAGCTCGTGTGTTTTCCAATTCTGCCGCTCTCTCTCTGATCTGACGAAGATGGATGGTGTAATATCGATTCTCAAACCCTAGCCTTCCTCTTCTTTATATACTTCTCAGTGGCTCATCCTTGGCAACTTCCTAATCTGGTCATGTCAGGATTTGGAAATACCATCATCTGCGCCTGGCGCATGGCATCTGCTTAGCGCATTTTGTTAGCGCACCGTTGTCGACTCTGCCAATTCTTCTGTTTGCGCCGCTAGCTCCGCAGGCTGTGTGATGCGCGTCCTAAAAGCTGCCTGTTAGCGCGTATCCGACTTAGGCCCTCGTTTTGCCCTGAAATACAAAAACACTGGAAACCAGTAATCTTGTACATAAAATAATGCAAACAAGCATAGGGTTGTGATCCAAATAATGCGTATAAATAGGCTCTATCAAACCCCCCACACTTGCCCCTTGTTCGTCCTCGAACAAGCACTCAAGCACGGATACTACTACCTCTCTGGAGTCTAGCGCACAGTCTTGCACTCTGGCGCGATCTGCACTACTGATCACCTTGCGCTGCACTACCACCTGCGCACAACTGCTGTCAACAGTTTAAGTATAGTGATTTCGAAATTCATTACCTCTCAGCTGGGATGAAGATCATTCCGGATGGCTGGGAGATAGCTCTTTATAGGCTCCAGGTTGTCAGCTCTCGCTCCGAGGATGGGTATATGGTTAACAGCGCAAGCTTCTTCCCGCGCGTGATTCTTTTCGCGCACTTCCTGGGAACGTAAGCCTTTTGATGATTTTTCTATGGATTTTGCGCACGCTGGTACTTGTGCGCATGCTGATTCTTTTGTAGCGCATATCATCTGCTGGTATTTTTTCTTTTGTACAGCTTTGTCTATGATTCCTATCTTTCCCAGAACGGTTCCAGTCTCGGCCTCCGGATAACAGCTATGGAACACCGCCCCGCTCTCCCTCCATGGTCTGTCTGCGCAGGTCGGCGCACGCGTTTACACCCGCGCCCGCCTTCCTTGGCTCGACTTCTAGAGGGAAGGTGGTCTGTTTTCCCACCTCGCCACGCTTTGGGTATCTCGCCTTCGGCATCTGCGTGACTGAGCGCACTCTCTTGTTCCGAAGGTCGCGGAGCGCAGGCCTCCACTCGCGCTCTCGACCATATACCTCTCCTCTGAAGCGCGAGCGACTAACCGCCTCTCTAGAGCGTTTCTTTCTGTAAACTCCACATCCCCTGTATATCCCAACTAACAGGAGCAGAAAAACGAAAAAAATATACTAAAAACAGTTGATAGCAACGTACGCACAATATGGATAGCGCAAACAAGCTGACAGTGCGCGCAACCCGCACACAAGCGCACTACTGCTACTGTTTCCTTCAATTAAACTAAGCTACACTAAAAATGCTAAAAAAAAACGTGAAACGTACATGTAACGCTCCCCCCCACACTTAAACAGAGCCGTGTCCCCACGACTCAAGCTCAAGCGCACGGAGAACGCGCACATGCAAAACATATGCATGCAAGCAAAATAAAGAACATAAAAACTAAGAACAAAAAGTCAAAGCAGCGCAATAAAGCATAGGGGCACAAAATATGTATCACAGGAGTTTAGCACACAAATATAGCAACAGAATATCAAATAAGGTTCAGCATATAAAAGAAAATAGACACCACCCGAAAGAAATAATGCGCTCCCCCCCCCCCCCCCCCGCAGCTGTAGAGGTCATCTGAGCTGGACGCAGCCGCTGAACTATGCACCTCCTCCTCTGAAGAATCCGTCATATACTCGGAGCTGGAGGAAGGCGGTACAACTGATAGGGCGACAGGCTGCGCCTCGACGTCATCCTCTGAAACGGGGTCCCATTGCGAGTCTGAGCTGGTGCTAAGGATGGGTTCGGCTATAGGGGACCTTGGAATGGACGGCTGGGCAGGGGAAGGTGCAGGTGCGGGTACTTGTTCTGGTTCGGGGGTGGGTTCTACTGGTGCTAGTGCTGCTGGTGCTGGTGCTGCTGGTGCTGGGAAGGGCTCTGCTGGATGCACTGGTTGGTGTGGACTGCCGGGAGAACCTCGAGGTGGTCGGTGTAGGCTGAGGAGAGGGGGAATCGCGTCTCCAAATCTCCACCCTGATGGTGGGCTCATGCTTAAGTCCGCCCCCTCGGGCGCTAAATATTCGAGCACGCGCATGACGTTGAACATCATGCGCTGCTCTGCGGATGCTTCCTCAGGCGCCGCCTCAGCCTCAGTCCTTGGGCGCTTCCCTGGAGCACGCGGGGGAGAATCCTCGATGGAAATGGTGACTGGCTCCCCCTACGGTGCGCGGGCCCTCCGGTGCGCTCCAGTCTGCCCGCGGGTCCTTGCGCGCCTGACTGGAGGCACAACTTGCTCTGGGACTTCATCCTCCTCCATCTCCTGTGCGCCCTCTGCTGCTTGCGCACTGCTTTCTGCTCTTGGCCGCGGTACTCTGGCCGGCAGCTGGCGGTAGCTCCACTCCAATGTGCCATCTTCCTTCACGGCTACCGCCCTGATCTGCAGCATGTGGGCGCGGTCCAGAGGGACGGCCGGCACCAATGTGTGCTCTGGCACTTCGGGCTCTCCATGTAACGCCCGCAACAGGTGCGTAATAATACCTCCGCAAGTCAGCGGCCCCTTGGTGCTGACTCGGCTCCAGTGATGCACCATGTTCAGAACAAAGAGCACCCTCTTCCCATAATAAAACCCCTTTAAGATCTCCATATCCAGCAAACTGATCTTCGGCGCACCATTAAAGCGCCCAATGATGGCATAGGCGACCAGGCGCCACAAGTAGAACATCCATGGGTCACGCAGCTCTCGTCCCCTGCTGTGCCCCGCGGCAAACACAGGCCCGGTTGCCATCTCGCGCCAAGCCTCCTGGTTGGTGTGCGCGTCTATGTCATCTTCTCGCACCCTAGCGCACCTCAATGTGCGCTTCAGCCTCTTGGCCGAGGCGATGTACCACACCCCTCGGTGCCGGTACCTTATCTCCATCTCTCCTGGCTCTAATGATGCCAGGAACTCGCAGGTGTCCTCCCTGTCTACGGCGTTGTTGAGTTCCAACAGCGCCTCCCAGCCCGCCAGCGCGTGCCTCTCCAAAATGAAGTCCTCCAAACCGACTTCCCGCAGGAACTCCCGACTGATGCACGGAGTCCCGTACATCTCGAGCCTCAGGAAGGCCGCGTACATGCTGGCGAAGCGAGCTGGGGTAGCTTGGTCCTCGGCAGGCTGCATGTCTCTGGTCAACTCTGGTCAACACTCCACAAACACTCCAAAAATCCAAACTCCCCTGAATGCCCTGAAACTCTCACCAATGGAGCGCCTACTGCTCGCCTACAAAACCCTCTTAACAGTACTCCAATCGGCGCACTCTAGCCTGGTGCGATTTCAAAACCCTAGAACACTCCTCCACCGCACAAACCCTACTAAAATCTGCTCAAATCTGGGGGAAAGGTTACCTGAGGGGAGTGCGGCTGTGTGCTCTGCAAATCTCGCTAAACTGGAGCTGGGTTGGGCGCCGGGCAGCGGGCGGAGGTGTGAAGGCGGGAGCTGCTGGTAACGGTCGAATGTGAAAAAGTGCTGAAATTTTCTAAGTCCTGCCCTTATATACCCCCCTGACTGGCGCAGCGGTCCTGCGCACTGAAGTGCGCACGGACCTGCGCATTGCTGCTCGACTAAAAACTACAAGACCTAAACTAACTAAAAGACACTAGAAAAACTAAAAGAAAGACATATAAAAGTAAAACGAGTCGGGTTACCTCCCGACAAGTGCCTTTGTTTAACGTCGTTGGCTCGACTGTACCTCGTTATGTACCCAAATGTGTGCCAGCGACCTCCCCCACTCTTGCTCCTGAGTGACCCTGCGCTTGTGCATGTGCTGTGTTCTGCTTGGTCCTGCGCAAAGGGTGAGAAGGGTAGTCAACATGGATAATATGTGAGAAGTCTGCAGTAACGAGGGTAGATGAAGACGAAGAAGAAATGTGAGCAATAGTTTCCAGTTCTCCCTCTGGTGTATCTGGTGGTGCCTCTGGTGCAGCAGCTGGCGCATCTGCTATCTCAGGTTCTGCCAAGTCAATGTCGCGCACTGTGTCGTCCCAAGGCTCTCCTAGATATCGTTTGACTCTCTGCCCATTGACTTGAAAACGATGCCGGTGCTCGTTTTCTAATTCGATTGTTCCATAGGGGAAAACCTTGATGACTGTGTACGGTCCAGTCCATTTGCTGCGCAGCTTTCCAGGCATGAGCTTCAGGCGTGATGAGAATAATAATACCTGGTCTCCTGGCTCAAAAGTGCGTCTGAGGATATGCTTGTCATGAAACGCCTTTGTCCGCTCCTTGTAATCGCGCAGTCCCTCATAGGCATCCAGGCGCAGCTCTTCTAATTCGCTCAGCTCAAACGCGCGCTCTTTTCCAGCCTCATCTAAGTTCAGGTTGCAAATGCGTAAGGCCCAATATGCTTTGTGTTCTAGCTCTACTGGCAGGTGGCATGCTTTTCCGTAGACCAACCGGAACGGTGAAGTCCCGATTGGCGTCTTATGCGCAGTGCGGTATGCCCACAGCACATCGTCCAGGCGCTGGCTCCAATCCTTGCGCGATGGTCTCACAGTCTTCTCCAGGATGCGCTTGATCTCTCTGTTGGAAACCTCGGCCTGTCCATTTGTCTGAGGATGATAAGCAGTGGACGTCTTGTGGCGCACCCCATAGTGCTTGAAAACTTGCGCCACGATCCTGTTGCAAAAGTGCATCCCCTGGTCGCTGATGATGGCCTTAGGCACCCCGTAACTGCAAAAGATGTTAGTTTTCAGAAACTCAGCGACCGTCTTACCATCATCCTTCCGTGTGGCCTTAGCTTCGACCCATTTGGAGACATAATCCACTGCGACCAATATATATTCATAGCCGGCAGATGGGGGAAATGGCCCCATGAAGTCAATTCCCCATATATCAAACACTTCATCCACTAGAATTGGCGTCTGCGGCATCTCGTTGCGCGCTGATATGCCTCCTGTGCGCTGGCATCTGTCACAGTTCCTGCAGTAGTCATATGCGTCTCTAAACAGGTGCGGCCAATAAAATCCGCAGTCCAGGACCTTCCTGCTGGTGCGCTTGGGACCAAAGTGTCCTCCGCATGCGTGCGCATGACAAAACATCAAAATAGAGTTAAATTCATGGTCAGGCATGCAGCGCCTCAATATCTGATCTGGTCCTATTCTAAGCATATAAGGATCATGCCACAGGTAATGCTTGGACTCATGTTTCAATCTCATGCACTAGGTTTTATTGAAATGCGGAGGAAACGTACCTGTGATCAGGTAATTCGCAATGTGCGCATACCATGGTGCCTTACCTGTCAGCGCCATCAGATGCTCGTCAGGAAATGTCTCTGTGATCTGCCCTGGCTCCTCCTCCTTCACGATTCTGCTCAGGTGGACCGCAACTGTGTTCTCTGTGCCCTTCTTATCCTTGATCTCCAGGTCGAATTCCTGCAGTAGGAGCACCCAGCGCACCAGGCGCGGCTTAGTTTCTTTCTTGGACATTAGGTAGCGGATGGCTGCGTGGTCTGTGTATATGATGACCCTGGCGCCTAGAACATATGCACGGAACTTCTCTAGCGCAAACACAATTGCCAGAAGCTCCTTCTCCGTGGTGGTGTAGTTCCTCTACGCAGCGTCCAGTGTGCGCGATGCATAATAAATGGCGTGCGGTTTCTTGTCTACTCGTTGCCCCAGGACTGCACCTACTGCATAATCGCTTGAGTCGCACATCAGTTCAAATGGCAGGTTCCAGTCTGGTGCGTGCATCACTGGCGCACTTGTCAGCGCCTCCTTCAGCTTATCAAACGCGGCCCTGCACTCATCAGTAAAATCGAAGCACACATCCTTTTGCAAGAGGTTAGAAAGGGGAATACAAATTTTAGAGAAGTCTTTTATAAAACGCCTGTAAAACCCAGCGTGCCCGAGGAATGACTTCACATCGCGCACGCTAGTGGCATAAGGTAGATTAGAAATAAGGTCTATCTAGCTTTGTCTACCTTGATCCCCTCCTCTGAGATGATGTGTCCTAGCACTACACCATGCGTTACCATGAAATGGCATTCTTCATAATTAAGCACTAGGTTCTTAGAAATGCAGCGCGCTAAGACCTTATCTAGATGAGTTAAGCACGCATCAAAGGTACCTCCATATACAGTAAAATCATCCATGAACACTTCTATGCATATACCAATCATATCGGAGAAAATGCTCATGACAAGGCGTTGGAACGTACCTGGCGCGTTACACAGCCCAAATGACATGCGCTGAAACGCAAATGTACCAAACGGGCAGGTGAACGTGGTCTTCTCCTGATCCTCCGCAGCTATGGGTATCTGGTTGTACCCTGAATATCCGTCCAAGAAACAAAAATAAGGCTTACCTGTTAATCTGTCCAGCATCTGATCCATAAATGGTAGCGGGAAATGGTCCTTGCGCGTTACTGCGTTAAGCTTCCTGTAGTCGATGCACATGCGCCATCCAGTCTGAATGCGCTTAGGAACTAGCTCGCCCTGCGCATTCTCTTCCACTGTGATTCCTCCCTTCTTAGGCACAACGTGCACTGGACTGACCCATTTGCTATCCGAGATGGGGTAAATGACTCCTGCGTCAAGCAACTTTAGAATCTCCTTCTGCACTACCTCCATCATATTTGGGTTCAATCTGCGCTGAGCCTCCCTGGATGGTTTGGCACCATCTTCCAATAGAATTCTGTGCATGCATACGTCTGGGCTCACTCCACGCAGATCTGCCAGTGTCCATCCTATAGCGCGCTGGTTCCTGCGCAGCACCTGCTGTAAACGCACTTCCTGCTCCTCTTCTAATCCTTTCTTTATGATCACTGGCAGGGTGTCCTCATTTCCCAAGAAAATGTATTTGAGGTGTTCTGGAAGTTGCTTTAGCTCGACCTTGGGTGCCTGTTCAATAGAGGGCAAGATTTTATTGGCAGTGCAAATATGAACTATGTCGTGTACCTGTTTGAGTTCTGGTTCAGCACTGCTCAGCTCCTCGTCCTGCTCCTCCAACTCTACCTGTGCCAGTGGCTCTGGTTCTATTGTTGCGCTTGCACATTGCGCATCTGAGACTAAATCGTCAATGCTGTCCATCGCGTGCACTGTGGCGTCCTCGTGTGGGTGCTGCATCCCCTTGAATATATTGAAATGGATTTCTTCGCCATCAACCTCCATGGGGAGTGTGCCCCTCCACACGTCTATCTTTGTGTGCGCGGTCATCAGGAAAGGTCTGCCCAGTAGGATCTGCGCACTGCTGGTGCTTGATTCACCCTCCATTTCTAGGACATAAAAATCTGCTGGGAATACCAGCTCTCCTACTCGCACAAGAACATCCTCTATCATGATTGCAGGTTGTTTGCAAGACCGATCTGCTAGCTGAATAGTGAGACCTGCAGGCTTTAGTGGTCCAAGGCGCAATGTCGCATATAGGGAATAAGGTCACAAATTGACGGATGCGCCTAAATCAATCATGCAATTGCTTACTGTGGTCTTACCTAAAGTGCAAGGGATAGTGAACGTACCTGGGTCTCGGCACTTAGGTGGTACCTTATGTTGCACGATCGCTGAGGCCTGCGCATTGAGCATTACCTGTGCGCATTCGCCTTTCCTCCTCTTGTTTGTGCACAGCTCCTTTAAAAACTTGGCGTACCTAGGGATCTGCCGGACTGCTTCGATAAGGGAATGTTGATTTCCACCTTGCTGAATAACTCGTATAGCTCTTTGTCCAGCGCTTCCTTTCTAGCCGATGGTGCCTGCACAGGAAAAGGTGCAGGTATATTAGTACGATTCGTGCCCTTGTCGTTTATTTGTGTTATACCTGGCGCTTTGCCCTGTTGGCTTGTGACTGGCACTTCTGATTGCGCATCTTGCTCTGGTTGCGCATTCTGTTCTGCTGGATCCGGGACTTGCACACCTGGTTGCGCGGGCGCCTTCGCGGTCTGCTCTGCTTCTATTGTGCGCCCAGTCCTCAGTGTCACTGCATTGACTCCTCCTTTGGGGTTCTGAATCACTTGCGAAGGCAGGTTGCCATCGCTCTTTTTTAGCTCATACACCGTGGTAGCGATCTGTGATAGCTGCTTTTCAATAGACTCGAACCTCTTGTCATACTTCTCGTCATTTTTGCGCACTGTGTCTGGTAGCTGCCCCATGATATCTTCTAAAGATCGCCTCGGTTGCTGGTTGTTATGCGCTGGTGCGTCAGTGCGGCGATGCGGTGGATTGTAGGGCGCAGCTTGTTGCGTCTGCTGTGGTGCGCGCTGATCTGTGGACTACCTCTGGAAATTGTTTTCCTCCTTCCATCTAAATCCATTTGCTGCCAGTCCAAAGCGCGGCTGATTCTGTCTTTGTGGTCCTCTGTTATCCCATCCTCCAAGAGCATTGACATCTCCAGATTCCTCAAAAAGTGTGGGACATTCATCAGTCTTGTGTTCGGTTGACCTGCAGAATTCACATACCTTTGGCGCAACTGGTTGTGCGCTTTGCGCACTCATCAACTTCTGCAGCATGGCCTTCATTTCCTTGATCTCAGTGCTTGTTTCCACCTGATGCACAGAACGAGTACGACTATTTTCAAGTGTTAGCTAATGTCTTACCTCACCAGCAGAGTCTTCTATCAGTTGCCACGCGTCTTCTGGATACATGTTGCAAATGTCGCCTCCTGCGCATGCGTTCAATAACCTCAGCTCCATGGGCAGCAGTCCATTCAGGAAGTTCTCTATCAGCACATTCTGGGGCAGGCCATGATTGTAGCAGTTGGCCTCTAGCTCCCTGAAACGCTCGTAATACTCTGACAGTGACTCTCCTGCGCTCTGCCTTGGCGCGGCCAGTTCTCTCCTGAGTAGCGCGATCTTTGCTGCGGGATAAAATTTGTCCAGGAACTTCTTCAGCAGCTGCTCCCATGTGTGAATTGATCCGGCTGGTAAGTTTATCAACCAATGTCTGGCCGTGTCACACAGTGAAAATGGGAATGCCTTCATCTTCAGCGCCTCATCGCTCTCCCCTTCGGTCTTCATGTTCTCGCAAATGACTAGGAACTCTCGCACATGCTTGACTGGATTTTCATTGTTCATCCCGTGGAACTTGGGCATGTGATGAATGAGCGAGCTTCTTAGTTCAAAATGACCGCCTGGCGGAAGCACGATGCACCATGGCTGGTTAACTGTGAGTGGGGCTGACATCTCGCGCACTGTTCTGCGTCGCGCGGCCTGTTGCACGGGTGGCGCATGATACACTTCAGCGGCCCTCCTTGCTTCAACCTCGCGCTGCACTTCCTCTCTGAATAGGGCTGCGCGGTTATGTGCTCTTGCTTCCTCTGGGGTTCTGTCCCCTAAGTTGTCCCCAACGACACTGTTATCCTCCATGACCTGTTCTAAATCTCAAAGAAAACGAAATTAAAAGATAACTAATGCTGCTGCGTCTGTCAGTGCGCAACTAGAATCTGCGCAGCGCAACTGTTTCAAGGTTGCGCAGGCTGATGTTGATTGCGCGCTGTCAGAAACAACAACGAGAAAACAAAACAAACTGAAAATAACTAGTTACTTATAAGGAAAAAAAATGTAAACTAGCTAAAACTTAGCTGTGTTGCTCCCCGGCAACGGCGCTAAAATTTGATCGCGCGACGTTGTACGCGTCAAATATAATCCTTCCTCTTCCACTAGTACAGCGGTTAAGTAAGGGTCGATCTCCACAGGGAGCAAGTAGTTCAGTTTTAGCCAGTGACCTACACTTACGAAGATTGGGGGGTGAGTGATTGGTTTTCGCGATGCGCAAGTAACAGTGGTATCGTAACGCAGGAATTTGCACTAGACGTGCGCAGGCAGTAGAGATTAAGTACTATGACTATGAGAAGTATCGGCGCAGACAATCCTCTATGAGTGTATTCCTTATCATCGACTCTAAATGTCTATAGTTTGGTTTGCTAATGTTAGTGTCCGATCAAGGCTTCCTAACATGTGCGCATGTTCCGATCAAAGTTCATGAGCTATTAATTCTTACACTAGACTAAACAACTACGAATCCGATCAAGGTAGTAATTGCCTAACCTAGCGCGTTACTCCTAGTTGGCACCGTCAGGCTATTCAACTAGTTTAACAAACAACAACAAGCAACAAGAGTAAGATTGCGGTTCAAGGCTTCCCCTACTCGTGTAACAAGCTGCTAGTAATGTGCACAGAATTAATATAAGCAAGCAAGCTATGCATTAAGCGCAAGTCTGAAAGGGAAATACTCATAGATTCATGCCCAACCGATACTAAGCGTTTAGCTAGACATGCTAGTAGTAAACATCATAGAAACATTAATTAATAACTAAAGTATCCAAGAAAACAATAGCAAACAGTGCGTGCAGATTGTAGTCTTGGCTGGCGCAGGTCCTCTCAACAAGCTCGTGTGTTTTCCAGTTCTGCCGCTCTCTCTCTGATCTGACGAAGATGGATGGTGTAATATCGATTCTCAAACCCTAGCCTTCCTCTTCTTTATATACTGCTCAGTGGCTCATCCTTGGCAACTTCCTAATCTGGTCATGTCAGGATTTGGAAATACCATCATCTGCGCCTGGCGCATGGCATCTGCTTAGCGCAATTGGTTAGCGAACCGTTGTCGACTCTGCCAATTCTTCTGTTTGCGCCGCTAGCTCTGCAGGCTGTGTGATGCGCGTCCTAAACTCTGCCTGTTAGCGCGTATCCGACTTAGGCCCTCGTTTTGCCCTGAAATACAAAAACACTAGAAACCAGTAATCTTGTACATAAAACAATGCAAACAAGCATAGGGTTGTGATCCAAATAATGCGTATAAATAGGCTCTATCACTCACCCTCCACATTTTTGTACTTCTACTACTCGGAAAACATTCACCCTTTGATCGAAATGCATACTTTTGATAGATAAAAGATATGCACTTTATGTTAGTGGATACCAATATGTGTCTAGGGTATGGGTACAAGTAAAGGCATTTAGGATTCGTTCTAGGGTATGATATGGTAAAAACATTACTGGATGTATGAATTCAGTAAGTGCATTGAATATTTAATGAAGTACATTTTACATTTAGGGTTGTTTTTACCTCGCTGCACTTATATATACTATGATTTGATGCTTCCTCTATTGGCTACATATTGGGATTTCAGGCTTAACCTGAACTTCTATACTAGGGTTAAGTTGAACTTATATACTGAGATTTGGTTCTCTTATTGTCGGGATTAAGTTCTTTCCCATTTGAATAAAGTGCATCAGATGTTTGGGATGGTTCATGCCAAGTAACTTTCTATGATGTATGATATTCACAAAATGCAATAAGGTGCACTGGTAGTTAGAGTTATGCTTACCCTGTTAGATGAAGTGCAGTATGGGTTAAGTGCATTCAAATGCATTGGCTTTGTCAGTTATTCATAAAAAGCATTGATGTTTTTGTAGGATCAACACAGTAAATGACAACCATCCAGAGAGCGACAATGATTTTGTAGCTCCTCCAAAAATAGAAAGAATTCCTGCTCCAAAAATTAAAGTGGTAGATGAGGAGAAACAAAAAATCCGAGTAAGCAAGGCACTGGTAAGTGCACTTGTAAGCCATGAATTTGAAGGCAAGCACATAAAAACCAAAAACTCCAAAAACTCTAGTAAATGCAATCTTGAAAGGATGAAACTCTGTCAAGATTGATCAACCAGAAACTACCCATTTCTTGTATATATAGGGACCTCTCAATTGAGGCCTTAGTCATAAGTTACATTCTTAAGACTTCTTGTGAGCCATTTGATGGCTCACATGTTACCACTTGACGGTAGACGAAAGTTAAAAATTTGTCTCCTAGTGAATTGAAAGGGTATAATAGATATTTTGTGTTACCTTTTTTTCATTTTTGTGCTTTAATCCTTTTGTACTTTTACCCTTTTGATGAGTTTTGATTTTTGAAAAATGGATGTAGATATTTTAAAGGATTTTGAGTTGTTTTGCTTAAAGTGTATTCAATTAGTAGGTTTCTATTTTTGAAAAATAGTTTTAAAGAAAGTGCATTGGACTGTACATCGAGTGCGTTGGTACAATTCACTAAATCTCTCACATGAAAGCGCTTTATTTGTAAAAAAAAGTGTATAAGTTTATTAAAACTCTCATATGAAAGTGCATCGACTCTCAAATGGTTCAAAAATCTAAAGTGCATTGATATATATATTCTAATTCTAAAACTTAAATTTCATTCTTATTTGTATGCTAAATGCTGAAAAAGCTAAAGTACATTGTTATATGTTTGAGTTTTTTTCTAGATATTAAAGTTCATTATCTATTTTTGTTAAAAATTAAATTGCGAAAATAACTCTATTCATAGTAGAACACATGTCACATGTGGGTTGGATAGAAATAATGAGAGAGAGAGATGATTGGAGAGAGAAAGAAAAAACAATGATTAAAGAGAGGAAGTTTTATGAATGTACTTATTTCGAAAGTAATTTTAGTGACTGACATGTGGCGTATTATGAGCCATTGGATCAAATGATTCGTAAAGGACCTCAGGAATGCACATCGTTCAGGGGGTCTAAATAAAGTGCATTGGTACTGTTCAAGAAAGTGCATTGACTCTCAAATGTTAAAACAATCTAAAGTGCATGCTACATGTATGTTCAAATGCTCTAAAATTTAAATTGCATTGCTTTATGTATGTCTAAAGGCTCAAAAAACCTAGTGCATTGCTACATATGTGAATTTTGATTGTTGTATATTTAAGTGCATTGGGTTGCGGTAAGAAAAATATCAGATAGAAACAAGTTTATGCTTAGTCAGGCTGAGGCACAAGTCATATATGGATTGGATAAAAAAATGAGAAGGAAAGAGAAATGATGTTGATTGGAGAGAAAACAAAAAAGAAAGATTGGAAAGAAAAAAGTTTAGGGCTAAAAGTCAAATTTATGCTTTTGACAGATTTGTTATTTAAAAAGTAGTATTTAGTGAGTGATATGTGGGCTAATGAGAGCTATTTGAGCAAATGGCTCACAAAGGGCCTTATAGATGTACCTTATTTGGAGTGTCTCATTTGAGCGCTCCTCTATAAATATATAGGGTGCAGTGACGGAGAGACACAATCTTATCAACTGGATAGAATGATCTAACTGTATCTCTAGTTGACCTGTGACAATCCAATGAATTAACTTAATAAATGCAAAAGGGCATAAACGTAGTTATCTACTATATTAATCCTAATTTTCTTGGTGTTTATTTATTAAAATTGAGAAATTTACTTAAGTATATATTAACAAATCCGTAAAAATTAGAAATTAACGAATTAAGTTACAACAAAATATGAAATCAATAAATATATTTATCGTGCAAATTTGTTTCCCATTTTTAAACTAAATAATTTTTTTATTTTCTAATTAATTTAATATAAGTTCAGCATATTTTCCCATTAAAATATAATAAAATTTACAAACTTAAAATATATATTTTATGTATAAATTAAAGTGCATCAACTCGAATAATATTTTAACACACTTTAAAATATATAATAACACATATTAAAGTGTTAAATATTACATTTATATTTAAAATATTTTATTTAAAATTAACTAGATTTGATAAACTTATAATTTGGATTCAATACATGACAACAACATCGTCTCACGTGTATGAAAATCCCTCTTAATACCAAGCGGCCCCAACTCCTATCCATTCCTTAATATGTTCAAGTGCAACTTGATAGCTTGATGCATTATCAACTACAACAACATAAATTCGCTCAATGCTAAGCCATACAAACGAATGTCCCTATAGTTTTTCCCTTATAAAAATAAATCTCATATGTCTCTCGATATATTTTTTTTTTCGGCTAGGGATACTAATTTGAGGTTGTAAATCATGAGTATACTCTTGAAATCATTCCTCATTAACAATATCATCTTGACCAATGCAAGCTTAGCAACATCAAAATTATATGTTTTTAACTTTGAGAGTGCCTCCTTCGCCAACAATATCAAATGCTAGTTGCTTCTACTTCTTGTATGACGTAGGCTGGAAACTTCTTGCACTGACACATCATATGAGCATGCAGTGTTGAAGTTTTGTTGTGCCTGTCACACACATAAATTTGGGCACAATAGTTTCACTTGGCTCTTGGCTTCAACATGTTAGTTCCAATGGGGTTTTTTTATCTTGGTAAAATGTTGCCAAACCTCTGACTGATTCTTTTTTTTTTTTTTTTTTACTTTTTCAGATTGACTCGTAGTGTTTGGGTTGCTAGTCGTAACATTACAAAGAGGCATGAGAAGCACGGAAGGCATGGCACTAGTTGGAGTGATAGTTTCACCTTCACCGCTACGACTATTTGACTTGTTTACCTGTAAATTAATTAATATCAAACATAATGAAATATAAAATTTGAATAGCAAGTAAGCTATTGACTTATATACAAGTCGTGTGTCCAAACTAAATATTCTTTTATTATACAGCTAAGCAGCAAGTTTGGAATATAAAATCCAAACAAATCAAACACTGATGAAACAAACACTTTTTTTCTTTTCAAATTAAGCGAGTTCATAATTGAATTTAGATGAAACCCAAATATCAAAAACTAACCAACGTTTTAAAATAGAAGATTACCAAAACCCTAAGCAGTGAGAACTGAGAACAACAACAATTTCACGTGAAATAAGAGCCATCCAAAAATCTAATTTATTTTTTACCAAAAAACTACATACTAAAACATTAACTTTGATTGTGTATCAGCTGTGTGCTACAGCAGATGCTATAGGAACACTGCAGAATCTTAGTATTGTTAGAATAGGCTGAGTTTCGAGGAGACAATAGCTATTCTAGATAGATATTAGTAGAGGGTGTGTAGACACAAGCCAGAGCCTATTCTGATTGTGTACGAGGATCCACCTAAGGTTGAGTAGCATAGGTTGCGTGGGTTGTAACCGTGTGTACTTCGAGACCCTTGAGATTAGTGGATTGAGGACTGAGAATAGTCCTCCCCAGACGTAGGCAATTGGCCGAACTGGGTGAACAAACATTTGTCCTTGTTCATTCTTGCTGTAACAGTTTCCGGGTGAACAAGAGTGTGCTGCAGCAACTGCTTGTTCACAAATCTGTTTAAGAGGCGCTGCGAATTTCAATTGGTATCAGAGCGGGAGCTCGTCACAAAGAGTAAAAGAACCTACATCGCCTCTGAAGAAGTCAAGGAACAATGAAGGAAGGACAGAGCACGAGCAGACCTCCATTGTTGGAAGAAAGCAACTATGGATATTGGAAGGCTAGGATGAAGGCCTTTCTCAAAGCCATTGATGAGAAGACCTGGAGAGCTATCGTGGTCCAGTGGTCTCCTTCAATCACCATGGATGAACAGGGAGTTACACGGATAAAACCTGAAGAACAATGGACTGCTAAAGAGGGAGCTGCAGCAACTGGTAATTCAAAGGCTCTGAATGCTATTTTTGCTGCGGTGGATACTAATAATTTCAGGTTGATATCAAACTGTGATATGGCCAAGCAAGCTTGGGAAATCCTGCAAACTGCCCATGAAGAGGAGACGATCACTGAGTTCAAGATTACAGATTATTGCTACACAGTTTGCGAATCTGAGAATGCTAGAAGAGGAGACGATCACTGAGTTCAATGCAAAACTTTGTGACCTGGCAAATGAAGCCCACGCTCTTGGAGAAACTATCCCTGAAGAGAAGCTGATTAGGAAGGTCCTCAGATCGTTGCCCACAAGATTTGACATGAAAGTGACAGCCATTGAAGAAGCTCAAAATGTCAGACACTTGAGGCTGGAAGAATTGGTTGGATCCCTCAAACAATTTGAGATGAAGCTGGTTAAGGAAGAGCTCACTCCTAGGGATAAGAATATAGGACTGAAGGCAGAAACAGAAGTGAAGAAGCCAGCTCTAGATGATCAGCTGAGTATGCTAGTAAAAAACCTTGGGAAACTTCTAAAGAACATTAACTCAAGAACTGGGCAAAGCTCATCCGCACGAAAACAATTCAGAAAGGGTGGAAAAAATAAAAGAAGAGGGAAGGAACCTGCTCAGAATGAAGATGAGAAGAAAGAAATGAGAAAGGGAGTTCAATGCTGGAATTGTGAAGGGTATGGACATATTGAGGCTGACTGTCCGAGCAAACCCTCAAAAACTCGGAGAAGAAGGATAACAAGTCCCTGACAGCTAAGTGGAGTGACTCTGAGGAAATTGAAGAAGAAAATTGTGTTGTGTTAACCAATGTGTCAGATTTCAACCACAAAGAGTTAATAAACAATGAATGGGGTTGTCGTGTCCGAAAGTGAAGACTAGGAGGACTCAACTGTCAGCCTAATTGACTATTTGGGAGAGATACTTAAACAGTGTGAGGAAGCTCTGCAAATGAATCAAGCCTTGACTGACAGAATCAAGCTACTGGAAGAAGAACGTGAACAATTTCTCTCCTCATCTAACAGACAAGTCACCATACTAAAAAGGGAAGACACAGGAAGCCAAGTCACTGACATTGGTGTCTCTCTAGCAACAACAAAGGCAGCCGAACCTCAGAAAAATATCCTGGATGAAATTCTTTCATACCAAAGACTTGCAAAAGGAAGGACGGGGCTGGGATACACCGGTGAAGAAAGCTCTAGAGGAACAGGTTTCATAAAAGCCTCGGATGCTATGACATATGACAATGAAAATCAGATGTTTGCCCAAAATCTGCAAAGGAAGACGGAACAAGACACTTGAACAAGAAGATGCTATAGCACCTGATGCATCATCCATCTATAACAAAGCCAGAGCCTCAGAATAAAAGGAGTTCATGCACAAATAACTACTGTCAGAAGAAAGGGAATCAGAAGATACCCTTGAACCTGAAGCGGCAGCAGAGAACCCAAAGAACTTTCATTGCTGAAAAAAGGGGAACAAAACCCAGGGCCAACACATGCTGTATAAAATCTCCTTGCCCAATAGATCCGGGAAATGCTTATTACTGGAAAGAACCACGAAGGAGTATTGCAAAGATGGTTGTACCAGCCCACTGGAATAGAAAAAAACAGGAGAAATCCACAGAAGATACATGTGTGGAGACCCAAATGTGAAAAAAGAAAAGATAGGAGTCTTGAGGGTCAGAAGAGGAGGAAATCAAGACAAACCCAAGTATGGGTGAAGAAACAATCATCAGAGCCTCACGAGGATCCTCCCTACAAAGCAGTTATCCAGAATGAGTAGGAGAACCAGCTCCTGTCTGCTATAGCAACCTGGCCAGTAAAAGCTTGTTCATATGTTTTGGTCGCTAAAGCAAGAAGAAGTCACATGCAGAGCACGTGCTTCGGAAAAAGAAAGAAAAGCAGCGGGTAAATCAAATTCTAGGGAAAAATCAGTTGAAGGCACTTCCCCCAAATCATTGCTGATCAACTCTCCCGTGTGCTCCTCTCACTCTCTGCAAACCCGCAACCATGGTAAAAACGCGAGGCCTGAAGAAAAACCTGGCAGCAGCACGGCAAGACAGAACCGAAAGGAGGTCCAAGTTCCGCAATGAAGCTCCTCCTCAGCGTTTGGACTTGGTGGTATGGGAGCCCGCACCTTTTCCTGTGTCACAACACCTCTTCTCCTCAAAGAGGAACCTCGTAGAAAAGGAGACGTCTAGTTCATGACAAAGAGCCTACTACCAGCGCTGCAATTGTGGCTGAAGAGGAAGTACTTGAAGAACCCTTAAGGGAAGCACAAGTTGCAGAGAATGCTGAGGTGGGCCATACTTTAGAAAGCTGCAGAACACTTGTCACATCCCCAGGTATAGAAGGAGAAGGGGAGGAGATGGAAGCTGATCTGCCTGAACAAGAATCTGCTGCAGCACATGCTCCTCCACCTTCGGACAAAAGAAAAGCACCAATCATCATTACTGATACCAGTAGTGGAGAAGAGGAGTCCAGTGAAGAAGAGGAGTCCAGTGATGATGCTACAGGTGAACCTTCGGAGAGAAGACCTGTGGGTCAGAAGTCCAGCGAAGGAGATGTCACAACAGCAGTCACTGTCGGGGGAATATGATTCAGAAAAAGGAATGCCTCTCAATCCTGGAGCTCAGCAGAGAGGAAGCACACTGTTCCTGAAAAGAGGCTGGATTTAGACAAATACAAGTCTTCAGCAATCATCCAAATTCTAACTGAGGTAAATCTTCTGAAATCCCTAACCTACCCTTACAGATACAATAGCCGATTAGTTAGGGAGTTTATAGTAAATATGGAAGAGAAGTTTGGACAAGAGGGAGGAGATGAGTATGGGAAAAGCTGTGTCAGGGGTAAGCTGGTACTGGTTACCCCAGAAAGAATAGATGAATTCTTTGGGATTGATAGTGATGCCAGAGAGCCCACAAATGTCAAACGGGAGGTATTGGCCAAGGTTCTCAAGGAGGTGTGTGTCAATCCTGGGAAGGACCAAACCTCAGTGCATCTGAACTCACCTCTATGTATGCTCTGCTGTACGATCTGGGGATTAAGAACTGGATCCCCAGCTCTCACAGGGGAAAGGTAAGCAAACCCTTTGCTGACCTCTTGCACTCGGTCGGGAAAAGGAGAAGAATCAGCCTGGGGAGTGTGATGTTTCCTCAGATTGCTGCACATGCTAGCAGCTCTTTCAGCAGCAAACCCATTGTGCTTCCCTCTCTTATATATGGTATGATGGTCTCTCAGCATTCAGAGCTCGGGGAGATCTCTGAAGTAAAGTCTGAGGAGCTGCAGGAGTTTACAATTGATCACAAGCTGTTCAAGGGAAAACATGCAGTTGACATAGCTCAAGAGGATTCTCTTCTGACAGTCTCGACTGATCCAATTCTTCTCAGAGAAGCCGTGCCTACTGCCTCTTCCATTGATGCTACCCTCCGAGCCAGAATTCTGAGCCTCCTGAAATTAGAACTAATGAGTTTGGAGGCTGAAGCCAAACGAAGGGACATCAGGCGTGCTCAGCTCAGAAGTGTTCTTAAAGACTTGGAGTATTCGGAGGATGGAGGACAGGCCCCTTGAGCATCTGTGCCAAAAAGGGGGAGAGCAAGAAGCTGCCAGAGCCATTAATGAACACTGATAAACACTATTTTTTTTTGTCCTGCATGGCCTAGCTAAGGCTGAATGTGGCCACCACTCACTCTTACTTTGATATGTTTTTAGTTACATTTGCTTGTTCATAAAAGTATTCATTTGTTGCCTAGGGTTTTGTCAAAATGCCAAGGGGGAGATCGATGATGCAGTATGGCAGTGTTTGACAAAACCAGCACAAGTGAACAAGCAGCTGAACAAGATGCCGCTATAGCCAGAGTCCAGCATATGTGAACAAGATCAGTGAACAAGGAGCTGCTATAGCTGGAGGATGCTATAGCAGGAGCTTGTTCAGAAGAGATGAAGCGTTTGTCCGAGTACAGCAACCTGGGTTTTCGGAAAGAAGGCTTGGCAGTCCTTCGAAGAGCATCAGAGGAGTTTCTGAGTTGCTGCAGAGAATATTCCACTAGAGATTCCCAGCTGAAGTAGAAGATTTGGTTGTAGAAGATTAAATTTGCCAATCAAATCTAATCTCCTACAAATTAGGGGTTTTTGCTTTTGGAGCTATAATCTGATAATGATGGAAGTGGGTGCTCCTATATAAAGAAGACCCTTCAGAGCGAGAACACACACAGAATTCCGAGAGAGTATTTTTGGTGTGCGAACGAGGTCTTCGATTATCACCTAGAGCAGAGCTGGAGCGCAGAGCTGTGGTGACAGAAGCAGAAGGTGATCAGGACTTTCGTAGTCTGCTCCAAGCTTAATCTGGAAGCCAATTCAGAGCAGAGAGTACTTGTTGGTTGATCAAGGGCAGCCGCGAAAGAACTGACGAGTGAGTGACTCGGTCGAGTGTCTGGACGGCAGTGCTCGCTAGTGACAGGAGGTCACTGAGTGAGGAGGAGTATTCCAGAGTGCGCAGCGCTCGTGGAATCGTTCGAACGGCTGAGTGTACTACAGCAGATGCTATAGCAACCCTGCGGAATCTGAGTATTGTTAGAATAGGCTGAGTTTTGAGGAGACAGTAGCTATTCTAGATAGATATCAGTAGAGGGTGTGCAGACACAAGCCAGAGCCTGTTCTGGTTGTGTACGAGGATCCGCCTAAGGTTGAGTAACATAGGTTGCGTGGGTTGTAACCGTGTGTACTTGGAGACCCTTGAGATTAGTGGATTGAGGACTAAGAATTGGCCGAACTGGGTGAACAAATGTTTGTCCTTGTTCATTCTTGCTGAAACAGTTTCCGGATGAACAAGAGTGTGCTGCAGCAACTGCTTGTTCACAAAGAGTGAGCATCAGAACAAATTTGTTTAAGAGACGCTGCGAATTTCATTCTCCACTGTCCTCATCACTCCAATTGACAGTCAGAGACTTGTTGTTCTTTTTTTGATAGCTGGGGCATTCTGATTGCCTGGACCATCTCCTTCACATTTCTAGCATTGAAGTCCTTTTGTCCTATCCTTCTTGTCTTCCTCACTCTGCTCTGTATTTTAGTTTCTTCTCTGGGAATTACCTCCTCTCCTTGGCTGATTTCTTCCACCAGATCTTTGTCCCGCAGACGAGGAACTTTGTTTTATCTTCTTAAAAAGCTTGCTGAAGTTCTTTGCCAGAAGACCTAGTTGTTGTTTCAACTCTTCTGTTGATTCTACCTTCTCCTTGGTCTCAGCCTTCAGCCAAATATTCTTCCAGAGAATGGTATATCATCTTCAACAATCTTCATCTCGAACTGCCTCAAGGACCTTATCAAAGCCTCCAGCATCATATTTTTTATGTCCTGAGCTTCCTCTATGGCTGTGATCTTCATATCAAATTTGGAGGTCAATGATCTACGACCTTTCTTGACCAGCTTCTCTTCTGTTATTGGTTCTCCAAGGGTATAGGCTTTGTTGAATAGGTCACATAGTCGAACATTGAATTATATGATGGATTCTTCCACCAGCATCTTTGAGTTCTCAAACCTCGAGGTGATCATCTGGATTCTTGAACTTTTTACTTTGTCAGTTCCCTCATGAGCTGTCTCGAGAATATCCCACGCCTGCTTTGCTCCGTCGCAGTTGGAGATCAACTTGAAATTATTTGAATCAACAGCAGCAAATATAGCATTCAGGGCTTTAGAGTTACCAATGCAGCAGCTTCCTCTTCCGCTGTCCATTTGTTCTCTGACTTCTTGTGAGTAACTCTCTTTCTATCAATGGACAATGTGAGCGACCATTCAACAATCACTTCTCTCTAGGCCTTTACATCTATTGCTTTCAGAAAGGCTTTCATCTGTGCTTTCCAATAGCCATAATTGCTTTCCTCGTGCAGTGGTGGTCTGCTAGTGCTCTGTCCTTCTTTTATCTTGGTCGTGGCGATTAGCAGTTCCTTTCCAGACCTCACTCAGTGTGTCGAGCGACCGGCTCTACTACTAACTGAAATTGGCATTGCGTAACTGTTGACGAGAGAACATAGTTTGCTTCAGTAACTTCTTCCGCTAGGTTGCTGACGCTTTGTTTCTGGAAAATCTGAAGAACACAAACAGATTTGTTCACTCAGTTTGGCAATAGCCTACGTCTGGGGAGGACTACTCTCGGACCTCAAGACTTCACTATCTCAGTTGGAGTACAATGGTTTCCAACAACTCAACCACCGCTAGTCTAACCACCACTCCTAACCTAGTCGAAATCTCCTCTCAATCCGTTACACATACTAGCCTTCACTACCAACACACTGAAGTAATAGATAACTAACGACCTGATTAGATAGACTCAGCCTATCCTATTAAAATGTATTACACCGGATGCTACAACAACTTCTTCTGCCAAATTGCTAACGCTTCTGTCGTCGACTTCTCCAAGCACTCCCTGCTGAGAAGTCGGACACTATGCGCTACTCCCCCTCGATCATTAACCTCCCGTCACTATCAAGAAGCACGCTGGGACAATCTGGGTAAGCTGCACTCCGCAACTGTCAACTTTTCGATCTAACAACGAGGCTCCGCTCTAGTTGACTCCCTCGAATCAATATAGGATCAGGCTACTCAAGTCCTAATCACTCTTCAGCTCTCAGACAATTTGCGCTCCAGCACTCTCTGCTTCCGCGCACTCTAATCTCATCCACATAGATGAGAAACTGACCATATAAAATTTTAACAAAATTATATTTTATTATGTACATTTATTTCCTATTAATTAAACCTTAGATTCAAAATTCAAAAATTAAATTCAAAAATTATTTAATTTAATATTTTTCTTTACCAATGCACTTTTATTTTTTTATATTATTGCACTATCTTAAAGTGCAATAACGTACTCAATGTTTTTAACATACTTTAAATATAAAAATTTCATATTTTAAATCTACATATTATATGCATTTTGATTTTCATAGTGCACGTTATGTAAATGAAAGTGCATTAGCGTAAATAATATTTTACTTCATTTTAATTTTAAAATAATATATTTTAAAATATTTTACAATCTTTATTTAATTATGATGAATTATTTGTTTCATTAAATATATTTTGTTTTATATAGTTATCTTATTATACTACATTTATATCTCTTTGTAAGTGAAATAAGGTTTAATTAAATAAAATTTAATAAAGATAGCAAAATTACCTTTTTTTTAATTATCAAATACTAAATGGTATTTTTTTTCCTAGGATATTTAAAATTAACGATTACATTTGATCCAACCCTTAATTCATTGTCTCATTGTCTACCTGTTTTAAAATACAAACTTAGAACCAATCAACACCATTCATTTGCTTTAATAGATGGATGAAATTTATGGGCCAGAACATAATTAGTTCAAAATTCAGGTTCTCTAGTACATATTATAAACTTTAATGAGGGTATATTAGCTAGAAAAAAAATCTAATTTTTGCCCATCTCTTTCATCGTCTTCTCCACCCAATCTTCGCTGATGTCGAAGATGTTGAATTCATTTCAACCATCAGTTTTCCTTCTGCTTCATATCAGGTTGTTGTTGTTAATTTTGATGCATGCCGGTATATACACAAATCAAATTGATTAAAATTGTTATAATGCTTTCTACCTAATGAATCTTATTAATTTAGCATACATAATTTACCATGTATGTTATATAGTAAAGTGATGAAATCAATGAACATACTCACCGAGCTGTAACTTTCAAACTGAAAAATATAGCTATTCAATTGTTGAATATAACTACCTGCTGATAAATATAACAAGCAAATGGTTAGACAATATTATAGATTAAAACTATATGTATTTATTAGTTTGATTGTGATGTTCATCGACATCGTTGATCCTTTATAATGTATAACTTGCCTTAAGAACATGAATCAGGAGTATTTGTACAGAATATTTTCAATGAGACAATTTTTTGTCTAAATTATAAGCAAGGAAATGAAAAAACATGGACAAACAATGAAATTTTCGTAAAACCTAGTTTCTGATTCAAGTTTAATTAAAAAAAAATGAAAGGAACAGCAAACATGATTCCATTAATTAGTGTATATCGACCAACGCAGCATCATATATTGAAAGGAATTGTGCTCTGACTTTTGCTTCTTCAAATACGTTTGTTAACCCTAATCAAATTCCCATAAGGAAAAGAAACCCAACACAAAGCTCCAACGACCGCATCTGTGAAAAGGAAAGAGAAGGTGTAGTCCAATAGGCGAATGAAGTTGACGTTGGCATTTTAGGCAAGCAAAATGAAGTGCTAATCTAGTCACGCAAATATCAAACAATATTTATAACCGAGTGACCTCGGGTCGAACCCAAGAGAAATGCTTAGACTAATTGACAACTAATCAATGCTACTATTGTAAGTCTACGATTTTCTTGGGGGGGGGGGGGGGGGGTTTGTCCTCCTATAGAGGTATCTCTAGTAAGCACTAAAGATAAATGATATTTTTGGGTTTTGCTTAATGAATAAAAAGGGTGACTAGGGATTCAACTTCTCCCCTAAGATATGAGGAAAATGAAATAACTCACTAACACATGCATGAACTACATTTGGTTGATAAAAGCAAGGCTAATGCATCGTCCGCTCTAGGTTCAACTCTCGCTCCTTCCCTAGAATGGAGAGGATACACAAATGACATGGTTCTCAAACTCTCATTCTATTGAACCGTGTAGAACTTGAGTCCCATAACCGCACCCTCTCGGTCTATTGGCCAGTTACTCAAATCCGCTTAAAACTTAGCCTAATGTCAAGAGTGCATGTCGCTCTCACGCACAACACTCCATCTATGATCATACAATAGCTATGAAACATCCTAAGTTCAACTCTCGTTCCTTCCTTAGGGGTTTTACCCAAGCATACTCACTTACGCATTTCGTCAAACACTTGGTGTGCATACAATGAATACATAGCTAGGGCACAAGCAATCAAACCAAACTTCATTCAATACATTAACATAGTGTTCTACATCATATCCAATCCTAGGGGATCCATTTAATCCCCAACCACAAGAACAACTACTCACTCATAATGAGTGTGCACAAATACATGACAACTAAGGGAAACATCAATGTAAATACAAAGCAAGGGTTTAAGAGAGGTTCATGTAGAATCTTCAATCCAAACTTCAATCTTCAATCAAGCTTGATCTTCTCCGAGTTCCAGTCGCCTAGGGTTGCGAAAAATATGGAAGCTCTCTTTCTTCACTTCCATCTCATTCTATTTATACATTTTGAAGATTTCCAAAAAGTGCCCGAAGTGTCCGAATTACATGATTCGGTCACTGTCCATGTGATTCCCTCGAATCATCTGTTCAGTGCTGTTTTGAGTCTTGGTGAATCACTTATCCTTGCCGAATCACTTTTTGATTCGGTCACACCCTTGTGTTGATTCGGTCAAACGTCTTATGGAGCTCAACTGATTCGGGCACCTCATGGGCGAATCACTTCTGGTTCGGCCGAATCATCTGTTCAGTGCTGATCTCGGACTGGGCGAATCACTTTCCTTGGCCGAATCACTTTTGATTCGGTCAAATCTTCAAGACTTTCCCCGGATCAGGTCGATTCGAGTAGCTAAGAGTGATTCGGCCAGGCTGGTGGGCGAATCACTTATGATTCGGCCGAATCACTTCTGCAGTTTGCTAAGTCTTTCTGCTTTTGATCTCCATCGACCGGAATTCGTCCAGATTTTCTTCGGGCCACTTCGTATCGTGAGATACATATTTTTAACCTGAAATGGACGAAGAAATCATCAAATGGCTTTATAGATTTGCGGAACAAACAAGAAGTAAGGGAAAAAATGTGGACAAATATAAGGTTATTTGTCTGCTCATCAGAAGTCTTTATTGTGTTGAAAACAAAGAAAATAATATGCATCAAAATGGATGCAAATGACCATCTAGCCCTTTCTTAGTTAATAATGAGTTTGATTTTTTTTATCATAGAAATATTTCATCCTTTAGATGGTTTGAACATATTGCCCATAATAGTTCTAATTTTGTAATTTAAAAGGGGATTTGTATTTGATCCTCTCGCTATATAAGTATTTGATCCTCTGGCTATATAAATAGGGAGTCGCCAACTAGCAGACAGTGTCACACAAGCCATTTTGGCTACGATCATAATGAGGATGAGGAAAATAGAAAGGGATTGGATGAGTCATATTTATTTGTTCATCTAATTATTTTATTTATGCATTTTAATACATTTGCGCATCAAATCACTTATTTGATGTAGTTTTGTATTATAGGTGTATTTTGAATGGTTAGAGAGAAATCGTACTAAAATAGACATTTATCGGTGATAATGCAGAATGGCATTCATTTGACAAAACCAGCACTCGTGAACAAGCTCAGTGAACAAGCTACTGCTATAGCGGGAGCTGTCTCAAGAAGCTGTAGCAACTGTTCTGCAACAGAAGTTCGGCTTTTCGGAGAAAGCTGTTGACAGTTAAACAAGGAGCTTCTAAATATTCAGAAAGAATATCCCAGTGAAGATTCCGTTTCCAAGGTGAAGATTTGGCTATGGAAGATTTGATTTTCAAATAAAATCTAATCTCCTACAAGTTAGGAGATATCATTGGCTTGAGGAATTTCCTAAAGTTGATGTTAATGGAACTGGCTGTTCCTATTTAAAGGAAGCTGGGTAGAGGTTCAGATCATTGAAGCGGAGAGTGCAAACACAGAGAGCATACATAGAGTATCAACGGAGGGAGATTGTGTGCGAGCAAAACTTCGATCATCACCAAGAGCAGAGCGTGAGCGCAGAGCTGAGGTGATTGAATCTGAGTGTGAATGAGACTTGCAGAGTCTAATCAGTGCTTCATCTAGGAAGCCAATTCAGAGCAGAGATTGCTTGTTTGTTGATCAAGGCAGGCCGCGAAGAAATTGACGAGTGGAGGAACTCGGGCAATTCGTAGGAAACCTGGTTTCCATAGTGACAGGAGCTCACTAGGTGAGAGGGGCCATTCCAGAGTGTTCAGCGCTCGTGGAAGAATTGTCACTACTCTGCGGAAGACTTTGGAACTACTCTGACAATACTTGCATCAGCTGTGTGCTACAGCAGGTGCTATAGCAAACCTACGGAGACTCTATGTTAATTAGAATAGGCTAAGTTAGTCCGGCCAGTAGCTATTCTAAATTGATACAAGTGTAGGTGGTTGAGACACAAGTCAGAGCCTATTCTGATTGTGATCATGGTAGTAGCTAAGGTTGAGTAGCATAGGTTGTGTGGAGTCGAACCATGTTATACAACAGACCTTGAGCATAGTGGATTAAAAGACTGAGTTTTAGTGTTTCCCAGAGGTAAGCAATTGGCCGAATTGGGTGATCATCTTCTTGGTCATTGTTTTATCTTGCTGCACAAGATCTGCCTATACAAGAGTGTGCTATAGCAACTGATTGTACACAAATCTGTATCTCAGAGACGCTGCAGAGTTTTCAATCGGTATTATTAGTTATGAGGATAGAATGATCTTTCAAGCTTTGAAAACTTAATGAGCGCACATAAAATACTCGATGGAGACAAGTTACATATCGTTTGGAAGCTAGCTCGGGGACCTATGACGTGCTTGTATTTTTAACCTTTATAGAAAACAAAGCGTTTAGTGTTTTCAACGATACATTGCAGTTAAATAAAATTTATAAACCCAAGTAACTACCTATGGTCATCCAAAGAATTGATGTTACATACATAAATTATGATTTAGCAATTTCTAATCTATCCTAACTGATTAAGGTTCTATCTTTGGCAAAGCAATGTTTAATCAACGAGTGAATAATGAAAAGTAAGATGCACACACCTATCATGCAAATAAAGCACTAAATACTGAGTAAGATATGAAAAGTCCATGTATAAAGGAACAATGATTTATTCATCAAATGATGGCAAATGTAAAAGAAGACGACAAGAACTAAAGTAAGGAAAAGATTAATCCTATTATCATTGATCGCGGGTCGTTGTGCGCGTCAAATATAATCCTTCCTCTTCCACTCAGTACAGCGGTTAAGTAAGGGTCGATCTCCACAGGGAGCAAATAGTAAGTCTTTAGCTAGCAACCTACACTTACGAAAATGGGGGGGTGTGTGAGTGATTGAAACGCGCGATGCGCAAGTGAACAGTAACTAGTGTAACGCAGGAAATTTGCACTAGACGTGCGCAAGCAGTAGAGATTAAATACTATGATTATGAGAAGCATTGGGCAGACAATCCTCTATGAGTGCATTCCTTATCATCGACTCTAAACGTCTATAGTTTCCGGTTTACTTGGGCTAGTGTCCGGTCAAGGCTTTCTAACACGTGCGCATGTTTCGTTCAAAGTTCATGTGCTATTAATCCTTAGAACATAGACTAAAATAGCTGCAAATCCGTTCAAAGTAGCAACTGATCACCCTAGCTCGTTACTCCTAGTTGTCACCGTAAAGCTATCAACTAGTTTAACATATGACAAGCAAGCAACACAAGTAAGATTGCGGTTCAAGGCTTCCCCTACTCATGCAACTGGCTGTCTCCGTATGCACAGGATTAATACAAGTAAGTAAACTATGCATTAAGCTCAAGTCTCAAAGAAAATACATCATAGATTCATGCCCAACCAACACTAAGAGTTTAGCTAGACATGCTAGTGATAAACATCATAGAATAGTAAATAATGGCTAATGTGTCTGAGAAAACAGTAGCAAACAGTGCGTGCAGCTTGTCTTCTCGGCTGGCGCAAATCCTCTCAACAAGTCCGTGTGTTTTCCAGTTCTGCTGCGCAGTGCCTCTTGGTGATCTCTGATGCGTCTCCAGAAAGTCTCTTGTTCATCCTGCTCCTCCCCCTGTTGCCCTAGCCTTCCTCTTGTTTATATACTGCTTGGGAAGCTCACTTTTGGCAACTTCCAAATCTGTTCACGTCAAGATTAGGCAGTACTGGACTCTGCGCTTGGCGCACGGCATCGGCTAGCGCATGGGCTAGCGCACCTCTGCTGACTCTCGCCAACTTCTCTCCTGTTTGTGCTGCTAGCTCCGCAGGCGGATCTTTCACTCCTAGAACGCTGCCTGTTAGCGCGTATCCGACTCAAAGACTCGTTTTGCCCTGTAATACAAAAACATTAGAAACGAGTAATCTTGCTCATAAAATATTGCAAACAAGCATAGGGTTATGATCTAAATAATGCGTACAAATAGCCTCTATCAATCATGAATCTCCCTTATAAGTGTCTATCGTTGCTCCGTGTGATCCTTAGGACTTCTTATCTGAATTGCTTACTCTTCTGCTCTTCTCTAGACTCTACAAACTCGATTTGAGGTGCCATGCTCGAGGGAATTCAAGGAGATGAAGTTCCCTTATATAGCACATCTTACGCATCGCCTAAGTCTCAGGCGTCGCTTGGAAAAGTGGGGAGTCCTCTTAAAAGCTTAAAAATGGCCAAGCATTATAGTGAGGCGTTGCCTTGAAAAGTGGGGCGTCGTTTGAAAACTTTCTATATTTGCTTGGAAAAGTGTGGGTAGCTTGAAAACCTTTCATATTTGCTAGACATCGCCTGAGACCTTCCATATTGGTCAGATATTGCCTAGAGTAGTGACACGTCGCAAGGCCACTTTCCATATTAGGCAGGTGTTGCTTGGAATAGTGAGGCCATGCCTAAACTCTGCATGATCTGTTTAGCTCTTTTTTGGCTCCTTTTTGTGCCGTTTACATATTTTAGTGGTCAAACCTTCTTTTAAGGGAAAATGTCCAGAGAAACTAGAAAGAAGACATCAAACCAACATATGTCGCTCAAAAAAAGAACCAAATTTCATATTAAGAGGAGCCTAAAAGTGTAAAGAAATCCACTCATCACAACTCCACACGTAGGATTCATTAAGCAAATGCAGCAAGCCGTTAAACCCCTAGCGCTGCCTTAGTTGACGACTGTTGTCTCGTGATGGGTTTTTAGAGAATGGAATATTCACAAATCCAGAGTGCAGCCCAAGCTAAACGATGCATGTAACCCATGGCTTACAATATCAATTACCACATACAACAAGTCTCTATTTACATATGAAAGCACATGATTCAATCAATTACTATTACAAAGTTCTACAAGTTTTCAACAATGATGCTCAGGAAAGTCTCTATCCTACTTGGACTAAAAAATAATCAACTTTTAAAATATATTACTCTAATAGTTCAATATCATGTTTTTCGAAAAAAAAATTCAATACTCTTATGGCCAATCAGCTTATGCTGTCAAGAAGGATAGTTCACGGGCTTTTTAACACTGAGGTCATTTTTAAGTCCACAAGTGCAATGCTTTTGTCTGCAGGAAAGAGGAACTCGAACCCAACACATTCATACAAATATATTGGTAAACAACAGACTCCGTGCAATGACCATTTCTAAGTTAATCATTCATCCACAAGGTTGCAATGAATATAACTCATTCACATATGATGATGGGATGCAACAAGTCTTAAATGTTGTGTTTAGTGTGGAACTTACCTTCCTCAGTTAAACTTTTTATCAAAATAAATTTTTTTCTTTTTTCTCTTTTTTTTATTGGGGCCACTTTTTCAACCTCTTTTGACTGTCCTCCTTAATTCGGTAGGACTCCATACTTAGGACTTAAACATATATATGGTGAGGATGAGTTTGAGTGTGAATGAGAAATAAAGATCATAAATGAAAATTTAGAACAAGGGGAGTCATGTTATATGCTCATGTCAGACTAGTAGTGTTGGTGGTTTGATTTTTGTATAACCCTAGACGTGCTTCTAGTTTCAAGAGTTACTAGATAGGTAATTAATGAAATACGCATGGCATGAAGAGAGTGTGAATGAGAAAGTAAGATCATAAATGATAAACTTAGATCAAGGGCAGTCATGTTATATGCTCATGTCAGGCTAGTAGTGTTGGTGGTTTGATTCTTTATAATCCTAGACATGCTTTAGTTTCAAGAGTTACTAGATAGGTAGTTGATGAAATAGGCATGGCATGAAGAGACCTAACTAAGCAAGACATCATCAAAATTTAACTAAAATTTAAGCAATCATAGTAGAATCTTAGCTAACTCATGAGACAACGAGAACAAATTCAAGTGTAGTCATGACATGTGAGCATACACATGTGATCCTAAATCATGCAAGGCTAAAAATGAAAAGCATAACTAAGTATAGAAATTGAACTATATGCCAAGGATTACTAAACTATGTCGATGCAAATGACTACGTTCCAATTCTACATTTACATATTCTCAATCCCTAAGCATTGCAACCAAAATCAAGAGTAACGAGAAAAGAGTACCATTGTGGGAGAAATTGATGTCATCAACCGAGTCACTCCTGGTCAGCTATCGGTACTCCAAGTCAAGGGTACCTGTCACTTAAGGATCCAAAAAGTGAAGAACAATAAGAAAATAGACACATGTACAAAGGGTGCCTGGTTTAACATCTTGGCGAGATGAGACCGTCTTCATAGAGTGTAAAAATGTTAAGCTGGGTTGCCTCCATCAAGGCGGTCTTTCACAATCGAGGGATTTATCTTGACAATGTTATCCTCTCTATTGTACTATTGGGTGGCTGATTGCAGGTCAAGGTCGGTCGACGCCACATAGCAACAGAGCACTTGTACTTGGTGAGGCTGCTCTCTAGCGGGCATCACGACTTCTCCTTGGTCCACCATCCTATGAAGTGCTGAATTTCCTACCAAGCTGCTAGTTTGATCGACTCTTTACAATTTAAAGAGGTTCATGCGAGAGGAGAATCAAAAAGCACACTCAAAGTAGGCAATTCAAAGATAATGGATAGGGTCAGTTCATGTAAATTTAAGTTCAGTGGTGTGTAAGAAATCAAATCTCCAACAAGGATGGATACCATTTTATAAAAACTCAAGTTCAATGTTCTATGTTAGGCAAAGCGATTCTGAATCAATATGTGAATGATGGAAAGTTGCTCAACTCAGGCAAGGTAAGATGCACACTATCTATCATGAAAATAAAGTTCTAAATATAAAGTAAGATATGCAAACTCAATGTATAAATGAATTAAGATTTATTCATCAAATGATGCCAAATGTAAAAGAAGGCAACAAGAACTAAAGTAAGGAAAAGACTAATAGTGTCAAGGTGAATTTCACTTACAAACACTAATCCTTGCTCCTTGTGATCCTTTGGACTTCGTGGCTTAGGTTCCTGCTCGTTTGCTCTTGTGGACTCCAATAGCTAGATTTGAGGTCCCAAACTAGAATGAAAATTTAAGTAGATAAAATTCCCTTACATAGCAAATCTCAGGCGTCGCCTGAAAACTTTATATATTGTCCAAGCATTGTCTAACATAGTAAGGCATCGCCTGGAAAAGTGGGGCATTGCCTAAAAACCTTCCATATTTGTCGGGCACTACCTGGAAAGGTGAGGTAATACCTGGGACCTTCCATGTCAGGCGTTTCCTGGAGTAGTGAGGGTTGCTTGGAATAGTGAGGCAACTACTGAACTTTACAGGCTTTGTTTAAACTCTTTTTCAATCTTTTCTAGCTCATTTTTTGGCCGAGTACATATTTTGAACCTCAAACCGTCTTTTTAAGTGCAAATGTCCTAGAAACCAGAAAGAAGACATTAAACCAACATATAATGCTCGGAAACAAGTCGAAATCCATATGAAATGGATCCTAAAAGTGTAAAGATATTCACTCATCAACCTATAATTCTCTAGCCAAGAGAAAACTCTAAGACGAAGAAGGTCAATGAAATGTTCTAAGGCAAAATTTAGTGTGTACCTAGTGCGAGCATGAAATTAGCTTGGTACGGAATGAATCAATTTGCACGCTACGCTCGGGGCTAAGTTGCCCACAAAGCGCGGACATATCAGTGATGATGTCATCAACAAGCAAAATTTCCAATTATTTGGATTTTGCCATGTGTTTTGATATGCTTCCAAAGACCTGTCAAAACTAGATGATTACTATATAGTAGGAATTCTTAAGAGCAAGTTAAGTACAAAGTATTCCTAAGAGATAGATTCCAACACGGATTAGAATTGGCTAGCTACAACAATATTTAAGGACCTCTACTTTAGACATAATAATCGAACAAACAACGAATGAAAGCTTAAGCCCTGTTCTTTTGCACTTAAAGTTTAAGTAAATAAGTTAAGTTAAATTAAGTAAACTTAAGTTAAGTACATTAATTATTATTTTTTATTGTTGTTGTGTTGTTTTTATGGTGGTGGGTTGTTGTGGTTTTGGAAATGTTATGGTAATGATGGTGATATTGTGATTGTGTGTTGGTGGTTGTGTTTTTTTGGTGGTGGTGTGGATGTGTTGTTGTGAAGGTGGTGGTGATATTGTGGTTGTGTGGTGGTTGTGATGTTAAGATAGTGGGGTGCTGATGGTAGTGGTAGTGGTGGTGTTGTGGTGGTGGTAGTATTGTGGTTGTGTGGTGGTGGTAGTGTGTTTGTTGTGGTGGTGTGGATGTGTTGTTGTGGGGGTGGTGGTAGTGTTGTGGTGATGGTGGTGATAATGTGGTTGTGGTGGTTGTGATGTTAAGATAGTGGGTGGTGGTTAAGCATAGCTAAATTCTTAGTTTTGCCTTGCAACAAAATTTTGAAGCATTATAATTCAATTTTTTCTCTTATTTATATCTCTATGCTTAAATGTATGGAGTTGAATTGCTAGATTAAGTGGTTATGTGAGTATAATGTATTTATGCTATTCAAATTCTTATAATTAAAACTTGTTGGAAACTATCATAAAAGCCAAGTATTAACAACTAGGCTTAGAATTACCTTTGTCGGAAATGTGTGTATATGAGAACTAAATATATTACTTTTGTTAGAGTTTAAGAGTTATTTGAAAATGCATGCTTAATGTCTTTGATAAACATTAATCAAAAAGGGTTGTTCTAAATCAATTTGTGTCATTAATAGAACCACTCTGTGCTTTTGTCACTTGCGGTCAACCACTGAAACCCCTCTTTTAACATTTCACTTCTTTATACTAAATCCAATGGAATCAATTCCCTAGGATCAACCTACATGTGCCACTTCTCTAGTGTTGAGTTAGAGTAATTAATTTAATACGTATTGTGGAAATGGCTAGTAATTCCGGTTTACACTTCTATATGACTCAACAGCCTTGGCTCATGAGTCATGGTTGTGTACCCAATGATATACTAGCATCTCTTTCATTTCTCAGGCGATGTGGGATAAATTCCAAAGTGCATATTCTCAACACTCCCCCTCACTTGGGAAGTTGGATGTCTTTCCCGAAAGCTCGCTAATTTAGCGGCAATTAGTAGGTGCGCTCATCACGACTGTCCTTCACAAGGGTCTTTACCTACACAACCGGTTAGTGTAGGTGCGCAACACGCGACTCCCACTATGGGTCAACCCACGCTGCCATCAAATGTGCGTCTCATCATGCACTTGGCACTCAGAGGCACGCCCCACAATCGCACTGGCCCGGACCGCATGCCGTGGCTTTGATACCATGTGGAAATTGGCTAGATATTCCGGATTACACTCCTATATGACTCATGAGTCAAGGCTTTTGAGTCATACAAGAGTGTGATCCGAAATATCTAGCCATTTTTTCACATGTATAACAGTGCATGCCACTTTCATCGTCAGATTTTATCGAATTATTAACTTTCCAGAAAAATGTAGGTATATATATGTTAAAATTTATTTGCACAAAATGATACAGATGGTTCCATATGACCATAATTTATTACTTGAGCATTTTTAGAAGCGACTGATTGAGGACTTAACAATGTTGAGTTTCAGACTTTCATTGGTGAGAGAGCTCTTTCTCTAAAGTAATTTTGTAACATGAAAATCTTCCTTTTCCATTTGTCAAAATTTAAAAATAGAAAGTGTATTTTGATGAACAAGCCAATTGTAAATGACCCTGAAATGGATTTATTTTAAAAATATTTATAGAAATCTATGAAAACCAGAGATTGCTGGTATTTCATCAAGGACAATTTTTTGAATAACCCAAACCTCCATAGTAAAAATGGATACCAAAAATCTCTGGATCTATGAGTTTTCTTGAAGAGTAGCACTTCTTATTGGCAACCTTTGTAATGTTTTTCAATTTTGCGCTCTTAAAGTCATGATTCTCCTCTTTTTGACTGATTGTCAAATGATGGAACATAGCAGCTTTCATATAAAAATTGTTTGAAAATACTCAGTTTCCCATTTGCGTTGTTGTATGATGACCGTTGTTTCTTTTATTAACAATTTATCCACCCCATGACACACTATATGCACGACTTGATTAATGTGGGAAGATATGTGGAGGCCAGTATCCAACTAACTCGCCATTTATAAACAAATTCCAATTTTCTAATGTCTGAGATGTAATTGTCAAAATATGTTCGAAGCTAGTTAGATATTACCTACAAACAGGATACCTTATTGTGTCGAAATCTTATGTGTAAAACTTATGTAAGAAAAACTATATACCATTTTTTCCTAACCTTTTGTATCGTTATAAATAGGTCATGCCTTTCAAATCCGAATACTGAAGTTTGTGGTTAATAAGCACCAGGTACAATATTCTGGCTAACTTGAATAAATCCCGGGCATTCTAGATTGTAGCATCCATTCACATACCCATCAGGCTTATACAGAATATCAAGAGTAGTTTTAGTCAATAACAAAGACGAAATCAAGTAACCTAAATATTTAAATACCATATGAAAGAATTGGTAAACGAACCGTCCAAAATACAAATAAGTGGGTTTCATTATCTCCACATTTTTGTGGATGAACTTGCCAAATTTGAAATTTAACATCATCAATCCACCGTTAGGAAATGCGTTAGGAATATTTTGACTATTTTGAGTGAAAAGCAAATAGTGTAAAGTAAATATGAGACGCAGGGATTTGGTAACCCACTTCGGGACAATGTGTCCTTAATGTGGGGGGGGGGGAGGGGGGGTGGTGTTTTCCTAACCCCAACAACCAGCAATCCACTAGTAAAGATCGGACAATGAAGTACAAACTTGCAAGACTCCCTCTTCAAGTCCTTTACCACCGACTCGCTTGGATGCACACTGAGCTCCCCTCAGTGTAGAGATCCCTCTCTATAGCTTGTCACAAAGCTTCGTTCACCCGAATAGCTGCTTGTCCACTAAACGTCCACCCAAATAACTGGACAGATCTGTTTTGCAACAAGGTTTGTGGTGCGTATTGCTTCAGCAGATACTCCTAGTTCTCGTGCTTGAGTGATAACTCTGGTCCAATCTCCGATGGGTGCACTTAATCACTTAACTTCGACCTCTCTTGTATATTGCTAAAATGCAAGAGAGCTGCTTGAATGTTCGTTCTATTCATCAGCCTTCAACTTCGTTCCCACTTCTTTTAAAGCCCTCGCCAATCTTCTTAAAGATCTCAACCAATATTAAACTTAAATATTTGTTGATCTTATCTTGTTGCCAAACCAAGAGATCGTGTATCAAAGATGTCGTTGAAGATATAATGTGTAGCCAAGACTTCAGTGATCTTGGGGATATGCTTCACGCCCTTGATTCTTGGAATCTGCTGATTCTAGAGAATATACACATTTGGTTTACAGTTAGCGCATACTTCAGTACTTACTATAACATCTTGCGTAGCTTCTCTTAACTTCAGTTTTGCAGTTTTCATATCTAAGTATTCTACGCATATATCTAACTTACTTGAACAACTCTTTACACAAAAACATGCCATACACAAACATGGACTAACAAAAAGGGCTGTTCTAAATCAATTTGTGTCATTAATAGAACCACTCTTTGCTTTTGTCACTTGTCGTCAACCACTCAAACCCTTCTTTTAACATTTCATTTCACTTCTTTTTATACTAAATCTAATGGAATCAATTCCCTAGGATCAACCTATACTTGCCACTTCTCTAGTGTTGAGTAAGAGTAATTAATTTAATATGTATAACAACACATGCTACTTTCATCGTCAGATTTTATCAAATCATTAAATTTCCAGAAAAATATAGCTGATTATATGTTAAAAGTTATTTGCACAAAATGATACACATGGTTCTGTATGACCATAATTTATTACTTGAATATTTAGAAGTGACTGATTGAGTTAATGAGTTTCTGACTTTCATTGGTGAGAGAGCCCTTTCTCTAAATTAATTTTGCAACATGAAAATCTTCATTTTCCATTTGTCAAATTTTAAAAATAGAAAGTGTATTTTGATGAACAAGCCAATTGTAAATGACCCTGAAATGGATTTATTTTAAAAATATTTACAGAAATCTACGTAAACATGAGATTGCTGGTATTTCATTAAGGATAATTTTGTGAATAACCCGAACCTCCATAGTAAAAATAGGTACCAAAAATATTTTTATCTCTGGATTTTATTGAAAAGTAGAAATTCATAATGATGACCTTTTTGTTGTGTTTCAATTTTGCGCTCTTAAAGTTAGGGTTCTCCTCTTTTTGATTGATTGTCAAATGATGGAACATAGCAGCTTTCATATACAAATTTTTTGAAATTACTTGGTTTCCCATTTGCGTAGTTGTATAATGACCGTTGTTCCTTTTATTCACAATTTGTCCACCCCATGACACACTATTTGCATGACTTGATAATTGTGGGAACATATGTGTAGGCCAGTACCCAACAAACTCGCCATTTATAACTAAGGGCCTGTTTTTTTACCTTAAGTAAGTTACTTAGGTACTTAACTTAACTCTACTTAACTTAACTTAACTACTTAAATTACTATTCATCACCACAACCCACAACCACAACAACCCACCACCACCACAACCCCCACCATCATCACAACAACCCCCCACCACCATCACAACAACCCACCACCACCACCACAATAACCCATTATCACCACCACAACAACCCACCACACCACAACACCCGACCAACATCACAACAACCCACCACCACCACCACAATAACCCACTACCACCGCCATCACAACCACAGCCCACCACCACCACCATCAGAACAACCCACCACCATATAACTCACCACCACCACCACCACAACAACCCACCATCACCACCATCACCACCACAACAACCCACCACCATCACCACCACAACAACCCACCACCACCACCACAACCCTCCACTATCATCACAACAACCCATCACCACCACCACGACAACCCATTACCACCATCACCACCACCACAACCCACCACAACAACCCACCATACCACAACACTTCTAAAATCACAAGAACCAATCATCAATAAAATTAATAATTAATGTTGGAGAGTTGTGATCTCAGAGTGGGCACTCCCCTAGCGATAAACAACGCAGGAGTAGGATAAAAGAAACCTGAAGATAGGTGGACTGCGAAAGAAGAAGTTATAGCATCTGGCAACTCCAAAGCTCTCAATGCCATATTTGTCAGTGTTGATGCAAATAATTTCAGACTAATATCAAACTGTAATGTTACCAAACATGCTTGGGACATTCTGGAGACAGCTCATGAGGGGAGAGACAAAGTGAAGACGTCAAGAATCCAGATGATCAACTCAAACTCTGAGAGCCTAAGGATGCATGAAGGAGAGACCATAACGGACATCAATGCAAAACTTTAAGGCCCATGCACTTGGAGAACCGATGCAAGAAGAAAAGCTCGTCAAAAAAGTGCTCAGATCACTTCCTTGAAGGTTTGACATGATAATTACCGCCATTGAAGAGGCACAAGACATCAAAAACATGAGACTGGAAGCATTGATCGGTTTACAGAGACAATTTCAAATGAAGTTGATTGAGGATGCTCCACCATCCCGTGGGAAGAACATTAATCTAAAACCTGAAACAGATGAGAAGCAAGCATCTCCAGAGGACATGATGCAGCAACTAGCTCTGTTGGCAAAGAAGTTTGGAAAAATCATGAAGAAGCTAGACCAAAAGCCCCCATGTGCATGCCAGCAATCTGGTATTAGAAATCAGTCCAGACAAGGAGGAAACTTCCCTAAAAGAAATAGGAATGCACCTCAAAGTAGTGAAGAGTGGAAGGACAAACCGAAGGGAATTTGCTATTGGGAATATGAAGGTCTCGGCCACAGGCAATGTTAATGCCATAGCGGCCAAAAGAAGAAAAATAAGTCTTATGCTGCCAAGTGGAGAGATGAAGACTCGGAGGACAATGAACATGAGTCCAAACCCAGAAACAATCTGGCACTGGCATCCATAGCAGACCTCAACCTCGACAGCATAGATATCACATAGAACTTTACAGCTTCAGAATGCAGCAATGATAAAGAACTCACGACAGAGTGCCTTGCTGAAAACGTTGCCCTGATGCATCGGAAGTGGATGGAAGTAATTGAAATCAATAAGAATCTCAAGACGAAGGTATCTGGTCTCGAAGATGAAGATGATTTGCAGGAAGCTATGGATGCACTCAAGACTAAGAAGAACTGCCAAAGTCAGACCATCACCACCTTTGACAACTCAAGCCAAACAACATGAAGAAGACTATGCTGCCGTGATAGAAGAGCTGAACCTCCATAAGAGAATGACAAGGATGTTTAACAGTGGCTCAAGAAATCTCGATAACATTCTAGCCCGTCAAAGATATGGAGGAGGATACACAAGTCTTGGCTACACATGTGAGGGTGGTTCTAGAAAAACACTATTTATTAAAGCCAAGGTGCATGAACAATCTGAATATGAAGTACTAGTATAGGACAGGTCAGGAAAAACTCAAAAGCAGGCTAAGAAGAAATCTCCCAAAAGAAACAGCCAACAGATGCTGCAGAACCCAGAAATTAAATTTCTCCATATGTCGGCTACATATAGAACCTAAGTCAGCTTCAGCTCCTCCCCTGAGGCCAGGTTCAGAACCATTATCCCTTTCCCCTTGATCTTCGAGGTGACAGAGTTGCCATGTAAACTTGTTCTCCAACTTAAGTCAACTCTATTGTGAAAAATGTGTTCTTTCTAAGAAGATGTGGCGGGTTGCTCCAGTGTCCAGCCAACACTCCTTGGGATTTGAATCTACCAGGTTGAGCTCAAGTATGACCGCCACTTCTTTAGTTGGTTCAAATCCCAAGGAGTGGTGGCTAGACACTGATATGAGGTTTTGATGAAGTTATGTGGCGGGTTTCTTCTTTAGTTTGTTAAAGACTTTTAGAAGATTGCATGGCCAATGTCTCGACTGCTGCAAAAAGACATTCCTTTTGGAGAGCATATCCCACCCGATGAGATGTTGTAGCTGGCTGAGCTGGTAAATGATGGATTATGAGAGGTATCATCGAGCCAACGACGTTAAAGAAGTGCGGTCCTCGGGAGGCAGCCCGAGCGTAGTTAGGATTTTTTATTTGTTTCTTTTATTTTGAATCTTGCATGAGTACCCTTCGCAACGTTTAAATGGTACCGTGAGGACACGGTTCGGTTCAGCTGTGGGGTGGGTGATCGCGCGTCGTTGTGCGCGTCAAATATAATCCTTCCTCTTCCACTCAGTACAGCGGTTAAGTAAGGGTCGATCTCCACAGGGAGCAAATAGTAAGTCTTTAGCTAGCAACCTACACTTACGAAAATGGGGGGGGGGTGTGTGAGTGATTGAAATGCGCGATGCGCAAGTGAACAGTAACTAGTGTAACGCAGGAAATTTGCACTAGACGTGCGCAAGCAGTCGAGATTAAATACTATGATTATGAGAAGCATTGGGCAGACAATCCTCTATGAGTGCATTCCTTATCATCGACTCTAAACGTCTATAGTTTCCGGTTTACTTGGGTTAGTGTCCGGTCAAGGCTTTCTAACACGTGCGCATGTTCCGTTCAAAGTTCATGTGCTATTAAGCCTTAGAACATAGACTAAAACAGCTGCGAATCCGTTCAAAGTAGCAACTGATCACCCTAGCTCGTTACTCCTAGTTGTCACCGTAAAGCTATCAACTAGTTTAACATATGACAAGCAAGCAACACAAGTAAGATTGCGGTTCAAGGCTTCCCCTACTCATGCAACTGGCTGTCTCCGTATGCACAGGATTAATACAAGTAAGTAAACTATACATTAAGCTCAAGTCTCAAAGAAAATACATCATAGATTCATGCCCAACGAACACTAAGAGTTTAGCTAGACATGCTAGTGATAAACATCATAGAATAGTAAATAATGACTAATGTGTCTGAGAAAACAGTAGCAAACAGTGCGTGCAGCTTGTCTTCTCGGCTGGCGCAGTCGGCTGGCGCAAATCCTCTCAACAAGTCGTTGTGTTCTCCAGTTCTGCTGCGCAGTGCCTCTTGGTGATCTCTGATGCGTCTCCAGAAAGTCTCTTGTTCATCCTCCGTTGCCCTAGCCTTCCTCTTGTTTATATACTGCTTGGGAAGCTCACTTTTGGCAACTTCTAAATCTGGTCACGTCAAGACTAGGCAGTACTGGACTTTGCGCCTGGCGCACGGCATCGGCTAGCGCATGGGCTAGCGCACCTCTGCTGACTCTCGCCAACTTCTCTCCTGTTTGTGCTGCTAGCTCCGCAGGCGGATCTTTCACTCCTAGAACGCTGCCTGTTAGCGCGTATCCGACTCAAAGACTCGTTTTGCCCTGTAATACAAAAACACTAGAAACGAGTAATCTTGCTCATAAAATATTGCAAACAAGCATAGAGTTATGATCTAAATAATGCGTACAAATAGCCTCTATCAGTGGGGAAGTTAGTATGTTGTGTCAGCATATTTACCTTTATTAGCATGCATTAGTAGTAGTTAGAGCACATTTGTTTTAGTACTATATGCTGCGATGATGCTTGTTTTACTGTATTATATGTTGTAATTATATGCTACGATGAAGATGCTGATTTTATGAGATGATGTTTGAATTCTATGAGGTTTTGATGTGTATGCTTTGCATGATTTCTGCAGTATTGTGATGCTAGTGACTTGATGTTATATGTTCTTTTGAGTTGATATATTACAGGATGTGGAGTTGATAGAGAATGTTCTAGAGGGACTTGACACACATTCGAAGGTTCACGGGATTAGTCGCGTAGCACGTTGAGTTTGTGAAGGCTGGCATTCTGAGTTACAAGGAGTGAGACTTTCACTCCACCTTTGTAGCATTTATGCAATGGTGAGACGGAAAAACAAACCGTCGTATCTCTAGTCCTAGTAACCGGGAATGGGTGGGTAACCCCTATCATGCCTTGTGCTGAGAGGATAATGATGAGAAAGAGCGGGACGCGCTCCATACGTTGTTATTTGAAGGCTATGATTGGAACGGTTCAAAGAGCAAGAAACCGAAAAGGACAAGCAATTCACATTGGAAAGCAAATCTCGAAATCAAAACTCAGACAGATGTGAAAGAAAAATAGAGAAAAGCAATCGAGTTGAGTGAAGTCTTCGGACTATACTACAATAAAGTTTCAAGAGCTGTCCTACGAAAAAGAAGAAGCTTGACTATGACCTTGAGCTGAAGAATGGAGTCATGAGTCTAAAGAGGACTAGCTCTCAGACATTCATTAAAATTCCGTCTCTACCTCACAAGTAACATGTATCATTGCAATTTCTTGCTGACAATTATTTAAAAATGAGTGCGAGTATATGTCGATGAACTGATTAGTGAGGAAATCTCGAGTAGATTCAGTGTTTAGTCTTTGGCATGATAGAAGTGATTTGAGTATTTGCGAGTCTTGATTTTGTTCTTGTTCGGGGACAAACAAAGATAAGTGTGGGGTAGTTTGATGGAACGTATTTCTACAATACATCGAATTGTTTAGTTTCATTTTGCGTGTGATAGATTACTTCTTTGTAGTGTTTTGCATCGCAGGTGTATTAAGACCGCTTTTGAGCTTTATTGCGTATTTGGAGCATTTCTAGGCCTCATTCAAATCATTCAAGAAAACTAAGGAGCAAAGACTTGATTGCGAGAGCATCGACAAAGTCAAAATGCCAACAAAGCTCGTACCACTCGCACTAGTCATACGGGTGGTACTGAAATGGGCGATATGGACGAGCCATGATCTTTGGACCAGCTGAGGTCGTAGCAGTCGTACTGGTCATAATGGTGGCAAAAGCCCACTGGCCCAAATCCCAAGGCCCACATCCAGGGGCCCACATCCAGCAATCGAGGGTTTGCATCGATTTAATTAGAGAATTCGAAGAGGAAAATCAGAAAAAAAAAAAAAAAAGTCAAAGACACAAGTCACAGAATTTAGAGCGGCAATGTCAGAAGCGCGAAGTCAGTGCGTGGTGAACAGTGATCGGTGGACAGTGCGCGGAAGTTTTCGTATTCTCTAAACTCAGTTTTTCATTATTTTTAGATGGATTGTATTAGTAGCTAAACCCTAACTTAGTTTTAGGATTTGCATTCTAACGTTTGGTTTGAGATTTATGTTTCATAATTCGATTTAGTGAATTACTGTTATTCGTTTGAATTACATGCTTTGATCATCAAGTTAGCATAGCCTAGCAGTGAAACTGGATTGATATCTCTCGCGTGATACTGGATTGAACAGCGCTATTAGCAAAGCCTAGCGGTGAAACTAAATTAGTATTATTAGTCAAGTAATTGTTAATCTATTTGAGAACTTAGAGGTTAAGAGTAGGTATAACATTCGAGAACAATAGTTTTTACTAGTTTTATGCATGTTCAATCGATGATTACTAGTTGCAATGCATATCCCTGAACTGATTATTTCTAAATTTGATAAACATCATTTTTCTGAGAAAAACCCTCTGTTAATTATTAGTAGAACTCTAGGACTATCTACTCTCTTTGGGTTCGGCCCTACTTACTGCTTGCTCATATAGTAGGTCACTATAAATTTAAATTTGGCGCACACAACAACGTGTTGTCAAGTTTGCATCTATCTCGGCTGCATTGGCTTCCCTCCTCTTATTCTATAGCTTTTTGCAGTCTACTGCCCTGTGACCCTCTTTGTCACAAATGAAACATTTACCTATGTGTTGAGATATGTCATCCTTGACAAAACCGTACAAGAAGAGGCAAGCTGCGCAAAAGACAAATGACAGAATCAGCTATAGCAATTCGTGATGATTTAAAGCTAGAGCAGAATGGAAAATCATCTTGAAGCTGCATGGAGAGAGTCTGAAGAGATGTTGCCAGTGTCGCAAAGGTTCAGGGAACATAGCAATCGTCCTCAAGTGAACAGCAGACGTCAACATGCGGGTGGAAGCAATCAAGAAAATATAAGGTTTCTAAATTATGATTTAGGGAACCAAATCACAACAACTTCCGCAAGAATCTAGGAGAAGATTCAAGAGGTGTTGAGTGGTCCTAGGAATCCGAAGGCAACTAGGAATTCCGAAAAGATAATCATTGATGAATCTATAAGAGGAGTACAGAGGCAGATTAATGAAAGGATCGAAGAATAGAGAATACACAACGAGAGATAAACCCACGGGCAAAGAGCAAAGACACCGAGGTGGTTTTGCTAAATTGTGTATAGCGCATAGGAGATCAGAACTCGCTGAGTTTGATCTAGTACTGATCCACATAACTCAACAAAAGCATGGCTCGTTGAAGGATCAATAAGTTTCTTTGGAGAACAGCTGCGAAAAGCTAGTGTTGCAGGCTATTGGAGAGTTGAACGACTCTCCTTGATAGTGACCGGTTGGCATTGATCAAGGGGGAGAAATATATGAGTTGGAAGAACTCAATGACCATCAGCTTGGCAGAGGGTGCTAGAGAAGCCGTCGACAGAAGTTACAGCAATTCTGCTACAGAGATTGCTATAGCATTCCGTCTACTACACATTGTAATAGGATAGGGTAAGTTTGTGCGTCAAGTCTATAGATTTTTTTTACTAGAAGTTTGTAGGTAGTATGAAGCGAGACTGTGGGATCAGGCTACGAGCTAATATATGGGATGAGGCTGTGTGTGATCAAATTGAGCTAAGATTTGACTAGGTTAGAAGTAGTGGTTGAAACTCGTGTTGGCTGAGTTTATGGAATCCATTGTACTTTAACCGTGAATGGTGAAATCTGGAGGACCTGGAGTTGTTCTCCCCAGACGTACGCAGTTGCCGAACTGGATGAACAGATTGATTGGTGTCTTTCATATTCGGCCAGAAACAAATTCGCAAAGTGATATAGAGAGTGCTACAACAACCGCTGTAACTCTTCACCAGCAGCGTGCAATAAATTTCACTATGAACTTGGGTTATTGCTTCTTTTTGAACGCTTTACCCTTCTGCCCACGCTTCTTGAAGGGAGCCTTCAGCTTCGAACGCTTTGGTGCTCTTTCGTATCCTCGAGCCTTCCTTGGTCTCCCCTTGTTCGAACCATTTTTTTCTAAGATGGAGATGAGAGTATCGGATAATCGGCAATGTCGGATATGGAATAAGCCCTAGACAAGTTCCGCTAACACAATTTCCTTTTAGAAATTAGGGACACGTCTTTGCCAGACAGCTCCCGAGCATTTGGTGCCAAAATCAATTTTAAGAGCATCAACCTTGAGTTGTTGGAGGTTGCTTAGAAACCTAGTTTGGTACACCACAAAACCTCAAGGCTGGTATTTGATCATCAAGTTTGATTCTATTTAAAGACTTTGTAAATTTTTCTACTGGCATCTTCTCAGTGTTCATAATGATTCCCTTCTTCACAGGAACACGACTAAGATGGCGTCAGCTCTTCATGCCGAACTTATTCGCTACTTTTGATTTCTTTTTCAAAGCATCGATCCAGAGATGTCGAGTGTAGTTATCAACTCCAATATGCCTTTTGGTTCCACATTTTTCCACATTCATTGATGTCATCCGCTTATGACATAAGCTTATCTCTTCTGTTTTGGTCATCAGAAATGTGGATACAGAGGTTGTAGTAGCATCCGCTAGTAAATAGCAATAATTGGTAGACCTGTTACCATTCACAATGCATCTTTCATCTCCATCAAATACTTGACAAATCTTTTGGGCAAAAATCACGAAGTGCTTTTAGTGTCCCTAACATAACTGGCTTAAGTTGATGAGGTTTGCTTTTAGTCCATCCACGAGCATATAACTAGCTTAAGCTGATGAGGTTTGCTTTTAGTCCATCCACGAGCATCAAATTTTTTATACTGGGCAGCCTTGCACGTTCAGTGTCCCTTTGCCGAGAACTTTACCTTTCAGTCCATTCCGAAACGTCACATTCTATTAATTGTAGGGCTGAACATTGGTTAAGAAAGCTTTATTCCCAGTCATGTATCCCGAGCATCCACTGTCAAAATACCAGCTACCTTCCTTCATTGACTTTGATGAGATGTAGGACACATACGCATATTGTCTTCTTCCTATCTCGTATCTCCGATTGTTGTCATGGGATCGTCTTTGTGGTAAGCGTGTTGGGAACATTATCATTCTAGTACCTACTTCGCCCGTGTAGCCAAGTCCTGAATTTCCACCTCCATAGTTTTGGTAGGATAAAGATCATCGAGGCTGCTTGATCCATTGTTGAGCATCTTGGCAGTTTTTCTATGCAAACTGACTTTTTCCATCACTGCAGCATACTCTTTCTCACATTGGTGTGCCTGGTCTGTCATGGAAATGATGGTCTTAAGTAATTCCTCTCGCTTGTTTTCCAATCAGGATATTTTGAAAACAATCCTTTGTTAATCTCAATGACTTGCAACCACTTCTCATCCAACAAGGAGAAGTTTCTTTCAATGGACTTCTCATTGATTTCATCATTATCACTGCTGTCTGACTGTATAACACTATACACAATATCTGACTTTATTGAAATGGTGTCTAATTTCAATGTGCTGCTGGTGACTTGTATCAACAGGTTGCTATAGCAACCTCTGGGTCACTTTGTGGAATTTCATTGCTTCGACCGAACCTGATGAACGTACAAGCTTTGGTTACCTAGTTCCGCAACATCCTACGTCTGGGGAGGACTTCTCTGGGCCCTCAAGATTTAACCAACTCAGTTCAAGTACAAAGGATTCCAAAACTCAGCCAACGCTAGTTCAACCTCTACTTCTAACCTTACTAAAATATGTGCTAAATCTGTTCACACAGATTAGCTACATAGTCTGATCCCACTGACTTTCTCACACTATCTACACACTTTAGTAATAGATAGCTACCATTCACAGACTCAGCCTATTCTAAAACAATGTGTAATAGAAAGATGTTATAGCAACTTACTCCATGCTGAGCAGTGATAGAGCCTAGTTATATGCGCTATTTATATCTTAACACTGTGCTTGTTTGCATTATTTTGTGTACAAGATTACTGATTTTCGGTATTTTTGTATTTCAGGATAAAACAGGAGCATAAGTCAGATGTACGCTAACGGGCATTTTTAGAGCGCAATGCACGACCTGCGGAGCTAGCAGCGGAAAAGGAGATAGCTGATTCGGACTACAGTGCGCAAAGCAAGTAGCGCAATCAGCGTGCGCAGGATGGCAGAGTTTCTAAATATTGATCATCCTTATCTCCTAGATTTGGGAAGTTGCTAAAATTCTCTCGGGCCAAATCTAAGCATTCCTTGGGCTTCAAGACCACTATATAAGAGGAGGGAAGCTAGGGTTTGAGGAGAGAGAGCAGATAGAGAGAAGGACACACAGCAGCAAAAACACACGAGCTACTCCAGCCCAGATTCTGCGCGAACCACCTGCGCCAGCCGAGAACAGCAATCTGCACTTGCGCAGACCTGCTTCTTTTCTCTTGGTGCCTTAGTTTTAATTATTATTTCTATGATGTTTGTTTCTAGCATGTCTAGCTAAACACTTTGTATCGGTTGGGCATGATTCTATGAAGTATTTCCTTTGAGACTTGTGCGTAATGCTTAGTTCGTCTACTTATATTAATTCTATGCATATGGGTGACAATTAGTTGTGCGGATAAGAGAAGCCTTGAACCGCAATCTTATTCTAACTGCTCGTTATTTTATTTTAAACTAGTTAATAACTTGACGGTGACAACTAGGAGTAACGCACTAGGATAATCAGCTGCTACTATGATAGGATTCGTAGCTGCTTAGACTAGTTTCAGGAATTAATAGCTGATCGCGCGTCGTTGTACGCGTCAAATATAATCCTTCCTCTTCCACTAGTACAGCGGTTAAGTAAGGGTCGATCTCCACAGGGAGCAAGTAGTTCATTTTAGCCAGTGACCTACACTTACGAAGATTGGGCGGTGAGTGATTGGTTTGCGCGATGCGCAAGTAACAGTGGTATCGTAACGCAGGAATTGCACTAGACGTGCGCAGGCAATAGAGATTAAGTACTATGACTTATGAGAAGTATCGGTACAGACAATCCTCTATGAGTGTATTCCTTATCATCGACTCTAAATGTCTATAGCTCGATTTGCTAATGTTAGTGTCCGATCAAGGCTTCCTAACATGTGCGCATGTTCCGATCAAAGTTCATGTGCGCTAAGCCTTTAGAATTTCCTTCTGTACTACCTCCATCATATTTGGGTTCAATCTGCGCTGAGCCTCTCTGGATGGTTTGGCACCATCTTCCAATAGAATTCTATGCATGCATACGTCTGGGCTCACTCCACGCAGATCTGCCAGTGTCCATCCTATAGCGCGCTGGTTCCTGCGCAGCACCTGCTGTAAACGCACTTCCTGCTCCTCTTCTAATCCTTTCTTTATGATCACTGGCAGGGTGTCCTCATTTCCCAAGAAAATGTATTTGAGGTGTTCTGGAAGTTGCTTCAGCTCGACCTTGGGTGCCTGTTCAATAGAGGGCAAGATTTTAGTGGCAGTGCAAATATGAACTATGTCGTGTACCTGTTTGGATTCTGGTTCAGCACTGCTCAGCTCCTCGTCCTGCTCCTCCAACTCTGTCTGTGCCAGTGGCTCTGGTTCTATTGTTGCGCTTGCACATTGCGCATCTGAGACTAAATCGTCAATGCTGTCCATCGCGTGCACTGTGGCGTCCTCGTGTGGGTGCTGCATCCCCTTGAATATATTGAAATGGATTTCTTCGCCATCAACCTCCATGGAGAGCGTGCCCCTCCATACGTCTATCTTCATGCGCGCGGTCTGCCCAGTAGGATCTGCGCACTGCTGGTGCTTGATTCACCCTCCATTTCTAGCACATAAAAATCTGCTGGGAACACCAGCTCTCCTACTCGCACAAGAACATCCTCTATCATGCCTGCAGGTTGTTTGCAAGACCGATCTGCCAGCTGAATAGTGAGACCTGTAGGCTTTAGTGGTCCAAGGCGCAATGTCGCATATAGGGAATAAGGTAACAAATTGATGGATGCGCCTAAATCAATCATGCAGTTGCTCACTGTGGTCTTACCTAAAGTGCAAGGGATAGTGAACGTACCTGGGTCTCGGCACTTAGGTGGTACCTTATGTTGCACGATCGCTGAGGCCTGCGCATTGAGCATTACCTGTGCGCATTCGCCTTTCCTCCTCTTGTTTGTGTACAGCTCCTTTAAAAACTTGGCGTACCTGGGAATCTGCCGAACTGCTTCGATAAGGGGAATGTTGATTTCCACCTTGCTGAATAACTCGTACAGCTCTTTGTCCAGCGCTTCCTTTCTAGCCGATGGTGCCTGCACAGGAAAAGGTGCAGGTATATTAGTACGATTCGTGCCCTTGTCGTTTATTTGTGTGATACCTGGCGCTTCGCCCTGCTGGCTTGTGGCTGGCACTTCTGGTTGCGCATCTTGCTCTGATTGCGCATTCTATTCTGCTGGATCCGGGACTTGCGCAGCTGGTTGCGCGGGCGCCTTCGTGGTCTGCTCTGCTCCTATTGTGCGCCCAGTCCTTAGTGTTACTGCATTGACTCCTCCTTTGGGGTTCTGAATCACTTGCGAAGGCAGGTTGCCATCGCTCTTTTTCAGCTCATATACCGTGGTAGCGATCTGTGATAGCTGCTTTTCAATGGACTCGAACCTCTTGTCATACTTCTCGTCATTCTTGCGCACTGTGTCTGCTAGCTGCCCCACGATATCTTCCAAAGATCGCCTCGGTTGCTGGTTGTTATGCGCTGGTGCGTCAGTGCGGCGATGCGGCGGATTGTAGGGCACAGCTTGTTGCGTCTGCTGTGGTGCGCGCTGATCTGCGGACTGCCTCTGGAAATTATTTTCCTCCTTCCATCTAAACCCATTTGCAGCAAGTCCAAAGCGCGGCTGATTCTGCCTCTGTGGTCCTCTGTTATCCCATCCTCCAAGAGCATTGACATCTCCAGATTCCTCGAAAAGTGTGGGACATTCATCAGTTTTGTGCTCGGTTGACCTGCAGAATTCACATACCTTTGGCGCAACTGGTTGTGCGCTTTGCGCACTCATCAACTTCTGCAGCATGGCCTTCATTTCCTTGATCTCAGCGCTTGTTTCTACCTGATGCACAGAACGAGTACGACTATTTTCAAGTGTTAGCTGATGTCTTACCTGACCAGCAGAGTCTTCTATTAGCTGCCACGCGTCTTCTGGATACATGTTGCAAATGTCGGCTCCTGCGCATGCGTTCAATAACCTCAGCTCCATGGGTAGCAGTCCATTCAGGAAGTTCTCTATCAGCACATTCTGGGGCAGGCCATGATTGTAGCAGTTGGCCTCTAGCTCCCTGAAACGCTCGTAATACTCTGACAGTGACTCTCCTACGCTCTGCCTCGGCGCGGCCAGTTCTCTCCTGAGTAGCGCGATCTTTGCTGCGGGATAAAATTTGTCCAGGAACTTCTTCTGCAGCTGCTCCCATGTGTGATTTGATCCGGCTAGTAAGTTCATGAACCAATGTCTAGCCGTGTCACACAGTGAAAATGGGAATGCCTTCATCTTCAGCGCCTCATCGCTTTCCCCTTCGGTCTTCATGTTCTCGCAAATGACTAAGAACTCTCGCACATGCTTGACTGGATTTTCATTGTTCATCCCGTGAAACTTGGGCATGTGATGAATGAGCGAGCTTCTTAGTTCAAAATGACCGCCTGGCGGAAGCACGATGCACCATGGCTGGTTAACTGTGAGTGGGGCTGACATCTCGCGCACTGTTCTGCGTCGCGCGGCCTGTTGCACGGGTGGCGCATGATACACTTCAGCGGCCCTCCTTGCTTCAACCTCGCGCTGCACTTCCTCTCTGAACAGGGCTGCGCGGTTATGTGCTCTTGCTTCCTCTGGGGTTCTGTCCCCTAAGTTGTCCCCAACGACGCTGTTATCCTCCATGACCTGTTCTAAATCTCAAAGAAAACGAAATTAAAAGATAACTAATGCTGCTGCGTCTGTCAGTGCGCAACTAGAATCTGCGCAGTGCAACTATTTCAAGGTTGCGCAGGCTGATGTTGATTGCGCGCTGTCAGAAACAACAACGAGAAAACAAAACAAACTGAAAATGACTAGTTACTAAAAGGGAAAAAAAAATGTAAACTAGCTAAAACTTAGCTGTGTTGCTCCCCGGCAACGCCGCCAAAATTTGATCGCGCGTCGTTGTACGCGTCAAATATAATCCTTCCTCTTCCACTAGTACAGCGGTTAAGTAAGGGTCGATCTCCACAGGGAGCAAGTAGTTCAGTTTTAGCCAGTGACCTACACTTACGAAGATTGGGGGTGAGTGATTGGTTTGCGCGATGCGCAAGTAACAGTGGTATCGTAACACAGGAATTGCACTAGACGTGCGCAGGCAATAGAGATTAAGTACTATGACTTATGAGAAGTATCGGTGCAGACAATCCTCTATGAGTGTATTCCTTATCATCGACTCTAAATGTTTATAGCTCGATTTGCTAATGTTAGTGTCCGATCAAGGCTTCCTAACATGTGCGCATGTTCCGATCAAAGTTCATGTGGTATTAATTCTTACACTAGACTAAACAACTACGAATCCGATCAAGGTAGTAATTGCCTAACCTAGCGCGTTACTCCTAGTTGGCACCGTCAGGCTATTCAACTAGTTTAACAAACAACAACAAGCAACAAGAGTAAGATTGCGGTTCAAGGCTTCCCCTACTCATGTAACAAGCTGCCAGTAATGTGCACAGAATTAATATAAGCAAGCAAGCTATGCATTAAGCGCAAGTCTGAAAGGGAAATACTCATAGATTCATGCCCAACCGATACTAAGCGTTTAGCTAGACATGCTAGTGGTAAACATCATAGAAATAGTAAATAATAATTAAAGTGTCCAAGAAAACAATAGCAAACAGTGCGTGCAGGTTGCAGTCTTGGCTGGCGCAGGTCCTCTCAACAAGCTCGTGTGTTTTCCAGTTCTGCCGCTTTCTCCTCTAATCTGACAAACATGGATGGTGTAATATCGATGAATGAATGCTCAAACCCTAGCCTTCCTCTTCTTTATATACTGCTCAGCGGCTCATCCTTGGCAACTTCCTAATCTGGTCATGTCAGGATTTGGAAATACCATCATCTGCGCCTGGCGTACGGTATCTGCTTAGCGTAATTGGTTAGCGCACCGTTGTCGACTCTGTCGATTCTTCTGTTTGCGCCGCTAGCTCCGCAGGCTGTGTGATGCGCGTCCTAAACGCTGCCCGTTAGCGCGTATCCGACTTAAGCCCTCGTTTTGCCCTGAAATACAAAAACACTGGAAACCAGTAATCTTGTACATGAAATATCGCAAACAAGCATAGGGTTGTGATCTAAATAATGCGTATAAATAGGCTCTATCAATAGCTCATAGACTTTGATCGGAACATGCGCGCACGTTAGGAAGCCTTGATCGGACACTAACTTAAGTAGAACTGCACTATAGATGTTTAGAGTCGATGATAAGGGATACATTCATAGAGGATTGTCTGTACCGATACTTTTCATAGTCATAGTACTTAAAATCTACTGCCTGCGCACGTATCATGCAATTCTGCTTTAACTACTGTTCGTTCGCGCACCTGCGCAACCCAATCACTCACAACCCTAATTTCATAAGTTGTAGGTTGCTAGCTAAGACGAGTCTGCACGCTCCTTGTGGTATCGACCCTGACTTAGCCGTTGTACTAAGTGGAGAAGGATGGATTAATTTGACGCGTACAACGACGCGCGATCAAATTTTGGCGTCGTTGCCGGGGAGCAACACAAATAAGTTTTAACTATTAAAGTTTTCTTTTACAGTAGTTAGTTATTTCTTTTTATTTTTCGTTGGTGTTTCTGCCAGTACGCAATCAACATCAGCCTGCGCAACCTTGAAACAGTTGCACTGCGCAGATCATAATTGCACACCGACAGGGGCAACAACCTAGTTGTTTTTTAATTCCGTTTTCTTTAAGTTTAGAACAGGGCATGGAGAATAATAGTGTCATCGGCGATAACTTGGGGGACAGAACCCCAGAGGGACCTAACAACGCAAGGGCAGATAACCGCGCAGCTCGGTTCAGAGAGGAAGTGCAGCGCGAAGTTGAAGCTCGGATGGCCGCTGAAGAAGTGTATGCGCAACCCGCGCAGCAGATAGTGCGACGCATCACAGTGCGCGAGATGTCGGCTCCAATCACAGTCAACCAACCGTGGTGCACCCGATGGGCATTTTGAACTGCGGAGCTCATTCATTCATCATATGCCTAAGTTTCATGGGATGAACAACGAGAACCTAGTCAAGCATGTGCGCGAATTCCTAGTTATCTGCGAGAACATGAGACCGACGGGGAGAGTGAAGAAGCGCTGAAGCTGAAGGCGTTCCCTTTTTCATTGTGTGATACAGCCAGGCACTGGCTGATGAGCTTACCAGCAGGATCTATTCGCACATGGGAGCAGCTCTAGAAGAAGTTCTTGGATAAGTTCTACCCCGCAGCAAAGATCGTGCTACGTGCTGGAAGCCAACTGCTATGTCCAGGAGGGAATTGGCCGCACCTAGGCAGGGCGTAAGAGAGTCACTATCAGAGTACTATGAGCGTTTCAGGGAGCTGGAAGCCAACTGCTATAATCATGGCCTACCACAAAATGTGCTGATAGAGAATTTCCTGAACGGGCTACAACCGATGGAACTTAGATTGTTAAATGCATGCGCAGGTGGTGACATATGCAACATGTACTAGGAGGATGTATGGCAGCTGATCGAGGACTCTGCTGGACAGGTGAGGCATCAATTGACGCTCGAGATTAGTCGTGCGCACGCTCTGTATCAGGTGGATTCCAATGCTGAAATAAAGGAAATGAAAGCCATGCTACAGAAGCTGATGAGTGCGCAAGGCACGCAACCAGTTGCGCCGAAGGCATGCGAGTTCTGTACGTCCACTGAGCACAAAACCGACGCATGTCCCACACTTTTTGAGGAATCAGGAGATGTCAATGCTCTAGGAGGACGGGATAATAGAGGACCGCAGAGGCAGAATCAGCCGCACTTTGGACTGGCCGCAAATGGATTCAGGTGGAGGGAGGACAACAATCTCCAAAGGCAGCCAGCGGAATATCGTGCACCACAGCAGGCGCAGCAAGCATACAACCCACCGCACCGCCGCACAAAATAACCAGCACAGAATAACCAACAACCGCGGCGCTCCTTAGAAGACATAGTGGGTCAGCTAGCAGACACTGTGTGCAAAAATGATGAAAAGTATGACAAGAGGTTCGAGTTAATTGAGAAGCAGTTGTCGCAGATTGCTACCACGGTTTATGAGCTGAAAAGGAGCGATGGCAACCTACCTTCGCAAGTTATTCAAAACCCTAAGGGAGGAGTTAACGGCGTAACGCTAAGGACTGGGCGCACAGTTGGGACAGTTCTGACCGCGAAGGTGCCCGCGCAGCCAGTTGCGCAACCTCCAGAGCCAGCACAGCCCGATGCGCAACCAGCCGCGCCCGCTACAAACCAACAGGGGGTGGCGCCAGGTATGATACAATCAGGAGAAAAGAGTGCCAATCATACTAACGCACCTGCACCTTTTCCTGTGCAGGCACCTTTAGCAAGGAAGAAGGCGCTAGACAAGGAGTTATACGAATTATTCAGTAAGATGGAAATAAACATTCCCCTGATTGAGGCAGTTCGGCAGATTCCCAGATATGCCAAGTTCTTGAAGGAGTTGTGCACAAACAAGAGGAGGAAAGGCGAGTGCGCACAAGTAATGCTTAACGCGCATGCATCAGCAATTGTGCAACACAAGGTACCACCTAAATGCCGGGATCCAGGTATGTTCACCATACCGTGCACCTTAGGTAAGACCACGGTAAGCAACTGCATGATTGATCTCGGTGCATCTGTAAATGTGCTTCCTTACTCCTTGTATGTGTCATTGCACCTTGGTCCACTAAAGCCTACAGGTCTCACCATCCAATTAGCAGATCGGTCGTGCAAACAACCGACGGGCATGATAGAGGACGTCTTGGAAATGGAGGGTGAGCCGAGCAAGGGAAGCGCGCAAATCCTGCTAGACAGACCATTTCTGATGACAGCGCGCACAAAGATAGACGTGTGGAAAGGTACGCTCTCAATGGAGGTAGATGGCGAGGAGATTCACTTTAACATTTTTAAGGGGATGCCGCATCCTCATGAGGACGCCACAGTGCACGCGTTAGATAGTATGGACGACTTGGTTATGCAGTGTGCGTGTGCAACAGGGGAGCCTGCGCCACTGGCACAGACAGAGATGGTGGCACATGATGATGAGCTGAGCAGCACAGAACCAGTGTCCAGACAGGTATGTGATCTGGTTAATGTTTGCGCTACTAATAAAATCCTGCCTTCTATTGAACAGGCACCCTGCCTGGGCTAAAGCAATTGCCCGAGCACTTAAAGTACATCTTCCTGGGCAATGAGGACACCCTGCCTGTCATCATAAAGAAAGGATTAGAGGAGGAGCAGGAGGCGCGATTACAGGAGGTGTTGTGCAAGAACCAGCGCGCTATAGGATGGACATTAGCTGACCTGCGCGGAGTAAGCCCTGATGTGTGTATGCACAGAATTCTGCTGGAAAAGGATGCCAAACCATCTAGGGAACCTCAGCGCAGACTGAAACCGATTATGATGGAGGTAGTGCAGAAGGAGATCCTGGAGCTGTTTGACGCAGAAGTAATATTCCCGATCTCAGACAGTAAGTGGGTAAGTCCAGTGCATGTTGTGCCAAAGAAAGGAGGCATCACAGTAGAGGAGAATGCGCAGGGCGAGCTAGTTCCCAAGCGCATACAAACTGGATGGCGCATGTGCATTGACTATAGGAAGCTAAACGCAATCACGCGCTACTCATTCATGGACCAGATGCTCGACCGGTTGGCAGGGAAGCCACACTTTTGCTTCCTGGATGGTTACTCAGGGTACAATTAGATCCCTATTGCTGCGGAGGATCAGGAGAAGACAACCTTTACCTGCTCATTCGGTACCTTTGCGTTCTGGTGCATGTCGTTTGGGCTGTGTAATGCGCCAGGTACGTTCCAACGCTTAGTCATGAGCATTTTCTCTGATATGATTGGTTTATGTATAGAGGTATTCATGGATGACTTCACTGTGCATGGTGAGACTTTTGATGTTGGATAATCTTGATAGGGTCTTAGCGCGCTACATTACCAAGAACCTAGTTCTCAATTATGAAAAATGTCACTTTATGGTGTCACATGGAGTAGTTGACGTTGGCGTTTTAGGCAAGCAAAATGAAGTGCTATTCTAGTCACGCAAATATCAAACAATATTTATAACCGAGTGACCTCGGATCGAACCCAAGGGAAAAGCTTAGACTAATTGACAACTAATCAATGCTACTAATGTAAGTCTACGGTTTGGGGGGGGGGGGGGGGGGGGTTTTGTCCTCCTATAGAGGTATCTCTAGCAAGCACTAAAGATAAATGATATTTTTGGGTTTTGCTTAATGAATAAAAAGGGTGACTAGGGATTCAACTTCCCCCCTAAGATATGAGGAAATGAAATAACTCACTAATACATGCATGAACTACATTTGGTTGATAAAAGTAAGGCTAATGCATCATCCGCTCTAGGTTCAACTCTCGCTCCTTCCCTAGAATGGAGAGGATACATAAATGACATGGTTCTCAAACTCTCATTCTATTGAACCGTGTAGAATTTGAGCCCCATAACCGCACCCTCTCGGTCTTTTGGCCGGTTACTCAAATCCGCTCAAAACTTAGCCTAATGTCAAGAATGCATGTCGCTCTCACGCACAAACACTCCATCTATGATCATACAATAGCTATGAAACATCCTAAGTTCAACTCTCGCTCCTTCCTTAGGGGTTTTAACCAAGCATACTCACTTAAGCATTTCGTCAAACACTTGGTGTGCATACAATGAATACATAGCTAGGGCACAATATAATCAAACCAACCTTCATTCAATGCAATAAATTAGAGTTCTACATCATATCCAATCCTAGGGGATCCATTTAATCCCCAACCACAAGAACAACTACTCACTCATAATGAGTGTGCACAAATACATGATTAATAAGTGAAACATGAATGTAAATACAAAGTTAAGGGTTTAGAAAAGTAGTCTAGGTCTTGAATGATCTTCAATCCAAGCTCCAATCTTCAACCAAGCTTGATCTTCTCCAAAGGTTTGATCTTTGCTCTTTAGGGTTTGAAAGATTTCTCGAGTTTTCTTTAAAATTGAGATCCATTTCTCTCTCTTCAAAGCTTTTCATTTATACCTAGAAGGTTTGACCAGCATTGACCGAGTTGACCAGCGTTGACCGAGTTGACCGAGTCAAATAGTTGACTCGGGCAAGTCAACTTTCCAGAGGATTCGAATTTGGCCGAGTCACTTCTTGACTCGGTCTTGCGCTTCGTGACTCGGGCAGAACTGACTCGGGCGAGTCAAATAGTTGACTCGGGCGAGTCAACTTTCCAGAGGGTTCCAATTTGCCCGAGTGCTTTGATCCGGGCGAGTCAACTAGTCCAGGCCGAGTCACATTGACTCGGGAGAGTCACAATGTGACTCGGACAACCATCCTGCGCGTGCATCAGCAGGGACTTCCTGCGCGAGGTGGGCTTAGAGGACTTGGTCATAGAGAAGCTCGCGCAGGCCGGCTGGGAAGCGCTGATGGACATGGATAGCGCAGCCGACAAGGAGGACACTTGTGAGTCCCGAAGGGGCAGATTTAAGCATCTGTCCACCAGCTAGGTGGAAATTTGGAGATCCCATTCCCCCTCTTCTCAGTCTGCGCAGGCCACCTCCAGGGTCACCTTTTGAGCAGCACGAGCCAGCCAGTTCTCCCGCGCAGTCACTGGCCCAATCGTCAGTGCGCACCCCTGTCATAGACCCACTGCACAAGCCGTCAGAACCCCCTCCACAACCCTCTTCCCAGATGATCAGATCGCCCTCTGAGGTCACCCCCATCAAAGAGTTAAGTTCAGATTCGATATGGGAGACTGACTCGGAGGAGGAGCCTGCAAACCAGCCCGCGGCAGTTTCAGTTGCGCAACCATCCTCCAGCTCTGAGTATGAGACAGAGACAGAGTCCATGAACGAGGAGGCACAAGGGTCTGCGCAGGACTCCAGCTCAGAGGATCTTTAGGGCTGCATAGAGGGCTAGGCACAAATCATTTCGGGTTGTCTTTGTTGCTTTTGAAAACTATCACTGGATATTCTGTTCCTATTTTGTGTGGATATTTTGTGAACTCCTGACCTTGTTTCGTTTGCTGCATTGACTATGTGTTTCATTTTCATAATGCATTTTACGTTTAGTTTTTAGTTGTCCTAGTAGCATGCATGAGTGCGCTCTCCGTTGCGCTTGAGCTTGAGTCGTGGGGACACGTCTCTGTTTAAGTGTGGGGACAATAGAGCGCGCTCAGCCACGCAGATGCCAAAGGCGAGTACCCAAACGTGGTGAGGTGGGAAAACAGACCACCTTTCCTCTGGAAGTCGAGTGTAGGAAAGTGGGCGCGGGAGTAAACGCGTGCGCTGACCTGCGCAATTACACCAAGGAGGGAGAGCGGGGCGTTGTTCCATAGCTGCTATCCGAAGGCCAAGCTTGGAACCGTTCTGGGAATATAAGAAAAGTGGACGAAACCGTATAAAAGGAAAAACCAGTTGACGAGATACGCAAGGAAAAGAAACCAGCATGCGCACACAAGTCCATATCAGCGCATGCGCAAGTCCAAAAGTAAAGAAAATCGTCAAGGACGGAAGGCTTGAGTTCCCAAGAAGCGCGTGAATGGATCACGCACCTGAAGAAACCTGAGCGATTATCCATGTATCAGAAATCGGAGTAGGGACCGACAACCAGGAGCCTATGGAGAGCTACCTCCGAATCATCCGAATTAAATTGCATCCTGGCTGAGAGGTAACAAATTTCAAAATTATTATATTAAAATTGTTAAGGGTTTGTGCGCGTAGGTGATAGAGCAGCGCAGGGTGAACCGCTGTGCAAATCGCGCATGAGGGTAAGGCTGTGCGCTAGACTTCAGAGAGGTAATTGTCTCTGTGCTTCAGTGCTTGTTCTGGACGAACAAGGGCAAGTGTGGGGGATTTGATAGAGCCTAGTTATATGCGCTATTTAGATCTTAACACTGTGCTTGTTTGCATTATTTTGTGTACAAGATTACTGGTTTTCGGTATTTTTTTATTTCAGGATAAAGCAGGAGCATAAGTCAGATGTGCGCTAACGGGCATTTTTAGAGCACAATGCACGACCTGCGAAGCTAGCAGCGCAAAAGGAGATAGCTGATTCGGACTACAGTGCGCAAACCGACTGCGCGAAGCAAGTAGCGCAATCAGCGTGCGCAGGATGGCAGAGTTTCTAAATATTGATCATCCTTATCTCCTAGATTTGGGAAGTTGCTAAAATTCTCTCGGCCCAAATCTAAGCATTCTTTGGGCTTCAAGACCACTATATAAGAGGAGGGAAGCAAGGGTTTGAAGAGATAGAAAGCAGATAGAGAGAAGGACACACAGCAGCAAAAACACACGAGCTACTCCAGCCTAGATTCTGCGCGAACCACCTGCGCCAGCCGAGAACAGCAATCTGCACTTGCGCAGACCTGCTACTTTTCTCTTGCTGCCTTAGTTTTAATTATTATTTCTATGATGTTTGTTTCTAGCATGTCTAGCTAAACACTTTTTATCGGTTGGGCATGATTCTATGAAGTATTTCCTTTGAGACTTGTGCTTAATGCTTAGTTCGTCTACTTATATTAATTCTATGCATATGGGTGATAATTAGTTGTGCGGATAAGAGACCGCAATCTTATTCTAACTACTCGTTATTGTATGTTAAACTAGTTAATAACTTGACGGTGACAACTAGGAGTAACGCACTAGGATAATCAGCTGCTACGATGATAGGATTCGTAGCTGCTTAGACTAGTTTCAGGAATTAATAGCTCATGGACTTTGATCGGAACATGCGCGCACGTTAGGAAGCCTTGATCGGACACTAACTTAAGTAGAACTGCACTATAGATGTTTAGAGTCGATGATAAGGGATACATTCATAGAGGATTGTCTGTACCGATACTTTTCATAGTCATAGTGCTTAAAATCTACTCCCTGCGCACGTATCGTGCAATTCTGCTTTAACTACTTTTCATTCGCGCACCTGCGCAACCCAATCACTCACAACCCCAATTTCGTAAGTTGTAGGTTGCTAGCTAAGACGAGTCTGCACGCTCCTTGTGGGATCGACTCTGACTTAGCCGCTGTACTAAGTGGAGAAGGAAGGATTAATTTGACGCGTACAACGACGCGCGATCAAGCAGTCAGACTTTCACACACTTTCATGACTCTGGCGATGCTCCCCTTTGATCAATGACCTTCTGTTAATATCTGAGAACTCTGCTTTGATCTCAGACAGACCGCGACTATGCTCCAAACCAAGTACTTTATCTTTCAATGAGAGTATGCTCTAGTTGAAGTTCTTAGATCCAGCTTAGATCAGACTCCTCTATTCGTGATCTTCTCTCAGCCAATGCACCCACAACTCTGTGCTCTAGCCTTTAGCTGTGTGTGTGTGCTGCACTCCCATATATAGCCGCATCACTGAACAAACATTGGAATCCTAATTCCCTTATGATTCGCAAATCTTTTCAATCAACTTTGCACATTGGATCTTCTCCTAGATTCTTGCAAGTTGTTGAGAATTGATTTCTTAAAATCAATTTAGAACCTTATCTTTACAATATCTTCCGATCACTTGATGAAGACTATGGTGAGTGAGAGATTCCCTGACTTGTTGCGATGCCGGCAGCAACCCTTCGGACACTCTCCGTGCTCCATGTTGATCCGCTACGTTGCTCTAGCTTTGAGTCTTCATGGTATGCTATAGCAACTTCTAGTGATTGACTTCAGACAGCTTGCTCCAGCTTCTGTTGTAACGGGATGCTATCTTGTTGTTTGTTTTGTCAGTCTTCAGAACGTGCTCCAGCTTTTAATTTCGTAGGATGCAGTAGCAGCATCTTGGGATTGTTTTGTTTTGTCAAGGATGTCATACCCTTAACACATCTTATTTCCATCAAATACTTGCCCATTCGCAAAGACTGCTTTAAGAAACTTCCTGACATCGTCCATAAACATATTATTATCTTACGGTTCATCGGAATTACGTTGTTCGTTCATTCAAAAATGTTTTCTAACCAACTCTTCCATTAAACATGCTAGACATATCTGCAATACCTCTTGGTCATCAAATAAGAGTTGTTAAATTTAAAATGATAAGTTGGAAAGTAGTTTACGTGATTAAGAGTTGATGAATCCGAAGTTTCAAAATTTGTGAAGTGAAAAGAAAAATATTATGTGATGTAGAGAAAGCAATCAAAGATAGAAGACATTCTAAAAGAAGAGATAAATGATGCGGAAATACAATGGTTATACCGGGAAAATCGTTCCATCGCATAATACTATTTGCGACGTACACAATTACAGTCGTATATTACGACGGTAATATGACTGTAACAACTGTCGCAAACCTTGTCATCGTAAAATTATCTTGCGTACCATCGTATCGCGTATGGTATTTACGGCGAAATTGATGCGCGTCATACATCCGTCTTAAATTCATCATATAATACGATAGAATATATTGTCGCACATTGTATTATCCCATAATCGTCATAAACACATTATAAATTGTCAAAACATTTATACCGTATGAAAACCGTCGTTTAATTATGCAATGATTTGAAACGGTTGTATATAAAATCAGATTTTGTAGCGAGCGTTAATGAAGTATTCATCACTAGTCTATACGTTTTAAACGTAATCGAAAAGAAGCACCCACTTTTATTTGGATGACCATATACATCATCATGCCCTGCTTCCAGAGCAGATGTGAGGCAAAGCTGATGCCACCTGGTTGGCGTGGATACCAGCATTACACATATTAGCAAAGAAACCACTGTATTTCAGGCCATACGTGGTTAGCTTCCCGCATTGCTCCTCGTAAATCCTCACCATGCTCTTTAGGCATTCCCAATCATCAACCACAGCCTTTTCAACAGGCCGGACAGCTGTGAACATATTTGAATCCATTTGGAAAGCACCCGCAATTTTCTTCATTTTCCCATCAATTTCTTCTCGCCTCTGAATTTCAGTAACTAACTTATTTTTGGCATCGCTCTTTTCATTTGACCCTTCCGCTGCAATGCCATACTGCATTGCAAAATATATATTATTGGTATGTTACAAAATAAGTGTAATGCACATGAGATTACCTGTTGACGATAGAGATGGATTTCCACATCACGTTGAGGGATCTGCAAGTATGGTTCCGAGCTTGGGGAGTTATTGACCTTGTGGCTTTCCACAAGGGTAAAAGCAACGTTTGAAGAAGCCATGAAGTCGCTGAGGAAGCTGCGAGCAGCCAGGCTCTTATTCCCATACTCCATCACATGAGAGCCTTTTGTCATATTCTTTACCTACATATGCATACATATATTTATGGATTTTGATTCAGTTGTACAAGTTCTTGCTTCATAAAAATAGGGGTCATAATATGTCACCGCTCGGTATTGTTCCTCCAGAGTTTCATTGCGCAAACTGTGCGTTTCACTGACAATATTTTATACATAGCAGATCAGCATAGAGACAGTCTTTTTTTTTTTTTTTTTTTGGGAGATGAAATCAAGTTCTAAGATACCTATGTTCAATCCAAGAGACACTGTATTCGTCACCCAAACAAGTGCCTTCATACTCTCCTTTTTGCATACAATAACTTGCATAGCTCTCCTCATTTGCATTTGATGCAGTTGTAGCATATATATTCCAATTTTCAGGCAAAAGGCCCTGAAGCATGGTCCCCGCATAGCAAGCTTCCATATATATCACCTAATAAAATCAAAGTGCACAATTTATTCATTCATCTATGTTGCAAAAGTCTAGAAACTGGAACGATGGAGGAAGAGTGTTGATTTCGATAAGTAAACATACCATCTGAGCATAGGATTTTGCTTCATATTTCTTCTTCAGAACATCTATGAAGTCGGTACCGAACATCAGACCATCTGGCATCTCTAGAAATAATATTACACGTAAAAGATGTTCAATCAGTCCGTAAACATGAGTGAATAAGATCTCAAATAATGTTCACATTTTTGCAACAACAAAAAAAATCAGCATATACAAACTAACCAACAAATCCAGGGCCTCCGTGATCGGAATAGTAAATGAAAATATGATCGTCTGGGCCACTATTCAAAACTTTGCCACTACCACCGGTTAGAGCTGATTTATTTGCTAACAGGACATTGAAGAAATTGTTGGTTGTGACATATTCTCCGGTGTAATCCTGAACATGATGAAATGAAGATGAATCATTTGGCACTGCATGATTAAAAAAAACAGATGGATCAATTATACCAAGCGCTTCTAAAAATTGAGACCTTAGGAACTCCTGTGTAGACATTCGGCCCGTTAGGCTTGTTAATGATAACTCCCTTCCTTGGGTTCTTCTCATTGTATGCAATATCGTCATACATGAATACAATAATATTTTCATCCTTGAGCCCGCCCTTTTTTAGAACTTGGTAAGCATGACAAACATCTGCCTGAAAATCAAACAAAGCAAGCCATGTAAAATTAGATTTTAGACGAAACATGGAATACCCACATTTCAAAAAAAAAAAACAACATTCAACATGAAATAGACATGATTCGTTTTGCAACTAAAGTCATATAATAGCACGTCGATAAGTTCTATCATGTATTTGTTAAAACTCAAAAACATAGTGTTGCCAAACTCTACTACTAAAAGGCATAACATTGGTAGATAATTTTAAATTACATACCTGATGCCTGTAATTTTCGTAGTAATTTGAACCAGCTACCAAAACAGCCCAATTGTTTCCCTTATGACTCAGGCTGGTAGCCTCAACAAGAAGGGCGGACGCTATGACAAGGGACATTGTAATAATCTTCCATAGTGCCATTGTTTTTCTGAGATCCTCTTTGATTTTGGTAAGGAATGCAAATTTGTTAGCAAGCAAGATAGAAGGCAGCAAAAAGTATCCAGTTTGGATCTTAAAATATTTAAGAAGATATGGAGGAGCACAAAATTTTGTAACCTCGGTTGTCAATGAAGATTATTTTCATTGTTTTTTATATTCATCCATATGAAAATTAAAAGCAAAAATTACATAATTCATGATAAAAAATAATATTTATTTTTGAAAATTTCACACTTTAAATTAATCTATATTAATAATAACATAAATTGCTCTGAGAAATTCTTTTTGTTTTGAGAAAAGCTAATAAATAGTAGTTAGTGGTCTCTGACCACAAAAAGTTAAAAGACTCTATTTTGAGAAGTAAAAAGCATTCCCAAGAAAGTGTTTATGATGAGAATCGAAAAATAAAGAGGATTAATTTGGAAATCGGATTAAAAGCATTCAAAGACATATTAGTTATGCATATGGACTAGTATATTATTCGTGGGCAACAAAACATATTTGGATTAATGGTCAAGAAAATTGCGCATGGAGGGAGGAGGCACACAGAGTTAATTTACATGTTTCGAAGCTGATATCAATGTGTGTTCGAGGATTATGATAGTGTTGGGAAAACCTGCAATCAAGATCATTCAAATGTGTTAAATAGAACTCATATACTATGAGAAGGGAAGGAGAACAAAAGTTTTAAGCAAGAGACGCGTATTACTCTTAAATTTTCAATTTATTTTCTATGAAAATGAAGAAAATTAAATGCTTGCTTATATAACCACTAAATCTGATATACACGCATGTAAAAAAAAAACATATAATCTGAATTTACTTTCTTATTAAGAAAATTTATCATTCAACATTACCTAAACATCAAACCGCAGATTTTTTTTCTTTTTTTTTTTTGCTTAATCAAATAATAAAAATCCTAATACATTGACTACTTAACATTTTTCATATTTTCTTCCACTAAAGTAATGAAAGTCTTCAATGCAAAAATTAAATCCAGCTAATATAATCACCAAATTTGATATATACGCATGAAAAAAAGGCATAATATCTAAATTGACTTTCAAGTTAGGTTATGTTTTTTTGTACTTATATAAGTACTTATAAGTAAATATAAATAAATATAAGTACATATAAGTACATATGAGTAAATATAAGTAAATATAACTACTCATCATCTCTTTCGCCACTACCACTGTTCATCATCTTTTTCAACAACACACCATCACAACTACTACCATAACAACACCAACACCACTATTCATCATCTCTTTCGTACACATACCACCACCACCACCCTAACCATAACACTACTACTACACCACCACCATTCCAACCATAACACCAATATACCACCACCATCACAACACCACTACAACCACCACTACCACAATAAAAAATAATAACGAATATAAATATAAGTACAAGTATATATAAGTACATATAAGTAAATATAAGCAAAGTAAATATAGAGCAGGTCGCAAAGTAAGTAAATATAAGTAAATATATATAAGCAAAGTAAATATATATAAGTAAATACCACATATAAGTAAATATAAGCAAAGTAAATATATATAAGCTAAGTAAATATAAGTAAATATAGAGCAGGCTAAGTACGAGCGTTAGGTCTGTAGCTATTCTTTACTGGAAGTTTGTAGGTCGCACGAAGAGAGTCTGTGGGATCAGACTGCTAGCTAGTCTAGGGGGTTAGACTGAGCAAAAGATTTCGACAAGGTGAGAAGTAGAGGTGAGAGTCCTTTGTACTTTGAACCGTTATAGTGGAGTCTTGAGGATCGGAGAGTGATCCTCCCCAAACGTAGGCAAGTTGCCCAACTTGGCAAACAAATTATCTGTCTTTCTTATTCGTCAGAAGATCAATTTCCTCAGGAAGATACAGAGAGTGCTACAACAAAAATTGTAACTTGAGATCAGCAGGCAGATAGATATTACAATGGTTTGTAAATAAAGCACATTAGTACTATTCATTAAATCTCTCATATAAAAGTGCACATTTTGTAAATAAATTGTGTTGAGGTATGACATACCTTGACAAAACGGCACAAGATTCTTCTTCAGCACTCCTTGAAGATTTGAAGCTGGAGCACAATCTGAAGAATGGGCAAGATACAACAACCAAGCACAAGGATCTACTACAACACTATGTGGACTACAAAAGCTGAAGCAAACAGGGTAAAAGGCAAAAGACAGATTCTGCTTTAGCAATCCCTGAAGATTTGAAGCTAAAGCAGAAAAACCGAGAAAGCTAGAAGATGCACGGGAAAGTCCAAAGAAGTGTTTCTGTTGTCTCATAGCTCCAAATTCCATTGCAAATGTCATCGAATGTCCAGCATAGGTCATCACTCAGGCGGAAGAAAAGCTCTAAAAGATAAAGATCGTAAAGTTCAAATTAGGAAACAGAATCTTCAACAACCTTGCAAGAATCTAGGAGTCGATTCTGGATATGCCCAGCCGCCTAGGGATCCTAAGGAAACAAGGTTTTCGCTTTTGGTAATTGAAAAAGCTATAAGAAGAAAACGGTGGAAGTTCTTTGAAAAAGAGACAGAGAGAGCGAAGAGAGTGATATACAAAGAAGTCACACACAATGAGAGTTTAGAGTAGAAGACCTACTGAGTTGTGTGGTGCGAAGAAGAGATTAGAACTCGCTGAGTTTGATCAAGGTTTGATCCACAAAGTTCAACAGGAGCGTGGCTCGTTGAAGGATCAAACAGAAGCTTTAGAGAACAGCTTCGAACCAGAGGTTTTGCAGGCTATTAGAGAACGGACTGAGGCTACCCGATACTCACAGACGGTCATTCATCAAGGGGGAGCAACATTTGAGTTGGAGGAATTCAGAGAGTGTGTCTGACGGCGTGGCAGAGTCTGCTAGATAAGTTGTCAACAGAAGTTAAAACAACTCCGATATAGAGTGTGCCGAAGCATTCCGTGTACTGGACATTGTAATAGGGTAGGCTAAGTCTGAGCATCAGGTCTGTAGCTATTCTTTACTAGAAGTGTGTAGGTAGCACGAAGAAAGTCTGTGTGATCAGACTGCTTGCTAGTCTAGGGGGTTAGACTAGGCGAAAGATTTCAACTAATTGAAAAGTAGAGGTTACAGCCTTTTGTACTATAAACCGTGATAGTTGAATCTCGAGGATCGGAGAGCGATCCTCCCCAGACGTAGGATTTCGACTACGCTTTTTAATTTCTTTATTTCGAAACAATTCAAACTTGTCTTTAGTACTTACTATAAATATCTTGCCTAGAGGACAAAACCCCCAGTTTTTTTCTTTCGTAGACTTGCATTAAGCATTGCTAGCTAGCTTTAGACTAATCTAGGCTTTTCTCTTGGGTTCGACCCGAGATCACTCGGAGTACAAATATTATTCGCGTAAGCGTGATTGGATCAGTAATTTTACTTGCACCATTTCGCCAACGTCAATTTGCCATTATACTAGTTTGCTTTTTAGTATTGCTTTAGTTAGTTTACTTCATTTTTTCTTTTATTTTATTGATTGTGATTGCATGCTATTCTTGCTTACTTTGATTTAAGTTCACACTTATTGACGCTTTCTTTGATTGCTTGGTAGGTGTTTGAATGCAAACCAGAGGACGCACAAAAAAGGTGCAAGAACAAGCCTCCACATCAACGCCAAATCAGAACTTGCCGGATTTTGATACTTCTTCTCCTCAACTTCGCTTTGATCAACCATCAATGAAAATTATGGATCAACCGAACTTGAGGAGGGAAGGAAATGCTGCTCTTCCGTAAGAGGACGACGAGAGACCATTTGGGAAATACATTTCCCCAACCATTGGACACTATGGATTACCCAAATACTTGTCGGAGGGTGATGATAAAGAGTTCGAAGTAAAGTCGGTGCTTCTTCACATGGTAGCCGCAAATCAGTTCGAAGGGTATGGAAACCCAAATGCGCATTTAGCGTAATTCACTGAATTATGCCGCACTTACAAAGTGTCGGGGTCCAACCGATGCCATCTACATGAAAGTGTTTCCGTTCTCGCTAAGCGGAAAAGACAAGAATTGCCTAATGAGCCACGAGCCGAACACTTTTTGCACTTGGGAAGAGCTCGCCCAACCTTTTTAATTAAGTTCTTCCCGCCGGCAAAGACTAAGAAGATCCGGGACAGAATCTAACAATTCACGTAGCAACATGTAAAAAAGTTTACGGCAAAGCTTACACTTAGCTACTAATTTAATTTATAAAAATAAGCATATAGAACTAGTAAAAGAAAAGATAACATATGCATTAAGAATTGACCACGAAATGTATTATCACATGTTCATGCGCTAAATTGAAACAAGTGATTTAGCTAGACATAGTCATAGCTAAACACACTAATAAAGGGAAAAGAGAAAGTGTAGAAGAAGATTGTCAATAAGGGAACTCTAAGAATTTGTGGCTTCGCTCCTCGGCATTTTTCTCCACACTCCCAACTCTTCTCTACATGACTGTTTCTCTTGATTTTTGATTTCTTCGTGTTGCTATATGGGCATTCTTTATATAGCTTCAAGGCTTGCCAAAACCTAGAGAAAGTAGCATTTCCCTCTGAAATATTCTCCAACTATTTTGGAAATATCTTGTTCTTTGAAATATCTTAGCGATTTGAATCTTGAAATGTGGGCAACCTAAAAAGATTATCATAACTTGAAGCCCTAAAAACAATTATCTCAAATATGCTTAATCATTATTCTCGGTAGCTGATGCCATCCGCGCATAACGGCCAACATAGAGCTGTGCGCACAAGCCAATTTACGAGATTGAGCGTGGGCCATAATATCTTCTCAGTGCACGATCACCACTAAGTTGGTTGTCGGTATTTATATCTTCTATTATTGTTTTGCGATGTGTTTCTTGAGTGCTTGCTCTCTTTACCTCCTTTCCTAGACATTCAACATCACATCAATTTGGTGTTGGGCGCTGCCTTACCCAATTGGCCCATTATCGTATGAGTCCAAAGGAACATGAGGAACTGCGCAGACAAGTGGAGGATTTGTTGACTAAGGGCCACATTCGTGAGAGCCTCAGCCTGTGCTCTGTTCCTGCCCTCCTTACTCCAAAAAAGGATGGTACATGACGTATGTGTGTGGATAGTAGCGCTATCAACAAAATTACGTTGTGTAATCAGTTTCATATTCGTCGTTTGGATGATTTGTTGAATCAATTGAGTGGTGCTTCTGTGTTTAGCAAGGAGGATTTGAAGAGTAGATACCACCAGTTTCGTATTCGTTTAGGTGATGAGTGGAAGATGGCTTTTAAGACCCGTGAAGGACTATACGAATAGCTGGTGATAGCTTTTGGCCTTTCTAATGCACGTAGCACCTTTATGCGCATCATGAATCAGGCTTTACTCCCCTTCATCGGTAAATCTATTGTTGTTTATTTCGATGATGTTCTGATCTATAGTGCCAATCCTACGTTGCATATTTGCGCGAGGTATTATTGATTCTTCGTCAGTATGAGTTCTATGTAGGTACAACTAAGTGCATGTTTTTGACCGACTCGGTTTAGTTCTTCGGATATGTGGTTTCGTGAGAGGGACTTAAGGCTGACCCGAACAAAGTTGATGCCATTGAGCAGTGGCCCCACCCGACCTCTATTACTGAAGTGCGCAGTTTCCATGGTTTGGCATTTTTCTATCGGTGTTTTATTCCCGACTTTAGTGGCATTACGTCACCGATTACTGATTAAATGAAGGGCTCTAAATTCCACTGGACAAATGAGGCCGAAGCTGCATTTCGTCAGATTAAACGCCGGCTGACTTCTGCCCCCATCCATGTGCTTCCTGACTTTTCCCAGCCATTTGAGCTCCATTAGGACGCATCAAAAACCAGTATTTGTGCTGCTCTCAGCCAGTTTGGACGCCATGTCACTTATTTCAGTGAGAACCATTCTGGTGCCTAGCTTTGTTTCAACACATATGATATGGAGTTCTACGCACGTGTTCAAGCGGTGAAACATTGGTGCCATTACTTATTTCAGTATGAGTTTGTTCTTTACACTAATCACGACTCCCTTAAGCATCTTGGCAACCAGGATAAGTTCTCTCATCACCATGCGTCTTGGATTTCTTATTTATAGTTGTTCACTTTCGTATTAAGCACAAGGCTAATACCTCTAATCGTGTAGCTGGCGCACTGAGTCGCCAGCATACCTTACTTGCTGAGTTGCGTGTTCAGGTGCCTGGATTTGACTCATTCATGGAATTGTACACAAATGATCCTATCTTTTCTCATATTATTCTTCAAATTCAGTAAGGTGAACCAACTGAATTTTTCGTGGAGGAGGGCTTTCTTTTTCGTGGGGTCTAGTTGTGTATCCTTGAGTGTAGCCTGCGTTTGAAGCTCATTTAAGAACTGCATAATGAGAGTCCTGTTGGGCGGGATCACACTTTTCAATTGCTTACTGGCTCCTATTATTGGCCGCAGATGCGTAAGGAGGTTGGCAGATTCATGGCACGATGTCATGTTTGTCATTTAGCGATGGTATGATGTTAGTATGGATTTTGTCCTCGGTCTTACCCTCACACAACGTGGCAACAACTCTATTTACGTGGTGGTTGATATACTTTCCAAAATGGCTCACTTTATCCCCTGCAAGTGCACATCTGATGCTGTTCACGTGGCTTAGCTCTATTTTTGCGAGATATATCGTCTGCACGCGCGATCAAATATAATCCTTCCTCTTCCACCAGTACAGCGGTTAAGTAAGGGTCGATCTCCACAGGGAGCAAGTAGTTCAGTCTTCAATCCTGTCGTCTACACTAAAAATGGGGGTTGTGTGAGATTAGGGTGCGCGATGCGCAAATGAACAGTAGCTAGCGTAACGCAGGAAATTGCACTAGACGTGCGCAAGCAGTAGAGATTAGATACTATGACTATGAGAAGTATTGGGCAGACAATCCTCTATGAACGCATTCCTTATCATCGACTCTAAACGTCTATAGTTTTCGGCTTACTTGGGTTAATGTCCGGTCAAGGCTTCCTAACACGTGCGCATGTTCCGTTCAAAGTTCATGTGCTATTAATCCTTAGAACTAGACTAAACAGCTGCGAGTCCTGTCACAGTAGCAACTGCCTACCCTAACTCGTTACTCCTAGTTGTCACGGTAAGTTTGCGGTTAAAGGCTTCCCCTACTCATGCAACTAGTTTAACATATGACAAGCAAGCAACGCAAGTAAGTTTGCGGTTCAAGGCTTCCCCTACTCATGCAACTAACTGTCTCAGTGCGCACAGAATTAATACAAGTAAATAAACTATGCATTAAGCTCAAGTCTCAAAGGTAATACTTCATAGATTCATGCCCGACCAACACTAAGAGTTTAGCTAGACATGCTAGTAATAAACATCATAGAATAGTAAATAAGGTCTAATATGTCTGAGAACACAGTAGCAAACAGTGCGTGCAGGTTGTCTTCTCGGCTGGCGCAGTCGGCTGGCGCAAATCCTCTCAACAAGTCCGTGTGTTTTCAGTGTTGCCGCTCTCTCTGATGTGCGTTGTCCAATGACGGTTGTGATGTCTCTCTCCAGAAACCCTAGACTTCCTTCGTTTATATATTGCCCAGGAAGTTCACCTTTGGCAACTTCCAAATCTGGTCACTGGATGTTGCGCCTGGCGCACGGCATTCGGCTAGCGCATCGGCTAGCGCACCGCTACTGACTCTCGCCAACTTCTCCTCTGCGCTATCTCCGCAGGCGGATCTCTCACTCCTAGGACGCTGCCTGTTAGCGCGTATCCGACTCAAGGACTCGTTTTGCCCTGTAACAAAAAAACACTAGAAACGAGTAATCTTGCTCATAAAATATTGCAAACAAGCATAGGGTTATGATCTAAATAATGCGTACAAATAGCCTCTATCAACGGCCTACCTACATCAACTGTGTCTGATCGTGATACTCGCTTTGTGAGTCACTTTTAGAGGAGTTTATGGCGCATGGTTAATACTCAGTTAAACTTTAGCAGTGAGCGATTGACAACCTCAATCTAACAGATGGTCAGACTGAGGTTGTCTATCGCTCACTCGGGTATCTATTACGCAGTTTTGTTGGCGACCACCCGAAGTCATGGAAGTCTCCCGTTGAAATTGCTTCAGGCCGAGTTTGATCATAATCATGCCATCAACCGCAACATAGGTTTAGCCCATTCTACGTGGTGTATGGATTACCCCGGAGAGGTCCAATTGATTTACTCGCCCTGCCTAGAAAAGTGCGACCACATGCCACTACTGAAGACTTTATTAATCAGTTAACGTGCCTTCACCAGCAGACCTAGTCACAGCTCACTGCCAGTACGAAAAAGTATAAGGCCCACGCTGACAAAAAATGCCGCGCTGTTGAATTCAAAGGTTGTGATTTTGTATGGGCCATTTTGACAAAAGATCATTTCCGTGCCTAGGAGTACAGTAAGCTTCCTGCCAAGAAGGTTTGTTCGGTTGAAATTGTGGAGAAGATTAATCCTAATGCCTATCGTCTTCGCTTGCCCAGCCATCTTCATACCTGTGACGTGTTTAATGTGAAACACCTTGTTCCTTTTGTCGATGACTCCTCCTCTATGGATGAGACGATTTCAGGTTCGAGGACGAATCTTCTCTGCCCTAGAAGGGATGATGCGGAGCAATAGGCGTTATCTTACATGGAGATTTAGGATCAACCGAAGAGGGTGCATGTTAGCGATCTTCGAGCTGCCGGAGTCAGATGGGCCATTAAAATATGTTTTTCTATGCGGAACGGGTCTGGAACTCACTACACTTGTGACATACGGGCTTTTTGGGCCATCTGACATCATTTACTATTTTATTTATAATTTTTATGTTTTAGGGTTTTTCTTTCCGTTTGGGTTTTCTATTTAAGACATCCCACATCGCATTGTAAGGTAGTTGAATTATATTGAATAAAAATCTAGGATTCTTTCTGATAATGCAAATGACATTCAATTCACTAAACCTGCCAGAGTGTACAAGCTCAATGAACAAGCAGGTGCTACCGCAGAAGCTGTAGCAGCAGAGTAGCAGTTTTGACGCAAAGAGAATGTTGTCCAGATATGAAGTAGCAGTGCAACGGGAGACTTCCAAATATTCTCAGAATATCCTCAGTAAAGATTCCGTGCCGCAGCTTGAAGATTTGATCATACAAAGTAGGAGATAGGATCTTGTAAAGATCTTTAGGAACTTCCTAAAGTTGATATTGATGGGGCACGGAGTTTCTATTTAGAACAAGACTGGGCAGAGAAGAAAGCGTCCATCCAACACAGAATCCAAGCACCTGAGATAATGAGAGCAGAGCGATATTCACAGAAGATCAAATTCAGAGAGCTGTACTGAGAATTGGATCACCACCGAGAGCAGAACGTGAGCACAGAGCGTGAGCGTAGAGCTGTGTTGTTGAAGCAGAGGCTAATCGAAGACTTATAGAGTCTGATCAGAGCTTGATCGGAGAAGGCAAATTCAGAGCATGATTTGCTGGTTGGCTGATCAAGGTAGGCGGCAGAAGATTTGTCGAGTGGAGGAACTCGGACAATCTGTAGAAGGCCTGTTCTCGCTAGTAACAGGCCGTCACTGAGTGAGGGGGAGCATCCCGAATTGAGGATCACTCATAGAGTTCGAACAGCTCAGCGGAAGGCTATGGAGCGACGTGGACAAAACCTGCACAAGCTAGTTGCACAAGCGTGTGCTATAGCAACCTACCGTGATAGTGTTTTAATTAGAATAGGCTGAGTCTGTGGGATCAGAGGAGTAGCTATTCTGAATTAATTCGAGTGTGTAGGTGTGTGAGACACAAATCAGAGGGTGTTCTGATTGTGTGTGAACTACTAGTTGAGGTTAGGTAGCATAGGTTGGCCGTGTGTCGAATCTGTGTTGTACGGAGCACCTTGGAGACTAGTGGATTGATGACTGGAGTATAGTCCTCCCTAGACATAGACAGTTGGCCAAACTGTGTGAACAAATCACTATTCATTATTTTTACCTTGCTGCACAAGATCCGGTTGTAGAAGAGGTTGCTGTAGCAACTGCTTGTACACAACTAGTAACTCAGAGGAGCGACAAATTTCAATTGTTATTAGAGCGGGAACTCGACACACAAAGTAAGGATCCTGAGCGCCTAGCTGAGAAGTGCAAGAAACAATGAAGGAAGGTCAGAGTACAAGCCGGCCACCTCTGTTGGAAGAAAGCAACTATGGGTATTGGAAGGGTAGAATGAAAGCATTCCTCAGATGAGAAGACTTGGAGAGCTGTTGTGGCTGAATGGTCCCCTCCCTTGACAATTGATCAGAGGTGAGTCACCAGGAAGCAATCAGAGGAGGAATGGACTAATGAAGAGGAAACTACAACAACTGGTAACTCAAAAGCTCTAAACGCTATCTTTGCTACTGTAAATGCTAACAACTTCAAGTTGATTTCCAGCTGCGACATTGCAAAACGAGCTTGGGAGATTCTCCAAACAGCTCATGAAGGAACTGATAAAGTAAAGACATCAAGAATGTTGATTATTACTTCTCAGTTTGAGAGCTTAAAGATGCAAGAAGAGGAGTCCATCACTGAGTTCAATGCTAAGCTGTGTGATCTATCGAATGAAGCTCATGCTCTCGGAGAACCAATTCTAGAAGAGAAGCTGATAAGGAAAGTTCTCATATCATTGCCCACCAGATTTGACATGAAGGTGACAGCCATTGAAGAAGCTCTAAATGTCAAGCATATGAGGCTGGAGGAACTGATAGGATCCCTCAAACTATTTGAGATGAAGCTGATCAAGGATGATACATCAACCAAAAACAAGAGTGTTGGTCTAAAAGCTGAAACAGAAAAGAAGAAGCCTTTAACTGATGATCAACTAAGTCTGCTGGTAAAGAACTTTGGGAGACTCTTGAAGAACATGGAATCAAGATCTGGCTAGAACTCAAATCCTCGAAGACAAACCAGGAAGGGTGGGGAAAATCAGATAAAGAGAAAGGAACAAGCCCAGGATGAGGATGAGAAGAAAGAGAAAAAGAAAGGTATTCCAATGCTGGAACTGTGAAGGTTATGGACATCGAGAAACTGAGTGCCCTAGCAAACAGATGAAGGATTCTGAGAAAAGAGCAGCAACTCTCTGAAAGCCAAGTGGAGTGATGGAGATTCTGAGGAAAGTGAGGAGGAGAATTATATTATGTTATCTATTGTTTCAATTCTGATTCTAAAGATTTAATAAAGAAAGAATTCAATTATGGAATTTAGGTGTCAAATTGTGAAGATGAGGAAGTCACTGAAGAAAACCTGGTAGAGAATCTGAAAATCATCTTTCAAAAGTGTGAAGAAGCCTTAAACATAAACAGAGGATTGACTGACAGAGTGACAAGTTTAGAAGAAGAACGTGAACTTGACAAAACTTCATCACTCATTGAGCTAGTCACTCAACCAAAGGAAGAAGAACCCACCGCCGATAAGAGTGATCCCAGCATCCGTCAACAAATAGAAAAGATGCCTGAAGTTTAGAACAATATACTGGATGAAATTTTTTCCTATCAGAGATATGGAGAAGGAAAAATGGGTCTTGGATACACTATTGAAGGAAGCACTGGAATAACTATCTTTGTCAAAGCTACTGAAGCAGAGAACATCAAGGATCTGGAAACAGAAAAAAGTTATCAACAGGAAAACAACTACGAAAGAAAAACTCAGAAACTTGAACAAGGTGTTGCTACAGCAACTGCTATATCAATCTCCTATAGCAGAAAGAAAACATAGCAGGAGAAGGTGGAAATGCTATTTCTGTGATCAAGAGGATCATGTTCAGAGTAAATGCCTGATTTTGAAGAAGTATTGGAGACCTCAAAAGTCAACCAGAATCGCAAATCGGAGGGAGAAACCATAGACCAAACTATACAGTCGTATGTCCTTCAGCTCTGCATGACCCGTGAGGGACTACCGATATTCAGATGATCCAAGGACAGTTAGAAACCCTGATAGATCAACCAACTGGAGAAGGATTATCATAGAAGGCTCTTTGGAAAATCAGGTGAGGCAACTTGAATATATCCGAAAGAAGGAAAGTTTGTTTGAACACAAAAGTGGTCAGAAGCAGTGGAGATGCAAATCAGCTAAAGTATGGGTGAAGAAAGAATTATCGAGGATTCAAGAAAAACCTTCTGAAGATGGGTAGATATCAGAACCAAGGATGGTTCAAGCTTAAGTTGCTATAGCAACCTGTTGCTGCAAAGAAGCTTATAAAAGAATAGCTGGGACACGTGCAATTATTGAGAAAAACAAAAAAAAAATAAGGTGGAAAAACGGGTAAATCAAATTTCTTTTCTAGGGCACAATTGGTGAGCAACGTCCGACAACTTCTTCCTGAAGAATTCCATCCATCTCCGATCACAGCACAAAACCGACAATGTTACACACCCGAGGGTTGAAGAAAAGCTTGGCAGCTCCCCGCCAAGCCAGTCGTAGAAGGGAGAGTGAGTCTCAGCTCAGAATAGGAGAACCATGCCGTGATATGGTAGTCTGGGAACCAGCGGTTCAACCATCGCCATAGAGACCGACACCTTTAGGAGAACCCTCAAATAAGAAGAGGAGGCTTGTGCGAGATGGAGTACCAGTGGCCGATGCAACAGCGGTTGAACAAGAAGTAGCCGCTGAAATAGAAGAGGACTCTCCTAGTGGTGAACAAGCTACAAGGGTTGCTGCAGCAACCCAAAGAATATAAGAGCCTAGCAGAGCTTTAGTCACATCCCTTGGCTCAGATGAAGGAGTCTTAGACAAAGGAACAGTCTGAACAAGATACTGGTGAAGCAACTCCTCCACCACCAATAGACGAAGGGAAGTCCCCCGTCATCATTGCAGACTCACATAGTGAAGAAGAAGAGGATTCTGTTGACACTGAAGGTGCTAACAGGGGAGAACAATCACCTAGGTCATCTGAGATGCAGCCCACTCTGCCAGAGATCAAAGGGGGGGGGGGGGGGGTCACCGTAAGAGGCATCTGGTTCAGGAGCATGTCTGCATCAGAATCATAGGGAACAGCGGAAAGGAAGACTGTTGCACCTGAAAAGAGGATGGTCCTGGAAGATACAAATCTGCTGCAATCGGCCAGCTTCTAACTGAGGTAAATCTTCTGAGAACTCTAACCATTCCTAAGAAGTTCAGTATTTCATTGGTTAGGGAGTTTGTGGCAAATATGGATGATGAGTTTGCAACTGAGAAGGGTGTCAATTATGGGAGAAGTTGGGTAAGAGGGAAGCTGGTTGATCATCAGACAACAACCGGAGTTAAAGTCTGCTTCATAAGGGATGTGAAAAGAGCTGCAAGTGTTTGTGGTAGATCACAAACTTTTCAAGGGAAAGCATGTGGTGGACTTAGCACAAGAGAATCCCCTACTGGTTGCACCACCACCTGTCCCAGCTCCTGGAGTAGATGAAGATGCCCCTGTTCCATCTATACAAGCTGCCCTCAAAGCCAGAATTGTGAGCCATCTCAAGATCGAGCTGAACCTGCTGACAGCAGAAGTGAAGAAGTTCAATGCCAGGAGAGCTCAGATCAGAAGTCTTCAAAGAGACCTGAAGTACCCAGAAGAGGATGCTACCCCTGCTGATGATGATGAGGATGATCACTAAAGCCCCCCTCCTTTGTCATTTATGACAAAAAGGGGGAGAAAAGGCCACTGATGAATGAGATGAAAACTGCCTTTTGAACTGAAGCTGATGTAATAGGTAGATATTATTACTACTTATTTCTGTCGTCTGCGGCCCTGCGTGGCTAAGCTAACCTTACGACCAAATGTGGTCATATTTGTCCGAGAAAAATATTGGTTCTTGAGTAGAAAAATCTTTAGATTTAAGATAGGAATTTAAGTAGCTTAGAATAAGTTAGCTACTGTAGAAAGAGGCCGGAAGTGCCCAACCAAAAAGTTGAAGATACGGGCAGGCCATGGCAAAAATTTCTTTTGAAGTATGCCACAACAGTAGGACCAGCTCAAGGCATCAGTGGACATCAGGTTTAGTCAAGAATGACAGGGGGAGATTGATAATGCAAATGGCATTCAATTGACAAAACCTTCCAGAGTGTAGAAGCTCAGTGAACAAGCAGTTGCGATGCAGAAGCTGTAGCAAGGAGCTATAGCAGCAGAGCTGTAGTTTTGAACGCAAAGAGAAAACTTTCCAGATATGAAGTAGCAGTGCAACGGAAAACTTCCAAATATTCTCAGAATATTCTCAGTGAAGATTACGTGCCATAGCTTGAAGATTTGATTGGAAAATCAAATATCCTACAAAGTAGGAGATAGGATCTTGTTAAGATCTTTTGGGAACTTCCTAAAGTTGATATTGATGGAATACGGAGTTCCAATTTCGAACAAGACTGGCAGAGCAAAAACCATCCATCCAACACAGAATCCAAGTGCCTGAGATATTGAGAGCAAAGCAGAGCGATATTCATTGAAGATCAAATTCAGAGAGCTGTGCGGAGAATTAGATCACCACCGAGAGCACATCGTGAGCACAGAGCTGTGTGGTTGAAGCAGAGGTTGATTGAAGACTTGTACAGTTTGATCAGAGAAGGCCATTTCAGAGCAGGACTTGCTTGTTGGCTGATCAAGGTTGGAGGCAGGAGAGTTATCGAGTGGAGGAACTCGAAAAATCTACAAAAGGCCTGTTCTCGCTAGTGACAGGCCATCACTGAGTGAGGGGGAGCATCCCGGAGTGAGGATCACTGACAACGCGTCGTCGTGCGCCTCAAATTTGTATTTCTAACTCCTGTTAACACACTAGCAAGCGGTAAGTAGAGTCGAACCCAAAGAGAGCAAGTAAGATAGAGTTCTAATGAAAGTCACAGAAAAAGGAACAAACTGAGGATATCAATTCAGAGAAAATCAGTCTAGGGAAATACACTGCAACTAGTTATCATCGATCAAACAAAATGCATCAACTAATGTATACTATCACAATTAGTGTTCTACCTATTGTTAACTGCTAAGTTCATACAAGGGCAGCAAATCAAAAGCTCGATTCATGTATTCATTGACCTCAAACCAAATGTTGCATTATAAACCCCAAACTGAAAATAGGATTTAGCTACTCATATTATCCATGGAATACAATAAAGATGAGTTCATTACACTACAATAAGTTAGAGAACAAAAACTGAACAAAAACAAAATCTGAGTGAATAGTGTTTTCCGGCCGGAATAGTAATGAACAGTATGTTACTGTAGCGCCATGAATATTGAATTCCGGCGAACTTCAATCTTCTCCCTCTGCCGTTCTACTGTAGCTCCGCCGTGAATAGTGCCGTCCAAAGTGAAGTGAAATTGAAGTGAGAGGATTCTTTTCCTATTTTGTCCATCTTTTAGGTTTAGGATTTTTGGGTTGAACCAGGATGAACCGTATTGAACCACATCTGATTTCTGATTGAACCGGCAGAGTTGACTGCTGCTGTTGACTTTGACTACTGTTGACTTCTTGGCCTTGGATGAATGCTTCAAATATGCGATGAAATCCAATGCGATCTTGAACACACTTGCGATACATCTTGAACAAAATGTAATAAAACTATGGGAATAAATAACTCAATGGAGCGTATAAATACGCTCCATCAAACTACCCCACAGTTTGAACAGCTCAGTGAATGGCTTTGAGCGACGCGGATAGAACCTGCACAAGCTAGTTGCACAAGCGTGTGCTATAGCAACCTACGGTGATAGTGTTTTAATTAGAATATGCTGAGTCTGTGGGATTACATGCGTAGCTGTTCTGAATTAATTCGAGTGTGTAGGTGTGTGAGACACAAATCAGAGGGTGTTCTGATTGTGTGTGAACTACTAGTTGAGGTTGGGTAGCATAGGTTGGCCGTGTGTCGAATCTATGTTGTACGGAGACCTTGGGAGACTAGTGGAATGAGGACTGGAGTATAGTCCTCCCTAGACGTAGGCAGTTGGCCGAACTGGGTGAACGAACCACTGTTAATTATTTTTACCTTGCTGCACAAGATCCGATTGTACAAGAGGTTGCTGTAGCAACTGCTTGTACACAATCAGTAACTCGCGGAAAATTTCACTTTCCTTTAGTTCCTGTCAATTGTCGGCATTCTGCGGAATCAACGAGTCTGACTATCGATTCCATTACGCACGCTGCATCAGTTTCTATAGGAATCAGTTACAACACTTACGGAATAATGTAGCTAAGATAATAACGTACGACACGCACGCAATTGGTCACCTAGTTTGGCCAGTGCCTACATCAGGGGGGACTACTTTCCATTTCCCAAGATTTTACTATTACCAGTTAAAGTACAAAGGCTCCATCCACTTCTTAGCCTATGCTAGAACAACCTCTACTTCTAACCTAGCTAGAATCTTCACTCGTCTGATCACACAAACTAGCGTACACTATCAACTATACAACACAATGTAGTAACATATTGCTATAGCACTGATCACACAGACGTAGCCTATTCTATGACAAAGTTTTATGGCAGGATGCTATGCCAACTTACTAAAACAAACTATTCTTCCTTAGCATCTACCTTAGATTCTCCGGGCTCTCTTAATTACTCAATCTGATTTCAGTGACCTCCTGTCTGTTATCGGTGTCGTTGCTCTATTTTTTGATCGTCTGTGACCAGCTCACCCGTGACGATGCTTCAATGGATTGTACTTGATCTTCAACGAGGCTTCGCTCTAGTTGAACTTACTGATCAAGATTCGATCATACTCTCTCAGTAGTGATCTCTCTCAGCTTTAGCAGTGACAACACACTTTCTCTTTGCTCTAAGCTTATTGGCTTTCTTTTTGCTTATGCTTACTTGTGTGTGTCTCTTACTCATAGAGATGTTGCCTATATATATTTGCAACCCACGGTGGATTATAGAAATCCAGATTCAGGACTCTTCCTAAATTCCTTTTAGCAATCCCAATCTTCTCCAAGATCTTTGCAAGTTGTTGAGATTTGGTTTTAACGACTTCTTTCCTAAAAGCAATTTAGGAATCATATCTTTTCCACTATCTTCGTAGGTTGTTGAGATTCGATTGTAACAACTTCTTATCTAAACACAATTTAGGAACCATATCTTTTCTAAGATGATTGGCAATTCAGTTGCAACAAGTATTTTGTAAAAACATTTTGGAAACTTCCTCTGATCCGCTGGCCATCTTCAGGTTGATCGTCTTCGGGTTGCTCCAGCTTCTTGCTTGTCGGCTTGTTGTACCAACTGCCAGATCAAGTTGCATTGATTTTTTCAAGGATGCCAAAATCCTTAACACTGCCGTGTAGTGAAATATTACTGACAAATGACCATTTTTGCTGGTATCGTCTCCTAGCGTCTAGAATACACGTAAGCCACAAAATTACACGAAATGAGTAATCTTGCACAATTGTATAAAATGCATGTATTGAGATAACTAGATGAGCCAATCAAATCACCCCACACTTATACTTATTCTTCTCGAATAAGAACACACCATAAGAGAAAAACAAACATACCACCAAAATCACTAACTTATTGACAAAGTCCTGGATATGATGTTATTCGAGACATGTGATGCTAGTCTCTTACTTAGCCATCCTACGCATACAACACTCATAATTCTATTACCATTCTTGATAATGATTCAATTCAATTCATGTTACCTCATTGCTGGAATGCAAATAAATTATGGATGCGTAGGAGTTAATTCTCTTTAGGCCCATGATCTTCATTCTCCGTCACTAGTTCCAAGCCATATGGTTAAATTTGGTCGCTTTTTCTTGCATGTGATTGATTCGAGTTTGAGCACATAAAATAAACACAAGCCATGACATAACATAGTATAGAAGTCATAGTGTGAAAGTGAGTACTCCCCTCTTAGCATCAAACGACAACTACAAAACTGATTTTCAGCAGGCTCCACTTGATGTGTGCAATTTACCACTGCCCGGTTTGTGTAGGTTAACTATTACCACGCATCCTTTAGTCCTTCGTTGCCTGCGGTCTTCACTGTTCTGCAATATTCAGTGATTAAGGAAAAACAAAAATAATAAAAAGTAAAGATATCGAGTTGCCTCTTGTCAAGCACCTTAGTTTTACGTCATTGGCTCAACGTCACCTCGCTTACAATCAAGTGGTAGGGATCCCAAGGACGTGACAAGTCAAGCTTCCTATTTGGTGTCCACTGACAGCGCGTCGTTGTGCGCCTCAAATTTGTATTTATAACTCCTGTTAACACTAGACAGCGGTAAGCAGGGTCGAACCCAAAGAGAGCAAGTGAGCAAGAGTTCAAGTGCTAGTCACAGAGAAATGAACAATACTAAGGATATCTATTAAGAGAATATCAGTCTAGGGAAATACACTGCAACTAGTTATCATCGATCAAACAAAATGCATCAACTAATGTATACTGTCACAATTAGTGTTCTACCTATTCTTAACTGCTAAGTTCTCAAACATGTTCAATATTTACTCGACTAACACCACAAATTAGTTCCATCGCTAGGCGTAGCTACAATGCAATTCAGTCAAGTATAATGCAATGGGTATCAACCTAGCTTCACTATTAAGCTATATTAGATTGATAATCAATCATTCAGTTCATACAAGTCAGGAGGCAGTAAATCAATAGCTCAAATCATGTGTTCATTGACCTCAAACCAAGTGTTGCAATACTCATCACATCCATCGAATGCAACATAACTCAGTTCAGTACTACACTACAATGAGTTAAAGACACGAAACTGAACTAGAATGAAAAAAGGCGTGAATAGTGTTTTCCGGCCGTGAATAGTAATAGTGAATAGTACTACGATGAACAATAAATCAGATGAACAGTAGATTCCGGTGACCTCCATGAGCAGCTGCTGGTTGCTTCTCTCTCTAAGCTGCCACCTCTGGTTCTACCTCCCTAAAGTTTCTTGTGTAAAATGTTTGTCCAAAATGTTATGCATTTAAGGTTTGGGGTTGACCAACTCTGTTGATTTCTGTTGACTTGACTGCTATTGACTTCTGTTGACCGCTGTTGACTTCTTGATCTTGAATGAATGCTCTAAATATGCAATAAAATCCAATGCGATCCTGAACACACCTATGATACGAAAACACTATAACAGAGTAATCGATCTAAGGCACAATGTAATAAACTATGGAAATAAACATCTCAATGGAGCGTATAAATACGCTCCATCATCCACCTAACTCATCTAAGATTTGGTTGGCCATCTGGTTGAGGATGATATGTATTTGATGTGGGACATCTTCTTCGGAAGTTGTTGTAAGATGAGATCACTCCTCATTTGTTCATCCAATAAGTGCACTACTACATGATTGACTAATGCCCTAGTTCTCATTGTGGGATGTGTCCATAGTGAATGAGCGACTTGTCTTCCCATGAGTCATGTGCATATTTGTAAATGTCAAACTCCACTATGTTTCCATCAGTGTCTAGTGATCATAAACCATCACCAACATTTATCTTTACCTTAGTAGTCATTTGTTGACAAAAAGGGGAGTAATGGTTGTTTTTGTTTGATGTGTGGCTGCCTAGAAAATCTCGTAGATGTGTATTCTATTGCATCACTAAGAAACCAGAGAACTGCTAACGAAGTTAATACGAGTTGCTGACAAAGAGGATAGCTATTGCTGCAAGCGGGGTGCTGAAGACACCTCTAGAGATGGACCTCGAAGAAGCTGAGGAAGCTACCAGAGAAGGAGTCAGAAGACAAGCTTGGGATAACTTGAGATCAGAAGAGTCCTTGGGCTTTAGCTTGAGATAGCTTGAGATCAAAAGAGTCCTTGGGTTTTGTCAAAATGCAGGGGGGGGGGGGTTGTTAAGGTGTTACATCAAATGGTGAAGCAAGTAGCTGATGCAACCTGAAGACAATCAGCGGAGCAATCTGAAGACATTCATCAGAGTCCTTGGATTTTGTCAAAAAAGCCAAGGAGGAGATTGATAAGGATTGTGGCATTCTTGTTAAAACCCTTGCAGTTGCTACAACAAGTGGTCAAGCAAGATGGTAGAGCAAAACTGAAGACATCAACAACTGGTCGGAGTTTCCTAAATGGTTTTAGGAATTAGTTGTTCTAGCAGAATCGTCAATCATCTTGAGAAGATCTTGGAGAAGATTTGGAAAGCATCTAGAGAGTTTCCTAAACTGTTTTAGGAAATAGTTGCAGCAAAAGATTTGCATAACAGCCTGCGAATATCTTGGAGAAGATTCGGTTAGTTGAAAAGATTTAGAAAGTGTTCCTGAATTAAAGAAGTCCCAGTTGGACTAAGACTTCTATTATCTGCCGGAGACTGCCACTATATAAGGGCAGTGACTCGATGGGTAGAACATATCGAAAAAGAGATTGAAGATAAGCAAAAAGAAAGGGAGATAAGCTTAGAGCAAAAAGTAAGTGTGCAATTATTGAAAAGCTTAGAGAGATCACGGCTGAAGCTAAATCAGATCGACGCTTGATCATTGTGTTCAACTGAAGAAGATTCTCGTCAAAGATACAAGTTCTTAAAAGAATCTTCAGGGTTCAGCCGATCAAGGACGATCAAAGTGTAGAGCAATGTTCCCGTACACTGACTGAAGGTCACTGATTAAAGAGGCGTCACCGGAGTTGAGTGAACTCGCGGAGGTCAAACTGAGCATCGAGAAGTGATCGGAGAGACCGAGACCTATGCTAGGGAAGAGCAACTTGACTGAGTAAGTTGCTACAACATCTTGTCATACACTATGTTGTGTTGTTGACTGTAAAGGCTAGTCTGTGCTATTAGACAGAGCAGAAATTCTTACTAGGTTGGAAGTAGAGGTTTTCCTAGCATAGGCTGAGATTTGGAACTTGTGTACTTTAATCGGTTATAGTGGAATCTTGAGGACAAGAGAGAAGTCCCCCCCACGACATAGGCATTGGCCGAACTGGGTTGCCATCGTGTGTGTGTGCGCTTTAAGTTTTTGACTTAGTTACATTATTCTGCAAGCATCAAAATAAGTTGCTATAGCGACCCGATTGACCCAGCCACTAGTGATAAATCAATTTCAACTGGTATCAGAGTGGGTTACTTGACACACACAGTGTGATCCGGACGTTTTGCTGACTGCACAATCAAACCTTTTACTTGAAGGAGGAAATTATTGATATTGGAAAGCTCGAATGAAAGCGTTCTTGAAGGCCATTGATGAGAAGGCATGAATAGCTGCGATCTATAAATACGCACATCCATTTGTGATAGACGATACAGGAGTAGCACAGAAGAAATCTGAAGATCGATGGACTACTGAAGAAGTTGTAGAATCCTAAAACTCCAGCGCTCTCAATGCGACATTTGTTGTAGTAGATGCAACAACTTCAGACTAATCTCAAACTGCGATGTTGCTAAAGGTGACAAAAAAACCACTAGAAGTTGCTATAGCATCCCATGACAATAGAAGCTGATGCAAGTTTCTAAAGGTGACAAAACAAACCACAAGAAGATGTTACATTGACACACACGGTGTGATCTGGACGTTTTGCTGACTACACAAGCAAACCTTTGTCTTGAAGGAGGAAATTATTGATATTGGAAAGTTCACATGAAAGCGTTCTTGAAGGCCATTAATGAGAAGGCATGAATAGCTGCGATCTATAAATAGGCACATCCATTGGTGATAGATGATAGATAAATAGTCACTGCGATCTATGAAAAGCTGGTATCAGAGCGGGTTACTTGACACACACGATGTGATCCGGATGTTTTGCTGACTACACAAGCAAACCTTTTACTTGAAGGAGGAAATTATTAATATTGGAAAGCTCGCATGAAAGCGTTCTTGAAGGCCATCGATGAGAAGGCATGAATAGCTGCGATCTATAAATAGGCACATCCATTGGTGGTAGGCGATACAGGAGTAGCACAGAAGAAATCTGAAGATCGATGGACTACTAAAGAAGAAGTTGTAGAATCCTAAAACTCTAGCGCTCACAATGCGACATTTGTTGTAGTAGATGCAAACAACTTCAGACTGATCTCAAACTGCGATGTTGCTAAAGCTGACAAAACAACCACTAGAAGTTGCTACAGCATCCCATGACAATAGAAGCTGGTGCAAGTTTCTAAAGGTGACAAAACAAACCACCAGAAGATGTTACATCAATGAGTTGCAATAGAAGCTGGAGAAAGCATCGTAAGCTGTCAACCGACCACTAGAAGTTGCTATAGCATACCATGGAGACTTTGAGCTAGAGCAAAGTAGCAGTTCGACATGAAGCAGCACGGAGAGCTTCTGGAGGATTGCTGAAGGCGTCCCAACGAGTTTGGGAGTCTCCAAGTTGATCATAGTTGATCAACAGATAAGAAGCGATTGAAGAAGATAAGGTTCCAAATTGGTTTTAGGAAATCAATTCTCAATAACGTGTAAGAATCTAGGGAAAGATTCAATATGAAATGTTGGTTGGAAAGATTTGCGAATCCTAAGGGAATTAGGATTCCTATGCATGTTCAGCGTTGCGGCTATAAATGGCAGTGCAGCACACACACAACTTTAGAGAGATACACATAATAAAAGAGTTGAAGCAAAAGGCTAGAGCATAGAGTTGTGGGTGCACGAGCTGAGAGAAGATCACGACTGAAGAAGTCTGATCTAAGCTTGATCTAAGAAATTCAACTGGAGTGTAGTCCGGTTGAAAGATCAAGTACTTACTTTGGAACATAGTAGCTGAGAGGAGTTGTCGCGGACTGTCGGAGATCAAAATAGAGTTCCCAGATATTGACAGGAGGTCATTGAACAAGGGGGAGCATAGCTAGAGTTAGTGGACAGAAGTTATAGAAACTTGATAGAGTAAGTTGCTATAGCATCTTCCAGTTGCACATTGTTTTAGAATAGGCTGAGTCTATGAACTGTATTTATCTATTACTGGAGTGTGTAGACAGTGTGAGCAAGTCTGTGGGATCAGGTTATGTAGCTAATCTGTGGGATCAGCTTATGTATCTAATTTGTGTGATCAGATTGAGCACAGATTTTGAATAGGTTAGAAGTAGAGGTTAAACTAGCGTTGGCTGAGTTTTTGAAGCCTTTGTACTTGAACAGAAAAAGTAAAATCTTGAGGACCGAGTGAAGTCCTCCCAAGACATAGGCAATTTCCGAAATGGGTAATCAAAGCTTGTGCATCCATCAATTTTGGCCGAAGCACAAAAATTACGTAAATTGACCAGAGGTTGCTATAGCAACCTGCTGTACCCTATCACCAACAGTGCTCGTAATTTCAATTGGTATCAAAGTCGATCACTCGACACACAGATCGAGATACGAGCAAGCCTTGGTGACGTCTTTTATAAACATGAGGACGAACAAATCACAAGCAACCCATCGTTGCTCAAAAGAGGAAACTACGGATACTGTAAAGCCCACATGAAGGATTTTTTGAAGGCAATAGATGATAAAATGTGGAGAGGGGTGATATTAGAATGGTCACATCCTCTAGCAATCGACAGCACGGGAGTTGCTCAGAAGAAGTCCAAAGATAGATGTGTTACGGATATGGCATCTGTGGCAAAGCGAAAGAAGCCGAGCGGAAGAAGAGGCTACAACATCTACTTGCAAATGAAGACTGACAAAATAAAAGAGCCAGAAGAAGCTATAGCATCTTGTGACGATTAGAGCTGGTATAGATGATCATAAGGGATCGAGACAAGAACCAGAAGAGGCTATAACATCCCCTGAAGATTCAAGGCTAAAGCATAAAGAGAGTTTATTTGTAGCCAATCAATCTAAAGGAGCTCGGAGGATGTTCGGGTGATTGCTGCCTGCGTAGCAACGGCCAGAGAGAGGCCCAGATGATCAATGATCTTCAGCAAAGGTGCAGATGAAGGCAATCAAGATAAGGTTTCTAAATTCAAATTTAGGAAACCATATCTCAACAACTCCGCACGAATCTAGGAGAAGATTCAAGTGGTGCTGAGCTGTCCTAGGAATTCAAAAGCAACAAGGATTCCAAAAGCTATCATTGATGAAACTATAAAGAGGAGTGCAGAGGTAAAGCTATTCATCAATTGAATCAAGAGAGAACCGAATCAAGTACAGACATTGAGTAGAGATCAGAGTCAGCGGAAGCATAGAGTGCTGGAGCGTTAAGTGTATGAGAGCTGAGGAGTGATCAAGACTGAAGTATTATGATCTATAATTGAACGTTGTCGAAATTGCAGTAGTAAAAACACTAGTCCAATCACGGTGTTCAAAAAATATTTATATCCGAGTGACCTCGAGTCGAACCCAAGAGAAAAGCCTAGATTAGTCTAAAGCTAGCTAGTAATGCCTAAAGCAAGTCTACTGAATAAAAAGAGGGGTTTTTCCTCTAAGTGAGGTATCTCTAGTGAACACTAAAGACAAGTTCAAATTTATGAAGAAGTAAAGTAAGAGAGAAAACGTAGTCGGAATCTTACTTCACCCTAGGTCATGCGATTAGCAACACCAAACTTGTGTAAATCATGAGTAAATTCGAGTGATGGTTCTAGGCTAAGGTATCACACATTCTAAATTCAACTCTCGCTCCTTCTCTAGAATGGGAATAATACCTAAATAGTACGGTTCTCAAACTCTCGCTCTATTGAAACGCGTAGAACTAAAGTCTCCTAATCTCAACCTCTCGGTCTATTGATAGTTGACTAAAGTCGTTTGATCGCGCGTCGTTGTGCGCGTCAAATATAATCCTTCCTCTTCCACTCAGTACAGCGGTTAAGTAAGGGTCGATCTCCACAGGGAGCAAATAGTAAGTCTTTAGCTAGCAACCTACACTTACGAAAATGGGGGGGGGGGGTGTGTGAGTGATTGGAATGCGCGATGCGCAAGTGAACAGTAACTAGTGTAACGCAGGAAATTTGCACTAGACGTGCGCAAGCAGTAGAGATTAAATACTATGATTATGAGAAGTATTGGGCAGACAATCCTCTATGAGTGCATTCCTTATCATCGACTCTAAACGTCTATAGTTTTCGGTTTACTTGGGTTAGTGTCCGGTCAAGGCTTTCTAACACGTGCGCATGTTCCGTTCAAAGTTCATGTGCTATTAATCCTTAGAACATAGACTAAAACAGCTGCGAATCCGTTCAAAGTAGCAACTGATCACCCTAGCTCGTTACTCCTAGTTGTCGCCGTAAAGCTATCAACTAGTTTAACATATGACAAGCAAGCAACACAAGTAAGATTGCGGTTCAAGGCTTCCCCTACTCATGCAACTGGCTGTCTCCGTATGCTTCGATTTTACTGATGAGTGCAGGGCGGCGTTCGATAAGCTGAAAGAAGCGCTGACCAGTGCGCCAGTGATGCGCGCACCAGACTGGAACCTGCCATTCGAGCTGATGTGTGACGCAAGTGACTACGCAGTAGGAGCAGTCTTGGGGCAGCGCGAGGACAAGAAGCCGCATGCCATCTACTATGCATCGCGCACACTGGACTCCGCGCAGAAGAACTACACCACCACGGAGAAGGAGCTTCTGGCAATTGTATTTGCGCTGGAGAAGTTCCGAGCATATGTTCTAGGCGCCAGAGTCATCATCTACACGGACCACGCAGCTATCCGCTACCTCATATCCAAGAAAGAGACCAAGCCGCGCCTGATGCGCTGGGTACTTCTGCTTCAGGAATTCGATTTAGAGATCAAAGATAAGAAGGGCACAGAAAATACCGTCGCTGATCACCTGAGCAGGATCATAAAGGATGAGGAGCCAGGGCAGATCAAGGAGACATTCCCTGACGAGCATCTGATGGCGCTAACAGGTAAGGTACCATGGTATGCGCATATCGCAAATTACCTGGTCACAGGTGCGTTCCCTCCTCATTTCAATAAAACTCAGTGCATGCGATTGAAACATGAGTCCAAGCATTACCTTTGGGATGATGCTTACATGCTTAGAATAGGTCCAGATCGGCTATTAAGACGTTGCGTGCCTGACCATGAGATTAACTCTGTATTGATGTTTTGTCATGCGCACGCCTGTGGAGGACATTTCGGTCCCAAGCGCACGAGCAGGAAGATCTTGGACTGCGGATTCTACTGGCCGCACCTATTCAGAGATGCCTATGACCACTGCAGGAAGTGTGACAGGTGCCAGCGCACTGGAGGAATCTCCGCGCGCAACGAGATGCCGCAGACCCCGATTTTGGTGGATGAAGTGTTCGATGTTTGGGGAATCGACTTCATGGGTCCATTTCCCCCATCTGTCGGCTACGAGTACATACTGGTGGCCGTGGATTACGTATCCAAATGGGTCGAAGCTAAGGCCACGCGCAAGGATGATGGTAAAACTGTCGCTAACTTTCTCAGAACTAACATATTTTGCAGGTACGGAGTGCCTAAGGCAGTTATCAGCGACCAGGGGACGCACTTCTGCAACAGGGTTGTGGCGCAAGTCTTCAAGCACTATGGGGTGCGCCACAAGACGTCCACCGCTTACCATCCGCAGACGAATGGACAGGCCGAAGTTTCTAACAGAGAGATCAAGCGCATTTTGGAAAAGACTGTGAGGCCGTCGCGCAAGGATTGGAGCCAGCGCCTGGATGATGCGCTATGGGCATACCGCACTGCACACAAGACACCCATTGGAACCTCACCATTCCGGCTGGTCTATGGGAAGGCATGCCACCTGCCAGTGGAGCTCGAGCACAAGGCATATTGGGCCTTACGTATTTGCAACTTGAACTTGGAGGAGGCAGGACAAGAACGCGCATTTGAGCTGAGTGAACTAGAAGAGCTGCGCCTGGACGCCTATGAGGGACTGCGCGATTACAAAGCGCGCACCAAGGCGTTTCATGACAAGCACATCCTCCGGCGCACATTTGAACCAGGCGATCAGGTATTATTATTTTCATCACGCCTGAAGCTCATGCCTGGGAAGCTGCGCAGTAAGTGGACGGGACCATACACCGTCACCAAGGTTTTCCCCTACGGCACAATTGAATTAGAAGACGGGCACCAGCATCGTTTTCAGGTTAACGGGCAGAGAGTCAAACGGTACTTGGGCGAACCTTGGGATGGCGCAGCACGCAACATTGACTTGGCCGAGCCAGAGATAGTAGACGAGCAAGCTGTTGCGCCAGACGCACCACCAGATGCTTCAGAGGGAGACCTAGCACCCATCGCCTATATCTCCTCTTTCTCTGCATCTGCCCTCCTTACGAATAATGTATCACATGCTGACCTTCCCTTTTATCCTTTGCACAGGACCAATGAGATCGTAACACAAGCACTGGCGCAGGGACACTCAGGAGCAAGAGTGGGGGAGGCTGCAGACGCACTACTTGGCACGTAACGAGGTACCGTCGAGCCAACGACGTTAAACAACGGCACTTGTCGGGAGGTAACCCGACACATTTTATTTTGGCACATTTTATTCTGCTTGTTTTGTTTTTTTATTTGGCACTTGCCTCCGTGCGCTTGAGCTTGAGTCGTGGGGACACGTCTCTGTTCAAGTGTGGGGGGGGGGGGGGGGGGCGTTACTCTTACATTTCATGTTTTTAGCATTTTTAGTATAGCTTAGTTAAGTTGAAGAAAATTAGTAACAGTAGTGCGCTAAGGTGCAGGATGCGCATGCGCTCCAGCTTGTTTTGCGCTATCCGTATTGTGTGCACTGCTATCTACTGTTTTAGCATAATTTTTTCGTTTTTTCTGCTCCTGTTAGTTGGGATATACAGGGGATGTGGAGTTGATAGAAATGCTCCAGAGAGGCGGTTAGTCGCTTCTGCTTCGAAGGCGAGGTATATGGTCGAATGCGCTAGTGGAGGCCGGTGCTTCGCAACCTTCGGAACAAAAGAGCGCGCTCAGTCAAGCGGATGCAAAAGGCAAAATACCCAAAGCGTGGCGAGGTGGGAAAACAGACCACCTTCTCTCTGGATATCAAGCTAAGGAAAGCGGGCGCGGATGTAAACGCGTGCGCTGACCGGCGCAGACAAACCAAGGAGGGAGAGCGGAACGAGTTCCATAGCTGCTATCCGAAGGCTGAGATTGGAACTGTTCTGGGAATAAAAAATAAAAAAATTGGAAAGGAAGCTGTACAAAAGAAAAATACCAGCAGAAGCAGATGATTTGCGTTACAAAGAATCAGCATGCGCACTACTTAGTACCTGCGTGCGCAAGACCACAAGGATATCATCAAAGGCTCAGGTTCCCAGGAAGTGTGCGAACGAATCACGCACTGGAAGAAGCTCGCGCAAGAAACCATATACCTATCTTCGGAGCGGGAGCTGACAACCAGGAGCCTAAGAAGAGCTATCTCCCAGTCATCCAAAGACCTTCATCCCGGCTGAGAGGTAATGAAATTTCGGGATTATTATATTAGAACTATTGAGTGCAGTTGTGCGCAGGTGATAGAGCAGCACAAGTTGAAGCAACTGTGCATCTTGCGCTAGAATGCAAGGCTGTACGCCAGTCTCCAGAAAAGGTAATTGTATCCGCGTTTCAGTACTTGTTCGGGACGAACAAGGGGCAAGTGTGGGGGGTTTGATAGAACCTAGTTATACACGTTATTTAGATCATAAACTCATGCTTGTTTGCAATATTTTATGGGCAAGATTACTCGTTTCCACTATTTTTGTATATCAGGTCAGAACGAGTCCTTAAGTCGGATACGCGCTAACAGGCAGCGTTCTAGGAGTGAAAGATCAGCCTGTGGAGCTAGCGGCGCAAACAAAAGAAGAAATGGCGAAGGACAGCAGAGGTGCGCTACCCGATTGCGCCAATCAATGCTGTGCGCCAGGCGCAAAGTCCCAGTGACCAGACTTGGAAGTTGCCAAAAGATGAACTTCCTGGGGCACTATTTAAACAAAGAAAGTCTAGGGTTTCAAAAGGGAACACCATCACTCAGTGACATTCCAGAGGCACTGCGCGGCAGAACTGGAAAACACACGGACCTGTCAAGGAGATTTGCGCCAGCCGACTGCGCCAGCCGAGAAAAGACACTGCACGCACTGTTTGCTACCGTTTTCTTGGATCCAGTAGTTGTTATTTACTATTTTATGATGTTTACCACTAGCATGTCTAGCTAAACACTTAGTGTTGGTCGGGCATGAATCTATGATGTATTACCTTTGAGACTTGAGCTTAATGCGTAGTTTACTTATTTGTATTAATCCTGAGCATACTGAGACAGTTAGTTGCATGAGTAGGGGAAGCCTTGAACCGCAAACTTACTTGTGTTGCTTGCTTGTCACCTGTTAAACTAGTTGCATGCGTAGGGGAAGCCTTGAACCGCAAACTTACTGTGACAATTAGGAGTAACGAGTTAGGGTAGGCAGCTGCTACTGTGACAGGATTCGCAGCTGTTTAGTCTAGTTCTAGGATTAATAGCACATGAACTTTGAACGGAACGTGCGCTCGTGTTAGGAAGCCTTTACCGGACACTAACCCAAGTAAAGCATAAACTATAGATGTTTTAGAGTCGATGATAAGGAATGCATTCATAGAGGATTGTCTGCCCAATACTTCTCATAAATATAGTACTTCATCTCTACTGCTTGCGCACGTCTAGTGCAATTCCCTGAGTTACGATATTCGCTGTTATTCGCGCATCGCGCAAAACCCCCAATCACTCACGCAACCCCCGTTTTCTTAAGTGTAGGTTACTGGCTGAGACTCACTGCTTGCTCCCTGTGGAGATCGACCCTTACTTAACCGCTGTACTAGTGGGAGAGGAAGGAATTATATTTGACGCGCACAACGACGCGCGATCACAGCGCCATCAGATGCTCGTCAGGGAATGTTTCTGTGATCTGCCCTGGTTCCTCCTCTTTCACGATCCTGCTCAGGTGATCAGCAACTGGATTCTCCGTGCCCTTCTTGTCTTTGATCTCCAAGTCAAACTCCTACAGTAAGAGCACCCAGCGCATCAGGCGCGGCTTGGTTTCCTTCTTGGACATGAGGTAGCGGATAGCTGCGTGGTCAGTGTAGATGATGACTCTTGCGCCTAGAACATATGCTCGGAACTTCTCCAGCGCAAATACAATTGCCAGAAGCTCCTTCTCCGTGGTGGTGTAGTTCCTCTGCGCAGAGTCCAGTGTGCGCGATGCATAGTAAATGGCATGCGGCTTCTTGTCTACGCGCTGCCCCAAGACTGCACCTACTGCATAATCACTTGCGTCGCACATCAGCTCAAATGGCAGGTTCCAGTCTGGTGCGCGCATTACTGGCGCACTGGTCAGCGCTTCTTTCAGCTTATCAAACGCAGCCCTGCACTCATCAGTAAAGTCGAAGCACACATCTTTTTGCAAAAGGTTAGACAGGGGTATACAAATTTTAGAGAAATCTTTGATAAAACGCCTGTAGAACCCAGCATACCCTAAGAATGATTTCACGTCGCGCACGTTGGTGGCATAAGGTAGATTGGAAATAAGATCTATCTTAGCTTTGTCTACCTTGATCCCCTCCTCTGAAATGATATGACCTAGTACTACTCCGTGCGTTACCATGAAATGACACTTCTCGTAATTTAGCACTAAGTTCTTAGAAATGCAGCGCGCTAAGACTTTATCTAGATGTGTTAAGCATGCATCAAAGGTACTTCCATATACGGTAAAATCATCCATGAACACTTCTATGCATATACCAATCATATCAGAGAAAATGCTCATGACAAGGCGTTGGAACGTACCTGGCGCGTTGCACAGCCCAAAAGACATGCGCCGAAACGCAAACGTACCGAACGGGCATGTGAATGTGGTCTTCTCTTGATCTTCCGCAGCTATGGGTATCTGGTTGTACCCTGAATATCTGTCCAAGAAACAAAAATAAGGTTTACCTGCTAAGCGATCCAGCATCTGGTCCATGAAGGGTAGCGGGAAGTGGTCCTTGCGCGTTACTGTGTTAAGCTTCCTGTAGTCGATGCACATGCGCCAGCCAGTTTGTATGCGCTTGGGAACTAGCTCGCCCTGCGCATTTTCTTCCACTGTGATTCCTCCTTTCTTTGGCACAACATGCACCGGACTGACCCATTTGCTGTCCGAGATTGGGTAAATGACCCCTGCGCCAAGCAATTTCAAAACCTCCTTTTGCACTACCTCCATCATATTTGGATTCAACCTGCGCTGAGCCTCTCTGGATGGTTTGGCACCATCTTCCAATAGAATCCTATGCATGCACACGTCTGGGCTCACTCCGCGCAGATGGGCAAGTGTCCATCCTATGGCGCGCTGGTTCTTGCGCAGTACCTGCTGTAAGCGTGCCTCCTGCTCCTCTTCTAATCCTTTCTTTATGATCACTGGCAGGGTGTCCTCATCTCCCAAGAAAATGTATTTGAGGTGCTCTGGGAGTTGCTTCAGTTCGATCTTGGGTGCCTGTTCAATAGAGGGCAAGATTTTGTTAGCGGTGCAAATATGAACTATATCACGTACCTGTGTGGGTGCTGGTTCCGCACTGCTCAGCTCTTCCTCTTGCTCCTCCAGCTCTGCCTGTGTCAGTAGCTCTGGTCCTACGGTTGCGCTCGCACATTGCGCTTCTGTGACTAAATCGTCAATGCTGTCCATTGCGTGCACTGTAGCGTCCTCATGTGGATGCTGCATCCCCTTGAATATGTTGAAATGGATTTCTTCGCCATCTACCTCCATGGAGAGCGTGCCCCTCCACACGTCTATCTTTGTGCGCGCGGTCATCAGAAACGGTCTGCCTAGGAGGATCTGCGCACCGCTGGCGCTTGATTCACCCTCCATTTCGAGCACATAAAAATCTGCTGGGAAAACCAGCTCTCCTACTCGAACTAGGACATCTTCTATCATGCCTGCAGGTTGTTTGCACGATCTATCTGCTAGCTGAATGGTGAGACCTGCAGGCTTTAGTGGTCCAAGGCGCAATGTCGTATATAGGGAATAAGGTAGCAAATTGATGGATGCGCCTAAATCGATCATGCAATTACTCACTGTGGTCTTACCTAGCGTGCATGGAATAGTAAATGTACCTGGATCTCGGCACTTAGGTGGTACCTTTTGTTGCACGATTGCTGAGGCCTGCGCATTTAGCATTACCTGTGCGCATTCGCCCTTCCTCCTTTTGTTTGTGCACAGCTCTTTTAAAAACTTTGCATACCTGGGAATCTGCCGAATAGCTTCAATAAGGGGAATGTTGATTTCCACCTTGCTGAACAACTCATAAAGCTCCTTGTCCAACGCTTCCTTTCTAGCCAATGGTGCCTGCACAGGGAAAGGTGCAGGTATGTTAGTACAATTTATGTCCTTGTTTTTGGACTGAGACATACCTGGCGTGTTGCCCTGCTGGTTTGTGGCTGGCGCTTCTGGTTGCGTATCTTGCTCTGGTTGCGCATTCTGATCTGCTGGATCCGGGACTTGCGCAACTGGTTGCGCGGGCGCCTGCGCGGTCTACTCTGTTCCTACTGTGCGCCCAGTCCTCAGTGTCACTGCATTGACTCCTCCTTTAGGGTTCTGAATCACTTGCGAAGGCAGGTTGCCATCGCTCTTTTTTAGCTCATATACTGTGGTTGCGATCTGTGATAACTGCTTTTCGATGGACTCGAACCTTTTGTCATATTTCTCGTCATTTTTGCGCACTGTGTCTGCTAGCTGCCCCACGATATCTTCTAGGGATCGCCTCGGTTGCTGGTTGTTATGCGCTGGTGCGTCATTGCGGCGATGCGGTGGATTGTAGGGCGCAGCTGGTTGCGTTTGCTGTGGCGCGCGCTGATCAGTGGACTGCCTCTGGAAATTGTTCTCTTCCCTCCATCTGAATCCATTTGCGGCAAGCCCAAAGCGCGGCTGATTCTGCCTCTACGGCCCTCTGTTGTCCCATCCTCCAAGAGCATTGACATCTCCAGATTCTTCAAAAAGTGTTGGGCATTCATCTGTCTTGTGCTCGGTGGACCTGCAGAATTCACATACCTTTGGCGCAACTGGTTGTGCGCTCTACGCACTCATCAATTTCTGCAGCATGGCCTTCATTTCCTTGATCTCAGCGCTTGTTTCGACCTGATGCACAGAACGAGCACGACTATTTTCAAGCGTTAGTTGATGTCTTACCTGCCCAGCAGAGTCTTCTATCAGCTGCCACGCATCCTCTGGGTACATGTTGCAAATGTCCCCGCCTGCGCATGCATTCAGTAGTCGCAGCTCCATGGGAAGCAGCCCATTCAGGAAGTTCTCTATCAGTACATTCTGGGGCAGGCCGTGATTGTAACAGTTGGCCTCCAGCTCCCTGAAACGCTCGTAATATTCTGACAGAGACTCGCCTGCGCTGTGCCTTGGCGCGGCCAGTTCCCTTCTGAGCAGCGCAATCTTTGCTGTTGGATAGAATTTATCTAGGAATTTCTTCTGCAGCTGCTCCCATGTGTGAATGGATCCTGCGGGTAAATTCATCAACCAATGTCTGGCTGTATCACACAGTGAAAATGGGAATGCCTTCAATTTCAGCGCCTCATCACTCTCCCCTTCGGTCTTCATGTTCTCGCAAATGACGAGGAACTCTCGCACATGCTTGACTGGATTTTCATTGTTCATCCCGTGGAACTTGGGCATGTGATGGATGAGCGAGCTCCTTAGCTCAAAATGACCGCCTGGTGGAAGCACGATGCACCATGGCTGGTTAACAGTGATAGGGGCTGACATCTCGCGCACTGTTCTGCGTCACGCGGCTTGTTGCACGGGTGGCGCATGATACACTTCAGCGGCCCTCCTTGCTTCAACCTCGCGCTGCACTTCCTCTCTGAACAGGGCTGCGCGGTTAGGTGCTCTTGCTTCCTCTGGGGTTCTGTCCCCCAAGTTGTCTCCAACCTGTTCTGAATCTCAAAGAAAATGAAATTAAAAGATAACTAATGTTGTTGCGTCTGTCAGTGCGCAACTAGAATCTGCGCAGCGCAACTGTTTCAAGGTTGCGCAGGCTAATGGTGATTGCGCGCTGTCAGAAACAACAACGAAAACAAAACAAACTGAAATAACTAGTTACTAAAAAGAAAAAAAACGTAAACTAACTAGAACTTAGCTGTGTTGCTCCCCGGCAACGGCGCCAAAATTTGATCGCGCGTCGTTGTGCGCGTCAATTATAATCCTTCCTCTTCCACTCAGTACAGCGGTTAAGTAAGGGTCGATCTCCACAGGGAGCAAATAGTAAGTCTTTAGCTAGCAACCTACACTTACGAAAATGGGGGGGGGTGTGAGTGATTGAAATGCGCGATGCGCAAGTGAACAGTAACTAGTGTAACGCAGGAAATTTGCACTAGACGTGCACAAGCAGTAGAGATTAAATACTATGATTATGAGAAGTATTGGGCAGACAATCCTCTATGAGTGCATTCCTTATCATCGACTCTAAACGTCTATAGTTTTCGGTTTACTTGGGTTAGTGTCCGGTCAAGGCTTTCTAACACGTGCGCATGTTCCGTTCAAAGTTCATGTGCTATTAATCCTTAGAACATAGACTAAAACAGCTGCGAATCCGTTCAAAGTAGCAACTGATCACCCTAGCTCGTTACTCCTAGTTGTCGCCGTAAAGCTATCAACTAGTTTAACATATGACAAGCAAGCAACACAAGTAAGATTGCGGTTCAAGGCTTCCCCTACTCATGCAACTGGCTGTCTCCGTATGCACAGGATTAATACAAGTAAGTAAACTATGCATTAAGCTCAAGTCTCAAAGAAAATACATCATAGATTCATGCCCAACCAACACTAAGAGTTTAGCTAGACATGCTAGTGATAAACATCATAGAATAGTAAATAATGACTAATGTGTCTGAGAAAACAGTAGCAAACAGTGCGTGCAGCTTGTCTTCTCGGCTGGCGCAGTCGGCTGGCGCAAATCCTCTCAACAAGTCTGTGTGTTTTCCAGTTCTGCTGCGCAGTGCCTTTTGGTGATCTCTGATGCGTCTCCAGAAAGTCCCTTGCTCATCCTCTGTTGCCCTAGCCTTCCTCTTGTTTATATACTGCTTGGGAAGCTCACTTTTGGCAACTTCTAAATCTGGTCACGTCAAGACTAGGCAGTACTGGACTTTGCGCCTGGCGCACGGCATCGGCTAGCGCATGGGCTAGCGCACCTCTGCTGACTCTCGCCAACTTCTCTCCTGTTTGTGCTGCTAGCTCCGCAGGAGGATCTTTCACTCATAGAACACTGCCTGTTAGCGCGTATCCGACTCAAGGACTCGTTTTGCCCTGTAATACAAAAACACTAGAAACGAGTAATCTTGCTCATAAAATATTGCAAACAAGCATAGGGTTATGATCTAAATAATGCGTACAAATAGCCTCTATCATCGTTCAATACTTAGCCTAGTGGAATGCGTATGTCACTCTCGCAAACAAACGCAACCTAAAATTAACATGCTCAATCTTCTAAACAACCTAGGTTCAACTCTCATTCCATCCCTAGGTGTTCTACCAATTCGTACTCATTCATGCGTTTCGTCAAACACTTGGTGTGCACAAAATTGATATGAAGAGAAAGCAAGAGAATTTTCAATCAAACTTCATTCATATAGATAAAAAGACAAGTCTTGCATTACAATCAAACCTAAGGGATCCATAAGAACCCCAACTACTAAAAGACTACTCACTCATGTGTCACTCATGGTGAGTTTGAAACAAGACATAATGAAATAGTTCAACAAGGAAAAGTAAAGAAAGTAAAGTAGTAGGGAAGTAGAGAATGAGTAAAGGGTTGATGTAGAATCTTCAATTGATGATGTATTCTTCGAATTCTCCAAGTTCTCCAACTAGGCTTTCGTCCCATGAGAGGAACCCTAGGCACCCCAAGGCACACCTTGATTTTTCTCCTCTTCTTCTATTTATACTATTTCTGGAAATTACCAAATCACCCCCAGTGCCCGAATCAACTTTGCAGTGCTAGATTCTTGCGTTTATGACCCTTCAAGCCTTCGATGATGAACAGGTCAATCTGCCCAGATTTGATCTTCAGGCGAACTCTCCCCGAATCAAGTGATTCGGGCAGGCCTTGAGTTGATTCGGCCGAATCAATAGCTCAGTACTGTTTCATGGCTGGCCGAATCACTTTTAATTCGGTCAAACCTTCAACTGATTCTGTCAAACCCTTGTAGGGCCAAACTGATCCGGGCGAATCACTTTTGCAGTGCTAGAATCTCACCTTTTGGCCCTTTAAACATTAGAATTATGTCTCGATATTGTAACCCTTTGAATTAGCTTTCCAACAAGCTATAGCACGCCTCGATCGGATAAGCATCACATGCTAGGAAAGCATTTGAATAGGAACAGGTCATTCTGCCAAGGGTGGCCGACTCACTTTTGCCTTTTGCTCAATTTTGCTCTCGATCGATCGGAATTCAACCAGATTTCTTCGGACCACTTCATATCATGTAGTACGCATTTTCACCCTGAAGTGGACAAAGAAAACATCAAATGACTTTATAAAATAACGGAACAAACATGAAGTAAAGTGAAAATACGGACAAATGTAAGGTCATTTATCCGCTTATCAATAATAATTCGAGGGAGTCCACTGGAGCGAAGCCTCGTTAACAGACTGAAAGGTTGACAGTTGCAGAGTGCAGCTTGCGCAGACTATCCCAGCGTGCTCCTTGATAGTGACAGGAGGTCATTGATCGAGGGGGAGCAGCAGAGAGTGTCCGACTACTCAACAGGGAGTGCTTGGAGAAGTCGTTGACAAAAGCGTAAGCAACTTGACGGAAGAAGTTGCTGCAGCATCCGCTGTAACACATTGTAATAGGATACGCTGAGTTTGTGTGATCAGGTCATTAGCTATCTATTACTGGAGTGTGTTGATAGTGAAGGCTAGTCTCTTTTGACAGATTGAGCAGAGATTTCGACTAGTTAGGAGTAGTGGTGAAACTAGCGGTGGCTGAGTTGTTGGAAACCATTGTACTCTAACTGAGATAGTGAAATCATGAGGACTGAGAGTAGTCCTCTCCAGACGTAGGCTATTGCCGAACTGGGTGAACAAATGTGGTTGTGTTCTTCAGATTTGGCAAAGTGTCAGCAACTTAGTGGAAGAAGATGCTGAAGAAAATCGTGGTTCTTCGTCAACAGTAACGTAATGCCAATTTCAAGATGGAGAGCAGAAGAGGAAGCTACACCATCCGGCAACTCCAAGGCCCTTAATGCAATATTTGTAGTTATGGATACCAATAATTTTAGGCTGATTTCAAACTGCAACATTGCAAAATTAGCATGGGGCATCCTGGAGACAGCTCATGAGGGAATGGACAAGGTGAAGACCTCGGGAATTCAGATGATCACCTCAAGGTTCGAAAGCTTGAAGATGCTGGAAGGAGAAACCATCACTGAGTTCAATGCAAAGCTATGTGATTGATAGAGCCTAGTTATATGCGCTTAAACACTGTGCTTGTTTGCATTATTTTGTGTACAAGATTACTGGTTTTCGGTATTTTTGTATTTCAGGATAAAACAGGAGCATAAGTCAGATGTGCTTTGACGGGCGCAATGCATGACCTGTGGAGCTAGAAACGCAAAAGGAGAGGAGATAGCTGATTCAGACTGCAGTGCGCAAACCGACTGCGCGAAGCAAGTAGCGCAATCAGTGTGCACAGGATAGCAGAGTTTCTAAATATTGATCATCATTATCTCCTAGATTTGGGAAGTAGCTAAGATTCTCTCGGGCCAAATCTAAGCATTCCTTGGGCTTCAAGACCAGTATTTAAGAGGAGGGAAGCTAGGGTTTGGGAAAGAGAGAGGACATATAGAGAGAAGGACACATAGCAGCAGAAAAACACACGAGCTACTCCAGCCCAGATTCTGCGCGAACCACCTGCACCAGCCGAAAACAGCAATCTGCAATTGCGCCGACCTGCTACTTTTCCTTGGCTGCTTTAGTTTTATTTATTATTTCTATGATGTTTGTTTCTAGGATGTCTAGCTAAACACCTTGTATCGGTTGGGCATGATTCTATGAAGTATTTCCTTTGAGACTTGTGTTTAATGCTTAGTTCGTCTACTTATATTAATTCTATGCATATGGGTGATAACTAGTTGTGCGAATAAGAGAAGCCTTGAACCGCAATCTTATTCTAACTGCTCGTTATTGTATGTTAAACTAGTTGATAACTTGACGGGTGACAACTAGGAGTAACGCACTAGGATAATCAGCTGCTATTGTGATATGATTCGTAGCTGCTTAGACTAGTTTCAGGAATTAATAGCTCATGGACTTTGATCGGAACATGCGCGCACGTTAGGAAGCCTTGATCGGACACTAACTTAAGTAGAACTACACTATAGATGTTTAGAGTCGATGATAAGGGATACATTCATAGAGGATTGTCTGTACCGATACTTTTCATAGTCATAGTACTTAATATCTACTGCCTGCTCACGTATCGTGCAATTCTACCTTCACTACTGTTCATTCGCACACCTGCGCAACCCAATCACTCACAAACTTAATTTCTTAAGTTGTAGGTTGCTAGCTAAGACGAGTCTGCACGCTCCTTGTGGGATCGACCCTGACTTAGCCGTTGTACTAAGTGGAGAAGGAAGGATTAATTTGACGGGAACAACGACAGATAAGTTTTAACTAGTTCAAGTTTTCTTTTACAGTAGTTAGTTATTTCTTTTTATTTTCCGTTGGTGTTTCTGCCAGTACGCAATCAACATCAGCCTGCGCAACCTTGAAACAATTGCGCTGCGCAGATCATAGTTGCGCACCGACACGGGCAACAACCTAGTTTCTTTTAATTCCATTTTCTTTAAGTTTAGAACAGGGGATGGAGAACAATAGTGTCATCGGCGATAATTTAGGGGACAGAACCCCAGAGGGACCTAACAATGCAAGGGCAGACAACCGCGCAGCCCGGTTCAGAGTGGAAGTGCAGCGCGAAGTAGAAGCTCGGATGGCCGCTGAAGTAGTGTATAATGCGCAACCCGCGCAACAGATCGTGCGACGCAGAACAGTGCGCGAAATGTCGGCTCCAATCACAGTCAACCAACCTTGGTGCATAGTACTTCCACCCGATGGGCATTTTGAACTACGGAGCTCATTCATTCATCATATGCCTAAGTTTCATGGGATGAACAACGAGAACCCAGTCAAGCATGTGCGTGAATTCCTAGTTATCTGCGAGAACATGAAGACCGACGGGGAGAGTGAAGAAGCGCTGAAGCTGAAGGCGTTCCCTTTTTCATTGTATGATACAACCAGGCATTGGCTGATGAGCTCCAGCAGGATCTATTCGCACATGGGAGCAGCTCCAGAAGAAGTTCTTGGATTAGTTCTACCCCGCAGCTAAGATCGCGCTACTCAGGAAGCCAACTGCTATAATCATGGCCTGCCCCAAAATGTGCTGAGAGAGAATTTCCTGAACGGGCTACAACCGATGGAACTTAGATTATTGAATGCATGCGCAGGCGGTGACATATGCAACATGTACCCGGAGGATGTATGGCAGATGATAGAGGACTCTGCTGGACAGTTAAGGCATCAATTGACGCTCGAGAACAGTCGTGCGCACGCTGTGCATCAGGTGGATTCCAGTGCTGAAATAAAGGAGATGAAAGCCATGCTACAGAAGCTGATGAGTGCGCAAGGCACGCAGCCAGTTGCGCCGAAGGCATGCGAGTTCTGTACGTCCACTGAGCACAAAACCGACGCATGTCCCACAGTTTTCGAGGAATCAAGAGATGTGAATGCGCTAGGAGGATGGGACAATAGAGGACCGCAGAGGCAGAATCAGCAGCGCTTTGGACTGCCCGCGAATGGATTTAGATGGAGGGAAGACAACAATCTCCAAAGGCAGCCCGCGGAATATCGCACAGCATAGCACGCGCAGCAGGTATACAACCCACCGCACCGCCGCAATGACGCACCATCACAGAATAACCATCAACCGCGGCGCTCCTTAGAAGACATAGTGGGTCAGTTAGCAGATACTGTGCGCAAGAATGATGAAAAGTATGACAAGAGGTTCGAGTCAATTGAGAAGCAATTGTCGCAGATTGCTACCACGGTTTATGAGCTGAAAAAGAGCGATGACAACCTACCTTCGCAAGTTATTCAAAACCCTAAGGTAGGAGTTAACGCCGTAACACTGAGGACTAGGCGCACAGTTGGGACAGTCCCAACCGCGAAGGTGCCCTCGCAGCCAGTTGCACAGCCTTCAGAACCAGCACAGCCGGATGTGCAACCAGCCGCGCCAGCTACAGACCAACAGGGGGTGGCGCTAGGTATGATACAATCAGGAGAAAAGAGTACCAGTCATACTAATGCACCTACACCTTTTCCTGTGCAGGCACCTTTAGCAAGGAAGGCGGCGCGAGACAAGGAGCTATATGAATTATTCAGTAAGGTGGAAATAAACATTCCCCTGATTGAGGCAGTTCGGCAGATCCCCAGATATGCCAAGTTCTTGAAGGAGCTGTGCACAAACAAGAGAAGGAAAGGTGAGTGCGCATAAGTAATGCTTAACGCGCATGCATCAGCAATTGTGCAACACAAGGTACCACCTAAATGCCGGGATCCAGGTATGTTCACCATACCGTTCACCTTAGGTAAGACCACGGTAAGCAACTGCATGATTGATCTCGGTGCTTCTATTAATGTGCTCCCTTACTCCTTATATGTGTCATTGCACCTTGGTGCACTAAAGCCTGCAGGTCTCACCATCCAATTAGCAGATCGGTCGTGCAAACAACCGACGGGCATGATAGAGGACGTTCTCGTCCAAGTGGGAGAGCTGGTGTTCGCAGCAGATTTCTACGTCTTGGAAATGGAGGGTGAGCCGAGCAAGGGAAGCGCGCAAATCCTACTGGGCAGACCATTTCTGATGACAGCGCGCACAAAGATAGACGTGTGGAAAGGCACGCTCTCAATGGAGGTAGATGGCGAGGAGATTCACTTTAACATTTTTAAGGGGATGCAACATCCTCATGAGGACGCCACAGTGCACGCGTTAGATAGTATGGACGACTTGGTTGCGCATGCGTAGTGTGCGTGCGCAACAGGTGAGCCTGCGCCACTGACACAGACAGAGATGGAGGCGCATGATGATGAGCTGAGCAGCACATAACCAGTGCCCAGACAGGTATGTGACCTGGCTAATGTTTGCGCTACTGATAAAATCCTACCTTCTATTGAACAGGCACCCAAAGTTAAGCTGAAGCAATTGCCTGAGCACTTAAAGTACATCTTCCTGGGCAACGAGGACACCCTGCCTGTCATTATAAAGAAAGGATTAGAGGAGGAGCAGGAGGCGCGATTACAGGAGGTGTTGTGCAAGAACCAGCGAGCTATAGGATGGACATTAGCTGACCTGCGCGGAGTAAGCCCTGATGTGTGTATGCACAGAATTCTATTAGAAAATGATGCCAAACCATCCAGGGAACCTCAGCGCAGACTGAATCCGATTATGATGGAGGTAGTGCAGAAGGAGATCCTGAAGCTGCTTGACGCAGGAGTAATATACCCGATCTCAGACAGTAAGTGGGTAAGTCCAGTGCACGTTGTGCCAAAGAAAAGAGGCATCACAGTAGAGGAGAATGCGCAGGGCGAGCTAGTTCCCAAGCGCATACAAACTGGATGGCGCATGTGCATTGACTACAGGAAGCTAAACGTAGTCACGCGCAAGGATCATTTCCCGCTACCGTTCATGGACCAGATGCTCGACCGGTTGGCAGGGAAGCCACACTTTTGCTTCCTGGACGGTTACTCAGGGTACAATCAGATCCGTATAGCTGCGGAGGATCAGGAGAAGACAACCTTTACCTGCCCATTCGGTACCTTTGCGTTCCGGCGCATGTCGTTTGGGCTGTGTAATGCGCCAGGTACGTTCCAACGCTTAGTCATGAGCATTATCTCTGATATGATTGGTTTATGTATAGAGGTATTCATGGATGACTTCACTGACCATGATGAGACTTTTGGTGCATGTTTGGATAATCTTGATAGGGTCTTAGCGCGCTGCATTACCAAGAACCTAGTTCTCAATTATGAAAAATGTCACTTTATGGTGTCACATGGAGTAGTATTAGGACATATCATCTCACAGGAAGGAATTAAGGTTCATAAAGCAAAAATTGATCTTATCTCAAATCTGCCTTATTCCACTAATGTGCACGACGTTAAGTCATTTCTTGGGCATGCAGGGTTCTACAGGCGTTTTATAAAAGATTTTTCTAAAATATGTATTCCATTGTCTAACCTCCTTCAAAAGGATGTGTGCTTTGAGTTCACTGGTGAGTGCAGGAATGCTTTTGATAAGTTGAAGGATGCGCTGACCAGTGCGCCAGTGATGCGCGCACCAGACTAGAACTTACCCTTTGAGCTGATGTGCGATGCAAGTGACTACGCTGTTGGCGCAGTACTGGGCCAGCGCGTGGATAAGAGGCAGCACGCTATCTATTATGCGTCGCGCACACTGGACACTGCGCAGAGGAACTACACCACGACTGAGAAGGAACTTCTGGCAATCGTATTTGCGCTGGAGAAGTTCCGCGCATATGTTCTGGGCGCTAGAGTCATTGTCTACACTGACCACGCTGCTATCCGTTACTTGATGTCCAAGAAAGAGACTAAGCTGCGCTTCATGCGCTGGTTGCTGCTGCTCCAAGAGTTCGATTTAGAGATCAAGGATAAGAAGGGAACGGAAAACACTATTGTTGATCACTTAAGCAGGATAGTGAAGGAAGAGGAGCCACGGCAGATCACGAAGACATTCCCTGACGAGCACCTGATGGCGCTGAATGGTAAGGTACCATGTGATGATGCAGTATGGCAGTGTTTGACAAAACCAGCACAAGTGAACAAGGAGCAGCTACAGCTGGGGATGCTATAGCAGAAGCTTGTTTAAGTTGCTGCAGCATCTGTCCGAGTAGCAGCATCAACCTGGGCGATTAGCTAGAAGGCCTAGCAGCTCTGCGGAGAGCATCAGAAGAATCTTTTAAAGTGCTGCGGAGAATATTCCAGTGAGGAATTCCTAGCTAGAGAAGGAGATTTGTTTTGGAGATCAAAACAAATCTAATTTCCTAAAAATTTGGAGATAATTGATTCTTTGTGGGATATTGCTAAATTCTAATCTTGATTGAAGCGGGCGTTGCTACTTAAGGGAGAACAGGTCAGAGCAGAAAGTTTGATCGAAGCTGAGGGATACACGAGTGCATACGCAGAATTCAGAGAGAATTATTTTGGTGTGTGACGAGTTCTTCGATCATCATCAGAAAGCAGAGCGTGAGCGCAGAGCTCTGGTGACAGAAGAAGAAGGAGATCAGGACTTGCGTAGTCTGATCCGAGCTTGATCTGGAAGCCAATTCAGAGCAGTGGTGCTTGTTGGTTGATCAAGGAAGGCCGCGGAAGAACTGAAGGGTGTGTGGCTCGGTCGAGTGTCTAAGCGGCAGCTCTCGCTAGTGGCAGGAGGTCACTGAGCAAGGGGGAGTATTCCAGAGTGTGCGCCGCTCGTGGAAACGTTCGATCGGCTCGGCAGAAGGCTTTGGAGCGACGCGGACAATGGTGCATCAGCTGTGTGCTACAGCAGATGCTGCAGCAACCCTGCAGAATTGAGTGTAGTTTAGAATAGGCTGAGTTTAGAGGAGACAATAGCTATTCTAGATTCACATTTGTAGAGGGTGTGCAGACACAAGTCAGAGCCTGTTCTGATTGTGTCCAGTGATCCACACAAGGTTGAGTAGCATAGGTTGCATGGAATTGTAACCGAGTGTACTTGGAGACCTCTGTGATTAGTGGATTGAGGATCTGGAGAATAGTCCTCCCCAGACGTAGGCATTTGGCCGAACTGGGTGAACAAACTTCTGTCTTGTTCATTGTTTGCTGAGACAATTTCCGAGTGAACAAGAGCGTGCTGCAGCAACTACTTGTTCACAAATCTGTCTGTCAAAGACGCTGCGAATTTCAATTGGTATCAGAGCGGGAGCTTAACACACAGAGTAAAAGATCCTACAGTGTCTCTGAAGAAGCCAAGACACAATGAAGGAAGGACAGAGCACAAGCAGACCTCCATTGTATGAAGAAAGCAACTATGGATATTGGAAGGCTAGGATGAAAGCCTTTCTCAAGGCCATTGATGAGAAGACCTCAAGAGCTTTCATGGTCCAGTGGTCTCCCCCAATCACCATGGATGAACAGGGAGTTACACGGATAAAGCCTGAAGAACAATGGACTGCTGAAGAGGGAGCTGCAGCAACTAGTAATTCAAAGGCTCTAAATGCGATTTTTGCTGCAGTTGATACTAACAATTTCAGGTTGATATCAAATTGTGATATGGCCAAACAAGCTTGGGAAATTCTGCAAACTGCACATGAAGGAACTGATAGAGTAAAGCTGTCAAGATTACAGATTATTGCCACACAGTTTGAGAATCTGAGAATGGTGGAAGAGGAGACTGCCACTGAGTTTAATGCAAAACTTTGTGACCTGGCAAATGAATGCTCTTGGTGAACCTATTCCTGAAGAGAAGCTGATTAGGAAGGTTCTCAGATCGTTGCCCACAAGATTTGACATGAAAGTGACGGCCATTGAAGAATCCCAAAATGTCAGACTCATGAGGCTGGAAGAGTTGATGGGATCCCTCAAATAATTTGAGATGAAAATGGTTAAAGAAGATCTCACTCCTAAGGACAAGAATATTGGACTGAAGGCTGAAACAGAAGCTAAGAAGCCAGCTCCAGATGATCAGCTGAGTATGCTAGTCAAGAACCTTGGAAAGCTCCTGAAGAACATGGACTCAAGAACTGGGCAAAGCTCATCCTCACGAAAACAATTCAGAAGAGGTGGAGAAAATAAAAGGAGAGGGAAGGAACTTGCTCAAAATGAAGATGAGAAGAAAGAAATGAAAAAAGGTGTCCAATGCTGGAACTGTGAAGGGTATGGACATATTGAGGTTGATTGTCCGAGCAAACCCCTCAAAAACTTAGAGAAAAAGAACAACAAGTCCCTGACAGCAAAATGGAGTGACTCTGAGGAAAGTGATGAAGAGAATTGTGTTGTGCTAACCAGTGTGTCAGATTTCAATCACAAAGAGCTAAAGAAGGACGAATTCCACTATGGGATTGAAGTATCCGAAAGTGAAGATGAGGAGGACTCAACTGTCAGCCTTACTGACTATCTGGGGGAAATACTTAAACAGTGTGAGGCAGCCCTTCAGACGAATCAAGCATTGACTAACAGAGTCAAGCTTCTGGAAGAAGAACGAAGGAAATTTCTCTCCTTATCCAACAGTCAAGTTTCCATTCTGAAAAGGAAAGACACAGGAAGTCAAGCCACTGACAGTGGTGTCTCACCAGCAACAGCCAAGGCAGCTGATCCTCAGAAAAATATCTTGGATGAAATTTTGTCTTATCAAAGACTTGGAAAAGGGAGAATGGGGCTTGGATATACTGGTGAAGAAAGCTCTAGAGGAACAGTTTTCATAAAAGCCTCGGATGCTATGATATATGAAAAGAATAATACAGATGAATTTCCAAAACCTGCAGGGAAAGATGGAACTAGACATGTGAACAAGAGGATGCTGCAGCACCTGACGCATCATCCATCTAAAACAAAGCCACAGCCTCAGAATAAAAGGAGTTCATGCACAAATAATGGTGGTCAGAAGAAAGGGAATCAGAAGATATCCTCTAACCTGAAGCGGCAGCAGAGAACCTTCTCAGCTGAAAAAAGGGGAACGAAACCCAGAGCCAACACATGCTGCATAAAGACTCCTTGCCTAGTAGATTCGGGAAATGCTTATTACTGGAAAGAATCGCAGAGGAGGATTACTAAGATCGCTGCACCAGGGCACTGGAAAGCAAAAGATAGGAGAAAGCCACAGGTAATACAGGTGTGGAAACCCAAATATGACAAGCGAAGAGACAGGAGTCTTGAGGGTCGGAAGAGGAGGAACTCTAGACAAACCCAGGTATGGGTGAAGAAATCATCATCAGAACCTCACGAGGATCCGCCAAACAAAGCTGTCATCCGGAATGAGTAGGAGAACTAGCTCGCGTCTGCTATAGCAACCTGGTCAGAATAAGCTTGTTCATGTGTTTTGGTTGCTAAAGCTGGGAGAAGGCACATGTGTGGCACGTGATCCAGAAGCTTCAAATTGAAAAGGAAAAACAACGGAAATCAACTTCTAGGGCAAAGATAGTTGAAGGCGCTTCCCCAAAATTGTTGCTGACCATCTTCACTGTGCGTTCCTCCAATCCTCTACAAACCCGCAACAATGGTGAAGACTCGCGGATTGAAGAAGAATTTGGCAGCAGATCGACAAGGCAGGTCTGAAAGGAGGTCTAAGTCGCGTAATGAAGCACCTGCTCAGCGTCTAGACGTGGAGTCTGGGAGCCCGCACCTCTCCCTATGTCGCACAGCGATCCTTCTCCATAAGGAGGAACCCCGCAAAAAAGGAGGTGTCTAGTCCGTGACGGGGAGCCTGTAACCAGTGCAGTAGTGATGACTGAAGAGGCTGTGCTTGAAGAAGTCTCGAGAGAAGAACAAGCTACAGAGGATGCTGCAACAGGTCCTGCAGAAGAGAGGTGCAGAACTCTTGTCATGTCTCCTGGCATAGTAGGTGAAGGGGAGGAGATAGAAGCTGAGTCTCCTGAAGAAGAACCTGCTGCAGCACATCCTCCTCCACCCTCAGACAAAGGAAAGGCTCCAATCCTCATTCCTGATTCCAGCAGTGAAGAAGAGGAATCCAGTGAAGAAGATGAAGGTACTGCTGGTGAATCGTCTGAGAGAGGACCTGCATTGGCAGACTCAACTACAATCACAGTAGGGGAGATCTGGTTCAGAAATAGGAATGCCTCCCAATCATGGAGCACTGTTGAGAGAAAGCACATTGTGACAGAAAAGAGACAGGACCTGGACAAGTACAAATCAGCAGCCATTATCCAGCTTCTCACTGAGGTAAACCTTCTCAAATCCCTGACTTACCCATATAGATTCAATATAGCTCTTGTTAGGGAATTTATTGTGAACATGGAAGAAAAATTTGGTGAGGAAGGAGGAAATGAGTTTGGAAAGAGTTGGGTGCGGGGTAAGAAAGTACTTATCACCCCTGAGAAAATAGATGAGTTTCTTGAGATACATGGTAATGCCAGAGAGCCCACGGATGTCCAGCCAGAGGTGCTGGCTAAGGTTCTGACAGGAGGAGTATGCTTCTCTTGGGGTGGTCCAAATCTTAGTGCTGCTAAACTCACCTCAAAAAATGCTCTGCTGTATCATTTGGGCATTAGAAACTGGATCCCCAGCTCTCACATGGGAAAGGTTAGCAGAGCCTTTCCTAACCTTTTACACTCTATTGGGAAAAGGAGAAAAATCAGTCTGGGCAGTGTGATGTTTCCCGAGCTGGCTACTCATGCTGGCAGCGCTTCCTCTAGCAAGCCTATCGTGCTACCCTCCCTCATCTATGGGATGATGGTCTCACAGCATCCGGAGCTTGGTGAGATTTTTGAAGGTTTATCAGAGGAGCTGCAGGTCTTTACAGTAGACCACAAACTGTTTAAAGGGAAACATGGAGTGGACATAGCCTATGAGGATCCGCTCTTGGTTGGTGCTTCAGCCCCAGCTCCTCTGGAGGAATCCTTTCCCCCTGCCGCCACGATCCAAACAGCTCTCCGTGCCAGAATTGTGAGCCATCTCAGATCTGAGCTGCTCACTCTTGAAGCAGAAGCAAAAAGGAGGGATGCTAGGCGCGGCCAGATCAGAAGTCTGCTCAGAGACAAGGAGTTCCCGGCGGATGAAGAGCACGCCCCTTGAGCATCTGTGCCAAAAAGGGGGAGAGTAAGATGCTGCCACTGATGAACTGATGAACTTTGTTTTTTTTGGGGCCCTGCGTGGTCGTGCTAAGCTAAGGCCGAGTGTGGCCACCTCTCACTCTTACGTTGAATTATTTTTTTTCGTTTGGTGTATTTACTTGTTCATGGAAGTGTGCATCAGTGTCCTACGGTTTTGTCAAAATGCCAAGGGGGAGATTGATGATGCAGTATGGCAGTGTTTGACAAAACCAGCACAAGTGAACAAGGAGCAGCTACAGCAGGAGCTTGTTCAAGTTGCTGCAGCATCTGTCCGAGTAGCAGCAGCAACCTGACCGATTGGCTAGAAGGCCTGGCAGCTCTGCGGAGAGCATCAGAAGAATCTTTTAAAGTGCTGCAGAGAATATTCCAGTGAGGAATTCCTAGCTAGAGAAGGAGATTTGTTTTGGAGATCAAAACAAATCTAATCTCCTAAAAATTTGGAGATAATTGATTCTTTGTGGGATATTGCTAAATTCTAATCTTGATTGAAGCGGGCGTTGCTACTTAAGGGAGAACAGGTCAGAGCAGAAAGTTTGATCGAAGCTGAGGGATACACGAGTGCATACGCAGAATTCAGAGAGAATTATTTTGGTGTGTGACGAGTTCTTCGATCATCATCAGAAAGCAGAGCGTGAGCGCAGAGCTCTGGTGACAGAAGAAGAAGGAGATCAGGACTTGCGTAGTCTGATCCGAGCTTGATCTGGAAGCCAATTCAGAGCAGTGGTGCTTGTTGGTTGATCAAGGAAGGCCGCGGAAGAACTGAAGGGTGTGTGGCTCGGTCGAGTGTCTAAGCGGCAGCTCTCGCTAGTGGCAGGAGGTCACTGAGCAAGGGGGAGTATTCCAGAGTGTGCAGCGCTTGTGGAAACGTTCGATCCGCTCGGCAGAAGGCTTTGGAGCGACTCGGACAATTGTGCATCAGCTGTGTGCTACAGCAGATGCTGCAGCAACCCTGCAGAGTTGAGTTGTAGTTTAGAATAGGCTAGAGTTTCGAGGAGACAGTAGCTATTCTAGATTGACATTTGTAGAGGGTGTGCAGACACAAGTCAGAGCCTGTCTTGATTGTGTCCAGTGATCCACACAAGGTTTAGTAGCATAGGTTGCGTGGAATTGTAATCGAGTGTACTTGTAGACCTCTGTAATTAGTGGATTGAGGACTGGAGACTAGTCCTCGCCAGACGTAGGTAGTTGGCCGAACTGGGTGAACAAACGTCTGTCTTGTTCATTGTTTGCTGAGACAATTTCCAAGTGAACAAGAGCGCGCTGCAGCAACTGCTTGTTCACAAATCTGTCTGTCAGAGACGCTGCGAATTTCACCATGGTATGCGCATATTGCAAATTACCTGGTCACAGGTGCGTTTCCCCCTCAATTCACTAAAGCTCAATGCATGAGGTTAAAACATGAGTCTAAATATTACGTTTGGGATGATCCGTACATGCTTAGAATAGGCCCTAATAAGATCTTGAGGCGATGTGTGCCTGATCATGAGATGAGCTCTGTTTTGAGATTTTGTCATGCGCACGCGTGCGGAGGACACTTTGGTCCAAAGCGCACGAGCAGGAAAATCCTAGACTGCGGTTTTTATTGGCCGCACTTATTTCGTGACTCATATAACCACTGCAGGGTTTGTGACAGGTGTCAGCGCACAGTGAATATATCAGCGCGCAACGAGATGCCACAAACGCCAATACTAGTAGACGAAGTGTTCGACTTGTGGGGGATTGACTTCATAGGGCCGTTTCCTCCATCTTATGGATACGAGTACATACTAGTTGTGGTGGATTATGTCTCGAAGTGGATCGAAGCTAAGGCCACGCGCAAGGATGATGGTAAAACGGTTGTTGAGTTTTTAAGGACTAACATTTTCTGCAGGTACAGAGTGCCTAAGGCAATAATCAGCGACCAGGGGACGCTGATGAGCGGGCAAATAACCTTATATTTGTCCACATTTTTCCCTTACTTCTTGTTTGTTCCGCAATTCTTTAAAGCCATTTGATGATTTCTTCATCCATTTCAGGTTAAAATTATATATCTCACGATACGAAGTGGCCCGAAGGGAATCTAGACGAATTCCGGTCGATGGAGATCAAAAGAAGCAAAGCTGAGCAAACTGCAGAAGTGATTCGGCCGAATCACTAGTGATTCGCCCACCAGCTTGACCGAATCACCCTCAGCTGCACGAATTGACCTGATCCGGGGAAGTCCTGAAGGTTTGACCGAATCACATAATGGGTGTGACCGAATCAATGGTGATTCGGCCAAGAGAAGTGATTCGCCCAGTCAAGAAGCTACTGAACAGCTGATTCGGCCGAATCAGAGGTGATTCGCCCAGAGGTGCCCGAATCAGTTTAGCTCCACAAGGCGTTTGACCGTATCAAAACAAAGACATTTGACCGAATCAAAAGTGATTCGGCCAGGATAATTGATTCGCCCAAACTCAAAACTGCACTGAACAAAAGGTTCGAGCGAATCACATGGACAGTGACCGAATCACTTCGGTCACTTCGGTCATTTTGTGGGAAACTTCAAAGAGTATAAATAGAAGGAGATAGAAGTGAAGAAAGAGAGCTTGCTTTTTCTCCCAACCCTAGACGACAAGTTTCCACTTTTTGCAACCCTAGACGACAAAACTCAAGGAAGATCAAGCTTGATGGAAGATTGAAGCTTGGATTGAAGATTCCACATCATCCTCTTCTAAACCCTAACTTTGTATTTACATTTATGCTTCCTTTAGTTGTCATGTTTTTGTACACACTCATTATGAGTGAGTAGTTACTTTTGTGGTTGGGGATTAAATGGATCCCCTAGGATTGGATATGATGTTGAACACTATTGTTGTTGCATTGAATGAAGTTTGGTTTGATCTTATTGTGCCCTAGCTATGTATTCATTGTATGCACACCAAGTGTTTGACGAAATGCTTAAGTGAGTATGCTTGGTTAGAACCCCTAAGGAAGGAGCGAGAGTTGAACTTAGGATGTTTCATAGCTATCGTATGATCATAGATGGAGTGTTTGTGCGTGAGAGCGACATGCATTCTTGACATTAGGCTAAGTTTTGAGCGGATTTGAGTAACCGGCCAATAGACCGAGAGGGTGCGGTTATGGGACTCATATTCTACACGGTTCAATAGAATGAGAGTTTGAGAACCATCATTTATGTATCCTCTCCATTCTAGGGAAGGAGCGAGAGTTGAACCTAGAGCGGACGATGCATTAGCCTTGCTTTTATCAACCAAATGTAGTTCATGCATGTATTAGTGAGTTATTTCATTTCCTCATATCCTAGGAGAGAAGTTGAATCCCTAGTCACCCCTTTTTATTCATTAAGTAGAACTCAAGAATATCATTTATCTTTAGTGCTCGCTAGAGATACCTCTATAGGAGGACATATTCCCCCCCAAAAACCGTAGACTTACATTAGTAGCATTGATTAGTTGTCAATTAGTCTAAGCTTTTCCCTTGGGTTCGATCCGAGGTCACTTGGTTATAAATATTGTTTGATATTTGCGTGACTAGAATAGCACTTCATTTTGCTTGCCTAAAACGCCAACGTCAAAATGGCGCCGTTGCTGGGGAATTAGCCATTAGACTAGATTGCTAATTAGTTTTACTTTTAGTTAGTTTACTTCACTTTCTATTTTTCTTTTATTTAGTTGTCGTAATTGCTTGCGTACGTGCTATTCTTGTTTGTCTCTATTTAAGTTCACACTTATAAAAGCTCTCTTTGATTGCTTTATAGGTGTTTGAATGCAAACTAGAGCAAAGAGCAAGAGAGTACAAGAACAAGCTTCTACCTCAACTACAAGCCAAACTTCTCATCCCTCCGCTTCACACGAGCTTCACACTCCTCAATTGGATACTCCTTCGCCTACACGAGCTGAACAACCGGGAAATATGGATCCACAAAATCCTAGAAGGCAAGGAAATGCTCCTCTTCCGCAAGAGGAAGAAGAAAGACCGGTTGGGGCATACATCGCCCCAACCATTGGACATTATGGTTCCCCAATTTGTCTACCGGGGGGAGAAGACCAAGAGTTTGAAATGAAATCCGCCCTCCTCCATATGGTGGCCGCAAATCAATTTGACGGATATGGGAACCCAAATGCCCATTTGGCTCAATTTACGGAGCTATGCCGCACATACAAGATGCCGGGCATCCAACAAGAGTGGGTATATATGAAGGTTTTTCCGTTCTCACTTTCCGGGAAATCTAAAGATTGGTTGATGAGTCATGAACCGGATACATTCAATACTTGGGAGGGACTAGCACAAGCCTTTTTAATCCAATATTTCCCTCCCGCCAAGACAAAAAAAATTCGGGATAGAATCAACCAATTTACTCAACGGGACGACGAAACCTTCTATGAGGCTTTTGAGCGCTTCAAAGAGCTTCAAAGAGATTGCCCTCATCATGGATTCAACAAGTGGCAATTATTGCAAAGCTTCTACGATGGAATGGACCAAGATGCAAGGAACCATATGGACCATGCAAGTAATGGAGCGATGATGGACTTAACGGCTACCGATGGTTTCAAGATCATCGAAAAGATTGCACGAAATTCGCATCAATGGGGTGGTGAAAGGAACCACTTGAAGAAAAAGAGCAAGGAGGAAACCTCTAAAGCCGTGACAAAGGAAGATTTCAACTCCCTTGCAAAGACGGTAAATTCCTTGGCACAATCTCTTGGGAACATGAACTTGAACAAGAGAAGAGAACATCCCCAAGCTTGTAGCATATGCGCTAACCCGTCGCATGACGAAGACTCTTGCACCGCCAAACATGCGGATGAATTTGAAGATGTTAATTATCTTGTGAGGAACCAAGAGAGAGCTTATGTGCCGCCTCAATCAAGTGGGTATCAACCGAGAAATCCTCCCTACCAACCAAGGAACCCTCCCCAACATGTAAGGTTCCATGAAGACCCAAACTTTCCGAGGAGAGCGCCCATCAACAATGAGCCAAGGCCTACACCTCCGGGATTTCCACCAAGGAAACAATCACAAGCTCCTTACCAAAGAAACGACGAGAGGCCTAGCCAAGAGGAACCATCCCTATTATCTATTGTTGCTCAATTGGCCGCAACTCAAGCTCAACAACAAAAAGACAACCAACTCATCCTTCAAAGACTCGACCAATTGCAAGCACACAACAAAATGCTTGAGACGCAAATTGCTCAACAAGCGAGTTCTTCCTCAAAATATCAAGGGAAATTGCCTTCTCAACCGGATGTGAACTCTTCCGAAACCATAAATGCCATCACCTTAAAGAGCGGAAGAGTCTTAGAAGAGCCCCAAGCGAAGACCAAAATTGCCAACACAACCGTTGAGGTTGAGAAAGAAGGGCCTTCATCTCAAGAGAAGGTTGAGAAGAGAACAAAAGAAAAAGCTCAAGAGCCCGCTCCATATGTGCCTCCCATTCCATTTCCACAAAGATTGAAGAAGAAGAAGAAGGAGGACACACATTTCAAGCGCTTTGCGGATATTTTGAGCAAACTCCAAGTGACTCTCCCCTTCACGGAGGTACTAACTCAAATGCCTACTTATGCAAAATTTCTTAAGGATATTATTTCGCATAGGAGAGAAATGCATGAAATTGATCACGTAGCTTTGGATGCTAATTGTAGCGCTATTATTCAACATAACATGCCTAGGAAGCTACATGATCATGGTTCATTCTCTATTCCTATTGCTATTGGTGATTTTTGCATTGATAGTGCATTGTGTGACTTGGGAGCTAGTATTTCTTTGATGCCATTTTCCTTCTTTCAAAAACTTGACATGGGTGAACTCACTCCTACATCCATAAATCTTAGATTGGCGGATAGATCATCTAGGTTACCTAAGGGTATTTTAGAGGATGTTCCAATTAGAGTAGGGAAATTTTATGTTCCCGTTGAAATGGATGAGGATCGTGAAATTCCTATCATACTAGGAAGGCCTTTCTTGAATACGGTAAAAGCCGTCATTAATTGTGGTGAGGGAGTTATAGAACTAAACTTGGGAACCGACAAAATTAAATTTTACTTGAAAAAAGTTTTAAATGCTCCTAGTAGTTCTATGGATTGTCATTTGCTTGAGATAAATGATGCTTGTGATGTTTTTGATGCTCATGATGAATTGACAAATTTTGAGTACGAGATGCTCACAAAAGATAGTGGTAGTCCATCTTTCGCCTCATTGATGAATCTTGAGGACGGTGACACTCTCGATGAGGACACCATTGAAGAAGAGCCAAGAAAAGGTAAGGAATTCGGTGAGGGGTTGAAACCCCTTCCACCGAATCTAAGGTATGAATTCCTCGGACCGAACAAGTCATTACCCGTAATTATCGAAGCATCTCTTGATGAATGTGAGACCTCCAAGCTTATGCATGTTTTGCAATTGTATAAGGGTGCTATTGGGCATTCCATTGATGATTTGAAAGGGATTAGCCCCAAGGTTTGCATGCATAGGATAAGACTTGAGGAGAATGTGAAACCTAGTCGCGAATTTCTTAGGCGATTAAATCCTAAGCTTGGTGAGGTTGTGTTGAAAGAAGTGACTAAGTTGAGAGATGCGGGAATAATTTACTCGATCCCCGACTCCGAATGGGTGAGCCCAATTCATGTGGTGCCTAAGAAAGGCGGGCTCACCGTTGTGGAGAATGATAGAAATGAATTGATCCCTACGCGCACGGTCACGGGGTGGAGGATGTGCATAGACTATAGGAAATTAAACAAAGCCACCAAGAAAGATCATTTCCCAATTCCTTTTATTGATCAAATGCTAGAAAGATTAGCGGGACATGAATATTTTTGCTTTCTAGATGGTTTTAGTGGTTTTTTCCAAATTCCCATCCACCCCGATGACCAAGAAAAGACAACTTTTACTTGCCCCTATGGCACTTTTGCATATAGAAGAATGCCTTTTGGTCTTTGTAATGCGCCGGGTACTTTTCAAAGATGCATGATGTCCATATTTTCCGAATTTCTTGAAAATTCCATGGAAGTTTTTATGGATGATTTTTCGGTGCATGGATATTCCTTTGATGATTGTCTTACAAATCTTTCACGTGTTTTGGCTAGGTGCATTGAGATGGACTTAGTCCTCAATTGGGAGAAATGCCATTTCATGGTGAAAGAAGGCATAGTTTTGGGACATCGTGTTTCAAAGAGAGGGATCGAAGTCGATAGAGCTAAAATCGACGTGATTGAAAAGTTGCCACCTCCAAGGGATATTAAAGGGATTAGAAGTTTTCTTGGGCATGCGGGCTTTTATCGAAGATTTATTAAGGATTTTTCAAAGATAGCAAAGCCCCTCACAAATCTTCTACGCAATGAGGTGGAATTTATTTTTGATGAGCCTTGTCTTGAGGCATTTGAAGTGTTGAAGCAAGCTTTGGTGACCGCACCTATTATTCAAGCACCGAATTGGGATTTACCATTCGAAATGATGTGCGATGCAAGTGATAGCGCCATTGGAGCCATCTTGGGTCAACGAATCGATAAGCGCCTCCACGTAGTCTATTACATTAGTAAGGCCCTTGACACTACCCAAGCAAACTACTCAACAACGGAGAAAGAGATGCTAGCTATTGTCTATGCCTTTGAAAAATTTAGGCAATACTTGATTGGTTCTAAAACCATAGTCTACACGGATCATGCCGCCATCAAGTATTTGGTTTCAAAGAAGGAAGCGAAGCCTAGACTTATCCGTTGGGTACTCCTATTGCAAGAATTTGATATAGAGATTAAGGACAAGAAAGGAGTAGAGAATGTAGTGGCGGATCACTTGTCAAGACTCGAACTAACCAAAGAAGAAGATTCAATAACGATTCCCGTAAATGACACATTCATTGGGGAATACTTGATGAGCATCGAGACCGCGCAAGCTCCATGGTATGCGGACTTCGTGAATTTCCTAGCTTGTGGAATTCTACCGGAGGGAGCAAATTACAATCAAAGGAAGAAATTCTTTCATGATATCAACCGATACTATTGGGATGAGCCTTATCTATATAAGCTTTGCGCGGATGGACTCTATAGATCATGTGTCGCGGAATGCGACCAACAAGGTATTCTTGAAGGATGTCACTCTTCTCCTTATGGCGGGCACGGCTCAAGTTCTAAAACGGCCGCAAAGATTCTTCAAAGCGGATTTTATTGGCCGAATTTGTTCAAAGATGCATATGAGTTCGTGAAGTCTTGCGATGCGTGTCAAAGAACCGGAAATATTTCTAAAAGAGATGAAATTCCTCAAAAGGGTATTCTAGAGGTGGAGATATTCGACGTATGGGGGATCGATTACATGGGACCATTCCCATCTTCTTATGGGAATAAGTATATTTTAGTCGCCGTCGACTATGTCTCAAAATGGGTGGAAGCCATTGCCTCACCTTCTTGCGATGCCAAAGTAGTGATTAAATTATTCAAGAAGGTCATCTTTCCAAGATTTGGAGCCCCTCGGACCATGATTAGTGATAATGGTACTCATTTCAAAGAAAGACAATTCGAAGCGATGCTTCGAAAATATGGAGTTTATCACAAAATTGCGATGCCTTATCACCCTCAAACTAGTGGACAAGTTGAAGTTTCTAATAGGGAGATAAAAGCTATTCTCGAAAAAACGGTGGGGAACTCGAGGAAGGATTGGTCTTCAAAGCTAGAAGAAGCTTTATGGGCATATCGCACCGCTTTCAAGACCCCGATTGGCATGTCACCATACCGCTTAGTCTATGGGAAGCCATGCCATCTCCCCGTCGAAATGGAGTACAAGGCCATGTGGGCAATCAAGAAGTTAAATTTTGACTTGAAGACGGCGATGGAAAAGAGAGTCCTCCAACTCCACGAACTAGATGAGATTAGACTCGACTCTTATGAGAGTTCAAGAATTTACAAGGAGAGATCCAAATTGTGGCATGACAAGAAAATTCGGAGGAGGACTTTCTCAAAGGGGGATAGCGTATTGCTTTTCAACTCTAGACTTAGATTATTCCCGGGAAAATTGAAATCAAGATGGTCGGGACCTTTCAAAGTTGAAAAAGTATATGGAGATGGCCACTTCGAATTATTAAACAAAGAAGGTGAAACTTTCAAAGTAAATGGCCATCGAATTAAAGCCTACCATGGAGAAGTGCAAAGCTTGGAGCTTGGAGACTTCAAACTTGATGATTCTACCTAATTCCCTAATTATTGCATGCCATTTGAGAAGGGATCCTCGCAAAGGACTTCTCAAGTGTGTTTCTTATGAAGAAGGGAATCAGCTACGTCTTAGCCAAGACTTTAAACTAGGCTGGTGAGTATTTGTGCTCTTGCTCCCACTTGTTTGTAGTGTAGAATCATGTTTTGACTTTGTGTTGCGCCAAGCCTATATGAAGTTAGAGGTTTTAGGGATTTTTGTGGTTGAGTGCACTCAAATTACCCCTTTTGGTTTGATTATTCATGTGTGAAAATATTTAAGTGTGGGGTGTTTTGAGTGAATATTAGATGTCTTAAAGTGGTTGAGGAATGTGGTGCATTTGAGTGAAAAATTTTGTGCAGAGTTGGCTAACTCCCACCAGTCGGTTCGCCCGAATCAGTTTTCATGAGTGGCCGAGTCAATTGATTCGTGCACCCAAAAATCTATAGCTCGCCACTGAGTAAAAGATTCGGGCGAATCATGGACGGTCTCCCCGAATCACTTGATTCGGTCAAGCAGCTACCCAGATCGATTCGGCCGAGTCAATTGATTCGTGCACCCAAAATCTATAGCTCGCCACTGAGTAAGTGATTCGGGCGAATCAATGGTGATTCGGGCAGGTCCCCGAATCAAATTCACTGGAAGTTTGAGATTTATTCGTGCGGATCCATCTTATTCGCTCACTCTTCCGCCCGAGCCCTAAACACGTTTCCGTCCGACTACCTCTCCCCCGAGCGCTTCCGTCCGACCGTCCCAACCAAATCCCTCCCTCTCCGAGCTAACCCTAAACCGTGTTCGCACTCCGTGACACCCATTCAGCCGCGGCTTCTCCGAGTCTCCTTCGCCCGAATCAACCGCAGCCTCCCCGAGTCACCTTTCTCCTTCTCCAGCTTCACAATGGCCAGGACTAACTTGACGACTGCGGGAAAGCCTCGACCACCGCCTGCCAAGAAGCTGACAGCAGCTCAAAAGGGTAAGGGCATTGCTAAACCTAAACCTAAAGCCGAAGCTCCAGCCAAAACCAAACCGAAGCCAAAGCGAGCTACTGGTGGTATCGTAATCCGCTCCTCTCCCCCGCCGTCTCCAGTCAGTTCATCCTCTTCATCCTCCTCTTCCGACGATTTCAGACCCGTGGGAGAGTCGTCGCGCTCGCAAGCTAGGCTGGCAGTTATCCCTCATTCCGGAGCAGCAGAGACAAGGAGACCCCGCTATCTTACTGAAGAAATCCTTGCTGCGGATGCCAAGATGCAAGCTTTATTGACGCAGCACGAGAATTATGAGGTATTGGCTCCCATTTATCCTGATCATGCCGCACTGAGCAGGCTTAAAGTTATGGATGAAGTCAGAAATTACCTTCGTGCTAGTGATATGCATTATATTTTGATGGATGATCCGGGTACTTACCCGAGAATGGTGAAGGAATTCATGGCATCATTTTCTGCGACGAAGGAAGATGTTGAGGGTAGTAGAATGCACAATCAAACTGTCATTTCTTGGACCTTCCGATTAGGCGGGCAGACTTTTACTCTGCCCGCGCTTGATAATCGCACAGCTTTTGGGTGCACTAAGCTTGGTGTGTCCCCGCATTTCAGAGAGCGCGAACGGTACCATTTCTGGGTGGACCTCGCCGCGAAGGACATTTTCTTCACCTCCCCTCAGCCAGCCACGATGATTACCTCCCCAGTTTGGCGGCTGATTCACCGTATCATAGCTACATCAATTCACAGCCGCAAGGATGGGGGCAGGTACGTGAACACATTGGACTTGGACTTGATGCTCCTCATTTCTCGCGGCAAATCAGTAAACATTGTAGATGAACTGACGTTTCAGTTTGAGTCATATCAGAGAAAGGAGTACAAAGGGCGCGCTCTAGGTGGCGGGACATTTATTACACTTCTCGCGAAGTGGCTGGGATTCAATTTAGACCGCTGCGATATCTTGCCAAAGAAAATTCTGAACCTGGAAACTCTCCGAAAGATGCACATGATAGAGCCTAAGACGCTTCGTTGGATTACTCGACCCGATGTGCCACAACACTTGGAGAAGAGGATAGAGAGGAAGCGAAAGGAGCATGGACTCCCTGATATAGAGACACCACCCAGGCAGACCAGCGAGCCACCCATGCCAGCAGCAGCCGCTCCAGCCGCCCACACCTCAGAGCCTATGCCGAATTTCAGACCCTCTCCCGCTGCCGTTCCTCCAGTCGAGCCTGAGCCCATCCCACGCGAAGGCCTGGAATTGTTGAGCGCACGCTTGGACTCGCTTTCAGATTCTCACACGACGCTCATTCGCTCCCATGAGGTATTATCCACCCTTGTCCTCGATTTTGTTGCATGGCAAGGAAATGTCATAGTGCGTATGGCAGCCAGCATGGGTATTTCAGACCTTCCACCGCCTCCAGCTCCTTTCTCTCAGCCACCACCTCAGCCGGCTGTGTCTACCGCAGCTGCGAGTGACTCACTTTCAGCCATGTTCGAAGGGAGAGTGGAGGGAGGCAATGTTGAAGGAGTTCCTGGAGCTGGCAGTGGCAACCAAGGGGATGAAGTTTAGTTTGCTGCAATTTTGTGTCATGACTTGTGATATTTTAATTGACATGTATTCGGCTTGACTTGTCCATATATATTTGACGCGCTTCGCCGCGATATTTTGACTATGAAAATTGGTTGTGGCACTTGAATGTTTCTCTGGCAGATTTTCTTTAAAAAAAAACACTATTTTGAATTGCCCAGGTAAATTGATTCGTGCACCCAGGCCGAATCACCACTTTTGGCCTTGTCCGAATCAAGTGTGATTCGGGCAAAGCTCTATCCCAGCTAAAGTGATTCGGACACTGGCCGAATAAATCATTTTTGCCTTGTCCGAATCACCTGATTCGGCCAACCTCTTATCCGAACAAAAGTGATTCGCCCTGGTGTCACCGAATCAATTCTTAGCCGTCACCGAATCAAGTGATTCGGGCACTCTTCAGCAGCACTGTCTTGAGTTTGGAAATTTCTGCCTCTTATTTGCCATTGTTCAAAACCTTTCTCAAGCACATTAATGCACAAATTGATGACTTTTGATGCACACAAACATATCTAAGTGAACTCATCATATACATTGTCGCGCATTTGTTTTCTAACCTCATGCCTAGCTATATGTTCTCCATTAATTATATCTCGCATAGCTAGCTGTTTTAAACACGGGAATTCAAGTGTTGCGCTGATTTTTTTTTGTGAGTTTCAGATTTATTGCAACTGCCAAGAGCATCATACACGGACGGATGTGCATTAGGCTACCTCCACACGAGAGAAGTTCCTTCGCAACTTTCTCTTTACCATCCTTTGTTCTTTATATTGCTTAGGGACTAAGCAAAATTCTAAGTGTGGGGTGTTTTGCGCTTTTGCTTTGATTTTCTACCACTTGATTCTATGCTACACACTCACTTTGAGCACATTACACTCACATAATTGCTCTCATCCAAACTTTAAATATTGATCACACGAAGTAATGTTTGCTAAGCAATTAAGTAGTATCAAAAATTTTTTTGGATTGAGTTGTGCTTTAAATTCATGAATCGCATCTCTAAGTCGATTGATCCTCTTTGTGATGATTTTATTCACATGATTCGATGTTCGGCTAGCTTAGTTTGATTCGTTTTTAAGCTCTTTCCATGCATGAAAAATGAAGTTGAGTTTAGCGAGCACAAAATAAAAAATGTTTTCAAAAAAAAAAACCCTTGTGCTTGCTCTTGGTTGCTCTTAGGTGATTTTAGCGTCCCTATTTAGCCTTTGCATTTGCTTTGCTCACACTTCATGCCCCATCAAATATCATTTAGGCACATTGTCAAGTCTTAAGTGTGGGGTGTTTCAAAATGTTTGCGAAAGAAGAAAAAAAAAAAAGAGAAAAAGAAAAAAAAAAAGGCACATGAAAGAGAAAGAAAAAAAGAATTATCATATTTTGAAGGTTTTGCATTTGCCGAGGGTTAGGAAGGTAATTTCCCCCTCGAAAGCATTTGTATAAACGCAAAAAAATAGGCACACTTAATTCTTGACTTTGTGCCTTTTCCACAAGTTCTTTCGCATAGGTGTGAGCAAGGTTTTTGCATTGGGTATCTAGGAAGCGTCTAAGGTATGACCCTCGTAATTTATTACTTGAGCACCCAGATTTGTACGAGGAAATTCTAAATTGTTCATTGTCAAAACTCCTCTTCTCTTACGGTTTATCACGTATAGTCTAAAACTTGAGAACGAGTTTATTGTCTTGAGCTTATGGACTTGCCCTTAGCAAGCATATGTGATTGATTTGACAAAATTTTTGTGCTAGCAACGCTTATCTTCATACTACTTGCATAGGAAATTGAGCGGGAATTTGAATTTGACGAATGCTAGGTTGACATCGATTCTATGAACATTTATTATCGCATTGAAGTGAATGATCCTTAGAGTTTGCGTGAAGTGAATAATTTGCACAACTCTATTCCAATTTGAGGTGATAGTGAACTACTTGCTTAGCTAGCTATATTTGGACTTTAAACTCTCATGGATTATTGCAATTGGGATTTGTGAGTATTCCTTTTCTGAAAACTCTCGCTTGACTTATGCACATATTTGTTCGGGACGAACAAGTCTTAAGTGTGGGGTATTTTGATGAGCGGGCAAATAACCTTATATTTGTCCACATTTTTCCCTTACTTCTTGTTTGTTCCGCAATTCTTTAAAGCCATTTGATGATTTCTTCGTCCATTTCAGGTTAAAATTATATATCTCACGATACGAAGTGGCCCGAAGGGAATCTAGACGAATTCCGGTCGATGGAGATCAAAAGAAGCAAAGCTGAGCAAACTGCAGAAGTGATTCGGCCGAATCACTAGTGATTCGCCCACCAGCTTGACCGAATCACCCTCAGCTGCACGAATTGACCTGATCCGGGGAAGTCCTGAAGGTTTGACCGAATCACATAATGGGTGTGACCGAATCAATGGTGATTCGGCCAAGAGAAGTGATTCGCCCAGTCAAGAAGCTACTGAACAGCTGATTCGGCCGAATCAGAGGTGATTCGCCCAGAGGTGCCCGAATCAGTTTAGCTCCACAAGGCGTTTGACCGTATCAAAACAAAGACATTTGACCGAATCAAAAGTGATTCGGCCAGGATAATTGATTCGCCCAAACTCAAAACTGCACTGAACAAAAGGTTCGAGCGAATCACATGGACAGTGACCGAATCAAGTGATTCGGTCACTTCGGTCATTTTGTGGGAAACTTCAAAGAGTATAAATAGAAGGAGATAGAAGTGAAGAAAGAGAGCTTGCTTTTTCTCCCAACCCTAGACGACAAGTTTCCACTTTTTGCAACCCTAGACGACAAAACTCAAGGAAGATCAAGCTTGATGGAAGATTGAAGCTTGGATTGAAGATTCCACATCATCCTCTTCTAAACCCTAACTTTGTATTTACATTTATGCTTCCTTTAGTTGTCATGTTTTTGTACACACTCATTATGAGTGAGTAGTTACTTTTGTGGTTGGGGATTAAATGGATCCCCTAGGATTGGATATGATGTAGAACACTATTGTTGTTGCATTGAATGAAGTTTGGTTTGATCTTATTGTGCCCTAGCTATGTATTCATTGTATGCACACCAAGTGTTTGACGAAATGCTTAAGTGAGTATGCTTGGTTAGAACTCCTAAGGAAGGAGCGAGAGTTGAACTTAGGATGTTTCATAGCTATCGTATGATCATAGATGGAGTGTTTGTGCGTGAGAGCGACATGCATTCTTGACATTAGGCTAAGTTTTGAGCGGATTTGAGTAACCGGCCAATAGACCGAGAGGGTGCGGTTATGGGACTCATATTCTACACGGTTCAATAGAATGAGAGTTTGAGAACCATGTCATTTATGTATCCTCTCCATTCTAGGGAAGGAGCGAGAGTTGAACCTAGAGCGGACGATGCATTAGCCTTGCTTTTATCAACCAAATGTAGTTCATGCATGTATTAGTGAGTTATTTCATTTCCTCATATCCTAGGAGAGAAGTTGAATCCCTAGTCACCCCTTTTTATTCATTAAGTAGAACTCAAGAATATCATTTATCTTTAGTGCTCGCTAGAGATACCTCTATAGGAGGACATATTCCCCCCCAAAAACCGTAGACTTACATTAGTAGCATTGATTAGTAGTCAATTAGTCTAAGCTTTTCCCTTGGGTTCGATCCGAGGTCACTTGGTTATAAATATTGTTTGATATTTGCGTGACTAGAATAGCACTTCATTTTGCTTGCCTAAAACGCCAACGTCAGACGCACTTCTGCAACAGAATAGTGGCGCAGGTAAAAAGCATACCATCCTCAAACGAATGGCCAGGCCGAGGTTTCCAACAGAGAGATTAAGCGCATTCTGGAGAAAATTGTGAGACCTTCGCGCAAAGACTGGAGCCAGCGGCTGGACGATGCACTTTGGGCATACAGGACTGCGCACAAGACACCGATTGGGACTTCACCATTTCGGTTGGTGTATGGAAAGGTGTGCCACCTATCGGTTGAGTTGGAACATAAGGCATACTGGACATTGTGCACTTGCAATCTGAACCTCGACGAGGCTGGTAAAGAGCGCGCGTTTGAACTGAGCGAACTAGAGGAGCTGCGCCTGGATGCATATGAGGGGCTGCGCGACTACAAAGTGCGCACGAAAGCATTTCATGATAAGTACATCCTCAGACGCACCTTCGAGCCAGGAGACCAGGTGCTTTTCTTCTCCTCGCGCTTAAAACTGATGCCTGAAAAGCTGCGCAGCAAGTGGACGGGACCTTACACAGTCACAAAGGTTTTCCCTTATGGAACAATCGAGTTAGAGAACGATCGCAAGCATCATTTTCAGGTTTATGGGCAAAGAATAATGAAATACTTGGGAGAACCTTGGGATGAGGCCACGCGCGAAGTTGATTTGGCGGAACCAGAAATAGAGGATGCGCAGGCTACTACGCCAGAGATACAACCTGATGCACTGATGGAGGGTATTTATACGCTCCATTGAGTTGTTTATTCTCATAATTTTATTACATTTTGCGTGAATCGATTACTCTTTTGTAGTGTTTTCGTATCGCAGGTGTGTTCAAGATCGCATTGGATTTTATCGCATATTTGAAGCATTCACCCAAGATCAAAAAGTCAACAGCAGTCAACTCTGCTAGTTCAATTGGAAATTAGATTCGGTTCAAGCATATGTGGTTCATTTTGGTTCAACCCCAAAAAACCCTAAACCTAAGAGATGGACAAATTAGGAAAAGAATCATCTCACTTCATTACACTTCACTTTGGGCGGCACTATTCACGGCGGAGCTACAGTAGAACGGTTGGAGGAGAGGAGTGAAGAGCTTGAGAGAGAAGTCGCCGGAAATCACTGTTCACGCCGGTTACTATTCATTTTACTGTTCACATTGCACTGTTCACTATTCACTGTTACTGTTCATGCCGGAACACTGTTCACGGCAGAATTTATTTTAGTCAGTTTGTGTTCCTTAGCCTATTGTAGTGTAAGGAACTCATTTTTATTGTATCCCATGAATGATATGAGTAGCTAAATCTTATTTTCAGTTTGGGGTTTATAATGCAACATTTGGTTTGAGGTCAATGAATACATGATTCGAGCTATTGATTCGCTGCCTTTGTATGAATGAATGAATGCTTTGATTGTCAGTTTAGTGCAGCTTAGCGGTGAGCTATATTGATGTCATTTGTGTTATACTTGATTGGATTGCATTGTTGGGGAGAACCTAGCGGTGAAACCGATTTTGTATAGTTAGTTGAGTAACTATTGCACTTGTTCGAAAACCTAGCGGTTAAGAATAGGTAGAATTTGATTGTCGACATATCTTTAGCGAGAATGTTGGGCTCAGGCAGAATTCACTAGCTTATGTATGTATTCGATCGATGATAACTAGTTGCATTGTATTCCCCGAACTGATTTTCTCTGAATTGATATTCTTAGTTTGTTCCTTTTTCTGTGACTTTCATTAGAACTCTATCTTACTTGCTCTCTTTGGGTTCGACCCTGCTTACTGCTTGCTAGTGTGTTAAAAGGAGTTACAAATACAAAATTTGAGGCACACGACGACGCGCTGTCAAATTTTGGCGCCGTTGCCAGGGAGGGCAACATTCAATGTTGAGTTCTAAACTTTGTCTTCCTTGTTTTTCTTGTTTTTTTTTTTAAAAAAATTTTGCATTTTGTGCTTTTGCATCGTTTGGTAGTTTGTCTTTGCATTTCACTTGGTTTTCTAGTATGTCTAATGCAGGAGGTTCTCATGGTTGTGTTCAAGGCGACAATGAACCTGACTCCATCAACAATCCAGCGATACCCCCCTATTATGATGAGCCGGAGAGAGTCTTTAACCAAAGGCAAAGGCAAGCTCGATATCATAGAGTTGAAAGAATGGATGAGCAAGATGACTATGAGTATAGACAGCCACCTCAACCTCAACCTCAACCTCGACCTCAACCTCATCAATATGCACGTGGAAGGATGAGACCACCTACACTTAGAGAGCTTTCAGCTCCAACATTCAACAATGAACCATGGTGTATTAACATTGATCAAGATGAGGATGACTTTGAAGTAAAGACAGCAGTGGTCCATCATCTCCCAAAACTTGGAGGGCTGCCAGGAGAAGTAGCATCTAGGCATCTACAAGAATTCAACGGAATATGTCGGACTCTGAGACCATATGCTGCCCCTGAAGAGAGGTTTAAGTTAAAAGTATTTCCCTTCAGTTTAACTGACCTTGCAAAAACTTGGTTTTTATCTTTGCCTTCAGGATGTATTAGAACTTGGGAGCAAATGCAAAGGAAGTTTCTCGATAAATACTATCCCCCTGCTAAAGCTGCCCAAGTAAGGAGAGAGCTTTCCAACATGAGACAAGGGCCAACTGAGTCTTTGTATGAGTATATGGAAAGATTCAATACCTTAGAACAAAGTTGTTGTAATTTGAATATGAGAGAAGAAATGCTTGTAGAATATCAACTGGATGGATTGAGACCTTTGGAGAGGAGGTTGTTAGACGCAGCAGCAGGTGGCACGGTTATGAATTTGACTCCGGCTGAGGTGCGAGACTTGATGAATGAGCACGCCGAGAGTGCCCGATTCAGAGATGATTCCAGTAGAAGAGATGATACCGGGAGAACAAGGAATGTCTCACAAATGGATTCCAATGCAAGTCACATGGCCACTGAAATTAAGGAGCTCAAGCAAATGGTGCAGAAGCTTATGGTTGGACAAGTAAGTGAAGTTAAAGCGTGTGGACTTTGTGGAGCTGCGAGCCACAAAATCGATGAATGTCCCAGCCTACATGAGGAAGAGGCAGCTGATGTATTCCAGCAATTCAACAATAGGCAACCACCAAGGCAATTTGGACTAGCAGCCAACGGTTTCAGTTGGAGAAATGAAGGAGGATTTAATCAAGGACAAGGTCAAGCCTACCGCCCACCATTTCACCAACAAGAGAGATACAATGGAAATGGTAATATCAATGGTCAATTTCAGCAAAGGCGCAACTTCAATCCCAACCGAGCTGGCCCGAGCAATGTCAATCAAGGGAAGTCATTAGAGGAAGTTGTTAAAGAGATGGCGATGACTATGCAAAATAATCAAGCCAAGACCGATAGCACCATAGCTGAGTTATCCAAGCAAATGTCCCAACTGGCGGCTACCGTGTCCGAATTGAAGAATGACAAGGACAAAGGAAAGCTTCCCTCACAAACAATTCCCAATCCAAAAGGAAATGTCTGTGCAGTCACTTTGATAAGTGGGAGGAAAATTGCAGAAGAGGCGAGACAAGAAACCGAAACAGAGTGTGCAGCGCCCCAAGAGTACATTAGCAAGGCGCGCGGACCCTTAATGTCTTCATCTGGCGCGCCATTAATGTCTTCATCCGGTGCGGTACCCCCTGCCTCAAATTCTGAATTTTGCCAAACTGACCCTCCACTTCCATTTCCTATGCAGATTTCAAAGTCAAAGAGGAATCCAGTAATGGATCGAGAGCTTTTAGAGCTATTCAGCAAGATGGAAGTCACAATCCCACTTCTCGACGCAATCAAGCACATTCCGAAGTATGGCATGTTTTTTAAAGATTTGTGCACCACTCGACAAGGAGGTCTTGAGCAAGTAAATCTCAACCCCAACATCTCGGCCATTCTTCCATCCCAGGTAGCACCGAAATGTAAGGATCCAGGTATTTTTACAATTCCATGCATAATTAATGATGTTCAAGTGGATAATTGCATGTTTGATTTGGGTGCCTCGATTAATATCTTGCCTTATTCCTTATATGAAACATTGCATGTCGGTCCTCTTAGACTCACTGATTTTACAATTCAAATGGCTAATAGATCGTGCACAAAGCCAGAGGGTCTTGTTGTTGATGTGCTAGTGCAGGTAGGAACACTTTCATTGGTTGCAGATTTTTATGTGGTCAAGATGGAGGATGAGAGAGGATCTTCACCAGTTCTACTAGGGAGACCATTTATGGCAACTACGAAGTTGAAAATTGATATACATACGGGTAATCTCTCCATGGAGGTAGAAGGGGAAGTGATCAACTTTAACATTCATAAGCCTATGCAATTCCTTCCTGACTTTGCAGTTACACAAGCCCTGAACAACATTGAAAATGCAACAATCATACAATGTGGGCACAACATATCGGAGCTAGACACCAAAGAGGGGCTGAACACCAAGGAGATTGCTGCTGGGCAATTAATCCATGACATCCCTAGGTATGATATCAATGCCATTAAATTGTGCAATAAAACTATCCTCGCCCCATCTTTTGTGCAGCCTCCGGATATTCATTCAAGCCTTTACCGGAGCATTTGAAGCTTACTATTCCACCAGATATTCCACTTGATGTTCCACGCGATATCCTACATGATGAGGAGTTCCATTTGGCCGAACCGGCATGAGCTTAAATGGAAGGTATCGTCAAGCCAAAGACGTTAAACAAAGGCGCTTGCGGGAGGCAACCCGGTGCTTAATTTTAGAGTTTTAGTGTGAGTCTATTTAGTGTTTAAGAGAGTCATGCATGTTAGAAGTCATTAGAGTCTTAGTTGTTTGAATAGCAATCTTTTGAGTTTTCCATCTCAGTGAGTTAAGCGCCTCCAGGCAACATTACGCTCCGCTCCAGCTTCACACTTTAGTAACTTAATGTCTTCTTGGGACGCGCCATTTAATGTCTTCTTGGGGCGCAATTATTTCTGACTTTTTTTTATCTTCACTAGCTTAGCCATGTTAGTAGCTTAATTCTTGTGTGAATCTTGCATGAGCTTCCTTTCCTTATCCTAGATTATACCATGGGGCCACGGTTCGATTCAAGTGTGGGGTGGGAAGTTAGTATGCTTTGTTCAACATGTTTCCCTTTTAGTAGCATGCATTAGCTAGTAGTTAGAGCACGTTAGTTTTTTTTTGGGATGTAGTTGTTGAGTTGTGCTGCTGATTTTTGAGATACATATCATGCGATGATGTTGCCGAGTTTATGAGTCAAATGCTGCGATGTAAATGCTGATTTTATGAGATGATGCCTTCTCTTTGAAGTTTTGATATGTATGCTTTCCATGAATTCCAAAATATTGTGATGCTTGCGCTTTAATGTTATATGTTCTAGAGGGACTTGGCATTCATTCGGAGGTTCAAAGGATTAGTTGCATAGCGCGCTGTATTTGTGGAGGTTGGTGCTTCGAGTTATGAGGGGCGACATTGACTCCATCATTGCAGTGTTATGCAGTGGTGGGACGGGAAAACAAACCGTCCTATCTCTAGTCCGAGTAACTGGGAATGGGTGGGTAACCCCTATCCTGCCTCGCGCTGAAAGGGTAATGATGAGAAAGAGCGGGACGCGTTCCTTATGCTGCTATTCGAAGGCTATGATTGGAACGGTTCAAATTAAAGCGCAAAGCTCAAAAGGGACAAGCAAGCATGTCACATGGAAAGCTCGAAAAAGAAAAATTCAGATTTTACAAGATGTGAAAGAAAAGCAATCGGAAAACGAGCAAAGTCCAAAAAAAGAAATATGTCCTACAAGAAAAGAAGAAAAGGTTGATCCTCTCATAACTCGAATTCATCACGTGCCAAAGGAAGCAAATTCAGTTGCATGCGCGTGGCTATGAAGTTGAACCAAAAAGTGGAGTTAGGAGTCTAAAAAGGACTAAATCCTAGGCATCCATTAAATCCCATCTCAAGCTTAAAGGTAACATGTATCATTCTAGTTCTTGTTGATCATTATTTGAGAATGATTGTGAGCATGTATTGATTGACTGATTAGGGACGACTTCTCGAGTAATTTCAATATTTATATCATGGCATGATAGGAATGATTTGAGTGCTTGCGTATCTTATTGTTGTTCGGGGATGAACAAGAATAAGTGTGGGGTAGTTTGATGGAGCGTATTTATACGCCCCATTGAGTTGTTTATTCCCATAATTTTATTACATTTTGCGTGAATCGATTACTCTTTTGTAGTGTTTTCGTATCGCAGGTGTGTTCAAGATCGCATTGGATTTTATCGCATATTTGAAGCATTCACCCAAGATCAAAAAGTCAACAGCAGTCAACTCTGCTGGTTCAATTGGAAATCAGATTCGGTTCAAGCATATGTGGTTCATTTTGGTTCAACCCCAAAAAACCCTAAACCTAAGAGATGGACAAATTAGGAAAAGAATCATCTCACTTCATTACACTTCACTTTGGGCGGCACTATTCACGGCGGAGCTACAGTAGAACGGCTGGAGGAGGAGTGAAAAGCTTGAGAGAGAAGTCGCCGGAAATCACTGTTCACGCCGGTTACTATTCATTTACTGTTCACATTACACTGTTCACTATTCACTGTTACTGTTCATGCCGGAACACTGTTCACGGCAGAATTTATTTTAGTCAGTTTGTGTTCCTTAGCCTATTTTAGTGTAATGAACTAATTTTTATTGTATCCCATGAATGATATGAGTACCTAAATCCTATTTTCAGTTTGGGATTTATAATGCAACATTTGGTTTGAGGTCAATGAATACATGATTCGAGCTATTGATTCGCTGCCTTTGTATGAATGAATGAATGAATGCTTTGATTGTCAGTTTAGTGCAGCTTAGCGGTGAGCTTTATTGATGTCATTTGTGTTATACTTGATTGGATTGCATTGTTGGGGAGAACCTAGCGGTAGAACCGATTTTGTGGTGTTAGTTGAGTAACTATTGCACTTGTTCGAAAACCTAGCGGTTAAGAATAGGTAGAATTTTGATTGTCGACATATCTTTAGCGAGAATGTTGGGCTCAGGCAGAATTCACTAGCTTATGTATGTATTCGATCGATGATAACTAGTTGCATTGTATTCCCCGAACTGATTTTCTCTGAATTGATATTCTTAGTTTGTTCCTTTTTCTGTGACTTTCATTAGAACTCTATCCTACTTGCTCTCTTTGGGTTCGACCCTGCTTACCGCTTGCTAGTGTGTTAAAAGGAGTTACAAATACAAATTTGAGGCGCACGACGACACGCTGTCAGGCACCGGAGGGAGAACTAGGAGCTACTGATTATATATCTTCTCCCTCACTGATTAACCTCGTTACTTATGATGTGTCACATGATTTTGGCCACACTGACCACCTATCTATTCCTTTGCGTAGGACTAAGGAAAGCATAGCACGCACAGATGCACAGGAGCGCGCAGGAGCAAGTGTGGGGGTGTTCGCGTGCGCAAACTTGAACAATTAACGAGGTACTGCCGAGCCAACGACGTTAAACAAAGGCACTTGTCGGGAGGTAACCCGACACGTTTTCCACGTTTTATTTTATTTTTACACGTTTTTTTAGGATTTGAGTTTTCAGCTAGTTCAGTACTTAGAAAACGTAGCAATGCGCGGGTCAGTGCGCGGTTCAGTGCGCAGGTCAGCGAGTATATAAGGGCAGAAACTTAGAAAATTCCAGACATTCTGCAATTTCGACCGTTAGAGCTTTTCACTGCTGCCAGCCAATCTTTGTCGTCCGCCCACTTATTCCGGCGTTCTTTAGTGAGATTTGAAGAGCACGACATCACCAGCGCACTAGGTAACCTCTCATTTTTTATTTTAGTCACTTTAGTGAGGGTTTGGTGAAAGAAGCCGACTGGGGGACATAACCCTAGAATCAAAATCGCACCTAGTTAGCCCCTCCGTTTGGTGTTTTCATTGCTGGGTTTTGTTGACAAGAGTGAGGCGCTGATCGCGCGTCGTTGTACACGTCAAATTAATCCTTCCTTCTCCACTTAGTATAGCGGCTAAGTCAGGGTCGATCCCACAAGGAGCAAGCAGACTCGTCTTAGCTAGCAACCTACAACTTACGAAATTGGGGTTGTGAGTGGTTGGGTTGCGCAGGTGCACGAATGAACAGTGGTGAAAGCACGATACGTGCGCAGGCAGTAGATTTTAAGTACTATGACTATGAAGAGTATCGGTACAGACAATCCTCTATGAATGTATCCCTTATCATCGACTCTAAACATCTATAGTGCAGTTCTACTTAAGTTAGTGTCCGATCAAGGCTTCCTAACGTGCGCGCATGTTCCGATCAAAGTTCATGAGCTATTAATTCCTGAAACTAGTCTAAACAGCCACGAATCCTATCACAATAGCAGCTGAGTATCCTAGTGTGTTACCCTAGTTCTCACCGTCAAGCTATCAACTAGTTTAACATACAATAACTAGCAATTAGAATAAGATTGCGGTTCAAGGCTTCCCTTATTCGCACAACTAATTATCACCCATATGCATAGAATTAATATAAGTAGATGTACCAAGCATTAAGAACAAGTCTCAAAGGAAATACTTCATAGAATCATGCCCAACCGATCCAAGGTGTTTAGCTAGACATGCTAGAAACAAACATCATAGCAATAATAAATAAAACTAAAGCAGCAAGAGAAACGTAGCAGGTTGGCGCAATTGCGCGTTGCTGTTCTCGGCTGGCGCAGGTGGTTCGCGCAGAGTCTGGCTGAAGTAGCTCGTGTGTTTTTCTGCTAAGTGTCCTTCCCTCTATCTGCTCTCTCTCTCTCTCTCTAACCCTAGCTTCCCTCTTCTTATATAGTGGTCTTGAAGCCCAAGGAATGCTTAGATTTGGCCCGAGAGATTTTTAGCAACTTCCCAAATCTAGGAGATCAATATTTAGAAACTCTGCCCTTCAGCGCACGCTGATTGTGCTACTTGCTTTGCGCAGTCGGTTTGCGCACTGTAGTCCGCAACAGCTATCTCCTTTTGCGCTGCTAGCTTCGCGCAGTCGTGCATTGCGCTCTAAAACGTCTGTTAGCGCACATCTGACTTATGCTCCTGTTTTATCCTGTAATACAAAAATACCGAAAACTAGTAATCTTGTACACAAAATAATGCAAACAAGCACAGTGTTAAGATCTAAATAGCGCATATAACTAGGCTCTATCAAATCCCCCACACTTACCCTTGTTCGTCCCGAACAAGTACTGAAGCACAGATACTTTTACCTCTCTGAAGTCTAGCGCACAGCCTCATACTCATGCGCGATCCGCACATCGATTCACCCTGCGCTGCTTTATCACCTACGCGCACAAACCCTTAACAATTCTAATATAATAATTTCGAAATTTGTTACCTCTCAGCCAGGATGCAATTTAATTCGGATGATTCGGAGATAGCTCTTCATAGGCTCCTGGTTGTCGGTCCCTACTCCGATTTCTGGTACATGGATAATTGCGCAAGTATCTTCAGGTGCGTGATTCATTCGCGCGCTTCTTGGGAACTCAAGCCTTTCATCCTTGACGATTTTTTTCTTTTGGATTTATGCATGCGCTGATATGGAGTTGTGTGCGCACGCTGATTCTTTTTTTCTTGCGTATATCTTCAACTGATTTCTTTCTTTTATACGGCTTCGTACACTCTTCTGATTTTCCCAGAACGGTTCCAGTCTCGGCCTTCGGATAGCAGCTATGGAACAACGCCCCGCTCTCCCTCCTTGGTCTACTTGCGCAGGTCAGCGCACGCGTTTACATCCGCGCCCACTTTCCTACACTCGACTTCCAGAGGAAAGGTGGTCTGTTTTCCTACCTCACCACGGTATGGGTATTCGCCTTTGGCATCTGCGTGGCTGAGCGCGCTCTATTGTTCCGAAGGTTGCGAAGCACCGGCCTCCACTAGCGCTTTTAGCCATGTACCCTACTCTCGAAGCAAAAACGACTAACCGCCTCTCTAGAGCTTTTTCTTTCAACTCCACATCCCCTGAATATCCCGACTAAAAAGACAAAAAACGAAAAAATATACTAAATTGGTTAAAGGCAGTGCATGTAGGATGAATACAGCAAAACAAGTCGAAAGGTGTGCGCAATCCGCATAGAAGTGCACAACCACTGCTATTTCCTATACTGCACTAACTAAGCTAAACTACAATGATAAATATGAATGTAAATGTAATGTACGCCCCCCCCCCCCACACTTAAACAGAGGCGTGTCCCCACGACTCAAGCTCAAGCGCAACGGAGAGCGCACACATACAAACTACTAGGACAACTAAGAACGAAAAATGAAATGCATCATGAAAATGAAAAATAGAGTCAATGCAGCAGTTGAAACACAGTCAGGGGTTCACAAAATATCCACACAAAATAAGAATAGAATATCCAATGATAGTTTTCAAAAGCAGCAATGACAACCCGAGATGATATGCGCCTAGCCCCCTGCTGCGCCCTAAATGTCTTCTGAGCTGGAGTTCTGGGCAGACCCTTGTGCCTCCTCGTCCATTGACTCTGTCTCATATTCTGAGCTGGAGGATGGCTGCGCAACTAATAGGGCTGCGGGCTGGGCTGCGGGCTCCTCGTCCGAGTCGGTCTCCCATATTGAATCTGAACTTAGTTCTTTGACGGGGGAGACCTCAGAGGGCGATCGGATTATCTGGGCAGAGGGTTGCTGAGGGGGCTCTGATGGCATTGGCTGTGGGTCCATGACTGGGGTGCGCACTGAGGATTGGGCTGGTGACTGCGCGGCAGAACTGGCTGGCTGGCGCTGCTCTGAAGGTGACCCTGGAGGTGGCCTGCGCAGACTGAGGAGAGGGGGAATGGGGTCTCCAAATTGCCACCCTGCAGGTGGATTGATGCTAAAATCTGCCCCCTCAGGCGCCAAGTACTCCAGCACGCGCATGACGTTGAACAACATGCGCTGCTCTGCTGGCGCCTCCTCAGAATTCTGTCTGCGCCGCTTTGCTGGCGCACGCGGGGGAGAATCTCTGATGTCAATGGTGACAACTTCCCCTGGCAGTCCAGTCGCCTGCGCGCGCGCTCCAGTCTGAGCGCGCGTCCTCATGTGCCTAGCCGGCGGCACGACTGGTGCCTCCAGATTCTCCATTTCCTCCTCAGCAGCAGCTTCCTCTTGTCGCGCACTACTCCCTGCGGGCGCTCCTCTGATTTCCGCGCGCCTCGGTGCCCTAGCAGCCTGCAGCCGGTAACACCATTCCAATGACCCGTCTCCCTTAGCAGTAACTGCTCGGTACTGCAGCATCTCAGCACGGTCAAGAGGAACGACTGGAATAACTGTGTGCTCAGGCACCTCTGGCTCTCCGTGCAGCCCACGCAGCAAATGCATAATCACACCTCCACAAGTGAGCGGGCCCTTGGTGCTGAGCCGCTCCCAGTGCACTACCATGTTCGACACGAACCTCACCTTCTTCCCATAATACAACCCCTTCAGCACATCCATATCAAGCAGGCTGACCTTCGGCGCACCGTTGTAGCGCCCAATAACTGTGTACGCGACCATGCGCCATAGGAAATACATCCAGGGGTCGCGCAGCTCATGCCCTCGGCTGCGCCCAGCGGCAAACGGTTTCCCCGGCGCCATTTCGCGCCACGCCTCCTGGTTGGTGTGCGTATCCACCTCGTGCTCGCGCACCTTGTCACAGCGCAGGATGCGCTTCAACCTCTTGGCCGATGCAATGTACCACACCCCTCGGTGTCGGTACCGGATCTCTAAGTCTTGGATCTGCAGGGACGCCAGGAACTCACAGGTGTCCTCTTTGTCGGCTGCGCTTTCTAAGTCCAGTAGCGCTTCCCAGCCAGCCTGCGCGAGCTTTTCTGTGACCAATTCCTCTAAGCCCATCTCGCGCAGGAAGTCCCTGCTGATGCACGGTGTGCCATACATGTCCAGCCTCCAGAAGGCATCGTACTTCAGGGCGAAAGATGCTGGGGTGTCCTGGTCCTCGGCTGGCCTCATATTTGCAGCGGTTAACTGTAGTCAATGTTCTACCAAGAATCCCAAAATCAAAACTTCAAATCAAACCCTCAAATTCCTACCAAATGGGCACCTCACTCGCGTCAACAAAACCCAGCAAAGAAATCATCAAACGGAGCTAGCTACCTAGGTGCGGTTTTAATCCTAGGGCTACGTCCTCAGTCGGGTACCTTCACCAAACCCTCACTAAAATGACTGCAATAAGGAATGAGAGGTTACCTAGTGTGCTGGTGTTGTTGTGCTCTTCAAATCTCTCTAGAGAACGCTGGAAACGGTGGGCGGACGGCAGAAATCGGCGGGCAGCAGTGCGGAGCGGTTAACGGTCGAAATTGCAGAATGTCCGGATTTTTCTAAGTATCTGCCCTTATATACCCCCTGACCTGCGCATCTGTCCTGCGCACTGCATTGCACACCGACTCGCGCATTGCTATGTGACTCAAGAAAAATATGCAAGTGCTGAACTAGCTAAAATGCAAATCCTAAAAAGTGTAAAAAAAATAAAACATGGAAAACGTGTCGGGTTACCTCCAGACACGTGCCTTTGTTTAACGTCGTTGGCTTGACAGTACCTCGTTACTTGCTCAAGTTCGTGCTCCGGACCACCCCCACTCTTGCTCCTGCGCGCTCTGGTGCGTCATTGTGTGCTATGTCTTCTTTAGTCCTGCACAAGGGAACAAATAGGTGGTTAGTGTGGCCAAAATTGTGTGGCACATCATAAGTAACGAGGTTAATCAGTGAGGGAGAAGATATATAATCAGTAGCTCCTAGTTCTCCTTCCGGTGCAGCAGGTTGTATTTCTGGCGCAGCAGCTTGCGCATCTTCTATTTCGGGTTCCGCCAAATCAACTTCGCGCGTGGCCTCATCCCACGGTTCTCCTAGGTATTTCTTGACTCTTTGCTCATTAACCTGAAAGCGATGCTTGCGCTCGTTAGTTCCATACGGGAAAACCTTTGTGACCGTGTAAGGTCTCGTCCACTTGCTGCGCAGCTTCCCAGGCATCAGTTTTAGGCGTGAGGAGAATAACAACACTCGGTCTCCTGGCTCGAAGGTGCGTCTGAGGATGTACTTATCGTGAAATGCTTTTGTGCGCACTTTGTAGTCGCGCAACCCCTCATATGCATCCAGGCGCAACTCCTCTAGCTCGCTTAACTCAAATGCGCGCTCCTTACCAGCCTCAGCAAGGTTCAGATTGCAAGTGCGCAATGCCCAGTATGCCTTGTGCTCCAACTCAACCGGTAGGTGGCACGCCTTTTCGTACACCAACCGAAATGGTGAAGTCCCAATCGGTGTCTTGTGCGCAGTCCTCTCTAGATTTGGGAAGCAGCTAAGATTCTCTCGAGCCAAATCTAAGCATTCCTTGGGCTTCAAGACCAGTATATAAGAGGAGGGAAGCTGGGGTTTGGGAAAGAGAGAGGACATAGAGAGAGAGGGACGCATAGCAGCAAAAAAACACACGAGCTACTCCAGCCCAGATTCTGCGTGAACCACCTGCGCCAGCCGAAAACAGCAATCTGTAATTGCGCCGATCTGCTACTTTTCCTTGGCTGCTTTAGTTTTATTTATTATTTCTATGATGTTTGTTTCTAGCATGTCTAGATAAACACCTTGTATCGGTTGGGCATGATTCTATAAAGTATTTCCTTTGAGACTTGTGTTTAATGCTTAGTTCTACTTATATTAATTCTATGCATATGGGTGATAACCAGTTGTGCGAATAAGAGAAGCCTTGAACCGCAATCTTATTCTAACTGCTTGTTATTGTATGTTAAACTAGTTGATAACTTGACGGTGACAACTAGGAGTAACGCACTAAGATAATCAGCTGCTAATGTGATAGGATTCGTAGCTGCTTAGACTAGTTTCAGGAATTAATAGCTCATGGACTTTGATCGGAACATGCGCGCACGTTAGGATGCCTTGATCGGACACTAATTTAATTAGAACTGCACTATAGATGTTTAGAGTCGATGATAAGGGATACATTCATAGAGGATTGTCTGTACCGATACTTTTCATAGTCATAGTACTTAATATCTACTGCCTGCGCACGTATCGTGCAATTCTGCTTTCACTACTGTTCATTCGCGCACCTGCGCAACCCAATCACTCACAAACCCAATTTCTTAAGTTGTAGGTTGCTAGCTAAGACGAGTCTGCACGCTCCTTGTGGGATCGACCCTGACTTAGCCGCTGTACTAAGTGGAGAAGGAAGGATTAATTTGACGCGTACAACGACGCGCGATCAGTGATCTATTGCATGAAGCCAATGTGCTCGGAGAACCAATACAAGAAGAGAAACTTGTGAGAAAAGTTCTTAGATCCTTGACTTCAAAGTTTGATATAAAGGTCACTGCCATAGAAGAAGAACAGGACATACAGAACATGAGGCTTGAAGCTCTGATTGGGTCCCTAAAAAATGTCGAGATGAAGCTGATAAAGGATGCTACACCACCTCGTGGGAAGAACATCGGACTGAAGGCTGAGACAAACGAGAAGGAAGCTGCACCAGAAGACATAATACAGCAACTAGCTTTGCTTGCAAAAAAATTTGATAAGTTTGTGAAGAAATTAGATCAAAAACCCTCGTTTGCAGGTCACCAATCAGGTGGAAGAAATTAGTCCATAAGAGGAGAAAAGTCTCAAATAAGAAACAAGAGTGCTTATCAAAGTAGAGAGGAGAGGAAGGACAAAAAGAAAGGAGTGCACTGCTAGGAATCTGAAGGCTTTGGCCATAGACAGTCTGAATGTCCGAATAGTCAGAAGAAGAAGAACAAGTCCCTTGCTGCATGATCGCACGTCGTTGTGCGCGTCAAATATAATCCTTCCTCTTCCACTCAGTACAGCGGTTAAGTAAGGGTCGATCTCCACAGGGAGCAAAAGTTCAGTTCTAGCCAGCAACCTACACTTACGAAAATGGGGGTGTGTGAATGATTGAAATGCGCGATGCGCAAATGAACAGTAACTAGTGTAACGCAGGGAATTTGCACTCGACGTGCGCAAGCGATAGAGATTAAATACTATGATTGTGAGAAGTATTGGGCAGACAATCCTCTATGAGTGCATTCCTTATCATCGACTCTAAACGTCTATAGCTTAATTTCACTTGGGTTAGTGTCCGGTCAAGGCTTTCTAACACATGCGCATGTTCCGTTCAAAGTTCATATGCTATTAATCCTTAGAACATAGACTAAACAGCTGCGAATCCTGTCACAGTAGCAACTGCTTGCCCTAGCTCGTTACTCCTAGTTGTCACCGTAAAGCTATCAACTAGTTTAACATATGACAAGCAAGCAACACAAGTAAGATTGCGGTTCAAGGCTTCCCCTACTAATGCAACTAGCTGTCTCCGTATGCACAGGATTAATACAAGTAAGTAAACTATGCATTAAGCTCAAGTCTCAAAGATAATACATCATAGATTCATGCCCGACCAACACTAAGAGTTTAGCTAGACATGCTAGTGATAAACATCACAGAATAGTAAATAATGACTAATGTGTCTGAGAAAACAGTAGCAAACAGTGCGTGCAGCTTGTCTTCTCGGCTGGCGCAGTCGGCTGGCGCAAATCCTCTCAACAAGTCCGTGTGTTCTCCAGTTTTGCCGCTATCTCTGATGTGTGTCGTCCAATGGTGGATGATATCTCTCTCCCTAAAACCCTAGACTTTCTTTGTTTATATATTGCCCAGGAAGTTCACCTTTGGCAACTTCCAAATCTGGTCACTCGACTTTGCGCCTGGCGCACGGCATTCGGCCAGCGCATCGGCTAGCGCACCGCTACTGACTCTCGCCAACTTTTCTTCTGTTTGTGCAGCTAGCTCCGCAGGCGGATCTTTCACTCCTAGAACGCTGCCTGTTAGCGCGTATCCGACTCAAGGACTCGTTTTGCCCTGTAATATGAAAACACTAGAAACGAGTAATCTTGCTCATAAAATATTGCAAACAAGCATAGGGTTATGATTTAAATAATGCGTACAAATAGCCTCTATCACTGCAAACTGGAGCCATGAAGAACAGAAGAGCAATATTGCTCTCACTACTTTAACAGACCTAGAGAACACCATCTCAATAAAGAGAGTTATTGCTTATGGTGTTGAGTCAGACAGCAGTGATGATGAGGAAATCACCGAGGAGTCCATTGAAAGAAACTTTACCCTGTTGCACGAAAAGTGGCTGCAAGTCATTGAGATCATCAAGGGATTATTTTCAAAAATATCTGGATTGGAAAACAAACGAGAAAAATTACTAAAAACCATCACTTCCATGACAGACCAAGAAGACCAACGTGAGATAGAGTATGCTGCAATGATGGAAGAAGTCAGTCTGCATAGAAAAACTGCCAAGATGCTCAGCAAAAGATCTATAAAGTATTTGATGTAGATGGGAGACGCATAATGAAGGGTACAAGGTCTGCCAATAATTGCTACTTACTAGAGGATGTTACTGCAACCTCTGGATACACTTGTCTGATGACCAAGACAAAAGATATAAAATTATGGCATAAAAGGATGGGACACCTCAACGTGAGAACCCTCAAAAGCTTGCTTAAGAACAACTAGTCCGAGGAATCTTTGAGATTGAAATTTACTGCGCGCTTCTGGTGAAGAGTTACAGTGGTTGCTGTAGCACTCTTTGTATCACTTTGCAGAATTTGTGTCTAAGGCCGAATCTGAAAGGCACTAATCAATTTGTTCACCCAGTTTGACAACTGCCTACGTCTGGGGAGGACAACTCTTGGTCCTTAAGGTCTCACTATTCACGATTATAGTAAAGTGGATTTCAGATTCTCAACCAACGCTAGTTTCAACCATTATTTGAAACCTAGTCAAACCTTAGCCCAATCTGATCACACAGATTAGCTTGCAGCATGATTCCACAGACTCGCTTCATACTATCTACACGCTTTCAGTAAAGAACAACTATAGACCTGATGCATAGACTTAGCCTATCCTATTACAATGTGTAGTAGACCGAATGCTATAGCAATCTCTGTAGAAGAATAGTTGCAACTTCTGTCGATGACTCTTCTAGCACGCTCTGCCAAATAGTCGGACTCTCACTGAGTACTTCAAACCCAGATATTGCTCCCCCTTGATCAATGCCAACCGACCCTTATCAAGGAGAGTCGTTCACCTCTCCAACAGCCTGCAACAACACCTGTCCGGAGCTGTTCCCTGAAGCAACTGATTGATCCTTCAATGACCCACGCTCCAGTTGAGTTTTGTGGATCAATAGTAGATCAAACTGAGCGAGTTCTGATCTCCTCTGCGCTCTACACAACTTAGCAAAACTACCTCGTAGTCTTTGCTCTTCGCACGTGGGTTTATCACTCGTTGTGTATTCTCTAATCTTCGATGATCTAATTGATCTCCTATGCATTCCTCTTATAGTTTCATCAATGATTATCTTTTGGAAATCCTTGTTTCCTTCGGATTCCTAGGACCGCTCAGCACCTCTTGAATCTTCTCCTGGATTCTTACGGAGTTGATGAGAATTGGTTTCCTAAATAGGAATTTAGAAACCTTATCTTTCTTGATTGCTTCCTCCCACGTGATGACGTCTGCTGATCCTGCTCTAGCTTCAAATCATCACGGGTTTGCTATAGCAGATTTTTTCATTTGTCTTTTGCTCAGCTTGCCTCAACTTTTTTGGTCCACAAAGTGCTATAGCACTTTCTTGTGGTTGTTCACTGTAATTTGTTGTTGTTTTGTGTATCTCCAGATTGTGCTCCAGCTACGATCTTCAAGGAGTGTTGCAGCATCTGCTTATGCTAATTTGTCAAGGATGCCATAGCTCAACAATCTCCCCCTTGCCATTTTTGACAAAACTACAACAACACTAATAATGGTTCCCTGACATAACTAGCTGGCTATGATGTGCAACTGCTTCTAAATATTATAATTGAGTATAGAGTTCCTCAAAACTAAACCTCAAAAGCCTAAAATGTTTTAGGAGCATGTCAATATTCAACTAGTTACAACTTCACCCCCTTTTTGTCACAAATGACAGGGGCTTCTACGATTTCCGATCTGCTAAGGCTGAGCTGCTTGCTTAACGATACTCCAAGTTTCAGAGGAGGCTTCAAATCTGCGTCCTCCGCATTATGTTCTTATTGGCCTCCATTGTCAGATATGCAAGCTCAGATTTGAGGGGGCTGATCATCCGGGCTCGTAGAGCAGCATCCATAGCTGGGGCTTGTACTTCAATGAGTGCTTCAACATCCTTTGTGTTGAGGATATGGCATCCTTGGCAAAACTGCTCAAGACATTGCTGAAGCACTTCCTGAAGATTGGTGGCTGGAGCACAATCTGAAGACTGACAAAACAACAACAACAAAGAACCAGAGTCTACTTCAGCAATCCCTGAAGATTTGATGCTCAGACACTTTTTGAAGAATGGGCGAGATACCGCTATGAAGAGACAGAGTTTACTTCAGCACTCCGTGATGATCCAGAGCTAGAGCAGAATCCCCGATCAATCTGGCGTTGCACGGTGAGGCTCTGGTTGGCATCCGGGAAGCTAAGAGAGGTATGCAGATGTCATCAAAAGCTCAACAAACGCAGCACGTGGTCAAAGAAGATATAGATCCAAGAATTCAAATTTGGCAACGGAATCTTCAACAAACTTCCTAGAATCTAGGAGAAGATTCTGATAATGATCTTTGGCATTTTTAGGGTGCTGGTGGTGTTGAAAAGGAAGGTGGGGACACAGCACACATACACACGATTAGAGAGCAAACACCGAGAGCACAGAGCTAAAACACAGAGATCAACCATGATAGCAGGGTTTATACATTGAGTTGAAGACTAGTGTTGTGTGCAGAAGGAATAAGAATTCGTGGAGTTTGATTCAGGATTGGTCCGGAGTTCAACTGGAGCGTTGCTAGTTGAAGAGACAATCAGAGCTCAGTGAGCAGCCACGGACAGGCAGTGTCACGGGCTGCGGAGCATTGATCAAGGCTACCCAGTAGTGAAGGAGTGTGTCACTGATTGGGGGGAGCAGAGACTCAGTTTGTAGAATTATGGGTGTCCGACTACTTGGCGGGAGAGCTTGAAGTGTCGTCGACTAAAGATAAAACAACTCTGGTGAAGAGCGTACTGAAGCATTTTGTGTACCACACATTATAATAGAATAGGCTAGGTCTGTGAGTCAGGTGATTAGGTAGCACGAAGAGAGTCTGTGTGATCAGACTGCTAGCTGGTTCAGGAGATTAGAATGAGCATTAGATTTCAGCCAGGTGAGAAGTAGAGGTGTGAGTCCTTGTACTTCGAACTTAGATAGTGGAATCTTGAGAATTGGAGTATCCTCCCCAGACGTAGGCAAGTTGCCAAACTGGGTGAACAAACACTGTGTCTTTGACGGCGCGTCGTTGTGTGCCTCAAGTTTATATTTGTAAAGACCTGTTCACACTTAGAAAGGGGTAAGCAGGGTTGAACCCAAAGAGAGCAAGTGATCTAGAGTCCTAATGCTAGCCACAGAGAATGGAACAATACTGAGGATATCAATTCAGAGAATATTAGTCATGGGAAATACAATGCAACTAGTTACCATTGATCGAACAACATGAAACTTGTAGGAGTGTTGAAGAGGCATTCACTCAGAGAAGGGGGCATAGAAAGAAACGAGGCAAATGTCACTCTTCATTAGCTGCATAAATTAGAAATACATCTGAGAAAACAAGTCTCTAAAGAGCTGGGTGAGGTGAAAAGGAACAAGTGTCAAAAGCTCTGGGTTGAGAAACAACCAACAAATATCCCCACTGAAGCAGGAACTAAGGAACGGAAGCTTACAGCAAAATTTATTTTGTTTCCAGAAAAGAGAGCTGAACAGAGTGCTGAAGCACTCTCTGGTGACTCGGAACTGTAAATTTTTGAACGTTCTCTACAGAAGAGAATGGCCACTATGGAGACGACACATGTCCGATATTTGAAAAACAAATAAAAAAGAAAAAGAAAAGAAAAACCGAGAAAGGAAGAAACTAGAAGTATCCGTTCGCAAAATAGGGCTTACTTTTTCTCCGATGATTTTGATCATCCGACAACCTTGCTCTCAAATAATCAATAACAATGGTGAAGATGAGAGGAGCTAAAGTTTACAAACGCACGGAAGGTGTTGCCATGCGAAAAGGCAGTGGCGTATCTGTGAGTGATTCAGCATGTTCCTCCGGAGACTTGGATACCGTCCACCAACCAAGCAAAAGCTGGCCCGTCCACAACAGCAGACATTGTGCCCACAGAAGACGGTGAAGCCCCGAGTTCCGCAAGCAAAAGCCACAGCTAGAGTGGCGAAGAGACTGCTTCAGCATCTTCTGGGTCTAGCACTGACTCATATGTCACCCCCCTTGAGACACGAACGACAAATAATTTGTTTATCACAGCAGGTGTAATCACCACCCTTAACCTTCTAACAAAACTTGTCTCATATGGCAAATTGTTTACTACTCCAAAGTCTCTATCAATATTTGCTAGAAACTCCTTAGCTATATGCAAATTGTAACGCTTGGTAAAAGTCAAGGAGCTCAGCAATTTTACCTCTCTCAGCAGTGAGATCACCACGGGTGCACGAAACCTACCAACCTCCAGCACTTTCTCAGGCACCACAGTTCTGCGGTTGATCACCTCCCAGGAACCGGCAGCCTGTTGGAAAAGGTGCAGCTCTTCTGGTGGATGGCTCTGGTAGGGGTCTAGGAGCAAGTCTGTTATCATTTGAGTCTATAGATTCTGCTTCAATAGTTTCTTCTTCACTTGAAGAGATAGCTACCATTGGCTCTTTCCCTTTGCTCACTAGTTTCCTTGCACGAGGGCCTTCCACTGCCTCAGCCCCCACTTCTTCACTGCTTCCAGCAGCAGCTGGTTCAGGCTCAAACGGAGGAGTAGGAACTCCTGCCACCTGTCTGTCATGAGGTTGAAATATTTGATGTTTGGGGGATAGACTTCATGGGACCGTTCCCATCATCAAATGGGAACAAATATATTTTGGTGGCCGTCGATTACGTCTCCAAATGGGTGGAAGCCGTCGCTACTCCTTCTTGTGATGCTAATGTGGTAAAGAGACTTTTCACCAAAATAATATTTCCAAGGTTCGGTGCGCCAAGGACAGTGATTAGTGATAATGGATCGCACTTTAAAAAAAAATAGTTCGAGGCATTACTCCGAAAATATGGTGTCTACCACAAGATAGCGACGTCGTATCACCCTCAAACCAACGGGCAAGTTGAAGTCTCTAATCGCGAGATCAAGGCAATATTGGAGAAGACGGTTAGTGGTTCTAGCAAGGATTGGTCGTCAAAGCTTGATGAAGCATTATGGGCTTACCGAATGGTGTTTAAGACACCAATCGGTATGTCCCCTTATAGACTCGTGTACGGGAAACCTTGCCATCTCCCCGTGGAACTCGAATATAAAGCCATGTGGGCTGTAAAGAAGCTGAATTTTGACTTCAAATCAGCAAGGGAAAAGAGGCTGCTCCAGCTTAATGAGCTAGATGAAGTCAGACTTGACTCGTATGAAAATGCTAGAATTTACAAGGAGAAGACCAAGCTGTGGCACGACAAGAAAATTCAGAGGAGAACTTTCTCGAGGGGAGATAGCGTATTAATTACTTTTCAACTCTAGACTTAGACTATTCCCTGGAAAGCTGAAATCAAGGTGGTCGGGACCTTTCAAAATCGAAAAAGTGTACGAAGATGGCCACTTCGAATTGATGAACAAAGAAGGCGAAACTTTCAAAGTGAATGGCCATCGAATTAAAGCGTACCATGGAGACGAGCAAAGCTTGAAGCTTGGAGACTTCAAGCTTGATGATTCCACCTAATTCCCAAATTATTGCATGCCACTTGAGAAGGGATCCTCGCAAAGGACTTCTCAAGTGTGTTTCTTATGAAGAAGGGAATCGGCTACGTCTTAGCCAAGACGTTAAACTAGGCTGGTGAGTATTTATGCTTTTGCTTCTACTTATTGGTAGTGTAGAGTTATTTTTGACTTTGTGGTGCGCCGTGCCTATATTAAGTTAGAGGTTTTAGGGATTTTGTGTTTGAGTGCACTCGAATTACCCCTTTGGTTTAATCATCTATGTGTAGAAATATTTACGTGTGGGTATTTTGAGTGAGTATTAGGGAGATTTAAATGATTGTGGAATCTGGTGCATTTTTGTGAAACAATTTGTGCAGAGTGCCTGTTAACACACAGCAGTTGATTCGGGGGAATCACTTTTAGCCACCCCGAATCACTTTCGATTCGGACAAAGTCTGCGAATCAGTTTTGATTCGGACAGGGGATGCGCGAATCAGTTGACTCGTGCAGCCTCAAAGCAGCACTGGGTAAATGATTCGGCCGAATCATTTCTGATTCGAGAAACAACGCTTCACTCACCCTTGCCCGAATCAAATTTCATTCGGGCTTATATCCCGAATCAGCCTTCGTTTCCTCCCGTTTTTTCTCCCGAACCGCGAACCGTAAAATCTCCCCCACTCCGTCCGACCTTGTCCGTCGCCAACCTCTTTCCTTCCGACCTAGCTTTCCGTCGCCAACACTTCCCCCCCGAGCGAACCCTAAAACGCAGCCTCCGTCCCGGTTCGCCCGAAACACTCGCTCCAGCCGCTTCGCCCGTGCCCGACTCAGCTCTAATCCGGCCGAATCACTTCCTGCTCCCATGGCTCGCACCAATACGAACATAGTTGGGAAACCAACACAGCCGCCCACCAAGAAATTGTCCGCAGCTCAGAAAGGGAAGGGAGTTGCTAAACCTAAAGCCCCAGCCAAAACCAAGCCACAGCCAAGGCGAGCTACTGGCGGCATTGTCTTCCGCCCCTCTTCCCAGTCGTCTCCAGCCAGTACATCATCATCATCCTCTTCCGAGGAATACAGACCTGTGGGAGAATCATCCCGTGCACCAACCAGCTTGGCCATCGTCCCACATTCGAGCACAGAAAGGGCAAGGAAGCCCTTTCTTTTTAGTGGAGAAATTCTGGCTGCCGATGCTTAGATGAAGGCCCTGTTGGCGCAGCACCACAGCTATGAGGTACTAGCTCCCACTTACCCGCACCGTCCCACGCTACATGAGCTTAAAATCTCAGATGCAATTTGTGAGTATCTGCGTGTTAGTAATCTTCACTATATCCTAATGAGTGATTCGGGTACTTACCCGAGGCTAGTTAAGGAATTTATGGCCTCGTTTTCAGCAATATGGGTGGATGGTCCAGCTAACTCAAATTGCAAGGGCAAGAGGGAGCGCGTTGTGCAGTTTTGGAACTTCCGGTTAGGCGGACAAGCTTTTAGCTTAGATACCTCTGTAGTCGCGACTATATTTGGGTGCACTGAGTATGGGAACGACATGACATTCAGGGAAGGCGAACGGTACAAATTCTGGAAAGAAATTACCGAGCAGGACATTTTTTTTACCCCACCTCAGCTAGCTTCGATGATTCAGTCCCTAGTTTGGCGACTGATCCATCATTTCATTGCAACATATATTCACATCCGCAAAGACGGTGGCCGGTATGTGAACAACGCAGATATAGACCTCCTGCTTCAAGTTCGTTCTGGCGAGAAGGTTTTCGTTATCCACGCTTTAACTCTCCAGTTCGAGTCCTATCAGAATCCCCAATACAAGGGGCGTGCCTCTGGTGGGGGACCATTTATTACGCTCCTCGCGAAGCATTTAGGCTTCACTCTGGACCAAGGCACGCCTCTGCCTAAGAAGGTGCTTTACATGGAGGGGCTTCGCAGGATGCACATGATAGACATCAAGACGAAAGAATGGATTGTTCGTAAGGATGTCCCGAAACAGTTAGAGAAACGGATAGCGAAGAAGAGAAAAGAACATGGGGCTCCTCGACTTCCCACCCACCTAGATCCGCCAGCAAGCAGCTGCCAGCACATGAATCTGCCCCTCTGCCCATATCTCAGAACCCATTCCAGAATTCAGGCCTTCTTCCACTGCCCCTCCTCCCGCTGAGACCGAGCCACTTGCACAAGAGGACCTAAGATTGATGAGCGCACGATTGGACTCACTTTCAGATTCTCACACGACACTCATTCGCTCCCACAAGGTATTATCCACGCTGGTCCAAGATTTTTGTCGCATGGAAAGGAGGTGTCATGGCACGTATGGCAGCGAACATGGGTATTGCCGACATTCCACCACCGCCAGCACCATTCTCTCAGCCACCACCTCAGCCGACTATGCACCCTTCAGCCGCGAGCGATGACTCCATTTCAGCCATGGTTGAAGGCAGAGGTGATGGAGGACATGGTGAGGGAGCTACCAGGGTAGGCAGTGGGGCGCAGCATTTAGAAGAGGAGGCAGCCACTGAAGAGAGTGAAGAATCCGGTCTGGAGAGGCGCACGAAGCGTAGGAATGATGTTTAGATTGTTTTTATGTTTGTCATGACTTATGGTGCTTCTATTACTATGTGAGTTGCTTGACTTATCGATTTGTACTTTGACATGCTTCGCGCGATATATTTTGCATGACAGATGGTTTGCGTACTTGTATGTTTCTTACATTTGGCAGATTTCTCCTTAGAACAACATTTTGAACTGTCCTGGTAAATTGATTCGGACACACTGGCCGAATCACCCTTTTGGCCTTGTCCGAATCACCTATGATTCGGGGAACCATGCTATCCAAGCTCATTTGATTCGGACAACTTGGCCAACTCACATTGTTTTGCCTTGTCCGAATCACATTTTGATTCGAGCACACGCATATTATCCGAACTGATTTGAGTCGACCAGGGTGTGGCCGAATCACATATTTTGCCTTCCCTGAATTAGAAAGTGATTCGGTCAGTTTTAGCAGCACTTTTTTCAGTTCACTTTGGAAATCTCTGCCACTTATTTGCATTTGTTCGACACCTTCTGCAAGCACTATAATACACTAGGTCATGACTTTTGATGCACACAGACATATCTAAGGGAACTCGTCGTATGAATTGTCACACACTTGTTTTTCCAAATCTTTTGCCTAGCTATATGTTTCGCATTGCTATATATGTCATAGGTAGTTGTTTTTCCTCTGGGAATTCAGGTGTTGCGCTAACCTTTTTCTTGAGTTTCAGACTTATTCCAACAGATCGGACCATCATTCACGGACCCAGGCGGATGTGCATTTGGCCACCTCCACACGCGAGAAGTTCCTTCGCAACTTTTTCTTTATTCTTTATATTGCTTAGGGACTAAGCAAATTTTTAAGTGTGGGGTGTTTTGCGCTTGTGCTTTTATTTGCTTCAGAACATGATTCTATGCTACATATTTATTTCACGCACATTATACTCACATGATTGCTATCATCCTAGCTTTAAGTATTGATCACACGAAGTAATGTTTGTTAAGCACTTGAGTAGTATCATTTAGAAAAAAATTGAATGAGTTGTGCTTTGAATTCATGAATCGTATCTTTTAGTCGATTGACAATCTTTGTGATGATTTTATTCACATGATTCGGTGTTTTGACTAGCTTAGTTCGATTTATTTTTGAGCTCTTTACGTGCATGAAGAATGAAGTTAAGTCTAGCGAGCACAAAAATAAAATAAAAATAGTTTTCATATAAAAATCTCATACTTGTTCTTGTTTGCTTTTAGGTGACTTTAGCATTCTTATTTAGCCTTTGCATTTGTTGAGCTCACACTTCATGCTCCATTATATATCACTTAGGCACATTGTCAAGTATTAAGTGTGAGGTCAAATAAAGTGTTTGCGATAAGAAAAAAAAAAAAAGGCGCAAGAAAGAAAAAAAATTATATTTTTAAGGTTTTACAAATGCCGAGGGTTAGGAAGGTAAGTTCCCCCTTGAAAGCTTTTGTATAAACACAAAAATATTATTTGTTTATTTTTTAGGTCAAGGAAAAGTTTCACAAATGCCGAGGGTTAGGAAGGTAAGTTCCCCCTTGAAAGCTTTTGTATAAATGCAAGAAAAATATTAAACACACTTAATTCTTGACTTTGTGCCTATTCCGCAAATTCTTTTGCATGTGTGTAAGGCATTTGCATTTCGCTTTTAGGAAGTGTCTAAGGTATGACCCTCGTAATTTATTACTTAAGGATCAAGATTTGTATGAGTGAATTTTAATATTTTTAATGTCGAAATTATGACATATAGTCTAAAACTTGAGAATGAGTTTGTTGTCATGAGCTTATGGACTTGCAAATATATGCTATTGACTCGATAAAATTTTTGTGTAAGCGACGCTTTTCTTCATACTACTTGCATAGAATATTGAGCGATAATTTGAATTTGACGAATGCTAGTTTTGATATCGACTCTATGAATATTTGTTATCATATTGAAGTGAACGATCCTTAGAGTTTGATTGAAGTGAATGATTTGCACAGACTCCATTATTATGTGGGGCTGATAAATAACTACTTGCTTAGCAAACTATATTTGGATTTTAAACTCTTATGGATGATTGCGAGTAGGATTTGTGAGTATTCCTATTCTGAAAACTCTCACGAGACTACAACTCGTCCACTAGGCTAGCCTAGGGGTTTAAAGGCTTGATGCATACGCTAAATGCATCCATGATTCCTACGACAGTGAGTTAGGAGTAGATTTAAATTTCTTTGTTTAGTTATTCTTAGGTTAGGTTACATGAGTAGGGGGTGGATGTGCTATACGTGCGTAAGTTGTGCTACATGCTTTGATATTGTCATATATGATCTAGCATTCTACTCTCCGCTTGACTTGTGCATATACTTGCTCGGGACGAACAAGACTTAAGTATGGTGTTTTGATGAGCGGACAAATGACCTTATATTTGTCCATATTTTTCCCCTTACTTCTTGTTTGTTCCGTCATTTTATAAAGTCATTTGATGTTTTCTTTGTCCATACGAAGTGGCCCGAAGAAAATCTGGATGAATTCCAGTCGATCGAGATCAAAAGTAGCAAAATTGGGCAAGACTGCAGAAGTGATTCACCCATCAGCATGGCCGAATCACCTTAGTTGCACGAATCAAAGTGACTCGGGGAGAATTTGAGAGGTTTGACCGAATCACATGGAAGTTGACCGAATCAAAAAAGTGATTCGGCCAAGAGTAATCAATTCGGCCAAGTAGAAGCAGCACTGAGTATATGATACGGCCGAATCAGAAAGTGATTCACCCAGGTGCCCGAATCACTTCAGCTCTACAAGGATCACTGACCGAATCAAAAAGTGATTCGGCCAGGACAAAGTGATTCGCCCAGCTCGAAATAGCACTGAGTAAATGATTCGGACACCGTGTCCGAATCAGTTTTTTTAGGCTTGTCCGAATCGAGTGATTCGGGCACTGCGGGTAAAATTTGGAAACTTTCAAAAGGTATAAATAGAATGAGATGCAAAATTAGAAGGGTTCTCTTCCAGAATTCGAAACCCTTGACGATTGGCTCTTGGAGAAGTTGGAGAATTGTCAAGGATTGAAGGAAGAGACACGCAATTGAAGATCCCACATCAACCCTCTACTCATCCACTACTCTCTTGCATCCAATTGGTGAACAATTTTCATTTGAATATCATGTTTTGTTCCAAGCTCACCATGAGTGAGTAGTCTCGTTGTAGTTGGGATCCTTATGAATCCTTTAGGTTTGATTGTAATGCAAGACATGTTATTATATATATGTGAATGAAGTTTGGTTGAAAATTCTCATGCTTTCTCTTCATGTCAATTTTGTGCACACCAAGTGTTTGATAAAATACATGAGTGAGTATTAATTGATAGAACACCTAGGGGTGGAATGAGAGTTGAACCTAGGTTGTTTAGAAGATCAAGCATGATTATTTTAAGTTGCGTGTGTGCGCGAGAGTGACATACGCACCCCACTAGGCTAAATTTTCAGCGGACTCTAGTTAACTATCAATAGACCGCGAGGTTGAGATTAGGGGACTTTTGTTCTACGCGGTTCAATAAAGCGAGAGTTTGAGAACCGTATTATTAGGTTTCATTCCCATTCTAGAAAAGGAACGAGAGTTGAATTTAGAATGAGAAATGCCTTAGCCTAGAACCACCAACCAAATTGGCTCATAGATATATTCATGTTTTGTATTGCTAATCGCATGACCTAAGGGTGAAGTAGGATTCCGACTACGCTTTCTCTATTATTTTCTCTTAGACCATATTTCATCTTGTCTTTAGTATTCACTAGAGATACCTCACATAGAGGAAAAATCCCCCCTTTTATTTAGTAGACTTGCATTAGGCATTACTAGCTAGCTTTAGACTAATCTAGGCTTTTCTCTTGGGTTCGACTCGAGGTCACTCGGATATAAATATTGTTTGAACACCGTGATTGGACTAGTATTCATACTACCGCAATTTCGACAACGTTCAATCGGGCATTCTGTTCTAGCTCTGAATCAATAGGGAGTGCTGAAGCAAACTATGTCTCTTCATTGATGTTGCCCAGTTTGCCTTAACTCTTGAGATTCACAGAATGCTGTAGCAGTCTCTGGTTCTTTGTTGTTATTTTGTCAGTCTTCAGATTGTGCTCCAGCCACCAATCTTTAGTGAGTGCTTCAACAGTCTCTTGACCAATTTTGTCAAAGATGTCATATCCTCAACACTCTAAAAATAAAGTACCATGCAAATCACATAAATCACTGTGCACAAGTTCCAAGTATCGTAGAATGTCTTTTAATACCCTTAAATGGTAGTTTACTTATTTTTATTAACATGCAAATACTACATTTTTCTATACTCATGTCCAATTTAGGGATTAAAACTTGTAGACATTTCATACGTCCGTTTATAATAAACATGACCAAGCCTTGTATGCCATAGATAAGTTTTATCACTGCTATAACATGTCATATAAATAGAACTTATAACTTTATTAACATTGAGCATAAACATACCATTACAGAAATATCCAAATTCGACAATTACACTACAATTCGGTAAGATATACTTATCAGATTCATACATTTGTTTAAAGCCACACTTATTTAAAATACTAGCAGAGACTGTTCTTTCTAATTCCAGATACATTTAGACCCTATTCTTTTGCACTTAAATTTTAAGTACTTAAATTAAGTTGAGTTAAGATCACTTAAGTTGAGTTAAGTTAAATTAATTATTATTTTTACTTGTGGTGGGTTGTTGTAATTTTAGAAGTGTTGTGGTAATAGTGGTGGTGGTGGTGGTGGGTTGTCATTGGTGGTGGTGGGTAATTGTTGTGATGGTGGTGATGGGTTGTTCTGATGGTGGTGGTGGTGGCTGTTGTGATGGTGGTGGTGGTGGTGGTGGTGTTGTTGTGGTGGTGGTAATGGTGGGTTGCGGTGGTGGTGGTGGTGTTTTGTGGTGGTGATGATGGTTGGTTATTGTGGTGGTGGTGGGGGTTGTGGGTGGTGGTGGGTTGTGGGAATGAATAGTAATTTAAGTACTTAAATTCATTTAAGTTATGTTAAGTTAAGTAGACTTAAGTTAAGTTAAGGACTTAAGTAACTGACTTAAGGTCAAAAGAACAGGCTAGGGTCTGTTCTTTAGAGCTGAATTTATATTTAACTGAATGTAACTTAACTTAACTTTACTTAACTTAAGTATTTAAGTTAAATACTTTAATTTTGTGGTAGTGTAGTAGTGGTATGGTTGGGGTGGTGGTGCTGTGGTGGTGGTGTGGTGGTGTGATGGTGTGATGGTGTGATGGTGTAGTTGTGGTGGTTGTTTGAGTGGTGGTGGTTGTGTGGTGTGGTGGTGTAGTAGTGTTATGTTGGGGTGGTGGTGTTGTGGTGGTGTAGTAGTGTGGTGGTGGTGTGGTGATGTAGTAGTGTTATGGTTGGAGTAGTGGTGTAGTGTGGTGTGGTGGTGTAATAGTGTTATGGTTGGGGTGGTAGTGTAGTAGTGTGGTGTGGTGATGCAGTAGTGTTATGATTGGGGTGGTGGTGTTGTAGTGGTGGTGGTGGTGTGTGGATGAAAGAGATGATGAATAGTATTGGTGGTGTTGTTATGGTGGTGATGAATAGCGATGGTACTAACTTCATTTAATTAAGTATTGAAAATTTAAATTGTAAAAAACATGGCATTAGTACATCCCTAAGTTCAAGAGTCTTGCTAAAACTAAACTCTAACACTTTTCCACGGCCCAAGGATATGAGCGGTTGACTTGTTGCCCATATGAAGGACAGACTCATCTTTCACTTGTTGCCCAACAAATAACATCATATTTATAGAATAAAATACGAGAAATTCAAATGGTTAAGATAATTTTAATAAAGCAACTATCTTAACCACTAATCATTTCATCTTGGAGAAAAACACACAATGGTCAATGTTACACTAAATTCTCCAACATAAATTGTAGTTAAAAGTAAAAACATTTTCCTTAATCTATTATCATAATATGACAACTCATGTGTTAAGATGACATGCCAAATTCACTCTCATTATCATTCATTGTCGTCTTTGTTTGCCGTTTATTTTCAGAAACTGTCAATATTTTAAATACATATTTATTAAATATTTTCATTCTAATTTTGCCTTCTTGCACTAATTATCAATTTTACTCATTTGATTTGGATTTTATCAAGTCAATTTGGAATTAGTATTTTTATATTTTTAATAAATAATAATAATAACAAAGTTTGAGAGTCTGTAAAATATTTTGAAGTAATAAAATCAAGCTTTCTATTTGGAAGATTCAGCAGAGCACCTGTAAGTTTTTTTTTTGTATTCTATTTACAAATATTTTGTATATCTAACATGAATAGCCTCATAGGCTAATTCCCCCAGATATGTGAAGTCGTTGATGATACCCATACACTGCTTGTGGCTGATCCTAGAGGAGCTCAGGACTAGAAGTCTTAGATCCAGATGTACTTGGTACCAGTATCGATAATATTTCTATAAATGAATTTTGTAGCAGACAAGAAATTCTGGGTTGCTGGTTTTAAGAACAGGCCTTGATTGTATAAAAGGGCTAGAACCTGATTCTCCGCTGTTTCCCCTGTAGCCCGTTTGAGCCAAGGATGGCGTATTGGCTATTTTGGGTTTTTATCGTGCGGGTTGGTCAGGGTCTAGTCTAAAAGTATAGTCAGGAGACAGTTCTTATTACTGCTGTAATTAAGGTGGTTAACCCTTACTCCCAGTAAAGTTTCATGTTTGTACCTGCACGTACAAGATGAATTTACATTTAAATCTTATGTTGATACTGGCTGAACGAGTCGAAGACTGAGCATCCCCTGAGTTGCTGACAGCGCGTCGTCGTGCGCCTCAAATTTGTATTTATAACTCCTGTTAACACACTAGCAAGCGGTAAGCAGGGTCGAACCCAAAGAGAGCAAGTAAGATAGAGTTCTAATAAAAGTCACAGAAAAAGGAACAACTGAGGATATTAATTCAGAAAATCAGTTCGGGAAATGCAATGCAACTAGTTATCATAGACCAAACAACATGTATAAACTAATGAATACTACCCCAGTCTAACATTCCCACTAAATATATGTCGACCACAAATTCTACCTATTCTTAACCGCTAGGCTCTCGAACAAGTTCAATAGTTACTCGACTAATACCACAAATTGGTTCTACCGCTAGGTTTTCCCAACAATGCAATCTAGTCAAGTGTAACACAATTGATATCAAATTAGCTCACCGCTAAGCTGCACTAAATTGACAATCAAAGCATTCGTTTCATTCATACAAGGGCAGCACACTTCAATAGCTCAAATCATGTTGTCATTGACCTCAAACTAAATGTCGCAATGCAAACCCCAAACTGAAATATTGATTTAGCTACTCATCGTATCCATGGTATACAATAGGCACTAGGTTAAGTAGCTACAAACTGAAGTAGAACAACACTGAGCTAAAATGGAAATTCGGTGAACAGTGTTTTCCGACCGTGAATAGTAATTTCGGCCGTGAACAGTAACAGTAGCGATGAACAGTAATTGTACATAGTAAAAATGGACAGTAACCGGCCGTGAACAGTAACTTCCGGCGACTTTCCAACAGCTTCTCTCTAGCTTCAGTCTTCTCCTCCCTCCGTCACTGTAGCTTGTGAATAGTGCGTGAATAGTGTCTCTAGTGAGAGGATTCTTTTCCTCTTTTGTCCATCTCTTAGGTTTAGGGTTTTTGGATTGAACCACATTGAACCACATCTGATTTCTAATTGAACCAGCAGAGTTGACTGCTGTTGACTTTTGATCTTGGATGAATGCTTCAAATATGCGATGAAATCCAATGCGATCTTGAACATACCTGCGATACGAAAACACTACAAAAGAGTAATCGATTCACGCAAAAGTAATAAAACTATGGGAATAAATAACTCAATGGAGCGTATAAATAACTCAAACTACCCCACACTTATTCTTGTTCGTCCCCGAACAACAACAAGATACGCAAGCACTCAAATCATTCCTATCATGCCATGACATAAACATTGAAATTACTCAAGAAGTCATCCCTAATTAGTTTATCAATACATGCTCACATTCATTCTCTAATAATGATCAACAAGAACTAGAATGATACATGTTACCTTTAAGGCCGAAATGGGATTTAATGGATGACTAGGAGTTAGTCCTTTTTAGACTCCTAACTCCACTCTTTGGTTCAACTTCATAGCCACGCGCATACAACTGAATTTGCTTTCTTTGGCACGTGATGAATCCGAGTTATGAGAGGATCAACCTTTTCTTCAATTCTTATAGGACAAATTTCTTGCTTTTGGACTTTGCTCCTTTTTTCGATTGCTTTTCTTTCACTTCTTGTAAATCTGATTTTTCCTTTACGAGCTTTCAATGTGAAATGCTTGCTTCTTGTCCTTTTTGAGCTTTGCTCTCCAATTTGAACCGTTCCAATCATAGCCTTCGAATGGCAGCATAAGGAACGCGTCCCGCTCTTTCTCATCATTACCCTTTCAGCGCGAGGCAGGATAGGGGTTACCCACCCATTCCCGGTTACTCGGACTAGAGATAGACGGTTTATTTTCCCGTCCCACCATTGCATAACACTGCAACCATGGAGTCAATGTCACTCCTCATAACTCGAAGCGCCAACCTCCACAAATACAGTGCGCTACGCGACTAATCCTTTGAACCTCCAAATGAATGTCAAGTCCCTCTAGGACATTTCTATCAACTCCACATCCTGAAATATCTCAGCTCAAAAGAACATATAACATTAAAGCGCAGGCATCACAATATTTTGGAATTCATGGAAAGCATAAATATCAAAACTTCAAAGAGAAGGCATCATCTCATAAAATTAGCATTTACATCGCAGCATTTGACTCATAAACTCGGCAACATCATCGCATGATATGTATCTCAAAAATCAGCAGCACAACTCAACAACTACATCCCAAAAAAAAACTAACGTGCTCTAACTACTAGCTAATGCAAGCTAACAAAGGCACACATGATGAACATAGGATGCATACTAACTTCCCACCCCACACTTGAATCGAACCGTGGCCCCATGGTATAATCTAGGGTAAGGAAAGGAAGCTCATGCAAGATTCACACAAGAATTAAGCTACTAACATGGCTAAACTAGTGAAGATAAAAAAAGGTCAGAAATAATTGCGCCCCAAGAAGACATTAAATTGCGCGCCCCAAGAAGACATTAAATTGCGCGCCCCAAGAAGACATTAAGTTACTAAAGTGTGAAGCTGGAGCGGAGCGTAATGTTGCCTGGAGGCGCCAAACTCACTGAGATGGAAAACTCAAAAGATTGCTATTCAAACAACTAAGACTCTAATGACTTCTAACATGCATGACTCTCTTATACACTAAATAGACTCACACTAAAACTCTAAAATTAAGCACTGGGTTGCCTCCCGCAAGCGCCTTTGTTTAACGTCTTTGGCTCGACGATACCTTCCATTTAAGCTCATGCCGGTTCGGCCAAATGGAACTCCTCATCATGTAGGATATCGGGTGGAACATCAAGTGGAATATCTGGTGGAATGGTAGGCTTCAAATGCTCCGGTAAAGGCTTGAATTGAATATCCGGGGGCCGCACAACAGATGGGGCGAGGATAGTTTTATTGCACAATTTGATGACATTGATATCATACCTAGGGATGTCATGGATTAATTGCCCAGCAGCAATCTCCTTGGTGTTCAGCCCCTCTTTGGTGTCTAGCTCCGATATGTCCTCCCCACATCGTGCGAGTGTAGCATCTTCGATGGTGTCCAAGGCTTGTATTCCTGGAAGGTTAGGTAGGAATGGCATAGGCTAATGAATATTAAAGTTGATCACTTCCCTTTCTACCTCCATGGAGAGATCACCCGTATGTATATCAATTTTCATCTTCGTGGTTGCCATAAATGGTCTCCCTAGTAGAATTGGCGAAGACCCTCTCTCATCCTCCATCTTGACCACATAAAAATCTGCAACCAATGAAAATGTTCCTACCTGCACTAGCACATCAACAACAAGACCCTCTGGCTTTGTGCACGATCTATTAGCCATTTGAATTGTAAAATCAGTGGGTCTAAGAGGACCGACATGCAATGTTTCATATAAGGAATAAGGCAAGATATTAATCGAGGCACCCAAATCCAACATGCAATTATCCACTTGAACATCATTAATTATGCATGGAATTGTAAAAATACCTGGATCCTTACATTTCGGTGCTACCTTGGATGGAAGATAGGCCGAGATGTTGGGCCTCAGATTCACTTGCTCAGGTCCTCCTCGTCGAGGAGTGCACAAATCCTTAACGAACTTGGCATACTTGGGAATGTGCTTGATTGCATCGAGGAGTGGGATTGTGACTTCCATCTTGCTGAATAGCTCTAGCAGCTCTTGATCCATTGCTGGACTCTTCTTTGCTTTGGATATCGTGCTAATGTTCTCTTGGGGCGCCGTATACTCTGTTTCGGTTTCTTGTCTCGCCTCTTCTGTAATTTTCCTCCCACTTATCAAAGTGACTGCACAGACATTTCCTTTTGGATTGGGAATTGTTTGTGAGGGAAGCTTTCCTTTGTCCTTGTCATTCTTCAATTCGGACACGGTAGCCGCCAGTTGGGACATTTGCTTAGATAACTCAGCTATGGTGCTATCGGTCTTGGCTTGATTATTTTGCATAGTCATCGCCATCTCTTTAACAACTTCCTCTAATGACTTCCCTTGATTGACATTGCTCGGGCCAGCTTGGTTGGGATTGAAGTTGCGCCTTTGCTGAAATTGACCATTGATATTACCATTTCCATTGTATCTCTCTTGTTGGTGAAATGGTGGGTGGTAGGCTTGTCCTTAGTTCTGATTCTGATTTTGTCCTTGATTAAATCCTCCTTCATTCCTCCAACTGAAACCGTTAGCTGCAAGTCCGAATTGCCTTGGCGCTTGCCTATTGTTGAACTGCTGGAATCCTCCCATAGCATTGACATCAGCGGCCTCTTCCTCATGTAGGCTAGGACATTCATCTGTCTTGTGGCTCGCAGCGCCACAAAGTCCACAAGCTTTAACTTCACTGACTTGGTCAACCATAAGTTTCTGCACCATTTGCTTAAGCTCCTTGATTTCATTGGCCATTTGATTTGTTTTTGGACTCCACTTGTGAGACATTCCTTGTCCTACCGGTCTCATCTCTTCTACCGGTGTCTTCCCTGAATCTAGCACTCTCGGCATGCTCATTCATCAAGTCTCGCACCTCAGCCGGTGTCAAATTCATAACCGTGCCACCTGCTGCTGCGTCTAACAACCTCTCTCCAAAGGTCTCAATCCATCCAGTAGATATTCTACAAGCATTTCCTCTCTCATATTCAAATTGCAACAACTTTGCTCCAAAGTACTGAATCTTTCCATGTACTCATACAAAGACTCAGTTGGCCCTTGTCTCATGTTGGAAAGCTCTCTCCTTACCTAGGCAGCTTTAGCAGAGAGATAGTATTTATCGAGAAACTTCCTTTGCATTTGCTCCCAAGTTCTAATACTTCCTGAAGGCAAAGATAAAAACCAAGTTTTTGCAAGGTCAGTTAAACTGAAGGGAAATACTTTTAACTTAAACCTCTCTTCAGGGGCAGCATATGGTCTCAGAGTCCGACATATCCCGTTGAATTCTTGTAGATGCCTAGATGCTACTTCTCCTGGCAGCCCTCCAAATTTTGGGAGATGATGGACCACTACTGTCTTCACTTCAAAGTCATCCTCATCTTGATCAGTGTTAATACACCATGGTTCATTGTTGAATGTTAGGGCTGAAAGCTCTCTAAGTGTAGGTGGTCTCATCCTTCCACGTGCATATTGTTGAGGTTGAGGTTGAGGTTGAGGTTGAGGTTGAGGTTGAGGTTGAGGTTGAGGTGGCTTTCTATACTCATATTCATCTTGCTCATCCATTCTTTCAACTCTATGATATCGAGCTTGCCTTTGCCTTTGGTTGAAAACTCTCTCTGGCTCATCATAGAAAGGGGGGATAATTGGATTGTTGATGGGGTCTGGTTCATTGTCGCCTTGAACACTACCATGAGAACCTCCTGCATTAGACATACTGAGAGGCAGGTGAAGTGCAAATGTGAACAACTATGAAAATCACAAAATGCAAAATGCAAAATAGGAAAAACAACTAAACAATTCAAAAAGAAAATGTAAACGAACTCGGATGGCAAACCAGAGCTAGGAAACCAAGAAAAACAAATAAAAACAAGAAAGACAAAGTTCAGAACTCTAACTGAATGTTGCTCTCCCCGGCAACGGCACCAAAATTTGACAGCGCGTCGTCGTGCGCCTCAAATTTGTATTTATAACTCCTGTTAACACACTAGCAAGCGGTAAGCAGGGTTGATAGAGCCTATTTATACGCGCTATTTAGATCCTAACACTATGCTTGTTTGCATTATTTTGTGTACAAGATTACTGGTTTCCGGTGTTTTTGTATTTCAGGGCGAAACGAGGGCCTAAGTCGGATACGCACTAACAGGCAGCGTTTAAGGAGCACAACACACAGCCTGCGGAGCTAGCAGCACAAACAGGATAGGAAGTGGCAGAGTCGACTACGGTGCGCAGACCGATTGCGCTAACCAGTGTGTGCAGTGCGCCATGCACAGGATATTGGTGTTTCCAAATCTTGACACCATCAGATTTGGAAGTTGCCAAGGCCGTCCTTGGGCCTCATGAGCAGTATATAAAGAGAGGAAGGCTAGGGTTTGAGAGACACATCACGACACACAAAGAAACAAGAGAGAGAGGCGGAACTGAAAAACACACGAGCCTACTGTGAGGACCTACGCTAGCCGACTGCGCCAGCCGAGATACTGCAACCTGCACGCACCTGCTTGTTACTGTTTTCTTGGATACTTTAGCTATTATTTACTATTTCTATGATGTTTACTACTAGCATGTCTAGCTAAACGCTTTGTATCGGTTGGGCATGATTCTATGACTATTTCCTTTGAGACTTGTGCTTAATGCATAGTTTGTTGCTTGTATTAATTCTGTGCACACGGTTGACAGCTAGTTGCATGAGTAGGGGAAGCCTTGAACCGCAATCTTACTCTTGTTACTTGTTTGTTACATGTTAAACTAGTTGATAGCTTGACGGTGACAACTAGGAGTAACGCGCTAGGATAATCAGTTGCTACTGTGACAGGATTCGTAGCTGCTTAGACTAGTCTTAAGAATTAATAGCTCATGAACTTTGATCGGAACATGCGCACATGTTAGGAAGCCTTTACCGGACACTAACATCAGTAAACCGAACTATAGACGTTTAGAGTCGATGATAAGGAATACATTCATAAAGGATTGTCTGCGCCGATACTTTTCATAGTCATAGTACTTAATCTCTACTGCCTGCGCACGTCTAGTGCAATTCCTGCGTTAACTATTGTCATTCGCGCACCTGCGCAACCCAATCACTGACACCCCAATTTTCGTAAGTGTAGGTTACTAGTTAGAGCTAATCTACTTGCTCCCTGTGGAATCGACCCTGACTTAGCCGCTATACTAAGTGGAGAAGGAAGGATTAATTTGACGCGCACAACGACGCGCAGATCAAATTTTGGCGCCGTTGCCGGGGAGCAACACAGATAAGCTTTAATTAGCTTAAATTTCCTTTTACAATAGTTAGTTATTTCTGTTTGCTTTATTCTCGTTGTTGTTTCTGACAGCGCGCAATCAACATCAGCCTGCGCAACCTTGAAACAGTTGCGTTGCGCAGATTTTAGTTGCGCACTGACAGACGCGACAGCTTAGTTCGTTTTTTTTTTGAGATTTAGAACAGGTTATGGAGGATAATAGTGTCGTTGGAGACAATTTAGGGGACAGAACCCCAGACAATGCAGGAGCGGAATCAATGGAATCAACGCTGAAGATGAAAGCGTTCCCATTTTCATTGTGTCACACGGCCAGGCATTGGCTGATGAGCTTACCAGCAGGATCAATTCACACATGGGAGCAGCTGCAGAAGAAGTTCTTGGACAAGTTCTATCCCGCAGCAAAGATCGCGCTACTCAGGAGGGAGCTGGCCGCACCTAGGCAGGGCGCAGGAGAATCACTATCGGAGTACTATGAGCGTTTCAGGGAGATGGAGGCCAACTGCTACAATCACGGCCTACCTCAAAATGTGCTGATAGAGAATTTCCTGAATGGATTGCTGCCCATGGAGCTGAGATTATTGAATGCATGCGCAGGAGGCGACATTTGCAACATGTACCCAGAGGACGCGTGGCAGCTGATAGAAGACTCTGCTGGACAGGTAAGACATCAGCTAACACTTGAAAATAGTCGTGCTCATTCTGTGCATCAGGTAGAAACAAGCGCGGAGATAAAGGAAATGAAGGCCATGCTACAGAAGTTAATGCATGCGCAGGGAGCGCAACCAGCTGCGCCAAAGGCGTGCGAGTTCATTACATCCACTGAGCACAAAACCGATGCGTGTCCCACACTTTTCGAGGAATCAGGAGATGTCAATGCTCTAGGAGGATGGGATAATAGAGGGCCACAGAGGCAGAATCAGCCGCGTTTTGGACTAGCCGCAAATGGGTTCAGATGGAAGGAGGAAAACAATTTCCAGAAGCAGTCCGCGGACCAGCGCGCACCACAGTAGACGCAACAAGCTGCGCCCTACAATCCACCGCATCACCGCACTGACGCACCAGCGCAGAACAACCAGCAACTGAGGCGATCCTTAGAAGATATCGTGGGGCAGCTAGCAGACACAGTGCGCAAAAATGATGAGAAGTATGACAAGAGGTTCGAGTCCATTGAAAAGCAGCTATCACAGATCGCTACCGCAGTGTATGAGCTGAAAAAGAGTGATGGCAACCTGCCTTCGCAAGTGATCCAGAATCCCAAGGGAGGAGTCAACGTAGTGACATTGAGGACTGGGCGCACGATAGGAACAGAGCAGACCGCAAAGGCGCCCGCGCAACCAGTTGCGCAAGCTCCAGATCCAGCAGAGCCAGATGCGCAACCAGAAGCGCCAGCCACAAGCCAGCAGGGCGAGGCGCCAGGTATGGCGCAATCAAAAGACAAAGGCATAAATCGTACTAACATAACTGCACCTTTCCCTGTACAGGCACCGTCAGCTAGCAAGAAAGCGCTTGATAAGGAGCTCTACGAGTTATTCAGCAAGGTGGAAATAAACATTCCCCTTATTGAAGTAGTTCGGCAGATACCTAGGTGCGCCAAGTTTTTAAAGGAGCTGTGCACAAACAAGAGGAGGAAAGGCGAGTGCGCACAGGTAATGCTAAATGCGCAGGCTTCAGCAATCGTGCAGCATAAGTGATCGCGCGTCGTTGTGCGCGTCAAATATAATCCTTCCTCTTCCACCAGTACAGCGGTTAAGTAAGGGTCGATCTCCACAGGGAGCAAGTAGTTCAGTCTTCAATCCTGTCGTCTACACTAAAAATGGGGGTTGTGTGAGATTGGGATGCGTGATGCGCAAATGAACAGTAGCTAACGTAACGCAGGAAATTGCACTAAACGTGCGCAAGCAGTAGAGATTAGATACTATGACTATGAGAAGTATTGGGCAGACAATCCTCTATGCGTGCATTCCTTATCATCGACTCTAAACGTCTATAGTTTGTGTTTTACTCGGGTTAGTGTCCGGTAAAGGCTTCCTAACACGTGCGCATGTTCCATTCAAAGTTCATGTGCTATTAATTCTAGAACTAGACTAAAACAGCTGCGAATCCTGTCACAGTAGCAACTGCTTACCCTAGCTCGTTACTCCTAGTCGTCACCATAAGATTGCGGTTCAAGGCTTCCCCTACTCATGCAACTAGTTTAACATACGACAAGCAAGCAACACAAGTAAGATTGCGGTTCAAGGCTTCCCCTACTTATGCAACTAACTGTCTCAGTGTGCACAGAATTAATACAAGTAAATAAACTATGCATTAAGCTCAAGTCTCAAAGGTAATACTTCATAGATTCATGCCCGACCAACACTAAGAGTTTAGCTAGACATGCTAGTAATAAACATCATAGAATAGTAAATAAGGTCTAATATGTCTGAGAAACACAGTAGCAACAGTGCGTGCAGATTGTCTTCTCGGCTGGCGCAGTTGGCTGGCGCAAATCCTCTCAACAAGTCCGTGTGTTTTCCAGTGTTGCCGCTCTCTCTGATGTGCGTTGTCCAATGACGGCTGTGATGTCTCTCTCTTGAAACCCTAGACTTACTTTGTTTATATATTGCCCAGGAAGTTCTCCTTTGGCAACTTCCAAATCTGGTCACTGGATTTTTGCGCCTGGCGCATGGCATTCGGCTAGCGCACCGCTACCGACTCTCACCAACTTCTCTTCTGCTTGTGCTGCTATCTCCGCAGGCGGATCTCTCACTCCTAGGACGCTGCCTGTTAGCGCGTATCCGACTCAAGGACTCGTTTTGCCCTGTAATACAAAAACACTAGAAACGAGTAGTCCTGCTCATAAAATATTGCAAACAAGCATAGGGTTATGATCTAAATAATGCGTACAAATAGCCTCTATCAAACCCCCCACACTTGCCCCTTGTTCGTCCCGAACAAGCACTGAAGCGCGGATACAATTACCTCTTCTGGAGTCTAGCGCACAGTCTTGCACTCTGATGCGAATGCGCAATTTGCTCAACTCGCACTGCTCTATCACCTGCGCACAACTACTTTCAACAGTTCTAATATAATAATTTCGAAATTCATTACCTCTCAGCCGGGATGAAGATTTTTGGATGGCTGGGAGATAGCTCTTCTTAGGCTCCTGGCTGCCAGCTCCTACTCCGAAGATAGGTATATGGTGGATAACGCAGCTTCTTCCAGTGCGTGATTTGCCCGCGCACTTCCTGGGAACCTGAGCTCTCTGATGATTTCCTTATGGTCTTTGCGCATTTTGATGTTTGTGCGCATGCTGATTCTTTTGTAGCGTGTATCATCTGCTGGTATTTTTCTTTTGTGCAGCTTCATCTTTAATTTCTTATATTCCCAGAGCAGTTCCAGTCTCAGCCTTCGGATAGCAGCTATGGAACTCGCCCCGCTCTCTCTCCTTTGGTCTGCGCCGGTCAGCGCACGCGTTTACACCCGCGCCCGCCTTCCTTAGCTCGATTTCCAGAGAGAAGGTGGTCTGTTTTCCCACCTCGCCACGCATTGGGTGTTTTGCCTTTGGCATCTGCGTGACTGAGCGCGCTCTTTTGTCCCGAAGGCTGCGAGGCACCGGCCTCCACTAACGCTCTCGACCATATACCTTGCCTTCGAAGAAAAAGCGACTAACCGCCTCTCTGGAGCATTTCTGTCAACTCCACATCCCCTGCATATCCCAACTAACAGGAGCAAAAAACGAAAAAATTATACTAAAACAGTAGATAGCAGCGCAAAACAAGCTGGAGCGCATGCGCATCCTGCACTCTAGCGCACTGCTGCTACTATTCTCTTCAGTTTAAACTAAGGTCTACTAAAAATGCTCAAAAACGTGAAATGTAAGCGTAACGCCCCCCCCCCCCCCCCCCACACTTGAACAGAGACGTGTCCCCACGACTCAAGCGCAAGCGCACGGAGAGCGCACACATGCAGGTAATGCAAAAAATAAAGAACATGAAAACAAGAACAAATAGTCACACAGCACAAACAATAGCACAGGGTCACAAAAATATGCGGCACAAATATTCAGCACATAATATCCAATAAGACGCAGCAAAATAAAAGACACCACCCTAAAGAAAACTAATGCGGCTGCCCCGCGGCCTTTAGAAGGTCCCCGAGCTAGACGCAGCTGCTGACCCAAGCGCCTCATCCTCTGAAGAATCAGTCACGTAGTCGTTGCTGGATGCTGGTGGCACTATGGCGAGGGGGTCAGGCTGCTCGTCCTCGGAAAGAGAATCCCAAATGGAATCGGAGTCTACGCTGGGATAGGCTATGGGGGACTCCGGAACAGAAGGCCGGGCAGGGGAAGCTACTGGTGGTGGTATCGGTGCTGGTGCAGGGGTGGGCTCTGCTGCGGGGGCTGCTGGTTCTGGTGCTGGCGCGGGAGAAGGCGCTGCTGGATGGACTGGGGCTGCCGAGGCTGCTGGGGTTCCTGGTCTGTGGCAGGTCTCATCTTGTGCTGGTTTTCTGGTCAACTGTGGTCAACGCTCCTTAGAAACTTTCAAAATCGAAACTGCCCAGAAATCTCCGAACCGTGTACCGAACGAACGCCTACTACGCGCCGACACAACGCACTAAACACCGCTCTGATCCGCGCACTCTACCTCCGTGCGATTTCAAAACCCTAAAAACTGCCTCCACTGCGCAAACCCTAACTGGAACTGCTCAAAGCGGGGAGGGAAGGTTACCTGGGTGTTGTGCGGTTGTGCGGTCCGTGAATCACTCCAAACGAACGCTGGGTTGGGCGCTGATCGACGGCAGAAGTCTGACGGCGGGAGCTCGTGTGCAACGGTCGAGTGAAAAAGTGTTGGAATTTTTTTTTTTAAGTCCTGCCTTATATACCCCCCTGGCTAGCGCTTCTGACCTGCGCATTAGGCGCACGGTCCCGCGCACTACTGTGTGACTCAAAAAACTACCAAGTCCTAAACTAGCCAAAAACTCAAAAAAAAACACAAAACAAACATCAAAATAAAATAGGCAGAAATAAAACGTGTCGGGTTACCTCCCGACAAGTGCCTTTGTTTAACGTCGTTGGCTCGACTGTACCTCGTTACGTGCCAAAACGTGTGTCTGCAACCTCCCCCACTCTTGCTCCTGAGTGTTCCTGCGCCAGCGTGTGTGTCGCGATCTCATTGGTCCTGCGCAAAGGGTAAAATGGAAGGTCAGTATGTGATAAATTATGCGTAACGAAGGTAGATGCAGAGGGAGAAGAAATGTGAGCTATGATCTTCGGTTCTCCCTCTGGTGCATCTGGTGGTGCCTCTGGCGCGTCAGCTGGCGCATCGATTATCTCTGGTTCTGCCAGCTCAATGTCGCGCGCTGTGTTATCCCAAGGTTCTCCTAAGTACCGTTTGACTCTCTGCCCATTAAACTGAAAACGATGCCGGTGCCCGTCTTCTAACTCGATTGTTCCGTAGGGGAAAACCTTGGTGACGGTGTATGGTCCCGTCCACTTGCTGCGCAACTTTCCAGGCATGAGCTTCAGGCGTGATGAAAATAACAATACCTGGTCTCCTGGTTCAAATGTGCGCCGGAGGATATGCTTGTCATGATACGCTTTGGTGCGCGCCTTGTAATCGCGCAGTCCCTCATAGGCGTCCAGGCGCAGCTCTTCTAGTTCGCTCAGCTCAAATGCGCGTTCTTTTCCTGCCTCATCCAAGTTCAGGTTGCAAATACGCAAGGCCCAATATGCCTTGTGTTCGAGCTCTACTGGCAGGTGGCATGCCTTCCCATAGACCAGCCGAAATGGTGAAGTCCCAATGGGCGTCTTATGCGCAGTGCGGTATGCCCATAGCGCATCATCCAGGCGCTGGCTCCAATCTTTGCGCGATGGCCTCACAGTCTTTTCCAAGATGCGCTTGATTTCTCTGTTAGACACTTCGGCTTGTCCATTCGTTTGTGGATGGTAAGCGGTGGACGTCTTGTGGCGCACCCCATAGTGCTTGAAAACTTGCGCCACAATCCTGTTGCAGAAGTGCGTCCCCTGGTCGCTGATGACTGCCTTAGGTACACCATACCTGCAAAATATGTTAGTACGGAGAAAGTCAGCGACAGTCTTACCATCATCCTTGCGCCTGGCCTTAGCTTCGACCCATTTGGATACGTAATCCACGGCCACCAGTATGTACTCGTAGCCGGCAGATGGGGGAAATGGACCCATGAAGTCGATTCCCCAAACATCGAACACTTCATCCACCAGAATCGGGGTCTGCGGCATCTCGTTGCGCGCGGATATTCCTCCTGTGCGCTGGCACCTGTCGCAATTTCTGCAATGGTCATATGCGTCTCTGAATAGGTGCGGCCAGTAGAACCCGCAGTCCAAGATTTTCCTGCTCGAGCGCTTTGGACCAAAGTGCCCTCCACATGCGTGCGCATGACAAAACATCAAAACAGAGTTAATCTCATGGTCAGGAACGCAACGCCTTAATATCTGATCTGGACCTATTCTAAGCATGTAAGGATCTTCCCAAAGGTAATGCTTGGACTCATGTTTCAATCGCATGCACTGAGTTTTATTGAAATGCGGAGGAAACGCACCTGTGACCAGGTAATTTGCGATATGCGCATACCATGGTACCTTACCTGTCAGCGCCATCAGGTGCTCGTCAGGGAATGTCTCCTTGATCTGACCTGGCTCCTCCTCCTTGACGATCCTGCTCAGGTGATCAGCGACTGCATTTTCCGTGCCCTTCTTATCTTTGATCTCCAAGTCGAATTCCTGAAGCAGGAGCACCCAGCGCATCAGGCGCGGCTTGGTCTCCTTCTTGGACATGAGGTAGCGGATAGCTGCGTGGTCAGTGTAGATGATGACTCTTGCGCCTAGGACATAAGCTCGGAACTTCTCCAGCGCAAATACAATTGCCAGAAACTCCTTTTCAGTGGTGGTGTAGTTCCTCTGCGCAGAGTCCAGCGTGCGCGATGCATAGTAAATGGCGTGCGGCTTCTTGTCCACGTGCTGCCCCAAGACTGCACCCACTGCGTAATCGCTTGCGTCACACATCAGCTCAAATGGCAGGTTCCAGTCTGGTGCGCGCATCACTGGCGCACTGGTCAGCGCTTCCTTCAGCTTATCGAACGCCGCCCTGCACTCATCAGTAAAATTGAAACACACATCTTTTTGCAAAAGGTTAGACAGGGGTATACAAATTTTAGAGAAATCCTTAATAAAACGCCTGTAAAACCCAGCATGCCCTAAGAATGATTTCACGTCGCGCACGTTGGTGGCATAAGGCAGATTAGAAATCAGATCTATTTTAGCCTTGTCTACCTTAATACCCTCCTCTGAAATGATATGTCCTAGTACTACTCCGTGCGTGACCATGAAATGACATTTTTCGTAATTGAGCACTAAATTCATAGAGATGCAGCGCTCTAAAACTTTATCTAGATGAGTTAAACATGCATCAAAGGTACTCCCATATACAGTGAAATCATCCATGAACACTTCTATGCATATACCAATCATATCAGAAAAAATGCTCATGACTAAGCGTTGGAATGTACCTGGCGCGTTGCACAGCCCAAAAGACATGCGCCGAAACGCAAACGTACCGAACGGGCATGTGAATGTGGTCTTCTCTTGATCCTCCGCAGCTATGGGTATCTGGTTGTACCCTGAATATCCATCCAGAAAACAAAAATAAGGCTTACCTGCTAAGCGATCCAGCATCTGGTCCATAAAGGGTAACGGGAAGTGGTCCTTGCGCGTGACAGCGTTCAGCTTCCTGTAGTCGATGCACATGCGCCAGCCAGTTTGAATGCGCTTGGGAACTAGTTCGCCCTGCGCATTCTCTTCCACTGTGATTCCTCCTTTCTTTGGCACAACATGCACCGGGCTGACCCATTTGCTGTCCGAAATTGGGTAGATGACCCCTGCGCTAAGCAATTTCAGGACTTCCTTTTGCACTACCTCCATCATGTTTGGATTCAACCTGCGCTGAGCCTCCCTGGATGGTTTGGCACCATCTTCCAACAGAATTTTGTGCATGCACACGTCTGGGCTCACTCCGCGCAGATCAGCAAGAGTCCATCCTATAGCGCGCTGGTTCCTGCGCAGTACCTGTTGTAAGCGCGCCTCCTGCTCTTGCTCCTCCAGCTCTGCCTGTGTCAGTAGCTCTGGTCCTATGGTTGCGCTCGCACACTGCGCTTCTGTGACTAAATCGTCAATGCTGTCCATCGCGTGCACGGTAGCGTCCTCATGTGGGTGCTGCATCCCCTTGAATATGTTGAAATGGATTTCTTCGCCATCTACCTCCATGGAGAGCGTGCCCCTCCATACGTCTATCTTCGTGCGCGCGGTCATCAAAAATGGTCTGCCTAGGAGGATTTGCGCACTGCTGGCGCTTGATTCACCCTCCATTTCGAGCACATAAAAATCTGCTGGGAAGACCAGCTCTCCTACGCGAACTAGGACATCTTCTATCATGCCTGCAGGTTGTTTGCACGATCTGTCTGCTAGCTGAATGGTGAGACCTGCAGGCTTAAGTGGTCCAAGGCGCAATGTCGTATATAGAGAATAAGGTAGCAAATTGATGGATGCGCCTAAATCGATCATGCAATTACTCACTGTGGTCTTACCTAGCGTGCATGGGATAGTAAATGTACCTGGATCTCGGCACTTGGGTGGTACCTTTTGTTGCACGATCGCTGAGGCCTGCGCATTTAGCATTACCTGTGCGCATTCACCTTTCCTTTGCTTGTTTGTGCACAGCTCTTTTAAAAACTTCGCATACCTGGGGATCTGTCGAATAGCTTCTATGAGAGGTATGTTGATTTCTACCTTGCTGAATAGCTCATATAATTCCTTGTCCTGCGCTTCTTTTCTCGCCAGTGGTGCCTGCACAGGGAACGGAGCAGGTATGTTAGTACAATTTTTGTCCTTGTTTTTCGAGTGAGACATACCTTGCGCTTTGCCCTGCTGGTCTGTGGCTGGCGCTTCCGGTTGCGCATCTTGCTCTGGTTGCGCATTCTGATCTGCTGGATCCGGGATTTGTGCAACTGGTTGCGCGGGCGCCTGTGCGGTCTGCTCTGTTCCTACTGTGCGCCCAGTCCTCAGTGTCACTGCATTGACTCCTCCTTTAGGGTTCTGAATCACTTGCGAAGGCAGGTTGCCATCGCTCTTTTTCAGCTCATACACCGTGGTTGCTATTTGTGATAGCTGCTTTTCTATGGACTCGAACCTTTTGTCATATTTCTCGTCATTTTTGCGCACTGTATCTGCTAGCTGCCCCATGATGTCTTCCAAGGAACGCCGCGGCTGTTGGTTGCTCTGCGCTGGTGCGTCATTTCGGCGGTGCGGCGGATTGTAGGGCGCAGCTTGTTGCGTCTGCTGTGGTGCGCGCTGATCTGTGGGCTGCCTCTGGAAATTGTTCTCCTCCTTCCATCTGAATCCATTTGCGGCAAGCCCAAAGCGTGGCTGATTCTGCCTCTGCGGTCCTCTGCGGTCCTCTGCTGTCCCATCCTCCAAGAGCATTGACATCTCCAGTCTCTTCGAAAAGTGTTGGGCATTCGTCTGTCTTGTGCTCAGTGGACCTGCAGAATTCACATACCTTTGGTGCAACTGGTTGTGCGCTCTGCGCACTCATCAGCTTCTGTAGCATGGCCTTCATTTCCTTGATCTCAGCGCTTGTTTCTACCTGATGCACAGAATGATTACGGCTACTTTCAAGCGTCAATTGATGTCTTACCTGCCCAGCAGAATCTTCTATCAGCTGCCACGCATCTTCTGGGTACATGTTGCAAATGTCCCCTCCTGCGCATGCATTCAGTAGTCGCAGCTCCATGGGCAGCAGTCCATTTAGAAAGTTCTCTATCAGCACATTCTGGGGAAGCCCGTGATTGTAGCAGTTGGCTTCTAGCTCCCTGAAACGTTCATAGTATTCTGACAGAGACTCCCCTGCGCTCTGCCTTGGCGCGGCCAGTTCCCTTCTGAGCAGCGCAATCTTTGCTGCTGGATAGAATTTATCTAGGAATTTCTTCTGCAGCTGCTCCCATGTGTGAATAGATCCTGCAGGTAAATTCATTAGCCAGTGTTTAGCTGTATCACATAATGAAAATGGGAATGCCTTCATTTTCAGCGCCTCATCACTCTCCCCTTCGGTCTTCATGTTCTCGCAAATGACTAGGAACTCTCGCACATGCTTGACTGGATTTTCATTGTTCATCCCGTGGAACTTGGGCATGTGATGGATGAGCGAGCTCCTTAGCTCAAAATGACCGCCTGGTGGAAGCACGATGCACCATGGCTGGTTAACAGTGATAGGGGCCGACATCTCGCGCACTGTTCTGCGTCATGTGGCTTGTTGCACGGGTGGCGCATGATACACTTCAGCGGCCCTCCTTGCTTCAACCTCGCGCTGCACTTCCTCTCTGAACAGGGCTGCGCGGTTATGTGCCCTTGCTTCCTCTGGGGTTCTGTCCCCCAAGTTGTCTCCTACGACACTGTTATCCTTCATAACCTGTTCCGAATCTCAAGAAAAATGAAATTAAAAGATAACTAATGTTGTTGCGGCTGTCAGTGCGCAACTAGAATCTGCGCAGCGCAACTGTTTCAAGGTTGCGCAGGCTGATGTGAATGCGCGCTGTCAGAAATAACAACGAAAACAAAACAAACTGAAAGAATTACTATATATAAAAAAAACTCAGACTAAAGACTTAGCTGTGTTGCTCCCCGGCAACGGCACCAAAATTTGATCGCGCGTCGTTGTGCGCGTCAAATATAATCCTTCCTCTTCCACCAGTACAGCGGTTAAGTAAGGGTCGATCTCCACAGGGAGCAAGTAGTTCAGTCTTCAATCCTGTCGTCTACACTAAAAATGGGGGTTGTGTGAGATTGGGATGTGCGATGCGCAAATGAACAGTAGCTAGCGTAACGCAGGAAATTGCACTAGACGTGCGCAAGCAGTAGAGATTAGATACTATGACTATGAGAAGTATTGGGCAAACAATCCTCTATGCGTGCATTCCTTATCATCGACTCTAAACGTCTATAGTTTGTGTTTTACTCGGGTTAGTGTCCGGTAAAGGCTTCCTAACACGTGCGCATGTTCCGTTCAAAGTTCATGTGCTATTAATCCTAGAACTAGACTAAAACAGCTGCGAATCCTGTCACAGTAGCAACTGCTTACCCTAGCTCGTTACTCCTAGTCGTCACCGTAAGATTGCGGTTCAAGGCTTCCCCTACTCATGCAACTAGTTTAACATACGACAAGCAAGCAACACAAGTAAGATTGCGGTTCAAGGCTTCCCCTACTTATGCAACTAACTGTCTCAGTGTGCACAGAATTAATACAAGTAAATAAACTATGCATTAAGCTCAAGTCTCAAAGGTAATACTTCATAGATTCATGCCCGACCAACACTAAGAGTTTAGCTAGACATGCTAGTAATAAACATCATAGAATAGTAAATAAGGTCTAATATGTCTGAGAAACACAGTAGCAACAGTGCGTGCAGATTGTCTTCTCGGCTGGCGCAGTTGGCTGGCGCAAATCCTCTCAACAAGTCCGTGTGTTTTCCAGTGTTGCCGCTCTCTCTGATGTGCGTTGTCCAATGACGGCTGTGATGTCTCTCTCTTGAAACCCTAGACTTACTTTGTTTATATATTGCCCAGGAAGTTCTCCTTTGGCAACTTCCAAATCTGGTCACTGGATTTTTGCGCCTGGCGCATGGCATTCGGCTAGCGCATCGGCTAGCGCACCGCTACCGACTCTCACCAACTTCTCTTCTGCTTGTGCTGCTATCTCCGCAGGCGGATCTCTCACTCCTAGGACGCTGCCTGTTAGCGCGTATCCGACTCAAGGACTCGTTTTGCCCTGTAATACAAAAACACTAGAAACGAGTAGTCCTGCTCATAAAATATTGCAAACAAGCATAGGGTTATTATCTAAATAATGCGTACAAATAGCCTCTATCAATAAGGTACCACCTAAATGCCGGGATCCAGGTACGTTCACCATCCCCTGCACTTTAGGTAAGACCACAGTAAGCAACTGCATGATTGACTTAGGCGCATCTATAAATGTGCTTCCCTATTCCCTGTATGCGTCATTGTGCCTTGGACCACTAAAGCCTGCAGGTCTCACCATTCAGCTAGCAGATCGGTCGTGCAAGCAACCGACGGGCATGATCGAGGACGTCCTTGTCCGAGTAGGAGAGCTGGTGTTCTAGAAATGGAGGGTGAGTCGAGCAAAGGCAGTGCGCAGATCCTACTGGGCAGACCCTTTCTGATGACAGCGCGCACAAAGATAGACGTGTGGAGAGGTACGCTCTCAATGGAGGTTGATGGCGAGGAGAATCATTTTAACATATTCAAAGGGATGCAGTACCCTCATGAAGACGCCACAGTGCACGCGATGGATAGCATAGATGACTTGGTTGCAGATGCGCAATGTGCAAGCGCAGCAGAAGAACCTGAGACACTGGCACAGGCAGAGTTGGAGGCGTAAGAGGATGAGCTGAGCAGTGCTGAACCAGCATCCAGACAGGTACACGATATAGTTAATGTCTACACTGCTAATAAGATCTTGCCCTCTATTGAATAGGCACCCGAGGTCGAGCTGAATCAACTCCCAGAGCACCTCAAGTACATATTCTTGGGAAATGAGGACACCCTGCCGGTAATCATAAAGAAAGGATTAGAAGAGGAGCAGGAGGCGCGATTACAGCAGGTGCTGCACAAGAACCAGTGCGCTATAGGATGGACACTTGCTGACCTGCGCGGAGTGAGCCCGGACGTATGCATGCATAGGATTCTATTGGAAGATGGTGCCAAACCATCCAGGGAGCCTCAGCGCAGATTGAACCTGAACATGATGGAGGTGGTGCAGAAAGAGATCCTGAAGCTGCTTGACGCAGGAGTCATTTACCCAATCTCGGACAGCAAATGGGTAAGTCCAGTGCACGTTGTGCCAAAGAAAGGAGGAATCACAGTAGAGGAGAATGCGCAGGGCGAGCTAGTTCCCAAGCGCATGCAAACTGGATGGCGCATGTGCATCGACTACAGAAAACTTAACGCAGTCACGCGCAAGGACCATTTTCCGCTGCCCTTCATGGACCAGATGCTAGATCGATTAGCGGGGAAGCCATACTTTTGCTTCCTGGACGGGTATTCAGGGTACAATTAGATACCCATAGCTGCGGAGGATCAAGAGAAAACTACGTTCACCTGCCCATTTGGTACGTTTGCGTTTCGGCGCATGTCATTTGGGCTGTGTAACGCGCCAGGTACGTTCCAACGTTTAGTCATGAGCATCTTTTCTGATATGATTGGTATATGCATAGAGGTGTTCATGGATGATTTTACTGTACACCGAAGTACCTTTGACGCATGCTTAACTCATCTTGATAAGGTCTTAGCGCGCTGCATTTCAAAAAACCTAGTGCTCAATTATGAGAAATGTCATTTCATGGTATCGCATGGAGTAGTACTAGGACATATTATCTCGCAGGAGGGGATCAAGGTAGATAAGGCCAAAATAGATCTTATTTCTAATCTGTCTTATTCCACTAACGTGCGCGATGTGAAATCATTCCTTGGGCATGCTGGGTTTTACAGGCGTTTCATAAAAGATTTCTCTAAGATTTGTATACCCCTGTCTAACCTTTTGCAAAAGGATGTGTGTTTCGAATTTACTGATGAGTGCAGTGCCGCGTTTGATAAGCTGAAGGAGGCGCTGACAAGTGCGCCAGTGATGCGCGCGCCAGACTGGAGCATGCCGTTTGAACTGATGTGTGACGCAAGTGACTATGCAGTGGGTGCAGTCCTGGGACAGCGCGTGGACAAGAAGCCGCATGCCATCTATTATGCATGGCGCACACTGGACGCTGCGCAGAGGAACTACACCACCACGGAGAAGGAACTTCTGGCAATCGTGTTTGCGCTGGAGAAGTTCCGCGCATATGTTCTTGGCGCCAGAGTCATCGTCTACACAGACCACGCTGCAATACGTTACCTGATGTCCAAGAAGGAGACTAAGCCGCGCCTGATGCGCTAGGTGCTCCTACTTCAGGAATTCCACTTGGAAATCAAAGATAAGAAGGGCACGGAGAACACAGTCGCGGACCACCTGAGCAGGATCGTGAAAGTAGAGGAGCCAGGGCGGATCACGGAGACATTCCCTGACGAGCATCTGATGGCGCTGACAGGTAAGGTACCATGGTATGCGCACATTGCAAATTACCTGGTCACAGGTACGTTTCCTTCCCATTTAATTAAAACCCAATGCATGAGATTAAAGCATGAGTCCAGGTATTTCATTTGGGATGATCCGTATATGCTCAGAATAGGACCTGATCAGATTTTGAGGCGCTGCGTGCCTGACCATGAAATTAACTCTGTTTTGATGTTTTGTCATGCGCACGCATGTGGAGGACACTTTGGTCCAAAGCGCACGAGCAGAAAGATCCTAGACTGCGGATTCTATTGGCCACACTTGTTTAGTGACTCGTACAACCACTGCAGGAATTGTGACAGGTGCCAGCGCACAGGAGGCATATCAGCGCGCAATGAGATGCCGTAGACGCCAATTCTAATGGATGAAGTATTCGATATTTGGGGGATTGACTTCATGGGGCCATTTCTTCCATCCTCCGGATATGAGTACATATTGGTCGCAGTGGATTATGTCTCCAAATGGGTTGAGGCTAAGGCCACCCGGAAGGATGATGGTAAGACGGTCGCTGACTTTTTGAGAACTAACATTTTTTGCAGGTACGGGGTGCCTAAGGCAGTCATAAGCGACCAGGGGACGCATTTTTGCAATAGGATAGTGGCACAGGTGTTCAAGCATTATGGAGTGCGCCACAAGACGTCCACCGCTTACCACCCTCAGACGAATGGCTAGGCTGAGGTTTCCAACCGAGAGATCAAGCGCATCCTGGAGAAAACTGTGAGACCGTCGCGCAAAGACTGGAGCCAGCGCCTTGATGATGCGCTATGGGCATACCGAACTGCACATAAGACACCATTTCGGTTGGTTTATGGAAAAGCGTGCCACCTGCCAGTGGAGTTAGAGCACAAAGCATACTGGGCATTGCGCGTTTGCAACCTGAACCTAGACGAAGCTGGTAAGGAGCGCGCATTTGAGCTGAGCGAATTAGAAGAGCTGCGCCTGGATGCATATGAGGGACTGCGCAATTACAAGGCGCGCACAAAGGCATTTCATGACAAAAATATCCTCAGACGCACCTTTGAGCCAGGAGACCAGGTACTATTGTTCTCTTCGCGCCTAAAGCTCATGCCTGGGAAGCTGCGCAGCAAATGGACGGGACCATACACGGTTACCAAGGTTTTCCATCGAGTTAGAAAATGAGAACCGGCATCGTTTTCAGGTCAATGGGCAGAGAGTCAAAAAGTATTTAGGAGAACCTTGGGATGGTACAGCGCGCGAAGTTGAATTAGCGGAGCCAGAGATAGCAGATGCGCAGGTTGCTGTGCCAGAACCGCCACCAGATGCACCAGAGGGAGAACTGGGAACTATTGCTCATATTTCTTCTTCCTCTTTACCTAACCTCGTTACTTATAAGTTATCACATACTATTAACCATGCTGACCACCCTTCCGATCCTTTGCGCAGGAACAAGAAGAACGCAACACACGCACGAGCGCGGGGTCACTCAGGAGCAAGAGTGGGGGAGGTCGCTGGCACACTTTTACGCAAGTAACGAGGTACGGTCGAGCCAACACGTTAAACAAAGGCACTTGTCGAGAGGTAACCCGACACGTTTTACTTTTACACGTTTTTCTTTTAGTTTTTTTTTTCTAGTATCTTTTAGCTAGTTTAGGACTTGTAGTTTTTTTTAGTCGCGCATCAGTGCGCAGGTCAGTGCGCAGAGCAGTTGCGCCAGACAGGGGGGTATATAAGGGCAGTACTTAGAAAAATTTCAGCACTTTTCACACTCGACCGTTGCAAGAAGCTTCTGCCCTCAACCTCCGCTCACCGTCCGACAACCAATCAGGCGTCCGTTCAGCACGATTTGAGGAGCATACAGTCACACATACACCAGGTAACCCTTCCCGTCAAGTTTGAGCCGATTCAAGTAGGGTTTTGTGCGATATAGGAGTGCCCTAGGTTTGAAATCGCACCTAGCTAGCGTGCACCATTTGGAGTTCTGGTTAGTGGGTTTTGTAGACGGACGGTAGGCGACCATTTGGTGAAAATTTCAGGGCGATTGTCGGAGTTTGGATTTTTGAGTATTTGTGGAGTATTGACCTTAGTTGACCGGAGGAACCCTAGCGCACAATGCAGCCTGCCGAGGATCAAGCTACCCCAGCATCTTTCGCCAGCAAGTTTGAAGCCTTCATGAGGCTGGAGATGTACGGGACCCCGTACATCAGCAGGGACTTCCTGCGTGAGGTCGGAATGGAGGACCTCATTGTGGAGAAGCTCGCGCTGGCGGGCTGGGAGGCGTTGTTGGACATCAACAGCGCAGCGGATAAGGAGGATACGTGTGAGTTTTTGGCGTCACTGGAGACGGCCGATCTGGAGATAAGGTACCGGCACAGAGGGGTCTGGTACATTGCCTCGGCTAAGAGGCTGAAGCGCACGCTGAGGTGCGCAAAGGTGCGTGAGGCGGATATAGACACGCACACGAATCAGGAGGCGTGGCGCGAGATGGCGACCGACCCAGTTTTTGCCGCGAGGCGCAGCCGAGGACGCGAGCTGCGCGACCCGTGGATGTTCTACCTATGGCGCATGGTCGCCTATGCCATCATCGGGCGTTTTAATGGTGCGCCGAAGATCAGCTTGCTGGACATGGACATTTTGAAGGGTTTTTACTATGGGAAGAAGGTGCTATTTGTCTCGGACATGGTGGTCCATTGGAGTCGGGTCAGCACGAAGGGGCCGCTGACTTGTGGCGGAATGATCACGCACCTGCTGCGTGCGTTGCATGGAGAGCCAGAGGTGCCCGAGCACACAATGGTGCCAGCTGTTCCCCTGGACCGTGCCCATATGCTGCAGCTCAGAGCGGTAGCCGTGAGAGAGGATGGGACATTGGAATGGTGCTACCAGCTGCAGCCGGCCAGAGCGCCGAGGCAAAGAGCCGAGAGCAGCGCGCAGCCAGAGGAGGCCGCGGAGGACAGGGAGATGGAAGAGGCCCCAGAGCCAGTTGCGCCTCCAGTCAGGCGCATGAGGATTCATGCGCAGACTGGAGCGCGCCGGAGGGCAAGTGCACCGCAGGGGGAGCCAGTTACCATTGCCATTGATGATTCTCCCCCGCGTGCACCAGGAAAGCGCCCCAGGACAGAGGCAGAGGAGGGGCCTGAGGTGGTATCAGACGAGCAGCGCATGATGTTCAACGTCATGCGCGTGCTCGAGTATTTAGTGCCCGAGGGGGCAGATTTGAGCATGAGCCCACCATCAGGGTGGAGATTTGGAGATTCTATCCCCCCCTCTCCTCAGCCTGCGTAGGCCGCCCCCAGGATCCCCCATCGAGCCGCGCCAGCCAGCCAGCCCTCCTACCCAGTCCCCTATCCATGCAGCAGAGCCATCCCCAGCAGTAGACCCAGTACCAGCACCTGCAGCACCCCCTGCGCAGCCTTCTGTTCAGAGGTCCCCTGAAGCCGATCCCATCATAAGCTCCAGCTCAGATTCACTATGGGACCCTATCTCAGAGGACGACCTTTTGCCTCAGCCCGCAGCCGTTTCTATAGTGCCGTCACCCTCCAGTACTGAGTATGAGACCGATTCTTCAGATGACGAGGCGCACGGGTCTGCGGCTGAGTCCAGCTCCGAGGATATCTAGAGCTGCAGTGGGGCGCGCATTTCTTTCGGGTGGTTTTCTATTTCTTATCTTTTTGAACCAACTATTGCTCGATGTTGCTCTATTTTGCTATATTGTGCTGAATATTTTGTGACCCCTTACTATATTGTTGCTGCGCTGACTATATGTTTTTCTTTCTTATATTCTTTGTTTTTCTTGCATGCATGTGTGCGCTCTCCGTTGCGCTTGAGCATGAGTCGTGGGGACACGTCTTTGTTTAAGTGTGGAGGGGGGGGGGAGCGTTACATTTACATTTCATGTTTTTTTGAGCTTTGTAGTATAGCTTAGTTTAGTTGAAAAAAATAGTAGCAGTGGTGTGCTTGTGAGCGGGTTGCGCACACTGTTCAGCTTGTATTGCGCTATTCATATTACATGCGCTGCTATTAACTGTTTTAGTATATTTTTTTCGTTTTTTTTGCTCCTGTTAGTTGGGATATACAGGGGATGTGGAGTTGACAGAAACGCTCTAGAGAGGCGGTTAGTCGTTTTTGCTTCGAAGGTGAGGTATATGGTCGAGAGCGCTAGTAGAGGCCGGTGCTTCGCGACCTTCGGAACAAGAGAGCGCGCTCAGCCACGCAGATGCTGAAGGTGAATACCCAAAAGCGTGGCGAGGTGGGAAAACAGACCACCTTTCCTCTGAAAGTCGAGCTAGGGAAGGCGGGCGCAGGTGTAAACGCGTGCGCTGACCTGCGCAAATAGACCAAGGAGGGAGAGCGGAGCGTTGTTCCATAGCTGCTATCCGGAGGCCGAGACTGGAACCGTTCTGGGAACATAGGAACCGTAGATAAAGCTGTACAAAAAGAAAGACACCAGCAGATGATATGCGCTACGAAAGAATCAGCATGCGCACAAATACGTACCAGCTTGCGCAAAGTTCACAAGAAAATCATCAAGAAGGCTCAGGTTCCCAGGAAGTGCGCGGAAGAATCACGCACCGGAAGAAGCTTGCGCTGTTAGACATATACCCGTCCTCGAAGTAAAAGCTGGCAAGCCGGAGCCTATGAAGAGCTATCTCCCAGCCATCCGAAATGATCTTCATCCCAGCTGAGAGGTAACGAATTGCGAAATTATTATATTAAACTGTTAAAGGCAGATGCGCGCAGGTGATAGAGCAGCGCAAGGTGAATGATAGTGCGGATCGCGCCAGAGTGCAAGACTGTGCACTAGACTCCAGAGAGGTAATGGTATCCGTGCTTGAGTGTTTGTTCGGGACGAACAAGGGGCAAGTGTGGGGGGTTTGATAGAGCCCATTTATACGCGCTATTTAGATCCTAACACTATGCTTGTTTGCATTATTTTGTGTACAAGATTACTGGTTTCCGGTGTTTTTGTATTTCAGGGCGAAACGAGGGCCTAAGTCGGATACGCGCTAACAGGCAGCGTTTAAGGAGCGCAACACACAGCCTGCGGAGCTAGCAGCACAAACAGGATAGGAAGTGGCAGAGTCGACTACGGTGCGCAGACCGATTGCGCTAACCAGTGTGTGCAGTGCGCCATGCGCAGGATATTGGTGTTTCCAAATCTTGACACCATCAGATTTGGAAGTTGCCAAGGCCGTCCTTGGGCCTCATGAGCAGTATATAAAGAGAGGAAGGCTAGGGTTTGAGAGACACATCACGACACACAAAGAAACAGGAGAGAGAGGCGGAACTGAAAAACACACGAGCCTACTGAGAGGACCTGCGCTAGCCGACTGCGCCAGCCTAGATACTGCAACCTGCATGCACCTGCTTGTTACTGTTTTCTTGGATACTTTAGCTATTATTTACTATTTCTATGATGTTTACTACTAGCATGTCTAGCTAAACGTTTTGTATCGGTTGGGCATGATTCTATGAGTATTTCCTTTGAGACTTGTGCTTAATGCATAGTTTGTTGCTTGTATTAATTCTGTGCACACGGTTGACAGCTAGTTGCATGAGTATGGGAACCTTGAACTGCAATCTTACTCTTGTTACTTGTTTGTTACATGTTAAACTAGTTGATAGCTTGACGGTGACAACTAGGAGTAACGCGCTAGGATAATCAGTTGCTACTGTGACAGGATTCGTAGCTGCTTAGACTAGTCTTAAGAATTAATAGCTCATGAACTTTGATCGGAACATGCGCACATGTTAGGAAGCCTTGACCGGAAACTAACATCAGTAAACCGAACTATAGACGTTTAGAGTCGATGATAAGGAATACATTCATAGAGGATTGTCTGCGCCGATACTTTTCATAGTCATAGTACTTAATCTCTACTGCCTGCGCACGTCTAGTGCAATTCCTGCGTTAACTATTGTCATTCGCGCACCTGCGCAACCCAATCACTCACACCCCAATTTTCGTAAGTGTAGGTTACTAGTTAGAGCTAATCTACTTGCTCCCTGTGGAATCGACCCTGACTTAGCCGCTATACTAAGTGGAGAAGGAAGGATTAATTTGACGCGCACAACGACGCGCGGATCAAGGGTCGAACCCAAAAAAAGCAAGTAAGATAGAGTTCTAATAAACGTCACAGAAAAAGGAACAACTGAGGATATTAATTCAGAGAAAATCAGTTCGGGAAATGCAATGCAACTAGTTATCATAGACCAAACAACATGTATAAACTAATGAATACTACCCCAGTCTAACATTCCCACTAAATATATGTCGACCACCAAATTCTACCTATTCTTAAGCGCTAGGCTCTCGAACAAGTTCAATAGTTACTCGACTAATACCACAAATTGGTTCTACCGCTAGGTTTTCCCAACAATGCAATCTAGTCAAGTGTAACACAATTGATATCAAATTAGCGCACCGCTAAGCTGCACTAAATTGACAATCAAAGCATTCGTTTCATTCATACAAGGGCAGCACTTCAATAGCTCAAATCATGTTGTCATTGACCTCAAACTAAATGTCGCAATGCAAACCCCAAACTAAAAATTAGCTACTCATCGTATCCATGGTATACAATAGACACTAGGTAAAGTAGCTACAAACTGAAGTAGAACAACACTGAGCTAAAATGGAAATTCGGTGAGCAGTGTTTTCCCGCCGTGAATAGTAATTCCGGCCGTGAACAGTAACAGTAGCGATGAACAGTAATTGTGCATAGTAAAAATGGACAGTAACCGGCCGTGAACAGTAACTTTCGGCGACTTTCCAGCAGCTTCTCTCTAGCTTCAGTCTTCTCCTCCCTCCGTCACTGTAGCATATGAATAGTGCGTGAATAGTGTCTCTAGTGAGAGGATTCTTTTCCTCTTTTGTCCATCTCTTAGGTTTAGGGTTTTTGGATTGAACCAGAATGAACCACATTGAACCACATCTGATTTCTAATTGAACCAGCAGAGTTGACTGCTGTTGACTTCTTGATCTTGGATGAATGCTTCAAATATGCGATAAAATCCAATGCGATCTTGAACACACCTGCGATACGAAAACACTACAAAAGAGTAATCGATTCACGCAAAATGTAATAAAACTATGGGAATAAATAACTCAATTGAGCGTATAAATACGCTCTATCAGTTGCCCCATTGATGGTATCAGAGCCCCTTCAATATCCCTAATCAGCATTATCTTCTTCTTCATCTTCGTCATCTGTCAGAATTTCCTTCCTTATTTGATAATAACCAGGGCGATTTGGGTCATGGTCCTGCATAAAAACACCACAATCGGGACAAATAATACCAAGGCTCTCATCCTCATCTCTACCCTCACTGAACACCAGACTTCCACCACCCCTTTTCGGGCCAGGCCTCCCGCCGTCTATTCTCGTCCCCGTTGCCTCCCTCTTCGGGTAGGTATTGACAGAAGAACAAGAAGTGTCGCAGACAACTCTGGCAGAATGGTTACTCTTCACCCTAGTAATAAATCCGAATGAGAGTGGTGTGACATGGTCGATGCAGATTTTAGTGCCCTAACGAGAGCAGGACGGCGGTAGAGATAAGAAGCTCCTCGCCTTTTCTTTACACTCCCAGTTCTGGAAGCCGGTCCGCACTAATGGGAGGCTGCAGCCTAACACCAGCATGCTTTCTCCAAGTTTCATCAGCATTTTCTGTCTTACCCATATGTAAAAAAATATTTGCTGATCGAAACTAGGGCATGCTCAGTCTCCTCCCATAGAATCATTCCTTGACTCTGATATCATCAACGAGGCAACTCAGGGCATGCTCAATCTCCGACTCGTTCAGCCAGTATCAACATAAGATTTAAATGTAAATTCATCTTGTACGTGCAGGCACAGACATGAAACTTTACAGGGAGTAAGGGTTAACCACCTTAATTACAGCAGTAATAAGAACTGTCTCCTGACTATACTTCTAGGCTGGACTCTGACCAACCCGCACGATAAAACCCCAAAATACCCAATACGCCATCCTTGGCTCAAACGGGCTACAGGGGAAACAGCATAGAATCAGGTTCTAGCCCTTTCATACAATCAAGGCCTGTTCTTAAAACCAGCAACCCTTCTTGTCTGACTACAAAATTCATTTACAGAAATATTATGCGATGCTGGTACCAAGTACATCTGGATTCTTAGACTTCTAGTCCTGAGCTCCTCTAGGATCAGCCACAAGCAATGTATGGGTATCATCAACGACTTCACATATCTGGGGGAATTAGCCTATGAGGCTATTCATGTTAGATATACAAAATATTTGTAAACAGAATACAAAAAAAACTTACAGGTGCTCTGTTGAATCTTCCAAATAGAAAGCTTGGTTTTACTACTCCAAAATATTTTACAGACTCTCAAACTTTGAAGGCCTGTTTTGGAAATCTCTCTCCAAATTCTGCCTCTTACAGACACAAAACATAGCTATTTATATAGACTCTTAGGCCGACTTAGTATGGCCTACACACACAAACTTTATACAAACACCGAACACTTGGCAATAGTAAAATAACAATATGATTGCCCACTATCAAAAGCAATATCATTGCTTTCGGGAGCCGCAAATTTTGACGCTTCTGCCTTATTGTAGGTCCCACATGTTGGTTGTCTTCAGCCGTCAATTATTTGCCAGTTTTATCTTTATCCTTCTCCTCAAAGAATTTGTCCAAGAGTGTGAAGCGAATATCTTCTAAAAAGGATCCCAGCTCCTCTTTATGGCCACTTGTCTGGGAATGGTCATCTCTCAGTCTTATCGTCTTCATTGACTCATCCGATTTGTTATCTTCAATATTGAAGATATCTTTCTTCAGGGATGCCAGATAAGCATCAATCATCTCCTCCTTAGTGAGATCGTGGGCTTTGTCTTGGGCCTTTATGCCAAGACTGTAATGAGCTTTCCCCTTCTTGGCATGTTCTTGATGGGCCTTAATCTGCTCCGTGATCTGGCACACTGTGTCATCACCATAGGGTTTCTTCGTCTCTGGGTAAATTCTGGTCTTCTTATCCCAGAACTTCGTATAAGCTATTCGCTTAAGACAAGGCAAGCATTCTTGCGAATAACCAAATATTGGCTCCCATTTCCAGATCCACGGGATCGAAAATTCCATGAAAAATGATAAGGAATATAATTCCCTTGGGCAATTTGTCTCAGACTCCTTATTAAGGAGCTCTTTTACTTTGGGAGATATATCTTCCCAGAGAGCATATTGCTCTAGATAATCTTTAGGAAGAATTTCTTCCCTGGTGCCATAAAATTGCCACCAATGTATAAACCAGACAGGTATTTCTGTCTTAGAAACCTCAGCACAAATCTTGATAAACCAAGAATGTTTGTGCTTCGGATTCTCATATAGTAGCGCCTTATCAAATGCATCAATATAATCCAAATAATTATATTTAACGGGAGTTTTACCTGGCCCAAACGAAAATTCTTTGGTCTTTTGGGGTGAAAATCCCCAATCACTGAGAGGTATAACTCGCTTAATAATAATTTTGTTGAAGTTATAAACTTCAGTCTGTCCAGTAGAAAAGTGTTGTATTTCACAGCTTTTATTTGCGAGAATATGCTCGTAAAATTTTCTGGACTTATAAGTCCTATTTGGGAAAGATTCTTCCTCAAGGTATTTGGATATAATCCGCCAAGGCTCATCGAGCCATAAATAATCTTTGTTTTCCAAGAGAATTATAATTCTCTGATTATGACTCGCAACAAATCCAGTATTACTGGATTCAACTTCATCATTGCCTACCATATGGGCATAAGACGGAGCAATTTGCCCCGATGAGGAAGATTCTCCTCTTTGTTGTCTTTTGAATTCCAAAAATTCTTGGTATTCTCTGTCATTGGACAGATCAGAGGCTATTAGCCTTCTGTTTTCATGCTAAGCCAAGATATTATCTTGCTGCCTTCCACGGCCACGTCCTCCTCTATAAGTGGAAGAATATTGACTTCCTCTATAAGAGGAAGGCACAGATTGCCAGGACATTTATGCAGAATCAAATAAATAATGTCAAAATCAAAAGGTTAAATAAGCTTGCCATCTAGCAAACATTTGCTTGGAAACATCATGCGTGAAATCTTTTTGAAACATAAACTTAGCTGCCCTACAGTCAGATAACAATAAATTTTTGATTATAAAGATCATCCTGAAATTTCAAAATACATTTTACCATAGCAAGAATTTCTTTTGCAATTGTAGCATAATTTCGCTGAGCATTGTTCCACTTAACTGAATGGAACCTAACAAGATATTCTTGTTTACTGTCAGGACATACCTGTTTCAGAATTCCTCCATAACCAATATCAGAGGCATCCGTTTCAATAATTTTTTCCCAATTTGGGTTGCTAAGCATTAAACAAGGTAAAACTTTCTCCTTCTCTTTAATTTTCTTAACAGTGAAATTTCACAGCGTCTCACTTAGATAGATTTGTGAACTAGCAGTTGTTGCAGCACACTCTTGTTCACAAGAAATAATCTCAGCAAGCAATGAACAAAGACACAGGTTTGTTCACCCAGTTCGGCCAAACTGCCTACGTCTGGGGAGGACTATTCTCCAGTCCTCAATCCACTCAACCAAAGGTTCAAAGGACACTCGGTTACAACACACGCAACCTATGCTACTTTAACCCCGTGTGGACTACTCAACACAATCAGAACAAGCTCTGATTTGTGCCAGCACACCCTCTACAATATGTCAGTCTAGAATAGCTACAATTCTCTCAAAGAACTCCGCCTATTCTATACTACACTACTCAGCAGGGTTGCTGCAGCAACAGCTGTAACACCAGCTGAAGCACTCTGTCCGCGTCGCTCCAAGGCCTCCTGCCGAGCCGATCGAACCACTCCAAGAGCGCTGCACACTCTGAGTAACTCCCCCTCACTCAGTGACCACCTGCCACTAGTGAGTTCTTCCGCACGAACCTCGACCGAGCCTTCCACCCGTCAGTTCTTCCGCGGCTGCCTTTGATCAACCAACAAGCTCCACAGCTCTGAATTGGCTTCCAGATCAATGCACAAATCAGTCTCTGCAAGACCTGATTCTCTTCTGCAATGCTCACCACAGCTCTGCGCTCAACGCTCTGCCCGTGTGTGTTTGATCGAAGAACAACGTCCGTAGCACCCAGAAAGTCCCTTCTCTGAAATCTGTGTCTACTCTCGTGTATCACTCAGCTTCGATCCCCCTCTTCAGCCCTAAAACCTTCTGCTTAAATACCCACACCACTTTAAGCAGTTTCCAGGTTTAGGCAATTGACCCACAAGATCAATTATCTCCTAAAATCTAGGAGATTAGATTTGATTAATATCTTCAATGCAAATCTCCTTCTCTGACCAGTAAACCTTGCTGGAATATGCTCAACAGCATTTTAGAAATTCTTCTAAGAGCAAGAACACAACTGCCATACCTTCAAAACTCACCAAGTACATAACTGCTACTCGGACAGTTGATACAGCACTTGAACCAGCACCTGCTGCAGCACCCCCTGCTGTATCTGCTACTGCTTGTTTGTTTGAGCTGCAGCAGCTCCTTGTTCACATATGTTGGTTTTGTCAAACCTGCCATACTAGCATCATCAATCTCCCCCTTGGCATTTTGACAAAACCACCAGAAAGCTATCTTGAGAAATTCTCCTCCACTTCTTAGCCTGCTCTTTCTCCTCCCCCTTTTTGGAAGAAATGACGAGGGGGGGGGGGAGGGGGGGTGGCAGGGAGAACTTATGGGGGCAACACACAGAGCCCTAGAGAGGCTCTCAGATCTTCAAACCGGGCTGCATCCAGAGCTTTGGTGAAGATATCAGCAAGCTGTTTGGCAGACACAACATGCTGGAGCGAGATAACTTTCTTTTCAACAAGATCAAGAATGAAGTGATGACGAATGTCAATGTGCTTAGTTTTACTGTGCTGAACTGGGTTCTTGGATATGCTGATGGCACTCATATTGTCGCAGTAGAGAGTCATTTCATTTTGAGCAATCCCATACTCACTCAGCATTTGCTTCATCCACAACATTTGTGCACAGCAGCTACCAGCAGCAATGTACTCAGCCTCGGCAGTGGATAGGGAAATGCTATTCTGTTTTCTGCTGAACCAAGAGACCAGGTTATTCCCCAAGAAGAAGCATCCTCCCGAAGTGCTCTTCCTGTCCTCTGAGCAACCTGCCCAGTCTGCATCACTGTATCCGACCAGATTTGCATTTGTGTCTTTAGTGTACCACAAGCCATAGTCCACAGTTCCACCGACATACCGAATGATGCGCTTGACCAACTGCAGATGACTGTCTCTGGGACAGGCTTGAAATCTGGCACAGACTCCTACTGCATAGGAAATGTCAGGGCGGCTGGCAGTTAGGTAAAGCAAGCTCCCAATCATGCTTCTGTAGACAGTCTGACTCACTTCCAAACCATGTTCGTCTTTGATGGCTTTCACATGAGTGGCCGCAGGAGTTCGCTTGTGGCTTGCTGAATCTAGCTGGAATTTCTTCACAAGAGACTTGTTGTATTTACTTTGAGCAATGAAGATCCCATCCTTTTTCTGAGTAATCTCCAAACCAAGGAAGTATGAAAGTTCTCCTACCATGCTCATTTGAAATTCTTGCTGCATGTGATGCACAAACTGCTTCACCAAGTGCTGGGACTTTGATCCAAAGACAATATCATCCACATATATTTGAGCAATGATCACATCAGACTGAGTTCTTTTGACAAACAAGGTTTTGTCAGCTCCCCCTCGGTTGTAGCCATGTTCTTCCAGGAAAACTGTCAACCGCTCATACCATGCCCGAGGAGCCTGTTTAAGTCCATATAAGGCTTTCTTCAGTTTATACACCTGTTCTGGATGATGAGGATCTTCAAAACTATTTGGTTGAGAGACATAAACTTCTTCAGAGAGATCTCCATTCAAGAACGCACTTTTAACATCCATTTGATATAATTTGAACCCCAGGCAGCAAGACATTGCTAGAAGCAGTCTGATAGCCTCCAGACGAGCTACTGGAGCAAATGTTTCATCAAAGTCTAGACCCTCAATCTGAGAATATCCCTGGGCAACCAGTCTGGCTTTATTTCGTGTAATGTTGCCCTTTTCATCAGTTTTATTTTTGAACACCCATTTTGTGCCTATGATGTTTACCCCATTTGGTCTGTCTACCAGATCCCAAACATCGTGTCTTTCAAACTCTGCCAATTCCTCCTGCATAGCCATAATCCAGAATTCATCACTCATGGCCTCCTTGAAATTCTTTGGTTCAATGCTGGACATGAAACATGTATTGAGATAGGCATGACTTCTAGTTCTTCTTCTGTCTGAGGGATTCCCAATCACATTTGCCAAGGGATGATCCTTCAGTATCTTCTTTGGGGGCTGTCTTGAAGGTGGATCAGGAGCCTCAGTGTGAAGATCATCAGACAGGCTTTCTGATTGGTCATCTGGAATTTCTGCTTCAGCACTAGCTGTAGCATCTTCTGGAGCCGCAGCTTGTTCACTTCTGGTCTGTCTATCAGGCATTTCTTCAAGATCAGAGTCAGTGTCAGAATCAGGGATAGATGCTTCTTCTGCATCATTGACAACAACATTTATGGACTCCATGACAGTTTTTGTTCGCTGGTTGAAAACACGATATGCCCTGCTGTTTGTTGAATATCCCAAGAACATTCCAGGATCACTCTTAGGATCGAGCTTCTTTCTATACTCCCGGTCTCTCAGAATGAAGCAATCACTTCCAAAGATATGAAAGTATTTAACCGTGGGCTTTTTCTGATTCCAGAGCTCATAGCAGGTCTGTTTGGTTCCCCTCCGCAAGGTGACTCTATTGATGATGTAGCATGCGGTGTTCATGGCCTCTGCCCAGAATTTCAGAGGAATCCTCTTAGCATGGATCATCACTCTGGCCATTTCTTGAATTGTTCGGTTCTTCCGTTCCACCACACCATTTTGCTGAGGGGTAATGGGAGAAGAGTACTGATGTGTTATACCCCTTTGTTGACAGAATTCATCCATGTCTTTGTTTTCAAACTCTCTGCCATGATCACTGCGAATGCTGCTGATCGCGCGTCGTTGTGCGCGTCAAATATAATCCTTCCTCTTCCACCAGTACAGCGGTTAAGTAAGGGTCGATCTCCACAGGGAGCAAGTAGTTCAGTCTTCAATCCTGTCGTCTACACTAAAAATGGGGGTTGTGTGAGATTGGGATGCGCGATGCGCAAATGAACAGTAGCTAGCGTAACGCAGGAAATTGCACTAGACGTGCGCAAGCAGTAGAGATTAGATACTATGACTATGAGAAGTATTGGGCAGACAATCCTCTATGCGTGCATTCCTTATCATCGACTCTAAACGTTTATAGTTTGTGTTTTACTCGGGTTAGTGTCCGGTAAAGGCTTCCTAACACGTGCGCATGTTCCATTCAAAGTTCATGTGCTATTAATCCTAGAACTAGACTAAAACAGCTACGAATCCTGTCACAGTAGCAACTGCTTACCCTAGCTCGTTACTCCTAGTCGTCACCGTAAGATTGCGGTTCAAGGCTTCCCCTACTCATGCAACTAGTTTAACATACGACAAGCAAGCAACACAAGTAAGATTGCGGTTCAAGGCTTCCCCTACTTATGCAACTAACTGTCTCAGTGTGCACAGAATTAATACAAGTAAATAAACTATGCATTAAGCTCAAGTCTCAAAGGTAATACTTCATAGATTCATGCCCGACCAACACTAAGAGTTTAGCTAGACATGCTAGTAATAAACATCATAGAATAGTAAATAAGGTCTAATATGTCTGAGAAACACAGTAGCAACAGTGCGTGCAGATTGTCTTCTCGGCTGGCGCAGTTGGCTGGCGCAAATCCTCTCAACAAGTCCGTGTGTTTTCCAGTGTTGCCGCTCTCTCTGATGTGCGTTGTCCAATGACGGCTGTGATGTCTCTCTCTTGAAACCCTAGACTTACTTTGTTTATATATTGCCCAGGAAGTTCTCCTTTGGCAACTTCCAAATCTGGTCACTGGATTTTTGCGCCTGGCGCATGGCATTCGGCTAGCGCACCGCTACCGACTCTCACCAACTTCTCTTCTGCTTGTGCTGCTATCTCCGCAGGCGGATCTCTCACTCCTAGGACGCTGCCTGTTAGCGCGTATCCGACTCAAGGACTCGTTTTGCCCTGTAATACAAAAACACTAGAAACGAGTAGTCCTGCTCATAAAATATTGCAAACAAGCATAGGGTTATGATCTAAATAATGCGTACAAATAGCCTCTATCAAACCCCCCACACTTGCCCCTTGTTCGTCCCGAACAAGCACTGAAGCGCGGATACAATTACCTCTTCTGGAGTCTAGCGCACAGTCTTGCACTCTGATGCGAATGCGCAATTTGCTCAACTCGCACTGCTCTATCACCTGCGCACAACTACTTTCAACAGTTCTAATATAATAATTTCGAAATTCATTACCTCTCAGCCGGGATGAAGATTTTTGGATGGCTGGGAGATAGCTCTTCTTAGGCTCCTGGCTGCCAGCTCCTACTCCGAAGATAGGTATATGGTGGATAACGCAGCTTCTTCCAGTGCGTGATTTGCCCGCGCACTTCCTGGGAACCTGAGCTCTCTGATGATTTCCTTATGGTCTTTGCGCATTTTGATGTTTGTGCGCATGCTGATTCTTTTGTAGCGTGTATCATCTGCTGGTATTTTTCTTTTGTGCAGCTTCATCTTTAATTTCTTATATTCCCAGAGCAGTTCCAGTCTCAGCCTTCGGATAGCAGCTATGGAACTCGCCCCGCTCTCTCTCCTTTGGTCTGCGCCGGTCAGCGCACGCGTTTACACCCGCGCCCGCCTTCCTTAGCTCGATTTCCAGAGAGAAGGTGGTCTGTTTTCCCACCTCGCCACGCATTGGGTGTTTTGCCTTTGGCATCTGCGTGACTGAGCGCGCTCTTTTGTCCCGAAGGCTGCGAGGCACCGGCCTCCACTAACGCTCTCGACCATATACCTTGCCTTCGAAGAAAAAGCGACTAACCGCCTCTCTGGAGCATTTCTGTCAACTCCACATCCCCTGCATATCCCAACTAACAGGAGCAAAAAACGAAAAAATTATACTAAAACAGTAGATAGCAGCGCAAAACAAGCTGGAGCGCATGCGCATCCTGCACTCTAGCGCACTGCTGCTACTATTCTCTTCAGTTTAAACTAAGGTCTACTAAAAATGCTCAAAAACGTGAAATGTAAGCGTAACGCCCCCCCCCCCCACTTGAACAGAGACGTGTCCCCACGACTCAAGCGCAAGCGCACGGAGAGCGCACACATGCAGGTAATGCAAAAAAACAAAGAACATGAGAACAAAAACAAATAGTCACACAGCACAAACATTAGCACAGGGTCACAAAAATATGCGGCACAAATATTCAGCACATAATATCCAATAAGACGCAGCAAAAATAAAAGACACCACCCTAAAGAAAACTAATGTGGCTGCCCCGCGGCCTTAGAAGGTCCCCGAGCTAGACGCAGCTGCTAACCCAAGCGCCTCATCCTCTGAAGAATCAGTCACGTAGTCGTTGCTGGATGCTGGTGGCACTATGGCGAGGGGGTCAGGCTGCTCGTCCTCGGAAAGAGAATCCCAAATGGAATCGGAGTCTACGCTGGGATAGGCTATGGGGGACTCCGGAACAGAAGGCCGGGCAGGGGAAGCTACTGGTGGTGGTATCGGTGCTGGTGCAGGGGTGGGCTCTGCTGCGGGGGCTGCTGGTTCTGGTGCTGGCGCGGGAGAAGGCGCTGCTGGATGGACTGGGGCTGCCGAGGCTGCTGGGGTTCCTGGTCTGTGGCAAGTCTCATCTTGTGCTGGTTTTCTGGTCAACTGTGGTCAAAGCTCCTTAGAAACTTTCAAAATCGAAACTGCCCAGAAATCTCCGAACCGTGTACCAAACGAACGCCTACTACGCGCCGACACAACGCACTAAACACCGCTCTGATCCGCGCACTCTACCCCCGTGCGATTTCAAAACCCTAAAAACTGCCTCCACTGCGCAAACCCTAACTGGAACTGCTCAAAGCGGGGAGGGAAGGTTACCTGGGTGTTGTGCGGTTGTGCGGTCCGTGAATCACTCCAAACGGACGCTGGGTTGGGCGCTGATCGACGGCAGAAGTCTGACGGCGGGAGCTCGTGTGCAACGGTCGAGTGAAAAAGTGTTGGAATTTTTTTTTTTAAGTCCTGCCTTATATACCCCCCTGGCTAGCGCTTCTGACCTGCGCATTAGGCGCACGGTCCCGCGCACTACTGTGTGACTCAAAAAACTACCAAATCCTAAACTAGCCAAAAACTCAAAAAAAAACACAAAACAAACAGCAAAATAAAATAGGCGGAAATAAAACGTGTCGGGTTACCTCCCGACAAGTGCCTTTGTTTAACGTCATTGGCTCGACTGTACCTCGTTACGTGCCAAAACGTGTGTCTGCAACCTCCCCCACTCTTGCTCCTGAGTGTTCCTGCGCCAGCGTGTGTGTCGCGATCTCATTGGTCCTGCGCAAAGGGTAAAATGGAAGGTCAGTATGTGATAAATTATGCGTAACGAAGGTAGATGCAGAGGGAGAAGAAATGTGAGCTATGATCTTCGGTTCTCCCTCTGGTGCCTCTGGCGCATCAGCTGGCGCATCGATTATCTCTGGTTCTGCCAGCTCAATGTCGCGCGGTGTGTTATCCCAAGGTTCTCCTAAGTACCGTTTGACTCTCTGCCCATTAACCTGAAAACGATGCCGGTGCCCGTCTTCTAACTCGATTGTTCCGTAGGGGAAAACCTTGGTGACGGTGTATGGTCCCGTCCACTTGCTGCGCAACTTTCCAGGCATGAGCTTCAGGCGTGATGAAAATAACAATACCTGGTCTCCTGGTTCAAATGTGCGCCGGAGGATATGCTTGTCATGATACGCTTTGGTGCGCGCCTTGTAATCGCGCAGTCCCTCATAGGCGTCCAGGCGCAGCTCTTCTAGTTCGCTCAGCTCAAATGCGCGTTCTTTTCCTGCCTCATCCAAGTTCAGGTTGCAAATACGCAAGGCCCAATATGCCTTGTGCTCGAGCTCTACTGGCAGGTGGCATGCCTTCCCATAGACCAGCCGAAATGGTGAAGTCCCAATGGGCGTCTTATGCGCAGTGCGGTATGCCCATAGCGCATCATCCAGGCGCTGGCTCCAATCTTTGCGCGATGGCCTCACAGTCTTTTCCAAGATGCGCTTGATTTCTCTGTTAGACACTTCGGCCTGTCCATTCGTTTGTGGATGGTAAGCGGTGGACGTCTTGTGGCGCACCCCATAGTGCTTGAAAACTTGCGCCACAATCCTGTTGCAGAAGTGCGTCCCCTGGTCGCTGATGACTGCCTTAGGTACACCATACCTGCAAAATATGTTAGTACGGAGAAAGTCAGCGACAGTCTTACCATCATCCTTGCGTGTGGCCTTAGCTTCGACCCACTTGGATACGTAATCCACGGCCACCAGTATGTACTCGTAGCCGGCAGATGGGGGAAATGGACCCATGAAGTCGATTCCCCAAACATCGAACACTTCATCCACCAGAATCGGGGTCTGCGGCATCTCGTTGCGCGCGGATATTCCTCCTGTGCGCTGGCACCTGTCGCAATTTCTGCAATGGTCATATGCGTCTCTGAATAGGTGCGGCCAGTAGAATCCGCAGTCCAAGATTTTCCTGCTCGTGCGCTTGGGACCAAAGTGCCCTCCACATGCGTGCGCATGACAAAACATCAAAACAGAGTTAATCTCATGGTCAGGAACGCAACGCCTTAATATCTGATCTGGACCTATTCTAAGCATGTAAGGATCTTCCCAAAGGTAATGCTTGGACTCATGTTTCAATCGCATGCACTGAGTTTTATTGAAATGCGGAGGAAACGCACCTGTGACCAGGTAATTTGCGATATGCGCATACCATGGTACCTTACCTGTCAGCGCCATCAGGTGCTCGTCAGGGAATGTCTTCTTGATCTGACCTGGCTCCTCCTCCTTGACGATCCTGCTCAGGTGATCAGCGACTGTATTTTCCGTGCCCTTCTTATCTTTGATCTCCAAGTCGAATTCCTGAAGCAGGAGCACCCAGCGCATCAGGCGCGGCTTGGTCTCCTTCTTGGACATGAGGTAGCGGATAGCTGCGTGGTCAGTGTAGATGATGACTCTTGCGCCTAGGACATAAGCTCGGAACTTCTCCAGCGCAAATACAATTGCCAGAAACTCCTTTTCCGTGGTGGTGTAGTTCCTCTGCGCAGAGTCCAGCGTGCGCGATGCATAGTAAATGGCGTGCGGCTTCTTGTCCACGCGCTGCCCCAAGACTGCACCCACTGCGTAATTGCTTGCGTCACACATCAGCTCAAATGGCAGGTTCCAGTCTGGTGCGCGCATCACTGGCGCACTGGTCAGCGCTTCCTTCAGCTTATCGAACGCCGCCCTGCACTCATCAGTAAAATCGAAACACACATCTTTTTGCAACAGGTTAGACAGGGGTATACAAATTTTAGAGAAATCCTTAATAAAACGCCTGTAAAACCCAGCATGCCCTAAGAATGATTTCACGTCGCGCACGTTGGTGGCATAAGGCAGATTAGAAATGAGATCTATTTTAGCCTTGTCTACCTTAATACCCTCCTCTGAAATGATATGTTTTAGTACTACTCCGTGCGTGACCATGAAATGACATTTTTCGTAATTGAGCACTAAATTCATAGAGATGCAGCGCGCTAAAACTTTATCTAGATGAGTTAAACATGCATCAAAGGTACTCCCATATACAGTGAAATCATCCATGAACACTTCTATGCATATACCAATCATATCAGAAAAAATGCTCATGACTAAGCGTTGGAATGTATCTGGCGCGTTGCACAGCCCAAAAGACATGCGCCGAAACGCAAACGTACCGAACGGGCATGTGAATGTGGTCTTCTCTTGATCCTCCGCAGCTATGGGTATTTGGTTGTACCCTGAATATCCATCCAGAAAACAAAAATAAGGCTTACCTGCTAAGCGATCCAGCATCTGGTCCATAAAGGGTAACGGGAAGTGGTCCTTGCGCGTGACAGCGTTCAGCTTCCTGTAGTCGATGCACATGCGCCAGCCAGTTTAAATGCGCTTGGGAACTAGTTCGCCCTGCGCATTCTCTTCCACTGTGATTCCTCCTTTCTTTGGCACAACATGCACCGGGCTGACCCATTTGCTGTCCGAAATTGGGTAGATGACCCCTGCGCTAAGCAATTTCAGGACTTCCTTTTGCACTACCTCCATCATGTTTGGATTCAACCTGCGCTGAGCCTCCCTGGATGGTTTGGCACCATCTTCCAACAGAATTCTGTGCATGCACACGTCTGGGCTCACTCCGCGCAGATCAGCAAGAGTCCATCCTATAGCGCGCTGGTTCCTGCGCAGTACCTGTTGTAAGCGCGCCTCCTGCTCTTGCTCCTCCAGCTCTGCCTGTGTCAGTAGCTCTGGTCCTATGGTTGCGCTCGCACACTGCGCTTCTGTGACTAAATCGTCAATGCTGTCCATCGCGTGCACGGTAGCATCCTCATGTGGGTGCTGCATCCCCTTGAATATGTTGAAATGGATTTCTTCGCCATCTACCTCCATGGAGAGCGTGCCCCTCCATACGTCTATCTTCGTGCGCGCGGTCATCAGAAATGGTCTGCCTAGGAGGATTTGCGTACTGCTGGCGCTTGATTCACCCTCCATTTCGAGCACATAAAAATCTGCTGGGAAGACCAGCTCTCCTACAGGTTGTTTGCACGATCTGTCTGCTAGCTGAATGGTGAGACCTGCAGGCTTAAGTGGTCCAAGGCGCAATGTCGTATATAGAGAATAAGGTAGCAAATTGATGGATGCGCCTAAATCGATCATGCAATTACTCACTGTGGTCTTACCTAGCGTGCATGGGATAGTAAATGTACCTGGATCTCGGCACTTGGGTGGTACCTTTTGTTGCACGATCGCTGAGGCCTGCGCATTTAGCATTACCTGTGCGCATTCACCTTTCCTTCGCTTGTTTGTGCACAGCTCTTTTAAAAACTTCGCATACCTGGGGATCTGTCGAATAGCTTCTATGAGAGGTATGTTGATTTCTACCTTGCTGAATAGCTCATATAATTCCTTGTCCAGCGCTTCTTTTCTCGCCAGTGGTGCCTGCACAGGGAACGGAGCAGGTATGTTAGTACAATTTTTGTCCTTGTTTTTCGAGTGAGACATACCTTGCGCTTTGCCCTGCTGGTCTGTGGCTGGCGCTTCCGGTTGCGCATCTTGCTCTGGTTGCGCATTCTGATCTGCTGGATCCGGGATTTGCGCAACTGGTTGCGCGGGCGCCTGTGCGGTCTGCTCTGTTCCTACTGTGCGCCCAGTCCTCAGTGTCACTGCATTGACTCCTCCTTTAGGGTTCTGAATCACTTGCGAAGGCAGGTTGCCATCGCTCTTTTTCAGCTCATACACCGTGGTTGCTATTTGTGGTAGCTGCTTTTCTATGGACTCGAACCTTTTGTCATATTTCTCGTCATTTTTGCGCACTGTATCTGCTAGCTGCCCCATGATGTCTTCCAAGGAACGCCGCGGCTGTTGGTTGCTCTGCGCTGGTGCGTCATTTCGGCGGTGCGGCGGATTGTAGGGCGCAGCTTGTTGCGTCTGCTGTGGTGCGCGCTGATCTGTGGGCTGCCTCTGGAAATTGTTCTCCTCCTTCCATCTGAATCCATTTGCGGCAAGCCCAAAGCGTGGCTGATTCTGCCTCTGCGGTCCTCTGCTATCCCATCCTCCAAGAGCATTGACATCTCCAGTCTCTTCGAAAAGTGTTGGGCATTCGTCTGTCTTGTGCTCAGTGGACCTGCAGAATTCACATACCTTTGGTGCAACTGGTTGTGCGCTCTGCGCACTCATCAGCTTCTGTAGCATGGCCTTCATTTCCTTGATCTCAGCGCTTGTTTCTACCTGATGCACAGAACGATTACGGCTACTTTCAAGCGTCAATTGATGTCTTACCTGCCCAGCAGAATCTTCTATCAGCTGCCACGCATCTTCTGGGTACATGTTGCAAATGTCCCCTCCTGCGCATGCATTCAGTAGTCGCAGCTCCATGGGCAGCAGTCCATTTAGAAAGTTCTCTATCAGCACATTCTGGGGAAGCCCGTGATTGTAGCAGTTGGCTTCTAGCTCCCTGAAACGTTCATAGTATTCTGACAGAGACTCCCCTGCGCTCTGCCTTGGCGCGGCCAGTTCCCTTCTGAGCAGCGCAATCTTTGCTGCTGGATAGAATTTATCTAGGAATTTCTTCTGCAGCTGCTCCCATGTGTGAATAGATCCTGCAGGTAAATTCATTAGCCAGTGTTTAGCTGTATCACATAATGAAAATGGGAATGCCTTCATTTTCAGCGCCTCATCACTCTCCCCTTCGGTCTTCATGTTCTCGCAAATGACTAGGAACTCTCGCACATGCTTGACTGGATTTTCATTGTTCATCCCGTGGAACTTGGGCATGTGATGGATGAGCGAGCTCCTTAGCTCAAAATGACCGCCTGGTGGAAGCACGATGCACCATGGCTGGTTAACAGTGATAGGGGCCGACATCTCGCGCACTGTTCTGCGTCGCGCGGCTTGTTGCACGGGTGGCGCATGATACACTTCAGCGGCACTCCTTGCTTCAACCTCGCGCTGCACTTCCTCTCTGAACAGGGCTGCGCGGTTATGTGCCCTTGCTTCCTCTGGGGTTCTGTCCCCCAAGTTGTCTCCTACGACACTGTTATCCTCCATAACCTGTTCCGAATCTCAAGAAAAATGAAATTAAAAGATAACTAATGTTGTTGCGGCTGTCAGTGCGCAACTAGAATCTGCGCAGCGCAACTGTTTCAAGGTTGCGCAGGCTGATGTGAATGCGCGCTGTCAGAAACAACAACGAAAACAAAACAAACTGAAAGAATTACTATATATAAAAAAAACTCAGACTAAAGACTTAGCTGTGTTGCTCCCCGGCAACGGCGCCAAAATTTGATCGCGCGTCGTTGTGCGCGTCAAATATAATCCTTCCTCTTCCACCAGTACAGCGGTTAAGTAAGGGTCGATCTCCACAGGGAGCAAGTAGTTCAGTCTTCAATCCTGTCGTCTACACTAAAAATGGGGGTTGTGTGAGATTGGGATGCGCGATGCGCAAATGAACAGTAGCTAGCGTAACGCAGGAAATTGCACTCGTTGTGCGCGTCAAATATAATCCTTCCTCTTCCACCAGTACAGCGGTTAAGTAAGGGTCGATCTCCACAGGGAGCAAGTAGTTCAGTCTTCAATCCTGTCGTCTACACTAAAAATGGGGGTTGTGTGAGATTGGGATGCGCGATGCGCAAATGAACAGTAGCTAGCGTAACGCAGGAAATTGCACTAGACGTGCGCAAGCAGTAGAGATTAGATACTATGATTATGAGAAGTATTGGGCAGACAATCCTCTATGCGTGCATTCCTTATCATCGACTCTAAACGTCTATAGTTTGTATTTTACTCGGGTTAGTGTCCGGTAAAGGCTTCCTAACACGTGCGCATGTTCCGTTCAAAGTTCATGTGCTATTAATCCTAGAACTAGACTAAAACAGCTGCGAATCCTGTCACAGTAGCAACTGCTTACCCTAGCTCGTTACTCCTAGTCGTCACCGTAAGATTGCGGTTCAAGGCTTCCCCTACTCATGCAACTAGTTTAACATACGACAAGCAAGCAACACAAGTAAGATTGCGGTTCAAGGCTTCCCCTACTTATGCAACTAACTGTCTCAGTGTGCACAGAATTAATACAAGTAAATAAACTATGCATTAAGCTCAAGTCTCAAAGGTAATACTTCATAGATTCATGCCCGACCAACACTAAGAGTTTAGCTAGACATGCTAGTAATAAACATCATAGAATAGTAAATAAAGTCTAATATGTCTGAGAAACACAGTAGCAACAGTGCGTGCAGATTGTCTTCTCGGCTGGCGCAGTTGGCTGGCGCAAATCCTCTCAACAAGTCCGTGTGTTTTCCAGTGTTGCCGCTCTCTCTGATGTGCGTTGTCCAATGACGGCTGTGATGTCTCTCTCTTGAAACCCTAGACTTACTTTGTTTATATATTGCCCAGGAAGTTCTCCTTTAGCAACTTCCAAATCTGGTCACTGGATTTTTGCGCCTGGCGCATGGCATTCGGCTAGCGCATCGGCTAGCGCACCGCTACCGACTCTCACCAACTTCTCTTCTGCTTGTGCTGCTATCTCCGCAGGCGGATCTCTCACTCCTAGGACGCTGCCTGTTAGCGCGTATCCGACTCAAGGACTCGTTTTGCCCTGTAATACAAAAACACTAGAAACGAGTAGTCCTGCTCATAAAATATTGCAAACAAGCATAGGGTTATGATCTAAATAATGCGTACAAATAGCCTCTATCAGCTGCTGATTCTGAGATTCTTCTCTTGCTCTAATCGAGATACCAGTGACACAATGACACTCACAGTATCTGACTTTTCCCTGATAAAATCAATCCAAGTGAATCTAGAATAGTCATCAACACAGACAAATGCATACCTTTTCTTGCCTAGGCTCTCGACTTCCATTGGTCCCATCAGATCCATGTGAATCAGCTGTAGAGGCCTGGTGGTACCAATGTCTTTGACTCGTGGATGAGAGGCCTTCTTCTGTTTCCCAATCTGACAGTCTCCACAAATGGAGTCTGTCTCACCTTTCAGCAGTGGAATTCCCCTGACCAGCCCTTCTGAGGTAATTCTCTTTAGAGTTCTCAGGTTAACATGTCCCATCCTTTTGTGCCATAAAGTCATTTCCTCGGCCTTTGTTAACATACATTTCTGAATCCGTGAGTTTGAACTCACATTGAGAAGGTAACAGTTGCTCTTGGATCTAGCTCCTTCCATTATACACTTTCCAGATTTGTCGAGGACTTGGCATGAGTCTTTCGTAAACTTAACTTGTTTAGTCCCATCACACAGCTGGCTGATGCTGATGAGATTAGCCTTTAACCCTTCCACCAAAAGGACATTGCTCAGACTTGGCATTCCTTCCACAGCCAGAGTACCTCTTCCCAGAACTCTTCCTTTCAGACCATTACCAAACTTCACACGTTGTTCCAAACAGGGAGTAATGTTTTTCAGAAAGGATCTTTCCCCTGTCATATGACCTGAACACCCACTATCAAAGTACCAGCTTATCTTGTCTGAGGTGCTAGCTGTGCTGACAAGGGCAAGGAGCTGAGTCTGCGCATGTTTCTGCCTGACAGATTCCCTGGGCGATGCAACTCTGGCACGAGCTGAGAAACAGTTTCTTTGAATATGACCTCTGCGACCACAGCTGTAACATTTTTTAAATTTTAAAGTTCTTTTGTTACAGTGATATAGAGCTTGCTGCAGCAAGTCCTGGTTCACTCCTTTTTGTGTTTTTGTGCCTCTTCTTGAAGACCTGTATCTGGCCATGTTGCATTCATCTTCACTCAGGTTTTTCTCATCTTCACTTCCACTGGCAGAAAGAGCTTTCTTTTTCATCCGTTTGCTGGTGCAGTTGATTTGTCGATGACCGTAGCTTGCACAATTCCAGCATTGGACTCCCTTTTTCATCTTTTTCTTATCATCTTCATCCTGAATTGGTTCTTTCCCTTTCCTCTTTCGTTCACTGCCCCTTCTGAATTGTCTTCGCGAGGAAGAGCTTCTCTCAGTTCTGGATTCCATGTTTTTCAGAAGCTTCCCAAGGTTCTTAACAAGCATGCTCATCTGATCATCTGGAACTGTCTGCTTGATTTCTGCTTCGGCTTTCAATCCAACATTCTTGTCCTTGGAGGTGGTGTCCTCTTTGACCAGTTTCATCTCAAATTGTTTGAGAGACCCCATCAGCTCTTCCAACCTCATGAATCTGACATTTTGCGCTTCTTCAATAGCTGTCACTTTCATGTCGAATTTTGTGGGCAATGATCTGAGAACCTTTCTGATAAGCTTTTCTTCAGGAATGGGCTCACCAAGAGCATGAGCTTCATTTGCAAGATCACAGAGTTTAGCATTAAACTCAGTGACTGTTTCTTCATCCAGCATCCTCAGATTCTCAAATTGTGTGGCAATTATCTAGAGTCTTGACAACTTCACTCTATCAGTTCCTTCATGGGCAGTTTGCAGAATCTCCCATGCTTGCTTGGCCATGTCACAGTTTGAGATCAACCTGAAATTATTAGCATCAACTGCAGCAAAAATTGCATTCAGAGCCTTTGAATTACCAGTTGCTGCAGCACCTTCTTCAGCAGTCCACTGCTCTTCAGGTTTTATTCTTGTCACTCCTTGCTCATCCATGGTGATTGGGGGAGACCACTGAATCACAACAGCTCTCCATGTCTTCTCATCAATAGCCTTGAGAAAGGCTTTCATTCTAGCTTTCCAATATCCATAATTGCTCTCTTCCAATAATGGAGGTCTGCTTGTGCTCTGTCCTTCCTTCATTGTCTTGGCTTTTTCAGAGACACTGTAGGATCTTTTAACTCTGTGTGTCGAGTTCCTGCTCTGATACCAATTGAAATTTCACAGCGTCTCACTTAGATAGATTTGTGAACTAGCAGTTGCTGCAGCACACTCTTGTTCACAAGAAATAATCTCAGCAAGCAATGAACAAAGACACAGGTTTGTTCACCCAGTTCGGCCAAACTGCCTACGTCTGGGGAGGACTATTCTCCAGTCCTCAATTCCACTCAACCAAAGGTTCCAAACACACTCGGTTACAACACACGCAACCTATGCTACTTTAACCCCGTGTGGATCACATAACACAATCAGAACAAGCTCTGATTTGTGTCAGCACACCCTCTACAGTATGTCAGTCTAGAATAGCTACAATCCTCTCAAAGAACTTAGCCTATTCTATACTACACTACTCAGCAAAGTTGCTGCAGCAACAGCTGTAACACACAGCTGAAGCACAATGTCCGCGTCGCTCCAAGGCCTTCTGCCGAGCCGATCGAACCACTCCAAGAGCGCTGCACACTCTGAGTAACTCCCCCTCACTCAGTGACCACCTGTCACTAGTGAGTTCTTCCGCACGAACCTCCACCGAGCCTTCCACCCGTCAGTTCTTCCGCGGCTGCCTTTGATCAACCAACAAGCTCCACAGCTCTGAATTGGCTTCCAGATCAATGCACAAATCAGTCTCTGCAAGACCTGATTCTCTTCTGCAATGCTCACCACAGCTCTGCGCTCAACGCTCTGCCCGTGTGTGTTTGATCGAAGAACAACGTCCGTAGCACCCAGAAAGTCCCTTCTCTGAAATCTGTGTCTACTCTCGTGTATCACTCTGCTTCGATCCCCCTCTTCAGCCCTAAAACCTTCTGCTTAAATACCCACACCACTTTAAGCAGTTTCCAGGTTTAGGCAATTGACCCACAAGATCAATTATCTCCTAAAATCTAGGAGATTAGATTTGATTAATATCTTCAATGCAAATCTCCTTCTCTGACCAGTAAACCTTGCTGGAATATGCTCAACAGCATTTTAGAAATTCTTCTAAGAGCAAGAACACAACTGCCATACCTTCAAAACTCACCAAGTACATAACTGCTACTCGGACAGTTGATACAGCACTTGAACCAGCACCTGCTGCAGCACCCCCTGCTGTATCTGCTACTGCTTGTTTGTTTGAGCTGCAGCAGCTCCTTGTTCACATATGTTGGTTTTGTCAAACCTGCCATACTAGCATCATCAAACAGCATTAGTATGACTATCAGACCATGGTTTAGGGTTCTTTTTAAGCCTATCATATAAGGGTGCAGCATCTTCTACTAAATTCTTATAGTATGCTGAAATATAATTCAGACTACCTAAAAATCTTTGTAACTGAGTTTTATTAGTAATTACATCTGAAAATTTACTAACAAATTCAATGCAACGGTTTATAGGAATTATTTTTCCTTTATCAATATTATGACCTAGAAATCTAACAGATGTCTGAAATAGTAACATTTTAGGTTTAGATATTACAAGACCATTTCTTATAACAACTTGCTTAAATATTTTCAAATGTCTAAATGCATCTCAATTGTTTTGGAGAATACCAAAATGTCATCAATATAAACAATTATAAAATCACTATAAGGATTGAAAATATCATTCATAATCTTTTAAAATTCAGAAGGTGCATTTTTTAATCCAAACGGCATAACATTCCATTCATATTGTCCAAATGGTACATTAAAAGCTGTTTTATAAACATTTTTTTATCAATTTGAATTTGCCAATATCCAGATTTTAAATCAAACTTGAAAAATATAACTGCATCAAACAGTATATCTAAAAGATTTTTCTTATTAGGGATTGGATATCTAATCCATTTTAAAGCCTTATTTAGGGGTTTATAATTTATCACCAATCTGGGTCTACCTCTTTTCTGTTCACTATGTTTATTAACATAGAAAGCAGTAGATGACCACGGAGATTTTGAAGGTTTTATTAAATCTTTATCAACAAGATCATTAATTTCCTATTTACAAAGATCAAGATATTCCTTATTCATTTGACAAGGTCTAGCTTTAGTAGGAATTTTGTCCTCAGTAAAACCATCTTCGTAGGGAAGAGAAACAATATGCTTCCTCCTTTCCCAGAAAGCATTTGGGAGATCATTACAGATTTCTACAATAAACTCATTTTTAATAGTTTCAATTTTATCTTGTAATTTAGGGTTCTTTAACTTATCTTCAATCGTCATCATATGAAGTTCTTGTCTAAGAAAATTTAATTGATTCTCCTTAACTGAAATCGAATCATAAATTTCATGTAAAATCTTAGTGAGAGGTTCTGTTATAAATTTAAGGAAAATATTTTTTCCCTGGAAAGTTCCTTTAATTCCTTCAGTGTTAACTTTCTGAAGTGGGTATATTTTAATAATAAAAGGGATTCCAAGTATAACCTAGTTAGTAATATTTTTAGCTAATAAAAAATTAGTCTCAATACAGACTTTACCTATACAAACTTTAGCCTTAGGTAGCTTATAAGTAATATTTAGCTTATCTCCTCCGGCATGCAAAAGAGTATGGGAAAGTACCTAGTAGGTATCAAACCTTCTTATATAACATTAAGATCTGCTCCGCTATCAATAAGAATAGTAAATTCCTTTGAATAGTAATTATCAATTAGTAATGTAATTTTTACATGCCATTTTTGAGTATATACATTTAACAAAAAAAAGGTAAATAAAAATCGAACCAACATTTTACCAACAATTTCAAACAAATAAACATTAATTTTTTTCAAAGTAAATACTCAGAATTTTAAAATAATTTCTTTTTTTCTAGGCGGCCGATTCCATCTCCAATTCCTAAAAAGTAAATATATGTGTAATGATTTTGATAGATAGGATAAAACTGAAATTGAAAGTGTCCGATATAAGGGCATTTCTAAAAAAAATTCGCTTTTCAGTCAGTCAATCGCGTTCAGAAGCCAACAAAAGAAAAACGGTAGAAGAGAGAGAGAGAGATCGTTTGCTTGTGCTCCTGCGTGCTCTCCTCGATCGGATCCTCACTGATACCATCATCGTCTTCCTCCTCTCCTTATCACGATTTTTGGAATCTATCTATCCTTTTTCCTGGCATTGGAATCCCTAATTTCTATCCCCAATTTTGTTAATCCGATCCTCCTTCGCCTTTACCACTTTTTGTTTTTCTGCTATTTTCCGCCGCTAGATTTTGTCTAAAGAACCCTCAAATGGCTTCATCGACCAACAGTGGCGGCTGTGACTCTCCGATTAAAGCCAGCAGCGGCAGGTCGGCGCCGCCCAACAATTCCTCGTCGACTCCATGGACGCAAATTGTTGTTGGCGCAGGCGATGCGGAACCATCGGTTGAGGAAAAAGTTGATGATGCGGTTGACGGCTCGTCTGATAAGGCTACGGTGAGGTCCGATGAGGCTGCGGCTGAGGGTTCGTATAGTGGTGGAGATGTAAATGGAGGGAGTAAGAAGCCGGTTTGGAATAAGCCATCTAATGGAGCTCTTGAGGTGGAGCCTGTGATGGGGGCGGAGTCGTGGCCTGCACTCTCGGAAATAGCTAAGGGTCCTCAGAAGTCGTCTGGTGAGCCTTCCAAGAGCTTTCCGGAAGCTTCTATGCTCTTTTTACAGGTTTCCTACTTTCTTTTTCTTTTCATGGTGTTATATTCTGATATGTTCTTTGATAAATGTTGGCACATGATTGATCTGGGAATGATAACATGTACTAGGAATTGCATTGTTGATATATTGAATCTGGTTTTATGAGAGAATAGAGTAGCTAGCTAATATTGTAGAATTTAGTGTTTTGATCATATGATTTGGAGGCTATTGATATGTATGTACCAGTGTCTATTTTTTAGTTTTATGGAAGTTGAACTGCCATTTGTCTAAGAGCCTATGTTGATCAGGCTTGATTTGATTTCCTAAGTAAAATGGGACTGATCATATGATCTTGTTATATATTTCTGTCCTGTGTGTTCGCCCAAATTTAGTTATATGATGATAATTTTAATGATGGGAAACTGCAGGGGATCGTGCCTGCACCTTCTGCACAGAAACAAGTGTCTAATAACCCACATCCTAACTCCAGTCAAAACCATGCATATCCGGCACGTCAAAAATCTTTTAAGCGCCATGGAGGGAATGCATCAGTCAATAATGGTAGTCCCACCCAGCCACTACCACCTCCAACCTTGGGTCAATCTGCTCTGGTGCCCAATAATCAAAACATCTCTAGTTCTCAAAAGAACTTCAACTTAGAATCTGGACAAAAGGTTGCATCTGAGACACAGTCCCATAGCACTAATGACAGACTGCAACATAGTAATCCACACAGAAGGGTAAGTGGGCCTCAACAGCACAGCGATGGTTCATACAATCATCGCTATGGAGCTAGGAAAGATCAAGATCGTCCTAATCGTGATTGGATCTCTCAACGAAGTTTTAATGGTAGAGATGTCCATCCACAGGCCACTGAAGTTTTACCCCGAGGGATTATCAGACATAATCCTATGCCACATGGTTCGGCCTCCTATATAGCTCCCCTGTTATCACCAACTATGCGGCCATTTGGTCCTCCTGTTAGTTATTCCGGTATGGGTTGTTTCTTATGATTTATACGTTTTTTCTTGGATTCTACTAATGCATTTATTGTTTAGAGTTTCCGTTTTATTATATTCCTGTTCAACCCGAGCCAATCAGAGGCATGAGCATCCCTTATCCTGCACCAGTACCACACCAAATATTCATGCCGTATCTTGACCCTGAACTTTATTCTAAAGTGATACAACAGATTGAGTACTATTTCAGGTATTCAGATACTCATGCTTCTTTTTGAAGTTGTTTATTGTCGTATCCTATCGGGTATTCTAAGAAGAATATCTCTCAACACTAACCCTTATCACTGATTGTTTCAGTAATGAAAATTTAATTAAAGACACTTTTCTACGAAAGAACATGGATGAGCAGGGGTGGGTTCCGATTAAACTGATTGCAGGCTTTAAAAAGGTGTGTTTTATTTTTCTATAAAACCTTCTTAGTCATATTTTTGTCACACGTGATGTGATTCTCTGACTCATAGTGGTTTTATGTTGATCCCTTTTGATGCATCAAAGTGATACAACTTACGGTTCCCCAAAATATACTCACTTTATTGCTCTGCATGGTGTTGTACGGAACATAATCTTGAAACTTATATACACAGACTTTTAATATTGCTTTCTTTTATCTTTCATTTTAGATTCATATGTTTGTATTAGTGGTATGCGCATTTGACTGCATTATTAGTTTTTTTTTATTAGATACTCTTATTGAATTTTTCGGTAATGTATGCACCAAGAAGTTGACTTCAAGACATGTTATTATTACCTTATATATCAACATTGTAGTACTCATTAGACGTCATCAGCACATTGATTTTCTTGAGTTGGTTGGCTCTAGCTTCAACTACTCATTAAATCACTGGAATTTGGGTAGTTACTATGAGCATACATTTGTGTTGGCTCTGAATGTTTCACTGAGAAAGAAATTTCATGGGCAAGATTTTTTTTCCATTTGTGCACTTTTTGTTAACTGTACTCTCTAGTTGTAAGGTAGGGTCGTTCCACTTTGCTTATGACATACACTAAATTATTGTCTTGATGTCCGCGCACCGCGCTCCGTTGATGGCGCCATTGTTCAGCTCTTTACTTTTAAAGCATGTATCCAACAATGAAGTTAGAAGACATGACATTTAGAACAAAACAACTCGTGGGTATATATGCTATCTATGTTGTTATTTATAGATACTGTTGAGAGCAGTTTCTGATAGTGACTAGACTCGCATACCAAAGTATACTTTTGAAGATCACAAACTAGAAATTAAAATAACATTAGATCATTTTCCTCTTTCATGCTTGGAGCCATGCAAATATGGTCATTCATGAGGATCCTGGGTTGATTTGGTTTTGTTCACATGTGTTGTCTAACTCAAAATTCTTCATCTCTTTCATGGTTGGAGTCATGCAACTCTTTCTTATTCGCAGTTAGCAACCTACTTACTCTTGAACTGGAGGGCTTTCGCATCTGTTAACTCCATGTGTTGAAGGAAAAAAAACTTTATCTGAGGACATTCCCCACTCAACCCAGTCTTCTCACCCTTATTTTAAATTTGAATCTTGCCTACTAGAATCATTTCAAAGGTATTAGTGTCCATTTGGCGCAAGTGGGCAAGCATAAGCATTCTTATGGCAAAACTGACAGCAGTTGGTGCAAATGTGTAGAGATATATGCGCCCTAATAAATATGAAGGGTCTCCTTTTCCACACAAATCATTGTAAATATCGAAGGGGTAGATAAACTGACAGCATTTTAACCAATGGCCTATGACAAATCTGTATCTTTGGTGTTTTGATAATCTGTAGATTTGTTTGGATATTGAAAATGTATATCAGTCTCTGATTTCAATAAGAAAGTAGAGTGTACGCTTGATTCGGTTGCTCTACAAAAATTTGCTTGATATTCTATAATTCATCATGTTGGGAGTGCCACATTACCCTTTTACATGTTTATGATTTGTTGCAAGTTAGGCAAACGGCTGTTATGTGTTCCATATTAAATGTTGTATAATCCTGGTCTTATGACATATCAAGGTATGGTGTTACAAATATAGAATAGTAGTTTGTGTAAAGTTCCGTTTGATGTATGGTCGAGTAGTCTTTCCAAAATAGTCTTGTACAAGCTGCTTTGAGATTTCTTCATTTATCCTCTTGTGTTATTGCATTAAGCATTCAATTTGGTCGTATATTATCTTTTATGAGTTGCATTTGACTGCGCATTTTTTGCACTATATTGCAGGTCATGAAGTTGACTGACAATATTGCATTTATAGTGGAAGCTATTCGGACCTCGATCCTGGTTGAAGTGAAGGTAAACGTTGTTGTTCATGATGAGTTAGTTATTATTGTGCCATCAACTTGATCAAATTATTGCATGATTATTTCTGCTTTACTGCTTGCCTAATTGTCAGTCATAACTAGAGGGGAGGAGGGTTAATGAGAAGGATCTCTTTATATAAATATGAGTGAAGCTCGTTGTTCTTATTGTTGGAACAGTTCCTACTTTAGAGGAAGATGGCTTAAGATATGTGCCAAAACTCTTCCAGTCTTTCTATATTATAAGAACATTCTATATCTATTTTTTGGAGGCCACTGGTCACACTTTTCAGGTTAAATATAGAACATGGTTGGGTCATTCATTCACTTTTGAATCACTCTATCAAAATCATACTGTATGGTGCGGAGCCCAACTTATTTTATATTTTCTCGCAGGATGACAAAGTTAGAAGGCGGAATGATTGGATGAAATGGATAATGCCCGAGTCTTTAAGAATTCCATCTCAGTCAACTTACTTGGATCCTGGAAGTTCTAGTGATTTTGCAGCCAGCATTCAGACAATTAACATCAATGGGGAGGGTGCTGACACTCGAAGTACAATGATACCACCATCTGGTAATCCGCCATCATACCATCCAAGTCACTGATCGGGCAGCTCAGAACAAGTGCAAGAAACAGTAACGGTGATTTTGTGAAGGAAATGGACGAGCAGGGAAGCGTGGGGAACAGAGATCAGCCAGTGAAGATCTTGCGGTTTTGTGAAAATTTTGTTCCGCCACATCCCAAGGCTAAATGATATTCTCATAGATAAAGATTATATCAAATCAAAACAAAACAAAAGCAAAAAAGGAAACATGTTTCAAGTGGGTAAACAGAGAGGGAACCAAGTTTTGTGACTGGATTGTTTTCTTTTGTTTTTGGATTTCAGCAGTATTCCAAAGTTGTGAACTTCCGATCTCTCAGTTGTGATGTGGTAGCCTTCTCATGCTATATTTTAGTATATGTGAAATTTCATAGCATTAATCAGTTATCTTTCTGAGCTTGCGTAAAATGTCAACTGCAATGCGAACGTTGGATATTATTAGTGGGGTTTACACCACTTGGCTGACATGTTGCTTGCTGTTTACGAATGTAAAACAGATAAAATGATCTAAACCTGACATTTTCATAAAATGGTCACATCCTCTCACCTTTAAGTTCAAGCTTAGTGGATCTCGGGAATCAGTTTTGACAGCATCATCTTCCAAGAGTGAAGGAACTAGGCTGGGTGGTGCTGTTTCGATGTCTAGCCAAAAGAATAATGGAGAGATGGAAGCCTCGGAGGAGAGGAGGAATTTCAATGAGCGGTGGTGTTGAAACTGTCCTCTGGAAAGAAAAAAAAAATGGCGGAGTTGATCATGTCGTCATTCATGGAAATTGTTTGTTGGAGGAGCTACCAAGGGAGGGCAAGAGAAGATTCTGGGTAAGGCAGAAATGGGCACCTGGCGTGGCTCTGCCCGAGTAGATTGCATATCTAGATCCATATTGCCACTTCAATTGATGACACACAAAATTGGTAGAGGCTTTAGAAAACTAGTGGGAATGGCTATGGTGATTGGTTCACATCATTCTCAAATAGTTTGCTAGTATATATTAATTCTTATAATTTAATATGAGACAATTACAAATGAGGATGACAAATAAAAAATGAACCGACAGACTAGTCGGATCATCTCGACTCTGCAGCAGGGGCAAATTGTAGTCGTTCCTTAAAAAAAAAAAAAACTCCGTCAAAGTCTTCTACGTGACAAAAGATAATTTATGCTTAAAGATAAAAAGTATTGTCGGCGGCTCCATACCCTTCGCCTCAGCCAACCTCGCCGCCACGGTCATGACTAGCTGGTCCGCTATCTCTCCAAAACCTCTTAAAGATTCCATAATGAAAGGCACGAACATAAGCCCTTTGGCTAAATGACCAACTCTGTACTTAAAGATCTTCCTCTCCTCTGCTCTCCTGGCTACCTTCCCTAATTCCAGCCACCCCTCTTCTGCCACAAAAAGGGAGCATCCACACAAAAATCTCTGCCTCCATTCCACGCAGATACTAAAATGTCCACTGGCTTCTCTCCCTCATCGAGAAGACCAACCTCCAACCTAGGTCCCAGATTAGCCTTCCTAAAAAAAGTGAACAAGCATCTCTTACCGCATTATACCTCTAAATCCTTCTCCCACCCCCAGGATAATGGGAGTCGTGATCACCAGCCGTATCAGAAGTGTGCGAACCTCTACAAGCCGTACAAGCACGAGAAACAACGAACACATCGCGTCCGGTACGGTACTTGAGGGCCAAATGATATGTCGCCAGATTCATACGAAGTCCAAAGAAAGGCGTAGGTAGCGATGTGGTCCAAATATCGCTCCCCGACGCAGAAACTGCATTCACTAGGGTCTTTACCTGGGCCTCCCCGTCCCTTAATCTCTTCCCTGATCACTTCTGCGGCCGAACCGGTAAGTCACTGTTGTGGCTTAGCCTTCGACCTTAGTTCCGCCAAACTAACTGGGGAGCTAGGACGAAACCTCAAATTCCACTGTTTAAGCAAGACTTCGCACATTGACAAAGAGAATGAATCTCTTGTAAGCATCTTTCATAAACCCCTTATCTGTACCATATAGTGAATTGAATGGTCTTCGAGTTTGGTTAGAGTTCAAAAAAAAAATGTTTTATTTATTCGAATTGAGTGTTTCTGAATTTATAATGTTTATGAACTTTCTAAGGATTATTCAACATGTATTGTTTGCAAATCATGTTCGAATTTGGGATTTAAGAGCTGGTTCTAACAGTTATGACAACTAAATTTAAAATGGACATAACTTTGTTTCCAATATTTAAATTGAGTGTTTCTGGATTCTCTAATATTTTGATCGAAAAAGAGCTTTCCAAATGTATAAAATACGTATATGGATTCAATTTTTATTATTTTCAATATTAAAGTTTGAGTATCACAATTTGTCCTGTAGTTCTAGAAAGTTCTAACCATGAATATTCAAATAGACATAACTTATGTATCAGTTATTCAAATTAACTTTGTTACAAACCCTGGTTTGTGATCTGCTACACGAAAGCTCACAATCAATCGAACAGAATTGTTTGATGGTCTTTTTGTCTTTCTTACCTGTGATTGGAATTGTTCGAGGGCTCATTAGAGAGAACCTTTCGATTTCAATCTTGAAACGATTAATAAGAATCTGCTTCTCTTTTATTTTACATCATGCTTCTAATACGCTACTAGACGTTGTTCTTTTACACTTAAATTTTAAATTAAATTAAGTATACTTAAATTAAGTTAAATTAAATTAAATTAAGTACATTAATTATTACAATAAAAACTACTGAAAGAACATAGATGACTACTGAAGGAACATAGATGACGCCACTAGTTTAATGGAATTTGTTTCCCTTTCCCTTTCTTACGCCTTTCATTATGTGCTGATAGTAGTGTTCTTCTATTAGCCAACAGACATTTTCTTGATATTGTGTTAATCTAAATAAAAAGATCTTTTCAACGGCGTATAACCCATGATTTGATTCAGGATCTGTTTTTTAGAACTTAAGTTTTCAATACTTAGGGCCTGTTCTTTACAACTTAAAGTTTCAATACTTAAGTTAAGTTAAGTACCACCACTATTCATCACCACCGTAACAACACCACCAACACTATTCATCATCTCTTTCATCCACACACCACCACCACCCAAACCATAACACTACTACATCACCACATCACCACCACACTACTACACCACCACAATACCACCACTCCAACCATAACACTACTACACCACCACACCATACTACTACACCACAACAACACCACCACCCCAACACCACCACACTACTACATCACCACAAGACCACCATCACAACCATAACACTACTACACCACCACCACCCCAACCATGACACTACTACACCACCCCAACCATAATACTACTACATCACCACACCACCACCACCACCACACTACCACACCACCCCAACACCACCACCCCAACATAACACTACTATACCACCACACTACTCTAAAGAACAGACCCTTAAGTTAATTTAAGTTAAGTTAAATTAAATCAGTTAAGTTAAATACATTTGTGTCACTATAAAGTAGGGTCTCGCTACCTTGTCTCAATGCACCACTTCAATATACGCACTGCACCATTATCATCCAAACAATTCGTACCAATGTTGATCCAAATATAGTTGATCTGATTAAATAATGTAATTCAAATGAATTGAATTGAATTAAAATGAAAATTATGAACATGCATTCCCAAATTTGTATTCTCTAAATTTTTTTGTTTCACTAATGTATCTAACAATTTGAGGGCACGCAATCCGTTTTACTAAGCAAATGTATTTCCTTAAATAAAACTAAAAGAGAAACGTCACCATGTCTACCAAATGACCAAGTTACCCATAACATTAATCCAACGGTAAGCAACTTACGCATGGATTGTTCAGTAATAAAGGTTATAGACGAAGGGTAATATCGTCATACAATTCGGTTTAGCGTAAGATCGAACTCAAAGAAGACGACAAAACAAAGGGCACAATTTGTGCTAAGCGTTTTCAAATCCGAAGCTTTGCAAAGCTCGCTCGCTATCTCCGCTTCAATGTGTTCGCTTTGAATTCTCCACCGTTGACGAGATTGAGGTTTCTTCTTGAGTGAGGAAGATGTTGGTGGAGAGGAGGCTAATGAGCTGACAGAGAGTCGGTAAGTCGCTTCAGCATGTTGTGGCGCATGGCTTGCTGCTTCTGTTCACGCTACTGCTCGTTCTGAAACTCGATCATTATCAGCCCAATTCGGTGATCATAAATTCAGATCAGCACACAACATCAAAGATCCAAAAGCTTAATTCTTAAACCAATTGGGAGAAGAGACATGCTTTACGAATTGCTAACCTGGAGATCTGATGCCGTGGTTGGGGACCTGAAGTGAAGAGTGTCGGTGGATTGTTTAATGGTTCAATTGAAGATGAAGGAAAGTGAAGAGTGTCGGTGAAGGAATTGGTTTAGGGTAGCAGAGTCGACAACCAATTATTGAAGATGATGGATTGTTTTATGGTTCAATTGAAATGGAACGAATCAGACCAACCTTGTTCGATCAATTGAACCAAAAATAATGAAATTGGTCCCAACCAAAATACAATCCTTCTTCAATGAAAGTCTAAATTCATTCTTATATGCTTTGTGTTGCAAATTTCATTTATGTGAATACCCACAAAATTATAGTATTTTTAACTTAAGTACTTAAGTTAAATTAAATTCAGTTAAATTAAATTAAATTCAGTTAGTTAAGTTAAATTAAGTATACGTTCAGTTCTAAAGAACAACCCTCACTCAGTTAAGTTAAATTAAATTCAGTTATTTTAACTCTGGAAGTTCCATCAAATCATTTTCAAATGGAACTAACTTCTATTTTTTCTTCTTTGAAATTAAATGTTTGTAAGTTCTAAAATATTATAAACAAAAGTATCTTTCGAACGGTACATTACAGTATTGATTCAACATGATGCATTCTGAAATAGGATTTGGTTTTGATATCTACAACAATGAGTTTTAAAATGGATATAAGTGATTTTAATGTTCAAATTGAGTGTTTTTAACAACTTTAATATTCTACTCGAATATATCTTTTCAATGGTCGTTAGTAGAGATTGTTTTCATAAATTTTCGAGTAATCTGAAAAATGAGTTTGAAGTTAAAACTCCGAACCTGAAATTATTGAATCTGGTATTTTGGCCTTTGTTTGATGGACTACATAAATTTTATATCTTATATAACTCAATAATCTATTTTGAGTATTTCTTAGTTGTTATTTCTTTTGCTCGAAATGTTCTTTAAGATGATATAAGATTTAGGATCTAGCTCTCAATAGTTTGTGAAATTTGCACTACGTTTCTATTATCAAGATATCACAGGTTGCTTCAGCAACTTCTGCCGCTTAGTTGCTGACGCTTTGGTTCGGCCAAACCTGAAGAATACAAACAAATTTGTTCACCCAGTTTGGCAACAGCCTACGTCTGAGGAGGACAACTCTCAGTCCTCAAGATTTCACTATTTCAGTTAGAGTACACGACTACTCCTAACCTAGTCGAAATCCCTACTCAATCTGTCAACACAGATTAGCTACATTGGTACTGTACTTTCAATAATAGATAGCTAGTAGTTATATAACTCTAGTTTTCGACTTCTTCAAGCACTCCTCTGCTGATCTAGTCGGACAATCTGCGCTGCTCCCCCTCGATCAATGACCTCCCGTCACTATCCGGGAGCACGCTTCGACAGCCTGCGGGAGACACACTCTACAACTGTCAACACTTCACTCTGTCAACGAGGCTCCGTTCTAGTCGACTCCCTCAAATTAAGATAAGATCAGACTACTCCAGGCCTGATCACTCTTCAGCTCTCACATAATCAATACTCCAACACTCTCTGCTTCCGCGGACTCTAATCTCTGCTCAGTGTGTGTGGTGTGGCTTATTCGATCAAGATGTCTCTAGTTGCTTTGGTATCTGTCTGCATATGTAGCTTCAGCACCTCAGCAATTTTTTTCCGAAGTGATAATGCTACCTTTCGAATTCTCTCCTGGATTCCGGGAAAGCTGTTGAGATTCGAATCCTCCCCTGGATTCCTAGAATATGCTACGATCTTGTTTCCTAAAACACAATTTAGAAACAAATCAAGCTTATCTGCATCTGAGCCACATGCCGAAGAACTCTGATCAACTGAGGCTCCGCTCTGACAGTTGCTACACCTGCACAAATCACACGGACATCCTCCGAGCTCTTCCAAATTGATCGGCTACAAAGATACTCTCTTTAAGCTTTAGCCTTGAATCGTCAAGGGAGGTTATAGCCTCTCCTGGTTCTTGTCTTGATCCCTTTTGATCATCTGTACCAGCTTCAATCGTCACAGGATGCTATAGCTGCTTCTGGCTCTTTTGTTTTGTCAGTCTTCGTTTGCATGTACCAGCTCCTGGTACCACAAGATGTTGTAGTCTCTTCGTCCACTTGGCTTCTTCCGCTTTGTCACAGATACCATATATGTAACAATCTCCTCCTTGGCATTTTTAACGAAAATTCAGCACTAGCAGCCTTCACTCTTGACTGACAAAACTCGTCATATCGTAAACAATAATATTGATACCATCTTGGCAGCAGACACTTTTTTTTTCTTCTTCTCTCCCTTTTTGTCATAAATGAACAGCCTCTCATACCAACCTTTGGGAGCTTGCTTTAATCCATAGAGAGCTTTCTTTAGCCTGAACACGTGATCGGGATGATGGGGTCTTCAAAACCTTTGGGGTGAGCTACATAAACTTCCTCAGATAGAACTCCATTCAAGAAAACTCACATTGATTTGATATAATTTAAACTTCAAATGGCAGGCAAGGGGAAGCAGTAACCTAATAGCTTCCATTCGGGCTACTGGGGCAAAAGGTCTCATCAAAGTCCACTCCTTCAATCTGAGTGTACCCTTGATCAACCAGTCTAGCTGTGTTCCTGTAATGTGACCTTTATCATCAGTCTTGTTTTTCTATATCCGCTTTGCTCCAATGATGTTCACCCTTGCACGTCGTTGCACCTGGTCCCACACATCATTTCTTTCGAACTCAGCGAGTTCTTCTTGCATTGCAGCTATCCAAAACCCATCTGTCAGGGCTTCATTGGTTCAACGCTGGATAGAAAGCAAGAGTTATTGATCATATCACAGAAACTGGTGTGAGAGGTACCTTGTGTTCCTCTCCCTTCAGTGGGTCACCGATGACATTTTTAGAGGATGATCCTTCTGGATTTTCCTTGGAGGTGCCCGAGCTGGTCCAAGAGAAATGCGAAACTCTTCGAGGGAGATTTCGGTACTTGGTTTTGAGTCATCCACTGTATTGGTTTGATCGGAAGAATTTGTTGTAGCATCCTCTGACATAGCTTTTGGATAAACTTTTTCCGCTCTCTGGGGTTGATGCTCATTTTGATCATCTGTTTCACAATCTTCATCACTTTCAATAATCGGTGAATCTCCTTCATCTTCAACTGTATCTTTGACAATTACATTTATGGATTTATGAACAGTCTCTTTCCGTTGATTGTAGACTCGGTACGCCCTGTTATTTATGGAATAACCCAGAAATATTCCTTTGTCACTATTCGGGTCTAACTTCTTTCGATACTCACGGTCTCTTAGGATATAACACTCACTTCCGAAGATATGAAAATGTTTTACAGTGGGCTTCTTCTGTCTCCAAAGTTCATAACAGGTTTGGTTTGTTCCTTTTCTGATGTAGCATGCTGTGTTCATAGCCTCTGCCCAAAAACGTAAAGGGATCTTCTTGGCATGTATCATGACTCTAGCCATCTCTTGTATGGTTCTGTTTTTGCGTCCACTATGCCATTCTTCTGTGGAGTGATGGGAGATTTGTATTGATAGGTGATACCTCTATCACGATAGAATTTGTCCATAGCCTTTCTCAAATTCCCACCCTAGGTCACTTCTTATGGAGGCCACTCTTAGACCCCTTTCTTTTTCTAGTCGATTGGCCAGGTTGATTAAAATCTTTACTGCTTCTAATTTCTCTCTTAGAAAGTCAATCCATGAATACCGAGTGAAGTCATCGACACATACGAATGCATACCTTTTTCTTCCACAGCTTTCAACTTCCATAGGGCCCATCAGATTGATGGAGCGTATTTATACGATCCATCGAGATGTTTATTTTGTTTAGTTGCATTTTTCGTGTGATAGATTACTTCTTTGTAGCGTTTTGCATCACAGGTGTATCAAGATCGCTTTTGAGCTTTAGGATGTATTTGGAGCATTCTAGACCTCATTCAATCACTCGGGAATGCAAGGGAGAATCGAGAAGAAATTTCGAGTGAATTCTAGTTGATCGAGGGCGAAAACGAGCAAGAATAACAAGCTGCCAGAGTGATTCGCCCAAGCCCTTTGATAGAGCCTATTTATACGCATTATTTAGATCATAACCCTATGCTTGTTTGCATTATTTTGTGTACAAGATTACTGGTTTCCAGTGTTTTTGTATTTCAGGGCAAAAGGAGGGCCTAAGCCGGATACGCGCTAACAGGCAGCGTTTAGGACGCGCAGCACACAGTCTGCGGAGCTAGCGGCGCAAACAGAAGAAATGGCGAGAGACAGCAGAGTTGCGCCGACCAATGCGCTAAGCAGTATGCCGTGCGCCAGGCGCAGAGTCCAGTATTTCCTAATCCTGACATGACCAGATTTGGAAGTTTCCAAGGATGGACCTCTCGAGCAGTATATAAAGGGGAGGAAGTCTAGGGTTTGAAAAATCAATCAAGGGACACACAGAAAGGCAACACCCCACATCAGAGGGCCACGAGAGAGCGAGAGAGCGGCAAACTGGAAAACACACGGACTTGTTGAGAGGACTTGCGCCAGCCGAGAGACATACTGCACGCACTGTTTGCCACTTGTTTCTCAGATACATTAGACCTTATTTTACTATTCTATGATGTTTATCACTAGCATGTCTAGCTAAACGCTTAGTATCGGTTGGACATGAATCTATGAGTATTTCATTTGAGACTTGCGCTTAATGCATAGCTTGCTTGCTCATATTAATTATGTGCACATTACTGGCAGCTTGTTGCATGAGTAGGGGAAGCCTTGAACCGCAATCTTACTCTTGTCGCTTGTTGTTGTCTGTTAAACTAGTTGAATATCCTGACGATGCCAACTAGGAGTAACGCGCTAGGATAGGCAATTACTACCTTGATCGGATCCGTAGTTGTTTAGGTCTAGTGCAAGAATTAATAGCACATGAACTTTGATCGGAACATGCGCACATGTTAGGAAGCCTTGACCGGACACTAACTTAAGTAAAATCAAGCTATAGACATTTAGAGTCGATGATAAGGAATGCACTCATAGAGGATTGTCTGCGCCGATACTTCTCATAGTCATAGTATTTAATCTCTACTGCCTGCGCACGTCTGGTGCATTTCCCTACGTTTTGCAACTGTTTACTTGCGCACTGCGCAACCCAATCACTCACCCCCCAATCTTCGTAAGTGCAGGTCACTAGCTAGAACTGAACTACTTGCTCCCTGTGGAGATCGACCCTTACTTAACCGTTGTACTAGTGGAAGAGGAAGGAATTAATTTGACGCGCACAACGACGCGCGATCAAATTTTGGCGCCGTTGCCGGGGAGCAACACAGCTAAGTTCTAGTTAGTTTACATTTTTCCCTTTTAGTAACTAGTTATTTCAGTTTGTTTTGTTTTCGTTGTTGTTTCTGACAGCGCGCAATCACCATTAGCCTGCGCAACTTTGAAACAGTTGCGCTGTGCAGATTCTAGTGGCGCACTGACAGACGCAGCAGCATTAGTTATCTTTTAACTTCATTTTTCTTTAAGATTCAGAACAGGTCATGGAGGATAACAGTGTCGTAGGAGACAACTTGGGGGACAGAACCCCAGAGGAAGCAAGAGCACATAACCGCGCAGCCCTGTTCAGAGAAGAAGTGCAGCGCGAGGTTGAAGCAAGGATGGCCGCTGAATTGTACAATGTGCCACGCGCGCGACAAGCTGCGCGACGCAGAACAGTGCGCGAGATGTCAGCCCCTATCATTGTTAACCAGCCATGGTGCATCGTGCTTCCACCAGGCGGTCATTTTGAGCTAAGGAGCTCGCTCATTCATCACATGCCCAAGTTTCACGGGATGCACAATGAAAATCCAGTCAAGCATGTGCCAGAATTCCTAGTCATTTGCGAGAACATGAAGACCGAAGGAGAAAGCGACGAAGCGCTGAAAATGAAGGCATTCCCATTTTCACTGTGTGATACAGCCAGACATTGGTTGATGAACTTACCCGCAGGATCCATTCACACATGGGAGCAGCTGCAGAAGAAATTCCTGGACAAATTCTATCCCGCAGCAAAGATCGCGCTACTCAGAAGAGAGCTGGCCGCGCCAAGGCAGAGCGCAGGGGAGTCACTGTCAGAATATTATGAGCGTTTCAGGGAGCTAGAGGCCAACTGCTACAATCATGGCCTGCCCCAGAATGTGCTGATAGAGAACTTCCTAAATGGATTGCTGCCCATGGAGCTGAGATTATTGAACGCATGCGCAGGAGGCGACATTTGCAACATGTACCCAGAGGACGCGTGGCAGCTGATAGAAGAATATGCTGGTCAGGTACGACATCAGCTAACACTTGAAAATAGTCGTACTCGTTCTGTGCATCAGGTAGAAACAAGCGCTGAGATCAAGGAAATGAAGGCCATGCTGCAGAAGTTGATGAGTGCGCAGAGCGCACAACCAGTTGCGCCAAAGGTATGTGAATTTTGCAGGTCCACCGAGCACAAGACTGATGAATGTCCCACGCTATTTGAGGAATCTGGAGATGTTAATGCTCTCGGAGGATGGGACAACAGAGGGCCATCGAGGCAGAATCAGCCGCGCTTTGGACTGGCAGCAAATGGATTCAGATGGAAGGAGGAGAATAATTTCCAGAGGCAGTCCACAGATCAGCGCGTGCCACAGCAGACCCAACAAGCTGCGCCTTACAATCCACCGCATCGCCGCACTGACGCACCAACACATAACAACCAGCAACCGAGGCGATCCTTGGAAGATATCGTGGGGCAGCTAGCAGACACAGTGCGCAAAAATGACGAGAAATATGACAAGAGGTTCGAGTCCATTGAAAAGCAGCTATCACAGATCGCAACCACGGTATATGAGCTGAAAAAGAGCGATGGCAACCTGCCTTCGCAAGTGATTCAGAACCCCAAAGGAGGAGTCAATGCAGTAACACTGAGGACTGGGCGCACAATAGGAACAGAGCAGACCGCGAAGGCGCCCGCGCCACCAGCTGCGCAAGTCCCAGAATCAACAGAGCAGAATGCGCAACCAGAGTAGAACGCGCAACCTGAAGTGCCAGCCACAAGCCAGCAGGGCGAAGCGCCAGGTATAACAGAATTAAAAGACAAGGGCACGAATCATACTAATATACCTGCACCTTTCCCTGTGCAGGCACCCTTGGCTAGGAAGGAAGCGCAGGACAAAGAGCTATGCGAGTTATTCAGTAAGGTGGAAATCAACATTCCCCTTATTGAAGCAGTTAGGCAGATCCCAAGGTACGCCAAGTTTTTGAAGGAGCTGTGCACAAACAAGCGACGAAAAGGCGAATGCGCACAGGTAATGTTAAATGCGCAAGCCTCAGCGATCGTGCAACATAAGGAACCAAAAGTGCCGAGACCCAGGTACATTCACTATCCCATGCACTCTAGGTAAAACCACGGTAAGCAACTGCATGATTGATTTAGGCGCATCCATTAATTTGTTACCTTATTCTCTATATGCGACATTGCGCCTTGGACCACTAAAGCCTGCAGGTCTCACTATTCAGCTAGCGGATCGATCGTGCAAACAACCTGCAGGCATGATAGAGGATGTTCTTGTGCGAGTAGGAGAGCTGGTGTTCCCAGCAGATTTTTATGTGCTAGAAATGGAGGGCGAATCGAGCACCAGCAGTGCGCAAATCCTACTAGGCAGACCTTTCCTTATGACCGCGCGCACGAAGATAGACGTGTGGAGGGGCACGCTCTCCATGGAAGTGGATGCCGAAAAAATCCATTTCAACATATTCAAAGGAATGCAGCACCCACATGATGACGCCACAGTGCACGCAATGGACAACTTGGATGATTTAGTCACAGATGCGCAATGCGCAAGCGCAACAGTAGGACCAGAGCCACTGGCACAAGCAGAGTTGGAAGAGCAGGAAGACGAGCCGAGCAGTGCTGAACCAGAGTCCACACAGGTACATGATATAGTTCATATTTGCACCGCTACTAAAATCTTGCCCTCCATTGAACAGGCACCCAAGGTCGAGCTGAAGCAACTCCCAGAACACCTCAAATACATTTTCCTGGGAAGTGAGGACACCCTGCCAGTGATCATCAAGAAAGGATTAGAAGAGGAGCAGGAAGTGCGTTTACAGCAGGTGCTGCGCAAGAACCAGCGCGCCATAGGATGGACACTTGCTGACCTGCGCGGAGTGAGCCCAGACGTATGCATGCACAGAATTCTGTTGGAAGATGGTGCCAAACCATCCAAGGAGGCTCAGCGCAGGTTAAACCCGAATATGATGGAGGTAGTGCAGAAGGAGATTTTAAAGTTGCTTGACGCAGGAGTCATCTACCCCATCTCGGACAGCAAATGGGTCAGTCCAGTGCACGTTGTGCCTAAGAAGGGAGGAATCACAGTGGAAGAGAATGCGCAGGGCGAGCTAGTTCCAAAGCGCATACAGACTGGATGGCGCATGAGCATTGCGCCAGAGCCGCCACCAGATGCACCAGAGGGAGAACTGGAACCTATTGCTTATATTTCCTCTTCCTCTTCATCTACCCTCGTTACTTATCATTTATCACATGCTGACCACCCTTTTGATCCTTTGCGCAGAACCAAGGAGAACGCAACACACGCACTAGCGCGGGGTCACTCAGGAGCAAGAGTGGGGGAGGTCGCTGGCACACTTTCACGCAAGTAACGAGGTACAGTCGAGCCAACGACGTTAAACAAAGGCACTTGTCGGGAGGTAACCCGACTCGTTTTACTTTTACATGTTTTTATGTTCTTTATTTTTGCTTGCATGCGTGTGCGCATCCTCCGTGCGCTTGAGCTTGAGTCGTGGGGACACGTCTCTGTTTAAGTGTGGGGGGGGGGGAGCGTTACACTTACATTTCACGTTTTTTTTGAGCTTTTTTAGTGTAGCTTAGTTTTATTGAAGGAAACAGTAGCAGTAGTGCGCTGTGTGCGGGTTGCGCGCACTGATCAACTTGTTTGCGCTATCCATATTGCGCCGTGCGCTATCAACTGTTTTTAGTATATTTTTTTCGTTTTTTCTGCTCCTGTTAGTTGGGATATACAGGGGATGTGGAGTTGACAGAAATGCTCCAGAGAGGCGGTTAGTCGCTCGCGCTTCAGAGGAGAGGTATATGGTCGAGAGCGCGAGTGGAGGCCAGTGCTTCGCGACCTTCGGAACAAGTAAGTGCGCTCGGTCACGCAGATGCCGAAGGCGAAACACCCAAAGCGTGGCGAGGTGGGAAAACAGACCACCTTCCCTCTGGAAGTCGAGCTAAGGAAGGCGGGCGCGGGTGTAAACGCGTGCGCCGACCTGCGCAGATAGACCAAGGAGGGAGAGCGGGGCGGTGTTCCATAGCTGTTATCCGGAGGCCGAGACTGGAACCGTTCTGGGAAGATAGGAACCATAGACAAAGCTGTACGAAAGAAAAAATACCAGCAGATGATACGCGCCACAAAAGAATCAGCATACGCACTGATAAGCACCAGCGTGCGCAAGTTCACAAAAGGAAAAAAATCATCATCAAAAAGGCTTGAGTTCCCAGGAAGTGCGCGGAAGAATCACGCATCGGAAGAAGCTTGCGCTGTTAACCATATACCCATCCTCGGAGCAAGAGCTGACAACCTGGAGCCTATGAAGAGCTATCTCCCAGCCATCCGAAATGATTTTTTCATCCCAGCTGAGAGGTAATGAATTTCGAAATTATTATACTTGAAACCGTTGAGAGCAGATGTGCGCAGGTGGTAGAGCAGCGCAAGGTGTTCAGCAGCGCAGACCGCGCCAGAGTGCAAGACTGTGCGCTAGACTCCAGAGAGGTAATGGTATCCGTGCTTGAGTGCTTGTTCGAGGACGAACAAGGGGCAAGTGTGAGGGGTTTGATAGAGCCTATTTATACGCATTATTTAGATCATAACCCTATGCTTGTTTGCATTATTTTGTGTACAAGATTACTGGTTTCTAGTGTTTTTATATTTCAAGGCAAAACGAGGGCCTAAGCCGGATACGCGATAACAGGCAGCGTTTAGGACGCGCAACACACAGCCTGCGGAGTTAGCGGTGCAAACAGAAGAAATGGCGAGAGACAGCAGAGTTGCGCCGACCAATGCGCTATGCAGTATGCCGTGCGCCAGGCGCAGAGTCCAGTATTTCCTAATCCTGACATGACCAGATTTGGAAGTTGCCAAGGATAGACCTCTCGAGCAATATATAAAGGGGAGGAAGTCTAGGGTTTGAAAAATCAATCAAGGGACACATAGAAAGGCAACACCCCACATCAGAGGGCCACGAGAGAGCGGCAAACTGGAAAACACACGGACTTGTTGAGAGGACTTGCGCCAGCCGAGAGACATACTGCACGCACTGTTTGCCACTTGTTTCTCAGATACATTAGACCTTATTTTACTATTCTATGATGTTTATCACTAGCATGTCTAGCTAAACGCTTAGTATCGGTTGGACATGAATCTATGAGTATTTCCTTTGAGACTTGCGCTTAATGCATAGCTTGCTTGCTCATATTAATTCTGTGCACATTACTGGCAGCTTGTTGCATGAGTAGGGGAAGCCTTGAACCGCAATCTTACTCTTGTCGCTTGTTGTTGTCCGTTAAACTAGTTGAATATCCTGACGGTGCCAACTAGGAGTAACGCGCTAGGATAGGCAATTACTACCTTGATCGGATCCGTAGTTGTTTAGGTCTAGTGCAAGAATTAATAGCACATGAACTTTGATCGGAACATGCGCACATGTTAGGAAGCCTTGACCAGACACTAACTTAAGTAAAATCAAGCTATAGACATTTAGAGTCGATGATAAGGAATGCACTCATAGAGGATTGTCTGCGCCGATACTTCTCATAGTCATAGTATTTAATCTCTACTACCTGCGCACGTCTGGTGCATTTCCCTGCGTTTTACAACTGTTTACTTGCGCACTGCGCAACCCAATCACTCACCCCCCAATCTTCGTAAGTGCAGGTCACTAGCTAGAACTGAACTACTTGCTCCCTGTGGAGATCGACCCTTACTTAACCGCTGTACTAGTGGAAGAGGAAGGAATTAATTTGACGCGCACAACGACGCGCGATCACCCTTCATGAATCACTTTTATGCTGCACGAATCAAAATTGATTTGCTTAGCTTTGGAACACACTACCAGTTTGATTCGCCCAGACGAGTGCACGAGTCAGGAGTGATTCGACTAGCCTCCATTGATTCGACCAGTCTTCATTTGCTAAGCCTAGCGGTATAACTAATTTGGTATTGTTAGTCACGTAATTGTTAACCTATTCGAGAACTTAGCGGTTAAGAGTAGGTAGAACATTGGAGTCAACATTATCTTAGCAGGATTGTTAGACTAGAACAGTAGTTTTACTAGTTGATGCTTGTATGATTACCAGTTCAATGCATATCTCTGAACTGATTCTTCCTGATATTGAGAAACAACATTCTTCTTGCAAACCCCCCCCCCCCCCATTTTGTGACAATAGTTAGTAGAACTCCATAACTATTTGCTCTCTTTGGGTTCAACCCTGCTTATCACTAGCTAATAAGTATGTAATATAAATTTAATTTTGGCGCACACAACGGCGTGCCGTCACAGATCCAAGTGCAGCAGTTGGAGAGGTCTTGTGGTGCCAATCTCTGAAACTTTTGGATGAGAACCCCTTCTCTGCTTGCCGATTTAACATTCTCCACAAATCGAGTTTGTCTCTCCTATGACATTGGGAATTCCTTGGATTAGTTCATCTGCAGCAAGCTTTCTTAGTATTCTCAAGTTCAGGTGTCTGATCCATTTGTGCCCTAAGTTTATCTCCTCAGATTTGGACATTAGACAGGTTGATATAGAGGTTGCTGCAACATCCTCTAGCAAATAGCAATTGTTGGTAGATCTTATTCCTTTCATCAAGCACCTCCCCCCTGCATCAAACACTTGGCATAATTTCTCAGTAAACTTTACAAAGTACGTACCTTTTCATAACTGACTTATGCTGATGAGATTTGCTTTTAGTCCGTCCACAAGCATCACATTATTTAGTTTGGGTAATCCGAATACATCGAGTGTCTCTTTCCCTAGAACTCTCCCTTTCAGCCAGTTGCTGAATGTTACATGCTATTCTTTGCACGAATGAATGTTAGTCAAGAAGGATCTTTTTCCAGTCATGTGTCCCGAACATCCACTATCAAAATACCAGCTTCCTTCCTTGAACTCCTTCGATGAGCTGTAAGATACGAAGGCATATTGTTTTCTATATCGTTGGTGGTTGTTTTGTGATGGTTTTTGTAATCCCCAGTACTTGTTCAGAATGGGACAAACTCGTCCACATGAACTGGATAGTGGAGTTGATTTATCAGAGTTAATCCCACTCTAGATATTTTTATAAATCGACACATACATTGTCACATGTTGGAGGTGAGAATTTTTAAATAAATTATAAAATAATTAAAGTTAATGCTTGTATAAATAAAAATTGCATACAAAAAAGTTTTCTACATGCTAAGATTATTACTAACCAAGTCATTCTTGGAACACCATTTTTAATAAAATTATATCCCTTGAAAAGAATAGATGAAAAGGATATTGTAGGAATATTTAATAAAATTATATTTTTCAAGAATTGAATCACTGACAAATAGTTTACTAGACAATTGGAATTAAAGAAAACCAATTATGTTTTTGGAAACAAGAATTAAATGCTATGCCAAATGATGAAAAACTCCAAATTAATAAATTACAAGAAAAGATTAAGAGATTAGCTAGTCAATTCTCAATTGATATTTGTAATGATCGTCCCAATTTTTTTTTGGGATAGAAAGAAACATATATTTCTCTTCCTATGAGAAAAACTTTACTGAAGATAAAATTCCAATTAAAGTCGGACCATGTCAAATAAACTCAAGATATCTATTGTTATACACAAAACAAATCGAATCTCTAATACAATAAGGTTTAAGAAAACTTTCTAGTTCTTCATGGTCTTGCACAACTTTCTATGTTAGTATAAAAAGTGAGCATGAACGAGGAGTTCCTAGATTAGTTATTGACTATAAACCCCTTAATATAAGATATTAAATTGGATTTGATCTCCAATTCCAAACAAAAAGATTTACTTGATAGACTTTATTGTTCCTATAGAACAATATGAATGGAATGTCACGCCATTTTAATTAAAAAATCCATCCTATGAATTTCAGAAGATTATGAATGATATCTTTACTCCTTTTATAGTGAATTATAATAGTTTACACTAATGACATTCTCATGTTTTCCAAAGATATAGAAATGTAGTTTCATCATCTTAAAATATTTCCTGAAATCATTATAAAATTAGTCGTATTCAAACTTAAAATGTCATATCAAACTAATATAAGATTTATAGGTCATAATATTGAAAAAGGAAAAATTATTCTTATGAATTAAAGTTTATATTCCCTGATACTATAACGAATAAAACTCAACTACAAAGATTTTTAGTAAGACTTAATTATATTACTCCTTATTATAAAGATGTGGCAAGGTATTATAAAGATGTGGCAAGGGACACAACTATCTTGTATAATTATTTTATTATTATCATTTTCTTCATCCATTTGACACAAATTTCCAACAATATTCTACCCAAACCCCCACCAGACCCCTTGCTCTGACCCATCAGGAATGGAACCATAGTTGCTGAGATGTTTGACTATCTTGTATGATAGACTTACGAATAATCCATCCACATGGACAAAACATCATACTAACGTTGTAAATAATATTAAAGAAAAAGGTAAAATATACCATGTTTAATGCTTACGAATCCTAAATGGCAAGAAAATATTGACACTGATGCCTCTAATAGTGGGTATGGAGGAATACTTAAACAAGTTAATCCTGAAAATAAACAAGAACATCTTGTAGGATTTTACTCTAAAAAAATAAACTAGCGGGCAAAAGAATCATGCAACTGTTGCAAAAGAAATTCTTATGACTGTTTAATGTGTTTTGAAATACAAGAATGATTTGTACAACTTAAAATTTATCATAAAAATATACTATAAATCTGCTAAGTTTATGTTTAACAAAGATTTTAAACATGATGTTTTCAAACAAAATTTTGCTATATGGCAAGCGCATTTAGCTTCCTTTGGTTTTGACATTATATATAAGAAAGGGGAAGAAAATAGTATTCATGACTTCTTAACCAGAGAATATATTCAATGAATTTTACAGGAATTTATTCTCCTAGCTGAAGTTTCATCTTATAGAGGAAGAGGCAACATAGGATCATCATCTTATAGAAGAAGAGGTCCAGATCTTCTGCCCAACATGGTAATCAAAGACTAATAGTTGATGTCCTATCTCAACGTAAATAATACCAAAAATTCTTAGAATTCAAAAGGCAGAGGGAGGGAAATAACTCTCACGATAAATCAGCCCCATCTTTTTTTTCCCTTAGTAGGAAATGATGATATTGAAGCCGGTAATACTATCTACCATATTAACGGAAAGCAAGAAGTTATACTTCTTCTAAAAGAGAATTTTAGATGGAAAACAGATTCATGGATCTTAATGAACAGATGCATGGAAAATGATGGTTATACCTCTCGGGCTTATAAAGTTCGTCAATATTATGAGAATATTTACATCAATAATGGCTGTGAAAATCACATTTTTTAGGTGGCCAGCCAGAAGTTTATAACTTCAGTAAAATGATTATCAAAAGAATTACACACTTGGAAGTATGAGGTATTTCCCCTCAGTGATAAAAAATTCTATTATCTTCAAAAAAATAATTCTATTAAATATGATCATCTTAATACGATGATCACATCATGAATGTATTAGTTCAAATTCATGGTAAATTTTTTTGAGGGACAAGCATACATACACAGACACAATTTACCACATTCTAGAAATTCAGCATATAAGGCTGTTGGCCATTTGAAACCGAGAAAAACAAAAACAAAAGTAAAGGACGAAGAAAATTAAATACATAAGATAAGAACAGAATTCTTACAAAATGTTTGTAACTTGCTATAGCAACACAAGAAATATGGTTAAGTGTTATATTTGCACCGAAAGAACATTATTGTAGCTAGTATCTCCGTCCACATGCATCTACTACTAATGTTTGTTTTATAATAATTTTGAAAGACCATACAACCAATTTTATATACATCATTTAAAATTATAAAGTTCAATTCCTTCCAATGAATAAAAGGATGATAGAAAAGACATGATTAAATATGATTGAACTACACTTAACTTGTTAGGATTAATAATTTAAATCTGAAAGAAAATGATCCAAGTCATTTCACACAAAATGTGAATAATATTCATTCACAAACTCTGTTCGTCATACAAAATATCAGTTGTCCGAACTGATTCACACAGTTTCACTTGTAATCGCTACTTATTATTGGTAGAGTTTGATTTTTAGCTTTTCAATTCATATCAGTTCAACACTTCATTTAAATACTTAATTTAAGCATATAGAGTCTGTTTTTTTTTACACTTTCGATTTTTATTAAACTCAAGTAAATTACATTTAAGTACATAAATTCACCGCCGCGGGCACCACCGGCCGCCACTAACTTCCGTCGGCCATCACCAACCGTGGCCGTCCCCACCTTCGACAGACCGCCAACGACCGCCACCATCCTCCATCGCCATCGTCCAGCCACCACTAGCCGCTGCTAGATGTGGGCGACCGGAATTGGCGGAGTTGGCTTAGGTGGCATGCGGGGGTGGCCGGAGGTTGCTGGTGGTAATCGGCCGGAGATGGCGGGTCATAATTTTTCGGACGGAGGTGGCCAGCGGGGTGGCTTAGCAAAAACTGTCGATGGTGGTTGGCCAGATTTGGTAGGTGGTGGTCCGACGGGTGGCCGATGGTGGTCAATTAAGTTAAATAATTAAGTTAAGTTAAAATAATTAAGGGTATGTTTTTTGAGTTGAACTTATTTATTTAAATACTTGACTTAACTGAACTTAATTATTTAACTCCAATATTTAATTTAACATCATTAATTTTTTTTTACCTTTAATCTATTGTGAAAATACATTTTAAATTTACTTAACTTGACTTATTTACCGAAATTTTAAGTAAAAAACATGGCCCGAGTATCTTACATGAGTTATATAAAAAAAACAGCCTTTTAGTTGAAGTCAAAATGTTTCATATTAAACTATTAAGTACTTAATTAGGTTACGTTTTTTAATTCAAGTGAACATATCCATTTGTAACTTGGAATCCACTTAGCTTTTAATTATTGGTTCAATTGATGATTATTAAAAAGAAATTGATATAAATGATTCTACTAATTTAATTTAGTGACTCGCCACAGTGATTTAATACGCATACTTTGCAGATATTCAATCCTCTTCCCTCCTAAAATTTCATCATTTTAATTTTTAAAAATTAAATATCGGTTATCACGAGGGAATCAAATGTTCAGAGATCCGGACCGGACCCGCGTTATCTCCACCGTCGGATACGCGACGATGACAAGATCGTTGCTCATTCTTTAAACTTGCATCCAGTATAATATCGCCACGTCATCCCACCGTTCAATCACAGCCACCCTGTTATCACAAGGATTCGGCGGGCAAAATTCAAAATTACAATAAGCGCAAAGCCCTAGAAAATAAAATCACTTTCCCACTTCCTCTATCGATAAACACAGAGTCGGGAAGATGACCGCTGTTGCTCTCCCTCCGTCGCTCTCAGGTTTAGGTAATTTATGCTGATTTTTCGACTGTTGCTTCTCAAATCGTGTTTCGGTTCCGTGTCGACTTTGGTGTTTTTGATGTGCAATTGCATTTTGATTTCGTTCTCATGATGCTGTCCAATTTGCTTCGCTTTCCTGTTTCGATGAGGTGTTCCTGTCCTTGTTTGGTTTTGGAATTGGCGGTTGCTTTGCCGTCTGTATTGGATTAGGTATTTGAAGTTCATTTGTCTGATGCATCCGCTTTTCTCGTGTGCCCGACACGTCTGAACTATTTGTTGCTCACTGTGCAAGTGAAATAGATGCCATTTCCTTAGATTTAGAGTGATTTGGCACCTGAGATTAGAGGCAGTGAGTCACTTATATTTGTATTTGTTGTCGACTGAAGGCACAAGGAACTTATTTTGTGCTTTGGTTTTAGGAACGGGGTTTAATACTGATGACTTCATTTTTCTTGGTACATGGAAGGTTGATGCTTTTTATTTGCATTTTTCCCAGTGTGCTGTATCAGTTTTTCTAAATCACTTTTTCTAGTAACTGATATTTATTCATCCCTGTCTTTTGGTTTAGGTTTTGAAGAGCCTATGTTATGATAATAAGACAGGTGTATGAACTATTTTGGGTTCTTAGCACAAGCAGTTGTGGTATTTGATTTAATCCATGTTCTTTGAGCTTACTAAGAATCACATCTAAACTAGTTGCTTCGGTTGTTAACATACGGACAGGAGATGTAAGCTATAAGCAATTCTGATCATTTCATTGGCTCCCCTGAATTTGTATCATTGAGTTCAATGAAATGCAGACTACTCATTTTATGATTTTGGATTGATAGTATTAGTTTTGGATTCTGATACTTTTTCTATCACATTATTTCTGCTTATTCATCTTATAATCTGTAGATATGCCTGCCAGCCAGCACTTATCTATGTGATTTTTATAAGTTTTCCTTGGGTAACAGAAATGAGAGTCACAGTCTGACTAAGAGCTACAGTTATGGGGAAGGTATTTTCAGACATTAATGCAACCAAGGATTCAAGACCGAATAGAAAATTGAATTGCAAGCAAAACAAATATCTCAAGCCAGGTGCACTTGCTCAGCATCGGATGTGTAAGGCTTTGACTGCCAAGCTTTATTCTGATCTGGGGAAGAATAGTGCGGCTGTGTTGGATGATGGGACTTTGAACTGTGTATTACAAAGCAACTTGATTGACCCAACCCCTTTGATGCTTTCCCCTGTGAAGGCTAACTCTGCAATTACGGATGCAAACCAGACTAATATCCCCATGAAAACTCAAAAAATGCCTGTTGTCTGTAGTTCTTCGTCAGAATCAATGCTCGAGTCTCTCCCCATGGATCTACTGGTACCCCTTTCTGACTCTTTCAGTGGTTAATAAACTCATCTCTTTTAAATGTTAAAGTGGGAAATGAACTTTATGTATTGTAGATGAAATTTTGTGTTTCTTATTCTATCATTTTAGGTGAAAATAGTTTGCCACTTGCATCATGATCAACTAAAGCCTGCTTTCCATGTCTCCCAGAGGTTAAGAAAAGCTGTAAGTACAATTCTTTTCTTGTTGGATGAACAACGCATTGCGAACACAGGAATTTGTGCTAATTATATTGGAAAAAGGTTGTACTTGCTAGGCAATTCCATTTCAATTATATGACTCCGGATCGCTCAAGACAAGAAGTAATGCGTGTGCATACTCCAGTTCTCACTGAACATTGGCCTTTTAAAAGGTAGTTATCCCCCTATATTTATGTAGAATTTTATTTTCTTAATTTAACCTATAATTCTCAACTTAACAGCAATGGAGATGTGAATTCTGTCAGGGTTTCAAGTCCACACACGCCAAGGGCGCCAAGGCCTGGCTCCAGACCTCCTTCTCGCCTAAGGTATACAGATCTGCACCAGATTGCTGCTGTTCTCTTCCAAGAAACACCATTCCCCTCAAGGTATATGGTTCCATCAGCAATGCGAAGACCTCCGTGCAAGTCGGTGGCATCTCACCGAGTCCTTTTCTATGAAGAGGAGTTGTGTCAGGCTGTGGCTAAAAACAAACTGCGTTGATGTCTCTTTTTGATACAAAAAGTCTAGTTCTGTTAGATTGTGTATAGTAACGCAATGATCATCCACTCAATGATCACAGTATTACCTAAGGAGAAGTCAATGATTTTGAAGTTTGCTGGTTGGTATGAACTCGGTTGGCTTAGGGACAGCAGTGAACAGTTGAAATTCTCAACGTTGTTTTGACTTTGCTGCTGTATAGTGAGCGGTATATATTATAAGCTTTGTTTGCTAGAGTTCTCTAGATACATGCTTCACGGAAAGCTGGAGGACCCTTATTTTTTCAGCATCCCCATTCCAACTTTTTTGTAGATTTCTCATCCACTGGTTCTGCTTGGAACCTCTTTTTGTATGTGTTTGATGAAAAATGCTTCAGTGAGGAAGGAGTACATGAGTGAACAAAATGCTTTGTTTGTAGTGTTGTTTGTTTCCAGCCAGTTGTCCTTTTTTATTCTTCCGTTTGAGTTTATGTAATACTGAGTTTAAAAAGTAGTAAACAAAAAGCCTAGTGGTTATAAATTTCATGTCACAGGTTCGAACTTCATTGCCTGATATGGAGAGTTCAGTTAATTGCTTGACTGATTAGAACCGATATATTTATTTTTCCATAAAGTCCCACAATTTTATTTATTTATTTTTGGATTTGTTTAGAGGTTGAAGCCAACTAATGGATTTGGTGAGAGGTCAGTGCAGACTATTTCCGGAGATGGATTGCCAACTAATGGACATTTCCACAAATGCTACCGTGACTCCAAAATTTTCTAAAAGCACGAGCATGTGGGTGATGGGAAATTATGAGTACAAATGTGGTTATATTTATTTGTTCACTGTGATCCATAAGTTGCAAGGGGAATGGGAAATTGTCAGCTGGACTATTACTACCTTTAATGGGAGCCTCTCACAGGGTTAAGTGTTTCATCAATTTTTGAAGATTAAGCATAGGAGAGTTTGATGTCTTGTAGAGGTAGGGAAACAACTCATGAGAGTGCAACGACAACTGGAATATTAGATGCGAGTTTCTTAGTCACCACCACATTAAGGAAATAAAGTGCTCCGGAAGACTTGTTCTTGGCAGACGGCCAACATCAGACTTGAATCACTATTCATGTCGCCTGAGTTGTTGTAATGGGAACGGAACTAGGATGGTCAATGAAGTGTTGGAATCGATTTAAAGATATTCAATTCGATGAGTGATGGAATATATAGATAAAGTTTTGTGAATATATTATATTTAATGAAGTGTTTCTAGTGATGAAAATAAAGACATGCATCTTGATTGATGGAACAAGGAGAACTATGGAGGCTCTGTTTTTGTGCTGCAAAACATAATTTAAAGCACATTTGTGCTACAAACACTCCTCTAACTTCTACATAACTCCCAACGATCAGATCATGGGAAAACCTCTACGCCACTTCACTGCTTAACTTATTCGAAAATCTAACATATTTTTACCTGCAACATAATTAAATATAACAAATCACCCCTTAATCATGTTGCTCTGATTTTACGTCCCTGATGCCGAGCTATTCTCGCATCTCAACAAATTTCACACAACCGAGGACTTTCGTCAACATATCGGCAAGCTGGTCGTTTGTACTGACATTTTCCTTCTTCCACGCATTTACGGATGAAATGGAAACGGACATCGATATGCTTACTGCGATTATGATGGACTGGATTTTTGCAAAGTGAGATTGAAGACTTGTTGTCAATGAGTAATTTGATCTTCCTTGGTTTGGTGTCCATCAAATTTCGCCGCTGTAATATACTCTGCTTCACATGATGACAGTGCGACGATCTTTTGCTTTTGTGATGCCCATGAGATCAAACTTTCTCTAAATAAGAATGTCATGCCTGTGGTGCTCTTACTATCATCCGTATCACCTGCGAGGTCACTGTCACTAAATCCCATTAGTTCGGGCTCCAACATTCCTTGTTTTTTGTAAAAGCAGCCATAACTTGTCGTTCCGCTAACTAGCGAAGGATATGTTTCACGGCTGCTAAGTATTGCTTTTTAGGCGACTCCATGTATCGGCTGACAATGCCTATTGCATAGGCAATGTCGGTCTGGTATTGACGAGGTAGCGTAATCTACCAACCACACTTCTATAATTTGTGGCATCAACAACATGCCCTTCATCCTTCTTTGTTAGCTTCATGCGGTTTTCCAATGGAGTTAGACATGAATTGCACTCTGCCATGCCAGCTACTTCTAAGATTTTGCATGCATAACTACTTTAACACATAGAGATGACTCTGGAAGATTGCTTTACCTCAATGCCAAGTCACTCATGTTGAATAGCTCCTACATTTGGTTCTTGAACTACTTTCGTCACGTCGCAGAGATCTGAAAGAAGCCGGTAGTGTCTTGGTTCCTCATCCGAGCCTGATGATTCATCAGTTGGAGGTGACACGAACCGAACGTTCTCTGGAGTGGTAATTGAAGTCGGGACCTGTGATCCAATGGTATGCTTGGTGTTGAGAGATGTGTACTTCACTGCCTCACCCCAGAACTTGGCAGGCACTCCTCTACTCATTAAGAGACTTCGAGCCATCTCCATGACTATCTAATTATGATGTTCTACAACGCCATTTTGTTGTGGTGAAGTCCCGAAACAGCTAGAGAAACAGATAGCGAAGAAGAGAAAAGAACATGGGGCTCCTCGACTTCCATCACCGCCTAGAGCAGCCAGCGAGCAGCTTGCAGCACATGAATCTGACCCTGCCCCTGCCTCAGCACATACTCCAGTTATCAGGCCATCCCCCACTGCCCCTCCTCCCGTTGAGGCCGAGCCACTTGCACACGAGGACCTAAGACTGATGAGCGCACGTCTGGACTCAATTTCAGATTCTCACACGATGCTCATTCGCTCCCACGAGGTCTTATCCACACTGGTCCACGATTTTGTCGCATGGCAAGGAGGTGTCATGGCGTGTATGGCAGCACACATGGGTATTGCAGACATTCCACCACCGCTAGCACCATTTCCCCAGCCACAACCTCAGCCGACTATGCAGCCTGCAGCCGCGAGCGGTGACTCCATTTCAGCCATGGTTGAAGGTAGAGTTGATGGAGGTAATGGTGAGGGAGCTACCAGGGTAGGTAGTGGGGCCCGACATGTAGACGAGGGGACAGCCACTGAAGAAAGTGAAAACTCCGGTCTCGAGAGGCGCACGACGCGTACGAATGATGTTCAGATTACTTTTATGTTTGTCATGACTTGTGGTGCTTTTATTACTTTGTGGTTTGCTTGACTTGTCGATTTGTATTTTGACGCGCTTCGCCGCGTTATTTTTTGCATGATAGATGGTTTTCGTACTTGTGTGTTTCTTTTATTAGGCAGATTTTTCCTTAGAACACACTTTTGAACTGCGCTAGTAAATTGATTCGGACACACTGGCCAAATCACCTTTTTTGGCCTTGTCCGAATCACCTGTGATTCGGGGCCATGCTATCCAAGCTCAAATGATTTGGACACCCTGGCCGAATCACATTGTTTTGACTTGACCGAATCAAATTTTGATTCGGGCAAGCACATATTATCCGAACTGAACTGATTCGACCAGGGTGTGGCCGAATCGCATCTTTTGCCTTCCCCGAATCAGAAAGTGATTCGGTCAGTCTTGAGCAGCACTTTTCGCAGTTCACTTTGAAAATTTCTGCCTCTTATTTGCATTTGTTCGAAACCTTTTTCAAGCACTATGATACACTAATTCATGACTTTTTATGCATACGAGCATATCTATGTGAACTCATCGTATGCATTGACACGCATTTGTTTTCCAACCTCATGCCTAGCTATATGTTTCACATTGTTATATATGTTTCATGTTTAAACCTGGGAATTCAGGTGTTGCGCTAACCTTTTCCTTGAGTTTCAGATTTATTGCCACTGCCTAGAGCATCATTCACCGACACGGGCGGATGGCTACCTCCACACGAGAGAAGTTCCTTCACAACTTTCTCTTTCCTATTATTTATTCTTTATATTGCTTAGGGACTAAGCAAATTTTTAAGTGTGGGGTGTTTTGCGCTTTCACTTTTATTTTCTTAACGACATGATTCTATGCTACGCCTTTACTTTGAGCACATTATACTCGCATGATTGCCGTCATGCTAACTCTAGGTATTGATCACACGAAGTAATGTTTGCTAAGCAATTAAGTAGTATCATTTATAAAACATTTTGGAATGAGTTGTGCTTTGAATTCACGAATCGTATCTTTAAGTCGATTGACATTCTTTGTGATGATTTTATTCACATGATTCAGTGTTTGACTAGCTTGGTTTGATTTATTTTTAAGCTCTTTCCGTGCATGAAAAATGAAGTTAAGTTTAACGAGCACAAAAACAAAATGAAAACAGTTTGCATACAAAAACCTTGTACTTGCTCTTGTTTGCTTTTAGGTGACTTTAGCATTCCTATTTAGCCTTTGTATTTGTTTACCTCACACTTCATGCTCCATTATATCTCACTTAGGCACGTTGTCAAGTGTTAAGCGTGGGGTCGAATAAAATGTTTGCGAAAAGAGAAAAAAAAAGAGGCACAAGAAAAAAATTATATTTTTAAGATTTTACAAATGCCGAGGGTTAGGAAGGTAAGTTCCCCCTTGAAAGCATTTGTATAAACCCTAAAAATTATTATTTGTTTGTTTTTTTGGGTCAAGGAAAAGTTTTACAAATGCCGAGGGTTAGGAAGATAAGTTCTCCCTCGAAAGCATTTGTATAAACACAAAAATAAATAAACACTCTTAATTCTTGACTTTGTGCCTATCCCGCAATTTCTTTTGCATGAGTATGAGTAAGGCATTTGCATTTGGTTTTTAGGAAACGCCTATAGTATGACCCTCGTAATTTATTACTTAAGCATCAAGATTTGTACGAGTGAATTTTAAAATTTTCAATGTCGAAACTCCTCTTCTCTTACGGATTATGACGTATAGTCTAAAATTTGAGAATGAGTTTGTTGTCATGAGCTTATGGACTTGCCCTTAGCAAGCCTGTGTGATTGACTCGACAAAAGTTTTGTTTAAGCGACGCTTCTCTTTATACTACTTCCATAGGAAATTGAGCGATAATTTGAATTTGACGAATGCTAGTCTTGATATCGATTCTATGAATATTTGCTGTCACAATGAAGTGAATGATCCTTAGAATTTGCGTGAAGTGAATGATTTGCACAACTCTATTATTATGTGGACTGATAAAGAACTACTTGCTTAGCAAACTATATTTGGATTTTGAACTCTCATGGATGATTGCGAGTAGGATTTGTGAGTATTCCCATTCTGAAAACTCTCACGAGACTATAACTCGTAGGGTAGCCTAGGGGTTTAAAGGCTTGATGCATAGGTTAAATGCATCCGTGATTCCTACGACAGTGAGTTAGGAGTAGATTTAATTTTCTTAGTTTAGTTATCCTTATGGTATGTCTCATGAGTAGGGGGTGGATTTGTTTTATGTGCGTAAGATTCGTTACGTGATTTGATATTGTCATATATGATTTAGCATCTTACACTCCGCTTGACTTATGCATATACTTGTTCGGGACGAACAAGACTTAAGTGTGGGGTGTTTTGATAAGCGGACAAATGACCTTATATTTGTCCATAATTTTCCACTTACTTCTTGTTTGTTCTGCTATTTTATAAAGTCATTTGATATTTTCTTTGTCCATTTCAAGTTTAAAATATGTATTACACAATATAAAGTGGCCCGAAGAAAATCTGGATGAAATTCCGGTCGGTCGAGATCAAAAACAGCAAGATTGAGCAAGCTGCAAAAGTGATTCGACCGAATCACAAAGTGATTCGCCCACCAGCATGGCCAAATCACCCTCAGCTGCACGAATCAAATTGACTCGGGGAGAACTTGAGTGGTTTGACCGAATCACATGTGAGGTTGACCGAATCAGAAAGTGATTCGGCCAAGAGAAATCAATTCGCCCAAGCAAAAACCCCATTGAGTATATGATATGGCCGAATCAGAAAGTGATTCGCCTAGGTGCCCGAATCTGTTTAGCTCTACAAGGATCTTGACTGAATCAAATAAGGGTTGACCGAATCAAAAAGTGATTCGGCCAAGACAAAGTGATTCGGCCAGCTCGAAACAGCTCTGATTAAATGATTCGGACACCCTATCCCAATCAGTTTCTTTAAGCCTTGCCCGAATCAAGTGATTCGGGCACTGCGGGTAAAATTTGGAAATTTTCAAAGGGTATAAATAGAATGAGATGTAAAATTAGAAGGGCTCTCTTCCGAAAACGAAAACCCTAGGCGAATTCTCTTGAAGAACTTAAAGAATTGTCAAGGATTTGAGGAAGACACACTCAATTGGAGGATCTACATCAACCCTCTACTCAACCACTACCTCTTTGCATCCAATTGGTGAACAATTTCAATTTTAATATCATGTTTTCGTTCCAACTCACCATGAGTGAGTAGTTGTTCAGTAGTTGGGATCCTTATGGATCCCTTAGGTTAGATTGTAATGCAAGACTTGTCTTTTTATCTATATGAATGAAGTTTGGTTGAAAATTCTCATGCTTTCTCTTCAAATCAATTTTGTGCACACCAAGTGTTTGACGAAATGCATGAGTGAGTATGAATTGATAAAACACCTAGGGATGGAATGAGAGTTGAACTTAGGTTGTTTAGAAGATCAAGCATGATTATTTTAGGTTGCGTGTGTGCGCGAGAGTGACATACGCATTCCACTAGGCTAAGTATTGAGCGACTTTAGTTAACTATCAATAGACCGAGAGGTTGAGATTAGGAGACTTTTGTTCTACGTAGTTCAATAGAGCGAGAGTTTGAGAATTGTACTATTTAGGTATTATTCCCATTCTAGAGAAGGAGCGAAAGTTGAATTTAGAATGTGTGATACCTTAGCCTAGAACCATCACTCGAATTTACTCATGACCTAGGGGTGAAGTAAGATTACAACTACGCTTTCTCTATTACTTTACTTCTGCACATATTTCATGTTGTTTTTAGTTTTCAATAGAGATACCTCAGTTAGAAGAAAAAAAACCCCCCCTTTATTTAGTAGACTTACATTAGACATTACTAGCTAGCTTTAGACTAATCTAGGATTTTCTCTTGGGTTGGACTCAAGGTCACTTGGATAATAAATATTGTTTGAACACCGTGATTGGACTAGTATTTTCCACAACAACCACAGCATTTCAAGAACTCTCCAACCCATGTGAGGTTCCATGAGGATCCAAACTATCCGAGAAGAGCGCCGTTGAATATAAAGCCCAAACCTTTGGGGGCAGCTTCGAGTTGCTGGCTGATCATGAACTCATATATCAATGACGGGAATGCAATACACAGGTTGGATTTTCGGTTGTTGGCATGGGCAGCAATATGATCAAAGACAATCTGTCCCAGATTGACTTCCTTCCTTTCCCCAATGCTAAATAGCAGCGATGCCATAGCTCTGCTCAGCTTGCCTTTGTGAGAGTTGGGCATCCAATTTCTCACCGCAAAGGAATAAAGAATTGAGTACTTTGTTGTTAAAGTCCGCAGCTCCCAGGTTGTTTGCCACCCAACTTTTGCAAAGTCCACCAGTGAGTTTCATAGCTAGAGAGTCAGGACTCACTTCAGTTGGAGGACTTGCTTCCTCCCTGATTCCCAGATATTTGTTGATCACCGATGGAGTGATTACAACCCTCATTCTTCTAACAAAACTAGCCCCGTACAATAAACTGCATACTTCTCCAAAGTCGCTAAGAATATTTTCTAGAAACTCTTTTACCAAATGTAGACTATACCTCTTAGCAATAGTTAGAGAGTTCAGCAAGTTTACCTCTCTTTGGAATCACCCCTTGTCCAAAGTCGCTAAAAATATTTGCTAGGAACTCGTGTTTCCGCAGCTCTTATAACTCAGTATCACCCAACTTCCATAATCTTTTCTGGGACAACTATTCTTTGATTGATCACTTCCCACGATCCAGCAACTATCTTGTTCCGGAACCATATGCCTTGATGATCAACCACTGAATTGCTAGGTCTTGTTGGAGAATGCGCAGGCCATGTTGTGGATACTGGTGCAAATCTAAAGTCATCTAACTCAGAGTCTTCTGATTTTGTTTCCTCATCTGTGGAAGAGCTGACCACCAGAGGCTCTTTCCCCTTGCTCACTGGTTCTTTGGAGGGAGCTTGCTCCACTTCTTCTGCCGTTTCCTTTTCACTATTGCTGCTGCCAACAACTGATGCCTCTTTCCCTGATTTGTTGTCCCTTCAATGCTTCTGAAGATTTTCTGCACAGTGACACTATATCCCCAGTTCTCCGGCATCTGTGAACTATAGCATTTATGTGTTACTAGAGGATTTCTTGTATCTGACTCGACAGGTATTCTACGTTCTTCGAGGCTTCCAGTATTTGTTCAGGATTGGACAATGTCTCTGATAGTGTCCTGTCTGATGACAAATCCCCTTCTTTATTTTGGGCTTTCTTGCAGGAGTTTGATAAAGGGGTTGCTGTAGCATTCTCTTGTTCCTTTTCTTGGACATCTTTTTCGGATCATTTAGAACTCTTGTAACTCGAATGTTGTGGCTTTGACAAATGTGGTCACTCCAAAGCGTACTTTCTAATGTACACAATTCCTTCAGTCCCATCTTCATACCTTTGTTAGGCCAGGATTTCATCAGAATGGAAGTCTCTGTGTTACCTGCATCTGATACAGATTTTTGTTGACAGTCCTCTCCATCTGTCTCAGTATCATCATATTGTTGTTCCTTGGTCAAAGAAGCAATGATGCTCTGGAGCTTGTCTCGTTCTCCTTCCAGTCCCGAAATCTTGGACAACAGGTCTTTGTTGACTTCAATCACTTCCAGGCACTTCTCTTGTATCAGTTTGAACTGATCAGCAATTGTTTCTTCCGAGAACTCTTCGTCATGACTGTTGTCAAATCCAACAATCACATAAACAACGTCTGAATTTATTTGATTAGAATCCTTACAGTGAAATACAGTAGTTAGGGCAAGGTTCCCTTTAAGATCAGTCTCCTCTTCATTGTCATCATCACTCTAGTTGGCAGTTAAGGATTTCTTGTAGTTCTTCTGATAGGTTCGGCATTCAGTCTGCCTCTGACCATAACCTTCGCACTCACAGCATTGGATCCCCTTCTGTTTGTCTTTGCTTTCCTCAGTGCTTTGATCAGCATCCTTATTTCTTCTCTGATAATTTTCTCCTCTTCTGTTTCTCCCCCTGAATGACTGACCAACATTGGAAGATTTCTGGTCCATCCTTTTCATGAGCTTGCAAAAGTTTTTGACCAACAGGGACAATTGTTGGCTCACATCGTCTGGTACAGTCTCCTTCTCTTTTGTCTTGGCTTTCAGTCCAAGGTCTTTCCTAAAGAATGGTGTAGCATTCTTTGTAATTTTCATCCCAACTGCCTTAGTGAACCGATCAGTGCCTCTAGCCTCATATCTTGACATTTTGAGCTTCTTCTATGGAAGTCACCTTCATATCAAACCTTGAGAGACCTGGGAACCTTTCTTACCAACTTCTCCTCCTGAATTGGTTCTCTGAGAGCATGGGTCTCGTTTGATATATCACACAGTCTGGCATTGAACACAGAGATGGTCTCTTCTTCTATCATCTTTAATAAGTGTGAACTTAAATTAAAGTAGGCAAGAATAGCACGCAAACACGAATCATGATCAACAAAGTAAAAAAACAAAATAAAGTAGACTAACTTAAAACAATACTAAATAGCAAACTAGTCTAATGGGCAATCCCCTGCGACGACGCCATTTTGAACGTTGTCGAAATTGTGGTAGTATAAATACTAGTCCAATCACGGCAAACAATATTTAGAATCCAAGTGACCTCGAGTCGAACCTAAGAGAAAAGCCTAGATTAGTCTAAAGCTAGCTAGTAATGCCTAATGCGAGTCTACTAAATAAAAGGGGAAGTTTTTCCTCTAGGTGAGGTATCTCTAGTGAATACTAAACAAAAGTTCAAATTTGTGAAGAAGTAATAGACGTAGTCTTGAATCCTATTTCACACCTAGGTCATACGATTGGCAATGCAAAACCGAAATATATTCATGAGTTAATTTGATTGATTATTCTAGGCTAAAGTGCCACGCATTCTAAATTCAACTCTCGCTCCTTCTCTAGAATGGGAATGATACCTAAGTGACACAAATCACAAACTCTCGATCTATTAAACCGTGTAGAACAAAAGTCTCCTAATCTCAACCTCTCAATCTATTGATAGTTAACTAAAGTCTGCTATATGTTTAGCCTAATAGAATGCGAATGTCACTCTCGCGCACAAACGCTATCTAGAATAGTCATGCTTGATCTTCTAAACAACCTAAGTTCAACTCTCATTCCATCCCTAGGTGTTTTATCAAATCATAGTCATTCATGCGTTTCGTCAAACACTTGGTGTGCATAGAATTAACATGAAGAACAAGAATAAGAATTTTCAATCAAACTTCACTCATATAGATAAAAGAACATGTTTTGCATTACAATCTAACCTAAGGTATCCATAAGGACTCCAACTACAATGGGACAACTCACTCATGGTGAGTCTGAAACAAAACAAAGTTTTTAATTAAAATTGTTCACCAATTGAATGCAAAGAAGTTGGGGTTGAGTAGAGGGTTGATGTAGAATGGCCAATTGTGTGTGTCTTCTCCAAATCCTTGCCAATTCTCCAAGTCGTCCAAGAGCAATCGCCTAGGGTTTTCGTTTTTGGAAGAAGCCACTATAATTTTGCATCTCTTTCTTATTTATACTGTTTCGGAAAATTACTTTTGTACCCGCCGTGCGCGAATCAAAAGTGATTCGGACAAAATACTTTGTGCGGTTTCGTAGCTGGGCGAATCAGTCTTCCTTGGCAGAATCACTTTTGATTCGGTTAAGCCTTATTTTGATTCGGTCAAGTCTCGGTCCATGAGTAAAAGTCCTTCTCGAGTCAAGCTAATCCGGGCGGAGTACTTCTTCTTGGCCGAATCACTTTTGATTAGCCTTGTCAAATTTCTCCTCGAGTTAGATTGATCCGTGCAGCTTGAGAGGATGATTCGGCCAAGCCTTGTCCGAATCATTTCTGACTCAGGCACCCCTCTGTTCGAGCCAGATTGTGCCTGGGCGAGTCGCTTTTGCAGCTTGCCTCAATCTTGCTTATTTTGCTCTCGATCGACCAAAATTCATCCAAATTTTATTCGGGCCACTTCATATCGTGTGGTACGCATTTTTAACCTGAAATGGGCAAAGAAAGTATTAAATACTTTATAAAATAACGGAACAAACAAGAAGTAACGGGAAAATGTGGACAAATACAAGGTCATTTGTCCGCTCATCACATCTTCAGGCTTTCAAATCTTGAGGTGATCATCTCCATTCTGGAGATCTTTACTTTGTCCGTTCCCTCATGAGCTGTTTCAAGTATCTCCCATGCTTGTTTGGCCGGTCACAGTTGGAATCACCTGAAATTGTTAGCATCCATAGCAGCAACTATAGCGTTCAAAGGCTTGGAATTTCCTGATGCTGAAGCTACCTCATCGACAGTCCACTTGTTTTTAGGTTGTTTGTGGGCAACTTCCGCGCTGTCCATAGTCATTGGGTGTGACCATTTTGATATGACTGCCCTCCATGCTTTTTCAGCAATTGCTTTGATAAAGGCATTCATTCGAGCCTTCTAGTAGCCATAATTTCCTCCTTCGAGAAGTGGCGGTCTGCTGGTGTCTTGTCCTTCTTTCATGGTGGCCATAGATGATAGCAACTCCTTCCCTTATCACACTCTGTATGTTGAGTGATCGGCTCTGATACCAATTGAAATTGTTTGCGCTGCTGATCGCGAGTTATAGCTTCTACTGTAGCACTCTCTGTATATTTCTGCGGAAAGTACTCTTTTAACGGATTAGAAAGACACGAATTTGTTCACCCAGCTCGGCAACTTGCCTACGTCTGGGGAGGATGCTCCGATCCTCAAGACTTCACCATCACGGTTTAAAGTACAAAGGACTCTCACCTTTTCTTCTCACCAAGTCGAAATCTTTCTCTCAGCCTAACCCCCTAGACTAGCAAGCAGTCTGATCACACAAAATCTATTCGTGCTACCTTTACACTTTCAGTAACGAATAGCTACGGACCTGACACTCAGACTTAGCCTACCCTATTACAATGTGCAGTACACGGAATGCTTCAGCACACTCTATCTCAGAGTTGCTGTAACTTCGGTAGATGACTTCTCCAGCACTCTCTGCCAATCAGACCGTCTCTCTTTGAGTTCTAGCAACTCAGAATCTGCTCCCCCTTGATCAATGCCTACCTGACAATATCAAGAAGAGACGCTCAGGTCCTCAAAAAACCTACGACTGGTTCGTCCGCAGCCGTTCTCTGAAGCTCCTGTTTAATCCTTCAACGAGCCACGCTCCAATCGAATTTGGTAGATCAAAACTTAATCAAACTCAGCGAGTTCTGATCTCTTCAGCGCAACTCACAACACCTTCAGCTCTTTGCTTTAAACTCAGGTTGTGAGAATTCTTTTGCTTCGGTTTCTTCTCTCTATCTCCTCTATGACACTGCCTCTGCCGTGCTCTTATAACTTCGTGGATTGCCCGCGAAGGAAACATTGTTGCTTTTTGATCCGTAGGGCATCCCATCATTATCAGAATCTCCTGCTAGATTCTTGCAAGGTTGTTGAAGATTCCGTTTCCTAATTTGAAGTTTAGGATCTTTATCTTTTAGGCTTTTCTTCCAACCGAGAGATGACCTCTGCTGGACACTCAATGACGTTTGCAATGCAATTTGAACCTCCGAGACAATGGAAACACTTCTCTGGACTTTCCTGTGCATCTTTGACAGCGCGTCGTCGTGCGCCTCAAATTTGTATTTATAATTCTGGTTAACACTTAGGAAGCGGTAAGCAGGGTCGAACCCAAAGAGAGCAAGTGAGCAAGAGTCCTAATGCTAGTCACAGAGAAATGAACAAACTAAGGATATCAATTCAGAGAATATCAGTCGGGGGAAATACACTGCAACTAGTTATCATCGATCAAGCAACATGTATCAACTAATGAATACTGTCCCAATTAGTGTTCTACCTATTCTTAACCGCTAGGTTCTCAAACAGGTTCAATAGTTACTCGACTAACACCACAAATTAATTCCACCGCTAGGCTTAGCTAACAATGCAATTCAATCAAGTATAATGCAATGGGTATCAACCTAGCTTCACTCCTAAGCTATACTAAATTGATAATCAAACATACAGTTCATACAAGTTAGGAGGCAGTAATCATTAGCTCAAGTGAAGCATTCATTGATCTCAAACCAAGTGTTGCAATGCAAATCCCCAAACTAGATTTAGCTACTCATAACATCCATCAAATACAATAAAACTGAGTTCAATATACTACAATAAGTTAAAGAACACGAAACTGAACTGAAATGAAAAATGCCCTGAATAGTATTTTCCGGCAGTGAATAGTAACAGATGAACAGTCATACATGAACAATAAACCCTAATGAATAGTGATTCCGGCGACTTCCAACATCTTCTTCTCCTCCTTCTCTCTAAGCTGCTGCCGCCGCCTCCTTGCTATAGTACCCCGAGATGGCTCATGGAAAATGTGTTTGTCCAATGTGTTATAATCCTAGGGTTTGGGGTTGAACCGGGCTGAACCAAATCTGTTGAACCGGTCTTTGGTTCAGCAGCTGTTGACTGCTGACTTCTATTGACTTCTTGATCTTGGATGAATGCTCCAAATATGTAATAAAATCCAATGCGATCTTGAACACACTTGCGATACGAAAACACTATAAAAGAGTAATCGATCTCACTCAAAATGTAATAAAACTATGGGAATAAACAACTCAATGGAGCGTATAAATACGCTCCATCAAACTACCCCACACTTATTCTTGTTCGTCCCCAAACAATAACGAGATACGCATGTGAAGGTATGTGGCATCATTGACAAACTCCTACAAAGTGAACTAGAGCCTGCTACAGCAAGTATGGAAAGAAAACAGCTGATGAAGAGCATTCCAGAGTGAGCAAACTCAGTAAGTGGCGCTCCAGCTGAAGACATTAAGTGGCGCTCCAGATGAAGACATTAAGTGGCTAATGTCTTCACGAGGCGCGCGACCTAATGTTGCCTTGGGGAGCTCGAAATTCTGAAAGAGAGCATGAAGGCATCAGCTTGTGCAATCTGGGCAGAGTGACTATCTCAGTACTCAAGTGGAGTAAGCAAGTGCAATAGCAACCTCTGGAGCAGAAGTTCAGCAGCAGAAGTATTGCACACCTTCAGACAGCCTGTGCTACAGCAGATGCTGCAGCACAAATGCTGTAGCAGAAATTTAGCTTTCTCGAAGATTGCATTCAAACAACAAATCAGTGGACCGAAGGGCTTCCGGAAAGAGCTGAATATTCAGGAGAATATTCCTGGAGTGTCTCTCAAGAACAAGGGCAGATTTGTTGAAGTGAAGATATGATCTTGTAGAGATCTTGGAGGATCTTCCTTAGAATTGATGGGATTGTTTCCTAATGCATTTAGGAAATTCCAGCAGCAGCAAACAGCTACAGCAAAGGTGAACAAGGAGTTGTTGCAGCTCAAACAATCAAGCTGGCAGCAGAAGTAAACCAGCAGCAGATGCAGCAGGGGATGCTGCAGCAGGTGCTGGTTCAAGTGCTGGTTCAACTGTCCGAGTAGCAGTTTTGTGCTGGGTGCGTTTTGAAGGTATGGCAGCTTTGTGAAAGTGCTTAGAAGAATTTCTAAAATACCGTTGAGCATATTCCAGCAAGGTTTGCTAGTCAGAGAAGGAGATTTGCATTAGAGATATTTATCATATCTAATCTCCTAGATTTTAGGAGATAATTGATCTTGTGGATCAATTGCCTAAACCTGGAAATTGCTTAAAGTGGTGTGGGTATTTAAGCAGAAGGTTTGAGGGCTGAAGAGTTTGATCGAAGCTGAGGGATACACGAGAGTAGACACAGATTTCAGAGTGAGGATTCTTTGGTGTGCTACGGACGTTGTTCTTCGATCAAACACACACGGGCAGAGCGTTGAGCGCAGAGCTGTGGTGTGCATTGTAGAAGAGAATCAGGTCTTGCAAAGACTGATTCGTGCATTGATCTGGAAGCCAATTCAGAGCTGGTGAGCTTGTTGGTTGATCAAGAGGCAGCCGCGGGAGAACTGACGGGTGGAAGGCTCGGTCGAGGTTCGTGCGGAAGAACTCACTAGTGACAGGTGGTCACTGAGTGAGGGGGAGTTACTCAGAGTGTGCAGCGCTCTTGGAGTGGTTCGATCGGCTCGGCAGGAGGCCTTGGAGCGACGCGGACAGTGTGCTTCAGCTGTGTGTTACAGCTGTTGCTGCAGCAACCCTGCTGAGTAGTGTAGGATAGAATAGGCTGAGTTCTTTGAGAGGATTGTAGCTATTCTAGACTGACATATTGTAGAGGGTGTGCTGGCACAAATCAGAGCTTGTTCTGATTGTGCTGAGTAGTCAACAAGAGGTTGAGTAGCATAGGTTGCGTGCGTTGTAACCTAGTGTACTTGGAACCTTTGGTTGAGTGGATTGAGGACTGGAGAATAGTCCTCCCCAGACGTAGGCAGATTGGCCGAACTGGGTGAACAAACTTGTGCATTGTTTGTTGCTTGCTGAGATTAATTCTAGTGAACAAGAGTGTGCTGCAGCAACTGCTTGTTCACAAATCTGCCGGATTGAGACACTGTGAAATTTCAATTGGTATCAGAGCGGGAACTCGACACACAGAGTTAAAAAGATCCTACAGTGTCTCTGAAGAAGCAAAGACAATGAAGGAAGGACAGAGCACAAGCAGACCTCCATTATTGGAAGAGAGCAATTATGGATGTTGGAAGGCGGGAATGAAGGTCTTCCTAAAGACGATGGATGAGGAGACGTGGAGAGCAGTAGTGTCTGGATGGTCACACCCACTGATCATCGACGACAAAGGAGTTGCACTGGAGAAACCAGAGGAGACATGGACAGCTGAAGAAGAAGCTGTATCAACCAGTAACTCAAGAGCCTTGAACGCGATTTTTGCCGCTGTTGACGCAAATAATTTCTGGCTGATCTCTGACTGTGAAGTTGCCAAGCAAGCATGGGAGATCCTCCAGTCGGCTCATGAAAGGAATAAAACTCCTGCTGCAAATTGGAGAGACGAAGACAGTGAAGAAAAATCTGACCAAATTAGCAATGTTGCTTTGATGTTTGAAACTGATTTGAAGAGCACCGTTTCAACAAAGCCAGAAAGTGTTGATTGTGCTGATGAGTCAGACAGTAGTGATGATGAGGAAATCACTGAGGAGTCCATTGCAAGAAACTTTACCCTGTTGCACGAAGAGTGGCTGCAAGTCATGGAGGTCAACAAAGGATTGACGGCTAAAGTTTCAGATCTGCAAGAAAAAAAAGAGGAGCTGCTGAAGATGATCACTTCTCTTACGGATCAGGTTGCCCAGCAAGAAGAGAAGTTTGCTGCAGAGAAGGAAGAGCTCAACCTCTACCGGAAGACTACAAAGATGCTTAACAGTGGAACAAGCACTCTTGAAGACATTCTAGCACGCCAAAGGTATGGAGGTGGCTACTCAGGTCTTGGATACACTGGAGAAGAAGGTGCTGAAACAACTGTATTCATCAAAGCTACGGAGCTAGAAGATGCTGAGATTGCAGTGGAGAAACCGGTCCTGTCCCAGAAACCAGTTCAGAAAAAGGTGCATAGAAGGGTGAACAAGAAGCTGCTACAGCAACCATTGTATCAACAACCTGTAGCAGAAAAGAAACCCAGGTGCAAAAGTCGCAGATGTTATTTCTGTGATCGAGAGGGACACATTCAGAGAAGATGCCCGATCCTGAACAAGTATTGGAGATCTCAGAAATCGCCTACAGACGGACAACGCCAGATGAAGCCAAGGATCAGGCGTGGCACGCAGGTGACCTCCAGCTCATCTAAGCCGATGGACTGTCACTGTCCAGTTGTGCAAGAAAACAATAGATATGTTGGAGGGACAACGAGCTGGAGAATGAGGATCGAGAAGGATGCTGGCACAGAGAGGATGAGACACCGAAACAATGCCGGAAGGAAAGGAAGAGTTGCTGGTCACAACAAATCTAGGAAGGAGCATGTTCGAAAACCAGTACAAGTGTGGGTGGAGAAGCAGCCACCTGATTTTCCCACAAAGCCAACCAAAGAAGCACATGGTGACACATTGGAATGCCCTCTCCTGTGGGTGGAGAAGAGGCGTTGGCATACTCGCTGCATTTAGCTGGTATCCCCCTCGATCATTTGTGACAAAAAGGGGGAGAAGAGGAGAAGGGGAGAAGAAGAGAAGAGGTGCTCTTATAGATGATGCTCAGGTTTTGTCAAAAATGCCAAGGGGGAGATTGTTAAGGTATATGACATCCTTGACAAAACAAGTGCAAGAAGTTGCTACAACATCCCCTGAAGATTGAAGCTGCAAAAGAAGGAGTCCAAAGATGAGAGGAGGATTGCCTAGGATTAGAAGGGTCCTAGGATTTTGTCAAAATGCCAAGGGGGAGATTGTGAAGGTATGTGGCATCATTGACAAACTCCTACAAAGTGAACTAGAGCCTGCTACAGCAAGTATGGAAAGAAAACAGCTGATGAAGAGCATTCCAGAGTGAGCAAACTCAGTAAGTGGCGCTCCAGCTGAAGACATTAAGTGGCGCTCCAGATGAAGACATTAAGTGGCTAATGTCTTCACGAGGCGCGCGATCTAATGTTGCCTTGGGGAGCTCGAAATTCTGAAAGAGAGCATGAAGGCATCAGCTTGTGCAATCTGGGCAGAGTGACTATCTCAGTACTCAAGTGGAGTAAGCAAGTGCAATAGCAACCTCTGGAGCAGAAGTTCAGCAGCAGAAGTATTGCACACCTTCAGACAGCTTGTGCTACAGCAGATGCTGCAGCACAAATGCTGTAGCAGAAATTTAGCTTTCTCGAAGATTGCATTCAAACAACAAATCAGTGGACCGAAGGGCTTCCGGAAAGAGCTGAATATTCAGGAGAATATTCCTGGAGTGTCTCTCAAGAACAAGGGCAGATTTGTTGAAGTGAAGATATGATCTTGTAGAGATCTTGGAGGATCTTCCTTAGAATTGATGGGATTGTTTCCTAATGCATTTAGGAAATTCCAGCAGCAGCAAACAGCTACAGCAAAGGTGAACAAGGAGTTGTTGCAGCTCAAACAATCAAGCTGGCAGCAGAAGTAAACCAGCAGCAGATGCAGCAGGGGATGCTGCAGCAGGTGCTGGTTCAAGTGCTGGTTCAACTGTCCGAGTAGCAGTTTTGTGCTGGGTGCGTTTTGAAGGTATGGCAGCTTTGTGAAAGTGCTTAGAAGAATTTCTAAAATACCGTTGAGCATATTCCAGCAAGGTTTGCTAGTCAGAGAAGGAGATTTGCATTAGAGATATTTATCATATCTAATCTCCTAGATTTTAGGAGATAATTGATCTTGTGGATCAATTGCCTAAACCTGGAAATTGCTTAAAGTGGTGTGGGTATTTAAGCAGAAGGTTTGAGGGCTGAAGAGTTTGATCGAAGCTGAGGGATACACGAGAGTAGACACAGATTTCAGAGTGAGGATTCTTTGGTGTGCTACGGACGTTGTTCTTCGATCAAACACACACGGGCAGAGCGTTGAGCGCAGAGCTGTGGTGTGCATTGTAGAAGAGAATCAGGTCTTGCAAAGACTGATTCGTGCATTGATCTGGAAGCCAATTCAGAGCTGGTGAGCTTGTTGGTTGATCAAGAGGCAGCCGCGGGAGAACTGACGGGTGGAAGGCTCGGTCGAGGTTCGTGCGGAAGAACTCACTAGTGACAGGTGGTCACTGAGTGAGGGGGAGTTACTCAGAGTGTGCAGCGCTCTTGGAGTGGTTCGATCGGCTCGGCAGGAGGCCTTGGAGCGACGCGGACAGTGTGCTTCAGCTGTGTGTTACAGCTGTTGCTGCAGCAACCCTGCTGAGTAGTGTAGGATAGAATAGGCTGAGTTCTTTGAGAGGATTGTAGCTATTCTAGACTGACATATTGTAGAGGGTGTGCTGGCACAAATCAGAGCTTGTTCTGATTGTGCTGAGTAGTCAACAAGAGGTTGAGTAGCATAGGTTGCGTGCGTTGTAACCTAGTGTACTTGGAACCTTTGGTTGAGTGGATTGAGGACTGGAGAATAGTCCTCCCCAGACGTAGGCAGATTGGCCGAACTGGGTGAACAAACTTGTGCAATGTTTGTTGCTTGCTGAGATTAATTCTAGTGAACAAGAGTGTGCTGCAGCAACTGCTTGTTCACAAATCTGCCGGATTGAGACACTGTGAAATTTCAACGCAAGCTCTCAAATAATTTCTATCATGCCAAAGAATAAACACTGACTTCATTCGAGAAGTCATCCCCAATCAGTTCATCAACACATGCTCACATTCATTCTCTAATAATGATCAACAAGAACTAGAATGATACATGTTAACTAGAATAATACGTGAACTCTATGGTGAATGTTGATCTCCCCGGCAACAACGCCAAAATTTGACAGTGCGTCGTCGTGCGCCTCAAATTCGTATTTATAGTTCCTGTTAACACTTAGCAAGCGGTAATCAGGGTGGAACTCAAAGAGAGCAAGAGTCCTAATGCTAGTCACAGAGAAATGAACAATACTGAGGATATCAATTCAGAGAATATCAGTGGGGGGAAATACACTGCAACTAGTGATCATCGATCAAGCAACATGTATCAACTAATGGATACTGTCCCAATTAGTGTTCTACCTATTCTTAACCGCTAAGTTCTCAAACACGTTCAATAGTTACTCGACTAACACCACAAATTAGTTTCACTGCTAGGCTTAGCTAACAATGCAATTCAGTCAAGTATAATACAATGGGTATCAACCTAGCTTTACTCCTAAGCTATACTAAATTGATAATCAAGCATACGGTTCATACAAGTCAGGACGCAGTAATCATTAGCTCAAGTCAAGCATTTATTGATCTCAAACCAAGTGTTGCAATGCAAATCCCCAAACTGAGTTTGGGTTTAGCTTCTCATAACATCCATCGAATACAATAAAAGTGAGTTAAGTACACTACAATAAGTTAAAGAACACGAAATTGAACTGAAATGAAAACGTCGTGAATAGTGTTTTCCGGTAGTGAATAGTAACAGATGAACAGTAATATGTGAATAGTAAACCCTAATGAATAGTGATCCGCGCGACTTCCAAAAGCTTCTTCTCCTCCTTTTCTCTAAGCTGCTGCTGCCGCCTCCTTGCTACAGTACCCGGAGATGACTCATGGCAAATGTGTTTGTCCAATGTGTTCTAATCCTTGAGTTTGGGATTGAACCAGGTTGAACCAAATCTGCTTGAATCGGTCTTTGGTTTAGCAGCTGTTGACTTCTGTTGACCGTTGTTGAATGCTTCAAATATGCAATAAAATCCAATGCGATCTTGAACACACCTGCGATACGAAAACACTACAAAAGAGTAATCGATCTCACGCAAAATGTAATAAAACTATAAGAATAAACAACTCAATGGAGCGTATAAATATGCTCCATCAATCTTCAAGCTTTCTCGGTTTTTCTGCTTTAGCTTCAAATCTTAAGGGATTGCTGAAGCTGAATCTGTCCTCTGCCTTTTTCCCAGCTTGCCTCAGCTTTTGTGGTCCATAGAGTGCTGTAGCAGATCCTTGAGCTTGGTTGCTATATCTTGCCCATTCTTCAGATTGTGATCCTGCTTCGAATCTTCAGGGAGTGTTGAAGCAGACTCTTGTGCTATGCCATACCTCAACAACATAAACTTTTGTGAGAGGTACCTCGTCTGCGTCTCCCTTCAGTGGGATCATCGATGACATTCGTGAGAGGATGATCCTTCTGGATTTTCTTCGGAGGTACCCGAGCTGGCTCAGCAGAAATGGGAGCTAGTTCAACACTTGGTTCTGAGTCATCAATTGTAATTGTTGGATCTGAAGCATTTTTTGTAGCATCCTCTGATGCAACTCCTTCCGCTTTCTGAGGTTCACGCTGATTTTGATCATCTGTTTCAGAATCTTCATCACTTTCAACATACGGTGGACCTCCTTCATCTTCATTTGTATCTTTGATAGTAACATTGATGGATTTTTGAACTGTCTCTCTCCGTTGATTGTATACACGGTATGCCCTACTGTTCATAGATATCTAAGAAATATTCCTCTGTCACTTTTCGGGTCTAGCTTCTTCCGATACTCACGGTCTCTTTGGATATAGCATTCGCTTCCGAAGACATGAAAATGTTTCATAGTGGGCTACTTTGGTTTGCAAAGTTCATAGCAGGTCTGGTTTATTCCTTTTCTGATGGACATTTTGTTGATGATGTAGCATGCTGTGTTCATCGCCTCTGCCCAAAAGCGTAAAATGGACCTTCTTGGCAGGAATCATTACTCTGGCCATCTCCTGTATGGTTCTGTTCTTGCGTTCCACTATGCCATGTGCTGAGGGGTGATGTGTACTGATGTGTGATACCTCTATCACAACAGAATTTGTCCATGGCCTCATTCTCGAATTCCCTCCCATGATCACTTCTTATGGAGGCCACTCTTAAACCACTTTCTTGTTCCAAGCGGTTCACCAGGTTGACAATAATCTATACTGCTTGTGATTTCTCTCTTAGAAAGTCAATCCAAAAATACCAAGTGAAATCAATAACACATACGAATGCATACCTTTTTCTTCCACAACTTTCAACTTCCATAAGGCCTATCGAATCCATGTGCAGCAGTTGTAGAGGTCTTGTGGTGCCAGTTTGACATTCTCAACAAATCGAGTTTGTCTCTCCTCTGATATCTAGGATTCCTCAGATTAGTTGATCTACAGCAAGATTTCTATAGTTCTCAGGTTTAGGTGCCCCATCCGTTTATGCCATAAATTAATCTTCTCGGATTTTGACATTAAGCAAGTTGATACAGAGGTTGATGCAACATCTTCTAGTAAATAGCAATTGTTGGCAGACCTCGTGCCTTTCATCAAGCACCTTCCCCCTCTAACAAACACTTTACCTAATTTCTCAGTAAAATTTACAAAGTGAGTACCTTTGCATAACTGACTTATGCTGATGAGATTTGCTTTTAGTCCGTCCACGAGCATCACGTTATTTAGTTTGGGTAATCCTAGTACGTTAAGTGTCCCTTTCCCTAGAACTCTCCCTTTCAGCCCATTGCCGAATGTTACATGCTCTTCTTTGCACGACTGATTTTTCAGGAAGGATCTTTCTACATTGCCGAATGTGTCCTGAACACCCACTGTCAAAATACCAGCTCCCTTTCTTGAACTCCTTCGCTGAGCTGTAGGATACAAAGGCATACTATTCTCTATATCGCTGGTAATTACTTTGTGTTGTTTTTTGTAATCTCCAGTATTTGTTCAGAATGGGACAAACCTATTGGATGTGACCAAGTTGATTGCAGAAATATCATATGTGCTTGTCTTGTGAAAAACGACCAAGGAGCGGAAGAGTTTGATGTACCTTCTTCTGGTTCTTTCTTCTGGCCTTTTTCTTCCGACCCTAGTTTCTCTTCATTTTCACAGCTTCACACTTATGGACTTCTGGTGTCTCTGCTGCGACAAACGTTGTTACTCCAACGCCTCCTTCACCAATGTACCCAAGGATATAATTGTTATTTCCAGGTTTTTTAAGCGCTAGAACATCTTTCAGATTATTTGTTCCGGTGTTGAGCATTCTGACTGTTGTATAGACTTACTTTGTTTATAATCTCAACGTGTTCTGCCTCTCGTTGTTCAACCTGCTGTCATAAATGAAATGATCTTCACGAGTTCTTCCTTTTCATCCTCAAGTCTTGACACTTTTTCGATCAGCCTCTTATTCATCTCTGCTACTTCCATACACTTCTCCACCATTTGCTTGTAGTCACTGACAATGAATTCTTCTCAGATTTCCTCTTCATCACTGCTGCAATTCTCCCTATCTTGACTTCCTTGTTCGGATAGTAGTAATATACGTGAGTTTTTTCTTTTCATTCTGTCACCCATGATAAATAGCAACGCCTCTCCGAACGTCACTCAGTGTGTCGAGCGACCGGCTCTGATACCAATTAAAATTTTCATTGCGTAACTATAAGCGACACCCTACGGTTTGCTTCAGCAACTTCTTTTGCTAAGTTGCTGATGCTTTGTTAAGGCCAAACATCAGCAACTTCTTACGCTAAGTTGTAGATGCTTTGCTACGGCCAAACATGAGAGGCACAAACAAAATTGTTTACCCAGTTCGGCAACAGCCTAAGTCTGTGGAGGACTACTCTCGATCCTCAATACTTCACTATCTCCATTTGAGTACAATAGTTTCCAACAACTCAGCCACACTACTGTAACCACTACTCCTAACCCAATTGATTTCTCCACTCAATCTGTCAACACAGACTAGCCTACACTATCAACACACTAGTAATAGATAGCTATCGACCTGAACTCTCAGACATAGCCTAACCTATTACAATGTGTTACGGCTGATGTTGCAGTAATTTTTTCTCCAAGTTGCTAATGCTTCTGTTGATGACTTCTCCAAGCTCTTCCTGCTGAGTAGTCGGACACACGGCACTGGTCAGTCCGCGCAAGTCCACTCCGTGACTATCTGCCATTCAGCCTATCAACCAAGACTCCGCTCCAGTCGGCCGCCTCGAATCAATATAGTAATCAGCCCGCTCCAGTCCGGATTACTTCTCCGCTCTCACATCGCGCTTCAGCATTCACTTCTTTGATCTCTGCTCAGTGTGTGTTTTCAGCAATGGTCTCCGATTGTGACACTGCCAAACAAGCTTGGAGATTCTCAAAACTGATCATGTGGGGATAGACAAGGTAAAGATCTCTAGACTTCAGATGATCACCTCGAGATTTGAAAGTCTAAAGATGCAGAAAGAAGTGACCATTGCTGAGTTTAATGCCAGACTATGCGACATATCAAACGAGGCTCATGCTCTCGGGGAGCCAATACATGAAGAGAAGCTGGTGAGGAAGGTACTCAGATCACTCACTTCAAAATTTGATATGAAGGTCATAACCATCGAGGAAGCCCAAGATGTGAAGAACATAAGGCTGGAGGCAATGATCGGATAACTGAGGCAGTTCGAGATGAAAGTTGCAGAGACTGCTTCACTACTCTCTGGGAAAGACCTTGTGCTGAAAGCTAAAACAAAAGAGAAAGAGGCTGTCCCAGATGAGGTCAACCAACAATTGTCTCTTCTTGTCAAAAACCTTGGAAAGTTTATGAAGAGAATGGACCAGAAACCTTCATACTCAGGTCAGTCATTCAGGGGAGAAACCGAAGAGGAGAAAATTCTCAGAGAAAGAACAAGGATGCTGACAAAGACAATAATGAAGGAAAAGACAAACTGAAAGGAATCCATTGTTGGGAGTGCGAGTGATATGGACACAGACAGAGTGAATGTCCAAGTTACCAGAAGAATAACAACAAGTCTCTCACAGCAAACTGGAGTGATGAAGACAGTGAAGAGGAGACTGACTGGTCACAAAGGAAATCTAGCTCGATAACTATATTTCGTAATGTTGATTCAGATCAAATAAAGACAGAGTTTGTTTGAGGGATTGTTGAATCTGACAGCGATAATGATGAGGAATATTTAGTAGAAACTGTGGCTCATCAATTCAAACTGATACAACAAAAATGTCAAGAAGTCATTGAAGCCAACAGAGAACTAGTGTCAAAGGTTTCGGAACTGGAAGATGAAAGAGACAACCTTCAAAGCATCGTTTCCTCTCTGTCGAAGAAACGATCAGATGATGCTGAGATAGTTGGTGAGGTATGGGAACAGAGAATCAAACTTGAAGCACCCGGAGGTGAGTCATCCATTATGGATGAGATTCTAGCATACCAACGGTATGGAGGTGGGACTGAAGGTCTTGGATACACTGGTGATGAAGGAACATATATAACTACATTTTTCAAAGCCACGTAAATTGATCAAAATGCAAGTGTTTAGTCACAGTCGATCCAGAAAAGAAGTACAAGAGAGTGCTGAAGCATTCTCTAGATCAGTCACATGCTCAGAAACACAGATCCAAGCGGAAGAAATGCCTACGCGTGTGATCAAATTGGACATCTTCAGAAAAAAATGTCCTACACTGACAGTGTACAGAGAGACTTTAAGAAGATCAAATGATCGAGTTGTCAGAACAAGGAATCCTCCTAGCAAGTATGAATACTAAAGTACATAGAGGCAGGTAAACCGAGGTTATCGTGTTACTGTGCAGGAAGCTTGCAGGAGTACTGAAGAAGCATTCACTCAAAGAAGGAGGCATAGAAAGAAACGAAGCAAATGTCATTTCAACAGCCGCAATAATCAGGAGTACATCTGAGAAGAACAAGTGTCAAATGCGCTGGGTGGAGGTGAAAAGGAACAAGTGTCAAAGCGCTAGGTTGAGAAACAGCCAGCAAGTATCCCCACTGAAGAAGGAACTGAGGAACGGAAACCTACAACAATATTTATTTTGTTTCCATAAAAGATAGCTGAAGCACTCTCTTGAGACTCGGAGCTATAATTTCTTGAACGTTGTGTCCAGAAAAGCATGGCCACTAAGGAGACGACACGTGTCTGGCTGTTTAAAAACAAAAAAACGAGAAAGGAAGAACCCAGGAGTATCCGTTCGCAAACTAGGGCTTGCTGTTTCTCCGATGATTTCAATGATTCGACAACCTTTCTCCCAGATAATCGATAACATTGGTGAAGATGAGATGGGCTAAGGTACACAAACGCAGGGAAATGGTGCCAAGCGAAAAGGCAGTTCGTCACTGCATATCAACGGACCAACTAATGTCCCACGGTTGACTTGAATCCTGACCACCGACCAAGCAGAAGCTGGCCCTACCATTACAACAGACAATGTGCACACAGATGAGAGTGAGGCTCTGAGATCCGCAAGTAACAACCACATTTAGAGTGGCGAAGGGTCTAGTTCAACATCTTCTGGGTCAAGCATTGAATCAGATGGCTCCTGTCATTAAACACAAAAGAAGAAAGCTCATGACGGACAGGTGGCTGCCATTCCTACTCCTTCCATATGAACCAGAACAAGTTACCGCCAGTAGTGGAGAGGCAGTGGCCGAGGAGGAGGAGCAACATCTCCCCAAGGAACCCGTGAGCAAAGGGAAAGAGCCAGTGGTGCTGAGCTCTTCAAGTGATGATGAAACTTTTGAAGCAGAATCTACAGATTCTGATGATTTCATAATAGCTCCTAGACCCAACCAGAACCATCGACCCAAAGAGCTACACCCATTCCAACAATACCACTTGTGACGGGACGTGATCAATAAGGAGTGTGGTTCGTATCTAAGAAGGCTACCGAGTCCTGGGAGGTGATCAACCGTCGGTCGATTGTGACGGAAAAGCTGTTGGACATTGGGTGATTTTGGGTGACATAGGTAATGTCTCTAGTTAGAGAGGTGTATGTGCTACGCTCCATGACTTTTGTTAAATGCTACAATTTGCATTTGGTTAAGGATTTCTTAGGAAATGTTGGAAGAGACTTTGGAGTAATAAACAATCTGCTATATGAGACAAGTTTTGTTAGAAGGCTGAGGGTGGTGATCACACTGGGTGTGGTAAATAAATTTTTGGGGATTGATGTGAATGCAAGCCCTTCGGCAGAGGTTAGTGCTGATAGACTAGTTGTTGTCCTTACTTGGGGTTTATGCAAAGGCTGGGTCTCATATAATTTAAGTGCTACTAATTTAACAACTAAGTATTCTATCCTTTATGCATTTCTTGTGAGAAATTGGAGGCCCAGCTCTCACAAGGGAAAGATGAGTCGTGCAATGGGGCTGCTCCTTTTCTGCATTGGAGAAAGGAAAAGGGTTAATCTAGGGCAGATTATTTTTGATCAAATCTCTGCACACGCTGATAAGCCGAAGTCCAATATGTGCATTGGATTTTCTTCACTTATCTATGAGATTATGATAAGCTAGCATGAGGAGTTAGCCGCAGCAGATGAGGGTCTATCAAGAGCTCCTCAATTATTCTCATTGGACCACAAGGTCTTCATGGGCCGACACATTTTGGATATTAAATAAGATGAGCCTGGACTGGAGCCAGCTCAAGATATTCCAGAGACTACTAAAGCAATCTCTGATTCTCTACCCTCTGCAGTGGACTCAGCTCTGAGGGCCAGGTTGATCAGTCTGCTGAAGTCAGAACATGCTCTTCTGACTGAAGTAATTAAGAAGAGCTCAATACGAAGATCCCAGATCAGCAGTGTCCTCCGTGACTTGGAGTACCCGGCAGCCAGCAGCACCGCCTCTGCTTAGCCTAGTGATTGAATGAAGCCCTCAGCATTTGTGCCAACAAGGGGGAGAGAACTTGTAATAGTTTACTCATGACATAATCCTTTTTGATCTTGAACAGCTCGTAGAACTCGTAGACCACTTTTGATGTTTAGCATTCATTGAGGAACTCTAAACTCAAGTTTAACAGTTAGGAAAATATCTAGCATAGCTATTAGTTGTTACCAATTTTTTTGGATCAGTAGTATAGTTGTAGTTGTGTTTGTAGTTTTGTCAAATTGCCAACGGGGAGACTTGAGCAAGCTCTTCAAGAATATATAACAAAGCTCCTCGTCTGCGGGACAACGATCTGGTGGAAGAAATCAGTCCAGAAGAGGAGGTAATTCTCAGAGAAGAAACCGAAATACAGAGCAGAGTGAGGAAGACAAGAAGGACAGGTCAAAAGGAATCCAATGCTTGAAATGTGAAGGATATGGTCACATGCAGTCAAAATGCCCCAGCTATCAAAAGAAGAACAACAAGTCTCTGACTGTCAACGGGAGTGATGAGGGCAGTGGAGAAGAAACTGAGAAGAAAACCAACGTTACCTTTACCAATGTAACTGACATTGAACATTCAGATTTAATGAATTCTGAAATTGTCTATGGGATTGTTGAATCAGATAGCAGTGATGATGAAGAGTTCACAGACTCCTTCTATTACAACTATGTTATTGCACCACAGTGAATGCTTATAGTTAACTTCGAGTGAGCTCTACTTCCGCCTGGTCTCCAATGATGAATGAGCTCACTCACGATGTATTTTTCCCCACGAATATGATCTTTGCTTATGAATAGAGGATTCTCGATGCTCTTCTGCTCCCAGGTTCTCTCATTTAATTATCTTTTTTGCACACCATGTTAGTCCTCAGGATCCATCAAATATACTAGCGGATTCTTGCGTACTTTAGGTAATGAAGATTGTGAAGATCATACTTTCCAAATGTGCATCCTAATCTTTCGTATATCCAGGCCACCTTGAGATCTCATCATAATCTTCAGTATATCCTTGACTTTATTTTAGTAAACCCGAGCAAAGCAATATTCACACAATTCGCAATATTCAAATATTGCTATCAATTTCACTGCACGCGCCTCTATTCAAGTTAACTCTGGCTCATCCTTTAATTTAAGTTTGAACTACCTTGGTCTTGTGAACCTTGTTGGTCTGCTTCGACACCCGTAATACAGATTACAGACATTTGACTGATACAGACTCCGCTTGCCAAAAACATGCACACACATTCATGGTACACATAAATTTAACAATATGAGATACACACGAAATCCAGGAAGATATATCCAAAATATAAAGAAATTAAATATTTTTATTAAAATTATTAATAGTAGCGAAATCCAAATTATAAGTTTATCAAATCTAGTTATTTTTTAATCGTAAAATATTTTAAATATAAATGTAATATTTAACACTTTAATGTATATTATCATATATTTTAAAGTGTGTTAAAATATTATTCAAGTTGATGCACTTTAATTTATACTAAAAAATATATATATAAAGTTTATCAAAGTTTATTATATTTTAATGGAAAAATATGTTGAACTTATATTAAATTAATTATAAAATAAAAAAATTATTTAATTTAAAAATGGGAAACAAATTTGCACGATAAATATATTTATTTATTTTTATATTTTTTTCTAACTTAATTAGTTAATTTCCGATTTTTATGGATTTGTTAATATATATTTAAGTAAATTTCTAGATTTTGAAAAATAAACACCAAAAAAATTAGGATTAATATAGTAGGTAACTACGTTTATGCCCTTTTGCATTTATTAAGTTAATTCTTTGGATTCTCATAGGTCAATTAGAGATACAGTTAGATCATACTATCCAATAGATAAGACTGTGTCTCATCGTCACTGCACTCTATATATTTATAGAGGAGCATTCAAATGATGCCCTCTCAATAAGATACATCTATAAGGCTCTTTGTGAGCCATTTGCTCATATGGCTCTCATTAGCCCACATATCACTCATTAGATACTACTTTTTAAATAACAAATTTGCCAAAAGCGTAAATTTAACTTTTACCCTTAAACTTTTCTCTCTTTAATCCTTCTTTTTTCCGTTCTCCATCAACATCATTTCTCTTTCCATATCATTATCTTTATCCAATCCACGTATGACTTGTGCCTCAGCCTCAGCCTCACTAAGCATAAACTTGTTTCTATCTAATATTTTTCTTACCGCAACCCAATGTACTTAAATATACAACAACCAAAATTCACATATGTAGCAATGCACTACGTTTTTTTAACCTTTTGACATACATAAAGCAATGCAGTTTAAATTTTAGAGCATTTTAACATACATGTAGCATGCACTTTAGATTGTTTTAATATTTGAGAGTCAATACACTTTCTTGAATAGTACCAATGCACTTTCTTAAATAGTACTAATGCACTTTATTTAGACCCCCTAAAAAATGTGCATTCTTAAGGTCCTTTACGAATCATTTGATCAAATGGTTCACAATACGTCACATGTGACTCACTAAAATTACTTTTGAAATAAATACATTTGACTTTTTACTCATAAAGCTTTCTCTCTTTAATAATTAGTTTCTCTTTCTCTCTCATTATTTCTATCCAACCCACATGTGACATGTGTCCTACTACGAATAATGTTATTTCCGTCAATTCATTTTTTTAAAAAATAGATAATGAACTTTAATATCTATAAAAAAACATATAACAATGTATTTTAGCTTTTTCAGCATTTAGCATACATATAAGAATGCAATTTAAGTTTTAGAATTAGAACATATATATATATATATATATATGTATCAATGCACTTTAAATTTTGAACCATTTGAGCGTCAATGCACTTTCATATGAGAGTTTTAATGAATTGAATATGCACTTTATTTAGAAATAATGCGCTTTCATGTGAGAAATTTAGTGAATTGTACCAATGCACTCTATATACAATCCAATGCACTTTCTTTAAAACTATTTTTCAAAAATCAAAACCTACTAATTGAATACACTTTAAGCAAAACAACTCAAAATCCTTTAAAATATCAAAATCCATTTCTCAAGAAAAATCAAAACTCATCAAAAAAAGGATAAAAGTACAAACGGATTAAACCACAAAACGAAAAAAACTAACACAAAATATCTATTATACCCTTTCAATTCACTAGGAGACAAATTTTTAACTTTTGTCTACCGCCAAGTGGTAACATGTGAACCATCAAATGACTCAAAAAAAGTCCGAAGGATGTACCTTATTAGTAAGGTCTCAATTGAGAGCTCCCTATATATACGCAAGAAATGGGTAGATTTTGGTTGATCAATCTTGATAGGGTTTCATCCTTTCAAGATTGTATTTACTAGAGTTTATGAAGTTTTTAGTTTTTATGTGTTTGTCTTCAAATTCATGGCTTACAAGTGCACTTACCAGTGCTTTGCTTACTCGGTTTTTTGTTTCTCCACATCTACCACTTTAGTTTTTGGAGGAGGAATGCTTTCTATATTTGGAGGAGCTAACAAATCATCGTCGCTATCTTGATGTGTAAAAACCCAACACACAAGTAATTATTGTGTTGGGTTTTCTTTTCATTGATCCTACAAAAACATCAATGCTTTTTATAAATAACTAACAAAGCCAATGCACTTGAATGCACTTAACCCGTAATGCACTTCATCAAACAGGGTAAGCATAACCCTAATTGTTAGTGCACTTTATTGCATTTTTTGAATATCATACATCACAGAAGATTACTTGGCATGAACAATCCCAAACATCTGATGCACTTTATTCAAATGGGAAAGAACTTAAACCCGACAATGGAAGAATATATAAGTTCAACTTAACCCTAGTATGGAAGTGTAGGTTAAGCCTGAAATACCAATATATAGCCAATAGCGAAAGCATCAAATCATAGTATATAAGTGCAGCGAGGGAAAAACAACCCTAAATGTAAAATGTACTTCATTAAATATCCAATGCATTTATTGAATATCATACATCAAGCAATGTTTTTACCATATCATATCCTAGAAACGAATCCTAAATGCATTTACTTGTACCCATACCCTAGACATTTGAAAATGCTGAATGCTGGATGGCAGGAACTTATCCAACTTGTCGGTAGTACAACTTGTTGAACAAGTTACGCAGTATGATGAAACGACAAAAAGTAATCGATCCTACTTGCTAAGTGCACAAGACAGATTACGTAGTTCGGCTATAAACCAGCCTACGTCTAGGGAGCTTATCTCAAGCCCGTGGGAACCAATTCACTATATCTAGATCGAGTACAAGGACATTACAGAACAACAGACTCCCTCTCTATTCTAACCTTCACTCACCCAAAGCGATTGGCACTCAGGCTTCCCTTGAATGAGACCTCCTGTCTCTACCCACTATTAGAGTCCTTCTCCCGAAGAGACTCTCTTCCGTCTGGTGTTGTTGATAGCTCAAGATCGAATGCTATCCAGGTTGTCTTTGATGCTTGTGTAATCTCTCAATATCAGCTCACGGTTTTCTTCTCAAAAGTATGTCTTTCATCGGTTGCGTGATCCGCATACTTATACTTAGCTGCACCCTGAGATGTTGATGACATCCCCATGATTTGTTGAGATCTTTTATTCCAAATAGATCGATGTCGGTGATATCCCTGTAATCTTTCATTCCAAAGTGTTTGTTGCTCATACTTGTACTGCACAGGTTGCTTGTACAAAGTCATGGACAATCTGTTGTTAATTTTGTCGACATGTCATAATAATGTAGCAACAATCTCCCCCTTGGCATTTGCGACAAAACTAACAACAGATTCTTCAGCAAGATGATATGCTCATCCTCGTCATGTCATCTTCTTATCATACTAACAAGCATATCAGTCTTGTCATCTTCTTCTCCCCCTTTTTGTCACAAATCCATGGGGTAGCCTTCACCAGGTTTTATGCGGATCGAATACTTCATGTTCATGATTAGGTTAACAAGTTGTCCCAGATGCCGTTCCACCATGTTGCCATGCGGCCACTTGCTCCATCTTGGACACTTCATTATCAATGCAATAACCTGCCATATACTATCCTCCTTCCCCAATAGTTGCAATTGTCCAAGAGAAGCGAAGATATCTTTTCTCCCCCTTTTTGGTGTAAATGCCATAGGCCTTTGAGAGTCCGGAGGAGGCTGCACTGGGTACTTCATATGCCTGATGAGATTGGTAGTCTGTGCCTGCTATAACGTGAGTCGTTTAATCTCCGCAGTAAGAAAGTTGGTTGTAGTCTCTAGCTGGTGAATTCTCCTGCCTCTTGTCCTTGTAATGCAGCTCCTGGAAAATCATCCGGAACATCTTTAGTAACCCCTTGGAGCTCATTGATGTGGCGCCCAATAAACCAGTTGTTGATATGGAGCTTGGCTCTAGGTTGCCTTCTTCTGGTTGTTCTTCACTCCTCGGTCATTTCTTCCATCTGTACTGGATAGAATGTTCGAATAGTTTCTTGTACATTCTGAGTCTCTTCCTCTGCTGGCTTCTGAGACTCCTCCTCATCCTTTTCCGTGTGTGTGGTCATGCTGTAGGCAACGAGGCAGGTGTCTCTTCTCTCCTTCGCTTTCCAGACCCACTTGTTGCTCCGTCCAGTGCTAGAGTCCATCCTTCTAATGTGGCAGTTTCTTCTGATGTGCCCAGATCCGTGGTAGTAATAGCATCCTTCTAATGCTGAATGCTGGATGGCAGGAACTTGTCCAACTTGTCGGCAGTACAAATTGTTGAATAAGTTATGCAGTATGATGAAACGACAGAAAGTAATCGATCCCACTTGCTAAGTGCACTAGACAGATTACCCAGTTCGGCTATAAACCAGCCTATGTCTAGGGGGCTTATCCCAAGCCCGTGGGAACCAACTCACTATATCTAGATCGAGTACAAGGACATAACAGAACAGCAGACTCCCTCTCTATTCTAACCTTCACTCACCCAAAGCGATTGGCACTCAGGCTTCCCCTGAATGTGAGACCTCACGTCTCTACCCATTGTTAGAGTCCTTCTCTCGAAGAGACTCTCTTCCGTCTGGTGTTGTTGATAGCTCAAGATCGGATGCTATCCAGGTTGTCTTTGATGCTTGTGTAATCTCTCAATATCAGCTCACGGTTTTCTTCTCAAAAGCATGTCTTTCATCAGCTTCGTGATTCGCATACTTATACTTAGCTGCACTCTGAGATGTTGATGATATCTCCATGATTTATTGAGATCTTTTATTCGAAATAGATCTATGTCGGTGATATCCCTGCAATCTTTCATTCCAAAGTGTTTGTCGGAGATAATCTTCTATTCCAAGTAGATTTTTGTAGTAGAAGATCTTTGATATTGTTTACCTTAAATGATCATGATCCGTTACATCTCGAAATATACTCAGTGTTTATGATGAAGATTGCATCTTCAGATCTTGTACCGGATTTTGCGCTCATGATAAGATCTTCTTTCGCGGTTGTCGGCACCGGTCGCCTGTACAACATCTTGTACAGTTTTGTTCAACATGCCAATTTGCAACCACAACACCTATTGGTATCCACTAACATAAAGTGCATATTTTTTATCTATCAAAAGTATGATTTTGATCAAAGGGTGAATGTTTTCCGAGTAGCAGAAGTACAAAAATGTGGAGGGTGAGTAATAAAAAGGCTGTAGAAGGTTAAACTATTTACTTCGTTCACAAAGTGAAAGTTGTAGAGAGTGGAAAAGGTAGATGGATTGGTATTAGTGTTCAGACGGATTCATAGTCGGAACGGTAGATGAAGTGCAGAGCTGGGTCGTAAGTGCAGAGCGTGGGGAAGTGCAACGAGTATGAAATTTCACAGTGTCTCAATCCGGCAGATTTGTGAACAAGCAATTGCTGCAGCACACTCTTGTTCACAAGAATTAATCTCAGCAAGCAACAAACAATGCACAAGTTTGTTCACCCAGTTCGGCCAATCTGCCTACGTCTGGGGAGGACTTATTCTCCAGTCCTCAATCCACTCAACCAAAGGTTCCAAGTACACTAGGTTACAACGCACACAACCTATGCTACTCAACCTCTTGTTGACTACTCAGCACAATCAGAACAAGCTCTGATTTGTGCCAGCACACCCTCTACAATATGTCAGTCTAGAATAGCTACAATCCTCTCAAAGAACTCAGCCTATTCTATCCTACACTACTCAGCAGGGTTGCTGCAGCAACAGCTGTAACACACAGCTGAAGCACACTGTCCGCGTCGCTCCAAGGCCTTCTGCCGAGCCGATCGAACCACTCCAAGAGCACTGCACACTCTGAGTAACTCCCCCTCACTCAGTGACCACCTGTCACTAGTGAGTTCTTCCGCACGAACCTCGACCGAGCCTTCCACCCGTCAGTTCTCCCGCGGCTGCCTCTTGATCAACCAACAAGCTCCACAGCTCTGAATTGGCTTCCAGATCAATGCACGAATCGGTCTTTGCAAGACCTGATTCTCTTTTGCAATGCTCACCACAGCTCTGCGCTCAACGCTCTGCCCTGTGTGTTTGATCGAAGAACAACGTCCGTAGCACCCAGAAAATCCTCTCTCTGAAATCTGTGTCTACTCTCGTGTATCACTCCGCTTCGATCACCCTCTTCAGCCCTCAAACCTTCTGCTTAAATACCCACACCACTTTAAGCAATTTCCAGGTTTAGGCAATTGACCCACAAGATCAATTATCTCCTAAAATCTAGGAGATTAGATTTGATTAATATCTTCAATGCAAAACTCCTTCTCTGACTAGCAAACCTTGCTGGAAAAAGCTCAGCAGCATTTTAGAAAACCTTCTAAGAGCTTTCACAAAGCTGCCATACCTTAAATCGCACCCAGCACAAAAACTGCTACTCGGACAGTTGAACCAGCACTTGAACCAGCACCTGCTGCAGCATCCCCTGCTGCATCTGCTGTTGGTTTACTTCTGCTGGTCTGCTTGATTGTTTGAGCTGCAGCAGCTCCTTGTTCACATAAGCTGCTTTTGTCAAACACTGCCATACTTGCATTATCAATCTCCCCCTTGGCATTTTGACAAAAACCACTTCTTAGACTCCACTTCTCAGCCTGCTCTTTCTCCTCCCCCTTTTTGGAATAAATGACTAGGGGGTTTGTTGGCTGGGAAGACTTATGGGGGCAACACACAGAGCCCTAGAGAGGCTCTCAGATCTTCAAACCGGGCTGAATCCAGAGCTTTGGTGAAGATATCAGCAAGCTGTTTGGCGGACACAACATGTTGGAGCGAGATAACTTTCTTTTCAACAAGATCACGAATGAAGTGATGACGGATGTCAATGTGCTTAGTTCTGCTGTGCTGAACCGGGTTCTTGGATATGCTGATGGCACTCATATTGTCGCAGTAGAGAGTCATTTCATCTTGAGCAATCCCATACTCACTCAGCATTTGCTTCATCCACAACATTTGTGCACAACAGCTCCCAGCTGCAATGTACTCAGCCTCGGCAGTGGATAGAGAAATGCTATTCTGTTTTCTGCTGAACCAAGAGACCAGGTTATTCCCCAAGAAGAAACATCCACCCGAAGTGCTCTTTCTGTCCTCTGAGCACCCTGCCCAGTCTGCATCACTGTATCCGACCAGTTTAGCTTTTGTGTCTTTAGTGTACCACAAGCCATAGCCCACCGTCCCGCCGACATACCGAATGATACGCTTAACCAACTGCATATGACTGTCTCTGGGACAGGCCTGAAATCTGGCGCAGACTCCTACTGCATAGGAAATGTCAGGGCGGCTGGCAGTCAGATAAAGCAGGCTCCCAATCATGCTTCTGTAGACAGTCTGACTCACTTCCAAACCGTGCTCGTCTTTGATGGCTTTCACATGAGTGGCAGCAGGAGTACGCTTGTGACTTGCTGAGTCGAGCTGGAATTTCTTCACAAGAGACTTGCTGTATTTACTTTGAGCAATAAAGATCCCATCCATTTTCTGAGTAATCTCCAAACCAAGAAAATATGAAAGTTCTCCCACCATGCTCATTTGAAATTCTTGCTGCATGTGTTTCACAAACTGCTTCACCAGGTGCTGGGACTTGGATCCAAAGACAATATCATCCACATATATTTGAGCAATAATCACATTAGACTGAGTTCTTTTGATAAACAAGGTTTTGTCAGCTCCCCCTCGGTTGTAGCCATGTTTTTCCAAGAAAACTGTCAACCGCTCATACCATGCCCGAGGAGCTTGTTTTAGTCCATATAAAGCTTTCTTCAACTTGTACACCTGTTCTGGATGATAAGGATCTTCAAAGCCTTTTGGTTGAGAGACATAAACTTCTTCAGTGAGATCTCCGTTCAAGAACGCACTCTTAACATCCATTTGATATAACTTGAACCCCAGGCAACAAGACATTGCAAGCAGCAGTCTGATAGCCTCCAGGCGAGCTACTGGAGCAAATGTTTCATCAAAGTCTAGACCCTCAATCTGAGAATATCCCTGGGCAACCAGTCTGGCTTTATTTCGTGTAATGTTGCCCTTTTCATCAGTTTTGTTTTTGAACACCCATTTTGTGCCTATAATGTTCACCCCTATTGGTCTGTCTACCAGATCTTTCAAACTCTGCCAATTCCTCCTGCATAGCCATAACCCAGAATTCATCACTCATGGCCTCCTTGAAATTCTTTGGTTCAATGCTGGACATGAAACATGTATTGAGGTAGGCATGACTTCTGGTTCTTCTTCTGTCTGAGGGATCCCCAATCACATTAGTCAAGGGATGATCTTTCTGTATCTTCCTTGGGGGCTGCCTTGAAGGTGGATCGGGAGCCTCAGTGTGAAAATCGTCAGGCAGGCTTTCTGATTGGTCATCTGGAATTTCTGCTTCAGTACTTGCTGAAGCATCTGCTGAGGCAGCGGCTTGTTCACTTCGGGACTGTCTATCAGGCATTTCTTCAGGATCGGAGTCTTCTTCATCAGTGTCAGAATCAGAGATAGATGCTTCATCTGTATCGTTTACAACCACATTTATGGACTCCATGACAGTCTTTGTTCGCTGGTTGAAAACACGATATGCCCTGCTGTTTGTTGAGTAACCCAAGAACATTCCAGGATCACTCTTCGGTTCAAGTTTCTTTCTATACTCCCGGTCTCTCAGAATGAAGCAGTCACTTCCAAAGATATGGAAGTACTTAACCATGGGTTTTTTCTGATTCCAGAGCTCATAGCAGGTCTGCTTGGTTCCCCTCCGCAAGGTGACTCTATTGATGATGTAGCATGCAGTATTCATGGCCTCTGCCCAGAATTTCAGAGGAATCCTCTTAGCATGGATCATCACTCTGGCCATTTCTTGTATTGTTCGATTCTTCCGCTCCACCACACCATTTTGCTGAGGCGTAATGGGAGAGGAGTACTGATGTGTTATACCCCTTTGCTTACAGAATTCATCCATGTCTTTGTTTTCAAATTCTCTGCCATGATCACTGCGAATGCTACTGATTCTGAGATTCTTCTCTTGCTCTAGCCGAGACACCAGAGACACAATGATACTCACAGTATCTGATTTTTCTCTGATAAAATCGATCCAAGTGAATCTAGAGTAGTCATGAACACAGACAAATGCATACCTCTTCTTGCCTAGGCTCTCGACCTCCATTGGTCCCATTAGATCCATGTGAATCAGCTGAAGAGGCCTGGTGGTACCAATATCTTTGACTCGAGGATGTGAGGCCTTCTTCTGTTTTCCAATCTGACAGTCTCCACAGATGGAGTCTGTCTCTCCCTTCAGCAATGGAATTCCTCTGACCAGCCCTTCTGTGGCAATTCTCTTAAGGGTTCTCAGGTTAACATGTCCCATCCTTTTGTGCCATAAGGTCATTTCCTCGGCCTTTGTCAGCAAACATTTCTGAATCCGTGAGTTTGAACTCACATTGAGAAGGTAACAATTGCTCTTGGATCTGGCTCCTTCCATTATGCACTTTCCAGATTTGTCAAGAACTTGACATGAGTCTTTTGTAAACTTGACTTGTTTGGTCCCATCACACAGCTGGCTGATGCTGATGAGATTAGCCTTTAACCCTTCCACCAAAAGCACATTGCTCAACCTTGGCATTCCTTCCACAGCCAAAGTTCCTCTTCCCAGAACTCTTCCTTTCAGACCATTACCAAACTTCACACGTTGTTCCAAACAGGGAGTAATGTTCTTCAGAAAGGATCTTTCTCCTGTCATATGACCTGAACAGCCACTATCAAAGTACCAGCTGATCTTGTCCGAGGGGCTAGCTGTGCTCACAAGAGCGAGAAGCTGAGTCTGCGCATGTTTCTGCCTGACAGATTTCCTGGGTGATGCTGTTCTGGCACGAGCTGAGAAACAGTTTCTTCAAATATGCCCTTTGCCACCACAGCTGTAGCATTTTTTAAACTTCGAAGCTCTCTTGTAACTGTGATGTAGAGGTTGCTGAAGCAGGTCCTGGTTCAATCTTTTGAGTGTTTTTGTGACTCTTCTAGCAGACTTGTATCTGGCCATGTTGCATTCATCTTCACTCAGCTCTTTCTCATCTTCACTTCCACTGGCAGAGAGAGCATTCTTTTTCATCCGTTTGCTGGTGCAGTTGATTTGTCGATGACCGTAGCCTGCGCAATTCCAGCATTGGACTCCTTTCTTCACTTCTTTCTTTCCGTCTTCACTCTGAGCCGGTTCCTTTCCTTTCCTCTGATTTTCTCCACCTCTTCTGAACTTTCGTGAGGATGAGCTTTGTCTAGTTCTTGAGTCCATGTTTTTCAGAAGTTTTCCTAGGTTCTTGACAATCATACTCAGCTGCTCCTCTGAACCTGTCTGCTTGATTTCTGCTTCAGCTTTCAATCCAATGTTCTTATCCTTAGGAGTGATGTCTCCTTTAACCAGCTTCATCTCAAATTGTTTGAGAGACCCCATCAGCTCTTCCAACCTCATGAATCTGACATTTTGTGCTTCTTCAATGGCTGTCACTTTCATGTCGAATTTTGTGGGCAATGATCTGAGAACCTTTCGGATAAGCTTTTCTTCAGGGATGGGCTCTCCAAGAGCATGAGCTTCATTTGCAAGATCACAGAGTTTAGCATTAAACTCAGTGACTGTTTCTTCATCCAACATCCTTAGATTCTCAAATTGTGTGGCAATAATCTGGAGTCTTGATAGCTTCACTCTATCAGTTCCTTCATGGGCAGTTTGCAGAATCTCCCATGCTTGCTTGGCCAAATCACAGTTTGATATCAACCTGAAATTGTTGGCATCAACTGCAGCAAAAATTGCATTCAAAGCCTTTGAATTACCAGTTGCTGCAGCACCTTCTTCAACAGTCCACTGCTCTTCAGGTTTTATTCTTGTCACTCCTTGCTCATCTATGGTGATTGGGGGAGACCACTGAATCACAACAGCTCTCCATGTCTTCTCGTCAATGGCCCTGAGAAAGGCCTTCATCCTAGCTTTCCAATAACCATAATTGCTCTCTTCCAATAGTGGAGGTCTACTTGTGCTCTGTCCTTCCTTCATTGTCTTGGCTTCTTCAGAGACACTGTAGGATCTTTTAACTCTGTGTGTCGAGTTCCCGCTCTGATACCAATTGAAATTTCACAGTGTCTCAATCCGGCAGATTTATGAACAAGCAGTTGCTGCAGCACACTCTTGTTCACAAGAATTAATCTCAGCAAGCAACAAACAATGCACAAGTTTGTTCACCCAGTTCGGCCAATCTGCCTACGTCTGGGGAGGACTTATTCTCCAGTCCTCAATCCACTCAACCAAAGGTTCCAAGTACACTAGGTTACAACGCACGCAACCTATGCTACTCAACCTCTTGTTGACTACTCAGCACAATCAGAACAAGCTCTGATTTGTGCCAGCACACCCTCTACAATATGTCAGTCTAGAATAGCTACAATCCTCTCAAAGAACTCAGCCTATTCTATCCTACACTACTCAGCAGGGTTGCTGCAGCAACAGCTGTAACACATAGCTGAAGCACACTGTCCGCGTCGCTCCAAGGCCTTCTGCCGAGCCGATCGAACCACTCCAAGAGCGCTGCACACTCTGAGTAACTCCCCCTCACTCATTGACCACCTGTCACTAGTGAGTTCTTCCGCACGAACCTCGACCGAGCCTTCCACCCGTCAGTTCTCCCGCGGCTGCCTCTTGATCAACCAACAAGCTCCACAGCTCTGAATTGGCTTCCAGATCAATGCACGAATCAGTCTTTGCAAGACCTAATTCTCTTCTGCAATGCTCACCACAGCTCTGCGCTCAACGCTCTGCCCGTGTGTGTTTGATCGAAGAACAACGTCCGTAGCACCCAGAAAATCCTCTCTCTGAAATCTGTGTCTACTCTCGTGTATCACTCCGCTTAGATCACCCTCTTCAGCCCTCAAACCTTCTGCTTAAATACCCACACCACTTTAAGCAATTTCCAGGTTTAGGCAATTGACCCACAAGATCAATTATCTCCTAAAATCTAGGAGATTAGATTTGATTAATATCTTCAATGCAAAACTCCTTCTCTGACTAGCAAACCTTGCTGGAAAAAGCTCAGCAGCATTTTAGAAAACCTTCTAAGAGCTTTCACAAAGCTGCCATACCTTAAATCGCACCCAGCACAAAAACTGCTACTCGGACAGTTGAACCAGCACTTGAACCAGCACCTGCTGCAGCATCCCCTGCTGCATCTGCTGTTGGTTTACTTCTGCTGGTCTGCTTGATTGTTTGAGTTGCAGCAGCTCCTTGTTCACATAAGCTGGTTTTGTCAAACACTGCCATACTTGCATTATCAGAGTAGAAGAGCAGTAGGAGATGATTGACAGGTTACCACGAAAAGTGCACAAATTACCAATTTACCTCATTATTCCGTTCTCAACACTGTTATGAAAAGCAATTAGTGGGATATATGGCAGCTCCATAGCCATTAGATCAAAGTACATAAATGGTCCTAAAAGTACCATAGGGATGTACTTTATAAAGGGGGCTCAATTGAGCGGTCCCTACTTTGATAGTGGTGTAGCAATGCACTTTGCTCAAGTATGTAGACATGCACTATGCTAGTATGTTGAATTTTTCCTAGTTTATTTGAGTATATGTATATAGTAATGCACTTTAGAAATGGACGTTAGCTATGCATATATTGTATCAATGCACTTAAAAAATTAACAAAAATCCATAAAATCCAATGCACTTTAAACAAGTCAAAATAAAACTGAAACTGATTGTGACAATCACGAAATAATGTAGCTAAGACAATATATAAAATACAGTGCACTTTGGTCACCCGGTTCGGCTACAGCCAATGTCTGAGGGATTCTCTTCAGTCTCCAAGATTGCACTATTAATTGTCTAAATACACAGGTACCAGTTCTCAGCAGCTTCTAGAACAACATCTACTTCTAACCTAGCTAGAATCTCTGCCCAGTCTGAGCACATTGACTAGCCTACTATGTAAACAACTCAACTCAATGTATGACAGGATGCTACAACAACTTACTCAGTCAAGCTACTCTTCCGTAGCACACGTCCCAGACTCTCCGAGCTCTTCTAGACGCTTAGTCAGACCTTCACGAATTCACTGAACTCTGATAACGCTCTCCCTTGATCGGCGACCTCCTCTTAGCTTATGGGAACGTTGATGTGCACATTGATCATCGGTGTTTAGCTTAACGGGGACTGATAATGTAATATGGCAGTGTTTGACAAAACCAGCACAAGTGAACAAGGAGCTGCTACAGCACAAGTGAACAAGCAGACCAGCTCAAGTGAACAAGCAGCAGCTGCAGCAGGGGATGCTATAGCAGGAGCTTGTTCAAGTGGCTGCATCATCTGACGAAGAAGCAGCAGCGTCCTGGGCTTGTCCAGAAGGGCTGGGATCGCTACGGAGATCATCAGAAGAATTTCTAAAATGCTGTGGAGAATTTTCCAGTGAGGTTTCCTAGCCAGAGAAGGAGATTTGTATTGAAGATAAAGATCAAATCTAATCTCCTAGATTTTAGGAGATAATTGTTCTTTTTGGGACATTGCTTAAAGCTAGTCTTGCTTAAAGCTGGTGCTGCTATTTAAGTGAGAGGAGTTCAGAGCTGAGAGGTTGATCGAAGCTGAGGGATACACGAGTGCATACACAGAATTCAGAGAGAGCAATTTTGGTGTGTGATGGATGAATTCTTCGATCATCACCCGAGAGCAGAGCGTGAGCGCAGAGTGTGCTATGTGTTACAGCAGTTGCTACAGCAACCCTGCTGAGTGAGTGTAGTTTAGAATAGGCTGAGTCTTGAAAAGTCTGTAGCTATTCTAGATTGACATTTGTAGAGGGTGTGCAGACACAAGTGAGAGCCTGTTCTGATTGTGTCAAGTGATCCACACAAGGTTGAGTAGCATAGGTTGCGTGGAGTTGTAACCTAGTGTACTTGGAGACCTTCGTGTTTAGTGGATTGAGGACTGGAGAATAGTCCTCCCGAGAAGTAGGCAGTTGGCCTAACTGGGTGAACAAATTTTTGTCTTGTTCATTGTTTGCTGAGACAATTTCCGAGTGAACAAGAGTGTGCTGCAGCAACTGCTTGTTCACAAATCCGCCTAACTAAGACGCTGTGAATTTCAATTGGTATCAGAGCAGGAGCTCGACACACAGAGTTAAAGATCCTACAGTGTCTCTGAAGTAGTCACGACAATGAAGGAAGGACAGAGCACAAGCAGACCTCCATTGTTGGAAGAAAGCAACTATGGATATTGGAAGGCTAGGATGAAAGCCTTTCTCAAGGCCATTGATGAAAAGACCTGGAGAGCAATCATGGTCCAGTGGTCTCCCCCAATTACCATGGATGAACAAGGAGTCACACGGATAAAACCTGAAGAACAATGGACTGCTGAAGAGGGAGCTGCAGCAACTGGTAATTCAAAGGCCCTGAATGCGATTTTTGCTGCAGTTGATGCTAACAATTTCAGGCTGATATCAAATTGTGATATGGCCAAACAAGCGTGGGAAATTCTGCAAACTGCACATGAAGGAACTGATAGAGTGAAGCTATCAAGACTCCAGATCATTGCTACACAGTTTGAGAATCTGAGAATGCTGGAAGAGGAGACTGTCACTGAGTTCAATGCTAAACTCTGTGATCTTGCAAATGAAGCCCATGCCCTTGGTGAACCCATCCCTGAAGAAAAGCTGATCAGAAAGGTTCTCAGATCGCTGCCCACAAGATTTGACATGAAAGTGACGGCCATTGAAGAAGCTCAAAATGTCAGATTTATGAGGCTGGAAGAGTTGATGGGGTCTCTCAAACAATTTGAGATGAAACTGGTTAAAGAAGACACGACTCCTAAGGACAAGAATGTTGGACTAAAAGCTGAAACAGAAGCCAAGAAGCCAGTTCCAGATGATCAGCTGAGTATGCTTGTTAAGAATCTTGGAAAGCTCCTGAAGAACATGGAATCCAGAACTGGGAAAAGCTCTTCCTCGCGAAAACAATTCAGAAGGGGTAGTGAAAATAAAAGGAAAGGGAAGGAACCAGCTCAAAATGAAGACGAAAAGAAAGAGATGAAAAAGGGAGTCCAATGCTGGAACTGTGCAGGTTACGGTCATCGACAAATCAACTGCACTAGCAAACCAATGAAAAAGAGGGCTCTCTCTGCCAGTGGAAGTGAAGACGAGAAAGATCTGAGTGAGGATGAATGCAACTTGGCCAGATACAGATCAGTCAGAAGAGGGAGAAAAACACAAGGAAGAGTGAACCAGCACTTGCTACAGCAACCTCTGTATCACCATAACAAGAAAGCTTCAAAGTATAAAAATTGCTATAGCTGCGGGCACAAAGGTCACATAAAAAGAAACTGTTTCTCAGCTCATGCTGGAATAGCTTCAGCCAGGGGACCTATCAAGCAGATTCATGCGCAGACTCAGCTCCTCGCGCTTGTAAGCATAGCAAGCACCTCGGACAAGATAAGCTGGTACTTTGACAGTGGTTGTTCAGGACACATGACAGGAGAAAGATCCTTCTTGAAAAACATTACACCCTGTCTGAAACAACAGGTGAAGTTTGGAAACGGTCTAAAAGGAAGAGTACTGGGAAAGGGAACCTTGGCAGTTGAAGGAATGCCGAGCCTGAGCAATGTCTTACTAGTGGAAGGGCTAAAGGCAAATCTCATAAGCATTAGTCAGCTATGTGATGGGACTAAACAGGTGAAATTTACGAAAGACTCGTGCAAAGTTTTCGACAAATCTGGAAAATGTATTATGGAAGGAGCCAGATCAAAAAGTAACTGTTATCTTCTCAACGTGAGTTCAAACTCACTGGTTTCGAAATGTATGCTGACAAAGGCCGAGGAAATGATTCTATGGCACAGAAGGATGGGGCATGTTAACCTGAGAATTCTGAAGAGAATTGCAATAGAAGGGCTAGTCAGAGGAATACCGCTGTTAAAAGGGGAGACAGACTCTATCTGTGGAGATTGTCAGATTGGGAAACAAAAGAAGGCTTCACATCCAAGAGTTAAAGATATAGGTACTACCAGGCCTCTACAGTTGATTCACATGGACCTGATGGGACCAATGGAAGTCGAGAGTCTGGGCAGAAAGAGGTATGCATTTGTCTGTGTTGATGACTACTCCAGATTCACCTGGATAGATTTTATCAGAGAAAAACCAGATACCGTGAGAGTTATTGTGTCACTGGTGTCTCGGCTAGAGCAAGAGAAAAATCTCAGAATCAGCAGCATTCGCAGTGATCATGGCTGGGAATTTGAAAACGAAGCTATGGATGATTTCTGTCGTCAAAGGGGTATCTCACATCAGTACTTCTCTCCCATTACCCCTCAGCAGAATGGTGTAGTGGAACGAAAGAATCGAACAATCCAAGAAATGGCCAGAGTCATGATTCATGCTAAGAGGGTTCCCCTGAGATTCTGGGCAGAGGCCATGAACACTGCATGTTACATCATCAATAGAGTCACCTTACGGAGAGGAACCAACCAGACCTGCTATGAGCTCTGGAATCAGAAGAAGCCCACAGTTACATACTTTCACGTCTTTGGAAGTGACTGCTTTATTCTTAGAGATCGGGAGTATAGGAAGAAACTTGACCCAAAGAGTGATCCTGGATTGTTCTTGGGTTATTCAACAAACAGCAGTGCTTATCGAGTATATAACCAGCGGACAAATACAGTAATGGAATCCATAAATGTTGTTGTCAACGATGCTGAAGAAGTCCCTCCCTCTGATACTGCCACTGATGATGAAGACTTTGATCTTGAAGAGGTGTCTGTCAGTCAGAACAGAAGTGAACAAGCTGTGGCTCCAGAAGATGCTACAGCAAGTGCTGAAGCAGAAAATCCAGATATACAATCAGAAAGCATGTCTGAAGATGTGAACTCCGAGACTTCTGATCCTCCTTCAAGGCAGCCTCCGAAGAAGATTCAGAAGAATCATCCCCTGACAAATGTAATTGGAGATCCGGCAGAAAGAAGAAGAACCAGAAGCCATGCTTACCTCAATACATGTTTTATGTCCAGCATTGAACCTAAGAACTTCAAGGAAGCCATGAGTGATGAATTCTGGATAATGGCGATGCAAGAAGAATTGGCAGAGTTTGAAAGACACGATGTTTGGGATCTGGTGGACAGACCAAATGGAGTAAATATTATAGGCACAAAGTGGGTGTTCAAAAACAAAACTGATGAAAAGGGAAACATTACAAGAAATAAAGCCAGACTGGTTGCCCAGGGATATTCCCAGATTGAGGGTCTAGACTTTGAAGAAACGTTTGCTCCAGTTGCTCGCCTGGAGGTCATCAGACTTCTTCTAGCAATGTCTTGTTTCCTGGGGTTTAAACTATATCAAATGGATGTCAAAAGTGCGTTCCTGAATGGAGACCTCTCTGAAGAAGTATATGTTTCTCAACCAAAAGGTTTTGAAGATCCTCATCACCCAGAGCATGTATATAAGTTGAAGAAAGCCTTATATGGACTGAAACAGGCTCCTCGGGCATGGTATGAGAGGCTGACAGTGTTCCTTAAAAAACATGGCTACAAACGAGGGGGAGCTGACAAAACTCTATTTGTCAAAAGAACTCAGTCAGATGTGATCATTGCTCAAATCTATGTGGATGATATTGTCTTTGGATCAAAGTCTCAGCACCTGGTGAAGTAGTTTGTGAATCACATGCAGCAAGAATTTCAAATGAGCATGGTAGGAGAACTGTCATACTTTCTTGGTCTGGAGATTACCCAAAAAGAAGATGGCATCTTTATTGCTCAAAGCAAATACAGCAAGAATCTTGTGCAGAAATTCCAGCTAGACAAGGTCAGTCACAAACGAACTCCTGCTGAGCACGGAATGGAAGTGAGTCAGACTATCTACAGAAGCATGATTGGGAGTTTGCTATATCTGACTGCCAGCCGCCCCGACATTTCCTTTGCAGTAGGAGTCTGTGCCAGATTTCAAGCTTGTCCCAAAGATAGTCACTTGCAGTTGGTCAAGCGCATCATTCGGTATGTTGGAGGAACTGTGCACTATGGCTTATGGTATACTAAGGACACAAATGCTAATCTGGTAGGATACAGTGATGCGGACTGGGCAGGATGCTCAGAGGACAGGAAGAGCAATTCGAGAGGATGCTTCTTCCTAGGAAATAACCTGATGTCTTGGTTCAGCAGGAAGCAAAACAGCATTTCTCTATCCACTGCCGAGGCTGAATACATAGCTGCTAGGAGCTGCTGTGCTCAAATGCTGTGGATGAAGCAAATGCTGAGTGAGTATGGGCTTGATCAAGATGAAATGACTCTCTACTGTGACAACATGAGTGCCATCAGCATATCTAAGAATCCGGTTCAGCACAACAGAACCAAGCACATTGACATTCGTCATCACTTCATCCGTGATCTAGTAGAAAAGAATATCATTGTGCTACACCTGCCAAACAACTTACTAATATCTTCACGAAAGCTCTGGATGCGGGGAGAAGATGATAAGGAGAAGAAGGGAACAAGCAGACCAGCTCAAGTGAACAAGCAGCAGCTGCAGCAGGGGATGCTATAGCAGGAGCTTGTTCAAGTGGCTGCATCATCTGACGAAGAAGCAGCAGCGTCCTGGGCTTGTCCAGAAGGGCTGGGATCGCTACGGAGATCATCAGAAGAATTTCTAAAATGCTGTGGAGAATTTTCCAGTGAGGTTTCCTAGCCAGAGAAGGAGATTTGTATTGAAGATAAAGATCAAATCTAATCTCCTAGATTTTAGGAGATAATTGTTCTTTTTGGGACATTGCTTAAAGCTGGTGCTGCTATTTAAGTGAGAGGAGTTCAGAGCTGAGAGGTTGATCGAAGCTGAGGGATACACGAGTGCATACACAGAATTCAGAGAGAGCAATTTTGGTGTGTGACGGACGAATTCTTCGATCATCACCCGAGAGCAGAGCGTGAGCGCAGAGCTGTGGTGACAAAAGCAGAAGGGAATCAGGACTTGCAGAGTCTGATTCGAGCTTAATCTGGAAGCCAATTCAGAGCAGGTGTGCTTGTTGGTTGATCAAGGGTAGCCGCGAAACAACTGACGGGTGTGTAGCTCGGTCGAGTGTCTAAGCGGTGGTTCTCGCTAGTGGCAGGTGGTCACTGAGTGAGGGGGAGTATTCCAGAGTGTGCAGCGCTCGTGGAATCGTTCGAACGGCTCGGCAGAAGGCTTTGGAGCGACGCGGACAATTGTGCTTCAGCTATGTGTTACAGCAGTTGCTACAGCAACCCTGCAGAGTGAGTGTAGTTTAGAATAGGCTGAGTCTTGAGAAGTCTGTAGCTATTCTAGATTGACATTTGTAGAGGGTGTGCAGACACAAGTCAGAGCCTGTTCTGATTGTGTCAAGTGATCCACACAAGGTTGAGTAGCATAGGTTGCGTGGAGTTGTAACCGAGTGTACTTGGAGACCTTCGTGTTTAGTGGATTGAGGACTAGAGAATAGTTCCTCCCCAGAAGTAGGCAGTTGGCCGAACTGGGTGAACAAATTTCTGTCTTGTTCATTGTTTGCTGAGACAATTTCCGAGTGAACAAGAGTGTGCTGCAGCAACTGCTTGTTCACAAATCTGCCTAACTGAGACGCTGTGAATTTCAGGGACGATTTTTCAAAGGACATGTACTTGATCTTCAACGAGACTCCTCTCCAGTTAACACATTGATCAAGCTTCAATCACACTCATCTAGTCATGATCTCTCAGGCTTTTTCAATGATCGCACTCTCGCTCTTCGCTCTATGCTTACAGCCGTTTCTTTTCTCTCTTTCTTCATGCTTTTCTACTCTTAGAGATGATGTCCTTATATACCTGGAAGCCTATGCTAATTATGGAAATCCTTGTCCGACCAGGGTTTATTAGATTTAGGAACACTTCCTGACAGCTTTTCAATCGACCAAATCTTCTCCAAGATCTTCACAGGTTGACAACAACTATTTCCTAAGACAGTTTAGGAAATTTCCTAGATCCTTTTCCGAATCTACTTCACGCGCTTCACGGAACGTTTGGCAATTCTGTTGTAACAGTTCTTTCCTAAAACTATTTAGGGAACTTCCTCAGATTAGAAACCGTTGACCATCTGCTGACTGTCTTTAGTTTGTTCCCTAATTGTCTTTAGGTTTTATAAGCTACTTGATTTACCACCTGCTGTAGCAACTCCTGGATCAAGCTGCTTATGTTTTGTTAAGGAGGCCACAATCTTTAACAAAAACAATCAAACCCATTTCTTAAAAATATCAAAACCCATTAGCGACTAAAGGACAAAACCATAGAAAGACAAAAGCTAATAAAAATAACATACCCTTTTAACCCACCTAAAGATAAAAATTTCTCACTATTTTCAATCAGCACACGGTAATCTATGATTCATTTAATCAAATGATCAAATAGCTCACAAAAGGCCTTAAGGATGTACCACAAGAGGGGATGTAATTGAGCGCCCCTATATTTATAGATGTATATAAGGGGTGCTAAATTGAGGCCTCTCTCAAAAGGTGCATCCCTAAACTCTTTTGTGAGCCATTTGATCGGGCGCCTTGAGCTCAGGGTGCCTGAAATGTCGAGAATTTGACTGCGCTGCTGATTTTGAGTTACATCTTCTAGAGTTATAGTTTCTGGTGTAGCACTCGTTGTATCTTCCTGCGGAATTTTTGTTTTCTGGCAGAATAAGAACGACCAAATAATTTTTGTTCACCAAGTTCGGCAACTTGCTACGTCAGGGGAGGATCACACTTCGATCCTCAACATTCACTATCATGGTTCAAAATACAAAGGACTCTAACTTCTACTTCTCACCTAATCGAAATTTTTTGCTCAGTCTAAGCACCTAGACTAGCCCGCAGTCTTATAACACATACTCGCTTCGTGCTACCTACACACCTCCAGTAAAGAATAGGTACAGACCTGACACATAGACTTAGCCTACCCTATTACAATGTGTAGTAGACGAAATGCTATAGCACACTCTGTATCAGTTTGCTATAACTCCAGTCGACAACTTATCTAGCACCCACTGCCACGCCGTCAGACTCTCTCTCTGAATTATTCAAATTTAGATGTTTCTCTCCCTTGATCAATGCCCATCTGATAATATCAAAGAGAGATGTTCGGCTCTCCAACAGCCTACAATAGGTATGTCCGTAGTTGCTCTCCGAAGCTTTTTTTTTGATCCTCCAACGAGCCACGCTCCAGTTGAATTCTGTGGATTAACACTAGACCAAACTCAGTGAGTTCTAATCTCTTTAGCACACCACACAACTCTGTCAGCCTTCTGCTATGAACTCTAGTGGTGTGTATTCTCTGCTTTGATTTCTTATTCTCTGTTTCAAGGAACTGCTTCTGCCTTCCTCTTATAGCTTCTTCAATCATCAGTGCCGGAAATCTCGTTGCCTTAGGATCCAAAGTGTAGCATAGCATTATCTGAATCTTTTCCTAGATTCTTGGAAAGTTATTGAGACAAGGTTGCCTAAATCTGAATTTAGCAACCTTATCATTCTGCTACTCTTCTGTCCCCATGCTGACAACTGCATATCACTTGATGACGTTTGCGGAGCACCCTGAGCCTCTGCGATGTAGGCCGCAACTCTCTGGACATTCTCCGTGCATCTTAAGGACACACGCCCATGCTGCTCTAGCTTCAGATCAACACGGTTTGCTGTAGCAGATTCTGTCCTTTGTCTGTTGTCCTGTTTCCCTTAACTTTTGTGGTCCACAAAGTGCTGTAGCAGATTCTGGTTCTTTGTTGCTGTAACTTGTTGTTGTTTAGTTGGTCTCCAGATTGTGCTTCAGCTCCAAATCTTCAGGGAGTGCTGTAGCAGAATCTTATGCTGTTTTGTCAAGGATGTCATACCTCAACAATCTCTTCCTTGCCATTTTGATAAAAATACAACAACACACCTTATGATAACCTGACATAACTGGACTATAAGGACTCATATGCAAATAACGATTACTATCAAGGGACTATTTTAGATAAATTCCTGGTTCAATACCATTAGTTACATTCGGCTGGTTCACTTAAATAATTAAATTAGTTCATAGTCCCGTTCCTAATTAAATTGGTCTAATCGAACCCTTAAAGAAGTCGTTATAAACACTTTATCGTGACTATTTCTTTGTAAAATAATTAATAAATATATTATTTATGAATAATTATATGTTTACTCAATTTATGATATGCGACTAGTATTATGATATTTGTATCGAACTAAACTCAAATGAAATTTGTGATTATTTTAACATGTAGACTAATACATCTTTAAATTCATAATAGCATTTAATTATCAATAAAGGAATTTAAATTACCAATAGAGCAACTTATAGTTGGAAAACGCTTTGACATGTCATGCTATTTAATGTTAACCGAAAAATTAATTGTCATTTTTTTCATCACAAATTAATTTTTCTAGGAATCAGTATTCTTTTATGACTTTTTCCATTTATATATTCATTATTTTTTATTCTTTTAACTTGTAGACTAATACTTCTTAAAACCGAAATAGAAATTAATTATCAATATAACAATTTTAAATTTCTAATACAGCAATTTATAAGTTGGAAAACTCTTTGAGATGCTATTTAATTTTAACCATAAGATTAATTTTCATTGTTTTCATAGCAAATTAATTTTTATGAGAATCATTCTTCTATTTCAAATATTAAATAAGTGGTATCAATATCTTTAAATTTTATGGGACTCTTAATATTTAATTTACTTAAATCTTAATATAAAATCAGTTGGCATTTCTTTGTACGTTAGTTCATCCACCAACATGGCTAACATATTTTTATTCATCTTCATTCTTCTTTGCTTTTTCAACATTGAGTTAAGTTTTGAAGAAAAAGAATTGTCCAAACTCAAAGGAATAGTCAAAACTATACATGTAAACTTTTTACTAATAACCCTAAAATTTTCGTATGTTTTGTATCATTGCAGATGTACTTGTTTCACCAATATTGTATTTGCTTTGATGACAGAGTAAATTTGATGTTATTCATTGCGTCGATATCTATCAGCAGCCTGCATTTAATCATCCGCTCCTCAAAGATCATAAAATTCAAGTGGTATTCATTAAATTTATATATGTTATTTTAAAAAAAATGTTTCTTTAATTATTTCATTTTATCAAATCTATCAGATGAGGCCATCACATTTGATCAAAATTCAATCTAATACTTTTAAAACACCTGTATTACATCAAAAATGGCGTGAAATTGGTGAATGTCCTAAAGGAACAATCCCCATAAGAAGATCTGGGGAAGTTAATTTCGAGCATATAACGGAAAGCAAAAAAGGAAAAAACCGCAAAAATGTCTCAAACGAAGATCCGAATGGGGTTATTGAGGTAATATTTATCGATCGTTGTCTTCTCTTTGGTTATATGTTTATCTCTTTATAGATTATATAAATTAAGTATAATTTTTTTGCTTTTCGATTGCATTATTTCGAAAAGTATGTATTAGAGGCAGTACCGGAGGGAAACTATTATGGAATCCAGTTCATGATGGATATCTGGAAGCCAATTACTGAACATAATGAAGCAAGTATAGCTCAAACTTTGATTTCTGCTGGACCACCTAACGAATTAAATACGATAGAAGTAGGATGGATGGTAAACTCTAAACTAAATCATTAATTCATAAATATTTTACGAAAAAATATATAAAATTACATGGCTACTAAACGGTGGATTGATGATGTTAAATTTCAAATTTGGCAGGTTCATCCACAAAAGTATGGAGATAATGAAACCCACTTATTTGTATTTTGGACGGTTTGTTTACCAATTCTTTCATATGATATTTAAATATTTAGGTTACTTAACTTCGTCTTTGTTGTCAAATTATTGACTAAAACTACTCTTGATAATCTGTATAAGCCTGATGGGTATGTGAATGGATGCTACAATCTAGAATGCCCGGGATTTATTCAAGTTAGCCAGAAAATTGTACCTGGTGCTTATTTATCACAAACTTCAGTATTCGGATTTGAAAGGCATGACCTATTTATAACGATACAAAAGGTTAGAAAAAAATGGTATATAGTTTTTCTTACATAAATTTTACACATAAGATTTCGATACAGTAAGGTATCCTGTTTGTAGGTAATATCTAACTAGCTTCGAACATATTTTGACAATCACATCTCAGACATTAGGAAATTGGGATTTGTTTATAAATGGCGAGTTTGTTGGATACTGGCCTGCACATATCTTCCCACATTTATCAAGTCGTGCATATAATGTGTCATGGGGTGGACAAATTGTGAATAAAAGAAACAACGGTCATCATACAACGACGCAAATGGGAAACGGAGTATTTTCAAACAAACTGTATATGCAAGCTGCTATGTTCCATCATTTGACAATCGGTCAAAAAGAGGAGAACCATGACTTTAAGGGCGCAAAATTGAAAAACAATACAAAGGCCACCAATAAGAAGTGCTACTCTTCAAGAAAACCCATAGATCCAGAGATTTTTGGTATCCATTTTTACTATGGAGGTTTGGTTTATTCAAAAAAGTGTCCTTGATGAAATACCAGCAATCTCTGATTTTCATAGATTTCTATAAATATTTTTAAAATAAATCAATTTCAGGGTCATTTACAATTGGCTTTTTCATCAAAATACACTTTCTATTTTTAAATTTTGACAAATGGAAAAGGAAGATTTTTCATGTTACAAAATTACTTTAGAGAAAGAGCTCTCTCACCAATGAAAGTCTGAAACTCAACATTGTTAAGTCCTCAATCAGTCACTTCTAAAAATGTTCAAGTAATAAATTATGGTCATATGGAACCATGTATATCATTTTGTGCAAATAAATTTTAACATATATAAACCTACATTTTTTTGGAAATTTAATAATTCGATAAAATCTGACGATGAAAGTGGCATGCGCAGTTATACGTATTAAATTAGTTATTCTAACTCAACACTAGAGAAGAGGCACGTATAGATTGATCCTAGGGAATTGATTCCATTGGATTTAGTATAAAGAAATGAAATGTTAAAAGAGGGGGTTGAGTGGTTGACCGCAAGTGGCAAGAGCAAAGATTGGTTCCATTAATGACACAAATTGATTTAGAACAACCCTTTTTGATTAATGTTTATCAAAGACATTAAGCATGCATTTTCAAATAACTCTTAAACTCTAACAAAAGTAATATATTTAGTTCTCATAAACACACATTTTCTGGCAAAGGTAATTCTAAGTAGTTGTTAATACTTGGTTTTTATGATAGTTTCCAACAAGTTTTAATTATAAGAATTTGAATAGCATAAAAACATTATACTCACATAACCACTTAATATAGCAATTCAACTCCATACATTTAAGCATAGAGGTATAAATAAAAGAAAAATTGAATTATAATGTTTCAATATTTTGTTGCAAGGCAAAACTAAGAATTTAGCTATGCTTAACCACCACCCATTATCTTAACATCACAACCACCACAACCACATTATCATCACCACAACACTACCACCACCCCCACAACAACACATCCACACTACCACAACAAAAACACTACCACCACCACACAACAACACATCCACACCACCACAACAAAAACACTACCACCACCACACAACCACAATATCGCCACTACCACTACCACTACCACCACCCCACTATCTTAACATCACAACCACATTATCACCACCACCACCACAACAATACCACCACCCTCACAACAACACATCCACACCACCACCACAAAAACACAACCAACAACACACAATCACAATATCACCACCATTACCACAACACTTCCAAAACTACAACAACCCACCACCACAAAACAACACAACAACAATAAAAAATAATAATTAATGTACTTAACCTAAGTTTACTTAATTTACTTAACTTAACTTATTTACTTAAACTTTAAGTGCAAAAGAACAGGGCTTAAGCTTTCAATCGTTGTTTGTTCGATTATTATGTCTAAAGTAGAGGTCCTTAAATACTAGCCAATTCTAATCCGTGTAGGAATCTATCTTTTAGGAATACTTTGTACTTTGGGCTTAACTTGCTCTTAAGAATTCCTACTATATAGTAATCATCTAGTTTTGACAGGTCTTTGGAAGCATATCAAAACACATGGAAAAATCCAAAGAATTGGAAATTTTGCTTGTTGATGACATCATCACTGATATGTCCGCGCTTTGTGGGCAACTTAGCCCCGAGCGCAGCGTGCAAATTGGTTCATTCCGTACAAAGCTAATTTCATGCTCGCACGAGGTACACACTAAGTTTTGGCTTAGAACATTTGATTGACCTTCTTCATGTTGTAGTTCTCTCTTGGCTAGAGAATTATAGGTTGATGAGTGAATATCTTTACACTTTTAGGCTCCATTTCTTATGGATTTCGACTTGTTTCCGAGCAATATATGTTGGTTTAAATGTCTTCTTTCTGGTTTCTAGGACATTTGCACTTAAAAAGAAGGTTTGAGGTTTAAAATATGTACTGGGCCAAAAAATGAGCTAGAAAAGGTTAAAAAAGAGTTGAAACAATGCCTGTAGAGTTCAGGCGTTGCCTCACTATTCCAAGCAACCCTCACTACTCCAGGAAACGCCTGACATGGAAGGTCCCAGGTATTACCTCACCTTTCCAGGTAGTGCCCAACAAATATGGAAGGTTTTTAGGTAATGCCCCACTTTTCCAGGCGATGCCTTACTATATTATATAATGCTTGGACAATATATAAAGTTTTCAGGCGACACCTGAGATTTGCTATATAATGGAATTTTATCTATTAAATTTTCATTCTAATTTGGCACCTCAAATCCAGCTCTTGGAGTCCACAAGAGCAGACGAGCAGGAACCTAAGCCACGAAGTCCAAAGGATCACAAGGAGCAAGGATCAGTGTTTGTAAGGGAAATTCATCTTGACACGATTAGTCTTTTCCTTACTTTAGCTCTTGTTGCCTTCTTTTACATTTGGCATCATTTGATGAATAAATCTTAATTCATTTATACATTAAGTTTGCATATCTTACTTTATATTTAGAACTTTATTTGCATGATAGATAGTGTGCATCTTACCTTGCCTGAGTTGAGCAACTTTCCATCGTTCACATATTGATTCTAAATTGCTTTGCCTAACATAGAACCTTGAACTTGAGTTTTTATAAAATGGTATCCTTGTTGGGGATTTGATATTTTACACACCACTGAACTTAAATTTATATGAACTGAGCCTGTCCATTATCTTTGAATTGCCTACTTTGAGTGTGCTTTTTGATTCTCCTCTTGCATGAACCTCTTTAAATTGTAAAGAGTCGATCAAACTAGTAGCTTGGTAGGAAATTCAGCACTTCATATTATGGTGGACCAAGGAGAAGTCGTGATGCCCGCTAGAGAGCAGCCTCACCAAGTACAACAGAGAGGATAACATTGTTAAAATAAATCCCTCGATTGTGGAAGACCGCCTTGATGGAGGCAACCCAGCTTAACATTTTTACACTCTATGAAGACGGTCTCATCTCGCCAAGATGTTAAACCAGGCACCCTTTGTACATGTGTCTATTTTCTTATTGTTCTTCACTTTTTGGATCCTTAAGTGACAGGTACCCTTGACTTGGAGTACCGATAGCTGACCAGGAGTGACTCGATTGATGACATCAATTTCTCTCACAATGGTACTCTTTTCTCGTTACTCCTGCTTGGTTGCAATGCTTAGGGATTGAGAATATGTAAATGTAGAGTTGGAACGTAGTCACTTGCATCTCACATAGTTAAGTAATCCTTGGCATATAGTTCAATTTCTATACTTAGTTATGCTTTTCCTTTTTAGCCTTGCATGATTTAGGATCACATGTGTATGTTCACATGTCATGACTACACTTGAGTTTGTTCTCTTTGCCTCATGAGTTAGCTAAGATTCTACCATGATTGCTTAAATTTTAGTTAAATTTTGATTATGTCTTGCTTAGTTAGGTCTTTTCATGCCATGCCTATTTCATCAACTACCTATCTAGTAACTCTTGAAACTAGAAGCATGTCTAGGATTATAAAGAATCAAACCACCAACACTACTAGCCTGACATGAGCTTATAACATGACTACCCTTGGTCTAAGTTTATCATTTATGATCTTACTTTCTCATTCACACTCTCTTCATGCCATGCGTATTTCATTAATTACCTATCTAGTAACTCTTGAAACAAGAAGCATGTCTAGGGTTATAAAAAAATCAAACCACCAACACTACTAATCTGACATGAGCATATAACATGACTACCCTTGGTCTAATTTTTCATTTATGATCTTTATTTCTCATTCACACTCACACCCATCCTCACCATATGTTTAAGTCCTAAGTATGGAGTCCTACTGAATTAAGGAGGACAATCAAAAGCGGTTGAAAAAGTAGCCCCAATAAAAAAAGAAAAAAGAGAAAAAAAGAAAAAATTATTTTGATAAAAAGTTTAGTTGAGGAAGGTAAGTTCCACACTAAACACAACATTTAAGACTTGTTGCATCCCACCATCATATGTGAATGAGTTATATTCATTGCAACCTCGTGGATGAATGATTAACTTAGAAATGGTCATTGCACTGAGTCTGTCGTTTACCAATGTATTTGTATGAATGTGTTGGGTTCGAGTTCCTCTTTCCTGACAGACAGAAGCATTGCACTTGTGGACTTGAAAATGACCTCAGTGTTAAAAACCTTCCCTTAAAGAAGGTTTGACGACTAAAATATGTAAACGACGCAAAATGGAGCCAAAAAATAGCTAAACGGATCATGCAGAGTTCAGGCATGGCCTCACTATTCCAAGCAACACCTGCCTAATATGGAAAGTGGCCTGGCGACACGTCACTACTCTAGGCAATACCTGACCAATATGGAATGTCTCAGGCGATGTCTAGCAAATATGAAAGGTTTTCAAGCCACCCCCACTTTTCCAAGCAACACCTGACAAATATAAAAAGTTTTCAAACGACGCCCCACTTTTCAAGGCAAGGCCTCACTATGTCAGCAATGCTTGGCCATTTTTAAGCTTTTAAGAGGACTCCCACTTTCCAAGCGACGCCTGAGACTTAGGCGATGCGTAAGATGTGCTATATAAGGGAACTTCATCTCCTTGAATTTCATTCAAGCATGGCACCTCAGATCGAGTTTATAGAATGTAGAGAAGAGCAGAAGAGTAAGCAATTCAGATAAGAAGTCCTAAGGATCACACGGAGCAACGATAGACACTTATAAGGGAGATTCATGATAATAGGATTAGTCTTTTCCTTACTTTAGTTCTTGTCGTCTTCTTTTACATTTGCCATCATTTGATGAATAAATCATTGTTCCTTTATACATGGACTTTTCATATCTTACTCTGTATTTAGTGCTTTATTTGCATGATAGGTGTGTGCATCTTACTTTTCGTTGTTCACTCGTTGATTAAACATTGCTTTGCCAAAGATAGAACCAAATTAGTTAGGATAGATTAGAAATAGCTAAATCATAATTTATGTGTGTAACATCAATTCTTTGGATGACCCTAGGCAATTACTCGGGTTTATAAATTTTATTTAACTGCAATTTATCCTTGAAAACACTAAACGCTTAGTTTGCTATAAAGGTTAAATATACAAGCACGTCATAGGTCCCTGAGCTAGCTTCAAAATGATATGTAACTTGTCTCCATTGAGTATTTTATGTGCGCTCATTAAGCTTTCAAAGCTTCAAAGATCATTCTATCCTCATAACTAATAATACCAAGTGAAAATTCTGTAGCGTCTCTAAGATACAGATTTGTGTACAATCAGTTGCTATAGTACACTCTTGTACAGGCAGATCTTGTGCAGCAAGATAAAACAATGACCAAGAAGATGATCATCCAGTTCGGCCAAGTGCCTACATCTGGGAAACACTGAAACTCAGTCTTTTAATCCACTATGCTCAAGATCTGTTGTACAACACAAGTTCGACTCCACGCAACCTATGCTACTCAACCTTAGCTAGTACGTCGATCACAATCAGAACAGGCTCTGACTTGTGTCTCAACCACCTACACTTGTATCAATTCAGAATAGTTACTGACCCAACTAACTCAGCCTATTCTAATTAACACAGAGTCTCCGTAGGTTTGTGATAGAGGCTATTTGTACGCATTATTTAGATCATAACCCTATGCTTGCTTGCAGTATTTTATGAGCAAGATTACTCGTTTCTAGTGTTTTTGTATTACAGGGCAAAACGAGTCCTTGAGTCGGATACGCGCTAACAGGCAGCGTTCTAAGAGTGAGAGATCCGCCTGCGGAGATAGCAGCACAAGCAGAAGAGAAGTTGGCGAGAGTCAGTAGCGATGCGCTAGCCGAATGCCGTGCGCCAGGCGCAAAGTCAAGTGACCAGATTTGGAAGTTGCCAAAGGTGAACTTCTTGGGCAATATATAAACAAAGGAAGTCTAGGGTTTCAAAAAGAGAGATATCACAGCCATCATTAGACGACACACATCAGAGAGAGCGGCAACACTGGAAAACACACGGACTTGTTGAGAGGATTTGCGCCAGCCGACTGCGCCAGCCGAGAAGACAAGCTGCACGCACTGTTTGCTACTTGTTTCTCAGACACATTAGTCATTATTTACTATTCTATGATGTTTATCACTAGCATGTCTAGCTAAACGCTTAAGTGTTGGTCGGGCATGAATCTATGATGCACTTTCTTTGAGACTTGAGCTTAATGCATAGTTTACTTACTTGTATTAATCCTGTGCGTACGGAGACAGCTAGTTGCATGAGTAGGGGAAGCCTTGAACCGCAATCTTACTTGTGTTGCTTGCTTGTCATATGTTAAACTAGTTGATAGCTTTACGGTGACAACTAGGAGTAATGAGCTAGGGTAAGCAGTTGCTACTGTGACAGGATTCGCAGCTGTTTTAGTCTATGTTCTAAGGATTAATAGCACATGAACTTTGAACGGAACATGCGCACGTGTTAGGAAGCCTTGACCGGACACTAACCCAAGTGAAATTAAGTTATAGACATATTAGAGTTAGTGATAAGGAATGCACGCATAGAGGATTTTCCGCCCAATACTTCTCATAGTCATAGTATCTAGTCTCTACTGCCTGCGCACGCCTAGTGCATTTCTCTGCGTTTCACACTGTTACTCGCGCACTGCGCAAACCAATCACTCACCCCCCCAATCTTCGTAAGTGTAGGTCACTGACTAAAACTGAACTACTTGCTCCCTGTGGAGATCGACCCTTACTTAACCGCTGTATTGAGTGGAAGAGGAAGGATTATATTTGACGCGCACAACGACGCGCGATCAGTTTGCTATAGCACACAGCTGATGTAGGTATTGTCAGAGTAGCTCCAAAACCGCCGCGTAGTGACAATTCTTCCATGAGCGCTGCACACTCTATAATGCCCCCCCCCCCCCCCCCCCCCCTACCCCCACCTAGTGACCTGCTGTCACTAGGGAAACCAGGTTTCTTGCGAATTGCTCGAGTTCCTCCACTCGTCAATTTCTCGCGGCCTGCCTTCATCAACCAACAAGCAATCTCTGCTCTGAATTAGCTTCCCAGATCAAGCACTGATCAGACTCTGCAAGTCACGATCACACTCAGATTCAATCACCTCAGCTCTGCGCTCACGCTCTGCTCTTGGTGATGATCGAAGCTCTGCTCGCACACAATCTCCCTCCGTTGATACTCTGTGCATGCTCTCTGTGTTTGCACTCTCTGCTTCAATAGGAATAGCCAGTTCCATCAACATCAACTTTAGGAAATTCCTCCAGCCAGCGATATCTCCTAATTTGTAGGAGATTAGATTAGATTTGAAAATCAAATCATTCACAGCCAAATCTTCACCCTGGAAACGGAATCTTCACTGGGATATTCTTTCTGAATTTTTAGAAGCTTCTTGTTGAGCTGTCAACCGCTTTCTCCGCAGAGCCGAACTTCTGCTGCAGAACAATTGCTACAGCTTCCTGAGACAGCTCCCGCTATAGTAACAGCTTGTTCACTCAGCTTGTTCACGAGTGCTGGTTTTGTCAAATGAATGCCATTCTGCATTTTCACCGATAAATGTCTATTTTAGTACGATTTCTCTCTTACCATTCAAAATACACCTATAATACAAAACTATATCAAATAAGTGATTTGATGCGCAAATGTATTAAAAATGCATAAATAAAATAATTAGATGAACAAATAAATGCGACTCATCCAATCCCTTTCTAATTTCCTCATCCTCATTATGATTGTAGCCAGAATGGCTTGTGTGACACCGCCTGCTAGTTGGCGACTCCCTATTTATATAGCGAGAGGATCAAATACAAACCCCCTTTTAAATTACAAAATTATAACTATTATGGGCAATATGTTCAAACCATCTAAATGATGAAATATTTCTATGATAAAAAAATCAAATTCATTATTAATTAAGAAAGGGCTAATTGGTCATTTGCATATATTTTGATGCATATTATTTTCTTTTCTTTTCAACACAATAAAGACTTCATTCGCCGATCGGATTACACCTTCTCTTTCCTTTTCACAGATGCGGTCGTTGGAGCTTTGTGTTGAGTTTCTTTTCCTTATGGGAATTTGATTAGGGTTAACAAACGTTTTTGAAGAAGCAAAAGTCAGAGCACAATTCCTTTCAATATATGATGCTGCGTTGGTCGATATACACTAATTAATGATTATACTCATGTAGATAAATCAATTAATGGAATCATGTTTGTCTGTTCCTTTCAATTTGTTTTAATTAGACTTGAATCAAAAACTAGGTTTTAATTCATGTTCTTAAGGCAAGTTATACATTATAAAGGATCAACGATGTCGATGAACATTACAATCAAACTAATAAACACATATAGTTTTAATCTACAGTATTGTGTAATCATTTACTTGTTATATTTATCAGCAATTATGTTCTGGCCCATAAATTTCATCCATCTATTAAAGCAAATGAATGGTGTTGATTGGTTCTAAGTTTGTATTTTAAAATAGGTAGATAATGAGACAGTGAATTAAGGGTTGGATCAAATGTAATCATTAATTTAAATATCCTAGAAAAAATACCATTTAGTCACTTAATAATTTTAAAAAGGTAATTTTGCTATCTTTATTAAATTTTATTTAATTAAACCTTATTTCACTAATAAAGAGATATATAAGCAGTATAATAAGATAACTATATAAAACAAAATATATTTAATTAAACAAATAATTCATCATAATTAAATAAAGATTGTAAAATATTTTCAAAATATATTATTTAAAATACAAAGTGAATTAAAATATTATTTACGCTAATGCACTTTCATTTACGTAACGTACACTATTAAAATCAAAATGCATATAATATGTAAATTTAAAATATGAAATTTTTATATTTAAAGTATGTTAAAAACATTGAGTACGTTATTGCACTTTAAGATAGTGCAATAATATAAAAAAATAAAAGTGCATTGGTAAAGAAAAATATTAAATTAAATAAATTTTGAATTTAGTTTTTGAATTTTGAATCTAAGGTTTAATTAATAGGAAATAAATCTACATAATAAAATAAATTCATTAATTTTTAATTTTGTTAAAATTTTATACGGTCAGTTTCTCATATATGTGGATTTGGTAGGATAGATTTAATTGATTTTTTAGAGATATCATTAGATAAGTAATAATTAAATAAGGGATCCAGTCCTAGGAATTCAGGAGAAGATTCAAGTGGTGCCGAGCTGTTCTAGGAATTCGAGGGAAAAGAGGATTCCAAAAGCAGTCATTGATGGAACTATAAAGAAGCGTGTAGAGGCAGAGCTATAGTATCGATCAACTGAGGAGAACACACACACTGAGCAGAGATCAGAGTGCGCGGAACTAGAGAGTGCTGGAGCGCAAATTGTGTGAGAGCTAAAGAGTGATCAAGACTTGAGTAGTCTGATCCTATATTGATTCGAGGGAGTCAACTAGAGCAGAGCCTCGTTGATAGACCGAAGGGTTGACAGTTGCAGAGTGCAGCTTACGCAGACTGTCCCAGCGTGTTTCTTGATAGTGACGGGAGGTTAATGATCGAGGGGGAGTAGCGCATAGTGTCCGACTTCTCAGCAGGGAGTGCTTGGAGAAGTTGACGATAGAAGCGTTAGCAACTTGGCGTAAGAAGTTGATGCAGCATCCGGTGTAACACATTTTAATAGGATAGGCTGAGTCTATGTGATCAGGTCGTTAGTTATCTGTTACTTGAGTGTGTTGGTAGTGAAGGTTAGACTGTGCTAACAGATTGAGCGGAGATTTCGACTAGGTTAGGAATGGTGGTTAGACTAGCGGTGGCTGAGTTGTTGGAAACCATTGTACTCTAACTGAGATAGTGAAGTCTTGAGGTCCGAAAGTAGTCCTCCCCAGACGTAGGCTGTTGCCAAACTGGGTGAACAAATCTGTTTGTGTTCTTCAGATATTCCAGAAGCAAAGCGTCAGCAACCCAGCGAAGAAGTTACTGAAGCAAACTATTTTCTCTCGTCAACAGTTACGAAGTTGGTATCAGAGCCGGTCGCTCGACACACTGAGTGAGGTCTGGAAAGGCACTGCTAATCGCCACGGCCAAGATGAAAGAAGGACAGAGCACTAGCAGACCACCACTGCTCGAGGAAAGCAATTATGGCTATTGGAAAGCACGGATGAAAGCTGTTCTGAAAGCAATAGATGTAAAGGCCTAGAGAGAAGTGATTGTTGAATGGTCGCTCACATTGTCCACTGATAGAAAGAGAGTTACTCATAAGAAGTTAGAGAACAAATGGACAGTGGAAGAGGAAGCTGCTGCATTGGTAACTCTAAAGCCCTGAATGCTATATTTGCTGTTGTTGATTCAAATAATTTCAGGTTAATCTCCAACTGCGACGGAGAAAAGCAGGCGTGGGATATTCTCGAGATAGCTCACGAGGGAACTGACAAAGTAAAAAGTTCAAGAATCCAGATGATCACCTCGAGGTTTGAGAACTCGAAGATGCTGGTGGAAGAATCCATCATAGAATTCAATGCTCGATTATGTGACCTATCCAACAAAGCCTATGCCCTTGGAGAACCAATAACAGAAGAGAAGCTGGTCAAGAAAGTTCCTAGATCATTGACCTCCAAATTTGATATGAAGATCACAGCCATAGAGGAAGCTCGGGACAAAAAATATGATGCTTGAGGCTCTGATAGGGTCCTTGAGGCAGTTCGAGATGAATATTGTTGAAGATGATATACCATCCTCTGGGAAGAATATTTGGCTGAAGGCTGAGACCAAGGAGAAGGCAGAATCAACAGAAGAGTTGGAACAACAGCTAGGTCTTCTGGCAAAGAACTTCAGCAAGCTCTTTAAGAAGATAAAACAAAGCTCCTCGTCTGCGGGACAAAGATCTGGTAGAAGAAATCAAGCCAAGAGAGGAGGTAATTCCCAGAGAAGAAACTGAAAAACAGAGCAGAGTGAGGAAGACAAGAAGGACAGGACAAAAGGAATTCAATGCTAGAAATGTGAAGGATATGGTCCAAGCAGTCAGAATGATCCAGCTATCAAAAAAAGAACAACAAGTCTTTGACTGTCAACTGGAGTGATGATGATAGTGGAGAAGAAACTGAGAAGAAAAGCAATGTTGCATTTACCATTGTAACTGACATTGAACATTCAGATTTAATAAATTCTGAGATTGTCTATGGGATTGTTGAGTCTGATAGCAGTCATCATGAAGAGTTCACAGACTCCCTCTGTTACAGCTATGTTGTTGCACCACATTGACTGCGTATGTCTCCCTTAGACAGAGATCCCTCTCTAGTCCACCTTGATCTGCCTCCCGCAGATCAGAAGTTCTCCTCCCGAGAACACTAGCGCTCCTTGATATGTCTCCCACAGATCGTAAGTTCCCCTCTAGAGAACACCAGCGCTCCTTGATCTATTTCCCAGAGATTGTAAGTTCTCCTCCCGATAATACCAGCACTTCACCGAGTGTTGCTTTTACAGACTATTCGTAGAACAGTGAAACAGCCTATAGTTAACTTTGAGTGAGCTCTACTTCCGTTCGATCTCCAATGATGATTGAGCTCACTCCCGATGTATTCTTCCCCAAGAATTAGATCTTTGCTTATGAATAAGTGATTCTAGATGCTCTTATGCTCCCAGGTTTTCTCCTTTAATAATCTTTTATGCACACCATGTTCATCCTCGGGGTCCATCAAATATACTAGCGAATTCTTGCGTACTTTAGATAATGAAGATTGTGAAAGTCATACTTTCCAAATGTGCATCCCAATCTTTCGTATATCCAGACCACCTTGAGATCTTATTATAATCTTCAGTATATCTTTGAATTTATTTTAGGAAATCAGAGCAAGGCAATATTCGCACTATTAGTAATATTCGCAATTACTGACAATCTGACTGAATGCGCCTCTATTCAAGTTAAGTCTGGCCCACCCTCTGATTCAAGTTTGAACTGCCTTGGTCTTGTGAACCTTGTTGGTTTGCTTCGACACTCGGGATACAGATTACAGACTTTTGACTGATACAGACTCCGTTTGCCAAAAACATGCACACACATCCATGGGACACATGGATTTAACAAGATGAGATACACACGAAACCCAGCGGATATATCCAAAATATAAAAAAATTAAATATTTTTATTAAAATTATTAATAGTAGCGAAATCCAAATTATAAGTTTATCAAATCTGGTTATTTTTTAAGAAAATATTTTAAATATAAATGTAATATTTAACACTTTAATGTGTATTATTATATATTTAAAGTGTGTTAAAATATTATTCGAGTTGATGCACTTTAATTTATACATAAATATATATTTTAAGTTTGTAAATTTTTATTATATTTTAATGGGAAAATATGCTGAACTTATATTAAATTTATTATAAAATAAAAAATTATTTAGTTTAAAAATGGGAAACAAATTTGCACGATAAATATATTTATTGATTTTCATATTTTTTTGTAACTTAATTCGTTAATTTCTGATTTTTATGGATTTTGTTAATATATACTTAAGTAAATTTCTAGATTTTAATCAATAAACACCAAATAAATTAGGATTAATATAGTAGATAACTACGTTTATGCCCTTTTGCATTTATTAAGTTAATTCATTGGATTGTCACAGGTCCACTAGAGATACAGTTAGATCATACTATCCAGTTGATAAGATTGTGTCTCTCCGTCACTGCACCCTATATATTTATAGAGGAGCGCTCAAATGAAGCCCTCCAAATAAGGTACATCTATAAGGCCCTTTGTGAGCCATTTGTTCAAATGGCTCTCATTAGCACACATATCACTCATTAAATACTACTTTTTAAATAACAAATCTGTCAAAAGCATAAATTTGACTTCTACCCCTAAATTTTTCTCTTTTCAATCTTTCTTTTTTGTGTTCTCTCCAATCAACATCATTTCTCTTTCCTTCTCATTTCTTTTTCCAATCCATATATGACTTGTGCCTCAACCTAATGCACTTAAATATACAACAATCAAAATTCACATATGTAGCAATGCACTAGGTTTTTTTGAGCCTTTAGACATACATAAAGCAATGCAATTTAAATTTTAGAGCATTTGAACATACATGTAGCATGCACTTTAGATTTTTTTAATATTTGAGAGTCAATGCACTTTCTTGAACAGTCCCAATGCACTTTATTTAGACCCCCTCAACGATGTGCATTCGTAAAGTCCTTTACGAATCATTTGATCAAATGGCTCATAATACGCCACATGTCATTCACTAAAATTACTTTTGAAATAAGTACATTTGACTTTTTACTCATAAAGCTTCCTCTCTTTAATCATTGTTTTCTCTTTCTCTCTCCAATAACCTCTCTCTTTCATTATTTCTATCCAACCCACATGTGACATGTGTCCTACTATGAATAGTGTTATTTTTGCCAATTTTTTTAACAAAAATAGATAATGAATTTTAATATCTATAAAAAAACTCAAACATATAACAATGTATTTTAGCTTTTTCAGCATTTAGCATACATATAAGAATGAAATTTAAGTTTTAGAATTAGAACATATATGTATCAATGCACTTTAGATTTTTGAACCATTTGAGAGTCGATGCACTTTCATATGAGAGTTTTAATAAACCTATGCACTTTATTTACAAATAATGCGCTTTCATGTCAGAGATTTAGTGAATTGTACCAATGCACTCTATTTACAATCCAGTGCACTTTCTTTAAAACTATTTTTTAAATGTTTAACTTTCGTCTTCCGCCAAGTGGTAACATGTGAGCCATCAAATGGCTCACAAAAAGTCTTAAGGATGCACCTTATGACTAAGGCCTCAATTGAGAGCTCCGTATATATACAAGAAATGGGTAGTTTCTGGTTGATCAATCTTGACAGGGTTTCATCCTTTCAAGATTGCATTTACTAGAGTTTATGGAGTTTTTGGTTTTTATGTGCTTGCCTTCAAATTCATGGCTTACAAATGCACTTACCAGTGCCTTGCTTACTCGGATTTTTTGTTTCTCCTCATCTACCACTTTAGTTTTTGGAGGAGGAATTCTTTCTATTTTTGGAGGAGCTACAAAATCATTGTCGCTCTCTGGATGGTTGTCATTTATTGTGTTGGTTTTCTTTTCTTTGATCCTACAAAAACATCAATGCTTTTTATGAATAACTGACAAAGCCAATGCATTTGAATGCACTTAACCCATACCGCACTTCATCAAACTGGGTGAGCATAACTCTAACTACCAGTGCACCTTATTGCATTTTGTGAATGTCATACATCATAGAAAGTTACTTGGCATGAACAATCCGAAACATCTTATGCACTTTATTCAAATGGGAAAGAACTTAATCCCGACAATAAAAGAACCAAATCTCAGTATATAAGTTCAAATTAACCCTAGTATAGAAGTTCAGGTTAAGCCTGAAATCCCAATATGTAGCCAATAGAGGAAGCATCAAATCATAGTATATATAAGTGCAGCGAGGTAAAAACAACCCTAAATGTAAAATGTACTTCATTAAATATTCAATGCACTTACTGAATTCATACATCCAGCAATGTTTTTACCATATCAGACCCTAGAACGAATCCTAAATGCCTTTACTTGTACCCATACCCTAGACACATATTGGTATCCACTAACATAAAGTGCATATCTTTTATCTATCAAAAGTATGCATTTTGATCAAATGGTGAATGTTTTTCGAGTAGTAGAAGTACAAAAATGTGGAGGGTGAGTAATAAAAAGGCTGTAGAAGGTAAAACTATTTACTTCGTTCACAAAGTGCAAGAGTCGATTGAATATGCGTAGAATAATCTGATTTCGACATTGAAGAGAGTTGATGAAAAAGTAGCAGAGAGTGGAAAAGGTAGATGGATTGGTATTAGTGTTCAGACGGATTCATAGTCGGAACGGTAGATGAAGAGCAGAGCTGTGTCGTAAGTGCAGAGCGTGGGGAAGTGCAACGAGTAGAAGATAAGTAAGAGATGATTGACAGGTTTAGCGGGAAAAGTGCACAGATTACCAATTCACCTCTTTTTTATGTTTTCCACACTATTATGAAATGCAATTAGTGGGACACATGGAAGCCCCATAGCTATTAGATCAAAGTACATAAACGGTCCTAAAAGTACCATAGGGATGTACATTATAAAGGGGGCTCAATTGAGCGCCCCCTACTTTGATAGTGGTGTAGCAATGCACTTTGTTAGTGTATGTAGACATGCACTATGCTAGTATGTTGATTTTTTCCTAGTTTATTTGAGTATATGAATATAGCAATGCACATTAGGAATGGACCTTAGCTATGCATAAATTGTATCAATGCACTTAAAAAAAAACCCATAAAATCCAATGCACTTTAAACAAGTAAAAAATAAAACTGAAATTGATGTGTTCCTGGTGTCTAGGTCAATCAGGCTGCTATAGCAACTGATTGTGACGATCGCAGAATAATCTAGCTAAGACAATACTTAAAACACATCGCACTTTGGTCACGCGGTTCGGCTATAGCCTACGTTTGAGGGGACTTCTCTTCAGTCTCCAGGATTTCACCATTACTGGTCTAAATACACAGGTACCAGTTCTCAGCAGCTGCTAGAACAACCTCTACTAACCTAGCTAGAATTTCACAGACTAGCCTACATGTAAACAATTCAACCCAATGTATGACAGGATGCTACAACAACTTACTCAGTCAAGCTGCTCTAACGTAGAACATGTTCTAGACTCTCTAAGCTCTTCTAGATGCTTAGTCAGACCTCCACGAATTCATTTAACTCCGGTAACGCTCCCCCTTGATCGGCAATACTCTCGGCGAATGGGAACGTTGATCAGCACCATGATCGTCCGCGTTTAGCTAAACTGTGACGATTTTTCAAAGGACATGTAATTTATCTTCAATGAGACTCCTCTCCAGTTGAACAAAATGATCAAACTTCGATCAGACTCACCCAGTCATGATCTCTCAGGCTTTTGCAATGATCGCACTCTCTCTCTTCGCTCTATGTGTTATGGCCCTTTCTTTTCTCTCTTTCTTCCTGCTTTTCTACTCTTAGAGATGCTGTTCTTAAATACTTGGCAGCCTATGCTGAATTATGAAAATCCTAGTCCGACCAGGATTTATTAGATATAAGAACACTTCGCAGGTTGTTATGCAATTTTGTTATAGCAACTATTTCCTAAAATAGTTTAGGAAACTTCCTACATCGTTTTACGAATCTTCTCCTCGCTCTTCACGGAATGTTTGGCAATTCTGTTGTAATAGTTCTTTCCTAAAACAATTTAGGGAACTTCCTCATATTAGAAATCGTTCACCATCCGATGACTGTCTTCAATTTGTTCCCTCAATGTTTTTAGGTTTTTATAAGCTTCTTAATTTACCAATTGCTGTAGCAACTCCTGGATCAAGCTCCTTAGGTTTTGTCAAGGAGGCCACAATCTTTAAAAAAAACAATCAAACCCATTTCTTAAAAATATCAAAACCCAATAACGCACTAAAGAACAAACCATAGAAAGACAAAAGCTAAGAAAATAACATACCCTTTTAACCGACCTAAAGATAAAATTTCTCACTATTTTCTACTAGCAAACGGTAATTTATGATTCGTTTAATCAAATGATCAAATGGCTCACAAAAGGCCTTAAGGATGTACCACGATAGAGGATGTATATAACTGGTGCTAAATTGAGGCCTCTCTCATAAGGTACATCCCTAAACTCTTTTGTGAGCCATTTGAACGGGCGCCTTGAGCTTAGGGTGCTTGAAATTTTGATCTGAAATTTGACTGCACTGCTGATTTCAAGTTACAGCTTCTGCTATACCACTCTCTGTATCTTCCTGCAGACTTTATTCTTCTAGCAGAATAAGAGAGACAAATAATTTGTTCACCCAGTTTGACAACTTGCCTATGTATGGGGAGGATCACACTCCGATCCTCAAGACTTCACTATCATGGTTTAAAGTACAAAGGATTCTAACCTATACTTCTCATCTAGTTGAAATCTTTTGCTTAGTTTAACCACCTAGACCAGCCCGCAGTCTGATCACTTAGACTCGCTTTGTGCTACCTACACACTTCCAGTAAATAATGGCTACAGACCTGACACTCAGACTTTGCCTACCCTATTATAATGTGTAGTAGACGAAATGCTATAGCACACACTGTATCAGAGTTGCTGTAACTACAGTCGACAACTTATCAAGCACCCACTGCCACGTCGTCAGACTCTCTTTTTGAATTCTTCCAATTCAGATGTTGCTCCCCCTTGATCAATGCCCACTTAACAATATCAAAGAGAGATGTTCGGCTCTCCAACAGCCAGCGAAGGTCTATCCACAGCTGTTCTCCTAAGCTTCTAATTGATCCTTCAACGAGCCATGCTCCAGTTGAATTATGTGGATCAACACTAGTACAACCCTGTAGTCATCATCTCTAGATTCTTCTTCAGTCTCCTTGGTGACTTCAATAGTTGCTTCCGCCTTCAGTGAAGCAGCATCAGAGGCATAATTCAAGTGCTCTGGTTGGTCTAAACTCAAAGTGTATAGAACAGTTGGCTCCTCAATTTACAAGTCAGGTATGGCCGCATCTTCCTCATCTTCTACCTCTTCTTTTCCTTCTTCTAACACTTCTTCTTCTTCCTCCATTGGCTTTTGTGCGGCATCCACCAGATACGCTACCTCTGTTGCTTTAGCAACCTCCTCTTCTTCATCACCCTTCTAGCACTCCTCAGTGACTTCAACAATAGTAATATCCTCTAGATACTCTCTACAAAACACCTTCCTCTTTCTTACCACATCAGGCTTCTTCACTACTGATGTCTTGATCTTCATCTTATGGCCTATTGAACATTATTCCACCGGCTCCAATAAATGTCTGACACTTAATCCATTTCCACCCACCGTTGCTGATGGTTTCGAGATCATAGGTACAGACGGTAGTGCCGCATCAAGAAAGGGTTTTGCTGGAGAGTTGACCTTCCTCTTTCTGATGGCTTTGTCAGAGGGTTTGATGGTGTCGCCATGAGCAACTTTCTTACCTTTTGTGTTTACCATTGTCGATTGACGGTTGCTTGAGCGGAAGGGGATTTGGGCTTCTGAAGAGCTTTTGTTGATGAGAAAGTAATGAGGTCAATCATATTTTAAATCAGCCGCCCGTCTCTTTTGTTTTAACCTCAATTGTCACTCTTCAGCATCCCGGATATTAGCGATTAATGTCTTATTGGGAAGGTCATCATTACTCTATGATAGAGCCTATTTATACGCACTATTTAGATCCTAACACTGTGCTTGTTTGCATTATTTTGTGTACAAGATTACTGGTTTCCGGTGTTTTTGTATTCCAGGACAAAACAAGGGCCTAAGTCGGATACACGCTAATAGGCACGTTTAAGGAGCGCAACACACAGCCTGCGGAGCTAGCAGCGCAAACAGGATAGGAGGTGGCAGATTCAGAGTGCGGTGCGCAAACCAACTGCGCGAACCAACGTGCGCAGTGAGCCATGCGCAGGGTAGCGGTATTTCCAAATCTTGAACACCATATCCCTACAAAATCTCCTAGGATTTGGAAGTTGCCAAGATTGTCCTCGGGCCTCACAAGCAGTATATAAAGAGAGGAAGGCTAGGGTTTGAGAGACATATGAAACAACACAACAACACACGAGAGAGAGCCAGAACTGAAAAACACACGAGCTACCACCGAGGACCTATGCCAACCGACTGCGCGAACCGAGACACAGCAACCTGCACGCACCTGCTTGTTACTGTTTCCTCGGACACTTTAGCTTTTATTTACTATTTCTATGATTTTTACCACTAGCATGTCTAGCTAAACACTTTGTATCGGTTGGGCATGATTCTTTGAAGTATTTCCTTTGAGACTTGTGCTTAATGCATAGTTTGTTTGCTTGTATTAATTCTGTGCACACGGTTGACAGCTAGTTGTATGAGTAGGGGAAGCCTTGAACCGCAATCTTACTCTTACTACTTGTTGTTATATGTTAAACTAGTTGGTAGCTTGACGGTGACAACAAGGAGTAATGCGCTAGGATTATCAGCAGCTACTGTGACAGGATTCGTAGCTGCTTAGACTAGTTTCAAGAATTAATAGCTCATGGACTTTGATCGGAACATGCGCATATGTTAGGAAGCCTTGATCGGATACTAACTTCAGTAAATTGAACTATAGCCGTTTAGAGTCGATGATAAGGAATACATTCATAGAGGATTGTCTTTACCGATACTTCTCATAGTCATAGTACTTAATCTCTACTGTCTGTGCACGTCTAGTGCAAAATCTGCTTTCACTATTGTTCATTCGCGCACCTGCGCAACCCAACCACTCACAACCCCAATTTCGTAAGTTGTAGGTTGCTAGCTAGAACGAGTCTGCTTGCTCCTTGTGGGATCGACCCTGACTTAGCCGCTATACTAATTGGAGAAGGAAGGATTAATTTGACGCGTACAACGACGCGCGATCAAATTGTGGCGCCGTTGCCGGGGAGCAACACAGATAAGTTTTAACTAGTTTAAAGTTTTCTTTTACAGTAGTTAGTTATTTCTGTTTGCTTTATTTTCCTCGTTGTTGTTTCTGACAGCGCGCAATCAACATCAGCCTGCGCAACCTTGAAACAGTTGTGCTGTGCAGATTATAGTTGCGCACTGACAGACGTGACAGCTTAGTTGTCCTTTAATTTTGTTCTCTTTGAGATTTAGAACAGGTCATGGAGGATAACAGTGTCATTGGAGATAACTTAGGGGACAGAACCCCGGAGGGACCTAACAATGCGAGGGCAGATAACCGCGCAGTTCGGTTCAGAGAGGAAGTGCAGCGCGAAGTTGAAGCAAGGATGGCCGCTGAAGTGTATAATGCGCCACCCGCGCGACAGGTCGCACGACGCAGAACAGTGCGCGAGATGTCAGCTCCAATCACGGTTAACCAGCCATGGTGCATAGTGCTTCCACCAGACGGTCATTTTGAGCTAAGGAGCTCGCTCATTGATAGAGCCTATTTATGCACACTATTTAGATCCTAACACTATGCTTGTTTGCATTATTTTGTGTACAAGATTACTGGTTTCCGGTGTTTTTATATTTCAGGGCAAAACGAGGGCTTAAGTCGGATACGCGCTAACAGGCAGCGTTTAAGGAGGGCAACACACAGCCTGCGGAGCTAGCAGCGCAAACAGGATAGGAAGTGGCAGAGTTGACTACGGTGCGTAGACCGATTGCGCTAACCAGTGTGTGCAGTGCGCCATGCGCAGGATATTGGTGTTTCCAAATCTTGACACCATCAGATTTGGAAGTTGCCAAGGCCGTCCTTGGGCCTCATGAGCAGTATATAAAGAGAGGAAGGCTAGGGTTTGAAAAACAACACCACGACACACAGAGAAACAGGAGAGAGAGGCGGAACTGAAAAACACACGAGCCTACTGAGAGGACCTGCGCTAGCCGACTGCGCCAGCTGAGATACTGCAACCTACACGCACCTGCTTGTTACTATTTTCTTGGATACTTTAGCTGTTATTTACTATTTCTATGATGTTTACTACTAGCATGTCTAGCTAAACGCTTGGTATCGGTTAGGCATGATTCTATGAGTATTTCCTTTGAGACTTGTGCTTAATGCATAGTTTGTTTGCTTGTATTAATTATGTGCACACGGTTGACGGCTAGTTGCATGAGTAGGGGAAGCCTTGAACTGCAATCTTACTCTTGTTACTTGTTTGTTATATGTTAAACTAGTTGATAGCTTGACGGTGACAACTAGGAGTAACGCGCTAGGATAATCAGTTGCTACTGTGACAGGATTCGTAGCTGCTTAGACTAGTCTTAAGAATTAATAGCTCATGAACTTTGATCGAAAGATGGGCACATGTTAGGAAGCCTTGATCGGACACTAACATCAGTAAACTGAACTATAGACGTTTAGAGTCGATGATAAGGAACATATTCATAGAGGATTGTCTGCGCCGATACTTTTCATAGTCATAGTACTTAATCTCTACTGCCTGCGCACGTCTAGTGCAATTCCTGCGTTAACTATTGTTTATTCGCGCACTTTCGCAACCCAATCACTCACACCCCAACTTTCGTAAGTGTAGGTTACTAGTTAGAGCTAATCTACTTGCTCCTTGTGGAATCGACCCTGACTTAGCCGCTATACTAAGTGGAGAAGGAAGGAATTAATTTGACACGCACAACGACGCGTACATCAAATTTTGGCGCCGTTGCCGGGGAGCGACACAGATAAGCTTTAATTAGCTTAAATTTCCTTTTACAATAGTTAGTTATTTTATTTCTGTTTGCTTTATTCTCGTTGTTGTTTCTGACAGCGCGCAATCAACATCAGCCTGCGCAACCTTGAAAAAGTTGCTGCGCAGATTCTAGTCGCGCACTGACAGACGCGACAGCTTAGTTGTCTTTTAATTTCGTTTTCTTTGAGATTTAGAACAGGTTATGGAGGATAACAGTGTCGTTGGAGACAACTTAGGGGGTGCAGTGCGAGGTTGAAGCAAGGATGGCCGCTGAAATGTATAATGCGCCACCCGGGCGACAAGTTGCACGACGCACAACAGTGCGCGAGATGTCAGCCCCAATCACGGTTAACCAGCCATGGTGCATAGTGCTACCACCAGACGGTCATTTTGAACTAAGGAGCTCGCTCATTCATCACATGCCCAAGTTCCACGGGATGAACAATGAGAACCCAGTCAAACATGTGCGAGAATTCCTAGTCATTTGCGAGAACATGAAGGCCGAAGGGGAGAGCGATGAAGCGCTAAAGATGAAAGCGTTCCCATTTTCACTGTGTGACACGGCCAGGCATTGGCTGATGAGCTTACCAGCAGGATCAATTCACACATGGGAGCAGCTGCAGAAGAAGTTCTTGGACAAGTTCTATCCCGCAGCAAAGATCGCACTACTCAGGAAGGAGCTGGCCGCACCTAGGCAGGGCGCAGGAGAGTCACTATCGGAGTATTACGAGCGTTTCAGGGAGCTGGAGGCCAACTGCTACAATCATGGCCTACCCCAAAATGTGCTGATAGAGAATTTCCTGAATGGATTGCTGCCCATGGAGCTGAGATTATTAAATGCATGCGCAGGAGGCGACATTTGCAACATGTACCCAGAGGACGCGTGGCAGCTGATATAAGACTCTGCTGGGCAGGTAAGACATCAGCTAACACTTGAAAATAGTCGTGCTCGTTCTGTGCATCAGGTAGAAACAAGCGCGGAGATAAAGGAAATGAAGGCCATGCTGCAGAAGTTGATGCATGCGCAGGGAGCACAACCAGCTGCGCCAAAGGCGCGCGAGTTCTGCACATCCACTAAGCACAAAACCGATGCGTGTCCCACACTTTTCGAGGAATCAGGAGATGTCAATGCTCTAGGAGGATGGGATAATATAGGGCCACAGAGGCAGAATCAGCCACGTTTTGGACTAGCCGCAAATGGGTTCAGATGGAAGGAGGAAAATAATTTCCAGAGGCAGTCCGCGGACCAGCGCGCACCACAGCAGACGCAACAAGCTGCGCCCTACAATCCACCGCATCGCCGCACTGACGCACCAGCGCAGAACAACCAGCAACCGAGGCGATCCTTAGAAGATATCGTGGGGCAGCTAGCAGACACAGTGCGCAAGAATGATGAGAAGTATGACAAGAGGTTCGAATCCATTGAGAAGCAGGTATCACAGATCGCTACCACGGTGTATGAGCTGAAAAAGAGCGATGGCAACCTGCCTTCGCAAGTGATCCAGAATCCCAAGGGAGGAGTCAACGCAGTGACACTGAGGACTGGGCGCACGGTAGGAACAGAGCAGACCTCGAAGGCGCCCGCGCAACCAGTTGCGCAAGCTCCAGATCCAGCAGAGCCAGATGCCCAACCAGAAGCGCCAACCACAAGCCAGCAGGGCGAGGCGCCAGGTATGGCGCAATCAAAAGACAAAGGCATGAATCGTACTAACATACCTGCACCTTTCCCTGTACAGGCACCATCGGCTAGGAAGAAAGCGCTTGATAAGGAGCTCTACGAGTTATTCAGTAAGGTGGAAATAAACATTCCCCTTATTGAAGCAGTTCGGCAGATTCCTAGGTACGCCAAGTTTTTAAAGGAGCTGTGCACAAACAAGAGGAGGAAAGGCGAGTGCGCACAGGTAATGCTAAATGCGCAGGCCTCAACAATCGTGCAGCATAAGGTACCACCTAAATGCCGGGATCCAGGTACGTTCACCATCCCCTGCACTTTAGGTAAGACCACAGTGGGCAATTGCATGATTGACTTAGGCGCATCTATAAATGTGCTACCCTATTCCCTATATGCGTCATTGCGCCTTGGACCACTAAAGCCTGCAGGTCTCACCATTCAGCTAGCAGATCGGTCGTGCAAGCAACCGACGGGCATGATCGAGGACGTCCTTGTCCGAGTAGGAGAGCTGGTGTTCCCAGCAGATTTCTATGTCCTAGAAATGGAGGGTGAGTCGAGCAAAGGCAGTGCGCAGATCCTACTGGGCAGACGTTTGGAGGGGTACGCTCTCAATGGAGGTCGATGGCGAGGAGATTCATTTTAACATATTCAAGGGGATGCAGCACCCTCATGAGGACGCCACAGTGCACGCGATGGACAGCATAGATGACTTGGTTGCAGATGCGCAATGTGCAAGTGCAGCAGAAGAACCTGAGACACTGGCACAGGCAGAGTTGGAGGCGCAAGAGGATGAGCTGAGCAGTGCTGAACCAGCATCCAGACAGGTACACGATATAGTTAATGTCTGCACTGCTAATAAGATCTTGCCCTCTATTGAACAGGCACCCAAGGTCGAGCTGAAGCAACTCCCAGAGCACCTCAAATACATATTCTTGGGAAATGAGGACACCCTGCCAGTAATCATAAAGAAAGGATTGGAAGAGGAGCAGGAGGCGCGATTACAGCAGGTGCTGCGCAAGAACCAGCGCGCTATAGGATGGACACTTGCTGACCTGCGCTGAGTGAGCCCGGACGTATGCATGCATGGGATTCTATTGGAAGATGGTGCCAAACCATCCAGGGAGCCTCAGCGCAGATTGAACCCGAACATGATGGAGGTGGTGCAGAAAGAGATCCTGAAGCTGCTTGACGCAGGGGCCATTTACCCAATTTCGGACAGCAAATGGGTAAGTCTAGTGCACGTTGTGCCGAAGAAAGGAGGAATCACAGTAGAGGAGAATGCGCAGGGCGAGCTAGTTCCCAAGCGCATGCAAACTGGATGGCGCATTGACTACAGAAAGCTTAACGCAGTCACGCGCAAGGACCATTTCCCGCTGCCCTTCATGGACCAGATGCTAGATCGATTAGCGGGGAAGCCCTACTTTTGTTTCTTGGACGGGTACTTAGGGTACAATCAGATACCCATAGCTGCGGAGGATCAAGAGAAGACCACGTTCACCTGCCCATTCGGTACGTTTGCATTTCGGTGCATGTCATTCGGGCTGTGTAACGCGCCAGGTACGTTCCAACGTTTAGTCATGAGCATCTTTTCTGATATGATTGGTATATGCATAGAGGTGTTCATGGATGATTTTACTGTGTACGGAGGTACCTTTGACGCATGCTTAACTCATCTTGATAAGGTCTTAGCGCGCTGCATTTCAAAAAACCTAGTGCTCAATTATGAGAAATGTCATTTCATGGTATCACATGGAGTAGTACTAGGACATATTATCTCGCAGGAGGGGATCAAGGTAGACAAAGCCAAAATAGATCTTTTTTCTAATCTGCCTTATTCCACTAACGTGCGCGATGTGAAATCATTCCTTGGGCATGCTGGGTTTTACAGGCGCTTCATAAAAGATTTTTCTAAGATTTGTATACCCCTGTCTAACCTCTTGCAAAAGGATGTGTGTTTCGAATTTACTGATGAGTGCAGAGCCGCGTTTGACAAGCTGAAGGAGGCGCTGACAAGTGCGCCAGTGATGCGCGCGCCAGACTGGAGCCTGCCATTTGAACTGATGTGCGATGCAAGCGACTATGCAGTAGGTGCAGTCCAGGGACAGCGAGTTGACAAGAAGCCGCACGCCATTTATTATGCATCACGCACATTGGACGCTGCGCAGAGGAACTACACCACCACGGAGAAGGAACTTCTGGCAATCGTGTTTGCACTGGAGAAGTTCCGCGCATATGTTCTTGGCGCCAGAGTCATCGTCTACACAGACCACGCAGCAATCCGTTACCTATTGTCCAAGAAGGGGACTAAGCCGCGCCTGATGCGCTGGGTGCTCCTACTTCAGGAATTTGACTTGGAAATCAAAGATAAGAAGGGCACGGAGAACACAGTCGCAGACCACCTGAGTAGGATCGTGAAAGCAGAGGAGCCAGGGTGAATCACGGAGACATTCCCTGACGAGCATCTGATGGCGCTGATAGGTAAGGTACCATGGTATGCGCACATTGCGAATTACCTGGTCACAGGTACGTTTCCTCCTCATTTCACTAAAACCCAATGCATGAGAGTAAAACATGAGTCCAAGTATTACATTTGGGATGATCCGTATATGCTCAGAATAGGACCTGATCAGATTTTGAGGCGATGCGTGCCTGACCATAAAATTAACTCTGTTTTGATGTTTTGTCATGCGCACGCATGTGGAGGACAATTTGGTCCAAAGCGCACGAGCAGAAAGATCCTGGATTGCGGATTTTATTGGCCGCACTTGTTTAGCGACTCGTATAACTACAGCAGGAACTGTGACAGGTGCCAGCTCACAGGGGGCATATCAGCGCGCAATGAGATGCCGCAGACGCCAATTCTAGTGGATGAAGTATTCGATATTTGGGGGATTGACTTCATGGGGCTATTTGAGAACTAACATTTTTTGCAGGTATGGGGTGCCTAAGGTAGTCATAAGCCACCAGGGGACGCATTTTTGCAATAGGATTATGGCGCAGGTATTCAAGCATTATGGAGTGCGCCACAAGACGTCCACCGCTTACCACCCTCAGACGAATGGCCAGGCTGAGGTTTCCAACAGAGAGATCAAGCGTATCCTGGAGAAAACTGTGAGACCGTCGCGCAAAGACTGGAGCCAGCGCCTTGATGATGCGCTGTGGGCATACCGAACCGCACATAAGACACCAATTGGGACTTCACCGTTTCGGTTGGTTTATGGAAAAGCGTGCCACCTGCCAGTGGAGTTAGAGCACAAAGCATACTGGGCATTGCGCGTTTGCAACCTGAACCTAGACGAGGCTGGTAAGGAGCGCGCATTTGAGCTAAGCGAATTAGAAGAGCTGCGCCTGGATGCATATGAGGGACTGCGCGATTACAAGGCACGCACAAAGGCATTTCATGACAAAAATATCCTTAGACGCACTTTTGAGCCAGGAGACCAGGTACTATTGTTCTCCTCGCGCCTAAAGCTCATGCCTGGGAAGCTGCGCAGCAAATGGACGGGACCATACACGGTTACCAAGGTTTTCCCCTACGGAACAATTGAGTTAGAAAACGAGCACCGGCATCGTTTTCAGGTCAATGGGCAGAGAGTCAAAAAGTATTTGGAGAACCTTGGGATGGCACAGCGCGCGAAGTTGAATTGGCAGATTCAGAGATAGCTGATGCGCAGGTTGATGTGCCAGAGTCGCCACCAGATGCACCAGAGGGAGAACTGGGAACTATTGCTCATATTTCTTCTTCCTCTTTACCTAACCTCGTTACTTATGGTTTATCACATACTTTTAACCATGCTGACCACCCTTCCGATCCTTTGCGCAAGACCAAGAAGAAGGCAACACACGCACGAGCGCGGGGTCACTCAGGAGCAAGAGTGGGGGAGGTCGCTGGCACACTTTTACGCAAGTAACGAGGTACAGTCGAGCCAACGACGTTAAACAAAGGCACTTGTCGGGAGGTAACCCGATACGTTTTACTTTTACACGTTTTTCTTTTAGTTTTTTCTAGTGTCTTTTAGCTAGTTTAGGACTTGTAGTTTTTTTTAGTCGCACAGCAGTGCGCAGGTTAGTGCGCAATTCAGTGCGCAGAGCAGCTGCGCCAGACAGGGGGGTATATAAGGGCAGTACTTAGAAAAATTTCAGCACTTTTCACACTCGACCGTTGCAAGAAGCTTCTGCCCTCAACCTCCGCTCACCGTCCGACAACCGATCAGGCGTACGTTCAGCACGATTTGAGGAGCATACAGTCGCACGTACACTAGGTAACCCTTCCCATCAAGTTTGAACCGATTCAAGTAGGGTTTTGTGCGATAAGAGGAGTGCCCTAGGTTGAAATCGCACCTAGCTAGCCTGCACCATTTGGAGTTCTGGTTAGTGGGTTTTGTAGGCGGGCAGTAGGCGACCATTTGGTGAAAATTTCAGGGCGTTTGTCCGAATTTGGATTTTTGAGTATTTGTGGAGTGTTGACCTTAGTTGACCGGAGGAACCCTAGCGCACAATGCAGCCTGCCGAGGATCAAGCGACCCCAACATCTTTCGCCAGCAAGTTTGAAGCCTTCATGAGGCTGGAGATGTACGGGACCCCGTACATCAGCAGGGACTTCCTGCGTGAGGTCGGAATGGAGGACCTCATTGTGGAGAAGCTCATGCTAGCGGGTTGGGAGGCGCTGTTGGACATCAACAGCGCAGCGGATAAGGAGGATACGTGTGAGTTTTTGGCGTCACAGGAGACGGCCGATCTGGAGATAAGGTACCGGCACAGAGGGGTCTGGTACATTGTGAAATTCGCAGTGTCTCAGTTCGACAGATTCGTGAACAAGCAGTTGCTGCAGCACACTCTTGTTCACTCGGAAATTGTCTCAGCAAACAATGAACAAGACAAAGTTTGTTCACCCAGTTCGGCCAACTGCCTACGTCTGGGGAGGACTATCTCCAGTCCTCAATCCACTCAAACCAAAGGTCTCCAAGTACACTCGGTTACAACTCACGCAACCTATGCTACTCAACCTTGTGTGGATCACTCAACACAATCAGAACAAGCTCTGACTTGTGTCAGCACACCCTCTACAATATGTCAATCTAGAATAGCTACAGTCTTCTCAAAGAACTCAGCCTATTCTAAACTACACCTACTCAGCAGGGTTGCTGTAGCAACTGCTGTAACACACAGCTGAAGCACAAATTGTCCGCGTCGCTCCAAGGCCTTCTGCTGAGCCGTTCGAACGATTCCACGAGCGCTGCACACTCTGGAATACTCCCCCTCACTCACTGACCACCTGCCACTAGTGAGTACTGCCGCTTAGACACTCGACCGAGCCACACACCCGTCAGTTCTTCCGCGGCGGCCCTTGATCAACCAACAAGCTCCGCAGCTCTGAGTTGGCTTCCAGATCAAGCTTGAATCAGACTCTGCAAGTCTTGATTCTCTTCTGCTATAATCACCACAGCTCTGGACCACGCTCTGTGATAGAGCCTAGTTATACACATTATTTAGGTCATAACCCTGTGCTTGTTTGCAATATTTCATGAGCAAGATTACTCGTTTCCAATGTTTTTGTATATCAGGTCAGAACGAGTCCTTAAGTCGGATACGCGCTAACAGGCAGCGTTCTAGGAGTGAAAGATCAGCCTGCGGAGCTAGCGGCGCAAACAGAAGAAGAAATGGCGAAAGACAGCAGAGGTGCGCTAACCATATGCGCTAGCCGATGCCGTGCGCCAGGCGCAAAGTCCCAGTGACCAGATTTGGAAGTTGCCAAAAGATGAACTTCCTGGGCACTATTTAAACAAAGGAAGTCTAGGGTTTCACACAACACGGAGAGGCAGCACCACGGCCTCAGAGGAGGCATTGCGCGGCAGAACTGGAAAACACACGGACTTATTGAGGAGATCTGCGCCAGCCGAGAGAAGACACTGCACGCACTGTTTGCTACCGTTTTCTTGGATTCAGTAGTTATTACTTACTATTTTATGATGTTTACCACTAGCATGTCTAGCTAAACACTTAGTGTTGGTCGGGCATGAACCTATGATGTATTACCTTTGAGACTTGAGCTTAATGCATAGTTTATTTACTTGTATTAATTCTGTGCGCGCTGAGACAGTTAGTTGCATGAGTAGGGGAAGCCTTGAACCGCAAACTTACTTGTGTTGCTTGCTTGTCACCTGTTAAACTAGTTGCATGCGTAGGGGAAGCCTTGAACCGCAAACTTACCGTGACCCTGTGCTTGTTTGCAATATTTCATGAGCAAGATTACTCGTTTCCAATGTTTTTGTATATCAGGTCAAAACGAGTCCTTAAGTCGGATACGCGCTAACAGGCAGCGTTCTAGGAGTGAAAGATCAGCCTGAGGAGCTAGCGGCGCAAACAGAAGAAGAAATGGCGAAAGACAGCAGAGGTGCGCTAACCATATGCGCTAGCCGATGCCGTGCGCCAGGCGCAAAGTCCCAGTGACCAGATTTGGAAGTTGCCAAAAGATGAACTTCCTGGGCACTATTTAAACAAAGGAAGTCTAGGGTTTCACACAACACGGAGAGGCAGCACCACGGCCTCAGAGGAGGCATTGCGCGGCAGAACTGGAAAACACACGGACTTATTGAGGAGATCTGCGCCAGCCGAGAGAAGACACTGCACGCACTGTTTGCTACCGTTTTCTTGGATTCAGTAGTTATTACTTACTATTTTATGATGTTTACCACTAGCATGTCTAGCTAAACACTTAGTGTTGGTCGGGCATGAACCTATGATGTATTACCTTTGAGACTTGAGCTTAATGCATAGTTTATTTACTTGTATTAATTCTGTGCGCGCTGAGACAGTTAGTTGCATGAGTAGGGGAAGCCTTGAACCGCAAACTTACTTGTGTTGCTTGCTTGTCACCTGTTAAACTAGTTGCATGCGTAGGGGAAGCCTTGAACCGCAAACTTACCGTGACCCTGTGCTTGTTTGCAATATTTCATGAGCAAGATTACTCGTTTCCAATGTTTTTGTATATCAGGTCAAAACGAGTCCTTAAGTCGGATACGCGCTAACAGGCAGCGTTCTAGGAGTGAAAGATCAGCCTGAGGAGCTAGCGGCGCAAACAGAAGAAGAAATGGCGAAAGACAGCAGAGGTGCGCTAACCATATGCGCTAGCCGATGCCGTGCGCCAGGCGCAAAGTCCCAGTGACCAGATTTGGAAGTTGCCAAAAGATGAACTTCCTGGGCACTATTTAAACAAAGGAAGTCTAGGGTTTCACACAACACGGAGAGGCAGCACCACGGCCTCAGAGGAGGCACTGCGCGGCAGAACTGGAAAACACACGGACTTATTGAGGAGATCTGCGCCAGCCGACTGCGCCAGCCGAGAGAAGACACTGCACGCACTGTTTGCTACAGTTTTCTTGGATTCAGTAGTTATTACTTACTATTTTATGATGTTTACCACTAGCATGTCTAGCTAAACACTTAGTGTTGGTCGGGCATGAACCTATGATGTATTACCTTTGAGACTTGAGCTTAATGCATAGTTTATTTACTTGTATTAATTCTGTGCGCGCTGAGACAGTTAGTTGCATGAGTAGGGGAAGCCTTGAACCGCAAACTTACTTGTGTTGCTTGCTTGTCACCTGTTAAACTAGTTGCATGCGTAGGGGAAGCCTTGAACCGCAAACTTACCGTGACCCTGTGCTTGTTTGCAATATTTCATGAGCAAGATTACTCGTTTCCAATGTTTTTGTATATCAGGTCAAAACGAGTCCTTAAGTCGGATACGCGCTAACAGGCAGCGTTCTAGGAGTGAAAGATCAGCCTGAGGAGCTAGCGGCGCAAACAGAAGAAGAAATGGCGAAAGACAGCAGAGGTGCGCTAACCATATGCGCTAGCCGATGCCGTGCGCCAGGCGCAAAGTCCCAGTGACCAGATTTGGAAGTTGCCAAAAGATGAACTTCCTGGGCACTATTTAAACAAAGGAAGTCTAGGGTTTCACACAACACGGAGAGGCAGCACCACGGCCTCAGAGGAGGCACTGCGCGGCAGAACTGGAAAACACACGGACTTATTGAGGAGATCTGCGCCAGCCGACTGCGCCAGCCGAGAGAAGACACTGCACGCACTGTTTGCTACCGTTTTCTTGGATTCAGTAGTTGTTATTTACTATTTTATGATGTTTACCACTAGCATGTCTAGCTAAACACTTAGTGTTGGTCGGGCATGAACCTATAATGTATTACCTTTGAGACTTGAGCTTAATGCATAGTTTATTTACTTGTATTAATTCTGTGCGCGCTGAGACAGTTAGTTGCATGAGTAGGGGAAGCCTTGAACCGCAAACTTACTTGTGTTGCTTGCTTGTCACCTGTTAAACTAGTTGCATGCGCAGGGGAAGCCTTGAACCGCAAACTTACCGTGACAATTAGGAGTAACGAGTTAGGATAGGCAGTTGCTACTGTGACAGGATTCGCAGCTGTTTAGTCTAGTTCTAAGGATTAATAGCACATGAACTTTGAACGGAACATGCGCACGTATTAGGAAGCCTTTACCGGACACTAACCTAAGTAAACCACAAGCTATAGATGTTTAGAGTCGATGATAAGGAATGCATTCATAGAGGATTGTCTGCCCAATACTTCTCATAGAGATAGTACTTCATCTCTACTGCTTGCGCACGTCTAGTGCAATTTCCTGCGTTACGATATTCACTGCTACTCGCGCATCGCGCAAAACCCCCAATCACTCACGCAACCCCCGTTTTCTTAAAGTGTAGGTTACTGGCTAAGACTCACTGCTTGCTCCCTGTGGAGATCGACCCTTACTTAACCGCTGTACTAGTGGGAGAGGAAGGATTATATTTGACGCGCACGACGACGCGCGATCACTCTGCTCTCGGGTGATGATCGAAGAATTCGTCCGTCGCACACCAAAGATAGCTCTCTCTGAAATCTGTGTATGCACTCGTGTATCCCTCAGCTTCGATCAATCTCTCAGCTCTGAACATCTCTCGCTTAAATAGGAGCACCAGCTTTAAGCAATGTCCAGGTTTAGGCAATGTCCCAAAAAGAACAATTATCTCCTAAAATCTAGGAGATTAGATTTGATCTTTAACTTCAATGCAAATCTCCTTCTCTGACTAGTAAACCTCACTGGAATATACTCTTCAGCAGTTTAGAAATTCTTCAGATGCTCTCCATAGAGATTCCAGCCCTTCTGGACACGCCCAGGTTGCTGCTGCTTCTTGGACGCTTGATACAGCCAGTTGAACAAGCTCCTGCTGTAGCATCCCCTGCTGCAGCTGCTGCTAGTTCACTTCTGCTGGCCTGCTTGATAACTTGAGCTACAGCAACTCCTTGTTCACTTGTGCTGGTTTTGTCAAACACTGCCAACCGACATCATCACATTGCCTCGGCTAAGAGGCTGAAGCGCACGCTGAGGTGGGCAAAGGTGCGTGAGGCGGATATAGACACGCACACGAATCAGGAGGCGTGGCGCGAGATGGCGACCGGCCCAGTTTTTGCCGCGGGGCGCAGCCGAGGACGCGAGCTGCGTGACCCGTGGATGTTCTACCTATGGCACATGATCGCCTATGCCATCATCAGGCGTTTTAATGGTGCGCCGAAGATCAGCTTGCTGGACATGGACATTTTGAAGGGTTTTTACTATGGGAAGAAGGTGCTGTTTGTCTCGGACATGGTGGTCCATTGGAGTCGGGTCAGCACGAAGGGGCAGCTGACTTATGGCGGAATGATCACGCACCTGCTGCGTGCGTTGCATGGAGAGCCTGAGGTGCCCGAGCACACAGTAGTGCCGGCTGTTCCCCTGGACCGCGCCCATATGCTGCAGCTCAGAGCGGTAGCCGTGAGAGAGGATGGGACATTGGAGTGGTGCTACCAGCTGCAGCCGGCCAGAGCGCCGAGACAAAGAGCAGAAAGCAGCGCGCAACCAGAGGAGGCTGCGGAGGAAATGGAGAGGGACGAGGCCCCAGAACCAGTTGCGCCTCCAGTCAGACGCATGAGGACTCGTGCGCAGACTGGAGCGCGCCGGAGGGCCAGTGCACCACAGGGGGAGCCAGTTACCATTGCCATTGATGATTCTCCCCCGCGTACACAAGGAAAGCGCCCCAGGACGGAGGCAGAAGAGGCGCCAGAGGAGGTACCAGAGGAGCGGTGCATGATGTTCAACGTCATGCGCGTGCTCGAGTATTTAGCGCCAGAGGGGGCAGATTTGAGCATGAGCCCACCATCAGGGTGGAGATTTGGAGATTCTATCCCCCCTCTCCTCAGCCTGCGTAGGCCATCCCCAGGTTCCCCCAGCGAGCCGCGCCAGCCAGCCAGCCCTCCTACCCAGTCCCCGGTTCATACAGCAGCGCCAGCCCCAGCAGCAGAACCCACCCCAGCAGTAGACCCAGTACCAGCACCTGCAGCACCCCCTTCACAGCCTTCTGTTCAGAGGTCCCCTGAAGCCGATCCCATCATAAGTTCCAGCTCAGATTTACTATGGGATCCTATCTCAGAGGACGACCTCGTGGCTCAGCCCGCCGCCATTTCTGTAGTGCCGCCAGCCTCCAGCACCGAGTATGTGACTGATTCTTCAGATGAGGAGGCGCACGGATCAGCGACTGAGTCCAGCTCCGAGGATATCTAGAGCTGTAGTGAGGGCGCGCATTTCTTTCGGGTGGTTTCCTATTTATTATCTTTTTGAACCAACTGTTGCTATATTTTGCCGAATATTGTGCTGAATATTTTGTGACCCCCCTTGCTATATTGTTGCCGTGCTGACTATATGTTCTTCTTTCTTATATTCAGCTTGTATTGCGCTATTCATATTGCATGCGCTGCTATCAACTGTTTTAGTATATTTTTTTTCGTTTTTCTGCTCCTGTTAGTTGGATATACAGGGGATGTGGAGTTGACAGAAACGCTCTAGAGAGGCGGTTAGTCGTTTGAGCTTCGAAGGTGAGGTATATGGTCGAGAGCGCTAGTGGAGGCCGGTGCTTTGCGACCTTCGGAACAAGAGAGCGCGCTTAGCCACGCAGATGCAGAAGGCGAATACCCAAAAGCGTGGCGAGGTGGGAAAACAGACCACCTTTCCTCTGGAAGTCGAGCGAGGGAAGGCGGGCGAGGGTGTAAACGCGTGCGCTGACCTGCGCAAATAGACAAAGGAGGGAGAGCGGAGCGTTGTTCCATAGCTGCTATCCGGAGGCCGAGACTGGAACCGTTCTGGGAACATAGGAACCATAGATAAAGCTGTACAAAAAGGAAAAAACACCAGCAGATGATATGCGCTACAAAAGAATCAGCATGCGCACAAATACATACCAGCGTGTGCAAATTCATAAGAAAATCATCAGAAAAGCTTGAGTTCCCAGGAAGTGCGCGGAAGAATCATCGCACCGGAAGAAGCTTGCGCTGTTAGCCATATACTCGTACTCGGAGTAAAAGCTCACAACCCGGAGCCTACGAAGAGCTATCTCCCAGCCATCCGAAATGATCTTCATCCCAGCTGAGAGGTAACGAATTTCGAAAATTATTATATTAAACTGTTGAAGGCAGATGCGCGTAGGTGATAGAGCAGCGCAAGGTGAATGGTAGTGCGGATCGCGCCAGAGTGCAAGACTGTGCGCTAGACTCCAGAGAGGTAATGGTATCCGTGCTTGAGTGCTTGTGCGGGACGAACAAGGGGAAAGTGTGGGGGCTTTGATAGAGCCTACTTATACACACTATTTAGATCCTAACACTATGCTTGTTTGCATTATTTTGTGTACAAGATTACTGGTTTCCGGTGTTTTTGTATTTCAGGGTAAAACGAGGGCTTAAGTCGGATACGCGCTAACAGGCAGCGTTTAAGGAGCGCAACACACAGCCTACGGAGCTAGCAGCGCAAACAGGATAGGAAGTGGCAGAGTCGACTACGGTGCGCAGACCAATTGCGCTAACCAGTGTGTGCAGTGCGCCATGCGCAGAATATTGGTGTTTCCAAATCTTGACACCATCAGATTTGGAAGTTGCCAAGGCCGTCCTTGGGCCTCATGAGCAGTATATAAAGAGAGGAAGGCTAAGGTTTGAAAAACAACACCACGACACACAGAGAAACAGGAGAGACAGGCGGAACTGAAAAACACACGAGCCTACTGAGAGGACCTGCGCTAGCCGACTGCGCTAGCTGAGATACTGCAACCTGCACGCACCTGCTTGTTACTATTTTCTTGGATACTTTAGTTGTTATTTACTATTTCTATGATGTTTACTACTAGCATGTCTAGCTAAACGCTTGGTATCGGTTGGGCATGATTCTATGAGTATTTCCTTTGAGACTTGTGCTTAATGCATAGTTTGTTTGCTTGTATTAATTCTGTGCACACGGTTGACGGCTAGTTGCATGAGTAGGGGAAGCCTTGAACCGCAATCTTACTCTTGTTACTTGTTTGTTATATGTTAAACTAGTTGATAGCTTGACGGTGACAACTAGGAGTAACGCGCTAGGAAAATCAGTTGCTACTGTGACAGGATTCGTAGCTGCTTAGACTAGTCTTAAGAATTAATAGCTCATGAACTTTGATCGGAACATGCGCACATGTTAGGAAGCCTTGATCGGGCACTAACATCAGTAAACCGAACTATAGACGTTTAGAGTCGATAATAAGGATAATATTCATAGAGGATTGTCTGCGCCGATACTTTTCATAGTCATAGTACTTAATCTCTACTGCCTGCGCACGTCTAGTGCAATTCCTGCGTTAACTATTGTTTATTCGCGCACTTGCGCAACCCAATCACTCACACCCCAACTTTCGTAAGTGTAGGTTACTAGTTAGAGCTAATCTACTTGCTCCCTGTGGAATCGACCCTGACTTAGCCGCTATACTAAGTGGAGAAGGAAGGAATTAATTTGACGCGCACAACGACGCGTGCATCACTCATTCATCACATGCCCAAGTTTCACGGGATGAACAACGAGAACCCAGTCAAGCATGTGCGAGAATTCCTAGTCATCTGCGAGAACATGAAGGCCGAAGGGGAGAGCGACGAAGCGCTGAAGATTAAGGCGTTCCCTTTTTCATTGTGTGATGCGGCCAGGCATTGGCTGATGAGCTTACCTGCAGGATCTATTCACACATGGGAGCAGCTCCAGAAGATGTTCTTGGACAAGTTCTATCCTGTAGCCAAGATCGCGCTACTCAGGAGGGAGTTGGCCTCACCTAGGCAGGGCGCAGGAGAATCACTATCGGAGTATTATGAGCGTTTCAGGGAGCTGGAGGCTAACTGCTACAATCCCGGCCTGCCCCAGAATGTACTAATAGAGAATTTCCTGAACGGATTGCTACCAATGGAGCTGAGATTATTGAATGCATGCGCAGGCGGTGACATTTGCAACATGTACCCGGAGGACGCGTGGCAGTTGATAGAAGACTCTGCTGGACAGGTAAGACATCAGCTAACACTTGAGAATAGTCGTGCTCGTTCTGTGCATCAGGTAGAAACAAGCGCTGAGATAAAAGAGATGAAGGCCATGCTGCAGAAGTTGATGAATGCGCAAGGTGCGCAACCAGCTGCGCCAAAGGCATGCGAATTCTGCAAGTCCACCGAGCATAAAACTGATGCATGTCCCACACTTTTCGAGGAATCAGGAGATGTCAATGCTTTAGGAGGATGGGATAATAGAGGGCCGCAGAGGCAGAATCAGCCGCGTTTTGGACTAGCCTTAAATGGGTTCAGATGGAAGGAGGACAACAATCTCCAGAGGCAGTCCGCGGAGCAGCACGCACCACAACAAATGCAACAAGCTGCTCCCTACAATCCACCGCATCGCCGCACTGACGCGCCAGCGCAAAATAACCAGCAGCCGCGGCGATCCTTAGAAGATATCGTGGGCCAGCTAGCAGACACAGTGCGCAAGAATGATGAGAAGTATGACAAGAGGTTCGAGTCCATTGAAAAGCAGCTGTCACAGATAGCTACCACGGTGTATGAGCTGAAAAAGAGCGATGGAAACCTGCCTTCGCAAGTGATTCAGAATCCCAAGGGAGGAGTCAACCCAGTGACACTGAGGACTGGGCGCACGGTAGGAACAGAGCAGACCGCAGAGGCGCCCGCGCAACCAGTTGTGCAAGCTCCAAAGCCAGCACAGCCGGATGCGCAACCAGCAGCGCGGGCCACAAACCAGCAGGGGAAGGCGCCAGGTATGGCGCAATCGAAAGACAAAAGCATAAATCGTACTAACATACCTGTACCTTTTCCTGTACAGGCACCATTGGCTAGGAAAGAGGCGCTTGATAAGGAGCTCTACGAGTTATTCAGTAAGGTGGAAATAAACATTCCCCTTATTGAAGCAGTTCGGCAGATCCCTAGGTACGCCAAGTTCTTAAAGGAGCTGTGCACAAACAAGAGGAGGAAAGGCGAGTGCGCGCAAGTAATTCTACACACGCATGCCTCAGCAATCGCGCAACATAAGGTACCACCTAAATGCCGGGATCCAGGTACGTTCACCATTCCATGCACTTTAGGTAAGACCACAGTAAGTAACTGCATGATTGACCTAGGCGCATCTATAAATGTGCTTCCCTATTCCTTGTATGCGTCATTGCGCCTTGGTCCACTAAAGCCTGCAGGTCTCACCATTCAACTAGTAGATCGGTTGTGCAAACAACCGACGGGCATGATAGAGGACGTCCTCGTCCGAGTAGGAGAGCTGGTGTTCCCAGCAGATTTCTACGTCTTAGAGATGGAGTGTCAGTCGAGCAAGGGAAGTGCGCAGATCCTATTGGGCAGACCATTTCTGATGACAGCGCGCACAAAGATAGACGTGTGGAGGGGTACGCTCTCAATGGAAGTTGACGGCGAGGAAATTCACTTTAACATATTTAAAGGGATGCAGCACCTTCATGAGGACGCCACAGTACACGCGTTGGACAGCATAGACGACTTGGTTGCGGATGCGCAGTGTGCGAGCGCAGCTGAAGGATCTGGGTCGCTGACACAGGCAGAGATGGAGGCGCACGAGGATGAGCTGAGCCTGGAACCGTTCTGGAAACATAGGAACCGTAGATAAAGCTGTACAAAAAGAAAAAACACCAGCAGATGATATGCGCTAAAGAAACCAGCATGCGCACAACTCTGTACCAGCGTGCGCAAGTTCACAAGAAAATCATCAAGAAAGCTCGAGTTCCTAGGAAGTGCGCGAAGGAATCACTGACGTTGGCGTTTTAGGCAAGCAAAATGAAGTGCTTTTCTAGTCACGCAAATATCAAACAATATTTATAACCGAGTGACCTCGGATCGAACCCAAGGGAAAAGCTTAGACTAATCAATGCTACTAATGTAAGTCTACGGTTTGGGGGGGGGGGGGGGGGGGGGTTTGTCCTCCTATAGAGGTATCTCTAGCAAGCACTAAAGATAAATGATATTTTTGGGTTTTGCTTAATGAATAAAAAGGGTGACTAGGGATTCAACTTCCCCCCTAAGATATGAGGAAATGAAATAACTCACTAATACATGCATGAACTACATTTGGTTAATAAAAGTAAGGCTAATGCATCATCCGCTCTAGGTTCAACTCTCGCTCCTTCCCTAGAATGGAGAGGATACATAAATGACATGGTTCTCAAACTCTCATTCTATTGAACCGTATAGAATTTGAGCCCCATAACCGCACCCTCTCGGTCTATTGGCCGGTTACTCAAATCCGCTCAAAACTTAGCCTAATGTCAAGAATGCATGTCGCTCTCACGCACAAACACTCCATCTATGATCATACAATAGCTATGAAACATCCTAAGTTCAACTCTCGCTCCTTCCTTAGGGGTTTTAACCAAGCATACTCACTTAAGCATTTCGTCAAACACTTGGTGTGCATACAATGAATACATAGCTAGGGCACAATATAATCAAACCAACCTTCATTCAATGCAATAAATTAGAGTTCTACATCATATCCAATCCTAGGGATCCATTTAATCCCCAACCACAAGAACAACTACTCACTCATAATGAGTGTGCACAAATACATGATTAATAAGTGAAACATGAATGTAAATACAAAGTTAAGGGTTTAGAAAAGTAGTCTAGGTCTTGAATGATCTTCAATCCAAGCTCCAATCTTCAACCAAGCTTGATCTTCTCCAAAGGTTTGATCTTTGCTCTTTAGGGTTTGAGAGAGTTCTTGAGTTTTCTTTAAAATTGAGATCTTTTTTCTCTCTCTTCAAAGCTTTTCATTTATACCTAGAAGGTTTGACCAGCATTGACCGAGTTGACCAGCGTTGACCGAGTCAAATAGTTGACTCGGGCGAGTCAACTTTCCAGAGGGTTCGAATTTGGCCGAGTCACTTCTTGACTCGGTCTTGCGCTTCGTGACTCGGGCAGAACTGACTCGGGCGAGTTAACTTTCCAGAGAGTTCCAATTTGCCCGAGTGCTTTGATTCGGGCGAGTCAACTAGTCCAGGCCGAGTCACATTGACTCGGGCGAATCTTCATTATCATGATTCTTTTGCGCTTTCGCCCGCAATCGACTGGATTTTCTCCGAAACTCTTCTAAGCTGCTGCGTGACTCCAACTACTCGATATAAACCTGAAACGCACGCGAAAAGCATCAAAAGACTTATATAACATCACGGAATGAACAAGAACTAAAAGGGGAATGCACATAAATACTATGCACTTTGCGCGCACATCAATCACGCACCGGAAGAAACTTGCGCAATTAACCATATACCCGTACTCGAAGTAAAGACCCACAACCCGGAGCCTATGAAGAGCTATCTCCCAGCCATCCGAAATAATTTCCATCCCAGCTGAGAGGTAACGAATTTCGAAATTGTTATATTAAAACTGTTGAAGGCATGTGCGCGCAGGTGACAGAGCAACGCGGGGTGAACAGTTGTGCAGATCGCGCCTGAGTGCAAGACTGTGCGCTAGACTCCAGAGAGGTAATTGTATCCGTGCTTGAGTACTTGTTCGAGACGAACAAGGGCAAGTGTGGGGGGTTTGATAGAGCCTATTTATACGCACTATTTAGATCCTAACACTGTGCTTGTTTGCATTATTTTGTGTACAAGATTACTGGTTTCCGGTGTTTTTGTATTCCAGGACAAAACAAGGGCCTAAGTCGGATACACGCTAATAGGCGCGTTTAAGGAGCGCAACACACAGCCTGCGGAGCTAGCAGCGCAAACAGGATAGGAGGTGGCAGATTCAGAGTGCGGTGCGCAAACCAACTGCGCGAACCAACGTGCGCAGTGAGCCATGCGCAGGGTAGCGGTATTTCCAAATCTTGAACACCATATCCCTACAAAATCTCCTAGGATTTGGAAGTTGCCAAGATTTTCCTCGGGCCTCACAAGCAGTATATAAAGAGAGGAAGGCTAGGGTTTGAGAGACATATGAAACAACACAACAACACACGAGAGAGAGCCAGAACTGAAAAACACACGAGCTACCACCGAGGACCTATGCCAACCGACTGCGCGAACCGAGACACAGCAACCTGCACGCACCTGCTTGTTACTGTTTCCTCGGACACTTTAGCTTTTATTTACTATTTCTATGATGTTTACCACTAGCATGTCTAGCTAAACACTTTGTATCGGTTGGGCATGATTCTTTGAAGTATTTCCTTTGAGACTTGTGCTTAATGCATAGTTTGTTTGCTTGTATTAATTCTGTGCACACGGTTGACAGCTAGTTGTATGAGTAGGGGAAGCCTTGAACCGCAATCTTACTCTTACTACTTGTTGTTATATGTTAAACTAGTTGGTAGCTTGACGGTGACAACTAGGAGTAACGCGCTAGGATAATCAGCTGCTACTGTGACAGGATACGTAGCTGCTTAGACTAGTTTCAAGAATTAATAGCTCATGGACTTTGATCGGAACATGCGCACATGTTTGGAAGCCTTGATCGGATACTAACTTCAGTAAATTGAACTATAGACGTTTAGAGTCGATGATAAGGAATACATTCATAGAGGATTGTCTTTACCGATACTTCTCATAGTCATAGTACTTAATCTCTACTGTCTGCGCACGTCTAGTGCAAAATCTGCTTTCACTATTGTTCATTCGCGCACCTGCGCAACCCAACCACTCACAACCCCAATTTCGTAAGTTGTAGGTTGCTAGCTAGAACGAGTCTGCTTGCTCCTTGTGGGATCGACCCTGACTTAGCCGCTATACTAATTGGAGAAGGAAGGATTAATTTGACGCGTACAAAGACGCGCGATACTTTAGAGCTTAACCATCTATAGAAACTTAGTTAAGAATCACACAAAGAACCAAAGCAGATGTTAGTGCTTCGTAGCACGGTCCATCAAAAGGTTTAAGAAGATGTCAGCCAACTGCTTCTAAGTTGCTGTGCTTCAGTACTATGATATTCTTTTCCACTAGGTCTTGAATGAAATGGTGCCTTATGTCAATATGCTTAATCTTTGAATGCTAAGCTGGATTCTTGGAGATATTGGTGGCACTCATGTTGTCGCAGTAGAGTGTCATAGCATCCTTAGTGTACCACACCCATATTCAGTAGTTCCAGTTACATACCTTGTAGTTCTGGTGCTGGTCACAGAACTTGTCCAAGTGCTGAGAATGATTAGGAATAGTACGATTTGTTTCGAGTGGAAAGTAAATACTGTAATCGTAAAGACAAGACGCAGGGATTTGGTAACCCACTTCAGGACAATGTGTCCCTACTATGGGGGGAGGGGGGGGGGGGTTCTCCTAACCCCGACAAGCAACAATCCACTATTTTACCATCGGGACAAGAAGTACAAACTTGTAAGACTCCCTCTTCAAGTCCTTCTACCACCGACTCGTTGACAGCGCGTCGTCGTGCGCCTCAAATTTGTATTTGTAGTTCCTGTTAACACACTAGCAAGCGGTAAACAGGGTCGAACTCAAAGAGAGCAAGTAGGATAGAATTCTAAAGATAGTTCTAGGAATTCAAAATAACAATTGTTTCTTAGGGTGTCTATTTATCACTCGGAAAGGAATCAGTTCGGGGAATACAATACAACTAGCTATCCTTGATCAAACAACATGCATCAGCTACTGAATACACTGCACTCCAAGTTCTACTTGTTCTTAACCACTAAGTTCTAGAACATGTATAATAGTTACTCGACTAACACCACAAATCGGTTCTACCGCTAGGTTCTCCCCAACAATGCAATCCAGTCAAGTTTAACACAATTGATATCAATCTAGCTCACCGCTAAGCTTTCAGTTCATACATACAAGGACAATAAAATCAGTAGCTCAAACAAGTAGTCATTGACCTCAAACTAAATGTTGCAATGCAAACCCCAAACTGAAATAAGGATTTAGCTACTCATAACATCCGTGGAATACAATAGAAACTAGGTTAAGGCTGCTACAACAAACTGAAGTAAAAACGAAAGCTAAAAAGGAAAACTCGATGAATAGTGGGCTGTGAATAGTAATAATGAATAGTATCGGACGTGAACAGTGATTTCCGGCAATTCCAGTAGCTTCTCTCTAGCTCTTGCCGTCACTCTCCAGTCACTGTCATCTACAGTAAATCGTACCCTCCTTTTCCTCTTTTGTCCATGTTTAGGTTTAGGATTTTGGGGTTGAACCTGAATTGAACCAAATCTGCTTGAACCGGTTCTGATTGAACCAGCTGGTCTTCAGTTGACTGCGCTGTTGACAGTTGACTACTGTTGACTTTGGATGAATGAATGAAAATACTCCAATTATGCGATAAATCCCAATGCGATCTTGAACACACCTGCGATTCGAAAACACTACAAAGAGTAGTCGATCTCACGCAAAATGTAATTAAACTATGGGAATACACAACTCAATGTTGCGTATAAATACGCTCCATCATCGTCTGGATGCGCACTGAGCTTCCCTTGGTGTAGATATCCCTCCCTATGGCTTATCATAGCAGCTTCGTTCTCTCAAACAGCTGCTTGTCCACTCAATGTCCTCCCGGATGTCTGGACAGATCTGTTCTGCAAAAGGGTTTGTTAAAAGTGTTGCCTCAGCACGTACTCCTGCTTCTTGTGCTTGAGTGACAACTTTGCTCCGATCTCCGATGGGTGCACTCAAAAACACTTAACTCGTCCTCTCTGGTATATTGCTTTAAAGCCAGAGAGCTGCTTCAATGTATTTCTTGATATTTCACTTCGACTCCAATCTGCATCTTTTGAAGCTCTCGACAATAAAAGATCTTATCCAAATATTTAATCAGAATATTTTTATGATCTTATTTTGTTGCCATGCCAGGTGATTGCGAATTAGAGATGTCGTCGAAGATATTCTGTGTAGCTGATACTCCGGAGATCTCAGATTCCTTGATCTTTGAGATTTGTAGAAGATTCTTGGAATCTGCCGATATCCTCCTCTGGACGACAGTCAGCTTGACTTCAACATTTGCTACAACATCTTGTTTTGCAACGCCTGACTTCATTGTTGTACTTGTTCTTTGGCTATTTGATCGCGCGTTAAATTAATCCTTCCTTCTCCACTTAGTATAGCGGCTAAGTCAGGGTCGATCCCACAAGGAGCGTGCAGACTCGTCTTAGCTAGCAACCTACACCTTACGAAATTGGGGCTGTGAGTAATTGGGTTGCGCAGGTGCGCGAATGAATAGTGGTAAGAGCAGAATTGCACGATACGTGCGCATTCAGTAGATTTTAAGTACTATGACTATGAAGAGTATCGGTACAGACAATCCTCTATGAATGTATCCCTTATCATCGACTCTAAACATCTATAATGCAGTTCTACTTAAGTTAGTGTCCGGTCAAGGCTTCCTAACGTGCGTGCATGTTCCGATCAAAGTTCATGAGCTATTAATTCCTGAAACTAGTCTAAGCAGCCACGAATCCTATCACAGTAGCAGCTGATTATCCTAATGTGTTACTCCTAGTTGTCACCGTCAAGCTATCAACTAGTTTAACATACAATAACTAGCAATTAGAATAAGATTGCGGTTCAAGGCTTCCCTTATTCGCACAACTAATTATCACCCATATGCATAGAATTAATATAAGTAGATGTACCAAGCATTAAGCTCAAGTCTCAAAGGAAATACTTCATAGAATCATCCCCAACCGATACAAAGTGTTTAGCTAGACATGCTAAAAACAAACATCATAGCAATAATAAATAAAACTAAGGCAGCAAGCGAAAACGTAGCAGGTTGGCGCAATTGCGCGTTGCTGTTCTCGGCTGGCGCAAATGGTTCGTGCAGATTCTGGCTGAAGTAGCTCGTGTGTTTTGCTGCTGAGTGTCCTTCTCTCTATCTGCTCTCTCTCTCCCCCTCAAACCCTAGCTTCCCTCCTCTTATATAGTGGTCTTGAAGCCCAAGGAATGCTTAGATTTGGCCCGAGAGACTTTTAGCAACTTCCCAAATCTAGGAGATCAATATTTAGAAACTCTGCCATTCTGCGCACGCGGATTGCGCGACTTGCTTCGCGCAGTCGATTTGCGCACTGTAGTCAGAAACAGCTATCTCCTTTTGCGCTGCTAGCTCCGCAGGTCGTGCATCGTGCTCTAAAAACGTCCGTTAGCGCACATCTGACTTATGCTCCTATTTTATCCTGAAACACAAAAATATCGAAAACCAGTAATCTTGTACACAAAATAATGCAAACAAGTACAGTGTTAAGATCTAAATACCGCATATAACTAGGTTCTATCAAATCCCCCACACTTGCCCTTGTTCGTCCCGAACAAGTACTGAAGCACATATACTTTTACCTCTCTGAAGTCTAGCGCACAACCTCATACTCATGCGCGATCCGCACAGCGATTCACCTTGCGCTGCTCTATCACCTACGCGCACAAACCCTTAACAATTCTAGTATAATACTTTTGAAATTTGTTACCTCTCAACCAGGATGCCATTTAATTCAGATGATTCGGAGATAATCTCGCAGGTTTCTTCAGGTGCGTGATTCATTCGCGCGCTTCTTGGGAACTCAAGCCTTTCGTCTCTGACGATTTTTACTTTTGGACTAGTGCTTGCACTGATATGGAGTTGTGTGCGCACGCTGGTTTCTTTTCCTTGCGCATATCGTCAACTGATTTCTTATTTTTATACGGCTTCGTCCACTCTTCTGATTTTCCCAGAATGGTTCCAGTCTCGGCCTTCGGATAGCAGCTATGGAACAACGCCCCGCTCTCCCTTTTTGGTCTACTTGCGCAGGTCAGCGCACGCGTTTACACCCGCGCCCAATTTCCTACATTCGATTTCCAGAGGAAAGGTGGTATGTTTTCCCACCTTGCCACGCTTTGGGTATTCGCCTTTGGCATCTGCGTGGCTGAGCACGCTCTATTGTTCCTAAGGTTGCGAAGCACCGGCCTCCACTAGCGCTTTTAGCCATGTACCTTATTCTCGAAGCAAAAACGACTAACCGCCTCTCTAGAGCTTTTTCTTTCAACTCCACATCCCCTGAATATCCCGACTAAAAAGACAAAAATCGAAAAAAAATACTAAATCGGTTAAAGGCAGTGCATGTAGGATGAATAAGGCAAAACAAGTTGAAAGGTGTGCGCAATCCGCATACAAGCGCACAACCACTGCTATTTCCTATACTGCACTAACTAAGCTAAACTACAATGATAAATATGAATGTAAATGTAACGCCCCCCCTCCCCCCCACACTTAAACAGAGACGTGTCCCCACGACTCAAGCTCAAGAGCAACGGAGAGCGCACATATGCAAGCTACTAAAAAAATTGAAATGCATCATGAAAATTGAAAACAACGTCAATGTAGCAAATGAAACACGGTCAGGGGTTCACAAAATATCCACACAAAATAGGAACAAAATATCCAATGATAGTTTTCAAAAGCAACAATGACAACCCGAGATGATTTGTGCCTAGCCCCCTGCTGCGCCCTAAAGGTCTTCTAAGCTGGAGTCCTGCGCAGACCCTTGTGCCTCCTCGACCATGGACTCTGTCTCATATTCTGAGCTAGAGGATGGCTGCGCAACTGATATTGCTGCGGGCTGGGTGGAGGGCTCCTCGTCCGAGTTAGTCTCCCATATTGAATCTGAACTTAACTCTTTGATGGGGGTGACCTCAGAGGGCGATCGGATTATCTGGGCAGAGGGTTGCTGAGGGGGCTCTGATGGCATTGGTTGTGGGTCCATGACTGGGGTGCACACTGAGGATTGGGCTGGTGACTACGCTGGAGTACTGGCTGGCTCGCGCTGCTCTGAAGGTGACCCTGGAGGTGGCCTGCGCAGACTGAGGAGAGGGGGAATGGGGTCTCCAAATTGCCACCCAGCTGGTGGATTGATGCTTAAATCTGCCCCCTCTGGCGCCAAGTACTCCAACACGCGCATTACGTTAAACAACATGCGCTGCTCTGCTGGCGCCTCCTCAGAATATCGTCTGCGCCGCTTCGCCGGCACGCGCGATTTAGTCTGAGCGCGCGTCCTCATGCGCCTAGCTGGGTGCACAACTGGTGCCTCCACATTCTCCATTTCTTCCTCAACAGCAGCCTCCACTACTCTCTGCGGGCGCTCCTCTGATTGCCACGTGCCTCGGTGCCCTAGCAGCCTGCAGCTGGTAACACCATTCCAATGACCCGTTTTCCTTAGCAGTTACCGCTCGGTACTGCAGCATCTGGGCACGGTCAAGAGGAACGGCTGGAACAACTGTGTGCTCAGGCACCTCTGGCTCTCCGTGCAGCCCACGCAGCAAATGCATAATCACACCTCCACAAGTGAGCGGGCCCTTGGTGCTGAGCCGCTCCCAGTGCACTACCATGTCCGACACGAACCTCACCTTCTTCCCATAATACAACCCCTTCAGCACGTCCATATCAAGCAGGCTGACCTTCGGCGCACCGTTATAGCGCCCAATGACTGTGTACGTGACCATGCGCCACAGGTAATACATCCAGGGGTCGCGCAGCTCACGCCCTCGGCTGCGCCTAGCGGCAAACGGTTTGCCCGGCGCCATCTCGCGCCATGCCTCCTGATTGGTGTGCGCATCCACCTCGTGCTCGGGCACCTTGTCACAGCGCAGGGTGTGCTTCAACCTTTTGGCCGATTCAATGTACCACACCCCTCGGTGTCGGTACCGGATCTCTAAGTCTTGGATCTGCAGGGACGCCAGGAACTCACAGGTGTCCTCTTTGTCAGCTGCGCTTTCTAAGTCCATCAGCGCTTCCCAGTCGGCCTGCGCGAGCTTCTCTGTGACCAATTCCTCTAAGCCCACCTCGCGCAGGAAGTCCCTGCTGATGCACGGTGTGCCATACATGTCCAGCCTCCAGAAGGCATCATACTTCCGTGCGAAAGATGCTGGGGTGTCCTGGTCCTCTGCCGGCCTCGTATTTGCAGCGGTCAACTGTAGTCAACGCTCTACTAATCCCAAAATCAGAACTTCAAATCAAACCCTCAAATTCCTACCAGATGGGCGCCTCACCCGTGTCAACAAAACCCAGCAATGAAATCACCAAACGGAGCTAGCTAACTAGGGGCGGTTTTGATCCTAGGGTTATGTCCTCAGTCGGGTTCCTTCACCAAACCCTCACTAAAATGACTGAAACAAGGAATGAGAGGTTACCTAGTGTGCTGGTGTTGTTGTGCTCTGCAAATCTCTCTAGAGAACGCTGGAAACGGTGGGCGGACGGCAAAGATCGGCTGGCAGCAGTGCAAAGCGTTTAATGGTCGAAATTTCAGAATGTCCGGATTTTTCTAAGTATCTGCCCTTATATACCCCTTGACCTGCGCACTGACTCGCGCATTGCTATGTGACTCAAAAAAAAAATGCAAGTGCTGAACTAGCTAAAATGCAAATCCTAAAAACGTGTAAAAATAAAACGTGGAAAACGTGTCGGGTTACCTCCCGACAAGTGCCTTTGTTTAACGTCGTTGGCTCAACAGTACCTCGTTACTTGCTCAAGTTCGTGCTCCGGACCACCCCCACACTTGCTCCTGCGCGTTCTGGTGCGTGTGTGTGTGCTATGTCTTCTTTAATCCTGCGTAAAGGAACAGATAGGTGGTCAGTGTGGCCAAAATCGTGTGGCACATCATAAGTAACGAGGTTAATCAGTGAGGGAGAAGATATATGATCAGTAGCTCCTAGTTCTCCCTCCGGTGCAGCAGGGTGTATTTCTGGCGCAGCAGCTTGCGCATCTTCTATTTCTTGTTCCGCCAAATCAACTTCGCGCGTGGCCTCATCCCACGGTTTCCCAAGTATTTCTTGCTCTTTGCCCATTAACCTGAGAGCGATGCTTGCGCTCGTTCTCTAACTCGATAGTTCCATACGGGAAAACCTTTGTGACCGTGTAAGGTCCCGTCCACTTGCTGTGCAGCTTCCCAGGCATCAGTTTTAAGTGCGAGGAGAACCACAGCACTCGGTCTCCTGGCTCGAAGGTGCGTCTGAGGATGTACTTATCGTGAAATGCTTTCGTGCGCACTTTGTAGTCGCGCAGCCCCTCATATGCATCCAGGCGCAGCTCCTCTAGCTCGCTTAACTCAAATGCGCGCTTCTTACCAGCCTAATCATGGTTCAGGTTGCAAGTGCGCAAGCGGATGTTGATTGCGCGCTGGCTGTAACACCAACGAAAAAAAAAAAAAATAACTAGCTACTATAAAAGAAGACTTGAACTAGTTAAAACTTATCTGTGTCGATCCCTGGCAACGGCGCCAAAATTTGATCGCGCGTCGTTGTACGCGTCAAATTAATCCTTCCTTCTCCACTTAGTATAGCATTTATGGATGAAGATGATAAGAAAGAGATGAAAAAGGGAGTCCAATGCTGGAATTGTGCAGGCTACGGTCATCGACAAATCAACTGCACCAGCAAACGGATGAAAAAGAAAGCTCTTTCTGCCAGTGGAAGTGAAGATGAGAAAAACCTGAGTGAAGATGAATGCAACATGGCCAGATACAGGTCTTCAAGAAGAGGCACAAAAACACAAAAAGGAGTGAACCAGGACTTGCTGCAGCAAGCTCTACATCACAGTAACAAAAGAACTTTAAAGTTTAAAAATTGTTACAGCTGTGGTCGCAGAGGTCATATTCGAAGAAACTGTTTCTCAGCTCGTGCCAGAATTGCATCGCCCAGGGAATCTGTCAGGCAGAAACATGCGCAGACTCAGCTCCTCGCCCTTGTGAGCACAGCTAGCACCTCAGACAAGATAAGCTTGTACTTTGATAGTGGGTGTTCAGGTCATATGACAGGGGAAAGATCCTTTCTGAAAAATATTACTCCCTGTCTGGAACAACGTGTGAAGTTTGGTAATGGTCTGAAAGGAAGAGTTCTGGGAAGAGGTACTTTGGCTGTGGAAGGAATGCCAAGTCTGAGCAATGTCCTTTTGGTGGAAGGGTTAAAGGCTAATCTCATCAGCATCAGCCAGCTGTGTGATGGGACTAAACAAGTTAAGTTTACGAAAGACTCATGCCAAGTCCTCGACAAATCTGGAAAGTGTATAATGGAAGGAGCTAGATCCAAGAGCAACTGTTACCTTCTCAATGTGAGTTCAAACTCACGGATTCAGAAGTGTATGTTAACAAAGGCCGAGGAAATGACTTTATGGCACAAAAGGATGGGACATGTTAACCTGAGAACTCTAAAGAGAATTGCCTCAGAAGGGCTGGTCAGGGGAGTTCCACTGCTGAAAGGAGAGACAGACTCCATTTGTGGAGACTGTCAGATTGGGAAACAGAAGAAGGCCTCACATCCACGAGTCAAAGACATTGGTACCACCAGGCCTCTACAGCTGATTCACATGGATCTGATGGGACCAATGGAAGTCGAGAGCCTAGGCAAGAAAAGGTATGCATTTGTCTGTGTTGACGACTATTCTAGATTCACTTGGATTGATTTTATCAGGGAAAAGTCAGATACTGTGAGTGTCATTGTGTCACTGGTATCTCGATTAGAGCAAGAGAAGAATCTCAGAATCAGCAGCATTCGCAGTGATCATGGCAGAGAGTTTGAAAACAAAGACATGGATGAATTCTGTCAACAAAGGGGTATAACACATCAGTACTCTTCTCCCATTACCCCTCAGCAAAATGGTGTGGTGGAACGGAAGAACCGAACAATTCAAGAAATGGAAAGAGTGATGATCCATGCTAAGAGGATTCCTCTTAAATTCTGGGCAGAGGCCATGAACACCGCATGCTACATCATCAATAGAGTCACCTTGCGAAGGGGAACCAATCAGATCTGCTATGAGCTCTGGAATCAGAAAAAGCCCACGGTTAAATACTTTCATATCTTTGGAAGTGATTGCTTCATTCTGAGAGACCGGGAGTATAGAAAGAAGCTCGATCCTAAGAGTGATCCTGGAATGTTCTTGGGATATTCAACAAATAGCAGGGCATATCGTGTTTTCAACCAGCGAACAAAAACTGTCATGGAGTCCATAAATGTTGTTGTCAATGATGCAGAAGAAGCATCTATCCCTGATTCTGACACTGACTCTGATCTTGAAGAAATGCCTGGTAGACAGACCAGAAGTGAACAAGCTGCGGCTACAGAAGATGCTACAGCTAGTGCTGAAGCAGAAATTCCAGATGACCAATCAGAAAGCCTGTCTGATGATCTTCACACAGAGGCTCCTGATCCTCCTTCAAGACAGCCCCCAAAGAAGATACTGAAGGATCATCCCTTGACAAATGTGATTGGGAATCCCTCAGACAGAAGAAGAACCAGAAGTCATGCCTATCTCAATACATGTTTCATGTCCAGCATTGAACCAAAGAATTTCAAGGAGGCCATGAGTGATGAATTCTGGATTATGGCTATGCAGGAGGAATTGGCAGAGTTTGAAAGACACGATGTTTGGGATCTGGTAGACAGACCAAATGGGGTAAACATCATAGGCACAAAATGGGTGTTCAAAAACAAAACTGATGAAAAGGGCAACATTACACGAAATAAAGCCAGACTGGTTGCCCAGGGATATTCTCAGATTGAGGGTCTAGACTTTGATGAAACATTTGCTCCAGTAGCTCGCCTGGAGGCTATCAGACTGCTTCTTGCAATGTCTTGCTGCCTGGGGTTCAAATTATATCAAATGGATGTTAAAAGTGCGTTCTTGAATGGAGATCTCTCTGAAGAAGTTTATGTCTCTCAACCAAAAGGTTTTGAAGATCCTCATCATCCAGAACAGGTGTATAAACTGAAGAAAGCCTTATATGGACTTAAACAGGCTCCTCGGGCATGGTATGAGCGGTTGACAGTTTTCCTGGAAGAACATGGCTACAACCGAGGGGGAGCTGGCAAAACCTTGTTTGTCAAAAGAACTCAGTCTGATGTGATCATTGCTCAAATATATGTGGATGATATTGTCTTTGGATCAAAGTCCCAGCACCTGGTGAAGCAGTTTGTGCATCACATGCAGCAAGAATTTCAAATGAGCATGGTAGGAGAACTTTCATACTTTCTTGGTTTGGAGATTACGCAGAAAAAGGATGGGATCTTCATTGCTCAAAGTAAATACAGCAAGTCTCTTGTGAAGAAATTCCAGCTAGATTCAGCAAGCCACAAGCGAACTCCTGCTGCCACTCATGTGAAAGCCATCAAAGACGAGCATGGTTTGGAAGTGAGTCAGACTGTCTACAGAAGCATGATTGGGAGCTTGCTTTACCTTACTGCCAGCCGCCCTGACATTTCCTATGCCGTAGGAGTCTGTGCCAGATTTCAAGCCTGTCTCAGAGATAGTCATCTGCAGTTGGTCAAGCGCATCATTCGGTATGTCGGTGGCACTGTGGACTATGGCTTGTGGTACACTAAAGACACAAATGCAAATCTGGTCGGATACAGTGATGCAGACTGGCAGGTTGCTCAGAGGACAGGAAGAGCACTTCGGGAGGATGTTTCTTCTTGGGGAATAACCTGGTCTCTTGGTTTAGCAGAAAAAAGAATAGCATTTCCCTATCCACTGCCGAGGCTGAGTACATTGCTGCTGGTAGCTGCTGTGCACAAATGTTGTGGATGAAGCAAATGCTGAGTGAGTATGGGATTGCTCAAAATGAAATGACTCTCTACTGTGACAATATGAGTGCCATCAGCATATCCAAGAACCCGGTTCAGCACAGCAGAACTAAGCACATTGACATTCGTCATCACTTCATTCGTGATCTTGTTAAACAGAACGTTATCTCGCTCCAGCATTGTGTGACTGCCAAACAGCTTGCTGATATCTTCACCAAAGCTCTGGATGCAGCCCGGTTTGAAGATCTGAGAGCCTCTCTAGGGCTCTGTGTGTTGCCCCCATAAGTTCCCCATGCCACACCCCTCTTGTCATTTATTCCAAAAAGGGGGAGGAGAAAGAGCAGGCTAAGAAGTAGAGGAAAATTTCTCAAGATTGATATCTGGAGTAGAGGAGAATTTCTCAAGATTGATATCTGGTGGTTTTGTCAAAATGCCAAGGGGGAGATTGATGATGCTAGTATGGCAGGATTGACAAAACCAACATATGTGAACAAGGAGCTGCTGCAGCTCAAACAAACAAGCAGGAGCAGATACAGCAGGGGGTGCTGCAGCAGGTGCTGGTTCAAGTGCTGTATCAACTGTCCAAATCGAAGTTTTGTGCTGGGTGCGTTTTGAAGGTATGGCAGTTGTGTTCTTTCTCTTAGAAGAATTTGTAAAATGCTGTTGAGCATTTTCCAGCAAGGTTTACTGGTCAGTGAAGGAGATTTGCATTGAAGATATTAATCAAATCTAATCTCCTAGATTTTAGGAGATAATTGATCTTGTGGGTCAATTGCCCAAACCTGGAAATTGCTTAAGCTGGTGTGGGTATTTAAGCAGAAGGTGTTAGGGCTGAAGAGGGTGATCGAAGCTGAGTGATACACGAGAGTAGACACAGATTTCAGAGAGGATTTTCTGGGTGCTACGGACGTTGTTCTTCGATCAAACACACACGAGCAGAGCGTTGAGCGCAGAGCTGTGTTGAGCATTGCAGAAGAGAATCAGGTCTTGCAGAGACTGATTTGTGCATTGATCTGGAAGCCAATTCAGAGCTGTGGAGCTTGTTGATTGATCAAAGGCAGCCGCGGAAGAACTGACGGGTGGAAGGCTCGGTCGAGGTTCGTGCGGAAGAACTCACTAGTGGCAGGTGGTCACTGAGTGAGGGGGAGTTACTCAGAGTGTGCAGCGCTCTTCGAGTGGTTCGATCGGCTCGGCAAAAGGCCTTGGAGCGACGCGGACATTGTGCTTCAGCTGTGTGTTACAGCTGTTGCTGCAGCAACTCTGCTGAGTAGTGTAGTATAGAATAGGCTAAGTTCTTTGAGAGGATTGTAGCTATTCTAGACTGACATACTGTAGAGGGTGTGCTGACACAAATCAGAGCTTGTTCTGATTGTGTTGTGTGATTCACTCGGGGTTAAAGTAGCATAGGTTGCGTGCGTTGTAACCGAGTTTGCTTGGGACCTTTGGTTGAGTGGATTGAGGACTAGAGAATAGTCCTCCCCAGACGTAGGCAGTTTGGCCGAACTGGGTGAACAAACCTGTGCCTTTGTTCATTGCTTGCTGAGATTATTTCTTGTGAACAAGAGTGTGCCGCAGCAACTGCTAGTTCACAAATCTGTCTAAGTGAGACGCTGTGAAATTTCAATTGGTATCAGAGCAGGAACTCGACACACAGAGTTAAAAGATCCTACAGTGTCTCTGAAGCAGCCAAGACAATGAAGGAAGGACAGAGCACAAGCAGACCTCCATTATTGAAAGAGAGCAATTATGGATATTGGAAAGCTAGAATGAAAGCCTTTCTCAGGGCTATTGATGAGAAGACATGGAGAGCTGTTGTGGTTCAGTGGTCTCCTCCAATCACCATGGATGAGCAAGGAGTGACAAGAATAAAACCTGAAGAGCAGTGGACTGCTGAAGAAGGTGCTGGAGCAACTGGTAATTCAAAGGCTCTGAATGCAATTTTTGCTGCAGTCGATGCTAACAATTTCAGGTTGATCTCAAACTGTGACATGGCCAAGCAAGCATGGGAGATTATGCAAACTGCCCATGAAGGAACTGATAGAGTGAAGCTGTCAAGACTCCAGATAATTGCCACACAATTTGAGAATCTGAGGATGCTGGATGAAGAAACAGTCACTGAGTTTAATGCTAAACTCTGTGATCTTGCAAATGAAGCTCATGCTCTTGGTGAGCCCATCCCTGAAGAAAAGCTTATCAGAAAGGTTCTCAGATCATTGCCCACAAAATTCGACATGAAAGTGACAGCTATTGAAGAAGCGCAAAATGTCAGGTTCATGAGGTTGGAAGAGCTGATGGGGTCTCTCAAACAATTTGAGATGAAACTGGTCAAAGAGGACACCACTTCCAAGGACAAAAATGTTGGATTGAAAGCTGAAGCAGAAATCAAGCAGACAGTTCCAGATGATCAGATGAGCATGCTTGTTAAGAACCTTGGGAAGCTTCTGAAAAACATGGAATCCAGAACTGAGAGAAGCTCTTCCTCGCGAAGACAATTCAGAAGGGGCAGTGAACGAAGGGGGAAAGGGAAAGAACCAGTTCAGGATGAAGATGATAAGAAAGAGATGAAAAAGGGAGTCCAATGCTGGAATTGTGCAGGCTACGGTCATCGACAAATCAACTGCACCAGCAAACGGATGAAAAAGAAAGCTCTTTCTGCCAGTGGAAGTGAAGATGAGAAAAACCTGAGTGAAGATGAATGCAACATGGCCAGATACAGGTCTTCAAGAAGAGGCACAAAAACACAAAAAGGAGTGAACCAGGACTTGCTGCAGCAAGCTCTACATCACAGTAACAAAAGAACTTTAAAGTTTAAAAATTGTTACAGCTGTGGTCGCAGAGGTCATATTCGAAGAAACTGTTTCTCAGCTCGTGCCAGAATTGCATCGCCCAGGGAATCTGTCAGGCAGAAACATGCGCAGACTCAGCTCCTCGCCCTTGTGAGCACAGCTAGCACCTCAAACAAGATAAGCTGGTACTTTGATAGTGGGTGTTCAGGTCATATGACAGGGGAAAGATCCTTTCTGAAAAATATTACTCCCTGTCTGGAACAACGTGTGAAGTTTGGTAATGGTCTGAAAGGAAGAGTTCTGGGAAGAGGTACTTTGGCTGTGGAAGGAATGCCAAGTCTGAGCAATGTCCTTTTGGTGGAAGGGTTAAAGGCTAATCTCATCAGCATCAGCCAGCTGTGTGATGGGACTAAACAAGTTAAGTTTACGAAAGACTCATGCCAAGTCCTCGACAAATCTGGAAAGTGTATAATGGAAGGAGCTAGATCCAAGAGCAACTGTTACCTTCTCAATGTGAGTTCAAACTCACGGATTCAGAAGTGTATGTTAACAAAGGCCGAGGAAATGACTTTATGGCACAAAAGGATGGGACATGTTAACCTGAGAACTCTAAAGAGAATTGCCTCAGAAGGGCTGGTCAGGGGAATTCCACTGCTGAAAGGAGAGACAGACTCCATTTGTGGAGACTGTCAGATTGGGAAACAGAAGAAGGCCTCACATCCACGAGTCAAAGACATTGGTACCACCAGGCCTCTACAGCTGATTCACATGGATCTGATGGGACCAATGGAAGTCGAGAGCCTAGGCAAGAAAAGGTATGCATTTGTCTGTGTTGACGACTATTCTAGATTCACTTGGATTGATTTTATCAGGGAAAAGTCAGATACTGTGAGTGTCATTGTGTCACTGGTATCTCGATTAGAGCAAGAGAAGAATCTCAGAATCAGCAGCATTCGCAGTGATCATGGCAGAGAGTTTGAAAACAAAGACATGGATGAATTCTGTCAACAAAGGGGTATAACACATCAGTACTCTTCTCCCATTACCCCTCAGCAAAATGGTGTGGTGGAACGGAAGAACCGAACAATTCAAGAAATGGCAAGAGTGATGATCCATGCTAAGAGGATTCCTCTTAAATTCTGGGCAGAGGCCATGAACACCGCATGCTACATCATCAATAGAGTCACCTTGCGAAGGGGAACCAATCAGATCTGCTATGAGCTCTGGAATCAGAAAAAGCCCACGGTTAAATACTTTTATATCTTTGGAAGTGATTGCTTCATTCTGAGAGACCGGGAGTATAGAAAGAAGCTCGATCCTAAGAGTGATCCTGGAATGTTCTTGGGATATTCAACAAATAGCAGGGCATATCGTGTTTTCAACCAGCGAACAAAAACTGTCATGGAGTCCATAAATGTTGTTGTCAATGATGCAGAAGAAGCATCTATCCCTGATTCTGACACTGACTCTGATCTTGAAGAAATGCCTGGTAGACAGACCAGAAGTGAACAAGCTGCGGCTACAGAAGATGCTACAGCTAGTGCTGAAGCAGAAATTCCAGATGACCAATCAGAAAGCCTGTCTGATGATCTTCACACTGAGGCTCCTGATCCTCCTTCAAGACAGCCCCCAAAGAAGATACTGAAGGATCATCCCTTGACAAATGTGATTGGGAATCCCTCAGACAGAAGAAGAACCAGAAGTCATGCCTATCTCAATACATGTTTCATGTCCAGCATTGAACCAAAGAATTTCAAGGAGGCCATGAGTGATGAATTCTGGATTATGGCTATGCAGGAGGAATTGGCAGAGTTTGAAAGACACGATGTTTGGGATCTGGTAGACAGACCAAATGGGGTAAACATCATAGGCACAAAATGGGTGTTCAAAAACAAAACTGATGAAAAGGGCAACATTACACGAAATAAAGCCAGACTGGTTGCCCAGGGATATTCTCAGATTGAGGGTCTAGACTTTGATGAAACATTTGCTCCAGTAGCTCGCCTGGAGGCTATCAGACTGCTTCTTGCAATGTCTTGCTGCCTGGGGTTCAAATTATATCAAATGGATGTTAAAAGTGCGTTCTTGAATGGAGATCTCTCTGAAGAAGTTTATGTCTCTCAACCAAAAGGTTTTGAAGATCCTCATCATCCAGAACAGGTGTATAAACTGAAGAAAGCCTTATATGGACTTAAACAGGCTCCTCGGGCATGGTATGAGCGGTTGACAGTTTTCCTGGAAGAACATGGCTACAACCGAGGGGGAGCTGACAAAACCTTGTTTGTCAAAAGAACTCAGTCTGATGTGATCATTGCTCAAATATATGTGGATGATATTGTCTTTGGATCAAAGTCCCAGCACCTGGTGAAGCAGTTTGTGCATCACATGCAGCAAGAATTTCAAATGAGCATGGTAGGAGAACTTTCATACTTTCTTGGTTTGGAGATTACGCAGAAAAAGGATGGGATCTTCATTGCTCAAAGTAAATACAGCAAGTCTCTTGTGAAGAAATTCCAGCTAGATTCAGCAAGCCACAAGCAAACTCCTGCTGCCACTCATGTGAAAGCCATCAAAGACGAGCATGGTTTGGAAGTGAGTCAGACTGTCTACAGAAGCATGATTGGGAGCTTGCTTTACCTTACTGCCAGCCGCCCTGACATTTCCTATGCCGTAGGAGTCTGTGCCAGATTTCAAGCCTGTCCCAGAGATAGTCATCTGCAGTTGGTCAAGCGCATCATTCGGTATGTCGGTGGCACTGTGGACTATGGATTGTGGTACACTAAAGACACAAATGCAAATCTGGTCGGATACAGTGATGCAGACTGGGCAGGTTGCTCAGAGGACAGGAAGAGCACTTCGGGAGGATGTTTCTTCTTGGGGAATAACCTGGTCTCTTGGTTCAGCAGAAAAAAGAATAGCATTTCCCTATCCACTACCGAGGCTGAGTACATTGCTGCTAGTAGCTGCTGTGCACAAATGTTGTGGATGAAGCAAATGCTGAGTGAGTATGGGATTGCTCAAAATGAAATGACTCTCTACTGTGACAATATGAGTGCCATCAGCATATCCAAGAACCCGGTTCAGCACAGCAGAACTAAGCACATTGACATTCGTCATCACTTCATTCGTGATCTTGTTAAACAGAACGTTATCTCGCTCCAGCATGTTGTGACTGCCAAACAGCTTGCTGATATCTTCACCAAAGCTCTGGATGCAGCCCGGTTTGAAGATCTGAGAGCCTCTCTAGGGCTCTGTGTGTTGCCCCCATAAGTTCTCCCTGCCACACCCCTCTTGTCATTTATTCCAAAAAGGGAAAGGAGAAAGAGCAGGCTAAGAAGTAGAGGAGAATTTCTCAAGATTGATATCCGGAGTAGAGGAGAATTTCTCAAGATTGATATCTGGTGGTTTTGTCAAAATGCCAAGGGGGAGATTGATGATGCTAGTATGGCAGGATTGACAAAACCAACATATGTGAACAAGGAGCTGCTGCAGCTCAAACAAACAAGCAGGAGCAGATACAGCAGGGGGTGCTGCAGCAGGTGCTGGTTCAAGTGCTGTATCAACTGTCCAAATCGAAGTTTTGTGCTGGGTGCGTTTTGAAGGTATGGCAGTTGTGTTCTTTCTCTTAGAAGAATTTGTAAAATGCTGTTGAGCATTTTCCAGCAAGGTTTACTGGTCAGTGAAGGAAATTTGCATTGAAGATATTAATCAAATCTAATCTTCTAGATTTAGGGGATAATTGATCTTGTGGGTCAATTGCCCAAACCTGGAAATTGCTTAAAGTGGTGTGGGTATTTAAGCAGAAGGTGTTAGGGCTGAAGAGGGTGATCGAAGCTGAGTGATACACGAGAGTAGACACAGATTTCAGAGAGGATTTTCTGGGTGCTACGGATGTTGTTCTTCGATCAAACACACACGAGCAGAGCGTTGAGCGCAGAGCTGTGGTGAGCATTACAGAAGAGAATCAGGTCTTGCAGAGACTGATTTGTGCATTGATCTGGAAGCCAATTCAGAGCTGTGGAGCTTGTTGGTTGATCAAAGGCAGCCGCGGAAGAACTGACGGGTGGAAGGCTCGGTCGAGGTTCGTGCGGAAGAACTCACTAGTGGCAGGTGGTCACTTAGTGAGGGGGAGTTACTCAGAGTGTGCAGCGCTCTTCGAGTGGTTCGATCGGCTCGGTAGAAGGCCTTGGAGCGACGCGGACATTGTTCTTCAGCTGTGTGTTACAGCTGTTGCTGCAGCAACTCTGCTGAGTAGTGTAGTATAGAATAGGCTAAGTTCTTTGAGAGGATTGTAGCTATTCTAGATTGACATACTGTAGAGGGTGTGCTGACACAAATCAGAGCTTGTTCTGATTGTGTTGTGTGATTCACTCGGGGTTAAAGTAGCATAGGTTGCGTGCGTTGTAACCGAGTGTGCTTGGGACCTTTGGTTGAGTGGATTGAGGACTGGAGAATAGTCCTCCCCAGACGTAGGCAGTTTGGCCGAACTGGGTGAACAAACCTGTGCCTTTGTTCATTGCTTGCTGAGATTATTTCTTGTGAACAAGAGTGTGCCGCAGCAACTGCTAGTTCACAAATCTGTCTAAGTGAGACGCTGTGAAATTACACAAACAATGATCCCCCAGTCAGCTTCCTGGCTATAGCATCCCAATCAGTAGACTCCTCAAATTAGCTTCTTCAACATCAATGTCATAGAATTTGTTAATAATCTCCGACATGATTTTGATTAGGCTCCCCCAGACCCATATCAGCCTATACTCAGAGCTCGTCTCATTACCAAATTCTTCACTCAAATAGTCTATCACCTCTCTCACCATTGATTCATCAAATCTCTTTGCCTTTTTCAGGGAATCATATAAACCTGTTTTTTTAAACAGCTCCACCATGTACTTGGAAGAGAATCTGTCCTCATTGAGTAACCTTTCTGAGACCAGACACCTTTTTTGTATATTTTTCCAACGATAAGCTCTTGGTTTATCCACAAACCACACCTAGTTTCTCATTACTCCAACCGCTTTTATTGGTTTTGATCTTTTACTCGGTGGGCCATCAGCAAGGATCTTTCCTTTTCTTTTCTGCCTGCTGGGTCCAGGCTGGTCGACTGGTACAATTTCCTTCATAGAGATAGCTCTTCTGGCCCTCCTCCTCGGACTTGATTCAAGACTGGCAAGAAAAGTTTCAATAGGACTTGCCCCCCCTGCATAGTTATCTTCAAACACTTCATCAATAGCTGCCTTGACATTCTCCTCAACACCACCCTCTGTGGCTTCTTTGTTCACAGACGGTCAAACGACCGTTACAGCAGTTTCCTCAACCACGGGATCAAGAACACCTTCAACAATTTTCTCAATATTAGCAGAAGTGGATATTACCTCAACGGACGGTGTAGTAACATCGTCCTCGACAGCTGGTTCAGCAACTGTATCAACATTCTCTGACCCCTTAATCAGTAGTTCAAGTTCAGCAGCTTCATGCCTTAGTTGTTCTGTCCTCTCCCTGGAAGCTTGAATCCTTTCTTCATAGGCCTTTTTCTCCGCCTTAGCTCTGGCCATCTCCGCAGCTAATTGGTCAGCCTTCTCTTTTGCTATCAACTCGGTCTCTGTCCTCTTTTCTTCTTCAATTTTTCTCTGGGTCTCAGCATCATGTTCAACCTTTTTCTTCTCTCCCTTTTTCTCTATTTTTCTCTTCTTGTTGCCTTCGTCCACAACTTTCTTGAAGCCTGTTCTTTTGGGCTTAAATGCTGGTGCTTCTTTCTCGACCGGTACTTGAGGCTAAGATCCTTCTCCAGATTTCTCAGCAAGCATGGCCTTTTTGGAAGCTGTCTTTCTTCCTATTTTCTTTGACGGCTGAGCTTTGCGACTTACTTTTGAGCGTCGCTCCGTCTTGTCGAATTTTGGAGGCGGCACTATTTTGAGAGGAACGAGTGGGTCAGGCTCTATGGAACCCGTAGTGGCATGCGACTCCCTGGAACCTGTCGCCGGAGAAGTTTCTCGAGAGTTCACCATACTGATTGTAGATTTGATCGACTGAGAGGCGAGTGTTGGATGAGTGAATTTCAAACTTCAACTTCTAAGGCTTGCTTTGAGATAAAAATCGGATTTCCAAAAATTAAGGCAGTTTCCTAAATAAACTCCAGTATATCCCTTATTTCCCGCCTCAAATATTTTGGCCCAGATTCGGCCCACCCATAATTCCTTCAGGATTTAGACATAGATCTGAAACAGCACGTAACCAGACAATGTTATAACATTAGCTGAAAGATAGTTGTTACATTGCCTCTTCGAATTTCTAATAGCCCAAACTTTAGCGTTCTTCCTTATTCAAGAGCTACCAGATGTTATGTCGTGATCAGGTTTCGATCACTGACAGCGCGTCGTCGTGCGCCTTAAATTTGTATTTGTATTTCCTATTAACACACTTACAAGTGGTAAGCAGGGTCGAACCCAAAGAGAACAAATGAGTTAGAGTTCAAATGATAGTCACAGAGAATGGAACAATATTGAAGATATCAACTCAAGAGAAAATCAGTTCGGGGAATGCAATGTAACTAGTTATCATAGACCAAACAACATGTAACAACTAATGAATACTACACTCCAAATTCTACTTGTTCTTAACCGCTAAGTTCTCGAACATGTATAATAGTTACTCGGCTACACCACAATTCGATTCTACCGCTAGGTACTCCCCAACAATGTAATCTAGTCAAGTGTAATACAACGCTGTCAATTTAGCTCACCGCTAAGCTGCATTAAATTGACAACCAAAGCATTCAGTTCATACATACAAGGGCAGTAAAATCACTAGCTCAAACAAGTGGTCATTGACCTCAAACTAAATATTGCGATGCAAACCCCAAACTGAATTCAAGATTTAGCTACTCATAATGTCCATGAATACAATAGAAACTAGGTTAAGTTGCTACAAACTGAGGCAGAACGAAACGGAGCTAAAATGGAAATACGGTGAATAGTGATTCCGGCCGTGAATAGTAACAGTAGCTAATGAACAGTAATCGTGAACAGTGAAAATGAACAGTAACCGGCCGCGAACAATAAATTCCGACGACTCTTTCCAGCAGCTTCAGTCTTCCCCCCCCCCCCCCCCCCCCCCCCCCCCCCCGTCACTCTCTTTTTAGAATAGTTGTACTTCTTTTCCTCATTTGTCCATGTTTTAGGTTTAGGGTTTTTTTGGGTTGAACCAGAATGAACCACATCTGCTTGAACCGGACCTGATTGAACCAGCTGGTCTTCAGTTGACTGCATTGACTTTGGATGAATGAATGACAATGATCCAATTATGCGATAATTTCCAATGCAATCTTGAACATTCCTGCAATACGAAAACACTACAAAAGAGTAACCGATTCACACAAAATGTAATAAAATAATGGGAATAAACAACTCAATGGAAGCGTATAAATACGCTTCATCAAACTACCTCACACTTACTCTTGTTCGTCCCCGAACAATAACAAGATACGCAAGCACTCAAATCATTCCTATCATGCCAAGAGATAAACACTGAAATTACTCGAGAAGACCTCCCCAATCAGTTTATCAATACGTGCTCACATTCATTCCCAAATATTGATCAACAAGAAACTAGAATGATACATGTTACCTTTAAGGCCGAGATGGGATTTAATGGATGACTAGGAGTTAGTCGTTTTTAGACTTCTAACTCCATTCTTGCTTCAACTTCATAGCCACGTGCATACAACTGAATTTGCTTTCTTTGGCACGTGATGAATTCGAGTTATGGGAGGATCAACCTTTTCTTCTTTTCTTGTAGGACATATTTCTTATTTTTGGACTTTGCTCGTTTTCCGATTGCTTTTCTTTCACATCTTGTAAAATCTGAATTTTTCCTTTTCGAGTTTCAATGTGACATTCTTGCTTGTCCCTTTTGAGGTTTGCTCTTCAATTTGAACCGTTCCAATCATAGCCTTCGAATGGCAGCATAAGGAACGCGTCCCGCTCTTTCTCATCATTGCCCTTTCAGCGCGAGGCAGGATAGGGTTACCCACCCATTCCCGGTTACTCGAACTAGAGATAAGATGGTTTGTTTTCCCGTCCCACCACTGCATAACACTTCAATGATGGAGTCAATATCTCCCCTCATAACTCGAAGTGTCAACCTCCACAAATTCAGCGCCCTACGCAACTAATCCTTTGAACCTCTGAATGAATGCCAAGTCCCTCTAGGACATTTCTATCAACTCCACATCCTGAAATATCTCAGCTTTAAAGAACATATAACATTAAAGCGCAAGCATCACAATATTCCAGAATCAATGCAAAGCATACATGTCCAAACTTCATAGAATAGACATCATCTCAAAAAATCAGCATTTACATCGCAGCATAATGTCTCGTCTCATTAATCCAGCAAACTCAGTAGCATAATTATCATAAACATGGCAACAAATGTTCACAAACTCAGCAGCTCATGAAAGAAAAAGTAACGTGCTCTACTACTAACTAATGCAAGCTAACAGAGGCAAACATGATGAGCGTAGCACGCAAACTAACTAACCACCCCACACTTGAATCAAACCGTGTCCTCACGGTATAATCTAGGGCAAGGAAGCTTATGCAAGATTCACAAAAGAATTAAGCAACTAACATGGCTAAACTAAAAAAGATCACAAAAGTCAGAGAGAATTGCTCCTCAAACATTAGAAGCTGAAGTGTGAAGCTGGCGCGGAAGTTAATGTTGCCTGGGAGCACCAAACTTACTGAGATGGAAAACTCAAAGATTGCTATTCAAACAACTAAGACTCTAATGACTCTCTTATACACTAAATAGACTCAAACTACGACTCTAAAATTAAGCACCGGGTTGCCTCCCGCAAGCGCCTTTGTTTTACGTCTTTGGCTCGACGATACCTCCTATTTCAAGCACATACCTGTTCGGCCAATTGAAACTCCTCATCAGCTGGGATTTCTTCCCCATGGTAGTATTTGACACGCTATCCATTCACCACAAACTTCTCGCCGGTACTTGGCTTCTCAATCTCTAGAGCTCCATGGTTGAAAACTTTGACAATAGTGTAGGGACCTGTCCAACGGGAACGCAACTTGCCAGGCATAAGTTTAAGTCTAGAGGAAAATAATAATACCTTCCGCCCAATGTCGAATGAGCGTCTGAGAATAAACTTGTCATGTAAAGCTTAGTGCGCGCTTTTTAATCTGATTGGCTCTCATAAGCCTCCTAACGCAACTCCTCTAACTCATTCAGTTGCAGCCTCCGTTCACTACCTGCACTAGCCAAGTCAAAATTGCATGATTTAATTGCCCAATAGTCCTTATGCTCTACCTCAACCGGCAAGTGGCAAGCCTTGCCATAAACGAGACTGAAAGGAGAGGTCCCAATAGGTGTTTTGTAGGCTGTCATGTACGCTCACAATGCCTCATCTAATCGCCTGGACCAATCCTTCCTTGAAGGCTTAACCATTTTCTCGAGAATGGACTTAATCTCCCTGTTTGATATCTCAGCTTGGCCATTTGTCTGTGGATGGTAGGCTGTGGAAACTCGATGGTGAACTCCGAAATGCTTAAAGGCTGCAGTGACCCATCTATTGCAAAAGTGAGATCCTTGATCACTAATCACCGCCTTTGGTACTCCGTATCTGCAAAAAATGTTAGTACGCAAAAAGTCCACCACAGTCTTTCCATCATCCACTCTAGTGGCCTTAGCCTCTACCCACTTTGAGACATAATCAACCGCAATCTATATATATAGATATCCAAAAGATGAAGGAAATGGTCCCATAAAGTCTATGCCCCAAATATCAAACACCTCATCAATAACTATCGGGGTTTTGGGCATTTGATTCCTAGATGAAATGTTCTCTACTCTTTGGCACCTATCACAATTCTTGCAATGAGTATGAGCATCTCGAAATAAATGAGGCCAAAAGAATCCACTATCAAGCAATTTCCTAGCAGTTCTCTTAGGACCAAAATGTCCACCACAAGCACGTTCATGACAAAAATTAAGGACAGATGGGATCTCAACATCGGGCACACAACGTCTAACAATCTGATCAGCCCCTATCTTCCACAAAAAAGGATCATCCCAAATGTAATACTTAGAATCATGCTTGAGTTTTAATCTTTGAGCTCTACTAAAGAATGGGGGGAATTTACCTACCACCAGGTAGTTAACAATTGATAGAGCCTAGTTATATGCGCTAATTAGATCTTAACACTGTGCTTGTTTGCATTATTTTGTGTACAAGATTACTGGTTTTCGGTATTTTTGTATTTCAGGATAAAATAGGAGCATAAGTCAGATGTGCGCTAACGGACGTTTTTAGAGCGCAATGCACGACCTGCGGAGCTAGCAGTGCAAAAAGAGATAGCTGATTCGGACTACAGTGCGCAAACCGACTGCGCGAAGCAAGTAGCGCAATCCGCATGCGCAGGATAGCAGAGTTTCTAAATATTGATCTCCTAGATTTGGGAAGTTGCTAAAATTCTCTCGGGCCAAATCTAAGCATTCCTTGGGCTTCAAGACCACTATATAAGAGGAGGGAAGCTAGGGTTTGGGAAGGGAGAGAACATATAGAGAGAAGGACACACAGCAGCAAAAACACACGAACTACTCTAGCCTAGATTCTGCGCGACCGAGAACAGCGATCTGCACTTGCGCCGACCTGCTACTTTTCTCTTGCTGCCTTAGTTTTAATTATTATTTCTATGATGTTTGTTTCTAGCATGTCTAGCTAAACACTTTGTATCGGTTGGGCATGATTCTATGAAGTATTTCCTTTGAGACTTGTGCTTAATGCTTAGTTCGTCTACTTATATTAATTCTATGCATATGGGTGATGATTAGTGGTGCGGATAAGAGAAGCCTTGAACCGCAATCTTATTCTAACTACTCGTTATTGTATGTTAAACTAGTTGATAGCTTGACGGTGACAACTAGGAGTAATGCACTAGGATAATCAGCTGCTACTGTGATAGGATTCGCAGCTGCTTAAACTAGTTTCAGGAATTAATAGCTCATGGACTTTGATCGGAACATGCACGCACGTTAGGAAGCCTTGTCGGCCACTAACTTAAGTAGAACCGCACTAAAGATGTTTAGAGTCGATGATAAGGGATACATTCATAGAGGATTGTCTATACCGATACTCTTCATAGTCATAGTACTTAAAATCTACTGCCTGCGCACGTATCGTGCAATTCTGCTTTCACTACTGTTCATTCGCGCACCTGCGCAACCCAATCACTCACAACCCCAATTTCGTAAGTTGTAGGTTGCTAGCTAAGACGAGTCTACACGCTCCTTGTGGGATCGACCCTGACTTAGCCGCTGTACTAAGTGGAGAAGGAAGGATTAATTTGACGTGTACGACGAAGCGCGATCAAATTTTGGCACTGTTGCCGGGGAGCAACACAGATAAGTTTAACTAGCTCAAGTTTTCTTTTACAGTAGTTAGTTATTTCTTTTTCTTTTTCGTAGGTGTTTCTGCCAGTACGCAATCAACATCAGCCTACGCAACCTTGAAACAGTTGCGCTGCACAGAATCATAGTTGCGCACCGACAGGAGCAACAACCTAGTTGTCTTTTAATTCCGTTTACTTGAAGTTCAGAACAGGGCATGGAGAATAATAGTGTCATCAGCGATAACTTAGGGGACAGAACCCCAGAGGGACCTAACAACGCAAGGGCAGATAACCGCGCAGCTCGGTTCAGAGAGGAAGTGTAGCGCGAAGTTGAAGCTCGGATGGCCGCTGAAGCAGTATAAAATGCGCAACCCTCGCAGGAGATCGTGCGATGCAGAACAGTGCGCGAGATGTCGGCTCCAATCACAGTCAACCAACCATGGTGCATAGTGCTTCCACCCGATGGGCATTTTGAACTACGGAGCTCATTCATTCATCATATGCCTAAGTTTCATGAGATGAACAACGAGAACCCAGTCAAGCATGTGCGCGAATTCCTAGTTATCTGCGAGAACATGAAGACCGACGGGGAGAGTGAAGAAGCACTGAAGCTGAAGGCGTTCCCTTTTTAATTGTGTGATACAGCCAGGCATTGGCTGATGAGCTTACTAGCAGTATCCATTCACACATGGGAGCAGCTCCAGAAGAAGTTCTTGGATAAGTTTTACCCAGCGGCAAAAATCGCGCTTCTCAGGAGGGAGTTGGCCGCACCTAGGCAGGGCGTAAGAGAGTATTATCAGAGTACTATGAGCGTTTCAGGGAGCTAGAAGCCAACTGCTATAATCATGGCCTGCCCCAAAATGTGCTGATAGAAAATTTTCTGAACGGGCAACATGTACCCGGAGGATGTATGGCAGATGATCGAGGACTCTGCTGGACAGGTAAGGCATCAATTGACGCTCGAGAACAGTCGTGCGCGCGCTGTGCGTCAGGTGGATTCCATTTCTGAAATAAAGGAAATGAAAGCCATGTTACAGAAGCTGATGAGTGTGCAAGGCACGCAACCAGTTGCGCCGAAGGCATGCGAGTTCTGTACGTCCACTGAGCACAAAACCGATGCATGTTCCACACTTTTCGAGGAATCAGGAGATGTCAATGCTCTAGGAGGATGGGACAATAGAGGACTGCAGAGGCAGAATCAGCCGCGCTTTGAACTGGCCGCAAATGGATTCAGAAGGGGGGAGGACAGCAATCTCCAAAGGCAGCCAGCGGAATATCGCACACCTCAGCAGGCACAGCAAGCATACAACCCACCGCACCGCCGCAATGACGCACCAGCACAGAATAACCAGCAACCGCGGCGCTCCTTAGAAGACATAGTGGGTCAGTTGGCAGACACCGTGCGCAAGAATGATGAAAAGTATGACAAGAGGTTCGAGTCAATTGAGAAGCTATTGTCGTAGATTGCTACCAAGGTCTAAAAGCTGAAAAAGAGCGATGGCAACCTGCCTTCGCAAGTGATTCAAAACCCCAAGTGAGGAGTTAACGCCGTAACGCTGAGGACTGGGCGCACAGTTGGAACAGCTCCGACCGCGAAGGAGCCCGCGCAGCCAGTTGCGCAACCTTCAGAGCCAGAACAGCCGGATGCGCAACCAGCCGCGCCAGCTACGAACCAACAGGGGGTGGCGCCAAGTATGATACAACCAGGAGAACAGAGTACCAGTCATACTAATGCACCTGCACCTTTTCCTGTGCAGGCACCTTTAGCAAGGAAGGAGGCGCTGGACAAGGAGTTATACGAATTATTCAGTAAGGTGGAAATAAACATTCTCCTGATTGAGGCAGTTCGGCAGATTCCCAGATATGCCAAGTTCTTGAAGGAGCTGTGCACAAACAAGAGGAGAAAAGGCGAGTGCGCACAAGTAATACTTAACGCACATGCATCAGCAATTGTGCAACACAAGGTACCACCCAAATGCCGGGATCCAGGTACGTTCACCATACCGTGCACCTTAGGTAAGACCACAGTAAGCAACTGCATGATTGATCTCGGTGCATCTATAAATGTGCTTCCTTACTCCTTGTATGTGTTATTGCACCTTGGTCCACTAAAGCCTGCAGGTCTCAATATCCAATTAGCAGATCGGTCCTGCAAACAACCGACGGGCATGATAGAGGACGTTCTCGTCCGAGTGGGAGAGCTGGTGTTCCCAGCAGATTTCTATGTCTTGGAAATGGAGGGTGAGCTGAGCAAGGGAAGCGCGCAAATCCTACTGGGCAGACCATTTCTGATGACTGCGCGCACAAAGATAGACGTGTGGAAAGGCACGCTCTCAATGGAGGTAGATGGCGAGGAGATTCACTTTATCATTTTTAAGGGGATGCAGCATCCTCATGAGGACGCCACAGTGCACGCGTTAGATAGTATGGACGATTTGGTTGCGCATGCGCAGTGTGCGTGCTCAACAGGGGAGCCTGCGCCACTGGCACAGACAGAGATGGAGGCACAAGATGATGAGCTGAGCAGCACAGAACCAGTGTCCAGACGGGTATGTGATCTGGTTAATGTTTGCGCTACTAATAAAATCCTACCTTCTATTGAACAGGCACCCAAGGTTGAGCTGAAGCAATTGCCCGAGCACTTAAAGTACATCTTCCTGGGCAATGAGGACACCCTGCTTGTCATTATAAAGAAAGGACTAGAGGAGGAGCAGGAGGCGCGGTTACAGGAGGTGTTGTGCAAGAACAAGCGCGCTATAGGATGAACATTAGCTGACCTGCGCGGAGTAAGCCCTTATGTGTGCATGCACAGAATTCTGTTGGAAAATGATGCCAAACCATCCAGGGAACCTCACCGCAGATTGAATCCGATTATGATGGAGGTAGTGCAGAAGGAGATCCTGAAGCTGCTTGACGCAGGAGTAATATATTCGATTTCAGACAGTAAGTGGGTAAGTCCAGTGCACGTTGTGCCTAAGAAAGGAGGCATCACAGTAGAGGAGAATGCGCAGGGGGAGCTAGTTCCCAAGCGCATGCAAACTGGATGGCGCATGGGCATTGACTACAGGAAGTTAAATGCAGTCACGCGCAAGGATCATTTTCCGCTACCATTCATGGACCAGATGCTCGACCGGTTGGCGGGGAAGCCACACTTTTGCTTCCTGGACGGTTACTCAGGGTACAATCAGATCCCTATTGCTGCAAAGGATCAGGAGAAGACAACCTTTACCTGCCCATTCGGTACCTTTGCGTTCCGGCGCATGTTGTTTGGGCTGTGTAATGCGCTAGGTACGTTCCAACGCTTAGTCATGAGCATTCTCTCTGATATGATTGGTTTATGTATAGAGGTATTCATGGATGACTTCACTGTGCATGGTGAGACTTTTGATGCATGTTTGGATAATCTTGATAGGGTCTTAGCGCGCTGCATTACCAAGAACCTAGTTCTCAATTATGAAAAATGTCACTTTATGGTGTCACATGGAGTAGTACTAGGACATATCGTCTCACAGGAAGGAATTAAGGTTGATAAAGAAAAAATTGATCTTATCTCAAATCTGCCTTACTCCACTAATGTGCGCGACGTTAAGTCATTTCTTGGACATGCAGAGTTTTACAGGCGCTTTATAAAATATTTTTCTTAAATATGTATTCCATTGTCTAACCTCCTTCAAAAGGATGTGTGCTTTGAGTTCACTGATGAGTGCAGGAATGCTTTTGATAAGTTAAAGGATGCGCTGACCAGTGCGCCAGTGATGCGCGCACCAGACTGGAACTTACCCTTTGAGCTGATGTGCGATGCAAGTGACTACGCTGTAGGCGCAGTACTGGGCCAGCGCGTGGATAAGAGGCTGCATGCTATCTACTATGCGTCGCGCACACTGGACACTGCGCAGAGGAACTACACCACGACCGAGAAGGAACTTCTGGCAATCGTATTTGCGCTGGAGAAGTTCCACGCATATGTTCTGGGCGCTAAAGTCACTGTCTACACTGACCACGCTGCTATCCGCTACCTGATGTCCAAGAAAGAGACTAAGCCGCGTTTGATGCGCTGGTTGTTGCTGCTCTAAGAGTTCGATTTGGAAATCAAGGATAAGAAGGGAACGAAAAACACTGTTGCTGATCACCTAAGCAGGATAGTGAAGGAAGAGGAGCCAGGGCAGATCACGGAGACATTCCTTGACGAGCACCTGATGGTGCTGAACGGTAAGGTACCATGGTATGTGCATATTGCAAATTACCTAGTCACAGGTGCGTTTCCCCCTCATTTCACTAAATCTCAATGCATGAGGTTAAGACATGAGTCTAAATATTACGTTTGGGATGATCCGTACATGCTTAAGATGGGCCCTGATCAGATCTTGAGGCGATGTGTGCCTGATCATGAGATGAGCTCTTTTTTGAGATTTTGGTCCAAAGCGCACGAGCAGAAAAATCCTAGATTCCTGTTTTTATTGGCCGCACTTATTTCCTGACTCATATAACCACTGCAGGGCTTGTGACAGGTGTCAGCGCACAGGAAATATCAGCGCGAAACGAGATGCCACAAACACCTATACTGGTAGAGAAGTGTTCGACTTGTGGGGATTTGACTTCATGGGGCCGTTTCCGCCATCTTGTGGATACGAGTACATTCTAGTTGCGGTGGACTATGTCTCGAAGTGGGTCGAAGCTAAGGCCACTGATCGCGCGTCGTTGTACGCGTCAAATTAATCCTTCCTTCTCCACTTAGTATAGCGGCTAAGTCAGGGTCGATCCCACAAGGAGCAAGCAGACTCGTTCTAGCTAGCAACCTACAACTTACGAAATTGGGGTTGTGAGTGGTTGGGTTGCGCAGGTGCGCGAATGAACAATAGTGAAAGCAGATTTTGCACTAGACGTGCGCAGACAGTAGAGATTAAGTACTATGACTATGAGAAGTATCGGTAAAGACAATCCTCTATGAATGTATTCCTTATCATCGACTCTAAACGTCTATAGTTCGATTTACTGAAGTTAGTATCCGATCAAGGCTTACTAACATGTGCGCATGTTCCGATCAAAGTCCATGAGCTATTAATTCTTGAAACTAGTCTAAGCAGCTACGAATCCTGTCAGAGTAGCAGCTGATTATCCTAGCGCGTTACTCCTAGTTGTCACCGTCAAGCTACCAACTAGTTTAACATATAACAACAAGTAGTAAGAGTAAGATTGCGGTTCAAGGCTTCCCCTACTCATACAACTAGCTGTCAACCGTGTGCACAGAATTAGTACAAGCAAAGAAACTATGCATTAAGCACAAGTCTCAAAGGAAATACTTCATAGAATCATGCCCAACCGATACAAGGTGTTTAGCTAGACATGCTAGTGGCAAACATCATAGAAATAGTAAATAAAAGCTAAAGTGTCCAAGGAAACAGTAACAAGCAGGTGCGTGCAGGTTGCTGTGTCTCGGTTCGCGCGGTCGGTTGGCGCAGGTCCTCGGCGGCAGCTCGTGTATTTTTCAGTTCTGGCTCTCTCTCGTGTCTTGTTGTGTTGTTTCATATATCTCTCAAACCCTAGCCTTCCTCTCTTTATATACTGCTTGTGAGGCCCGAGGACAATCTTGGCAACTTCCAAATCTGCCACCTCCTATCCTGTTTGCGCTGCTAGCTCCGGAGGCTGTGTGTTGAGCTCCTTAAACGCGCCTATTAGCGTGTATCCGACTTAGGCCCTTGTTTTGTCCTGGAATACAAAAACACCGGAAACCAGTAATCTTGTACACAAAATAATGCAAACAAGCACAGTGTTAGGATCTAAATAGTGCGTATAAATAGGCTCTATCAGCCACGCGCAAGGATGATGGTAAAACGGTTGTTGAGTTTTTAAGGACTAACATTTTCTGCAGGTACGGAGTGCCTAAGGCAATAATCAGCGACCAGGGGACGCACTTCTGCAACAGAATAGTGGCGCAGGTACTGAAGCATTATGGAGTGCTGATAGAGCCTATTTAGCGCGTATTGCAGGGCGAAACGAGGGCCTAAGTCAGATACGCGCTAACAGGCAGCGTTTAAGGAGCGCAACACACAGCCTGCGGAGCTAGCAGCGCAAACAAGATAGGAAGTGGCAGAGTCGACTACGGTGCGCAGACCGATTGCGCTAACCAATGTGTGCAGTGCGCCATGCACAAGATAGTGGTGTTTCCAAATCTTGACACCATCAGATTTGGAAGTTGCCAAGGCCGTCCTTGGGCCTCATGAGCAGTATATAAAGAGAGGAAGGCTAGGGTTTGATCATCATCAAAAGGCATCAAGACACACACGAGAGAGAGGCAGAACAGAAAAACACACGAGCTGCTGAGAGGATCTGCGCTAGCCGACTGCGCCAGCCGAGACATTGCAACCTGCACACACCTGCTTGTTACTGTTTTCTTGGATACTTTAGCTGTTATTTACTATTTCTATGATGTTTACTACTAGCATGTCTAGCTAAACGCTTTGTATCGGTTGGGCATGATTCTATGAGTATTTCCCTTGAGACTTGTACTTAATGCATAGTTTGTTTGCTTGTATTAATTCTGTGCACACGGTTGACAGCTAGTTGCATAAGTAGGGGAAGCCTTGAACCGCAATCTTACTCTTGCTACTTGTTTGTTATATGTTAAACTAGTTGGTAGCTTGACGGTGACAACTAGGAGTAACGCGCTAGGATAATCAGTTGCTACTGTGACAGGATTTGTAGCTGCTTAGACTAGTCTCAAGAATTAATAGCTCATGAACTTTGATCAGAACATGCGCACATGGTAGGAAGCCTTGATCGGACACTAACTTCAGTAAACCGAACTATAGACGTTTAGAGTCGATGATAAGGAATACATTCATAGAGGATTGTCTGCGCCGATACTTTTCATAGTCATAGTACTTAATCTCTACTGCCTGCGCACGTCTAGTGCAAATTCTGCGTTAACTACTGTTTATTTGCGCACCTGCGCAACCCAATCCTCACACCCCAATTTTCGTAAGTGCAGGTTACTAGTTAAAGCAAGTCTGCTTGCTCCTTGTGGGATCGACCCTGACTTAGCCGCTATACTAAGTGGAGAAGGAAGGATTAATTTGACGCGCACAACGACGCGCGCATCAAGTGCGCCACAAGACGTCCACCACATACCATCCTCAAACGAATGGCCAGGACGAGGTTTCCGACAGAGAGATTAAGCACATTCTGTCGAAAACCGTGAGACCTTCGTGCAAAGACTAGATCCAGCGGGTGGACGATGCACTTTGGGCATATAGGACTGCGCACAAGACACCGATTGGGACTTCACCATTTCGGTTGGTGTATGGAAAAGCGTGCCACCTACCGGTTGAGTTGGAACACAAGGCATACTAGGCATTGCACACTTGCAATCTGAACCTCGACGAGGCTGGTAAGGAGCGCGCATTTGAATTAAGCGAGCTAGAGGAGCTGCGCCTGGATGCATATGAGGGGTTGCGCGACTACAAAGCGCGCACGAAAGCATTTCACGATAAGTACATCCTCAGATGCACCTTCGAGCCAGGAGACCAGGTGCTGTTGTTCTGCTCGCGCTTAAAGCTGATGCCCGGGAAGCTGCGCAGCAAGTGGACGGGACCTTACACGGTCACAAAGGTTTTCCCGTATGGAACTATCGAGTTAGAGAACGAGCGCAAGCATAGCTTTCAGGTTAATGGGCAAAGAGTCAAGAAATACTTGGGAGAACCGTGGGATGAGGCCACGCGCGAAGTTGATTTGGCGGAACCAGAAATAGAGGATGCGCAGGCTGCTGCACCAGAGATACAACGGACAGCGCATCGTCGTGCGCCTCAAATTTGTATTTATAACTCCTGTAAACACACTAGCAAGCGGTAAGCAGGGTCGAACCCAAAGAGAGCAAGTAAGATAGAGTTCTAATGAAAGTCACAGAAAAAGGAACAAACTAAGAATATCAATTCAGAGAAAATCAGTTTGGGGAATACAATGCAACTAGTTATCATAGACCAAACAACATGTATAAACTAATGAATACTACCCCAGTCTAACATTCCCGCTAAAGATATGACGACCACCATATTCTACCTATTCTTAACTGCTAGGCTCTCGAACAAGTTTAATAGTTACTCGACTAATACCACAAATTGGTTCTACCGCTAGGTTTTCCCAACAATGCAATCTAGTCAAGTGTAACACAATTGATATCAAATTAGCTTACCGCTAAGCTGCACTAAATTGACAATCAAAGCATTCGTTTCATTCATACAGGGGCAGCACTTCAATAGCTCAAATCATGTTGTCATTGACCTCAAACTAAATGTCGCAATGCAAACCCCAAACTGAAATATTGATTTAGCTACTCATCATATCCATGGTATACAATAGACACTAGTTTAAGTAGCTACAAACTGAAGTAGAACAAAACTGAGCTAAAATGGAAATTCGGTGAACAGTGTTTTCCGGCCGTGAATAGTAATTCAGGCCGTGAACAGTAACAGTAGCGATGAACAGTAATTGTGAATAGTAAAAATGAACAGCAGAATTGTGCTTGAACCGAATCTGATTTCCAATTGAACCAGCAGAGTTGACTGCTGTTGACTTTTTGATCTTGGGTGAAAGCTTCAAATATGCGATAAAATCCAATGCGATCTTGAACACACCTGCGATACGAAAACACTACAAAAGAGTAATCGATTCACGCAAAATGTAATAAAATTATGGGAATAAACAACTCAATACGCTCCATCAACAACCTGATGCACCGGAGGGAGAACTACGAGCTACTGATTATATATCTTCTCCCTCACTGATTAATCTCGTTACTTATGATGTGCCACACAATTTTGGCCACACTGACCACCTATCTGTTCCTTTGCGCAGGGCTAAGGAAGACATAGCGCACACTGATGCACAAGAGCGCGCAGGAGCAAGTGTGGGGGTGGTCAGGAGCACGAACTTGAGCAAGTAACGAGGTACTGTCGAGCCAACGACGTTAAACAAAGGCACTTGTCGGGAGGTAACCCGACATGTTTTCCACGTTTTATTCTTTACCCATTTTTTTTAGGATTTGCATTTTAGCTAGTTCAGTACTTGCATATTTTTTTGAGTCACGTAGCAATGCGCGAGTCAGTGCGCAGTTCAGTGCGCAGACAGATGCGCAGGTTAGGCGGTATATAAGGGCGGATACTTAGAAAATTCCAGACATTCTGCAATTTCGACCGTTAAGAGCTCTGCACTGCTGCCGGCCGATCTTTGCCGTCCGCCCACCGTTTCCAGCGTTCTTTAGTGAGATTACAGTATATAAAGAAGACAAGGAGGCTAGGGTTCGAGGATCATCATCACATATTCACAATTCGTACACCAAGGAGGCACTGCGCAGCAGAACTGGAAAACACACGAGCTTGCTGAGAGGATCTGCGCTAGCCGACTGCGCCAGCCAAGACTGCAACCTGCACGCACTGTTTGCTATTGTTTTCTTGGACACCTTAGTTATTATTTACTGTTTCTATGATGTTTACTACTAGCATGTCTAGCTAAACACTTAGTATCAGTTGGGCATGAATCTATGAGTATTTCCTTTGAGACTTGCGCTTAATGCATAGCTTGCTTGCTTATATTAATTCTGTGCACATCGTTGGCAGCTAGTTGCGTGAGTAGGGGAAGCCTTGAACCGTAATCTTACTCGTGTTGCTTGTTGTTGTATGTTAAACTAGTTGAATAGCCTGACGGTGCCAACTAGGAGTAACGCGCTAGGATAGGCAATTACTACCTTGATCGGATTCGTAGTTGTTTAGTCTAGTTCAAGAATTAATAGCACATGAACTTTGATCGGAACATGCGCACATGTTAGGAAGCCTTGATCGGACACTAACATTAGCAAATCAAGCTATAGACATTTAGAGTCGATGATAAGGAATACACTCATATAGGATTGTCTGCGCCGATACTTCTCATAGTCATAGTACTTAATCTCTATTGCCTGCGCACGTCTAGTGCAAATTCCTGGGTTTACGACTGTTTACTCGCGCATAGCGCAACCCCAATCACTCACACCCCCATTTTCGTAAGTGTAGGTCACTGGTTAAAACTGAACTGCTTGCTCCCTGTGGAGATTGACCCTTACTTAACCGCTGTAGTAGTGGAAGAGGAAGGATTAATTTGACGCGTACAACGACGCGCGATCACGCACCGTGGTCGACTCTGCCAATTCTTCTGTTTGTGCCGCTAGCTCCGCAGGCTGTGTGATGCGCGTCCTAAACGCTGCCTGTTAGCGCGTATCCGGCTTAGGCCCTCGTTTTGCCCTGTAATACAAAAACACTGGAAACCACTAATCTTGTACACAAAATAATGCAAACAAGCATAGGGTTAGGACCTAAATAATGTGTATAAATAGGCTCTATCAATACGTCCGAGCTCACTCCGCGTTGGTCAGCAAGTGTCTATCCTATAGCGCGCAGGGTGTCCTCATTTCCCAAGAATATGTATTTAAGGTGCTCTGGAAGTTGCTTCAGCTCGACCTTGGGTGCCTGTTCAATAGAGGGCAAGATCTTATTAGCAGTGCAGACATTAACTATATCGTGTACCTGTCTGGATGCTGATTCAGCACTGCTCAGCTCATCCTCTTGCGCCTCCAACTCTGCCTGTGCCAGTGTCTCAGGTTCTTCTGCTGCGCTTGCACATTGCGCATCTGCAACCAAGTCATCTATGCTGTCCATCGCGTGCACTGTGGCGTCCTCATGAGGGTGCTGCATCCCTTTGAATATGTTAAAATGAATCTCCTCGCCATCGACCTCCATTGACAGCGTACCCCTCCATACGTCTATCTTTGTGCGCTGTCATTAGAAATGGTCTGCCCAGTAGGATCTGCGCACTGCCTTTGCTCGACTCACCCTCCATTTCTAGGACATAGAAATCTGCTGGGAACACCAGCTCTCCTACTCGGACAAGGACGTCCTCGATCATGCCCGTCGGTTGCTTGCACGACCGATCTGCTAGCTGAATGGTGAGACCTGCGGGCTTTAGTGGTCCAAGGCGCAATGACGCATACAGGGAATAGGTAAGCACATTTATAGATGCGCCTAAGTCAATCATGCAGTTGCTTACTGTGGTCTTACCTAAAGTGCAGGGGATGGTGAACGTACCTGGATCCCGGCATTTAGTGGTACCTTATGCTGCACGATTGCTGAGGCCTGCGCATTTAGCATTACCTGTGCGCACTCGCCTTTCCTCCTCTTGTTTGTGCACAGCTCCTTTAAAAACTAGGCGTACCTAGGGATCTGCCGAATTGCTTCAATAAGGGGAATGTTTATTTCCACCTTGCTGAATAACTCGTAGAGCTCCTTATCAAGCGCTTCCTTCCTAGCTGACGGTGCCTGTACAGGGAAAGGTGGAGGTATGTTAGTACGATTTATGCCTTTGTCTTTTGATTGCGCCATACCTGGGGCCTCGCCCTGCTGGCTTGTGGCTGGCGCTTCTGGTTGCGCATCTGGCTCTGCTGGATCTGGAGCTTCCGCAACTGGTTGCGCGGGCGCCTTTGCGGTCTACTCTGTTCCTACCGTGCGCCCAGTCCTCAGTGTCACTGCGTTGACTCCTCCCTTGGGATTCTGGATCACTTGCGAAGGCAGGTTGCCATCGCTCTTTTTCAGCTCATACACCATGGTAGCGATCTGTGATAGCCGCTTTTCAATGGACTCGAACCTCTTGTCATACTTCTCATCATTCTTGTGCACTGTGTCTGCTAGTTGCCCCACGATATCTTCTAAGGATTGCCTCAGTTGCTGGTTGTTCTGCGCTGGTGCGTCAGTGCGGCGATGCGGTGGATTGTAGGGCGCAGCTTGTTGCGTCTGCTGTGGTGCGCGCTGGTCAGTGGACTGCCTCTGGAAATTGTTTTCGTCCTTCCATCTGAACCCATTTGCGGCTAGTCCAAAACGCGGCTGATTCTGCCTCTGTGGCCCTCTATTATCCCATCCTCCTAGAGCATTGACATCTCCTGATTCCTCGAAAAGTGTGGGACACGCATAGGTTTTGTGCTCAGTGGATGTGCAGAACTCGCACGCCTTTGGCGCAGCTGGTTGCGCTCCCTGCGCATGCATCAACTTCTGTAGCATGGCCTTCATTTCCTTTATCTCAGTGCTTGTTTCTACCTGATGCACAGAACAAGCACGAGTATTATCAAGTGTTAGCTGATGTCTTACCTGTCCAGCAGAGTCATCGATCAGCTGCCATGCATCCTCTAGGTACATGTTGCGAATGTCGCCTCCTGCGCATGCATTCAATAACCTCAGCTCCATGGGCAGCAATCCGTTCAGGAAATTCTGTATCAGCACATTTTGAGGTAGGCCGTGATTGTAGTAGTTGGCCTCCAGCTCCCTGAAACGCTCATAATACTCCGATAGTGACTCTCCTGCGCCCTGCCTAGGTGCGGCCAGCTCCCTCCTGAGTAGCGCGATCTTTGCTGCGGGATAGAACTTGTTCAAGAACTTCTTCTGCAGCTGCTCCTATGTGTGAATTGATCCTGCTGGTAAGCTCATCAGCCAATGTCTGGCCGTGTCACACAGTGAAAATGGGAATGCTTTCATCTTCAGCGCTTCGTCGCTCTCCCCTTCGGCCTTCATGTTCTGGCAAATTACTAGGAATTCTCGCACATGCTTGACTGGGTTCTCGTTGTTCATCCCGTGGAACTTGGGCATGTGATGAATGAGCGAGCTCCTTAGTTCAAAATGACCGTCTGGTGGAAGCACTATGCACCATGGCTGGTTAACCGTGATTGGGGCTGACATCTCGCGCACTGTTCTGCGTCGCGCGGCTTGTCGCGCTGGTGGCGCATTATACACTTCAGCGGCCATCCTTGCTTCAACCTCGCGCTGCACTTCCTCTCTGAACCGAACTGCGCGGTTATCTGCTCCTGCATTGTCTGGGGTTCTGTCCCCTAAATTGTCTCCAACGACACTATTATCCTCCATAGCCTGTTCTAAATCTCAAAGAAGACGAAATTAAAAGACAACTAAGCTGTCGTGTCTGTCAGTGCGCAACTAGAATCTGCGCAACGCAACTGTTTCAAGGTTGCGCAGGCTGATGTTGATTGCGCGCTGTCAGAAACAACAACGAGAATAAAGCAAACAGAAACAACTAACTATTGTAAAAGAAAACTTAAGTTGGTTAAAGCTTATCTGTGTTGCTCCCCGGCAACGGCGCCAAAATTTGATCCGCGCGTCGTTGTGCGCGTCAAATTAATCCTTCCTTCTCCACTTAGTATAGCGGCTAAGTCAGGGTCGATTCCACAGGGAGCAAGTAGATTAGCTCTAACTAGTAACCTACACTTACGAAAATTGAGGTGTGAGTGATTGGGTTGCGCAGGTGTGCAAATAAACAATAGTTAACGCAGGAATTGCACTAGACGTGCGCAGGCAGTAGAGATTAAGTACTATGACTATGAAAAGTATCGGCGCAGACAATCCTCTATGAATATATTCCTTATCATCGACTCTAAACGTCTATAGTTCGGTTTACTGATGTTAGTGTCCGATCAAGGCTTCCTAACATGTGCGCATGTTCCGATCAAAGTTCATGAGCTATTAATTCTTAAGACTAGTCTAAGCAGCTACGAATCCTGTCACAGTACCAACTGATTATCCTAGCGCGTTACTCCTAGTTGTCACCGTCAAGCTATCAACTAGTTTAACATGTAACAAACAAGTAGCAAGAGTACGATTGCGGTTCAAGGCTTCCCCTACTCATGCAACTAGCTGTCAACCGTGTGCACAGAATTAATACAAGCAAACAAACTATGCATTAAGCACAAGTCTCAAAGGGAATACTCATAGAATCATGCCCAACCGATACAAAGCGTTTAGCTAGACATGCTAGTAGTAAACATCATAGAAATAGTAAATAACAACTAAAGTATCCAAGAAAACAGTAACAAGCAGGTGCGTGCAGGTTGCAGTATCTCGGCTGGCGCAGTTGGCTAGCGCAGGTCCTCTCAGTAGGCTCGTGTGTTTTTCAGTTCCGCCTCTCTCCTGTTTCTCTGTGTGTCGTGGTATGTCTTTTCGATGATGATCAAACCCTAGACTTCCTCTCTTTATATACTGCTCATGAGGCCCAACCTTAGCAACTTCCAAATCTGATGGTGTCAAGATTTGGAAACACCAATATCCTGCGCATGACGCACTGCACGCACTGGTTAGCGCAATCGGTCTGCGCACCGTAGTCGACTCTGCCACTTCCTATCCTGTTTGCGCTGCTAGCTCCGCAGGCTGTGTGTTGCGCTCCTTAAACGCTGCCTGTTAGCGCGTATCCGACTTAGGCCCTCGTTTCGGCCTGAAATACAAAAACACCGGAAACCAGCAATCTTGTACACAAAATAATGCAAACAAGCATAGTGTTAGGATCTAAATAGCGCGTATAAATAGGCTCTATCAATAGGTAACCAAAAGAAGAAGGGAAAGGTCCCATAAAGTCTATGCCCCAAATGTCAAACACCTCATCAACAACTATCGGGGTTTGGGGCATTTGATTCCTAGCTGAAATGTTCCCTACTCTTTGGCACCTATCACAATTCTTACAATGGTTATGCGCATCTCTAAATAAATGGGGCCAAAAAAATCCACTATCAAGCAATTTCCTAGCAGTTCTCTTCGGACCAAAATGTCCACTGCAAGCATGTTCATGACAAAAATAAAGAACAGATGGGATCTCAACATCGGGCACTGATAGAGCCTATTTATACACATTATTTGGATCCTAACCCTATGCTTGTTTGCATTATTTTGTGTACAAGATTACTGGTTTCCAGTGTTTTTGTATTTCAGGGCAAAACAAGGGCCTAAGTCGGATACGCGCTAACAGGCAGCGTTTAGGACGCACATCACACAAGCCTGCAGAGCTAGCAGCGCAAATAGAAGAATTGGCAGTGTCGACCACGGTGCGCTAACCGATTGCGCTAACTAAGATGCCGTGCGCCATGCGCAAACGGTGGTGTTTCCAAATCCTGACACCACCAGATTTGGAAGTTGCAAAGGATGAGCCTTTGAGTAGTATATAAAGAAGAGAAGAAGGCTAGGGTTGAGGATGGATTCCATCATTATATCATAATTCAGAGAGAGAGCGACAGGATCAAAAAACACACGATCTTGCTGAGAGGACCTGCGCAAGCCAAGACTGCAACCTGCACGCACTGTTTGCTATTGTCTTCTTGGATACTTTAGATATTATTTACTGTTTCTATGATGTTTACCACTAGCATGTCTAGCTAAACGCTTGGTATTGGTTGGGCATGAATCTATGAGTATTTCCTTTGAGACTTGCGCTTAATGCATAGCTTGTTTGCTTATATTAATTCTGTGCACGTTGTTGGCAGCTAGTTGCATGAGTAGGGGAAGCCTTGAACCGCAATCTTACTCTTGTTGCTTGTTGTTGTATGTTAAACTAGTTGAATATCCTGACGGTGCCCAACTAGGAGTAACGCGCTAGGATAAGCAATTGCTACCTTGATCGGATTCGTAGTTGTTTAGTCTAGTTCAAGAATTAATAGCACGTGAACTTTGATCGGAACATGCGCATATGTTAGGAAGCCTTGATCGGACACTAACTTAAGTGAAATCAAACTATAGACGTTTAGAGTTAATGATAAGGAATGCGCTCATAGAGGATTGTCTGCCCAATACTTCTCATAGTCATAGTATTTAATCTCTATTGCCTGCGCACGTCTGGTGCAAGTTCTGCGTTAGCTACTATTTACTTGCGCATTGCGCAACCCAATCACTCACCCCCCCCCCCAATTTTCGTAAGTGTAGGTCACTGGTTAAAACTGAACTGCTTGCTCCCTGTGGAGATCGACCCTGACTTAACCGCTGTACTAGTGGAAGAGGAAGGATTAATTTGACGCGTACAACGACGCGCGATCAGGCACACAACGTCTAACAATTTGATCAGCCCCTATCTTCCACAAACATGGATCATCCCAAATGTAATACTTAGAATCATGCTTGAGTTTTAATCTTTGAGCTCTATTGAAGGATGTAGGGAATTTACCTGCCACCAGGTAGTTAACAATGTTAGCATACCATGGTGCTTTGTCACTGATAGCGAATAAGTGCTCATCAAGAAATGTCTCAACTATGGGCAGCGCCTCTTCTTCTTGCACCAGTCTGCTCAAGTGGTCAGCCACTGTGTTTTCAATCCTCTTCTTGTCCTTCATCTCCACGTCAAACTCCTGAAGAAGAAGGATCCATCTAATCAGCCGCGGTTTGCACTCTTTCTTTGTCATTAAGAACCGAATGGCTGCATGATCAGAAAACACAATAACTTTAGAGCCAAGTATATAAGAGCAAAATTTTTCAAGTGCAAAGACAACTGCTAAAAGCTCCTTTTCAGTGGTGGAATAATTTCTCTTTGCGACGTCTAAAGACCTAGACGCATAATGGATGACCACTAGTTTCTTCTCACTCCGTTGTCCAAGCACCGCACCCACAGCATTATCGCTGGCATCACACATGATCTCAAAAGGCTGTGTCCAATCTGGAGCTTGCAGAATTGGGGCGCTGGTCAAGGCTGCCCGGAGCTCTTCAAAAGCTCTCTTGCATTGATCATTAAACTCAAATGGGACATCCTTTTGCAGCAGCCGAGACAGTGGCAATGCAATCTTCGAAAAGTCTTTGACGAACCTGCGATAAAAACCTGCATGTCCTAGGAAAACTTGATAGCACGCTGGTCAGTCGGGAAAGGCAATCCACCAATAACATCAATTTTTGCTCTATCTACTTGAATGCCTTCCTCAGAAACAATATGTCCAAGAACAATGCCATGTGTGACCAAAAAATGACATTTTTCATAATTAAGTACCAAGTTCATGTCAATGCAACGTGTGAGCACTCTATCTAAATTGTGCAAGCATTCATCAAAAGTATTTCCATAAACAGTAAAGTCATCCATGAATACCTCAACACAATCAGCCAACAAATCTGAAAATATGCTCATAACTACACGCTGGAAGGTACCTGGCGCGTTGCACAATCCGAAGGACATGCGCCTGAAAGAAAACGTACCGAAAGGGCAGGTAAATGTCGTCTTTTCTTGATCCTCAGCAGCAATAGGAATCTGGTTATAACCTGAAAATCCATCAAGAAAACAAAAGGATGGTTTACCTGCAAGTCTATCCAACATTTGATCGATGAATGGAAGGAGAAAATGGTCCTTGCGTGTGGCTGCATTAAGTTGTCTATAATCAATGCACATCCGCCAGCCATTCTGCACTCTCTTGGCTCCTTCGTCATTCATCTCTACCGTTATCCCGGTTTTCTTGGGCACTACATGCACCGGGCTTACCCATTGACTGTCCGAAATTGGGTAGATGATACCGGCATCAAGGAGCTTTTGCACTTCTTTTTGGACAACCTCCATCATGATCGGATTCAAACACCTCTGAGGTTGTCTCACTAGCTTCGCTCCCTCCTCTAGCAGGATTCAATGCATGCAAATTGCTAGGTTGATTCCTCGAATGTCAGCCAATGTCCAACCTATTGCTGTTTTGCGCTCCTTTAGCACGCGCGCCAATCTGATCACTTGATCACTTTCTAGCCCACTCTTAACGATGACTGGCAGCGTCTCACCATCTCCTAGAAAAATATACTTCAAGTGCTCCGGTAGAGGTTTCAACTGAATCTCAGGGGCCTGCACAATAGATGGGAAAAGTTTTGTTTCACTGCACAATTTAATCGCATTAACCTCATACCTGGCAGCATCATAGGTGCACTGCCCATCACCAATTTCTTCAATGTTCAGCTCCGATATATCCTCTCCATATCTCATCAATGTTGCATCCTCAATAGTATCCAAGGCATGTGTTCCTGCAAGGTCAGGTGCAGTCGGTCTTGGCTTGATTATTTTGCATAGTCATCGCCATCTCCTTTATGACTTCTTCTACTGATTTCCCTTGATTTGCATTGCTCGGGCCAGCTTGGCTGTAGTTGCGCCTTTGTTGTTGCCCAAAAGAATTGCCATTTCCACTTCCATTGTATCTCTCTTGTTGGTGAAATGGTGGGCGGTAGGCTTGTCCTTGTCCTTGGTTCTGATTCTGATTTTGTCCTTGATTGAATCCTCCTTCATTTCTCCAACTGAAACCGTTGGCTGCTAGTCCAAATTGCCTTGGTGCTTGCCTATTATTGAATTCCTGGAATCTTCCCATAGCATTGACATCGGCTGCCTCTTCGTCATGTAAGCTAGGACATTCATCTGTTTTGTGGCTCGTAGCCCCACAAAGTCCACAAGCTTTAACATCACTGACTTGCCCAACCATGAGCTTCTGCACCATCTGCTTAAGCTCCTTAATTTCAGTGGTCATGTGATTTGCATTGGAATCCACTTGTGAGACATTCCTTGCTCTTCCGGTATCATCTCTCCTACTGGAATCATCTCTGAATCTGGCACTCTCGGCTTTTTCATTGATCAATTCTCGCACCTCAGCAGGTGTCAAGTTCAAAACTGTTCCTCCAGCTGCCACATCCAATAGCATTCTTTCCAAGGGCCTCAATCCATCCAACAGATATTCCACAAGCATCTCCTCTCTCTTATTCAAATTGCAACAGCTGTGTTCTAAGGCTCTGAATCTTTCCAAATGTTCATACATTGACTCACTTGGGCCTTGTTTAATGTTAGACAGTTCCCTCCTTACTTGGGCAGCCTTGGCAGGGGGATAATACTTGTCGAGAAATTTTCTTTGCATTTGCTCCCATGATCTGATACTTCCTGAAGGCAAAGAGAGAAACCAAGTTTTTGCAAGGTCAGTCAAACTTAATGGAAACACTTTTAAATTGAACCTCTCTTCGGTGGCATCATACGGCCTTAAAGTGCGGCATATCTCATTGAATTCTTGCAAGTGCCTCGATGCAACTTCTCCTGGAAGCCTCCAAATTTGGGAAGATGATGAATCACGGCTATTTTCACTTCAAAATCATCTTCATCTTGATCATTGTTTATGCACCATGGTTGGTTGTTGAAGGTTGGAGCTGATAGCTCTCTAAGTATAGGTGGCCTGTTCCTTCTCTGTTAGGGATGAGGTGCATAACGTTGTTGTTGTTGTTGAGGAGCTGCATATTGTTGTTGAGGACGGGGTGGATATGCATAATCATCTTGTTCTTCCCTCCACTCTTCTCTATTGTAACGAGCTGCCCTTTGTCGTTGATTAAAGACTCTCTCCGGCTCATCATAATAGGGGTGTATCACTGGATTGTTGATGGGGTCAGGTTCATTGTCTCCTTGAACACTACCATGAGAACCTCCTGCATTAGACATACTGGGAGGCAGGTGAAGTGCAAATGTGAACAAACTATGAAAATGACAAAATGCAAAATGCAAAATAGGAAAAACAACTAAACAATTCAAAAAGAAAATGTAAACGATCTCGGATGGCTAAAAAAAGCACACAGCTCACGCTAGGGAGGGTGAGTACTGATCGGGTGCCCGTTCCGCTCAAAGAAAGGTGTCCTGAACTTCAATTGGACTCCGGTGACACTATTCATACCCTTGCCCGGCAGCACTATTCATCAGGGTTCAAAATTTTTTTTTTAAAATCTGCACCACAGCAAGCAAAACCACTAAAAATAATAAGAACAGGAAAGACAAAGTTCAGAACTCTAGACTGAATGTTGCTCTCCCCGGCAACGGCGCCAAAATTTGACAGCGCGTCGTCGTGCGCCTCAAATTTGTATTTGTAACTCCTGTTAGCACACTAGCAAGCGGTAAGCAGGGTCGAACCCAAAGAGAGCAAGTAAGATAGAGTTCTAATGAAAGTCACAGAAAAAGGAACAAACTGAGGACATCAATTCAGAGAAAATCAGTTCGGGGAATACAATGCAACTAGTTATCACCGATCGAATACATGCATAAGTGGTAGAGCCTAGTTATATGCGCTATTTAGATCTTAACACTGTGCTTGTTTGCATTATTTTGTGTACAAGATTACTGGTTTTTGGTATTTTTGTATTTCAGGATGAAACAGGAGCATAAGTCAGATGCGCGCTAACGGGCGCTTTTAAAGAGCGCAATGCACGACCTGCGGAGCTAGCAGCGCAAAAGGAGATAGGAGATAGCTGATTCAGACTGTAGTGCGCAAACCAACTGCGCAAAGCGAGTAGCGCAATCAACGTGCGCAGCGAGCCATGCGTAGGATAGCAGCGTTTCTAAATTTTGATCATCATTATCCCTACAAAATCTCCTAGATTTGGGAAGTAGCTAAGATTCTCACGGGCCAAATCTAGGCATTCCTTGGGCTTCAAGACCAGTATATAAAGAGGAGGGAAGCTAGGGTTTGGAGATATACATAGTGAGAGAGAAATATAGCAACAGAAGACACACGAGCTCCAGAAATCCTGCCATCGAGATTCTGCGCGAACCACCTGCGCAAGCCGAAAACAGCAACCTGCGATTGCACTGGCTTGCTACTTTTCCTTGTCTTCTTTAGTTTTACTTATTATTTCTATGATGTTTTCTTCCAGCATGTCTAGCTAAACACCTTGTATCGGTTGGGCATGATTCTATGAAGTATTTCCTTTGAGACTTGTGTTTAATGCTTAGTTCGTCTACTTATATTAATTCTAAGCACATGGGTGATAATTAGTTGTGCGAATAAGAAAAGCCTTGAACCGCAATCTTATTCTAACTGCTCGTTATTGTATGTTAAACTGGTTGATAACTTAACGGTGACAACTAGGAGTAATACACTAGGATAATCGGCTACTACTGTGATAGGATTCATAGTTGCTTAGACTAGTTTCAAGAATTAATAGCTCATAGACTTTGATCGGAACATGCGCGCACGTTAGGAAGCCTTGATCGGATACTAACTTAAGTAGAACTGCACTATAGATGTTTAGAGTCGATGATAAGGGATACATTCATAGAGGATTATCTTTACCGATACTTTTCATAGTTATAATACTTAATATCTACTGCCTGCGCAACCCAATCACGTATAGTGCAATTCTGCTTTCACTACTATTCATTCGCGCACCTGCGCAACCCAATCACTCACAACCCCCCATTTCGTAAGTTGTAGGTTGCTAGCGAAGACTAGTCTGCACGCTCCTTGTGGGATTGACCCTGACTTAGCGCCGTGAATAGTGAATTCCAGCGAACTTCAATCTTCTCCCTCTGCCGTTCTACTGTAGCTCCGCCGTCTGAATAGTGCCGTCCAAGTGAAGTCAAGTTGAAGTGAGAGGATTCTTTTCCTCTTTTGTCCATCTTTTATGTTTAGGGTTTTTGGGTTGAACCAAGATGAACCGCATTGAACCACATCTGATTTCTGATTGAACCGGCAGAGCTGACTGCTGCTGTTGACTTTGACTGCTGTTGACTACTTGGCCTTGGATGAATGCTTCGAATATGCGATGAAATTCAATGAGATCTTGAACACACCTGCGATACGAAAACACTACAAAAGAGTAATCGATTCACGTAAAATGTAATAAACCTATGGGAATAAATAACTCATTAGAGCGTATAAATACGCTCCATCAATAGTGTTTTCCGACAGTGAACGGTAATAGTGAATAGTAACTACGATGAACAGTAACTGATCGCGCGTCGTTGTGCGCGTCAAATATAATCCTTCCTCTTCCACTCAGTACAGCGGTTAAGTAAGGGTCGATCTCCACAGGGAGCAAATAGTTCAGTTCTAGCCAGCAACCTACACTTACGAAAATGGGGGGTGTGTGAATGATTGAAAGGCGCGATGCGCAAATGAACAGTAACTAGTGTAACGCAGGGAATTTGCACTAGGCGTGCGCAAGCAGTAGAGATTAAATACTATGATTGTGAGAAGTACTGGGCAGACAATCCTCTATGAGTGCATTCCTTATCATCGACTCTAAACGTCTATAGCTTAATTTCACTTGGGTTAGTGTCCGGTCAAGGCTTTCTAACACGTGCGCATGTTCCGTTCAAAGTTCATGTGCTATTAATCCTTAGAACATAGACTAAAACAGCTGCGAATCCTGTCACAGTAGCAACTGCTTACCCTAGCTCGTTACTCCTAGTTGTCACCGTAAAGCTATCAACTAGTTTAACATATGACAAGCAAGGAACACAAGTAAGATTGCGGTTCAAGGCTTCCCCTACTTATGCAACTGGCTGTCTCCGTATGCACAGGATTAATACAAGTAAGTAAACTATGCATTAAGCTCAAGTCTCAAAGAAAATACATCATAGATTCATGCCCGACCAACACTAAGAGTTTAGCTAGACATGCTAGTGATAAACATCACAGAATAGTAAATAATGACTAATGTGTCTGAGAAAACAGTAGCAAACAGTGCGTGCAACTTGTCTTCTCAGCTGGCGCAGTCGGCTGGCGCAAATCCTCTCAACGAGTCCGTGTGTTTTCCAGTTTTTGCCGTTTTCTCTGATGTGTGTCGTCCAATGATGGGTGATATCTCCTCCCTTAAAACCCTAGACTTTCTTTGTTTATATATTGCCCAGGAAGTTCACCTTTGGCAACTTCCAAATCTGGTCACTGGACTTTGCGCCTGGCGCACGGCATTCGGCTAGCGCATCGGCTAGCGCACCGCTACTGACTCTCGCCAACTTCTCTTCTGTTTGTGCAGCTAGCTCCGCAGGCGGATCTTTCACTCCTAGAACGCTGCCTGTTAGCGCGTATCCGACTCAAAGACTCGTTTTGCCCTGTAATACAAAAACACTAGAAACGAGTAATCTTGCTCATAAAATATTGCAAACAAGCATAGGGTTATGATCTAAATAATGCATACAAATAGCCTCTATCAGTAACCATGATGAATAGTGATTCCGGCGACTTCCAACAGCTTCTTCTCCTCCTTCTCTCTAAGCTGCTACTGCCACCTCCTTGTTACAGTACCCTGAGATGACTGATGGCAAATGTGTTTGTCCAATGTGTTCTAATCCTAGGGTTTGGGGTTGAACCAAATCTGCTTGAACCGGTCTTTGGTTCAGTAGTTGTTGACTTCTGTTGACTGCTGACTTCTGTTGAGCGCTGTTGACTTCTTGATCTTCAATGAATGCTCCAAATATACAATAAAATCCAATACGATTTTAACACCTGTGATACGAAAACACTACAAAAGAGTAATCGATCTCACACAAAATGTAATAAACTATGGGAATAAACAACTCAAAGGAGCGTATAAATAAGCTCCATCACATATCGTAAGTTCTCCTCCCGAGACACCAGCACTGTAATGAGTGATAAGTTCTCCTCCCGAGAACACCAGCACTGCAACGAGTGATAAGTTCTCCTCTCGAGAACACCACCGCTGCAATGGGTGAAGCTTACACAATCTGCTCGTACAGCAATGGAACAGCCTATATTCCACTTTGAGTGAGCTCCATTTCCGACCATTCTTCAATAATGATCGAGCTGCCTTTGATGCGTTTCTCCTCACGAGAATGATTATTTCCTTTCCCATGCCTAGATACCACGGGATGCAGCAATTATATAAACCGGTTGCTTGCTTTCTTTAGGCAACGATATATCCTCTTTAGGTAGCGAATTATTATCTTTAGATTGTAGATAATCACCCCTTCCTAAAATATCTCATTTTTCCGTTGATAGAATCTTGGTAACTTAGATTTTGATACTCATCCAAACCCTAGCCTTCTTGAGATCTTCTTGAAGCCATTTTAGGAAACTGAACAAAACAATCACTGCTGAGTGATTGTTTCTAAAAACTGATTGCGCGCGGCTTTGTCGGAGTATGATAATTCATTATCAGATTGGGGCACCCCTTCGACCTCCTTAATCAAGTTGAGAGTCCTTGAGATGGCACCAGTCACTACATCCTTTCCCCTTTTTTCTTAGACGGTCGTGCTAGGACAGAGGACTCCATCACTTCCTTATTCTGTTTATCTATCATAGCAACAGACTCAGATTCAGTGATCTTGGGAGGAGAGCTGACTGGAACAACCTCAATGTCAACCATCTCCTGAGTATCAGGCAGCTATTCTTGCTTAAAAACACTTCTTCCATTGAGCCTTTCTCTGCCTCAGCGACTCGAGCAGGCACCTGATCAGCTGCCTCTTTGTTTGCTCCACCAGAGACTATCTCATTGAGCATACCTTTTGACCGACTTCGACTTTTGTTGCTCATTCATCCCAGTTCTCTCCGCAGGCAACTCCCCCAGATTTCCTGAACTTCCAGCCACTTGATCCTCCCATATTTTCTTCCATCAGTGACAATGCGTATTTTTAACCCTTTATAGTTGTCAAATATAAGTTTCAGCGGCCAAATTGTAGTCAAAAATAATTTATAGACCTTGGTAAGCCAAGGGACGATCCTAGGAACAGGCGAGTGTATATACTAGTTAGCAATCAATGTGTTCAGCTACTCCTAGTAGAAATTCTGGGTTTGTTCTAATTATCCTAATTGTCTTAATTAATATAGCTAACAGTTGATTAGATCAGAGAAAGTAATTCCAAGATCGAACTTCACCCATGCTCGCAACACAATTCATGCAATCAGTCACACCATATAGTCATGCAAAACAGCTTTGGAAATAACCCAAATTGACATCAGGTGAGCCGCCTATTCACGGATCATCACCTGAATTAATCTATACTATTGAACACCTCCCAATCACGGATTATGAACAGTTTCAATTTAGTAAGCCTAGGGTTTCCAGACAGAAGATGTCAACTTTCCTATCGATTCATGTACTAACAATATAGCTACCATGTTTCGATATCAACTCTACTCAATCTGGTTAATTACCTCAGACCCAATCATCTTTTTTGGCATCTAACCTAATTTCATTTTGACATGCAGTCATCCCAATCAATGATCGACAATGGTAAAACGATAGAATGAAGTATAATAGAATTGAAAAACATAAACTTGCATTAGACTAAACTGATGTTCGTACAAATCACATGAAATCAGGTTACAGGCATGGGATCCATAAGATCCCAGAACTAAATAAACTACTCGCTACTCATGGTGATTACTACCAATTCAAAAATGAAGAGAATATAGAACGAACAACCCGTGACGATGATCTTCACTCCAAGCTTTTCTCTTCTCTCTTGCTTTCGTTCTCCCAATCGTCCAACCCTTGTGAATGAGCACTGAATTTCTATTTATACTAAAAATCAATTTCTCTGATTTTTAGAGTTAAGTTCCAGGCCGGTTTGATGTCAAACCGGCGGTTCACTGTCCAAATCGCCAGTTCAATTGGTAAACCGCCGGTTCTACATTGAACCGGCTTGTCTCAGAGAATCATGAAATTTTGCCTTTAGGGCCGGTTCAACACCAAACCGCCGGTTTGACAAGTAAGCCGCCGGTTTGACCAGAAAACCGGCGGTTTGACTAATGAACCGGCGGTTCTTACTTGAACCGGGCTACTATTCACTCAGCACTATATATCTGACGTTTCTTGCGTGTTTGACCATCTAAACCTTCGAATTACGTTTTGTGGAAAACTACAATGTTGTAGCCCTTGGAGTTAGCTTTCCAACAAGATATAACATGCCTCAATAAAATAAGAATCATGTTCTAAGCAAGCCTTTGATGGCAAATAGGTCAATCTGCCCAGATTTGGTCTCTATTCGTTTGAATCTTTATGTTTTACCTTATTTTGCTCCAAACGGACTACAAAGCCTCAACATAATATAATTTGGCGTGAAAGGAGATTAGAGTGGTAAAAAACACAATGAAAAGTTCAGAGAGGAGCGAAATTCATCATCGAATGAAGCGAATAATCGATAAGAAATTAACCGATCAATCAGCAACAACTCCAACCTCCTTCTCCATCACAACACCCTTTGCCTTATCAGCCTCCATAACAGGCGCGACCACAGACGAAACAACATTAGGGCTCACCTTCGAAGCGATCTCTGGTTCAAATGTTGGACTTCGAAACTGGAGGCTTATCTAAGGGCTTCTTCTTTCCTCTGCCCCGTATTGGCACTTGGAGCTTTCACCTAGAAACTCTACGAATATATAGGAGAAAATTTGAAAATCAAATTTTAAAAAGTAAGAAACCCCAATAGACTCTCCGATTACCAATAGATTATTTGCTGATTTCTACTTTTCAAAAATATCAGGAACATATCTGCCACATCATTTGTGGCCTCACACACATGGTCTGCCTCACACTCTACTTCACCCAACATGAGAGACAGGCATGCGTATCTGATCGCGCGTCGTTGTGCGCGTCAAATTAATTCCTTCCTCTTCCACTAGTACATCGGTTAAGTAAGGGTCGATCTCCACAGGGAGCAATCAGTTCAGTTTTAGCCAGTGACCTACACTTACGAAGATTGGGGGGGTGAGTGATTGGTTTGCGCGATGCGCGAGTAAACAGTCGTAAAACGCAGGGAATTGCACTAGACGTGCGCAGGCAGTAGAGATTAAGTACTATGACTATGAGAAGTATCGGCGCAGACAATCCTCTATGAGTGTATTCCTTATCATCGACTCTAAATGTCTATAGCTCGAGTTGCTAATGTTAGTGTCCGATCAAGGCTTCCTAACATGTGCGCATGTTCCGATCAAAGTTCATGTGCTATTAACTCTTACACTAGACTTAAACAACTACGAATCCGATCAAGGTAGTAATTGCCTATCCTAGCGCGTTACTCCTAGTTGGCACCGTCAGGCTATTCAACTAGTTTAACAAACAACAACAAGCAACAAGAGTAAGATTGCGGTTCAAGGCTTCCTCTACTCATGCAACAAGTTGCCAGTAATGTGCACATAATTAATATAAGCAAGCAAGTTATGCATTAAGCGCAAGTCTCAAAGGAAATACTCATAGATCCATGTCCAACCGATACTGAGCGTTTAGCTAGACATGCTAGTGATAAACATCATAGAAACAGTAAATAATAACTAGAGTATCTGAGAGAGCAATAGCAAACGTTGCGTGCAGGCTGTAGTCTTGGCGGGCGCAGTCGGCTAACGCAGATCCTCTCAGCAAGCTCGTGTGTTTTCCAGTCCTGGTGCGCAGTGCCTCCTTGGTGTACGAACTATGCCGCGGTGTCGAATGTATGAATCGTCCTCTTAACCCTAGCCTCCTCCTCTTCTTTATATACTGCTCAGAGGCTCACTATTGGCAACTTCCAAATCTGGTCGGGTCAGGATTTGGAAACACCATCATCTGCGCCTGGCGCACGGCATACTGCTTAGCGCATTGGTCGGCGCAACTCTGCTGTCTCTCGCCATTTCTTCTGTTTGCGCCGCTAGCTCCGCAGGCTGTGTGTTGTGCGTCCTAAACGCTGCCTGTTAGCGCGTATCCGACTTAGGCCCTTGTTTTGTCCTGAAATACAAAAACACTGGAAACCAGTAATCTTGTACATAAAATAATGCAAACAAGCACGGGGATATGATCTAAATAATGCGTATAAATAGGCTCCATCAAACCCCCCACACTTGTCCCTTGTTCGTCCTCGAACAAGCACTCAAACACGGATACCATTACCTCTCTGGAGTCTAGCGCACAGTCTCGCACTCTGGCGCGGTCTGCACTACTGATCACCTTGTGCTGCACTTCCTCCTGCGCACTCCTGCTGTCAACAGTTTTCAAGTATAATAATTTCGAAATTCATTACCTCTCAGCTGGGATGAAAAATCATTTTGGATGGCTGGGAGATAGCTCTTCATAGGCTCCAGGTTGTCACATCTTGCTCCGAGGTGGGGTATACGGTTAACAGCGCAAGCTTCTTCCCGAGCGTGATTCTTCCGCGCACTTGTTGGGAACTCAAGCCTTTTGATGATTTTCTGTGGCTTCTGCGCTCGCTGGTACTTATTGTGCGCATGCTGATTCTTTTGTAGCGCATATCATTTGCTGGTATTTTTCTTTTGTACAGCTTTGTCTTATGATTCCTATCTTTCCCAGAACAGTTCCAGTCTCGGCCTTCGAATAACAGTTATGGAACACCGCCCCGCTCTCCCTCCTTGGTCTATCTGCGCAGGTCAGCGCACGCGTTTACACTCGCGCCCGTCTTCCTTGGCTCGACTTCCAGAGGGAAGGTGGTCTGTTTTTCCACCTCGCCACGCTTTGGGTGTTTCGCCTTCGGCATCTGCGTGACTGAGCGCACTTGTTCCGAAGGTCGCGAAGCACAGGCCTCCACTCGCGCTCTCGACCATATACCTCTCCTCTGAAGCGCGAACGACTAACCGCCTCTCTAGAGCCTTTCTGTCAACTCCACATCCCCTGTTGATATATCCCAACTAACAGGAGCAGAAAAAACGAAAAAAAAATACTAAAAATAGTTGATAGCGCACGGCGCAATATGGGTAGCGCAAACAAGCTGAACAGTGCGCGCAACCCGCACTCAAGCGCACTACTGCTACTGTTTCCTTCAATTAAACTAAGCTACACTAAAAATGCTAAAAAAACGTGAAATGTACATGTAACACTCCCCCCCACACTTAAACAGAGCCGTGTCCCCACGACTCAAGCTCAAGCGCACGGAGAACGCGCACATGCAAAACATATGCATGCAAGCAAAACAAAGAACAATATAAAGAAAAACGTGTAAAAGGAAAGCGTGTCGGGTTACCTCCCGACAAGTGCCTTTGTTTAACGTCGTTGGCTCGACTGTACCTCGTTACGTGCCCAAATGTGTGCCAGCGACCTCCCCCACTCTTGCTCCTGAGTGACCCTGCGCTTGTGCATGTGCTGTGTTCTGCTTGGTCCTGCGCAAATGTTCTGGCGGGGGGTCAGCATGGTTAATAGTACGTGATAAACCATAAGTAACGAGGGTAGGTAAAGAGGAAGAGGAAACATAAGCAATAGGTTCCAGTTCTCCCTCTGGTGCATCTGGTGGTGCCTCTGGCGCAGCAGCTGGCGCATCTGCTATCTCAGGTTCTGCCAAGTCAATGTCGCGCATTGTGTCGTCCCAAGGTTCTCCTAGATACCGTTTGACTCTCTGCCCATTGACCTGAAAACGATGCCGGTGCTCGTTTTCTAACTCGATTGTTCCATAGGGGAAAACCTTGGTGACTGTGTACGGTCCAGTCCATTTGCTGCGCAGCTTTCCAGGCATGAGCTTCAGGCAAGATGAGAATAATAATACCGGGTCTCCTGGCTCAAAAGTGCGTCTGAGGATATGCTTGTCATGAAACGCCTTTGTCCGCTCCTTGTAATCGCGCAATCCCTCATAGGCATCCAGGCGCAGCTCTTCTAATTCGCTCAGCTCAAATGCGCGCTCCTTTCCAGCCTCATCTAAGTTCAGGTTGCAAATGCGTAAGGCCCAATATGCTTTGTGCTCTAACTCTACTGGCAAGTGGCATGCTTTTCCGTAGACCAACCGAAACGGTGAAGTCCCGATCGGTGTCTTATGCGCAGTGCGGTATGCCCACATCGCGTCGTCCAGGCGTTGGCTCCAATCCTTGCGCGATGGTCTCACAGTTTTCTCCAGGATGCGCTTGATCTCTCTGTTGGAGACCTCGGCCTGTCCATTTGTCTGAGGATGATAAGCGGTGGACGTCTTGTGGCGCACTCCGTAATGCTTGAAAACTTGCGCCACGATCCTGTTGCAAAAGTGCGTCCCCTGGTCGCTGATGATTGCCTTAGGCACCCCGTACCTGCAAAAGATGTTAGTTTTCAGAAACTAAGCGACCGTCTTACCATCATCCTTCCGTGTGGCCTTAGCTTCGACCCATTTGGAGATGTAATCCACCGCGACCAATATGTATTCATAGCCGGCAGACGGGGCAAATGGCCCCATGAAGTCGATTCCCCATATATCAAACACTTCATCTACGAGAATTAGCGTCTGCGGCATCTCGTTGTGCGCTGATATGCCTCCTGTGCACTGGCACCTGTCGCAATTCTTGCAATAGTCATATGCGTCTCTAAACAGGTGCGGCCAATAAAATCCGCAGTCCAGGACCTTCCTGCTGGTGCGCTTGGGACCAAAGTGTCCTCCACAGGCGTGCGCATGACAAAACATCAAAACAGAGTTAAATTCATGGTCAGGCACGCAACGCCTCAATATCTGATCTGGTCCTATTCTAAGCATATAAGGATCATCCCAAATATAATGTTTGGACTCATGTTTCAATCTCATGCACTGCGTTTTATTGAGATGCGGAGGAAACGTACCTGTGACCAGGTAATTCGCAATGTGCGCATACCATGGTACCTTACCTGTCAGCGCCATCAGATGCTCGTCAGGGAATGTCTCCGTGATCTGCCCTGGTTCCTCCTCTTTCACGATCCTGCTCAGGTGGTCAGCAACTGTATTCTCCGTGCCCTTCTTGTCTTTGATCTCCAAGTCGAATTCCTGAAGTAGGAGCACCCAGCGCATCAGGCGCGGTTTAGTCTCCTTCTTGGACATTAGGTAGCGGATGGCTGCGTGATCTGTGTATACGATGACCCTGGCGCCTAGAACATATGCACGGAACTTCTCAAGCGCAAACACAATTGCCAGAAGCTCCTTCTCCGTGGTGGTGTAGTTCCTCTGCGCAGCGTCCAGTGTGCGCGATGCATAGTAAATGGCGTGCGGCTTCTTGTCCACGCGCTGCCCCAAGACTGCACCTACTGCATAATCACTTGCGTCGCACATTAGTTCAAATGGCAAGTTCCAATCTGGTGCGCGCATCACTGGCGCACTGGTCAGCGCTTCCTTCAGCTTATCAAATGCTGCCCTGCACTCATCAGTAAAATCGAAGCACACATCCTTTTGCAAGAGGTTAGACAGGGGTATGCAAATTTTAGAGAAGTCTTTTATAAATCGCCTGTAAAACCCGGCATGTCCTAAGAAAGACTTCACATCGCGCACGCTAGTGGCATAAGGTAGATTAGAAATAAGGTCTATCTTAGCCTTGTCTACCTTGATCCCCTCCTCTGAGATGCTGTGTCCTAGCACTACACCATGCGTTACCATGAAATGACATTTTTCATAATTAAGCACTAGGTTCTTAGAAATGCTGCGCGCCAAGACCTTATCTAGATGAGTTAAACACGCATCAAAGGTACCTCCATATACCGTAAAGTCATCCATGAACACTTCTATGCATATACCAATCATATCAAAAAAAATGCTCATGACAAGGCGTTGGAACGTACCTGGCGCGTTGCACAACCCAAATGACATGCGCCGAAACGCAAATGTACCGAACGGGCAGGTGAACGTGGTCTTCTCCTGATCCTCCGCAGCTATGGGTATCTGGTTGTACCCTGAATATCCGTCCAAGAAACAAAAATAAGGCTTACCCGCTAGTCGATCCAGCATCTGATCTATGAACGGTAGCGGGAAATGGTCCTTGCGCGTGACTGCGTTAAGCTTCTTGTAGTCGATGCACATGCGCCATCCAGTCTGAATGCGCTTGGGAACAAGCTCGCCCTGTGCATTTTCTTCCACTGTGATTCCTCCCTTCTTAGGCACAACGTGCACTGGAGTGACCCATTTGCTGTCCGAGATGGGGTAAATGACTCCTGCGTCAAGCAACTTTAAGATCTCCTTTTGCACTACCTCCATCATATTTGGGTTCAATCTGCGCTGAGCCTCCCTGGATGGTTTGGCACCATCTTCCAATAGTATTCTGTGCATGCACACGTCTGGGCTCACTCCACGCAGATCTGCCAGTGTCCATCCTATAGCGCGCTGGTTCCTGCGCAGCACCTGCTGTAAGCGCACTTCCTGCTCCTCTTCTAATCCTTTCTTTATGATTACTGGCAGGGTGTCCTCATTTCCCAAGAAAATGTATTTGAGGTGCTCTGGCAGCTGCTTCAGCTCGACCTTGGGTGCCTGTTCAATAGAGGGCAAGATTTTATTGGCAGTGCAAATATGAACTATATCATGTACCTGTTTGAGCTCTGGTTCAGCACTGCTCAGCTCCTCATCCTGCTCCTCAAACTCTGTCTGTGCCAGTGGCTCTGGTCCTATTGTTGCGCTTGCGCATTGCGCATCTGTGACTAAATCATCTAAGCTGTCCATCGCGTGCACTGTGGCGTCCTCGTGTGGGTGCTGCATCCCCTTGAATATATTGAAATGGATCTCTTCGCCATCTACCTCCATGGAAAGCGTGCCCCTCCACACGTCTATCTTTGTGCGCGCGGTCATCAGGAAAGGTCTGCCTAGTAGGATTTGCGCACTGCTGGTGCTCGATTCTCCCTCCATTTCCAGCACATAAAAATCTGCTGGGAACACCAGCTCTCCTACTCGTACAAGGACATCCTCTATCATGCCTGCAGGTTGTTTACACGATCTGTCTGCTAGCTGAATAGTGAGACCTGCAGGCTTTAGTGGTCCAAGGCGCAATGTCGTATATAGGGAATAAGGTAACAAATTGATGGATGCGCCTAAATCAATCATGCAGTTGCTCACTGTGGTCTTACCTAAAGTGCAAGGGATAGTGAACGTACCTGGGTCTCGGCACTTAGGTGGTACCTTATGTTGTACGATCGCTGAGGCCTGCGCATTTAGCATTATCTAGGAATTTATCTGGATAGAATTTATCTAGGAATTTCTTCTGCAGCTGCTCCCATGTGTGAATAGATCCTGCAGGTAAATTCATTAGCCAGTGTTTAGCTGTATCACATAATGAAAATGGGAATGCCTTCATTTTCAGCGCCTCATCACTCTCCCCTTCGGTCTTCATGTTCTCGCAAATGACTAGGAACTCTCGCACATGCTTGACTGGATTTTCATTATTCATCCCGTGGAACTTGGGCATGTGATGGATGAGCGAGCTCCTTAGCTCAAAATGACCGCCTGGTGGAAGCACGATGCACCATGGCTGGTTAACAGTGATAGGGGCCGACATCTCGCGCACTGTTCTGCGTCGCGCGGCTTGTTTCACGGGTGGCGCATGATACACTTCAGCGGCCCTCCTTGCTTCAACCTCGCGCTGCACTTCCTCTCTGAACAGGGCTGCGCGGTTATGTGCCCTTGCTTCCTCTGGGGTTCTGTCCCCCAAGTTGTCTCCTACGACACTGTTATCCTCCATAACCTGTTCCGAATCTCAAGAAAAATGAAATTAAAAGATAACTAATGTTGTTGCGGCTGTCAGGCGCAACTAGAATCTGCGCAGCGCAACTGTTTCAAGGTTGCGCAGGCTGATGTGAATGCGCGCTGTCAGAAACAAGAATGAAAACAAAACAAACTGAAAGAATTACTATAATAAAAACTCAGACTAAAGACTTAGCTGTGTTGCTCCCCGGCAACGGCGCCAAAATTTGATCGCGCGTCGTTGTGCGCGTCAAATATAATCCTTCCTCTTCCACCAGTACAGCGGTTAAGTAAGGGTCGATCTCCACAGGGAGCAAGTAGTTCAGTCTTCAATCCTGTCGTCTACACTAAAAATGGGGGTTGTGTGAGATTGGGGTGCGCGATGCGCAAATGAACAGTAGCTAGCGTAACGCAGGAAATTGCACTAGACGTGCGCAAGCAGTAGAGATTAGATACTATGACTATGAGAAGTATTGGGCAGACAATCCTCTATGAACGCATTCCTTATCATCGACTCTAAACGTCTATAGTTTTCGGCTTACTTGGGTTAGTGTCCGGTCAAGGCTTCCTAACACGTGCGCATGTTCCGTTCAAAGTTCATGTGCTATTAATCCTTAGAACTAGACTAAACAGCTGCGAATCCTGTCACAGTAGCAACTGCCTACCCTAACTCGTTACTCCTAGTTGTCACGGTAAGTTTGCGGTTCAAGGCTTACCCTACTCATGCAACTAGTTTAACATATGACAAGCAAGCAACGCAAGTAAGTTTGCGGTTCAAGGCTTCCCCTACTCATGCAACTAACTGTCTCAGTGCGCACAGAATTAATACAAGTAAATAAACTATGCATTAAGCTCAAGTCTCAAAGGTAATACTTCATAGATTCATGCCCGACCAACACTAAGAGTTTAGCTAGACATGCTAGTAATAAACATCATAGAATAGTAAATAAGGTCTAATATGTCTGAGAACACAGTAGCAAACAGTGCGTGCAGGTTGTCTTCTCGGCTGGCGCAAATCCTCTCAACAAGTCCGTGTGTTTTCAGTGTTGCCGCTCTCTCTGATGTGCGTTGTCCAATGACGGCTGTGATGTCTCTCTCTCTAGAAACCCTAGACTTCCTTCGTTTATATATTGCCCAGGAAGTTCACCTTTGGCAACTTCCAAATCTGGTCACTGGATGTTGCGCCTGGCGCACGGCATTCGGCTAGTGCATCGGCTAGCGCACCGCTACTGACTCTCGCCAACTTCTCCTCTGCTTGTGCTGCTATCTCCGCAGGCGGATCTCTCACTCCTAGGACGCTGCCTGTTAGCGCGTATCCGACTCAAGGACTCGTTTTGCCCTGTAACACAAAAACACTAGAAACGAGTAATCTTGCTCATAAAATATTGCAAACAAGCATAGGGTTATGATCTAAATAATGCATACAAATAGCCTCTATCAAACCCCCCACACTTGCCCCTTGTTCGTCCCGAACAAGCACTGAAGCGGGAATACAATTACCTCTTCCGGAGTCTAGCGCACAGTCTTGCACTCTGATGCGAATGCGCAATTTGCTCAACTCGCACTGCTCTATCACCTGCGCACAACTACTTTCAACAGTTCTAATATAATAATTTCGAAATTCATTACCTCTCAGCCGGGATGAAGATTTTTTTGGATGGCTGGGAGATAGCTCTTCTTAGGCTCCTGGCTGCCAGCTCCTGCTCCGAAGATAGGTATATGGTGGATAACGCAGCTTCTTCCAGTGCGTGATTGCCCGCGCACTTCCTGGGAACCTGAGCTCTCTGATGATTTTCTTATGGTCCTTGCGCATTTTGATGTTTGTGCGCATGCTGATTCTTCTGTAGCGTGTATCATCTGCTGGTATTTTCTTTTGTGCAGCTTTATCTTTAATTTCTTACATTCCCAGAGCAGTTCCAGTCTCAGCCTTAGGATAGCAGCTATGGAACTCGCCCCGCTCTCTCTCCTTTGGTCTGCGCCGGTCAGCGCACGCGTTTACACCCGCGCCCGCCTTCCTTAGCTCGATTTCCAGAGAGAAGGTGGTCTGTTTTCCCACCTCGCCACGCATTGGGTGTTTTGCCTTTGGCATCTGCGTGACTGAGCGCGCTCTTTTGTCCCGAAGGCTGCGAGGCACCGGCCTCCACTAACGCTCTCGACCATATACCTAGCCTTCGAAGCAAAAGCGACTAACCGCCTCTCTGGAACATTTCTGTCAACTCCACATCCCCTGCATATCCCAACTAATAGGAGCAAAAAACAAAAAAATTATACTAAAACAGTAGATGGCAGCGCACACAATATGGATAGCGCAAAACAAGCTGGAGCGCATGCGCATCCTGCACTCTAGCGCACTGCGGCTACTATTCTCTTCAGTTTAAACTAAGGTCTACTAAAAATGCTCAAAAACGTGAAATGTACGTGTAACGCCCCCCTCCCCCACACTTGAACAGAGACGTGTCCCCACGACTCAAGCGCAAGCGCACGGAGAGCGCACACATGCAGGTAATGCAAAAAATAAAGAACATGAGAACAAAAACAACTAGTCACACAGCACCAACATTAGCAGAGGGTCACAAAAATATGCGGCACAAATATTCAGCACATAATATCCAATAAGACGCAGCAAAAATAAAAGACACCACCCTAAAGAAAACTAATGCGGCTGCCCCGCGGCCTTAGAAGGTCCCCGAGCTAGATGCAGCTGCTGAGCCAAGCGCCTCATCCTCTGAAGAATCAGTCACGTAGTCGTTGCTGGATGCTGGTGGCACTATGGCGAGGGGGTCAGGCTGCTCGTCCTCGGAGAGTGAATCCCAAATGGAATCGGAGTCTATGCTGGGATAGGCTATGGGTCCGGAACAGAAGGCCGGGCAGGGGAAGCTACTGGTGGTGGTATCGGTGTTGGTTCAGGGGTGGGCGCTGCTGCTGGGGCTGCTGGTTCTGGTGCTGGCGCGGGGGAAGGCGCTGCTGGATGGACTGGGGCTGCCGAGGCTGCTGGGGTTCGGGTAGGAGGTGGATGGTGCAGGCTGAGGAGAGGGGGAATAGGGTCTCCAAATTTCCACCCTGATGGTGGGCTCATATTCAAATCTGCCCCCTCGGGTGCCAAGTACTCAAGCACGCGCATGACGTTGAACCACATGCGCTGCTCGGCGGTTGCTTCCTCGGGCGCCTCCTCAGCCTCAGTCCTTGGGCGCTTGGCACGTGCACGAGGGGGAGAATCCTCGATAGAAATGGTCACTGGCTCCCCTTGTGGTGCACGGGCCCTCTGGTGCGCTCCAGTCTGCGCCCGGGTCCTTGGGCGCCTGACCAGAGGCACTTCCGGTTCTTCATCCTCCTCCATGGCTTGCGCGGCTGCTGCTGCGCCCTGCGCACTGCTCTCTGCTCTGGGTCGCGGCGCTCTGGCCGGCTGCAGGCGGTAGCACCACTCTAGTGTGCCATCTTCCGTCAGAGCTACCGCCCTAATCTGCAGCATGTGGGCACGGTCTAGAGGGACAGCCTGTACCAAAGTGTGCTCTGGCACCTCGGGTTCTCCATGTAATGCCCGCAGCAGGTGCGTTATGACTCCTCCGCAAGTCAGCGGCCCCTTCATGTTGACGCGGCTCCAGTGGTGCACCATGTTCAGGATAAATAGCACCTTCCGTCCATAGTACAGCCCCTTCAGAATGTCCAAATCCAGGAGGCTGATCTTTGGTGCGCCGTTGAAACGGCCAATGACTGCATAGGCGACTATGCGCCACAAGTAGAACAGCCACGGGTCGCGCAGCTCTCGGCCCCTGCTGCGCCCTGCGGAAAATGCTGGCCCAGTTGCCATCTCGCTCCAGGCCTCCTGGTTAGTGTGCGTGTCTAACTCCTCCTCACGCACCTTGACGCACCCGAATGCGCGCCTCAGCCTCCTCTCCGAAGCTATGAACCAGACACCCCTGTGTCTGTACCGGATCTCCTTGTCTCCTGCCTCCAGAGATGCCAAAAACTCACACGTATCTTCTTGGTCAGATGCGCTGTTGAGGTCCAACAACGCCTCCCAGCCTGCGATCGCCAGCCTCTGCGCCACAAGGTCCTCCAGTCCTACCTCGCGCAGGAATTCTCTGCTGATGTACGGGGTCCCGTACATCTCCAGGCTGATAAACGCGGCATATTTGTTGCTGAACGCAGCTGGGGTCTCCTGGTCTGTGGCAGGTCTCATGATGGCTAGGGCTGTGGTCAACTGTGGTCAATACCCTCAAGAACTGCAAAAATCCAAACTGCACAGAAATCCCTGAAACTTGTACCGAACGAACGCCTACTACTCGCCGACACAACGCACTAAACACTGCTCTGATCCGCGCACTCTACCCCGGTGCGATTTCAAAACCCTAAAAACTGCCTCCACTACGCAAACCCTAACTGGAACTGCTCAAATCGGGGAGGGAAGGTACCTGGGTGTTGTGTGGTTGTGCGGTCCGTGAATCACTCCAAACGGACGCTGGGTTGGGCGCTAATCGACGGCAGAAGTCTGACGGCGGGGGCTCGTGTGCAACGGTCGAGTGAAAACGTGTTGGAATTTTTTCCTAAGTCCTGCCTTATATACCCCCCTGGCTAGCGCTTCTGACCTGCGCATTGCTAGGCGCACGGTCCCGCGCACTACTGTGTGACTCAAAAAACTACCAAGTCCTAAACTAGCTAAAAAAACTCAAAAAAAAACACAAAACAAACAGAAAAAATAAAATAGGCGGAAATAAAACGTGTCGGGTTACCTCCCGACAAGTGCCTTTGTTTAACGTCGTTGGCTCGACTGTACCTCGTTACGTGCCAAAACGTGTGTCTGCAACCTCCCCCACTCTTGCTCCCGAGTGTTCCTGCCCCAGCGTGTGTGTCGCGATCTCATTGGTCCTGTGCACAGGGTAAAAGGAAAGGTCAGTAGGTGATAAATTATGCGTACCGAGGGTAGAGGCAGAGGGAGAAGAAATGTGAGCTATGATCTTCGGTTCTCCCTCTGGTGCATCTGGTGGTGCCTCTGGCGCATCGATTATCTCTGGTTCTGCCAGCTCAATGTCGCGTGCTGTGTTATCCCAAGGTTCTCCTAAGTACCGTTTGGCTCTCTGCCCATTAACCTGAAAACGATGCCGGTGCCCGTCTTCTAACTCGATTGTTCCGTAGGGGAAAACCTTGGTGACGGTGTATGGACCCGTCCACTTGCTGCGCAACTTTCCAGGCATGAGCTTCAGGCGTGATGAAAATAACAGTACCTGGTCTCCTGGTTCAAATGTGCGCCGGAGGATATGCTTGTCATGATACGCTTTGGTGCGCTCCTTGTAATCGCGCAGTCCTTCATACGCGTCCAGGCGCAGCTCTTCTAGTTCGCTCAGCTCAAATGCGCGTTCTTTTCCTGCCTCATCCAAGTTCAGGTTGCAAATACGCAAGGCCCAATACGCCTTGTGCTCGAGCTCTACTGGCAGGTGGCAGGCCTTCCCATAGACCAGCCGAAATGGCGAAGTCCCAATGGGCATCTTATGCGCAGTGCGGTATGCCCATAGCGCATCATCCAGGCGCTGGCTCCAATCTTTGCGCAATGGCCTCACAGTCTTTTCCAAGATGCGCTTGATTTCTCTGTTAGACACTTCGGCCTGCCCATTCGTTTGTGGATGGTAAGCGGTGGACGTCTTGTGGCGCACCCCATAGTGCTTGAAAACTTGCGCCACAATCCTGTTGCAGAAGTGCGTCCCCTGGTCGCTGATGACTGCCTTAGGTACTCCATACCTGGAAAATATGTTAGTTCGGAGAAAGTCAGCGACAGTCTTACCATCATCCTTGCGCGTGGCCTTAGCTTCGACCCATTTGGATACGTAATCCACGGCCACCAGTATGTACTCGTAGCCGGCAGATGGGGGAAATGGACCCATGAAGTCGATTCCCCAAACATCGAACACTTCATCCACCAGAATCGGGGTCTGCGGCATCTCGTTGCGTGCGGATATTCCTCCTGTGCGCTGGCACCTGTCGCAATTCCTGCAATGGTCATATGCGTCTCTGAATAGGTGCGGCCAGTAGAATCCGCAGTCCAAGATTTTCCTGCTCGTGCGCTTGGGACCAAAGTGCCCTCCACAAGCGTGCGCATGACAAAACATCAAGACAGAGGTAATCTCATGGTCAGGAGCGCAACGCCTTAATATCTGATCTGGACCTATTCTAAGCATGTAAGGATCATCCCAAAGGTAATGCTTGGACTCATGTTTCAATCGCATGCACTGAGTTTTATTGAAATGCGGAGGAAACGCACCTGTGACCAGGTAATTTGCGATATGCGCATACCATGGTACCTTACCTATCAGTGCCATCAGGTGCTCGTCAGGGAATGTCTCCTTGATCTGCCCTGGCTCCTCCTCCTTGACGATCCTGCTCAGGTGATCAGCGACTGTATTTTCCGTGCCCTTCTTATCTTTGATCTCCAAGTCGAATTCTTGAAGCAGGAGCACCCAGCGCATCAGGCGCGGCTTGGTCTCCTTCTTGGACATGAGGTAGCGGATAGCTGCGTGGTCAGTGTAGATGATGACTCTTGCGCCTAGGACATAAGCTCGGAACTTCTCCAGCGCAAATACAATTGCCAGAAGCTCCTTTTCCGTGGTGGTGTAGTTCCTCTGCGCAGAGTCCAGCGTGCGCGATGCATAGTAAATGGCGTGCGGCTTCTTGTCCACGCGCTGCCCCAAGACTGCACCCACTGCGTAATCGCTTGCGTCACACATCAGCTCAAATGGCAGGTTCCAGTCTGGTGCGCGCATCACTGGCGCACTGGTCAGCGCTTCCTTCAGCTTATCGAACGCCGCCCTGCACTCATCAGTAAAATCGAAACACACATCTTTTTGCAACAGGTTAGACAGGGGTATACAAATTTTAGAGAAATCCTTAATACGTCTATCTTTGTGCGCGCGGTCATCAGAAATGGTCTGCCTAGGAGGATTTGCGCACTGCTGGCGCTCGATTCACCCTCCATTTCGAGCACATAAAAATCTGCTGGGAAGACCAGCTCTCCTACGCGAACTAGGACATCTTCTATCATGCCTGCAGGTTGTTTGCACGATCTGTCTGCTAGCTGAATGGTGAGACCTGCAGGCTTAAGTGGTCCAAGGCGCAATGTCGTATATAGAGAATAAGGTAGCAAATTGATGGATGCGCCTAAATCGATCATGCAATTACTCACTGTGGTCTTACCTAGCGTGCATGGGATAGTAAATGTACCTGGATCTCGGCACTTGGGTGGTACCTTTTGTTGCACGATCGCTGAGGCCTGCGCATTTAGCATTACCTGTGCGCATTCACCTTTCCTTCGCTTGTTTGTGCACAGCTCTTTTAAAAACTTCGCATACCTGGGGATCTGTCGAATAGCTTCTATGAGAGGTATGTTGATTTCTACCTTGCTGAATAGCTCATATAATTCCTTGTCCAGCGCTTCTTTTCTCGCCAGTGGTGCCTGCACAGGGAAGGGAGCAGGTATGTTAGTACACTTTTTGTCCTTGTGTTTCGAGTGAGACATACCTTGCGCTTTGCCCTGCTGGTCCGTGGCTGGCGCTTCCGGTTGCGCATCTTGCTCTGGTTGCGCATTCTGACCTGCAAAAGATGTTAGTTTTCAGAAATTCAGCGACCGTCTTACCATCATCCTTCTGTGTGGCCTTAGCTTCGACCCATTTGGAGACATAGTCCACCGCGACCAATATGTACTCGTATCCTGCAGACGGAGGAAATGGCCCCATGAAGTCAATTTCCCATATATCAAACACTTCATCCACTAGAATTGGCGTCTGCGGCATCTCGTTTCGCGCTGATATGCCTCCTGTGCGCTGGCACCTGTCACAATTCCTGCAATAGTCATATGCGTCTCTAAACAGGTGCGGCCAATAAAATCCGCAGTCCAGGACCTTCCTGCTGGTGCGCTTGGGACCAAAGTGTCCTCCACATGCGTGCGCATGACAAAACATCAAAACAGAGTTAAATTCATGGTCAGGCACGCAGCGCCTCAATATCTGATCTGGTCCTATTCTAAGCATATAAGGATCATCCCAAATATAATGCTTGGACTCAGGTTTCAATCTCATGCACTGGGTTTTATTGAAATGGGGAGGAAACGTACCTGTGACCAGGTAATTCGCAATGTGCGCATACCATGGTACCTTACCTGTCAGCGCCATCAGATGCTCGTCAGGAAATGTCTCAGTGATCTGCCCTGGCTCCTCCTCCTTCACGATTCTGCTCAGGTGGTCCGCAGCTGTGTTCTCCGTGCCCTTCTTATCCTTGATCTCCAGGCCGTTCCTGCAGTAGGAGCACCCAGCGCATCATGCGCGGCTTAGTTTCTTTCTTGGACATTAGGTAGCGGATGGCTGCATGGTATGTGTATATGATGACCCTGGCGCCTAGAACATATGCACGGAACTTCTCTAGCGCAAACACAATTGCCAGAAGCTCCTTCTCCGTGGTGGTGTAGTTCCTCCGCGCAGCGTCCAGTGTGCGCGATGCATAATAGATGGCGTGCGGTTTCTTGTCCACTCGCTGCCCCAGGACTGCACCTACTGCATAATCGCTTGCGTCGCACATCAGTTCAAATGGCAGGTTCCAGTCTGGTGCGGCCCTACACTCATCAGTAAAATCGAAGCACACATCCTTTTGCAAGAGGTTAGACAGGGGAATACAAATTTTAGAGAAGTCTTTTATAAAACGCCTGTAAAATCCGGCATGGCCTAAGAATGACTTCACATCGCGCACGTTCGTGGCATAAGGTAGATTAGAAATAAGGTCTATCTTAGCTTTGTTGATCGCGTGTCGTTGTGCGCGTCAAATTAGTTCCTTCCTCTTCCACTAGTACAGCGGTTAAGTAAGGGTCGATCTCCACAGGGAGCAATCAGTTTAGTTTTAGCCAGTGACCTACACTTACGAAGATTGGGGGGGTGAGTGATTGGTTTGCGCGATGCGCGAGTAAACAGTCGTAAAACGCAGGGAATTGCACTAGACGTGCGCAGGCCATAGAGATTAGATACTATGACTATGAGAAGTATCGGCGCAGACAATCCTCTATGAGTGCATTCCTAATCATCGACTCTAAATGTCTATAGCTTGATTTTACTTAAGTTAGTGTCCGGTCAAGGCTTCCTAACATGTGCGCATGTTCCGATCAAAGTTCATGTGCTATTAATTCTTGCACTAGACCTAAACAACTACGGATCCGATCAAAGTAGTAATTGCCTATCCTAGCGCGTTACTCCTAGTTGGCACCGTCAGGATATTCAACTAGTTTAACAGACAACAACAAGCGACAAGAGTATGATTGCGGTTCAAGGCTTCCCCTACTCATGCAACAAGCTGCCAGTAATGTGCACAGAATTAATATAAGCAAACAAGCTATGCATTAAGCGCAAGTCTCAAAGGAAATACTCATAGATTCATGTCCAACCGATACTGAGCGTTTAGCTAGACATGCTAGTGGTAAACATCATAGGAACAGTAAATAATAACTAGAGTATCTGAGAGAGCAATAGCAAATAGTGCGTGCAGGCTGTAGTCTTGGCGGGCGCAGTCGGCTAGCGCAGATCCTCTCAGCAAGCTCGTGTGTTTTCCAGTCCTGATGCGCAGTGCCTCCTTGGTGTACGAACTGTGCCACGGTGTCGAATGTATGAATTCGTCCTCTTAACCCTAGCCTCCTCCTCTTCTTTATATACTGCTCAGAGGCTCACTCTTGGCAACTTCCAAATCTGGTCGTGTCAGTGCGCCTGGCGCACGGCATACTGCTTAGCGCATTGGTCGGCGCAACTCTGCTGTCTCTCGCCATTTCTTCTGTTTGCACCGCTAGCTCCGCAGGCTGTGTGCTGCTCGTCCTAAACGCTGCATGTTAGCGCGTATCCGACTTAGGCCCTTGTTTTGTCCTGAAATACAAAAACACTGGAAACCAGTAATCTTGTACATAAAATAATGCAAACAAGCACGGGGATATGATCTAAATAATGCGTATAAATAGGCTCCATCATTTGTCTACCTTGATCCCCTCCTATGAGATGCTTTCCTTTTGAGACTTGCGCTTAATGCATAGCTTGCTTGCTTATATTAATTCTGTGCACATTACTGGCAGCTTGTTACATGAGTAGGGGAAGCCTTGAACCGCAATCTTACTCTTGTTGCTTGTTGTTGTTTGTTAAACTAGTTGAATAGCCTGACGGTGCCAACTAGGAGTAACGCGCTAGGTTAGGCAATTACTACCTTGATCGGATTCGTAGTTGTTTAGTCTAGTGTAAGAATTAATAGCACATGAACTTTGATCGGAACATGCGCACATGTTAGGAAGCCTTGATCGGACACTAACATTAGCAAATCGAGCTATAGACATTTAGAGTCGATGATAAGGAATACACTCATAGAGGATTGTCTGCGCCGATACTTCTCATAAGTCATAGTACTTAATCTCTATTGCCTGCGCACGTCTAGTGCAATTTCCTGCGTTACGATACCACTGTTACTTGCGCATCGCGCAAACCAATCACTCACCCCCCAATCTTCGTAAGTGTAGGTCACTGGCTAAAACTGAACTACTTGCTCCCTGTGGAGATCGACCCTTACTTAACCGCTATACTAGTGGAAGAGGAAGGATTATATTTAACGCGTACAACGACGCGCGATCAAATTTTGGCGCCGTTGCCGGGGAGCAACACAGCTAAGTTTTAGCTAGTTTACGTTTTTCCTTATTAGTAACTAGTTATTGTCAGTTCGTTTTGTTTTCTCGTTGTTGTTTCTGACAGCGCGCAATCACCATCAGCCTGCGCAACCTTGAAACAGTTGCGCTGCGCAGATTCTAGTTGCGCACTGACAGACGCAGCAGCATTAGTTATCTTTTAATTTCGTTTTCTTTGAGATTTAGAACAGGTCATGGAGGATAACAGTGTCGTTGGGGATAACTTAGGGGACAGAACCCCAGAGGAAGCAAGAGCACATAACCGCGCAGCCCTGTTCAGAGAGGAAGTGCAGCGCGAGGTTGAAGCAAGGAGGGCCGCTGAAGTGTATCATGCGCCACGCGTGCAACAGACCGCGCGACGCAGAACAGTGCGCGAGATGTCAGCCCCACTCACAGTTAACCAGCCATGGTGCATCGTGCTTCCGCCAGGCGGTCATTTTGAACTAAGAAGCTCGCTCATTCATCACATGCCCAAGTTCCACGGGATGAACAATGAAAATCCAGTCAAGCATGTGCGAGAGTTCCTAGTCATTTGCGAGAACATGAAGACCGAAGGGGAGAGCGATGAGGCGCTGAAGATGAAGGCATTCCCATTTTCACTGTGTGATACAGCCAGACATTGGTTGATGAACTTACCCGCAGGTGTATGAGCTAAAAAAGAGCGATGGCAACCTGCCTTCGCAAGTGATTCAGAACCCCAAAGGACGAGTCAATGCAGTGACACTGAGGACTGGGCGTATAATAGGAGCAGAGCAGACCACGAAGGCGCCCGCGCAACCAGCTGCGCAAGTCCCGGATCCAGCAGAACAGAATGCACAACCAGAGCAAGATGCGCAACCAGAAGTACCAGTGACAAGCCAGCAGGGCGAGGCGCCAGGTATAACACAAATAAACGACAAGGGAACGAATCGTACTAATATACCTGCACCTTTCCCTGTGCAGGCACCCTTGGCTAGGAAGGAAGCGCAGGACAAAGAGCTATACGAGTTATTCAGCAAGGTGGAAATCAACATTCCCCTTATCGAAGCAGTTCGGCAGATTCCCAGGTACGCCAAGTTTTTAAAGGAGCTGTGCACAAACAAGAGGAGGAAAGGCGAATGCGCACAGGTAATGCTCAATGCGCAGGCCTCAGCGATCGTGCAACATAAGGTACCACCTAAGTGCCGAGACCCAGGTACGTTCACTATCCCGAGGCACTTTAGGTAAGACCACAGTGAGCAACTGCATGATTGATTTAGGCGCATCCATCAATTTGTTACCTTATTCCCTATATGCGACATTGCGCCTTGGACCACTAAAGCCTGCAGGTCTCACTATTCAGCTAGCAGATCGGTCTTGCAAACAACCTGCAAGCATGATCGAGGATGTTCTTGTGCGAGTAGGAGAGCTGGTGTTCTCAGCAGATTTTTATGTGCTGAAAATGGAGGGTGAATCAAGCACCAGTAGTGCGCAGATCCTACTGGGCAGACCTTTCCTAATGACCGCGCGCACGAAGATAGACGTGTGGAGGGGCACACTCTCCATGGAGGTTGACGGCGAAGAAATCCATTTCAATATATTCAAGGGGATGCAGCACCCACACGAGGACGCCACAGTGCACGCGATGGACAGCATTGACGATTTAGTCTCAGATGTGCAATGTGCAAGCGCAACAATAGAACCAGAGCCACTGGCACAGACAGAGTTGGAGGAGCAGGACGAGGAGCTGAGCAGTGCCGAACCAGAACTCAAACAGGTACACGATATAGTTCATATTTGCACTGCCACTAAAATCTTGCCCTCTATTGAACAGGCACCCAAGGTCGAGCTGAAGCAACTTCCAGAACACCTCAAATACATTTTCTTGGGAAATGAGGACACCCTGCCAGTGATCATAAAGAAAGGATTAGAAGAGGAGCAGGAAGTGCGTTTACAGCAGGTGCTACGCAGGAACCAGCGCGCTATAGGATGGACACTGGCAGATCTGTGTGGAGTGAGCCCAGACGTATGCATGCATAGAATTCTGTCGGAAGGTGGTGCCAAACCATCCAGAGAGGCTCAGCGCAGATTGAACCCAAATATGATGGAGGTAGTGCAGAAGGAAATTCTAAAGTTGCTTGACGCAGGAGTCATCTACCCCATCTCGGACAGTAAATGGGTCAGTCCAGTGCATGTTGTGCTTAAGAAGGGAGGAATCACAGTGGAAGAGAATGCGCAGGGCGAGCTAGTCCCCAACTGCATACAGACTGGATGGCGCATGTGCATCGACTACAGGAAGCTTAACGCAGTAACGCGCAAGTACCATTTCCCGCTACCCTTTATGGATCAGATGCTGGACAGATTGGCAGGTAAGCCTTATTTTTGCTTCTTGGACGGATATTCAGGGTACAACCAGATACCCATAACTGCGGAGGATCAGGAGAAGACCACGTTCACCTGCCCGTTGGGTACATTTGCGTTTTGGCGCATGTCATTTGGGCTGTGCAACGCGCCAGGTACGTTCCAACGCCTTGTCATGAGCATTTTCTCTGATATGATTGGTATATGCATAGAAGTGTTCATGGATGATTTTACTGTATATGGAGGTACCTTTGATGCGTGCTTAACTCATCTAGATAAGGTTTTAGAGCGCTGCATTTCTAAGAACCTAGTGCTTAATTATGAAAAATGCCATTTCATGGTAACGCATGGTGTAGTGCTAGGACACATCATCTCAGAGGAGGGGATCAAGGTAGACAAAGCTAAGATAGACCTTATTTCTAATCTACCTTATGCCACAAACGTGCGCGATGTGAAGTCATTCTTAGGCCATGCCGGATTTTATAGGCGTTTTGTAAAAGACTTCTCTAAAATTTGTATTCCCCTGTCTAACCTCTTGCAAAAGGATGTGTGCTTCGATTTTACTGATGAGTGCAGGGCCGCATTTGATAAGCTGAAGGAAGCGCTGACCAGTGCGCCAGTGATACGCGCACCAGACTGGAACCTGCCATTTAAACTGATGTGCGACGCAAGCGATTATGCAGTAGGTGCAGTCCTGGGGCAGCGAGTGGACAAGAAACCGCACGCCATCTATTATGCATCGCGCACACTGGACGCTGCGCAGAGGAACTACACCACCACGGAGAAGGAGCTTCTGGCAATTGTGTTTGCGCTAGAGAAGTTCCGTGCATATGTTCTAGGCGCCAGGGTCATCATATACACAGACCATGCAGCCATCCGCTACCTAATGTCCAAGAAGGAAACTAAGCCGCGCCTGATGCGCTGGGTGCTCCTATTGCAGGAATTCGACCTGGAGATCAAGGATAAAAAGGGCACGGAGAACACAGTTGCGGACCACCTGAGCAGAATCGTGAAGGAGGAGGAGCCAGGGCAGATCACTGAGACATTTCCTGACGAACATCTGATGGCGCTGACAGGTAAGGTACCATGGTATGCGCACATTGCGAATTACCTGGTCATAGGTACGTTTCCTCCGCATTTCAATAAAACTCAGTGCATGAGATTGAAACATGAGTCCAAGCATTATATTTGGGATGATCCTTATATGCTTAGAATAGGACCAGATCAGATATTGAGGCGCTGCGTGCCTGGCCATGAATTTAACTCTGTTTTGATGTTTTGTCATGCGCACGCATGTGGAGGACACTTTGGTCCCAAGCGCACCAGCAGGAAGGTCCTGGACTACGGATTTTATTGGCCGCACCTGTTTAGAGACGCATATGACTATTGCAGGAATTGTGACAGGTGCCAGCGCACAGGAGGCATATCAGCGCGCAACGAGATGCCGCAGACGCCAATTCTAGTGGATGAAGTGTTTGATATATGGGGAATTGACTTCATGGGGCCATTTCCTCCGTCTGCAGGATACGAGTACATATTGGTCGCGGTGGACTATGTCTCCAAATGGGTCGAAGCTAAGGCCACAGGGAAGGATGATGGTAAGACGGTCGCTGAATTTCTGAAAACTAACATCTTTTGCAGGTACGGGGTGCCTAAGGCAATCATCAGCGACCAGGGGACGCACTTTTGCAACAGGATCGTGGCGCAAGTTTTCAAGCATTATGGGGTGCGCCACAAGACGTCCACTGCTTATCATCCTCAGACAAATGGACAGGCCGAGGTCTCTAACAGAGAAATCAAGCGCATCCTGGAGAAGACTGTGAGACCATCGCGCAAGGATTGGAGCCAGCGCCTGGACGATGCGCTGTGGGCATACCGCACTGCGCATAAGACACTAATCGGGACTTCACCGTTTCGGTTGGTCTACGGAAAAGCATGCCACCTGCCAGTAGAGCTAGAACACAAAGCATATTGGGCCTTACGCATTTGCAACCTAAACTTAGATGATGCTTGATAGAGCCTATTTATACGCATTATTTAGATCATAACCCTATGCTTGTTTGCATTATTTTATGTACAAGATTACTGGTTTCCAGTGTTTTTGTATTTCAGCTCAAAACGAGGGCCTAAGTCGGATACGCGCTAACAGACAGCGTTTAGGACGCACATCACACAGCCTGCGGAGCTAGCGGCGCAAACAGAAGAATTGGCAAACTCAACAACGGTGCGCTAACCAATTGCGCTAAGCAGATGCCGTGCGCCAGGCGCAGATGATGGTATTTCCAAATCCTGACACGACCAGATTTGGAAGTTGCCAAGGATGAGCCCCTGAGCAGTATATAAAGAAGAGAGGGAGGCTAGGGTTGAGAGAGGATTCTCAGGATTCACAATTCGTACACCCAGGAGGCACTACGCAGCAGGACTGGAAAACACACGAGCTTGTTGAGAGGATTTGCGCCAGCCGACTGCGCCAGCCAAGACTACAACCTGCACGCACTGTTTGCTATTGTTTTCTTGGACACTTTAGCTATTAATTACTGTTTCTATGATGTTTATCACTAGCATGTCTAGCTAAACGCTTAGTATCGGTTGGACATGAATCTATGAATATTTCCTTTGAGACTTGCGCCTAATGCATAGCTTGCTTGCTTATATTAATTCTGTGCACATTACTGGCAGCTTGTTACATGAGTAGGGGAAGCCTTGAACCGCAATCTTACTCTTGTTGCTTGTTGTTGTTTGTTAAACTAGTTGAATAGCCTGACGGTGCCAACTAGGAGTAACGCGCTAGGTTAGGCAATTACTACCTTGATCGGATTCGTAGTTGTTTAGTCTAGTGTAAGAATTAATAGCACATGAACTTTGATCGGAACATGCGCACATGTTAGGAAGCCTTGATCGGACACTAACATTAGCAAATCGAGCTATAGACATTTAGAGTCGATGATAAGGAATACACTCATAGAGGATTGGCTACGCCGATACTTCTCATAATTCATAGTACTTAATCTCTATTGCCTGCGCACGTCTAGTGCAATTTCCTGCGTTACGATACCACTGTTACTTGCGCATCGCGCAAACCAATCACTCACCCCCTAATCTTCGTAAGTGTAGGTCACTGGCTAAAACTGAACTACTTGCTCCCTGTGGAGATCGACCCTTACTTAACCGCTATACTAGTGGAAGAGGAAGGATTATATTTGACGCGTACAACGACGCGCGATCAGTAGTACAGGGGTACAATCAACAGGAAGGCATCGATTACGATGAGACCTTCGCACCGGTAGCAAGATTGGAGGCTATCAGATTGCTCATTGCTTATTCAGTCTAGCATGAATTCAAGCTCCATCAAATGGAGGTGAAGACGGCGTTCCTGAACGGAAACCTGAAGGAAGAGGTGTACGTGAAGAAGACTCTAGGGTTCGAAGACCCGGAGCATCCGGACCAGGTATATGTCCTTGACAAGGCGCTTTATGGATTAAAGCAGGCACCTAGAGCATGGTACGAGAGGTTATCAGACTTTCTCATAGCTCATGTATATGAGCGGGGAGCCATGGATAAGATGGTGTTTCTTCTAAGGACGAAAAAGCATCTCTTGGTGGTGCAGGTCTATGTAGACGACATAGTCTTCGGGTCAACCAGCGACGAGTTGGTTAAGAAATTCACTCAGCTCATGGAGAGTGAATTTGAAATGAGTATGGTTGGAGAACTTACTTATTTCTTGGGACTTCAGGTACAGCAGGAGTCAAATGGGACTCGGATACATCAGGAGAGGTATCTGTCCGAGTTAGTCAAGAAGTATGGACTTGATCAGTCAAAGCCCTCGACTACTCCAAGTTCTATAAGTGTCTCACTATCCAGGGACGAGAACTCACCAAGGACAGATCCAACACTTTACAGGAGGATGATAGGTTCACTTCTTTACCTAACTGCAAGTCGTCCCGATATAATGTTTAGTGTTTGTGTTTGTGCCAGGACCAAGCAAATCCAAGGGAATCACACGTGAAGGCTGTGAAGAGGATTCTGAGGTACTTGAAGGGAACCAAGAACCTGGCTCTGTGGTATCCGAGATACAAGTCCCTGACACTGGAAGGATACACTGACGCGGACTACGCTGGTGATCGAGCTGACAAGAAGTCAACATCCGGCATGGCTCAATACTTTGGATCATGTCTAGTCTTATGGGGGTCCAAGAAACAGAACTCAGTGGCTTTGTCCACAACGGAGGCCGAGTACGTTGCCGCAGGAGCATGTTGTGCGCAAATCCTCTGGTTGAGGAACCAGCTAAGTGATTTCAATCTTTTCTTTGATCAAATTCCTATTTATTGTGATAACACTAGTGCAATCTGTGTTGCTAAAAATCCAGTACATGACAGTAGAATGAAGCATATAGAAATTAAACATCACTTTATTAGGGATTGTGTAGAAAAGGGACTTGTTTCAATGGAGACCTGCAGGACTGACGAACAAGTGGCGGACATTTTTACCAAGGCTATAAGCAGGGAGTCTTTCGAGAAGTTTAGGATGGCGCTTGGCATGATATCTACTCAGTGAGGTACCTCTAACTTAACCTTCAATGATTGGTTAGAGTAGGGGTAGAGTAGTTATGCATGTTAGCCTGAAGTATGTGAATCAGTCAATGTGTGATAGATTGATTGCATGTCTTACTTCTTGATTAAATGTAAAATTGTCATGCTTGTGCTCGAAATATTTTATTTCTAGCCTATGTACCTTCCGGTTCTTGAACCTCACAAACCGGATGAACGAAGTGTACCCAGCCACATGCCTATTTGAGACTTGGAAAATCTACTCGAGGTAAATCTTGTGTGATTTAAATGAGTGATTTCAATTGTGATGTTTTACACTATAAACCCTTACGGTTCAGCCGATCCATCACAATGCCCCTTGAGGAGTCTATGAAAAGGTATGGGTGTGGCATTCACTTGTTCAGGTCAGAAACCAGATCCAGGTGCTTGAGTAAACACTGAGGTATGTGTACCAGTCATGCCAATACATGTCAGATACCTGTCCAAATCAATGGAGTCCATCAATGTCAACAACAACAAGGCAGTGAGTGGCGATGCTGCATCAGAAAGCCTGGAGAACCTGTCTCCAGCGGTGGCAGTGGCAGTTCAAGTTCCAGTGGCTGCATCTGAGGCGTCGGACGCCGGTGCAGAAGCAGTGGAAGCTTCGAACCAGGAGACTGCAGGTAAGGTTACTGAGTCATCCCAGTAGTGGATAATATTGTTGTTGAGAAGGTCCTAGAAGGGGACGTTACTGTTGGTGATGATTTGGTGGTCCCAGAAGGGGACGTGGCTGCATTAGGCAGTGGAGAGAACTCAATCAGCGAGGAGGTTGATGAAGGGGCTAAGCCGTCTCGTGTTGCTGAAAAGGTCAGCAGTCCGCCTACTGAGGTGGAGGTTGAGAACCAGGATGGTTCGGAGAAGGAACCGAATCCTGAAGGAAGCACAAAGGGAGTGGATGCTTCAGAGGCTCTCATTCAAAGAGCTCTGGAGGAGCTAGAAGTGATGAGGACTAAGGCAACACCTCAGATCATGATGAGGATGTTCAGGAGGATCAGATTCCTAAAAATGAAGAAAAAGTTTGTGTGGAGCGAAGACTTCAGAAGATCGAGGATGGGATCTTAGAGCTAAAGGAAGGAATGGCACGGCTGAACTCAAAGTTTGGTGTCGTGAAGAAAGCAGTCGACAAGGCAGTGACAGAGATTGTCAGGGTTGGGAACTTAGTGTCCTGGTCAGTTTCACGAACCTGAATGAGAGAATGTCAATACCTTTGCCATCATAGACTCATCCATTCCTTGCTCCCCACCGCATTAATACTTTTGTTTTTCCCTGAACTTTTTATGCACTCGTGACATTTTGTAGTTAATTTTGAAGTTTGCATGATTTCAATTTTATTGCATGTTTTGACTAATTCTATTGATGGCTAATGTGTTTTAACTATCTAACCAGGGGGAATCATGTCAGGTATCTGTTCTTGATACTACTTCCAAGTCCTTGCTTGGGCTTAGGGGGAATTGTTCCCATTTATGATTCAGTGGGTAGATGACTAGTAGATGGTAGTATTGCTTGTGGTTGAGCTTATGTCTTGTCTCGTGGGTGTTTGTCATCATCAAAAAGGGGGAAATTGTTGGATCCTGAGGATCATGTACCTTATGTGGTTTTGATGATGACAACACTCGACTAACACTTTAAGTTGAGTGTGTAGGAACCTGTACCAGGATGTGATCATCGGATGGACAGAAGGACTCTAAGTCAGAGAGTCAGGCGAGAGATAAGAACCTGTGTTGGACACTGAAGGACTTGAAGGAAATGAAGTCGAAACCGAGTCAACCGAGCAGTTGAGAGAATCATGGACAACGTGAGAAGAGACGTTGGAACATGCCGAACTCATTTGACGTCGCCAAGGAGGTGGACCAAGTCATGGAGTTTGTTGGAGAGGTTCGAGGACGTGGGACGAGAACCTCGGAGGTAGTTGGAGGTCGTGAACTCGACTCTTTCTCTCATAAAAAGCAACTCAACGGCAACCTCAAATGCACGGAGTAAGTGCACGGAGTAAATGCACGGAGTAAGTGCACAGAGTAAGTGTATGGAGTAAGAGCTTGCGGAGAGTGTAGAGCAGTATATAGCATAATCTTGTGTAAGCCATCCGTGTGATCGAGTGCTAGCCTTTGAGTGGGAGAGACGAAGTGGACGATTGGGAATCGTCTGAGGTACTTGTCTCTGGAAGTCACGATTGGTGATTGATAGAGCCTATTTATACGCATTATTTAGATCATAACCCTATGCTTGTTTGCATTATTTTGTGTACAAGATTACTGGTTTCCAGTGTTTTTGTATTTCAGGGCAAAACGAGGGCCTAAGCCGGATACGCGCTAACAGGCAGCGTTTAGGACGCGCAGCACACAGCCTGCGGAGCTAGCGGCGCAAACAGAAGAAATGGCGAGACACAGCAGAGTTGCGCCGACCAATGCGCTAAGCAGTACGCCGTGCGCCAGGCGCAGAGTCCAGTATTTCCTAATCCCAACATGACCAGATTTGGAAGTTGCCAAGGATGGACCTCTCGAGCAGTATATAAAAGGGAGGAGGTCTAGGGTTTCACAACAATAATAGGAAGAGACGATCATTATCAGAGACACACAGAGCGGCAAACTGGAAAACACACGGACTTGTTGAGAGGACTTGCGCCAGCCAACTGCGCTAGCCGAGAAACATTCTGCACGCACTGTTTGCTACTTGTTTCTCAGATACATTAGTTATTATTTACTATTCTATGATGTTTATCACTAGCATGTCTAGCTAAACGCTTAGTGTTGGTTGGGCATGAATCTATGATGTATTTCCTTTGAGACTTGAGCATAATGCATAGTTTGCTTACTTGTATTAAACTCTGTGCATACGGAGACAGCTAGTTGCATGAGTAGGGGAAGCCTTGAACCGCAATCTTACTCTTGTTGCTTGTTCATCATATGTTAAACTAGTTGATAGCTTGACGGTGACAACTAGGAGTAACGAGCTAGGGTCATCAGTTGCTACCTTGAACGGATTCGTAGCTATTTTAGTCTAGTTCTAGAGATTAATAGCACATGAACTTTGAACGAAACATGCGCACGTGTTAGGAAGCCTTGACCGGACACTAACCCAAGTGAAATCAAGCTATAGACATATTAGAGTCAGTGATAAGGAATGCACTCATAGAGGATTGTCTGCTCAATACTTCTCATAGTCATAGTATCTAATCTCTATTGCCTGCGCACGTCTAGTGCAATTCCCTGCGTTTTACAACTGTTACTTGCGCACTGCGCAACCCAATCACTCACCCCCCAATCTTCATAAGTGTAGGTCACTGGCTAGAATTGAACTACTTGCTCCCTGTGGAGATCGACCCTTACTTAAACGCTGTACTAGTGGAAGAGGAAGGAATTATATTTGACGCGCACGACGACGCACGATCAAATTTTGGCTCCGTTGCCGGGGAGCAACACAGCTAAGTTCTAGTTCGTTTACGTTTTTCCCTTTTAGTAACTAGTTATTTCAGTTTGTTTTGTTTTCGTTGTTGTTTCTGACAGCGCGCAATCACCATTGGCCTGCGCAACCTTGAAACAGTTGCGCTGCGCAGATTCTAGTTGCGCACTGACAAACGCAGCAGCATTAGTTGTCTTTTAACTTCATTTTTCTTTAAGATTCAGAACAGGTCATGGAGGATAACAGTGTCGTAGGAGACAACTTGGGGGACAGAACCCCAGAGGAAGCAAGAGCACATAACCGCGCAGCCCTGTTCAGAGAGGAAGTGCAGCGCGAGGTTGAAGCAAGGAGGGCCGCTGAAACGTATCATGCGCCACCCGTGCAACAGGCCGCGCGACGCAGAACAGTGCGCGAGATGTCAGCCCCTATCACTGTTAACCAGCCATGGTGCATCGTGCTTCCACCAGGCGGTCATTTTGAGCTAAGGAGCTCGCTAATTCATCACATGCCCAAGTTTCACGGGATGAACAATGAAAATCCAGTCAAACATGTGCGAGAATTCCTAGTCATTTGCGAGAACATGAAGACAGAAAGAGAAAGCGATGAAGCGCTGAAAATGAAGGCATTCCCATTTTCACTGTGTGATACAGCCAGACATTGGTTGATGAACTTACCCGCAGGATCCATTCACACATGGGAGCAGCTGCAGAAGAAATTCCTGGACAAATTCTATCCCACAGCAAAGATCGCGCTACTCAGAAGAGAGCTGGCCGCGCCAAGGCAGAGCGCAGGGGAGTCACTGTCAGAATATTACGAGCGTTTCAGGGAGCGAGAGGCCAACTGCTACAATCATGGCCTGCCCCAGAATGTGCTGATAGAGAACTTCCTGAATGGGCTGCTGCCCATGGAGCTGAGGCTATTGAACGCATGCGCAGGAGGCGACATTTGCAACATGTACCCAGAGGATGCGTGGGAGCTGATAGAAGACTCTGCTGGTCAGGTACGACATCAGCTAACACTTGAAAATAGTCGTACTCGTTCTGTGCATCAGGTAGAAACAAGCGCTGAGATCAAGGAAATGAAGGCCATGCTGCAGAAGTTGATGAGTGCGCAAAGCGCACCACCAGTTGCGCCAAAGGTATGTGAATTCTGCAGGTCCACCGAGCACAAGACTGATGAATGTCCCACACTATTTGAGGAAACTGGAGATGTCAATGCTCTTGGAGGATGGGATAACAGAGGGCCACCGAGGCAGAATCAGCCGTGCTTTGGACTGGCAGCAAATGGATTCAGATGGAAGGAGGAGAACAATTTCCAGAGGCAGTCCACAGATCAGCGCGCGCCACAGCAGACGCAACAAGCTGCGCCTTACAATCCACCGCATCGCCGCACTGACGCACCAGCACATAACAACCAGCAACCGAGGCGATCCTTGGAAGATATCGTTGGGCAGCTAGCAGACACAGTGCGCAAAAATGACGAGAAATATGACAAGAGGTTCGAGTCCATTGAAAAGCAGCTATCACAGATCGCAACCACGGTATATGAGCTGAAAAAGAGCGATGGCAACCTGCCTTCGCAAGTGATTCAGAACCCCAAAGGAGGAGTCAATGCAGTAACACTGAGGACTGGGCGCACAATAGGAGCAGAACAGACCACGAAGGCGCCCGCGCAACCAGTTGCGCAAGTCCCGGATCCAGCAGAACAGAATGCGCAACCAGAGCAAGAAGCGCAACCAAAAATGCCAGCCACAAGCCAGCAGGGCGAAGCGCCAGGTATAACACAAATAAACGACAAGGGCACGAATCGTACTAATATACCTGCACCTTTCCCTGTGCAGGCACCCTTGGCTAGGAAGGAAGCGCAGGACAAAGAGCTATACGAGTTATTCAGCAAGGTGGAAATCAACATTCCCCTTATCGAAGCAGTCCGGCAGATTCCCAGGTACGCCAAGTTTTTGAAGGAGCTGTGCACGAACAAGAGAAGGAAAGGCGAATGCGCACAGGTAATGTTAAATGCGCAGGCCTCAGCGATCGTGCAACATAAGGTACCACCTAAGTGCCGAGACCCAGGTACATTCACTATCCCATGCACTCTAGGTAAAACCACGGTGAGCAACTGCATGATTGATTTAGGCGCATCCATAAATTTGTTACCGTATTCTCTATATGCAACATTGCGCCTTGGACCACTAAAGCCTGCAGGTCTCACCATTCAGCTAGCGGATCGATCGTGCAAACAACCTGCAGGCATGATAGAGGATGTTCTTATGCGAGTAGGAGAGCTGGTGTTCCCAGCAGATTTTTATGTGCTAGAAATAGAGGGCGAATCGAGCACCAGCAGTGCGCAAATCCTACTAGGCAGACCTTCCCTTATGACCGCGAGCACGAAGATAGACGTGTGGAGAGGCACGCTCTCCATGGAAGTAGATGGCGAAGAGATCCATTTCAATATTTTCAAAGGGATGCAGCACCCACATGATGACGCCACAGTGCACGCAATGGACAACTTGGATGATTTAGTCACAGATGCGCAATGCGCAAGCGCAACAGTAGGACCAGAGCCACTGGCACAAGCAGAGTTGGAAGAGCAGGAAGACGAGCCGAGCAGTGCTGAACTAGAGTCCACTCAGGTACATGATATAGTTCATATTTGCACCACTAATAAAATCTTGCCCTCCATTGAACAGGCACCCAAGGTCGAGCTGAAGCAACTCCCAGAACATCTCAAATAAATTTTCCTGGGAAATGAGGACACCCTGCCAGTGATCATCAAGAAAGGATTAGAAGAAGAGCAGGAAGTGCGCTTACAGCAGGTGCTGCGCAAGAACCAACGGGCCATAGGATGGACACTTGCTGACTTGCGCGGAGTGAGCCCAGACGTAAGCATGCATAGAATTCTATTGGAAGATGGTGCCAAACCATCCAGGGAGGCTCAGCGCAGATTAAACCCAAACATGATGGAGGTAGTACAAAAGGAGATTTTAAAGTTGCTTGACGCAGGAGTCATCTACCCCATCTCGGACAGCAAATGGGTCAGTCCAGTGCACGTTGTGCCTAAGAAAGGAGGAATCACAGTGGAGGAAAATGCGCAGGGCGAGCTAGTTCCCAAGCGCATACAGACTGGATGGCGCATGTGCATCGACTACAGGAAGCTTAATGCAGTGACGCGCAAGGACCACTTCCCGCTGCCCTTCATGGATCAGATGCTGGACAGATTAGCAGGTAAGCCCTATTTCTGCTTCTTGGACGGATATTCAGGGTATAATCAGATACCCATAGCTGCGGAGGATCAGGAGAAGACCACGTTCACCTGCCCGTTCGGTACGTTTGCGTTTCGGCGCATGTCATTTGGGCTGTGCAACGCGCCAGGTACGTTCCAACGCTTAGTCATGAGCATTTTCTCGGATATGATTGGTATATGCATAGAAGTGTTCATGGATGATTTTACTGTATATGGAGGTACCTTTGATACATGCTTGACTCATCTAGATAAAGTTTTAGCGCGCTGCATTTCTAAGAACCTAGTGCTTAATTATGAAAAATGTCATTTCATGGTAACGCATGGTGTAGTACTAGGACACATCATCTTAGAGGAGGTGATCAAAGTAGACAAAGCTAAGATAGACCTTATTTCTAATCTACCTTATGCCACTAACGTGTGCGATGTGAAGTCTTTCTTAGGACATGCCGGCTTTTACAGGCGATTTATAAAAGACTTCTCTAAAATTTGCATACCCCTGTCTAACCTCTTGCAAAAAGATGTGTGCTTCGATTTTACTGATGAGTGCAGGGCAGCATTTGATAAGCTGAAGGAAGCGCTGACCAGTGCGCCAGTGATGCGCGCGCCAGACTGGAACCTGCCATTTGAGTTAATGTGCGACGCAAGTGATTATGCAGTAGGTGCAGTCTTGGGACAGCGCGTGGACAAGAAGCCGCACGCCATTTACTATGCTTCGCGCACACTGGACGCTGCACAGAGGAACTACACAACCACGGAGAAGGAGCTTCTGGCAATTGTGTTTGCGCTTGAGAAGTTCCGTGCATATGTTCTAGGCGCCAGGGTCATTGTATATACAGATCACGCAGCCATCCGCTACCTAATGTCCAAGAAGGAGACTAAGCCGCGCCTGATGCGCTGGGTACTCTTACTTCAGGAATTCAACTTGGAGATCAAAGACAAGAAGGGTACGGAGAACACAGTTGCTGACCACCTGAGCAGGATCGTGAAAGAGGAGGAGCCAGGGCAGATCACGGAGACATTCCCTGACGAGCATCTGATGGCGCTGACAGGTAAGGTACCATGGTATGCGCACATTGCGAATTACCTGGTCACAGGTACGTTTCCTCCGCATTTCAATAAAACCCAGTGCATGAGATTAAAACATGAGTCCAAACATTATATTTGGGATGATCCGTATATGCTTAGAATAGGACCTGACCAGATATTGAGGCGCTGCGTGCCTGACCATGAAATTAACTTTGTTTTGCTGTTTTGTCATGCACACGCATGTGGAGGACATTTTGGTCCCAAGCGCACAAGCAGAAAGGTCCTGGATTGCGGATTTTATTTGCCGCATCTGTTCCGAGACGCATATGATCATTACAGGAATTGTGATAGGTGCCAGCGCACAGGAGGCATATCAGCGCGCAATGAGATGCCGCAGACGCCGATTCTAGTGGATGAAGTATTTGATGTATGGGGCATTGATTTCATGGGGCCATTTCCTCCATCTACCGGATACGAGTACATTTTAGTGGCAGTGGATTATGTCTCCAAATGGGTCGAAGCTAAGGCCACGCGGAAGGATGATGGTAAGACCGTCGCTGATTTTCTCAAAACTAACATCTTTTGCAGATACGGAGTGCCTAAGGCAGTCATCAGCGACCAAGGGACGCACTTTTGCAACAGGATTGTGGCGCAAGTTTTCAAGCACTATGGAGTGCGCCACAAGACGTCCACTGCCTATCATCCTCAGACAAATGGACAGGCCGAGGTTTCCAACAGAGAGATCAAGCGCATCCTGGAAAAGACTGTCAGACCTTCGCGCAAAGATTGGAGCCAGCGCCTGGACGATGCGCTGTGGGCATACCGCACTGCGCATAAGACTCCCATCAGGACTTCACCGTTCCGGTTGGTCTACGGAAAAGCATGCCACCTGCTAGTAGAGCTAGAGCACAAAGCATATTGGGCCTTGCGCATTTGCAACCTGAATCTAGACGAGGCCGGGAAGGAGCACGCCTTTGAGCTCAGTGAATTAGAAGAGCTGCGCCTGGATGCCTATGAGGGACTGCACGATTACAAGGAGCGGACAAAGGCGTTTCATGACAAGCATATCCTCAGACGCACTTTCACGCCAGGAGACCAGGTATTATTATTCTCATCACGACTAAAGCTCATGCTTGGAAAGCTGCGCAGCAAATGGACAGGACCGTACATAGTCACCGAGGTTTTCCCCTACGGAACAATCGAGTTAGAAAATGAGCACCGGCATCGTTTTCAGGTAAATGGGCAGAGAGTCAAACGGTATCTCGGAGAACCTTGGGATGGTGCAACGCGCGACATTGAGTTGGCAAAACCAGAAATAACAGATGCGCCAAATGCCGCGCCAGAGGCACCACCGGATGTACCAGAGGGAGAACTGGAGACTATTGCTCACATTTCTTCTTCCTCTTCATCCACCCTCGTTATTGCAGATTTATCACATATTAACCATGCTGATTTCCCTTTTTATCCCTTGCGCAGAACTAAGAAGAACATAGCGCCTGCACAAGCACGGGATCACTCAGGAGGAAGGGTGGGGGAGGTCGCTGACACACATTTTGGCACGTAACGAGGTACAGTCGAGCCAACGACGTTAAAAAAAGGCACTTGTCGGGAGGTAACCCGACTCATTTTACTTTTACATGTTTTATGTTCTTTATTTTTGCTTGCATGCGTGTGCGCCGCCTCCGTGCGCTTGAGCTTGAGTTGTGGGGACATGTCTCTGATTAAGTGTGGGGGGGAGCGTTACACTTACATTTCACGTTTTTTTGAGCATATTTAGTGTAGCTTAGTTTAATTGAAGGAAACAGTAGCAGTAGTGCGCTGTGTGCGGGTTGCGCGCACTGATCAGCTTGTTTGCGCTATCCATATTACGCCGTGCGCTATCAACTGTTTTTAGTATATTTTTTCGTTTTTTCTGCTCCTGTTATACAGGGGATGTGGAGTTGACAGAAACGCTCCAGAGAGGCGGTTAGTCGTTCGCGCTTCAGAGGAAAGGTATATGGGCGAGAGCGCGAGTGGAGGCCAATGCTTCGCAACCTTCGGAGCAAGAGAGTGCGCTCAGTCACGCAGATGCCAAAGGCGAAATATCCAAAGCGTGGCGAGGTGGGAAAACAGACCACCTTCCCTCTGGTAGTCGAGCTAAGGAAGGCGGGCGCAGGTGTAAACGCGTGCGCCGACCTGCGCAGATAAGACCATGGAGGGAGAGCGGGGCGGTGTTCCATAGCTGTTATCCGGAGGCCGAGACTGGAACCGTTCTGGGAAGATAGGAACCATAGACAAAGCTGTACGAAAGAAAAATACCAGCAGATGATACGCGCCACAAAAGAATCAGCATGCGCACTGATAAGCACCAGCGTGCGCAAAGACCACAAAGAAAGAAATCATCAAAAAAGCTTGAGTTCCCAGGAAGTGCGTGGAAGAATCACGCATCGGAAGAAGCTTGCGCTGTTAACCATATACCCATCCTCGGAGCAAGAGCTGACAACCTGGAGCCTATGAAGAGCTATCTCCCTGCCATCCGAAATGATTTTTTCCATCCCAGCTGAGAGGTATTGAATTTCGAAATTATTATACTTGAAACTGTTGAGAGCAGATGTGCGCAGGTGGTAGAGCAGCGCAAGGTGATCAGTGGTGCAGACCGCGCCAGAGTGCAAGACTGTGCGCTAGACTCCAGAGAGGTAATGGTATCCGTGCTTGAGTGCTTGTTCGAGGACGAACAAGGGGCAAGTGTGGGGGGTTTGATAGAGCCTATTTATACGCATTATTTAGATCATAACCCTATGCTTGTTTGCATTATTTTGTGTACAAGATTTCTGGTTTCCAGTGTTTTTGTATTTCAGGGCAAAACGAGGGCCTAAGCTGGATACGCTCTAACAGGCAGCGTTTAGGACGCGCAGCACACAGCCTGCGGAGCTAGCGGCGCAAACAGAAGACATGGCGAGACACAGCAGAGTTGCGCCGACCAATGCGCTAAGCAGTACGCCGTGCGCCAGGCGCAGAGTCCAGTATTTCCTAATCCCGACATGACCAGATTTGGAAGTTGCCAAGGATGGACCTCTCGAGCAGTATATAAAGGGGAGGAGGTCTAGGGTTTCACAACAATAATAGGAAGAGACGATCATCATCAGAGACCCACAGAGCGGCAAACTGGAAAACACACGGACTTGTTGAGAGGACTTGCGCCAGCCAACTGCGCTAGCCGAGAAACATTCTGCACGCACTGTTTGCTACTTGTTTCTCAGATACATTAGTTATTATTTACTATTCTATGATGTTTATCACTAGCATGTCTAGCTAAACGCTTAGTGTTGGTTGGGCATGAATCAATGATGTATTTCCTTTCAGACTTGAGCATAATGCATAGTTTGCTTACTTGTATTAAACTCTGTGCATACGGAGACAGCTAGTTGCATGAGTAGGGGAAGCCTTGAACCGCAATCTTACTCTTGTTGCTTGTTCGTCATATGTTAAACTAGTTGATAGCTTGACGGTGACAACTAGGAGTAACGAGCTAGGGTGATCAGTTGCTACCTTGAACGGATTTGTAGCTGTTTTAGTCTAGTTCTAGAGATTAATAGCACATGAACTTTGAACGGAACATGCGCACGTGTTAGGAAGCCTTGACCGGACACTAACCCAAGTGAAATCAAGCTATAGACATATTAGAGTCAGTGATAAGGAATGCACTCATAGAGGATTGTCTGCCCAATACTTCTCATAGTCATAGTATCTAATCTCTATTGCCTGCGCACGTCTAGTGCAATTCCCTGCGTTTTACAACTGTTACTTGCGCACTGCGCAACCCAATCACTGGCTAGAACTGAACTACTTGCTCCCTGTGGAGATCGACCCGTACTTAACCGCTGTACTAGTGGAAGAGGAAGGAATTATATTTGACGCGCACGACGACGCGCGATCAGTGATCCAGGATCATCAGGCTTAGGTGACTTGTTTTGTGATAGTTAGCAACACTATCCTAAGTGTACAAATCGTTGCAAGTATTTGTACAGTCTATAGATTAATAAAATAATCTTTAGACGTATTTCCACTGTGCATTCATACTCTGAGGTACATATACCTGCTAACTAAGTTTAGGTTCCTAACAGTTCCTATACCTAGTGTGTTACTACTAATCAAGATCCTATCACTCATCCTCAGACAGTTGATGAAGCAGGAGTCTCAAGCAAGAAAGCTGAAGGAAAATGGACTGCTAATGAGGTAGCCATTGCAGCAGGAAATGCCACAGCCTTAAATGATATATTTGCTGCTGTGGATGCTACTGTCATAATAAAGTATCAATAAAACTTAATATAATGATGTTAAATTAAATATTTAAGTTAAATATTTAAGTAAATAAGTTCAACTAAAAAAATAGACCCTTAAGTTCAATTCAATTAAATATATATATATATATATATATATATATATATATATATATATATATATATATATATAATTTTTTTATTGTTCTATAGTGGTAGATGGGTGGTGGTGGGATTGAGGTGGATGGTAGTGATGGAAAACTCGCATGGGAGCTTTCATCAAATCAATCGATGATCGAGCATGTAAAGCTGTGATCTCCAAATATAGTGTGATCTTTAATGTTGTTGAACCACACGTATTCAGGTTAATCTCAACTTGTGAAGATGCGTGTGACATCCTCGAAACAGCATTCGAAGGAACTGACAAGGTGAAGCAGTCTCGGATGCAGATGATCACTACTAGATTTGAAAATTAAACAATGAAGGATGATGAATCAATAACCGAATACAACGCCAAATTGATGGACATTGCCAACGAAGCCCATGCACGTGGAGAACCAATCAGTAACGACAAATTAGTCAGAATGTTCTGCGTTCTCTTTCCCAGAAATACGTAATGAAGGTAATCGCTATTCAGGAAGCTCGGGGTATAAAAGTAATGAGACTTGACATACTGATGGATTCCCTCTGAACGTTTGAAATGAAGTTGAATTATAAGGTGCCTGAGAAAATGTCTCATGGGTTTGCACTCAAAAGCAAGATTTATGAAACTACCGTAGATGGGGAAGAAATGTCTGAGCAGATAGTACTACTGTCAAAAAACTTCAGCAGTTTATGAGGAAATTGAATCAGCGTTAGTCTGAACAAAGAAGCAAATCTGCACCAGACAACCAAAATCGTCAAGATGGAAAATTCAAGAGGATGAGAACTACTGAAATCTGAAGGAGGTAAAGGGAGAGAAAAGCAAAGGCATTCAATGCCGTGAATGTAAGGGTTTTGGACCCATCCAAGCTGAATGCGCCAGTACTCTCAAGAAACAGAAAAGGGCTCGTTTGGCTGGATGGAGTGATGCTAAATTAGAGGAGTCTGAAGCAGAAGAGGAGAACACAAACTTCGTGGCACTCACCATTGCTGCAGAAACTCCAGAAACCAAACTTGAGAACCTGAGTCAGAAAATTACAATGAAAGTGACAAGGATATATAAATCACCAAAGAAACCATAGCAGAGAAATACAAAGCACTGTAGGAACAGTGGGGAGAGGTAGTGAAGTCAAACTCTAAACTGAGCGAGCAAGTTGTGAGCCTAAAAGCTGAGAAATATGAACTGTCAGAATCAGTGAAGCGTATGCAAACAGAACTTGTAAAGGAAAAACTTGAACACTTCAAAGTTATGTCAAAACTATTACGAGTTAGAAAGTACGTTAGCAAGGTGAATTACGGCAGAAAGAAACTTGAGACCATCTTAGCTGCTCAACGTACCGGTCATGGAAGCCCTGGTTGGGCTATGAGCATCAGAAGCCGACTGGTAAGCCTATGTTTGTTCAAGCTGAAAATCTTAATCACACTAACAATGCACATTCCAGTCACAGGTCTGACATGCTCTGAACAAAAGATAAGAGTATCTGTTATTACTATGATGCTCAAGGTCACATCAAGAGAAAGTGTTCTAGGTTTCTTGCAATGTTACAGACCTTGGTCGAACTGTTGCCATGTCGGATATAGTTCATCTTCTCACCTTGAGAAGGATCGGTGGTACTTTAACAGTGGCTGCTCAGCTCACATGACCTGAGAAGCCAGCTATCTGATCAATGTAAAGAACCTGAATTGGAAATTTGTTACATTTGGTGATGGCGCAAAAGGAAAGGTTATCGGTCAAGGTACCTTGTCAATACAGGGCATGCCTCTGACCAAGAAGGTGCTTCTAGTGGAAGGTCTTCATGCTAATCTTCTAAGCATTAGCCAATTATGTGATGGAAAGATGAGTGTAAAATTTACTCAGGAATTGTGCCAAATCATCGACGATGAAGGGAGGTGTGTTATGAGAGGAAATCGGTCATCAAATAATTGCTATTTACTGGTTCAAACACAGACCCTGTTGAAGCTCTTCTTTTTTGTCTAAGCAGGATGAATTGATTTTATGGGTCAAATGGTTGTGTCACCTGAATCCGAAGGTACTAAGAAAGATATCTAAACATGGCCGGGTGCGAGGAATACCTGAGATAAAGGGAAAGACTGATGTTATTAATAGGTTAATTTCTTACCGATTATTCACTTCATTAGATGATGAATTTTGCTCCTCTCCCGAATTTTTCATTGTGTTTGAAATTCGCAGCGTCTCTTGACAGACAGATTTGTGAACAAGCAGTTGCTGCAGCACGCTCTTGTTCACTCAGAAATTGTCTCAGCAAACAAAGAACAAGGCAGAAGTTTGTTCACCCAGTTCGGCCAACTGCTTACGTCTGGGGAGGACTATTCTCCAGTCCTCAATCCACTAATCACAGAGGTCTCCAAGTACACTCGGTTACAACTCCACGCAACCTATGTGATCGCGCGTCGTTGTACGCGTCAAATTAATCCTTCCTCTTCCACTAGTACAGCGGTTAAGTCAGGGTCGATCTCCACAGGGAGCAAGCAGTTCAGTTTTAACCAGTGACCTACACTTACGAAAATTGGGGGGGGGGGTGAGTGATTGGGTTGCGCAATGCACAAGTGAATAGTAGCTAACGCAGAACTTGCACCAGACGTGGGCAAGCAGTAAAGATTAAATACTATGACTATGAGAAGTATTGGGCAGACAATCCTCTATGAGCGCATTCCTTATCATTGACTCTAAACGTCTATAGTTTGATTTCACTCAAGTTAGTGTCTGATCAAGGCTTCCTAACATGTGCGCATGTTCCGATCAAAGTTCATGTGCTATTAATTCTTGAACTAGACTAAACAACTACGAATCTGATCAAGGTAGCAATTGCTTATCCTAGCGCGTTACTCCTAGTTGGCACCGTCAGGCTATTCAACAAGTTTAACATACAACAACAAGCAACAAGAGTAAGATTGCGGTTCAAGGCTTCCCTTACTCATGCAACTAGCTGCCAACAACGTGCACAGAATTAATATAAGCAAACAAGCTATGCATTAAGCGCAAGTCTCAAAGGAAATACTCATAGATTCATGCCCAACCAATTCCAAGCGTTTAGCTAGACATGCTAGTGGTAAACATCATAGAAATAGTAAATAATATCTAAAGTGTCCAAGAAAACAATAGCAAACAGTGCGTGCAGGTTGCAGTCTCGGCTGGCGCAGTCGGCTAGCGCAGGTCCTCTCAACAAGCCCGTGTGTTTTTGAATCTGGCTCTCTCTCGCTGATATCTTGTGTCTCTGAAGCTCTGGTCTCTCTTGTGATGTTTTCAAACCCTAGACTTCCTCTTCTTTATATACTGCTCAAGAGGCCCAACCTTGGCAACTTCCAAATCTGGTGGTGTCAAGATTTGGAAATACCACTATCTACACATGGCGCACGCATACTGCTTAGCGCGATCGGTTAGCGCACCGTGGTCGACTCTGCCAATTCTTCTGTTTGCGCCGCTAGCTCCGCAAGCTTGTGTGATGTGCGTCCTAAACGCTGCCTGTTAGCGCGTATCCGACTTAGGCCCTTGTTTTGCCCTGAAATATAAAAACACTGGAAACCAGTAATCTTGTACACAAAATAATGCAAACAAGCATAGGGTTAGGATCTAAATAATGTGTATAAATAGGCTCTATCAAACCCCCCACACTTGCCCCTTATTCGTCCTCGAACAAGCACTCAAGCACGGATACTATTACCTCTCTGGAGTCTAGCGCACAGTCTTGCACTCTGGCGCGATCTGCACTACTGAACACCTTGCGTTGCTCTACCACCTGCGCGCATCTGCTTTCAACAGTTCTAATATAATGATTTCGCAATTCATTACCTCTCAGCTAGGATGAAGATCATTTCGGATGGCTGGGAGATAGCTCTTCATAGGCTCCAGGTTGTCAGCTCTCACTCCGAGGATGGGTATATGGTTAACAGCGCAGCTTCTTCCAGTGCGTGATTCTTCCGCGCACTTCGCGGGAACCTGAGCCTTTTGATGATTTTCTTTGTGGACTTTGCGCACGCTGGTGCTTATTTGTGCGCATGCTGATTCTTTTGTAGCGCATATCATCTGCTGGTATTTTTCTTTTGTACAGCTTTGTCTATGGTTCCTATCTTTCCCAAAACGGTTCCAGTCTCGGCCTCCGGATAACAGCTATGGAACACCGCCCCGCTCTCCCTCCTTGGTCTATCTGCGCAGGTCGGCGCACGCGTTTACACCCGCGCCTGCCTTCCTTAGCTCGACTTCCAGAGGAAAGGTGGTCTGTTTTCCCACCTCGCCACGCTTTGGGTAATTCGCCTTCGGCATCTACGTGACTGAGCGCGCTCTCTTGTTCCGAAGGTCGCGAAGCACAGGCCTCCACTAGCGCTCTCGACCATATACCATACCTCCGAAGCTTGAACGACTAACCGCCTCTCTAGAGCGTTTCTGTCAACTCCACATCCCCTGTATATCCCAACTAAATGGAGCAAAAACATGAAAAAAATATACTAAAACAGTTGATAGCAGCGCACGCAATATGGATAGCGCAAAACAAGCTGACAGTATGCGCAACCCGCACACAAGCGCACTACTGCTACTGTTTTCTTCAATTAATCTAAGCTACACTATAAAGCTCAAAAATACGTGAAATGTAAATGTAACGCTCCCCCCCCCCCCCACACTCAAACAGAGACGTGTCCCCACGACTCAAGCTCAAGCGCACGGAGAACGCGCACATGCATGCAAGCAAAAATAAAGAACATAAAAACTAAGAACATATAGTCAAAGCAGCGCAATATAGCATCGGCACACAAAATATGTAGCACAAGAGTTCAGCACACAGATAGCAACATAATATCGAATAATGTCAGCATATAAAAGAAAAGTAGACACCACCCGAAAGGAATAATGTGCCCCCCCCCCCCCCCCCGCAGCTCTAGATGTCCTCTGAGCTGGACGCAGCCGCTAAACCATGCGCCTCCTCCTCTGAAGAATCCGTCACATATTCGGTGCTGCAGGAAGGCGGTACAACAGAAAGGGCGGCAGGCTGCGCCACGAAGTCGTCCTCTGAGACGGGGTCCCATAGCGAGTCTGAGCTGGTGCTAATGATGGGTTCGGCTACAGGGGACCTCGGAATAGACGGCTGGGCAGGGGATGGTGCAGGTGCTGATACTGATTCTGGGTCGGGGGTGGGCTCTGTTTCTGGAGCTGCTGGTGCTGGGACTGGTTCTTGTGCTGAGGCTGGGGATAGAGAGGGCTCTGCTGGGTGTACTAGGGGCTGAGTAAGAGGGCTGGCTGGCTGGCGCGGCTCGCTGGGGGAACCTGGAGGTGGCCGGTGCAGGCTGAGGAGAGGGGGAATCGCGTCTCCAAATCTCCACCCTGATGGTGGGCTCATGCTCAAGTCCGCCCCCTCTGGCGCTAAATACTCGAGCACGCGCATGACGTTGAACATCATGCGCTGCTCTGCTGATGCTTCCTCCGACGCCTCCTCAGCCTCGGTCCTCGGGCGCTTTCTTTGTGCACGCGGGGGAGAATCCTCGATTGAAATGGTAAATGGCTCCCCCTGCGGTGCACGGGCCCTCTGGTGCGCTCCAGTCTGCGCGAGGGTCCTTGCGCGCCTGACTTGAGGCACAACTGGCTCTGGGGCTTCGTCCTCCTCCATCTCTTGCGCAGCCTCTGCTGCTTGCGCACTGCTCTCCGCTCTTGGCCGCGGCACTCTGGCCGGCTGCAGGCGGTAGCACCACTCCAATGTGCCATCCTCCCTCACGGCTACCGCCCTTATCTGCAGCATGTGGGGGGGTCTAGAGGAACAGCCGACACCATTGTGTGCTCGGGCACCGCAGGCTCTCCATGCAACGCACGCAGCAGGTGCGTAATAATTCCTCCGCAAGTCAGCGGCCCCTTGGTGCTAACTCGGCTCCAGTGGTGTACCATGTTCAGGACAAAAAGCACCCTCTTCCCATAATAAAAGCCCTTCAAAATCTCCATATCCAGCAAACTAATCTTCGGCGCGCCATTAATACGCCCAATGATCGCATAGGCGACCAAGCGCCACAAGTAGAACATCCACGGGTCACGTAGCTCTCGTCCCCTGCTGCGCCCCGCGGAAACACTGGCCCGGTCGCCATCTCGCGCCACGCCTCCTGATTCGTGTGCGCGTCCATGTCAGCTTCTCGCACCTTAGCGCACCTCAGTGTGCGCTTCAGCCTCTTATCCGAGGCAATGTACCACACCCCTCGGTGCCGGTACCTTATCTCCATCTCACCTGGTTCTAACGACGCCAGGAACTCGCAGGTGTCCTCCTTGTCTGATGCGCTGTTGAGTTCCAACAGCGCCTCCCAGCCTGCTAACGCCAGCCTCTCCACAACGAGGTCCTCCAGTCCGACCTCGGGCAGGAAGTCCCTGCTGATGTACGGAGTCCCGTACATTTCTAGCCTCAGAAATGCGGCATACTTGCTGGCGAAAACAGCTGGGGTTTCTTGATCCACTACAGGCTGCATTGTGGCTGGGTCTCTCTGGTCAACTCCGGTCAACACTCTCTAAAGCTCAGAAAATCAAAACTCCTCCAAATGCTTTGAAACTTTCACCAATTGGGCGCCTACTCCCCGCCTACAAAACCCTCTAACCAATACTCCAATCGGTGCACTCTAGCCTGGTGCGATTTCAAAACCCAAGAGCACTCCTCTACCGCACAAACCCTACTGGAATCTGCTCAATTCTGGGGGAAAGGTTACCTGCAGGGTGGTCGACGGAGTGCTCCTCAAATCTCTCTAGACGAAAGCTGGTTTGAGCGCCGGACGGTGAGCGGAGGTGTGAGGGCGGGAGTTTTTTCTTGCAACGGTCGAGTGAAAAAGTGCTGAAATTTTCTAAGTACTGCCCTTATATACCCCCTGACTGGCGCAGTGTGCGAGCGCAACGGTAGGACCAGAGCCACTAGCACAGGCAGAGTTGGAGGAGCAGGAAGACGAGCTGAGCAGTGCTGAACCAGAATCCAAACAGGTACACGATATAGTTCATATCTGCACTGCTAATAAAATCTTACCCTCTATTGAACAGGCACCCAAGATCGAGCTGAAGCAAATTCCAGAGCACCTCAAATACATTTTCTTAGGAAATGAGGACACCCTGCCAGTGATCATAAAGAAAGGATTAGAAGAGGAACAGGAAGCGCGCTTACAGCAGGTGCTACATAAGAACCAGCGCGCCATAGGATGGACACTTGCTGACCTGCGCGGAGTGAGCCCAGATGTATGCATGCATAGGATTCTGTTGGAAGATGGTGCCAAACCATCCAGGGAGGCTCAGCGCAGATTGAACCCGAATATGATGGAGGTAGTGCAGAAGGAGATTTTAAAGTTGCTTGACGCAGGAGTCATTTACCCGATCTCAGACAGCAAATGGGTCAGTCCAGTGCACGTTGTGCCAAAGAAAGGAGGAATTACCGTAGAGGAGAATGCGCAGGGCGAGCTAGTTCCCAAGCGCATGCAAACTGGATGGCGCATGTGCATCGACTACAGGAAGCTTAACGTAGTCACGCGCAAGGACCATTTCCCGCTACCCTTCATAGACCAAATGCTGGACAGATTCGCAGGAAAGCCCTATTTTTGTTTCTTGGACGGATATTCAGGGTACAACCAGATACCCATAGCTGCGGAGGATCAAGAGAAGACCACGTTCACCTGCCCGTTCGGTACATTTGCGTTTCGGCGCATGTCATTTGGGCTGTGTAACGCGCCAGGTACATTCCAACGTCTAGTCATGAGCATTTTTTCTGATATGATTGGTATATGCATAGAAGTGTTCATGGATGATTTTACTGTGTATGGAGGTACCTTTGATGCATGCTTAACTCATCTTGATAAGGTCTTAGCGCGCTGCATTTCTAAGAACCTAGTGCTCAATTATGAAAAATGTCATTTCATGGTATCGCATGGTGTAGTACTAGAACATATCATCTCAGAGGAGGGGATCAAGGTAGATAAAGCTAAGATAGATCTTATTTCTAATCTGCCTTATTCCACTAACGTGCGCGACGTGAAGTCATTCCTTGGGCATGCCGGGTTTTACAGGCGTTTCATAAAAGACTTCTCTAAAATTTGTATACCCCTGTCTTACCTCTTGCAAAAGGATGTGTGCTTCGACTTTACTGATGAGTGCAGGGCCGCGTTTAATAAGCTGAAGGATGCGCTGACAAGTGCGCCAGTGTTGCGCGCGCCAGACTGGAGCCTACCATTCGAACTAATGTGCGACGCAAGTGATTACGCAGTAGGAGAAGTCCTGGGACAGCGCGTGGACAAGAAACCGCACGCCATTTATTATGCATCGCGCACACTGGACTCTGCGCAGAGGAACTACACCATCACGGAGAAGGAGCTTCTGGCAATCGTTTTTGCGCTAGAGAAGTTCCGCGCATATGTTCTAGGTGCCAGAGTCGTCATCTACAAAGACCACGCAGCCATCCGCTACCTACTGTCCATGAAGGAGACTAAGCCGCGCCTAATGCGCTGGGTACTCCTACTTCAGGAATTTGACTTGGAAATTAAGGATAAGAAGGGCACGGAGAATACAGTTGCTGACCACCTGAGCAGGATCGTGAAAGAGGAGGAGCCAGGGCAGATCAAGGAGACATTTCCTGACGAGCATCTGATGGCGCTGACAGGTAAGGTACCATGGTATGCGCACATTGCGAATTACCTGGTCACAGGTACGTTTCCTCCTCATTTCAACAAAACCCAGTGCATGAGATTAAAGCATGAGTCCAAGCATTACATTTAGGATGATCCATATATGCTCAGAATAGGACCAGATCAGATATTGAGGCGCTGCGTGCCTGACCATGAAATTAACTCTGTTTTGATGTTTTGTCATGCGCACGCATGTGGAGGACACTTCGGTCCAAAGCGCACCAGCAGAAAGGTCCTGGACTGCGGATTTTATTGGCCGCACCTGTTTAGAGTGGATTATGTCTCCAAATGGGTCGAAGCTAAGGCCACACGGAAGGATGATGGTAAGACGGTCGCTGAGTTTCTAAAAACTAACATCTTTTGCAGGTACGGGGTGCCTAAGGCAATCATCAGCGACCAGGGGACGCATTTCTGCAACAGAGTTGTGGTGCAAGTTTTCAAGCACTATGGAGTGCGCCACAAGACGTCCACCGCTTACCACCCTCAGACGAATGGACAGGCTGAGGTTTCCAACCGAGAGATCAAGCGCATCCTGGAAAAAACCGTAAGACCATCGCGGAAGGACTGGAGCCAGCGCCTAGACGATGCGCTGTGGGCATACCGGACCGCGCATAAGACACTTATCGGGACTTCACCGTTTCGGTTGGTCTATGGAAAGGCGTGCCATCTGCCAGTAGAATTGGAGCACAAAGCATATTGGGCACTGCGCATATGCAACCTAAACTTGGATGAGGCTGGCAAGGAGCGTGCGTTTGAGCTGAGCGAATTAGAAGAGCTGCGCCTGGATGCCTATGAGGGACTGCGCGATTACAAAGCACGCACCAAGGCATTTCACGACAAGAATATTCTTAGACGCACTTTTGAGCCAGGAGACCAGGTACTGTTGTTCTCCTCGCACCTAAAGCTCATGCCAGGGAAGCTGCGCAGCAAATGGACAGGACCATATACGGTTACCAAGGTTTTCCCCTATGGAACAATCGAGTTAGAAAACGAGCACCGGCATCGTTTTCAGGTCAATGGGCAGAGAGTCAAACGGTATCTAGGAGAACCTTGGGATGACACAGCGCGCGAAATTGAATTGGCAGAACCTGAGATAGCAGATGCGCAGGTTGCTGCGCCAGAGTCACCATCAGTCGCGCCAGAGGGAGAACAGGTGACTATTTCTCATATTTCTTCTACCTCTTTACTTACCCACGTTACTTACAATTTATCACATACTATTAAACATGTTGACCACCCGCCCGACCCTTTGCGCAGGATCAAGAAGAACACAACGCATGCACAAGCGCAGGGTCACTCAGGTGCCAGTGTGGGGGAGGTCGTTGGTATACTTTCACGCAAGTAACGAGGTACAGTCGAGCCAACGACGTTAAACAAAGGCACTTGTCGGGAGGTAACCCGACTCGTTTTACTTTTACATGTTTTTTCTTTTAGTGTTTCTAGTATCTTTTAGCTAGCTTAGGACTTGTAGTTTTTTTAGTCGAGCAGTAGTGCGCAGGTCCATGCACACTTCAGTGCGCAGGACAGCTGCGCCAGTCAGGGGGTATATAAGGGCAGTACTTAGAAAATTTCAGCACTTTTTCACTCGACCGTTGCAAGAAAAACTCCCGCCCTCACACCTCCGCTCACCGTCCGGCGCTCAACCCAGCTTCAGTCTAGAGAGATTTGAGAAGCACTCCGTCGACCACCCTCCAGGTAACCTTTCCCCAAGATTTGAGCAGATTCCAGTAGGGTTTGTGCGGTAGAGGAGTGCTCTAGAGTTTTGAAATCGCACCAGGCTAGAGTGCACCGATTGGAGTATTTGTTAGAGGGTTTTGTAGGCGGGGAGTAGGCGCCCAATTGGTGAAAGTTTCAGGGCATTTGGAGGAGTTTTGATTTTCTGAGCTTTAGCGAGTGTTGACCGGAGTTGACCAGAGAGACCCAGCCACAATGCAGCCTGAAGTGGATCAAGAAACCCCAGCTGTTTTCACCAGCAAGTATGCCGCATTTCTGAGGCTAGAAATGTACGGGACTCCGTACATTAGCAGGGACTTCCTGCGCGAGGTCGGACTGGAGGACCTCGTTGTGGAGAGGCTGGCGTTAGCAGGCTGGGAGGCGCTGTTGGAACTCAACAGCGCATCAGACAAGGAGGACACCTGCGACCGGGCCAGTGTTTGCCGCGTGGCGCAGCAGGGGACGAGAGCTGCGTGACCCGTGGATGTTCTACTTGTGGCGCTTGGTCGCCTATGCGATCATTGGGTGTTTCAATGGCGCGCCGAAGATCAGTTTGCAAGATATGGAGATTTTGAAGGGCTTTTATTATGGGAAGAGGGTGCTTTTTGTCCTGAACATGGTACACCACTGGAGCCGAGTCAGCACCAAGGGGCCGCTGACTTGCGGAGGAATTATAACGCATCTGCTGCGTGCGTTGCATGGAGAGCCTGAGGTGCCCGAGCACACAATGGTGCCGGCTGTTCCTCTGGACCGCGCCCACATGCTGCAGATAAGGGCGGTAGCCGTGAAAGAGGATGGCACATCGGAGTGGTGCTACCGCCTGCAGCCGGCCAGAGTGCAGCGGCCAAGAGCAGAGAGCAGTGCGCAAGCAGCAGAGGCTACGCAGGAGATGGAGGAGGACGAGGCCCCAGAGCCAGTTGTGCCTCCAGTCAGGCGCGCGAGGACCCGCGCGCAGACTGGAGCGCATCGGAGGGCCCGTGCACCGCAGGGGGAGCCAGTTACCATTTCCATCGAGGATTCTCCCCCGCGTGCACAAAGAAAGCACCCGAGGACCAAGGCTGAGGAGGCGCCTGAGGAAGCATCAGCAGAGCAGTGCATGATGTTCAACGTCATGCGCGTGCTCGAGTATTTAGAGCCAGAGGGGGCGGACTTGAGCATGAGCCCACCATCAGGGTGGAGATTTGGAGACGCGATTCCCCCTCTCCTCAGCCTGCACCGGCCACCTCCAGGTTCCCCCAGCGAGCCGCGCCAGCCAGCCAGCCCTCTTACTCAGCCCCAGTGCACCCAGCAGAGCCCTCTCTATCCCCAGCCTCAGCACTAGAACCAGCCCCAGCACCAGAGCCAGCACCAGCAGCCCGAGAAACAGAGCCCACCCCCGAACCAGAACAAGTACCAGCACTTGCACCATCCCCTGCCCAGCCGTCTATTCCGAGGTCCTCTTTTGCCGAACCCATCATTAGCACCAGCTCAGACTCGCTATGGGACCCCGTCTCAGAGGACGACTTCGTGGCGCAGCCTGCCGCCCTTTCTGTTTGTACCGCCTTCCTCCAGCACCGAATATGTGATGGATTCTTCAGAGGAGGAGGCGCATGGTTCAGCGGCTGCGTCCAGCTCAGAGGACATCTAGAGCTGCGGGGGGAGGGGGGGGCGCATAATTCCTTTCGGGTGGTGTCTTTTTCTTTTATATGCTGAACATTATTCGATATTATGTTACTATATGTGTGCTGAACTCTTGTGCTACATATTTTGTGTCCCTATGCTATATTGTGCTGCTTTGACTATATGTTCTTAGTTTTTATGTTCTTTATTTTGCTTGCATGCATGTGCGCATTCTCCGTGCGCTTGAGCTTGAGTCGTGGGGACACGTCTCTGTTTAAGTGTGGGGGGAGCGTTACATTTACATTTCACGTATTTTTGAGCTTTATAGTGTGGCTTAGTTTAACTGAAGAAAACAGTAGCAGTAGTGTGCTTAAGTGCGGGTTGCGCACACTGTTCAGCTTGTTGCATGCGCTGCTATCAACTGTTTTAGTATTTTTTTTTCGTTTTTCTGCTCCTGTTAGTTGGGATATACAGGGGATGTGGAGTTGACAAAAACGCTCTAGAGAGGCGGTTAGTCGTTCGCGCTTCGAAGGTGAGGTATATGGTCGAGAGCGCTAGTGGAGGCATGTGCTTCGCGACCTTCGGAACAAGAGAGCGCGCTCAGTCACGCAGAAGCCGAAGGCGAAATACCCAAAGCGTGGCGAGGTGGGAAAACAGACCACCTTTCCTCTGGAAGTCGAGCTAAGGAAGGCGGGCGCGGGAGTAAACGCGTGCGCCGACCTGCGCAGATAGACCACGGAGGGAGAGTGGGGAGGTGTTCCATAGCTGTTATCCGGAGGCCGAGACTGGAACCGTTCTGGGAAAGATAGGAACCATAGACAAAGCTGTACAAAAGAAAAATACCAGCAGATGATATGCGCTACAAAAGAATCAGCATGCGCACAAATAAGCACCAGCGTGCGCAAAGTCCACAAAGAAAATCATCAAAAGGCTCAGGTTCCCGGGAAGTACGCGGAAAAATCACGCACGGGAAGAAGCTGCGCAGTTAACCATATACCCATCCTCAGAGTGCGAGCTGACAACCTGGAGCCTATGAAGAGCTATCTCCCAGCCATCCGAAATGATCTTCATCCTAGCTGAGAGGTAATGAATTGCGAAATCATTATATTAGAACTGTTGAAAGCAGATGCGCGCAGGTGGTAGAGCAGCGCAAGGTGTTCAGTAGTGCAGATCGCGCCAGAGTGCAAGACTGTGCGCTAGACTCCAGAGAGGTAATAGTATCCGTGCTTGAGTGCTTGTTCGAGGACGAACAAGGGGCAAGTGTGGGGGGTTTGATAGAGCCTATTTATACACATTATTTAGATCCTAACCCTATGCTTGTTTGCATTATTTTATGTACAAGATTACTGGTTTCCAGTTTTTTTGTATTTCAGGGCAAAACGAGGGCCTAAGTCGGATACGCGCTAACAGGCAGCGTTTAGGACGCGCATCACACAGCCTGCAGAGCTAGCAGCGCAAACAGAAGAATTGGCAGAGTCGACCACGGTGCGCTAACTGATTGCGCTAACCAAGATGCCGTGCGCCATGCGCAGATGGTGGTGTTTCCAAATCCTGACACCACCAGATTTGGAAGTTGCCTAGGATGAGCCTCTAAGCAGTATATAAAGAAGAGAAGAAGGCTAGGGTTTCATCATCTTATCATAATTCAGAGAGAGAGCGACAGGATCAAAAACACACGAGCTTGTTAAGAGAACCTGCGTTAGCCGACTGCGTCAGCCGAGACTGCAACCTGCACCCACTGTTTGCTATTATTTTCTTGGACACTTTAGACATTATTTACTGTTTCTATGATGTTTACCACTAGCATGTCTAGCTAAACGCTTGGTATTGGTTGGGCATGAATCTATGAGTATTTCCTTTGAGACTTGCGCTTAATGCATAGCTTGTTGGCTTATATTAATTTTGTGCACGTTGTTGGCAGCAAGTTGCATGAGTAGGGGAAGCCTTGAACCGCAATCTTACTCTTGTTGCTTGTTGTTGTATGTTAAACTAGTTGAATAGCTTGACGGTGCCAACTAGGAGTAACGCGCTAGGATAAGCAATTGCTACCTTGATCGGATTCGTAGTTGTTTAGTCTAGTTCAAGACCTAATAGCACATGAACTTTGATCGGAACATGCGCACATGTTAGGAAGCCTTGATCGGACACTAACTTAAGTGAAATCAAACTATAGACGTTTAGAGTCAATGATAAGGAATGCGCTCATAGAGGATTGTCTGCCCAATACTTCTCATAGTCATAGTATTTAATCTCTACTGCTTGCGCACGTCTGGTGCAAGTTCTGCGTTAGCTACTATTCACTTGAGCATTGCGCAACCCAATCACTCACCCCCCCCCCCAATTTTCATAAGTGTAGGTCACTGGTTAAAACTGAACTGCTTGCTCCCTGTGGAGATCGACCCTGACTTAACCGCTGTACTAGTGGAAGAGGAAGGATTAATTTGACGCGTACAACGACGCGCGATCAACCAACCAAAATGGTGAAGTCCCGATTGGTGTCTTATGCGCGGTCCGGTATGCCCACAGCGCATCGTCTAGGCGCTGGCTCCAGTTCTTCCGCGATGGTCGTACGGTTTTTTCCAGGATGCGCTTGATCTCTCGGTTGGAAACCTCGGCCTGTCCATTCGTCTGAGGGTGGTAAGCGGTGGACGTCTTGTGGCGCACTCCATAGTGCTTGAAATCTTGCGCCACAACTCTGTTGCAGAACAGCGTCCCCTGGTCGCTGATGATTGCCTTAGGCACCCCGTACCTGCAAAAGATGTTAGTTTTTAGAAACTCAGCGACCGTCTTACCATCATCCTTCCGTGTGGCCTTAGCTTCGACCCATTTGGAGACATAATCCACTGCGACCAATATGTACTCGTATCCGGCAGATGGAGGGAATGGCCCCATGAAGTCAATACCCCAAATATCAAACACTTCATCCACTAAAATCGGCGTTTGCGGCATCTCGTTGCGCATTGATATGCTCCCTGTGCGCTGGCACCTGTCACAATTCCGGCAGTGATCATATGCATCTCTAAACAGGTGCAGCCAATAAAATCCGCAATCTAGGATCTTCCTGCTCGTGCGCTTGGGACCAAAGTGTCCTCCACATGCGTGCGCATGACAAAACATCAAAACAGAGTTAATTTCATGGTCAGGCACGCAGCGCCTCAATATCTGATCTGGTCCTATTCTGAGCATATATGGATCATCCCAAATGTAATGCTTGGACTCATGCTTTAATCTCATGCACTGGGTTTTATTGAAATGAGGAGGGAACGTACCTGTGACCAGGTAATTCGCAAGGTGCGCATACCATGGTACCTTACCTGTCAGCGCCATCAGATGCTCGTCAGGGAATGTCTCCGTGATCTGCCCTGGTTCCTCCTCTTTCACGATCCGGCTCAGATGGTCAGCAACTGTATTCTCCGTGCCCTTCTTATCCTTAATTTCCAAGTCAAATTCCTGAAGTAGGAGTACCCAGCGCATCAGGCGTGGCTTAGTCTCCTTCTTGGACAGTAGGTAGCGGATGGCTGCGTGGTCTGTGTAGATGACGACTCTGGCGCCTAGAACATATGCGCGGAACTTCTCTAGCGCAAAAACGATTGCCAGAAGCTCCTTCTCCGTGGTGGTGTAGTTCCTCTGCGCAGAGTCCAATGTGCGCGATTCATAATAAATCGCGTGCGGTTTCTTGTCCACGCGCTGTCCCAGGACTGCTCCTACTGCGTAATCACTTGCGTCGCACATTAGTTCGAATGGTAGGCTCCAGTCTGGCGCGCGCAACACTGGCGCACTTGTCAGCGCCTCCTTCAGCTTATTAAACGCGGCCCTGCACTCATCAGTAAAGTCGAAGCACACATCCTTTTGCAAGAGGTTAGACAGGGGTATACAAATTTTAGAGAAGTCTTTTATGAAACGCCTGTAAAACCCGGCATGCCCAAGGAATGACTTCACGTGATGGAGCGTATTTATACGCTCCATTGAGTTGTTTATTCCCATAATTTTATTACATTTTGCGTGAATCAATTACTCTTTTGTAGTGTTTTCGTATCGCAGGTGTGTTCAAGATCGCATTGGATTTTATCGCATATTTGAAGCATGCACCCAAGATCAAAAAGTCAACAGTAGTCAACTCTGCTGGTTCAATTGGAAATCAGATTTGGTTTAAGCACATGTGGTTCAATGTGGTTCAACCCAAAAACCCTAAACCTAAGACATGGACAAATTAGGAAAAAAAAACATCTCACTTCACACACTTCATTTTTGGACGGCACTATTCAGGGGAGCTACAGTAGAACGGCGGGAGGAGAGGAGCTTGAGAGAGAAGTCGCCGGAAATCACTATTCACGCCGGTTACTATTCATTTCACTGTTCACATCGCACTGTTCACTATTCACAGTTATTGTTCATGCCGGAACACTGTTCACGGCAGAATTTATTTTAGTCAGTTTGTGTTCCTTAGCCTATTGTAGTGTAATGAACTCATTTCTATTGTATTCCATGAATGATATGAGTAGCTAAATCGTATTTTCAGTTTGGGGTTTATAATGCAACATTTGGTTTGAGGTCAATGAATACATGATTCGAGCTATTGATTCGCTGCCTTTGTATGAATGAATGAATGCTTTGAATATCAGTTTAGTGCAGCTTAGCGGTGAGCTGAATTGATGTCATTTGTGTTATACTTGATTGGATTGCATTGTTAGGGAGAACCTAGCGGTAGAACCGATTTTGTGGTGTTAGTTGAGTAACTATTGCACTTGTTCGAAAACCTAGCGGTTAAGAATAGGTAGAATTTGATTGTCGACATATCTTTAGCGAGAATGTTGGGCTCAGGCAGAGTTCACTAGCTTATGTATGTATCCGATCGGTGATAACTAGTTGCATTGTATTCCCCGAACTGATTTTCTCTGAATTGATATCCTCATTTTGTTCCTTTTTCTGTGACTTTCATTAGAACTCTATCGTACTTGCTCTCTTTGGGTTCGACCCTGCTTACCGCTTGCTAATGTGTTAACAGGAGTTATAAATACAAATTTGAGGCGCACGACGACGCGCTGTCAAATTTTGGCGCGGTTGCCGGGGAGAGCAACATTCAGATTTGAGTTCTAAACTTTGTCTTTCTTGGTTTTTCTTAGTTTTTTTTAAATTTTGCATTTTGTGCTTTTGCATCGCTGGGTAGTTTGTCTTTGCATTTCACTTGGTTTTCTAGTATGTCTCATGCAGAAGGTTCCCATGGAAGTGTCCATGCCAACAACGAACCGGATCCCATCAACAATCCTGCAATACCCCCCTTTTATGATGAGCCGGAGAGAGTTTTCAACCAAAGGCAAAGGCAAGCTCGATATCATAGAGTTGAAAGAATGGATGAGCAAGATGAATATGAGTATAGACAGCCACCTCAACCTCAACCTCAACCTTAACCTCAACCTCAACCTCAACCTCAACAATATGCACGTGGAAGGATGAGACCACCTACACTAAGAGAGCTTTCAGCCCCAACATTCAACAATGAACCATGGTGTATTAACACTGATCAAGATGAGGATGACTTTGAAGTGAAGACAGCAGTGGTCCATCATCTCCCAAAATTTGGAGGGCTGCCGGGAGAAGTTGCATCTAGGCATCTACAAGAATTCAACGGGATATGTCGGACTCTCAAACCATATGCTGCTCCTGAAGAGAGGTTTAAGTTAAAAGTATTTCCCTTCAGTTTAACGGACCTTGCAAAAACTTGGTTTTTGTCTTTGCCTTCAGGAAGCATTAGAACTTGGGAGCAAATGCAAAGAAAGTTTCTCGATTAATATTATCCTCCTGCTAGGGCTGCCCAAGTAACAAGAGAGCTTTCCAACATTAAACAAGGCCCAAGTGAGTCAATGTATGATTATTTGGGGAGATTCAATGCCTTAGAACAAAGCTGTTGTAATTTGAGTATGAGAGAAGAAATGCTTGTGGAATACTTATTGGATGGATTGAGACCATTGGAGAGGATGCTCTTGGATGCAGCAGCCGGGGGCACGGTTTTGAATTTGACACCTGCTGAGGTGCGAGAGCTTATCAATGAGAATGCCGAGAGTGCCAGATTTAGAGATGATACTGGAAGAAGAGATGATACAAGCCGAGCAAGGAATGTCTCCCAAATGGATTCCAATTCAAATCAAATGGCAACTGAAATCAAGGAGCTTAAGCAAATGGTGTAGAAGCTTATGGTTGGCCAAGTCAGTGAAGTTAAAGCTTGTGGACTTTGTGGGACTGCGAGCCACAAAACAGATGAATGTCCTAGCTTACATGACGAAGAGGCAGCCGATGTCAATGCTATGGGAGGATTTCAACAATTCAACAATAGGCAAGCACCAAGGCAATTTGGATTAGCAGCCAACGGTTTCAGTTGGAGAAATGAAGGAGGATTCAATCAAGGACAAAATCAGAATCAGAACCAAGGACAAGGACAAGGGCAAGCCTACCGCCCACCATTTCACCAACAAGAGAGATACAATGGAAGTGGAAATGGGAATTCTTATGGGCAACAACAAAGGCGCAACTACAACCAAGCTGGCCCGAGCAGTGCAAATCAAGGGAAATCAGTAGAAGAAGTCATAAAGGAGATGGCGATGACTATGCAGAATAATCAGGCCAAGACCGACAGCACCCTAGCCGAGTTGACAAAGCAAATGTCCCAATTGGCGGCTACCGTTTCAGAATTGAAGAATGACAAGGACAAAGGAAAGCTTCCCTCACAAACAATACCCAACCCAAGAGGAAGTGTCAATGCGATTACCTTGAGAAGCGGCAAGAAAATTGCAGAAGAGGCGAGACGGGAAACCGAAACAGAGAGTAGAGCGTCCCAGGAGAACATTAGCTCGGCGCGCAGACCCTTAATGTCTTCATCTGGAGCGCGAATAATGTCTTCATCTAGAGCGCGAAATTCTGCCTCAAGTTCTGAATTTGGCCAAACTAACCCTCCCCTTCCATTTCCCATGCAGATTTCCAAGGCAAAGAGGAGCCCAGCAATGGATCAAGAGCTTCTAGCGCTTTTCAGCAAAGTGGAGATCACAATCCCCCTCCTCGACGCAATCAAACAAATTCCGAAGTATGCAAAGTTTCTGAAAGATTTGTGCACCACTCGTAGAGGAGGAATCAAACCAGAGCAAGTGAGCTTCAAGCCAAACATCTCAGCCATTCTTCAAGGCAAGGTTGCCCAAAAGTGCAAAGACCCGGGTACCTTTACAATATCTTGTATTATCAATAAGGTTCGGGTGGATAATTGCATGCTAGATTTGGGTGCTTCTATCAATGTTTTACCTTATTCATTGTACCCAGTGTTGCAAATTGGCCCTCTTAGACACACTGACTTGATTATTCAGTTGGCTGACAGATCATGTACCAAGCCTGAAGGTATAGTAGTCGATGTGTTAGTGCATGTAGGCAATCTTGTATTCCTTGCAGATTTCTATGTGATGAAGATGGACGGTGAGGTAGATGCCTCTCAAGTCTTACTAGGGAGACCCTTTATGGTGACTGCACGAACAAAGATTGATACACATACGGGTGATCTTTCTATGGAGCTAGATGGGGAAGTAATCATATTCAACATTTATCACTCTATGCGATTTCCACCTGACCTTGCAGGAACACATGCCTTGGATACTATTGAGGATGCAGCATTGATGAGATATGGAGAGGATATATCAAAGCTGAACATTGAAGAAATTGGTGATGGGCAGTGCACCTATGATGCTGCCAGGTATGAGGTTAATGCGATTAAATTGTGCAGCGAAACAAAACTTGTCCCATCTATTGTGCAGGCCCCTGAGATTCAATTGAAACCTCTACCGGAGCACTTGAAGTATATTTTTCTAGGAGATGGTGAGACGCTGCCAGTCATCATTAAGAGTGGGCTAGAAAGCGATCAAGAGATCAAATTGGCGCGCGTTCTAAAGGAGCGCAAAACAGCCATAGGTTGGACTTTGGCTGACATTCGAGGAATCAACCCAGCAATTTGCATGCATCGAATCCTGCTAGAGGAGGGAGCGAAGCCAGTGAGACAACCTCAAAGACGTTTGAATCCGATCATGATGGAGGTTGTCCAAAAAGAAGTGCAAAAGCTCCTTGATGCCGGTATCATCTACCCAATTTCGGACAGTCAATGGGTAAGCCCGGTGCATGTAGTGCCCAAGAAAACCGGGATGACGGTAGAGATGAATGACAAGGGAGAGCTGGTGCCCAAGAGAGTGCAGAATGGTTGGAGGATGTGCATAGATTATAGACAACTTAATGCAGCCACACGCAAGGACCATTTTCCCCTTCCATTCATCGATCAAATGTTGGATAGACTTGCAGGTAAACCATCCTTTTGTTTTCTTGATGGATTTTCAGGTTATAACCAGATTCCCATTGCGGCTGAGGATCAAGAAAAGACGACATTCACCTACCCCTTTGGTACATTTGCATTCAGACGCATGTCCTTCGGATTGTGTAACGCACCAGGTACCTTCCAGCGAGTAGTTATGAGCATATTTTTAGATTTATTGACTGATTGTGTTGAAGTATTTATGGATGATTTTACTGTTTATGGAAATACTTTTGATGAATGCTTGCACAATTTAGATAGAGTGCTCACACGTTGCATTGATATGAGAAATGTCATTTCATGGTCACACACGGCATTGTGCTAGGACATATTGTTTCTGAGAAAGGCATTCAAGTAGATAGAGCAAAAATTGTTATCATTGGTGGATTGCCTTTTCCTACTGACCCGCATGCTATCAAGTCTTTCCTAGGACATGCAGGTTTCTATCGCAGGTTCGTTAAAGACTTTTCGAAGATTGCCCTACCATTGTCACGGCTACTGCAAAAAGATGTCCCATTCGAGTTTGATGATCATTGCAAGAGAGCTTTTGAAGAGCTCAAGGCAGCTTTGACCAGCGCCCCAATTCTGCAAGCTCCAGACTGGACACAGCCTTTTGAGATCATGTGTGATGCAAGCGACTATGCTGTGGGTGCGGTGCTTGGACAACGGAGTGAGAAGAAACCAGTGGTCATCCATTATGCGTCTAGGACTTTAGACGTCGCTCAGAGAAATTATTCCACCACTGAAAAGGAGTTTTTAGCAGTTGTCTTTGCACTTGAAAAATTTCGCTCTTATATACTTGGCTCTAAAGTTGTTGTGTTTTCTGATCATGCAGCCATTCGGTACTTAATGACAAAGAAAGAGTGCAAACCGCGGCTGATTAGATGGATCCTCCTTCTTCAGGAGTTTGACGTGGAGATCAAGGATAAGAAGGGGATTGAAAACACAGTGGCTGACCACTTGAGCAGATTGGTGCGAGAAGAAGAGGCGCTGCCTATAGTTGAGACATTTCCCGATGAGCACTTATTCGCTATCAGTGACAAAGCACCATGGTATGCTAACATTGTTAACTACCTGGTGGCAGGTAAATTTCTTCCATCCTTCAGTAGAGCTCAAAGATCAAAACTCAAGCATGATTCTAAGTATTACATTTGGGATGACCCTTGTTTGTGGAAGATAGGGGCTGATCAAATTGTTAGACGTTGTGTGCCCGATGTTGAGATCCCATCTGTTCTTTCTTTTTGTCATGATCATGCTTGCGCATTTATGTCCTACAAGAAATGAAGAAAAGGTTGATCCTCTCATAACTCGGATTCATCACGTGCCAAAGAAAGCAAATTCAGTTGCATGCGCGTGGCTATGAAATTGAACCAAAGAGTGGAGTTAGGAGTCTAAAAAGGACTAACTCCTAGTCATCCATTAAATCCCATCTCAAGCTTAAAGGTAACATGTATCATTCTAGTTCTTGTTGATCATTATTTGAGAATGATTGTGAGCATGTATTGATTGACTGATTAGGGACGACTTCTCAAGTAATTTCAATGTTTATATCATGGCATGATAGGAATGATTTGAGTGCTTGCGTATCTTGTTGTTGTTCGGGGACGAACAAGAATAAGTGTGGGGTAGTTTGATGGAGCGTATTTATACGCTCCATTGAGTTGTTTATTCCCATAGTTTTATTACATTTTGCGTGAATCGATTACTCTTTTGTAGTGTTTTCGTATCGCAGGTGTGTTCAAAATCGCATTGGATTTTATCGCATATTTGAAGCATGCACCCAAGATCAAAAAGTCAACAGTAGTCAACTCTGTTGGTTCAATTGGAAATCAGATTTGGTTCAAGCACATGTGGTTCAATGTGGTTCAACCCAAAAATCCTAAACCTAAGACATGGACAAATTAGGAAAAAAAAACATCTCACTTCACACACTTCATTTTTGGACGGCACTATTCAGGGGAGCTACAGTAGAACGGCGGGAGGAGAGGAGCTTGAGAGAGAAGTCGCCGGAAATCACTATTCACGCCGGGTACTATTCATTTAACTGTTCAAATCGCACTGTTCACTATTCACAGTTACTGTTCATGCCGGAACACTGTTCACGGCAGAATTTATTTTAGTCAGTTTGTGTTCCTTAGCCTATTGTAGTGTAATGAACTCATTTCTATTGTATTCCATGAATGATATGAGTAGCTAAATCGTATTTTCAGTTTGGGGTTTATAATGCAACATTTGGTTTGAGGTCAATGAATACATGATTCGAGCTATTGATTCGCTGCATTTGTATGAATGAATGAATGCTTTGAATATCAGTTTAGTGCAGCTTAGCGGTGAGTTGAATTGATGTCATTTGTGTTATACTTGATTGGATTGCATTGTTGGGGAGAACCTAGCGGTAGAACCGATTTTGTGGTGTTAGTTGAGTAACTATTGCACTTGTTCGAAAACCTAGCGGTTAAGAATAGGTAGAATTAGATTGTAGACATATCTTTAGCGAGAATGTTGGGCTCAGGCAGAATTCACTAGCTTATGTATGTATCCGATCGGTGATAACTAGTTGCATTGTATTCCCCGAACTGATTTTCTGTGAATTGATATCCTCATTTTGTTCCTTTTTCTGTGACTTTCATTAGAACTCTATCGTACTTGCTCTCTTTGGGTTCGACCCTGCTTACCGCTTGCTAGTTTGTTAACAGGAGTTACAAATACAAATTTGAGGCGCACGACGACGCGCTGTCAACATGCGCCATCCAGTTTGCATGCGCTTGGGAACTAGCTCGCCCTGCGCATTCTCCTCTACGGTAATTCCTCCTTTCTTCGGCACAACGTGCACTGGACTGACCCATTTGCTGTCCGAGATCGGGTAAATGACTCCTGCGTCAAGCAACTTCAGGATCTCCTTTTGCACTACCTCCATCATATTCGGATTCAATCTGCGCTGAGCCTCCCTGGATGGTTTGGCACCATCTTCCAATAGAATCCTATGCATGCACACGTCTGGGCTCACTCCACGCAGATCGGCAAGTGTCCATCCTATGGCGCGCTGGTTCTTGCGCAGCACCTGCTGTAATTGCGCCTCCTGCTCCTCTTCTAATCCTTTCTTTATGATCACTGGCAGGGTGTCCTCATTTCCTAAGAAAATGTATTTGAGGTGCTCTGGAAGTTGCTTCAGCTCGATCTTGGGTGCCTGTTCAATAGAGGGAAAGATTTTATTAGCAGTGCAGATATGAACTATATCGTGTACCTGTTTGGATTCTGGTTCAGCACTGCTCAGCTCGTCTTCCTGCTCCTCCAACTCTGCCAGTCCTAGTGGCTCTGGTCCTACCGTTGCGCTCGCACATTGCACATCTGTGACTAAATCATCAATGTTGTCCATTGCGTGCACTGTGGCGTCCTCATGTGGGTGCTGCATCCCTTTAAATATGTTGAAGTGGATTTCTTCGCCATCAACCTCCATAGAGAGTGTGCCCCTCCACACGTCTATCTTTGTGCTCGCGGTCATCAGAAAAGGTCTGCCCAGTAAGATCTGCGCACTGCTAGTGCTCGATTCACCCTCCATTTCTAGCACATAGAAATCTGCTGGGAACACCAGCTCTCCTACTCGCACAAGAACATCCTCTATCATGCCCGCAGGTTGTTTGCACGACCGATCTGCTAGCTGAATGGTGAGACCTGCAGGCTTTAGTGGTCCAAGGTGCAATGTCGCATATAGGGAATAGGGTAGCAAATTTATGGATGCGCCTAAATCAATCATGCAATTGCTCACTGTGGAACGTACCTGGATCTCGGCACTTAGGTGGTACCTTATGTTGCACGATCACTGAGGCCTGCGCATTTAGCATTACCTGTGCGCACTCGCCTTTCCTTCGCTTGTTTGTGCACAGCTCCTTCAAAAACTTGGCATACCTAGGGATCTGCCGAACTGCTTCAATAAGGGGAATGTTTATTTCCACCTTACTGAATAACTCGTAGAGCTCCTTATCAAGCGCTTCCTTTCTAGCCAAGAGTGCCTGCACAGGGAAAGGTGCAGGTATGTTAGTACGATTTGTGCCCTTGTCTTTTAATTGTGTTATACCTGGCGCTTTGCCCTGCTGGCTCGTGGTTGGTGCTTCTAGTTGCGCGTTTGACTCCGGTTGCGCATTCTGCTCTGCTGGATCCGGGACTTGCGCAGCTGGTTGCGCGGGCGCCTTCGTAGTCTGCTCTGTTCCTATCGTGCGCCCAGTCCTCAGGGTCACTGCATTGACTCCTCCTTTGGGGTTCTGAATCACTTGCGAAGGCAGGTTGCCATCGCTCTTCTTTAGCTCATAAACCGTGGTAGCGATCTGTGATAGCTGCTTTTCAATGGACTCGAACCGCTTGTCATACTTCTCGTCATTTTTGCGCACTGTGTCTGCTAGCTGCCCCACGATATCTTCCAAAGATCGCCTCGGTTGCTGGTTGTTATGCGCGGGTGCGTCAGTGCGGCGATGCAGTGGATTGTAGGGCGCAGCTTGTTGCGTCTGTTGTAGCGCGCGCTGATCCGTGGACTGCCTCTGGAAATTATTTTCCTCCTTCCATCTAAACCCATTTGCAGCAAGTCCAAAGCGCGGCTGATTCTGCCTCTGTGGTCCTCTGTTATCCCATCCTCCAAGAGCATTGACATCTCCTGATTCCTTGAAAAGTGTGGGACATTCATCGGTTTTGTGTTCGGTGGACTTGCAGAATTCGCATGTCTTTGGCGCAGCTGGTTGTGCGCCTTGCGCACTCATCAACTTCTGCAGCATGGCCTTCATTTCCTTGATCTCAGTGCTTGTTTCTACCTGATGCACAGAACGAGCACGACTATTTTCAAGTGTTAGCTGATGTCTTACCTGCCCAGCAGAGTCTTATATCAGCTGCCACGCGTCTTCTGGATACATGTTGCAAATGTCGCCTCCTGCGCATTGATAGAACCTAGTTATACACGTTATTTAGATCATAAACCCATGCTTGTTTGCAATATTTTATGGGCAAGATTACTCGTTTCCACTATTTTTGTATATCAGGTCAGAACGAGTCCTTAAGTCGGATACGCGCTAACAGGCAGCGTTCTAGGAGTGAAAGATCAGCCTGTGGAGCTAGCGGCGCAAACAAAAGAAGAAATGGCGAAGGACAGCAGAGGTGCGCTACCCGATTGCGCCAATCAATGCTGTGCGCCAGGCGCAAAGTCCCAGTGACCAGACTTGGAAGTTGCCAAAAGATGAACTTCCTGGGGCACTATTTAAACAAAGAAAGTCTAGGGTTTCAAAGGGGAACACCATCACTCAGTGACATTCCAGAGGCACTGCGCGGCAGAACTGGAAAACACACGGACCTGTCAAGGAGATTTGCGCCAGCCGACTGCGCCAGCCGAGAGAAGACACTGCACGCACTGTTTGCTACCGTTTTCTTGGATCCAGTAGTTGTTATTTACTATTTTATGATGTTTACCACTAGCATGTCTAGCTAAACACTTAGTGTTGGTCGGGCATGAATCTATGATGTATTACCTTTGAGACTTGAGCTTAATGCGTAGTTTACTTATTTGTATTAATCCTGAGCATACTGAGACAGTTAGTTGCATGAGTAGGGGAAGCCTTGAACCGCAAACTTACTTGTGTTGCTTGCTTGTCACCTGTTAAACTAGTTGCATGCGTAGGGGAAGCCTTGAACCGCAAACTTACTGTGACAATTAGGAGTAACGAGTTAGGGTAGGCAGCTGCTACTGTGACAGGATTCGCAGCTGTTTAGTCTAGTTCTAGGATTAATAGCACATGAACTTTGAACGGAACGTGCGCTCGTGTTAGGAAGCCTTTACCGGACACTAACCCAAGTAAAGCATAAACTATAGATGTTTTAGAGTCGATGATAAGGAATGCATTCATAGAGGATTGTCTGCCCAATACTTCTCATAAATATAGTACTTCATCTCTACTGCTTGCGCACGTCTAGTGCAATTCCCTGAGTTACGATATTCGCTGTTATTCGCGCATCGCGCAAAACCCCCAATCACTCACGCAACCCCCGTTTTCTTAAGTGTAGGTTACTGGCTGAGACTCACTGCTTGCTCCCTGTGGAGATCGACCCTTACTTAACCGCTGTACTAGTGGGAGAGGAAGGAATTATATTTGACGCGCACAACGACGGACAGGACAGTGCGCGAAATGTCAGCCCAACTCACTGTTAACCAGCCATGGTGTATAGTGCTTCCGCCCGACGGACAGTTTGAACTAAGGAGCTCACTCATCCATCACATGCCCAAGTTTCACGGAATGAACAACGAAAATCCAGTCAAGCATGTGCGGGAGTTCCTAATCATTTGCGAGAACATGAAGGCTTTGGGGGAAAACGATGAAGCGCTGAAGATGAAAGCGTTCCCATTTTCATTGAGCGATGCAGCCAAACACTGGCTGATGAGCCTACCCGCAGGATCAATCCACACATGGGAGCAGCTGCAGAAGAAATTCTTAGATAAATTTTATCCAGCAGCGAAGATTGCGCTGCTCAGAAGGGAATTGGCCGCGCCAAGGCAAGGCGCAGGGGAGTCTCTGTCAGAATACTACGAGCGTTTCAGGGAGCTAGAAGCCAACTGCTACAATCACGGGCTGCCCCAGAATGTGCTGATAGAGAACTTTCTGAATGGACTGCTGCCCATGGAGTTGCGACTACTGAATGCATCGCAGGAGGGGACATTTGCAACATGTACCCCGAGGACGCATGGCAGCTAATAGAAGACTCTGCTGGGCAGGTAAGGCATCAGCTTACGCTTGAAAATAGTCGTACTCGTTCTGTGCATCAGGTAGAGGCAAGCGCTGAGATCAAAGAAATGAAGGCCATGCTACAGAAGCTGATGAGTGCGCAGAGCGCACAACCAGTTGCGCCAAAGGTATGTGAATTCTGCAGGTCCACTGAGCACAAGACAGACGAGTGCCCAACACTTTTTGAAGAAACTGGAGATGTAAATGCCCTTGGAGGATGGGACAACAGAGGACCGCAGAGGCAGAATCAGCCGCGCTTTGGGCTTGCTGCAAATGGATTCAGATGGAGAGAAGAGAACAATTTCCAGAGGCAGCCCACTGATCAGCGCGCACCACAGCAGACGCAACATGCTGCACCCTACAATCCACCGCATCGCCGCACAGACGCACCAGCGCAGAACAGTCAGCAACCACGGCGATCCTTGGAAGATATCATGGGGCAGCTAGCAGACACAGTGCGCAAGAATGACGAAAAGTATGACAAGAGGTTCGAATCCATAGAAAAGCATCTATCACAAATTGCAACCACGGTGTATGAGCTGAAAAAGAGCGATGGCAACCTGCCTTCGCAAGTGATTCAGAACCCTAAGGGAGGAGTTAACGCAGTAACACTGAGGACTGGGCGCACAGTGGGAACAGAGCAGACCGCGCAAGCGCCCGCGCAACCAGTTGCGCAAGTCCCAGATCCAGCAGCTCAGAGTGCGCAACCAGAGCCAGAGGCGCAATCAGAAGCGCCAACCACGAACCAGCAGGGCAATGCGCCAGGTATGTCTCACTCGAAAAACAAGAACAAAAATTGTACTAACACACCTGCTCCTTTCCCTGTACAGGCACCACTGGCGAGAAAAGAAGCACTGGACAAGGAACTATATGAGCTGTTCAGCAAGGTGGAAATCAACATACCTCTCATAGAAGCTATTCGAAAGATCCCCAGGTATGCGAAGTTTTTAAAAGAGCTGTGCACTAATAAAAGAAGGACAGGCGAGTGCGCACAAGTAATGCTAAATGCGCAGGCCTCAGCAATCGTGCAGCAAAAGGTACCACCTAAGTGCCGAGATCCAGGTACATTCACTATCCCTTGCACCTTAGGTAAGACCACGGTAAGCAACTGCATGATCGATTTAGGCGCATCAATCAATTTATTACCATATTCTCTCTATGCGACCTTGCGCCTTGGACCACTAAAACCTGCAGGTCTCACAATTCAGCTAGCAGATAGATCGTGCAAACAACCTGCAGGCATGATAGAAGATGTCCTAGTTCGAGTAGGAGAGCTGGTGTTCCCAGCAGACTTTTATGTGCTCGAAATGGAGGGTGAATCAAGCGCCAGCGGTGCGCAGATCCTCCTAGGCAGACCGTTTCTGATGACTGCGCGCACGAAGATAGACGTGTGGAGGGGCACGCTCTCCATGGAGGTAGATGGCGAAGAAATCCATTTCAACATCTTCGAAGGGATGCAGCACCCACATGAGGACGCTACCGTGCACGCAATGGACAGCTTTGACGACTTAGTCACAGAAGCGCAGTGTGCAAGCGCAACCATAGGACCAGAGCTACTGACACAGGCAGAACTGGAGGAGCAAGAGAAGGAGCTAAGCAGTGCTGAACCAGCATCCACACAGGTACGTGATATAGTTCATATTTGCACCGCTAACAAAATCTTGCCCTCTGTTGAGCAGGCACCCAAGATCGAACTGAAGCAACTCCCGGAGCATCTCAAGTACATTTTCTTGGGAGATGAGGACACCCTGCCAGTGATCATCAAGAAGGGATTGGAAAAAGAGCAGGAGGCGCGCTTACAACAGGTGCTGCGCAGGAACCAGCGCGCTATTGGATGGACTCTTGCTGATCTGCGCGGAGTGAGCCCAGACGTGTGCATGCACCGAATTCTGTTGGAAGACGGCGCCAAACCATCCAGGGAGGCTCAGCGCAGGTTAAACCCAAATATGATGGAGGTAGTGCAAAAGGAAGTTCTGAAGTTGCTTGACGCAGGGGTCATTTACCCAATCTCAGACAGCAGATGGGTCAGCCCGGTGCACGTTGTGCCAAAGAAAGGAGGAATCACGGCGGAGGAGAATGCGCAGGGCGAGCTAGTTCCCAAGCGCATACAGACTGGCTGGCGCATGTGCATCGACTACAGGAAGCTGAACGCTGTAACGCGCAAGGACCACTTCCCGCTACCCTTCATGGACCAGATGCTGGATCGCTTGGCAGGTAAACCTTACTTTTGTTTTTTGGACGGATATTCAGGTTACAATCAGATACCCATAGCTGCAGAGGATCAAGAGAAGACCACGTTCACATGCCCCTTCGGAACATTTGCGTTTCGGCGTATGTCTTTTGGGCTGTGCAACGCGCCAGGTACGTTCCAACGCCTCGTCATGAGCATTTTCTCTGATATGATTGGTATATGTATAGAAGTGTTCATGGATGACTTCACTGTATATGGGAGTACCTTTGATGCATGCTTAACACATCTAGATAAAGTCTTAGCACGCTGCATCTCTAAGAACTTAGTGCTAAACTACGAGAAGTGTCATTTCATGGTTACGCACGGAGTAGTATTGGGTCATATCATTTCAGAGGAGCGTATTAAGGTAGACAAAGCTAAGATAGATATTATTTCTAATCTGCCTTATGCCACCAACGTGCGCGACGTGAAATCGTTCTTAGGGCATGCTGGGTTTTACAGGCGTTTTATTAAGGATTTCTCTAAGATTTGCATACCCCTGTCTAACCTGTTGCAAAAAGACGTGTGCTTCGATTTTACTGATGAGTGCAGGGCGGCGTTCGATAAGCTGAAAGAAGCGCTGACCAGTGCGCCAGTGATGCGCGCACCAGACTGGAACCTGCCATTCGAGCTGATGTGTGACGCAAGTGACTACGCAGTAGGAGCAGTCTTGGGGCAGCGCGAGGACAAGAAGCCGCATGCCATCTACTATGCATCGCGCACACTGGACTCCGCGCAGAAGAACTACACCACCACGGAGAAGGAGCTTCTGGCAATTGTATTTGCGCTGGAGAAGTTCCGAGCATATGTTCTAGGCGCCAGAGTCATCATCTACACGGACCACGCAGCTATCCGCTACCTCATATCCAAGAAAGAGACCAAGCCGCGCCTGATGCGCTGGGTACTTCTGCTTCAGGAATTCGATTTAGAGATCAAAGATAAGAAGGGCACAGAAAATACCGTCGCTGATCACCTGAGCAGGATCATAAAGGATGAGGAGCCAGGTCAGATCAAGGAGACATTCCCTGACGAGCATCTGATGGCGCTAACAGGTAAGGTACCATGGTATGCGCATATCGCAAATTACCTGGTCACAGGTGCGTTCCCTCCTCATTTCAATAAAACTCAGTGCATGCGATTGAAACATGAGTCCAAGCATTACCTTTGGGATGATCCTTACATGCTTAGAATAGGTCCAGATCGGCTATTAAGACGTTGCGTGCCTGACCATGAGATTAACTCTGTATTGATGTTTTGTCATGCGCACGCCTGTGGAGGACATTTCGGTCCCAAGCGCACGAGCAGGAAGATCTTGGACTGCGGATTCTACTGGCCGCACCTATTCAGAGATGCCTATGACCACTGCAGGAAGTGTGACAGGTGCCAGCGCACTGGAGGAATCTCCGCGCGCAACGAGATGCCGCAGACCCCGATTTTGGTGGATGAAGTGTTCGATGTTTGGGGAATCGACTTCATGGGTCCATTTCCCCCATCTGCCGGCTACGAGTACATACTGGTGGCCGTGGATTACGTATCCAAATGGGTCGAAGCTAAGGCCACGCGCAAGGATGATGGTAAAACTGTCGCTAACTTTCTCAGAACTAACATATTTTGCAGGTACGGAGTGCCTAAGGCAGTTATCAGCGACCAGGGGACGCACTTCTGCAACAGGGTTGTGGCGCAAGTCTTCAAGCACTATGGGGTGCGCCACAAGACGTCCACCGCTTACCATCCGCAGACGAATGGACAGGCCGAAGTTTCTAACAGAGAGATCAAGCGCATCTTGGAAAAGACTGTGAGGCCGTCGCGCAAGGATTGGAGCCAGCGCCTGGATGATGCGCTATGGGCATACCGCACTGCACACAAGACACCCATTGGAACCTCACCATTCCGGCTGGTCTATGGGAAGGCATGCCACCTGCCAGTGGAGCTCGAGCACAAGGCATATTGGGCCTTACGTATTTGCAACTTGAACTTGGAGGAGGCAGGACAAGAACGCGCATTTGAGCTGAGCGAACTAGAAGAGCTGCGCCTGGACGCCTATGAGGGACTGCGCGATTACAAAGCGCGCACCAAGGCGTTTCATGACAAGCACATCCTCCGGCGCACATTTGAACCAGGCGATCAGGTATTATTATTTTCATCACGCCTGAAGCTCATGCCTGGGAAGCTGCGCAGTAAGTGGACGGGACCATACACCGTCACCAAGGTTTTCCCCTACGGCACAATTGAATTAGAAGACGGGCACCAGCATCGTTTTCAGGTTAACGGGCAGAGAGTCAAACGGTACTTGGGCGAACCTTGGGATGGCGCAGCACGCAACATTGACTTGGCCGAGCCAGAGATAGTAGACGAGCAAGCTGTTGCGCCAGACGCACCACCAGATGCTTCAGAGGGAGACCTAGCACCCATCGCCTATATCTCCTCTTTCTCTGCATCTGCCCTCCTTACGAATAATGTATCACATGCTGACCTTCCCTTTTATCCTTTGCACAGGACCAATGAGATCGTAACACAAGCACTGGCGCAGGGACACTCAGGAGCAAGAGTGGGGGAGGCTGCAGACGCACTACTTGGCACGTAACGAGGTACCGTCGAGCCAACGACGTTAAACAAAGGCACTTGTCGGGAGGTAACCCGACACATTTTATTTTGGCACATTTTATTCTGCTTGTTTTGTTTTTTTATTTGGCACTTGCCTCCGTGGAGTCGTGGGGACACGTCTCTGTTCAAGTGTGGGGGGGGGGGGGGGGGGGGCGTTACTCTTACATTTCATGTTTTTAGCATTTTTAGTATAGCTTAGTTAAGTTGAAGAAAATTAGTAACAGTAGTGCGCTAAGGTGCAGGATGCGCATGCGCTCCAGCTTGTTTTGCGCTATCCGTATTGTGTGCACTGCTATCTACTGTTTTAGCATAATTTTTTCGTTTTTTCTGCTCCTGTTAGTTGGGATATACAGGGGATGTGGAGTTGATAGAAATGCTCCAGAGAGGCGGTTAGTCGCTTCTGCTTCGAAGGCGAGGTATATGGTCAAATGCGCTAGTGGAGGCCGGTGCTTCGCAACCTTCGGAACAAAAGAGCGCGCTCAGTCACGCGGATGCAAAAGGCAAAATACCCAAAGCGTGGCGAGGTGGGAAAACAGACCACCTTCTCTCTGGATATCAAGCTAAGGAAAGCGGGCGCGGATGTAAACGCGTGCGCTGACCGGCGCAGACAAACCAAGGAGGGAGAGCGGAACGAGTTCCATAGCTGCTATCCGAAGGCTGAGATTGGAACTGTTCTGGGAATAAAAAATAAAAAAATTGGAAAGGAAGCTGTACAAAAGAAAAATACCAGCAGAAGCAGATGATTTGCGTTACAAAGAATCAGCATGCGCACTACTTAGTACCTGCGTGCGCAAGACCACAAGGATATCATCAAAGGCTCAGGTTCCCAGGAAGTGTGCGAACGAATCACGCACTGGAAGAAGCTCGCGCAAGAAACCATATACCTATCTTCGGAGCGGGAGCTGACAACCAGGAGCCTAAGAAGAGCTATCTCCCAGTCATCCAAAGACCTTCATCCCGGCTGAGAGGTAATGAAATTTTGGGATTATTATATTAGAACTATTGAGTGCAGTTGTGCGCAGGTGATAGAGCAGCACAAGTTGAAGCAACTGTGCATCTTGCGCTAGAATGCAAGGCTGTGCGCCAGTCTCCAGAAAAGGTAATTGTATCCGCGTTTCAGTACTTGTTCGGGACGAACAAGGGGCAAGTGTGGGGGGTTTGATAGAACCTAGTTATACACGTTATTTAGATCATAAACCCATGCTTGTTTGCAATATTTTATGGGCAAGATTACTCGTTTCCACTATTTTTGTATATCAGGTCAGAACGAGTCCTTAAGTCGGATACGCGCTAACAGGCAGCGTTCTAGGAGTGAAAGATCAGCCTGTGGAGCTAGCGGCGCAAACAAAAGAAGAAATGGCGAAGGACAGCAGAGGTGCGCTACCCGATTGCGCCAATCAATGCTGTGCGCCAGGCGCAAAGTCCCAGTGACCAGACTTGGAAGTTGCCAAAAGATGAACTTCCTGGGGCACTATTTAAACAAAGAAAGTCTAGGGTTTCAAAGGGGAACACCATCACTCAGTGACATTCCAGAGGCACTGCGCGGCAGAACTGGAAAACACACGGACCTGTCAAGGAGATTTGCGCCAGCCGACTGCGCCAGCCGAGAGAAGACACTGCACGCACTGTTTGCTACCGTTTTCTTGGATCCAGTAGTTGTTATTTACTATTTTATGATGTTTACCACTAGCATGTCTAGCTAAACACTTAGTGTTGGTCGGGCATGAATCTATGATGTATTACCTTTGAGACTTGAGCTTAATGCGTAGTTTACTTATTTGTATTAATCCTGAGCATACTGAGACAGTTAGTTGCATGAGTAGGGGAAGCCTTGAACCGCAAACTTACTTGTGTTGCTTGCTTGTCACCTGTTAAACTAGTTGCATGCGTAGGGGAAGCCTTGAACCGCAAACTTACTGTGACAATTAGGAGTAACGAGTTAGGGTAGGCAGCTGCTACTGTGACAGGATTCGCAGCTGTTTAGTCTAGTTCTAGGATTAATAGCACATGAACTTTGAACGGAACGTGCGCTCGTGTTAGGAAGCCTTTACCGGACACTAACCCAAGTAAAGCATAAACTATAGATGTTTTAGAGTCGATGATAAGGAATGCATTCATAGAGGATTGTCTGCCCAATACTTCTCATAAATATAGTACTTCATCTCTACTGCTTGCGCACGTCTAGTGCAATTCCCTGAGTTACGATATTCGCTGTTATTCGCGCATCGCGCAAAACCCCCAATCACTCACGCAACCCCCGTTTTCTTAAGTGTAGGTTACTGGCTGAGACTCACTGCTTGCTCCCTGTGGAGATCGACCCTTACTTAACCGCTGTACTAGTGGGAGAGGAAGGAATTATATTTGACGCGCACAACGACGCGCGATCACGCATGCGTTCAATAACCTCAGCTCCATGGGTAGCAATCCATTCAGGAAGTTCTCTATCAGCACATTTTGGGGCAAGCCGTGTGACGCGAGTCGTTGTGCGCGCCAAACTTGTATTTATAATTCCAAGCTCTAGCTAGTGTAGCGGCAAGCAAGGGTCGAACCCAAGAGAACTGACTGTGAAGCGGTTTCCTATGAAGACTGAACTGAAGGGGGGTTTTGAGTGAGTGGTCGCAAGAACGAATGTAATAAAAGTGTGGATGTCAATCGAGAGAAGTATTCAGCTCAGGGAATTCATTAGTGATTGTTATCATCGACTTCTAAAGATACGATTCTAATCAAATGCGTGGTCACTCCGACAAAGGTAATGACCTGAAGTACCCCGACAAAGGTGATACTAAGCCTAGATTCTACTACTTGTTTCCACGACAAAGCTTCGACAAGAGTTAATAATCAGAATTGATGAGCGGATAGTTTCACGACAAAGTATACGCTAACCGTGCAATACAATTCAGGCAAATTAAGATCCAGAACTTACGAATGAATAGAAATATGCATTAAATCCAAGTCTCAAACATGAATGTCACCAATTGAAAACCCTAAACTGAAACAGAAGTTTAGCTACTCATATTCATAACTGCAAAATACATTAAACTGAAAGAAATAACAAAAACTGTTCGGAAGTACTATTCACCGCCGGAAAACACCGTTCTATGCCGGAAAGTACTATTCACGCCGGAATCACTGTTCACGCAATCACCAAAATTCCGTCCGTCCTTCGTCAAACCTCCGTCGTCCCAAAACTTTTCTGTGTCGTCGAAAAACTGCCGTCCCAATCTTCCGAAACCCTAATTGAGATCGGACTGTAAATTGATTTCGGGCCGCGGGCCCGACTGCTGACGTCATCATAAACCTAGCGCGCCCCATGAAGACATTATGTCGCGCGCCCTAAGAATACATTAACGCTCGGCGCGCGACACTAATGTTGCCTTCTGGCGCGCCACTCACTGCGATGCACTCCCATTTCCGCCAACACCGATTTCTTCCATAAAAACACCGTTTTGAGCCGCAAGTCTCTTCTAATGTATTCCGAACACCTGAAATGCAAACAACACTAAGAGGTAACTGTTCACATCAAAACATGTCGAAATAGCTGGGTTTAAATGGTTTAGCGAGTCGTATAAATACTCCCCATCACCGTGATTGTAGCAATTGGCCTCCAACTCCCTAAAACGCTCGTAATATTCTGACAACGACTCTCCTGCGCTCTGCCTAGGTGCGGCCAGTTCTCTCCTGAGTAGCGCGATCTTTGCTGCGGGATCAAATTTGTCCAGGAACTTCTTCTGCAGCTGCTCCCATGTGTGAATTGATCCTGCGGGTAAGTTCATCAACCAATGTCTGGCTGTATCACACAGTGAAAATGGGAATGCCTTCATCTTCAGCGCCTCATCGCTCTCCCCTTCGGTCTTCATGTTCTCGCAGATGACTAGGAACTCTCGCACATGCTTGACTGGATTTTCGTTGTTCATCCCGTGGAACTTGGGCATGTGATGAATGAGCGAGCTCTTTAGTTCAAAATGACCGTCTGGCGGAAGCACGATGCACCATGGCTGGTTAACAGTGAGTGGGGCTGACATCTCGCGCACTGTTCAGCTTGTCGCGCGGGTGGCGCATTATACAATTCAGCGGCCATCCGTGCTTCAACCTCGCGCTACACTTCCTCTCTGAACGGGGCTGCGCGGTTGTGTGCTCTTGCTTCTTCCGGGGTTCTGTCCCCTAAGTTATCCCCAACGACACTGTTATCCTCCATAACCTGTTCTAAATCTCAAAGAAAACGAATATTAAAAGATAACAAAGCTGTTGCGTCTGTCAGTGCGCAACTAGAATCTGCGCAGCGCAACTGTTTCAAGGTTGCGCAGGCTGATGTTGATTGCGCGCTGTCAGAAACAACAACGAGAAAACAAAACAAACTGAAATAACTAGTTACTGAAAAGGAAAAACGTAAACTAGCTAAAACTTAGCTGTGTTGCTCCCCGGCAACGGCGCCAAAATTTGATCGCGCGTCGTTGTACGCATCAAATTAATCCTTCCTCTTCCACTAGTACAGCGGTTAAGTCAGGGTCGATCTCCACAGGGAGCAAGCAGTTCAGTTTTAACCAGTGACCTACACTTACGAAAATTGGGGGGGGGGGGGTGAGTGATTGGGTTGCGCAATGCGCAAGTGAATAGTAGCTAACGCACAACTTGCGCCACACGTGCGCAAGCAGTAGAGATTAAATACTATGACTATGAGAAGTATTGGGCAGACAATCCTCTATGAGCGCATTCCTTATCATTGACTCTAAACGTCTATAGTTTGATTTCACTTAAGTTAGTGTCCGATCAAGGCTTCCTAACATGTGCGCATGTTCCGATCAAAGTTCATTTGCTATTAATTCTTGAACTAGACTAAACAACTACGAATCCGATCAAGGTAGCAATTGCTTATCCTAGCGCGTTACTCCTAGTTGGCACCGTCAGGCTATTCAACTAGTTTAACATACAACAACAAGCAATAAGAGTAAGATTGTGGTTCAAGGCTTCCCCTAGTCATGCAACTTGCTGCCAACAACGTGCACAGAATTAATATAAGCAAACAAGCTATGCATTAAGCGCAAGTCTCAAAGGAAATACTCATAGATTCATGCCCAACCAATACCAAGCGTTTAGCTAGACATGCTAGTGGTAAACATCATAGAAACAGTAAATAATATCTAAAGTGTCCAAGAAAATAATAGCAAACAGTGCGTGCAGGTTGCAGTCTCGGCTGGCGCAGTCGGCTAGCGCAGGTCCTCTCAACAAGCCCGTGTGTTTTTGAATCTGGCTCTCTCTCGCTGATATCTTGTGTCTCTAAAGCTCTGGTCTCTCTTGTGATGTTTTCAAACCCTAGACTTCCTCTTCTTTATATACTGCTCAAGAGGCCCAACCTTGGCAACTTCCAAATCTGGTGGTGTCAAGATTTGGAAATACCACTATCTGCGCACGGCGCACGCATACTGCTTAGCGCGATCGGTTAGCGCACCGTGGTCGACTCTGCCAATTCTTCTGTTTGCGCCGCTAGCTCCGCAGGCTTGTGTGATGTGCGTCCTAAACGCTGCCTGTTAGCGCGTATCCGACTTAGGCCCTTGTTTTGCCCTGAAATACAAAAACACTGGAAACCAATAATCTTGTACACAAAATAATGCAAACAAGCATAGGGTTAGGATCTAAATAATGTGTATAAATCACTATGCTACTCAACCTTGTGTGGATCACTGGACAAAGTCAGAACAGGCTCTGACTTGTGTCTGCACACCTTCTACAAATGTCAATCTAGAATAGCTACTGTCTCCTCGAAACTCAGCCTATTCTAAACTACACTCAACTCTGCAGGGTTGCTGCAGCATCTGCTGTAGCACACAGCTGATGCACAATTGTCCGCGTTGCTCCAAGGCCTTCTGCCGAGCCGATCGAACGATTACACGAGCGCTGCACACTCTGGAATACTCCCCGTTGCTCAGTGACCTCCTGCCACTAGCGAGAGCTGCCGCTTAGACACTCGACCGAGCCACACACCCTTCAGTTCTTCCGCGGCCTTCCTTGATCAACCAACAAGCACCACTGCTCTGAATTGGCTAGTAACCTACAACTTTCGAAAATTGGGTTATGAGTGATTGGGTTGCGCAGGTGCGCGAATGAACAGTAGTGAACGCAGAATTTGCACTAGACGTGCGCAGGCAGTAGAGATTAAGTACTATGACTATGAAAAGTATCGGTGCAGACAATCTTCTATGAATGTATTCCTTATCATCGACTCTAAACGCCTATAGTTCGATTTACTGAAGTTAGTGTCCGATCAAGGCTTCCTAACATGTGCGCATGTTCTGATCAAAGTTCATGAGCTATTAATTCTTGAAACTAGTCTAAGCAGCTACGAATCCAGTCACAGTAGCAACTGATTATCCTAGCGCGTTACTCCTAGTTGTCACCGTCAAGCTACCAACTAGTTTAACATATAACAGACAAGTAGTAAGAGTAAGATTGCTGTTCAAGGCTTCCCCTACTCATGCAACTAGCTGTCAACTGTGTGCACAGAATTATTACAAGCAAACAAACTCTGCATTAAGCACAAGTCTCAAAGGAAATACTCATAGAAACATGCCCAACCGATACAAAGCGTTTAGCTAGACATGCTAGTAGTAAACATCATAGAAATAGTAAATAAAAGTTAAAGTGTCCAAGAAAATAGTAACAAGCAGGTGCGTGCAGATTGCTGTGTCTCGGCTCGCGCAGTCGGCTAGTGCAGGTCCTCGCAGCAGCTCGTGTGTTTTTTCAGTTCTGGCTCTCTCTCCTCGATATTGTCTCTCTTTTTCAAACCCTAGCCTTCCTCTCTTTATATACTGCTCATGAGGACAATCTTGACAACTTCCAAATCCTATGATGTTCAAGATTTGGAAACACCAACATCCTGCGCATGGCTCACTGCGCACGCTGGTTAGCGCAGTTGGTTAGCGCACCGTACTCTGAATCTGCCACTTCCTATCCTGTTTGCACTGCTAGCTCCGCAGGCTGTGTGTTGCGCTCCTTAAACGCGCCTATTAGCACGTATCCGACTTAGGCCCTTGTTTTGCCCTGGAATACAAAAACACCGGAAACCAGTAATCTTGTACACAAAATAATGCAAACAAGCATAGTGTTAAGATCTAAATAGCGCGTATAAATAGGCTCTATCAAACCCCCCACACTTGCCCTTGTTCATCCCGAACAAGCACTCAAGCACGGATACAATTACCTCTCTGGAGTCTAGCGCACAGTCTTGCATTCTAGCGCGATCTGCACGACCGTTCACCTTGCGTTGCTCTGTCACCTGCGCGCATCTGCCCTCAACAGTTTAATATAACAATTTCGAAATTCGTTACCTCTCAGCTCGGATGGAGATCATTTCGGATGGCTGGGAGATAGCTCTTCATAGGCTTCGGGTTGTCAGTCTTTACTTCGAGTACGGGTATATGGTTAATGGCGCAAGCTTCTTCCGGCGCGTGATTCTTCCGCGCACTTCCTGGGAACTCGAGCCTTCTTGATGATTTTCTTGTGAACTTGCGCACGCTGGTACAGAGTTGGCGCATGCTGGTTTCTTTAGCGCATATCATCTGCTGGTGTTTTTCTTTTTGTACAGCTTTATTTACGGTTCCTATGTTCCCAGAATGGTTCCAGTCTCGGCCTCCGGATAGCAGCTATGGAACAACGCTCTGCTCTCCCTCTTTAATCTAATTGCGCAGGTCAGCGCACGCGTTTACACCCGCGCCCGCCTTCCCTTGCCTGACTTCCAGAGGAAAGGTGGTCTGTTTTCCCACCTCGCCACGCTTTGGGTATTCGCCTTCGGCATCTACATGGCTGAGCGCGCTCTATTGTTCCGAAGGTCGCGAAGCACTGGCCTCCACTAGCGCTCTTACCCATATACCTTACCTTCGAAGCAAAGACGACTAACCGCCTCTCTAGAACTTTTCTGTCAACTCCACATCCCCTATATATCCCAACTAAAAGGAGCAGAAAAAATGAAAAAAAAATACTAAACAGTTGATACCAGCGCATGCAAGATGAATAGGGCAATACAAGCCGAAAAGTGTGCGCAACCCGCACACTAGCGCACCACTGCTACTATTCCCTTCAACTAAACTAAGCTACACTACAAAGCTCAAAAAGAAGTGAAATGTAAATGTAACGCTCCCCCCCACACTTAAACAGAGACGTGTCCCCACGACTCATGCTCAAGCGCAACGGAGAGCGCCATGCAAGCAAGCAAAACAAAGAACATAAGAAAGAAAAACATATAGTCATCGCAGCAAAGATATAGTCAGGAGTTCACGAAATGTTCAGCACAATATAGCAATATAACATCGAGCAATAGTTTTCAAAAAGATAAGAAACCACCCGAAAGAAATGAGGGCCCTCCCTGCGGCCCTAGACATCGTCGGAGCTGGACTCAGCCGCGGATCCTTGCGCCTCCTCATCTGTGGAACCTGTCTCATATTCGGAACTGGAGGCTGGCGGCACGACAGAAACTGCGGCGGGCTGAGTCAGGAGATCGTCCTCCGAGATAGGGTTCCATAGTGAATTTGAGCTCGAACCAATGATGGGATCGCCCTCAAAGGACCTCTGTACAGAAGGCTGCGCAGGGATTGCTGCTGGTGCTGGTACCGGGTCTACTACTGGGGTGGGTACTGCTGAATGGACCGGGGATTGGGCAGGAGGGCTGGCTGGCTTGCGCTGCTCGCTGGGGGACCATGGAGGCAGCCTACGCAGACTGAGGAGAGGGGGGATAGAATCTCCAAATTTCCACCTTGATGGTGGACTTACGCTCAGGTCTGCCCCCTCTGGCGCCAAATACTCTAGCACGCGCATGACGTTGAACATCATGCGCTCCTCCTCTGATACCTCCTCAGGCGCCTCCTCTGCCTCTGTTCTAGGGCCCTTTCCCTGTGCACGCGGGGATGAATCATCAATGGCTATGGTTACTGGCTCCCCCTGCTGCACACTCGTCCTCCGGCGCGCTCCAGTCTGCGCACGAGTCCTCATGCGCCTGACTGGAGGCGCAACTGGCTCTGGGGCATCTTCCATCTCCCTTTCCTCAGCGGCCTCCTCTGGCTGCGCGCTGCTCTCTGCTCTTTGCCTCAGCGCTCTGGCCGGCTGCAGCTGGTAGCACCATTCCAAGGACTCGTCCTCTCTCGCGGCCACCGCTCTGAGCTGCAGCATATGGGCACGGTCCAGGGGAACGACTGGCACCACCGTGTGCTCGGGCACTTCCGGCTCTCCATACAGCGCACGCAGCAGGTGCGTGATCATTCCTCCACAAGTTAGCGGCCCCTTCGTGCTGACCCGACTCCAATGCACCACCATGTTTGAGACAAACAGCACCTTCTTCCCATAGTAGAATCCCTTCAATATGTCTATGTCCAGCAGGCTGATCTTTGGCGCACCATTAAAGCGCCCAATGATCGCATAGGCGACCATGCGCCAGAGGTGGAACATCCACGGGTCGCGCAGCTCGCGTCCTTGGCTGCGCCCCGCGGCAAAAACTTGGCCGGTGACCATCTCACGCCACGCCTCCTGATTTGTGTGCGTGTCCACATCCTCCTCACGCACCTTGGCGCACCTCAGCGTGCGCTTCAGCCTCTTGGCCGAGGCTATATACCAGACCGCTCTGTGCCGGTATCTGATCTCCAAATCGGCAGTCTCCAGCGACGCCAAGAACTCACATGTATCCTCCTTATCAGCCGCGCTGTTGACCTTTAACAGCGCCTCCCAGCCCGCCAGAACGAGCTTCTCCACAATGAGTTCCTCCAAGCCGACTTCGCGCAGGAAGTCCCTGCTGATGTACGGGGTCCCGTACATCTCCAGCCTCATGAAGGCGTCATATTTGCTGGCGAATGACGCTGGGGTATCCTGATCCTCCGCGGGTCGCATGGTGTGCTGCTATTCCTCTGGTCAACTACGGTCAAAGCTCAACAAATGCCCAAAAATCCAAACTCCGACTAACGCCCTGAAACTGTCACCTACAGGTCGCCTATCCTCCGCCTACAAAACCCACTACCCAGAACTCCAAATGGTGCGGGCGAACTAGGTGCGATTTCAAACCTAGGGCAACTCTTCTATCGAACAAAACCCTACTGAATCGGCTCAAACTGAAGGGAAGGGTTACTTGGTGTGTGTGTGACGGTAAGCTCTTCAAATCTTTCTAAACGGAGGCCTGGTTGATCGCCGGACGATGAGCAGAGGCTGAGGGCAGGAGCTTTCTTGCAACGGTCGAATGTGAAAATGCTGAAATTTTTCTAAGTCTGGCCTTTTATACCCCCTGTCTGGCGCATCTGTTCTGCGCACTGAATTTGCGCACTGACCTGCGCACTGCTGCGTGACTAAAAAAAACTGCAAGTCCTAAACTAGCTAAAAACACTAGAAAAAAACTAAAAAAAACGTGTAAAAGTAAAACGCGTCAGGTTACCTCCCGACAAGTGCCTTTGTTTAACGTCGTTGGCTCGACCGTACCTCGTTACTTGCTTAAAAGTGTGCCAGTGACCCCCCCCCCCCACTCTTGCTCCTGAGTGACCCCGCGCTCGTGTGGGCGTTGCGTTCTTCTTAGTCCTGCGCAAAGGATCGGAAGGGTGGTCAGCATGGTTAATAGCATGTGACAAATCATGAGTAACGAGGTTAGTTAAAGAGGGAGAAGAAAATATGAGCAATAGTTCCCAGTTCTCCCTCAGGTGCCTCTGGTGGCGACTCTGGCGCAGCAACCTGCGCATCTTCTATTTCTGGCTCTGCCGAGTCAACGTCGCGCGCTGTGCCATCCCAAGGTTCTCCTAAATACTTTTTGACTCTCTGCCCATTGACCTGAAAACGATGCTGGTGCTCGTTTTCTAACTCGATTGTTCCGTAAGGGAAAACCTTGGTAACCGTGTATGGTCCCGTCCATTTGCTGCGCAGCTTCCCAGGCATGAGCTTTAGGCGCGAGGAGAACAATAGTACCTGGTCTCCTGACTCAAAGGTGCGTCTGAGGATGTTTTTGTCGTGAAATGCCTTTGTGCGCGCCTTGTAGTCGCGCAGCCCCTCATATGCATCCAGGCGCAGCTCTTCTAACTCGCTTAGCTCAAATGCGTGCTCCTTACCAGCCTCGTCTAGGTTCAGGTTGCAAACGCACAATGCCCAGTATGCCTTGTGTTCCAACTCCACTGGCAGGTGGCACGCTTTTCCATAAACCAACCGAAACGGTGAAGTCCCAATCGGTGTCTTATGTGCAGTTCTGTATGCCCATAGCGCATCGTCAAGGCGCTGGCTCCAGTCTTTGCACGACGGTCTCACAGTTTTCTCCAGGATGCGCTTGATCTCTCGGTTGGAAACCTCGGCCTGGCCATTCGTCTGAGGGTGGTAAGCGGTGGACGTCTTGTGGCGCACTCCATAATGCTTGAATACCTGCGCCACTATCCTATTACAGAAATGCGTCCCCTGGTCGCTTATGATTGCCTTAGGCACCCCGTACCTGCAAAAGATGTTAGTTCTCAAAAAGGCAGCGACCGTCTTACCATCATCCTTCCGGGTGGCTTTGGCCTTAACCCATTTGGAGACATAATCCACCGCGACCAATATATACTCATATCCGGAAGATGGAGGAAATGGCCCCATGAAGTCAATCCCCCAAATATCGAATACTTCATCCACTAGTATTGGCATCTACGGCATCTCATTGCGTGCTGATATTCCACCTGTGCGCTGGCACCTGCCACAGTTCCTACAGTGGTTATACGAGTCACTAAACAAGTGTGGCCAATACAATCCGCAATCCAGGATCTTTCTGCTCGTGCGCTTTGGACCAAAGTGTCCTCCACATGCGTGTGCATGACAAAACATAAAAACAGAGTTAATTTCATGGTCAGGCACGCATCGCCTCAAAATATGATCAGGTCCTATTCTGAGCATATACGGATCATCCCAAATGTAATACCTGGACTCATGCTTTAATCTCATGCATTGAGTTTTAGTGAAATGAGGAGGAAACGTACATGTGACCAAGTAATTCGCAATGTGCGCATACCATGGTACCTTACCTGCCAGCGCCATCAGATGCTCGTCAGGGAATGTCTCCGTGATCCGCCCTGGCTCCTCCTCTTTCACGATCCTGCTCAGATGGTCAGCGACTGTGTTCTCCATTCCCTTCTTATCTTTGATTTCCAAGTCGAACTCCTGAAGTAGGAGCACCCAGCGCATCAGGCGCGGCTTGGTCTCCTTCTTGGACATCAGGTAACGGATTGCTGCGTGGTCTGTGTAGACGATGACTCTGGCGCCTAGAACATATGCGCGAAACTTTTCCAGTGCAAACACGATTGCCAGAAGTTCCTTCTCCGTGGTGGTGTAGTTCCTCTGCGCAGCGTCCAGTGTGCGCGATGCATAATAGATGGCATGCGACTTCTTGTTCACGCGCTGTCCCAGGACTACGCCTACTGCATAGTCACTTGCGTCGCACATCAGTTCGAACGGCAGGCTCCAGTCTGGCGCGCGCATCACTGGCACACTCGTCAGCGCCTCCTTCAGCTTGTCAGACGCAGCCCTGCACTCATCAGTGAATTCGAAACACACATCCTTTTGCAGGAGGTTAGACAGGGGTATACAAATCTTAGAAAAATCTTTTATGAAACGCCTGTAAAACCTTACATGCCCAAGGAATGATTTCACATCGCGCACGTTAGTGGAATAAGGCAGATTAAAAATAAGATCTATTTTGGCCTTATCTACCTTGATCCCCTCCTGCGAGATAATATGTCCTAGTACTACTCCATGTGATACCATAAAATGATATTTTTCATAATTGAGCACTAGGTTTTTTGAAATGCAGCGCGCTAAGACCTTATCAAGATTAATTAAGCATGCGTCAAAGGTACCTCCATACACCGTAAAATCATCCATGAACACCTCTATGCATATACCAATCATATCAGAAAAGATGCTCATGACTAGACGTTGGAACATACCTGGCGCGTTACACAGTCCAAACGACATGCGCCGAAACGCAAACGTACCGAATGGGCAGGTAAACGTGGTTTTCTCTTGATCCTATGCAGCTATGGGTATCTGATTATACCCTGAGTACCCGTCTAGGAAGCAGACGTAGGGCTTCCCCGCTAATCGATCTAGCATCTGGTCCATGCAGGGCAGGGGAAAATGATCCTTGCGCGTGACTGCGTTAAGCTTTCTGTAGTCTATGCACATGCACCATCCAGTTTGCATGCGCTTGGGAACTAGCTCGCCCTGCGCATTCTCCTTTACTGTGATTCCTCCTTTCTTCGGCACAACGTGCACTGGACTTACCCATTTGCTGTCCGAGATTGGGTAAATGACTCCTGCGTCCAGCAGCTTCAGGATCTCCTTCTGTACCACCTCCATCATATTCGGGTTCAATCTGCGCTGAGGATGGTTTGGCACCATCTTCCAATAGAATCCTATGCATGCAGATGTCTGGGCTCACTCCGCGCAGGTCAGCAAGTGTCCATCCTATAGCGCGCTGTTTCTTGCGCAGCACCTCCTGTAATCGCGCCTCCTGCTCCTCTTCTAATCCTTTCTTTATGATTACCGGCAGGGTGTCCTCATTTCCCAAGAATATGTATTTGAGGTGCTCGGGGAGTTGCTTCAGCTCGACCTTGGGTGCCTGTTCAATAGAGGGCAAGATTTTATTAGCAGTGCAGACATTAACTATATCGTGTACCTGTCTGGATACTGGTTCAGCACTGCTCAGCTCCTTCTCATGCGCCTCCATCTTTGCCTGTGTCAGCGGCTCAGGTCCTTTTGCGGCGCTCGCACATTGTGCATCTGTAACCAAGTCATTTATGCTGTCCAACTCGTGCACTGTGGCGTCCTCATGAGTGTGCTGCATCCCTTTGAATATGTTAAAATGAATTTCCTCGCCCTCAACCTCCATTGAGAGCGTACCCCTCCACACGTCTATCTTTGTGCGTGCTGTCATCAGAAATGGTCTGCCCAATAGGATCTGCGCACTTCCTTTGCTCGACTCACCCTCCATCTCTAGGACATAGAAATCTGCTGGGAACACCAGCTCTCCTACTCGGACGAGGACGTCCTCTATCATGCCTGTCGGTTGCTTGCACGACCGATCCGCTAGTTGAATGGTGAGACTTGCAGGCTTTAGCGGTCCAAGGCGCAATGACGCATACAAGGAATAGGGAAGCACATTTATAGATGCGCCTAAGTCAATCATGCAGTTGCTTACTGTGGTCTTACCTAACGTGCATGGGATGGTGAACGTACCTGGATTCCGGCATTTTGGTGGTACCTTATGTTGCACGATTGCTGAGGCCCGCGCATTTAGCATTACCTGTGCGCACTCGCCTTTCCTCCTCTTGTTTGTGCACAGCTCCTTTAAAAACTTGGCGTACCTAGGGATCTGCCGAACTGCTTCAATAAGGGGAATGTTTATTTCCACCTTACTGAATAACTCGTAGAGCTCCTTATCAAGCGCTTCTTTCCTAGCCAATGGTGCCTGTACAGGAAAAGCTACAGGTATGTTAGTACGATTCATGTCTTTGTCTTTCGATTGCGCCATACCTGGCGCCTCGCACTGCTGGTTTGTGGCTGGCGCTGCTGGTTGCGCATCCGGCTCTGCTGGCGCTGGAGCTTGCGCAACTGGTTGCGCGGGCGCCTTTGCGGTCTGCTCTGTTCCTACCGTGCGCCCAGTCCTCAGTGTTACTGCGTTGACTCCTCCCTTGGGATTCTGAATCACTTGCGAAGGCAGGTTGCCATCGCTCTTTTTCAGCTCATACACCGTGGTAGCGATCTGTGACAGCTGCTTTTCAATGGTTGTTTTGTGCTGGCGCGTCAGTGCGGCGATGCGGTGGATTGTAGGGCGCAGCTTGTTGCGTCTGCCGTGGTGTGCGCTGATTCGCTGACTGCCTCTGGAAATTGTTGTCGTCCTTCCATCTGAACCCATTTGCGGCTAGTCCAAAACGCGGCTGATTCTGCCTCTGCGGCCCTCTATTATCCCATCCTCCTAGAGCATTGACATCTCCTGATTCCTCGAAAAGTGTGGGACATGCATCGGTTTTGTGCTCAGTGGACGTGCAGAATTCGCATGCCTTTGGCGCAGCTGGTTGCGCCCCCTGCGCATGCATCAGCTTCTGCAGCATGGCTTTCATCTCCTTTATCTCAGCGCTTGTTTCTACCTGATGCACAGAACGAGCACGACTATTCTCAAGTGTTAGCTGATGTCTTACCTGTCCAGCAGAGTCTTCTATCAGCTGCCACGCGTCCTTTGGGTACATGTTGCAAATGTCGCCTCCTGTGCATGTATTCAATAATCTCAGCTCCATGGGTAGCAATCCGTTCAGGAAATTCTCTATTAGCACATTCTGGGGCAGGCTGTGATTGTAGCAGTTAGCCTCCAACTCCCTGAAACGCTCATAATACTCCGATAGTAGCGCGATCTTGGTTGCAGGATAGAACTTGTCCAAGAACTTCTTCTGAAGCTGCTCCCATGTGTGGATAGATCCTGCTGGTAAGCTCATCAGCCAATGCCTTGCCGTGTCACACAGTGAAAAAGGGAACGCCTTCATCTTCAGCGCTTCATCGCTCTCCCCTTTGGCCTTCATGTTCTCGCAAATAACCAGGAATTCTCGCACATGCTTGACTGGGTTCTCGTTGTTCATCCCGTGAAACTTGGGCATGTGATGAATGAGCGAGCTCCTAAGCTCAAAATGACCGTCTGGTGGAAGCACTATGCACCATGGCTGGTTAACCGTGATTGGAGCTGACATCTCGCGCACTGTTCTGCGTCGCGCGACCTGTCGCACGGGCGGCGCATTATACATTTCGGTGGCCATCCTTGCTTCAACTTCGCGCTGCACTTCCTCTCTGAATCGAACTGCGCGGTTATCTGCTCCTGCATTGTCTGGGGTTTTGTCCCCTAAGTTATCTCCAATGACACTGTTATCCTCCATGACCTGTCCTAAAACTCAAAGAAAACGAAATTAAAAGACAACTAAGCTGTCGCGTCTGTCAGTGCGCAACTAGAATCTGCGCAGCGCAATTGTTTCAAGGTTGCGCAGGCGGATGTTGATTGCGCGCTGTCAGAAACAACGACGAGGAAAATAAGCAAACAGAAATATCTAACTACTGTAAAAGAAAACTTAAACTAGTGAAAGCTTATCTGTGTTGCTCAGCGGCAACGACGCCAAAATTTGATCGCGCGTCGTTGTACGCGTCAAATTAATCCTTCCTTCTCCACTTAGTATAGCGGCTAAGTCAGGGTCGATCCCACAAGGAGCAAGCAGACTCGTTCTAGCTAGTAACCTACAACTTACGAAAATTGGGTTGTGAGTGATTGGGTTGCGCAGGTGCGCGAATGAACAGTAGTGAACGCAGAATTTGCACTAGACGTGCGCAGGCAGTAGAGATTAAGTACTATGACTATGAAAAGTATCGGTGCAGACAATCTTCTATGAATGTATTCCTTATCATCGACTCTAAACGTCTATAGTTCGATTTACTGAAGTTAGTGTCCGATCAAGGCTTCCTAACATGTGCGCATGTTCCGATCAAAGTTCATGAGCTATTAATTCTTGAAACTAGTCTAAGCAGCTACGAATCCTGTCACAGTAGCAACTGATTATCCTAGCGCGTTACTCTTAGTTGTCACTGTCAACCTACCAACTAGTTTAACATATAACAGACAAGTAGTAAGAGTAAGATTGCGGTTCAAGGCTTCCCCTACTCATGCAACTAGCTGTCAACCGTGTGCACAGAATTAATACAAGCAAACAAACTATGCATTAAGCACAAGTCTCAAAGGAAAAACTCATAGAATCATGCCCAACCGATACAAAGCATTTAGCTAGACATGCTAGTAGTAAACATCATAGAAATAGTAAATAAAAGCTAAAGTGTCCAAGAAAATAGTAACAAGCAGGTGCGTGCAGGTTGCTGTGTCTCGGCTCGCGCAGTCGGCTAGCGCAGGTCCTCGCAGCAGCTCGTGTATTTTTTCAGTTCTGGCTCTCTCTCCTCGATATTGTCTCTCTTTTTCAAACGCTAGCCTTCCTCTCGTTATATACTGCTCATGAGGACAATCTCAGCCTTTGTCAGCATACATTTCGGAGACAATGAGTTTGAACTCACATTGAGACGATAACAATTGCTTTTTGATCTGGCTCCTTCCATTATACATTCTCCAGTTTTGTCGAAAACTTTGCACGAGTCTTTCGTAAATTTCACCTGTTTAGTTCCATCACACAGCTGACTGATGCTTATGAGGTTCGCCTTTAGTCCTTCCACTAGCAAGACATTGCTCAGGTTGGGCATTCCTTCAACTGCTAAAGTTCCCTTTCCTAAAACTCTTCCTCTCAAGCCGTTTCCAAACTTCACCCGTTGTTCCAGGCAAGGTGTTATGTTTTTCAAGAAGGATCTTTCTCCTGTCATGTGCCCTGAACAACCACTGTCAAAATACCAGCTTATCTTATCCGAGGTGCTTGCTGTGCTGACAAACGCGAGAAGCTGAGTCGCGCATATTTATGTGACCTTTGTGCCCGCACCTATAACATCTTTTATACTTCAAGACTTTCTTGTCACGGTGATATAGAGGTTGCTGTAGCAGGAGCTGGTTCACTCTTCCTTGTGTTTTTCTGCCTCTCCTGGCTGATCTGTATCTGGCCAAGTTGCATTCATCCTCACTCAGATCTATCTCGTCTTCACTTCCGCTGGCAGATGATTTGCTGGTGCAGTTGATTTGTCGATGACCATACCCCGCACAGTTCCAGCATAGGACACCCTTTTTAATTTCTTTCTTCTCATCTTCATTCTGAGCAGGTTCCTTCCCTCTCCTTTTATTTTCTCCACCTCTTCTGAATTGTTTTCGTGAGGATGAGCTTTGCCCAGTTCTTGAGTCCATGTTCTTCAGGAGCTTTCCAAGGTTCTTGACAAGCATACTCAGCTGATCATCTGGAGCTGGCTTCTTAGCTTCTGTTTCAACCTTCAGTCCAATATTCTTGTCCTTAGGAGTGAGATCTTCTTTAACCAGTTTCATCTCAAATTATTTGAGGGATCCCATCAACTCTTCCAGCCTCATGAATCTGACATTTTGGGCTTCTTCAATGGCAGTCACTTTCATGTCAAATCTTGTGGGCAACGATCTGAGGACCTTCCTGATCAGCTTCTCTTCAGGAATAGGTTCACCAAGAGCATGGGCTTCATTTGCCAGATCACAAAGTTTTGCATTAAACTCAGTGACAGTCTCCTCTTCCAGCATTCTCAGATTCTCAAACTGTGTGGCAATAATCTGTAATCTTGACAGCTTTACTCTATCAGTTCCTTCATGTGCACTTTGCAGAATTTCCCAAGCTTGTTTGGCCATATCACAATTTGATATCAACCTGAAATTGTTAGCATCAACTGCAGCAAAAATCGCATTCAGAGCCTTTGAATTACCAGTTGCTGCAGCTCCCTCTTCAGTAGTCCATTGTTCTTCAGGCTTTATCCGTGTGACTCCCTGTTCATCCATGGTGATTGGGGGAGACCACTGGACCACGATAGCTCTCAAGGTCTTCTCATCAATGGCCTTAAGAAAGGCTTTCATCCTAGCCTTCCAATATCCATAATTGCTTTCTTCCAACAATGGAGGTCTGCTTGTGCTCTGTCCTTCCTTCATTATCTTGGCTTCTTCAGAGACACTGTAGGATCTTTTACTCTGTGTGTTGAGCTCCTGCTCTGATATCAATTGAAATTCGCAGCGTCTCTTGACAGACAGATTTGTGAACAAGCAGTTGCTGCAGCACGCTCTTGTTCACTCGGAAATTGTCTCAGCAAACAAAGAACAAGGCAGAAGTTTGTTCACCTAGTTCGGCCAACTGCCTACGTCTGGGGAGGACTATTCTCCAGTCCTCAATCCACTAATCACAGAGGTCTCCAAGTACACTCGGTTACAACTCCACGCAACCTATGCTACTCAACCTTGTGTGGATCACTGGACATAGTCAGAACAGGCTCTGACTTGTGTCTGCACACCCTCTACAAATGTCAATCTAGAATAGCTACTGTCTCCTCGAAACTCAGCCTATTCTAAACTACACTCAACTCTGCAGGGTTGCTGCAGCATCTGCTGTAGCACACAGCTGATGCACAATTGTCCGCGTCGCTCCAAGGCCTTCTGCCGAGCTGATCGAACGATTCCACGAGCGCTGCACACTCTGGAATACTCCCCCTTGCTCAGTGACCTCCTGCCACTAGCGAGAGCTGCCGCTTAGACACTCGACCGAGCCACACACCCGTCAGTTCTTCCGCGGCTTTCCTTGATCAACCAACAAGCACCACTACTCTGAATTGGCTTCCAGATCATGCTCGGATCAAACTACGCAAGTCCTGATCTCCTTCTCCTTCTGTCACCACAGCTCTGCGCTCACGCTCTGCTTTCGGATGATGATCAAAGAACTCGTCGCACACCAAAATTACTCTCTCTGAATTCTGCGTATGCACTCGTGTATCCCTTAGGTTCGATCAACCTTTCTGCTCTGACCTGTTCTTCCTTAAATAGCAACGCCAGCTTCACTCAAGAACAGAATTTAGCAATGTCCCACAAAGAATCAATTATCTCCTAATTTTTAGGAGATTAGATTTGTTTTGGAGATAGATTTGTTTTGATCTCCAAAACAAATCTCCTTCTCTAGCTAGGAATTCCCCACTGGAATATTTTCCGCAGCACTTTAAGAAATTCTTCTGATGCTCTCCGCAGAGCTGCCAGGCCTTCTAGCCAATCGCCCAGGATGCTGCTGCTATTCGGACAGATGCTGCAGCAACTTGAACAAGCTTCTGCTATAGCATCCCCTGCTGTAGCTGCTCCTTGTTCACTTGTGCTGGTTTTGTCAAACACTGCCATACTGCATCATCAGTGTTTTTACCACTCTACTCTCATTTCAGATCAAATTATATTAAACTGAGGCTTTGTAATCTGTTTGGAGGAAAATAAGGCAAAACACAAAGATTTAGACGAAGATAGACCAAATCTGGGCAGATTGACCAGTTTCTCATTGAAGGCTTCCCGAGCATATGATTCTTATCCGATTGAGGCGTGCCACATCTTGTTGGAAAGTTAACTCAAAGGGCACCAACTTCTTAGTTTACATCAAGACGTAACCCGAAGTTTTAAAGGGTCTAGCGGGCGAGATTCGAGCACTACAAAGTTGATTTGCCTAAGAGGAATTCAGGTCAGGGCGAATCAAAAGTGATTCGCCCAAGAAGATTCGATTCGCTCCAGCCTCATTACCCACGAACAAGTTGATTCCACCAACCCTGGTCGAATCAACTTGTTAGCCAGCCCGAATCAACTTTGATTCGGGCACGGTGGGGTAAACCGAGTCGAAATTCAAGGGTATAAATAGAAAAAGATGGGAAAATTTAGGATGTGCCTCCGGCGTCTCTTGTTCTGCTACCCAGAAAACAAAAACCCTAGATGATATCTTTTGGAGAACTTGAAGAATTGTTGAGGATTCGAAAAAGACATCAACAATTGGAGATTCCACATCTCCCCTCTACTTAATCCCTACTACTTTGTCTTCAATTGGAGAACAATTTCGTTTAAAAATTATGTCTTGTATCAAACACACCATGAGTGACTAGTCGTTTAGTAGTAGGGATCCTTATGGATCCCTTATGTTAGATTTTAACGCAAAACATGCTTAGTATCATTATGAATGAGGTTTTTGATTGAAAATTCTCATGAGTTATCTTCATGTTAATTTTATGCACACCAAGTGTTTGACAAAAGATGTGTATGAATTGATAAAACACCTAAGGATGAAAATGAGAATTGAACTTAGGATGTCTATTTTAGATAGTGTTTGTGCGGGAGAGTGACCCTTGCATTCTATTAGGCTAAGCATAGCGGACTTGAGTTATCAATCAATGGCATCATTGACAAAACTACTCAAGAGACTACTGAAGCACTCTCTAAAGATTGGTGGCTGGAGAACAATTTAAAGACTGACAAAACAAAACATCAACAAAGAACCAGAGTCTACTTCAGCAATCCCAGAAGATTCGAAGTTGAGACACTATCTGAACAATGGGCGAGAGACAGCTATAAACACATAGAGTTTGCTTCAGCACTCCGTAATGATCCAGAGCTAGAGCAGAATTTTTGATCAATCTGGAGTTGCACAGAGAGGTTCCGGCATGATGCGGCTAACATCGCGGAAGGCCAGGGAGCTCTGCAGATGTCATATTTATATCAGCAATCATCAGCACATGGCCGAAGAAGATAAAGATCCAAGAGTCCAAATTATGCAACTAAATCTCCAACAAATTTGCTAGAATCTAGAAGAAGATTCTGATAATGATCCTTGGTGTTTTTGGAGAGCTTGAAAAACTTAGTGCAAGTACCAATCAAGTTCATGCGATCTACACTAACTAAACTAATGTATTAAGATATGCAAGTCCTAACTCACTTTCGTAGGAATCACGGGTGCATTTAGCGTATGCATCAAGCCTTTAAACCCCTAGGCTACCCTAGTGGACGAGTTATAATCTCGTGAAGGTTTTCAGAATAGGGAATACCTACAAATCCCTAATGCAGGTGTCTTTTATGAATGCATGAAATGAGTGCTCAAAAGTGTCAGCATTATTACAATAATCTCAAACTCATGCGCTAAACCAACATCCAAGTCAAACTATCTTCAAATGAGTTTTCATACCTTCATAGTTCAAACAAGATGTTGCACTCGAACAAGTCGATATCAAAACCATCAAATGACTAACCACGTGTGTTAACATCTTTTTCAAGCTATGCATCCGAAACATGAATCCAGGTTACAAAAAATGTGCCCGCCATTCACCTATGCTATCTAGGAATAGTCCACGGGATCTTGACGCAAATCTCATTCTCAAGTCTAAAAGTCCGGACTTTATAACCCATAAGAGAAGAGGAGCTTGGCTTGGCATTTTATAAAAATTGCATAAGCAAGTCAATGATTCCGTGCAAGCACAAGGGTCGTTCCTTAACTCATTTTATATGACTTCCGATACATGATCCAATCACACACAATAAACAAGTGGTATAATACACAATGTCAAGCTTAAGATGAAGTATCTAATGGCCTTATTATGCTTAAGGAGGAACTTTTCTTCCATTCCTTTGCATTTATTTTCTCATTTTTTTCATAATTTTTTTTTGTTGGGGGCCTATTTTGAGCCCTCTTTTGACTTTTTTTTTCTCTCAGCATCAGCAGCGCAGTAGAATTTCAATTGATATCAGAGCCGTTCACTCAACATATAGAGTGTGATCCAGGAAAACGTTGCTATCATCAATGGCCAACATGAAAGAAGGATAAAGCACCAGCCGACCTCCATTGTTCGATGGAGGAAACTATGGCTACTAGAAGGCTTCGATGAAGGCTTTTATCAAAGTCATTGATGAAAAAGCTTGGAAGGCAGTGATGAAGGTTAATATAATTTCACTTAATTTATTTACTGAAATTTTTAAGTTTAAGCAAATAGAATCTAACTTAATTTACTTAAATTATTTACCGAAAATTTTAGTGCAAAACAACTGTCCTTACTCTTGCTGATGATAAAAAAATTCGATTATTTGGCAATGATAAAATTATAAACCGGATGGATAAAATCATGTCCACCCGTGACTCCAGATTGGATTAGATCCAACGGTCAAAAAGGGATCTGAGCGATCGGGTCCATTGTTCCTTCAAAACCATCACTCCACTCCTCTCTACCCTCGTTTATATCTCCATCTTCTTGAGCTTTCTCGAGACTCCCATTTCTAATTCGAGACGACGCATCAGAAACAAGACTACCCGAGCCTTCTTCGAGATTTTGTTCGTCAATGGCGTTTGCTCTCCATGTTGCTGCTGTGCCAGTTGAGCCGCAATTCGCTATGAGAAACGCAATTCCGGTGTCATTTTCCGCTACTGGTTCGATGCTCTCATTTTCTTCGCCTCGGAGGCTCGCGATCCTTCCCAGAAATTGCAGAGTTGGACACGGACACGGAGGTGGTTAAGTTTCTAAGCCCTAGGGTTTTTATCTTGTTTTGCTTCGAAGTTTGACTTCGGCTCGAGGTCAGCTTAATTATAAGTATAAGATTTTGTTGGAAGATAGGTATTCGTGTTGATCAAAAACCTTTCGAAAATTTAAGAATTGAAGTTTCTAGAAATTTTGTAATGAAACTTGTCCCTGCATTAAGTTGCAAGTTCTATAAGAAGTTTGGGGTGAAGTGAAGAATTTTGTGCAACTTGCAAGTTGTTACTTGTTACGCTCAATTGTTCTAGTGATTGGTTGTGAACTTAAGGTTTTGTGCTTGTCTATCAGTAGTAGATGATGACTTGTTTTAAGATATAAATAGACCCTGAGTGATGTCTAGAGTGAAGCAGGTTTATTTATGCAATTGATAGTTATTTACTAAAAAGTTCTTTGATGGATGTTATGCATTTTTAGATGTTCATGGTGTGATGCTTTTCTGAATATTAATTGACTCAGCCCTGGCAACGCCACTAGAATCTGGAATCAGTGCTGCCACGGAGTCTTTTACTCAATTTAAGCACTTGCTTCTGCCAATCACTGACAGGAATCCATACCTTTCTGAGGGAACACGGCAGGTAATTCTGAAAACATATTTTCTTTTGAGGTCACCTTCTTGAGTCCTCCCTCTATTGAAGGAATGCCAACTACCAAAGGAATTTGAGATCTTTACTTCAGAAATTTTCCCTTTAGGAAATTTCTGCACTAAACTATTAACTTGTTCAGGATTTTGTGATGTGAGATATACAAGTACTATTGGTGAGAGATTTTCCATCTTACTTTTTTATCATGCAGTAAACAGACGCACTCACTACTAACTTTCATATATATTAAATGGGCATATCATAAAACCTGTTTGATGTGGCATTTCCATATTCTCAAGGATTTGTTTTGTACAGGTTTAAGGTTCGTGTATATTTGTGTTCCAAAATCTTCTCTCTTAGTCCACTCATCATGTGCTTTGTAGAACAAAGCCTGAAGTTGAAATCGGTATATAAGCTGACCATTGTCTATACTTGTTATACAGGCTGCAGCAACTACAGCCGCTCTAGCAAAAAAGTATGGAGCGGACATAACAGTTGTGAGTGAGTTCTCTGGCCTATGAATACGATCATCTTTGCATATAGGCACAGTTACTCAGACAACTATACCATTTTTCTTGTTGTAAAGCATTTGAATTGTAAGGTTTTCATAGATTCTTGAACCCTCTGTTGTTTGTAGTTATTGATGAGAAGCTAAAGGATTCAATACCTGAGCATGACACCCAACTCTCTAGCATCCGGTGGCATTTGTCTGAAGGTTTGTGTATTTTAATTTTTCAGCGATTTCCGGATTTACTGCGCAAATTACCTAAATTGGAATAATCAGGTCATGGCATGTATTTGCATTATTTACCGTATAGGTTAAGTATGAGCTTGCAATCTCTCGTGCTTTTGGGCACAGTCATGTCTGAGTTTGAATCCATGACTCGTCAGTTGATTAGGGCAGTAGAGGAGCATGATAACTGTTCTATGATTTATGTACTAATAAAGTTCATCTGAATGTTACAATGAGTTCTGCTCTTTGCAAAGAAAAGTTTACACTAATGTCATATGATGTAGGTTATTCATTTCCTATCATCCGGATGTTCCTTTGCTTACTGGATGTCCATATACCTTTTCCACTTTTCCTGGCCAAGTAAATTGCAACGCATATTCATCCATGGTTTTTCATGAAAATTATACCAGGTGGGTTTCAGGAGTTCAATCTGCTTGAAAAACTGGGGGAAGGAAATAAGCCAACTGCAATCATTGGTGAAGTAGCAGATGACCTGAACTTAGACTTGGTAGTTATAAGCATGGAAGCTATCCACTCAAAGCATGTGGATGCGAATTTGCTGGCTGAGTTCATTCCATGCCCTGTCCTTCTTCTGCCGCTGTGAAATGTAGTTGTTAGTTTCTCTTTCCCTCTTGTTTGGTTCTACCCTATATTTATCACGTGTAGGGCACTGTCAGTTTTTTTAAGCTTTCCCGGAATTTTGAGATGGACTAGAAATGGTGATGATGGTAAAACTGAATGTAATTTCTCTTTGTATTACTCTATATAGAACCGGACCGCCCTGTGGGTTGGATTCCTTTTGTCAAGCGACTCCGGGATGACCTGATTTAGTCAAAAATTTGTTTTTGTCAAAAATGCCCTCAACCGACTCCCAAGTATGGTTTTGAGGATAGAGTCTATTTCATTTTTTATGGCTTCTCTCCATAAGGGACTCTCTATTAAGATGATGGCCTTTTTATACGTTCGAGGTTCAGTCTCGAGCATTTAGGTTAGGAAATAAGGACCAAATGATTTTTTTTTTATCTTAGGTCGTTTGCTTCGTCGATGCTCATCCGATTCTATCTCTATTTCAGATTCTTCTTCGAGTTGTTGAGTAAATTGCTCAACATCCTCAAGTAATTGATGAGATGAGTTAGGTTCACTTTCCTTAGACTTATAAGGAAATACCTCTTTGATTCCATTATGGGATTCTTAGTATATTAAGTTTTTTACACATAACCAATGAATATTCAATCCATGGTTTTTGCTCTCAACCTCATTTTCTTTGGACCAGTAGCCATTACCTTTGCTAGACACCTTCACACTCGTAAGTATTTGTGGGACAGTTTAGTCTCCTTAAATAACTCAAAAGGAGACTTCTCCTCCTGCTTTCGAAATATCTTATTCAAAAGATAATTTGTTGATAAGATGGCTTCCCCCCAGCATTTAGTGGGGTAATCTAGAGCTTAATAGCATCGCATTCATCATCTCTTTCAGAATGAGATTCTTTCGTTCAGCAACACTCTTCGATTGGGGGAAGAATGGTGGAATAACTTCGTGAATAATACCGTGTTATGCACAAAATGCCCCAAACGATGTTACATATTCACCTCCATGGTTATTTCTCAACCTCTTTATCTTTTCATTAAGTTGATTCTCAACTTCCAATTTGTACTCGACAAACTTGTTGATTGCCTCACCTTCGCATTTAAGCAAATAGACATAGTAGTATTTTGTACAATCATCTATGAAAGCCACAAAACACTTAATACCACCTCTTGTTAACATGAATTTTAAATCACATATCGCTATGGATTAATTCAAGGGTTCTGTCTTTCTTTCAACGCTGTGGAATGAGGTTCTTGTTAACTTTTCTTCAACACAAGATTCACGTGTTTGGAATCTATTTGAGAATTGGGTATACACTTCAAATTCATTAGTTTCCTTATAGTGTCATAATTTATGTGGCCTAATCTTTTATGCCAAATATTAGAGAACTCAAGCAAGTAAACTGAAGATTTTTCTTTATTAATATCCTTTTTGGGTCAATGGCTATTACGTTCATTTTCCACATGTCATCTTTGACATATCCTTTATCCAAATACATAGTATTCTTGGTAAGAATAATTTTCCGGGACTCGAAAACCATCCTGAATCCACGGCTATCCATAAGTGTCCCAGAAATTAAATTCCTCTATATGTCGAGTACGTATAGAACCTCTGTCACCTTCAGCTCCTTCCCAGAGGTCAGCTTCAGGACCACTATCCCTTTTCCTCTTGATCTCCGAGGTGGCGGAGTTGCCCAGTTAGAGCTTTTCTCCATCTACACTAAGCTCTAGTGTGTTGAATGCTTTCTTGTCTAAGCAGATGTACCGAGTTGCTACGGTGTCCGGCCATCATCCCTTAAGATTTGAATCCACCAGGTTGAGCTTAGATATCACCGCCTCAAGGAAGTCAGTATCTGTCTCGGCTAAATTTGCTTCCCTCTTCTTTTTCTATAGCTTTCTACATTGTGCCACCTTGTGACCCTCCTTATCACAGTTGAAGCATTTACCCAAGAACATGAGTTGTTGCTTCTTCTTGAAGACTTCCCCCTTTGGCCCAAGCTTCTTGGAGGGTGCCTTCTGCCTCGAAGCTTTCAAAGTGTTCAACTATGTTAGCTCTCTCTCTGACTGGAGCCTAAACCTCAGAGCCTCAGTTGTCTTTCTCGATTCGAAGACAAACTATTAGGTTTTCAAGACTCATCTTATTTCGCATGTGCTTAAGGTAGTTCTTGAAATCTTTCCACCCTGCACACAGCTTTTTAATGACCGAGGCAACTTGAAATGATTCGCTGATCACCATCTCTTCATCATGAATTTCATGGATAATCACCTTCAGTTCTTGCACTTGACTAACTACAGTCTTTGAATCCACCATTTAAAACTCAAGGTCTCGACCCACAATATACTTCCTGGAGCCCGCATCCTCGATTCTATACTTATGGCTCAAAGACTCCAAAAGCTCCTTAGAGGAGTGTTTGGCATTATACGCACTGTACAGTGAGTGTGCAAGAATTACATAATTGCGACAAAAATAATCTGAATCGCCCCACGCATTTAACGATATTGATGGAACGTATTTATACGATCCATCGAGTTATTTATTCCCATAATATAGTTTCATTTTGCGTTTGATAGATTACTTCTTTGCAGTATTTCGCATTGTAGGTGTATCAAGACCGCTTTGGAACATTATTGCGCATTTGGACGAATATAGACCAAATATGGAAAGATTGACCTGTTCGTCATCGAAGGCTTGCCGAGCGCTTGATTGTTTTCTGATTGAGGCGTTCCAAATCTTGTTGGAAAGCTAATTCAAAGGCCTACAACTTCTTAGTTTGCGAAAAGACGAAATTCAAATATTTAAAGGGTCAAACGAGTGAGATTCTAACACTGCAAAAGTGATTCGTTCAAGCAGTGGGATAATCAAAAGTGACTCGCCCAAGAGGAATTGATTCGTCCAGCCCCATTGCACACCTCCACTTTGATTCGCTCAAGCTTTGGTCAAGTCATTCTGGTCCAGCACGAATCAAAATTGACTCGCCCAGTTTCGGAAAACACTTTGATCCTCCCAAGAGTGCACGAGTCAAGAGTGACTCGACTAGCCAAATTTGATTCGTGCAGTAGGGGAAACACACTACCAGTTTGCTTCGCCCAACCTAGGCGAATCACTTTAAGAAGCCTTACACGAATCACTTTTGATTTGTGCAAGGAAATTCAGCCCGGCCCAAATTCCAAAGTATAAAAGAAGGGGAGAAAAAAACCCTAGCCGGCTTCTGACAACTTTTGCGGGACGGCGGAAGAATACCCTGAAGGAAGGATCATCGAGTGAGCAGCAACATCACTTAACAGATTTTAGTATTTTCTGAACTCTTTGTTTTCGTTTTTATTATATGGATTGTAGTAACTAAACCCTAATTCAGTTTGGGGATTTGTGTTGACGTACGGTTCGAGATACTTATATGTTCATAATTCAATTCAGTGAATTACTATTCTTTGTCAGAATTGCATGCCTTGTTCATCAAGTTAGCATAGCCTAGCAGTGAAACTGACTTGATATCTATTGCGCGACACTAAGTTGACTTTCCTATTAGCTAAGCCTAGCTGTAGAACCTAATTGGTGTTGTTAGCCAAGTAATTGTTAAACCTATTCGAGAACTTAGCTGTTAAGAGTAGGTAGAACATTGAAGTCGACATTACCCTAGGAGGATTGTTAGACTAGAACAGTAGTTTTACTAATTGATGCATGTTTCAATCGGTGGTTACCAGTTGCAATGCATATCCCTGAACTGATTTTTTCTGAATTTGATAAACAACAAACATTCTTCCTGCAAACCCCCTTTGTGTGCGCCAAAATTAAATTTATATTTCCTACTTACTAGCTAGTGGTAAGCAGGGTCGAACCCAAAGGAGAACAATTAGTTTAGAGTTCTACTGTCACACTAAAAGGGGGGTTTTCAGGAAGAATTTTAAAGAAGCATCAATTCAGGGATATGCATTGCAACTGGTAATCATCGATCGAACATGCATCAACTAGTAGAACCAATGTTCTAGTCTAACAATCATATTAAGGTAATGTCGCCTTCAAGTTCTATTTACTATTTACCGATAAGTTCTCAAGTAGATGTAATATTTATCCTCTTAGTTACCAGTACTTGTTCCACCGCTAGACCTACGCTAATGTTGGGCTAATCGAATATCATGCACTGCTAGTCTATATAGATCACCGCTAAGTTCCTCCGATCAAACATATAAGCATGCCATTAAGCTCAAGAATAGAAATTCACCAAATTGAATTATAAAACTTAGATCTCAAACCATGCGTTGCAATACAAATCCCCAAACTGAATTAGGAGTTTAGCTACTACAATCCATCTAATAACAATGAAAATAAAGAGTTCGAAAAATAATAATACCATTCACTGCACTGTTCACCGTGCCTCTGAAATCTCACTGCTGGCTCGATCTGCTCAATGGCAGTCTGTAATCTTTGTGGTCGGCTAAAAGTCCCTTATTGGCGTCTCCCATTCTCTATTTTTATGTAAACCACGCAGGCTTCTAAATTTGATCTCGGGTCGTGGGCCCGATGCTGACATAATCATGTGCTGGCCGCGCCACATGTAGACATTACCAGCGCGCTAGCAAGAGACATTAAGCTCTAGCACACCACGCTAATGTCTTCTTTTGGAGCGGTATCTATTGAGTTGCACACTCAACTTCCATCAACGTCAATTTCCGCATCAACTCTTTAAAAAGGTCATTTAGGACACGAATCTTCTTTTATGTATTCCGAACACCTGAAATGCAAACAACATTAAAAAACAGTTGTTCACATACAAAAATACCGAAATTATTGGGCTTAAATGGTTTAACGAGTCGTTTAAATAAGCCTCATCATCGTGATAATTGTTAGTAAAACTCTAGACTATTCGTTCTTCCTTGGGTTCGACATCACTAGCTAATTAGTAGGTACTATAAATATAATTTTGGCGCATACAACGATGTGCCTTCAGGCATGCATACCTTCGAAGGAGTAGGAGGATCCTCGGTTAAAAATCGAGTCAACCTTAAGGTCGTTAAGTTGAACAACATTTTTTTATTGTCACCTTTTAAAATTGGACCCACCAAATTCTTAGGCCTTTCGGCCGGTATCACTTCAAGGGACACGCGTGTCACGCTCCCCTTCCTGGCCATAGCCATACATGGGGTAAATCTCGTTCTGGCCAGAGCCACGGTTGGGGTAAGCCCTTGGACAACACTAGGTATTGGCCACCCTCCAGGGGCCATTGTGACATCACATCAATGTCCATGACTTGGTTCTGGTACTGGTATTCCATTCTTATATATCATATAGCTTTAAGCCATCAAAGATAGTTTTACTATTTTATTTTGAATTGTTTAGGGGTTTAATTTGCATTTTTCTTGATTTTGCTTTGCACTTGTTTGCATTTTACTTGGCTTTTTAGTATGTCTCATGCAGGAAGTGTCCATAATGATCATGTACTTGATCCTAACAACAATCCAGTACCCCCTCCCTCAGTGATACCTCCTTTCTATGATGAGCCAGAGAGTGTCTTCAATCGAAGACAAAGGCAAGCTCGATACTATAGAGGTGAAAGGATGGAGGAACAAGATGATTATGATTATCCACATGCACATGCACCTCAACCTCAACATCATGCACGTGGAAGGAATAGGGAACCAACAATGAGGGAGCTCTCAGCCCCAAACATTCAATAGCAACCATGGTGTATAAATACTGATCCGAATGAAGATGAATTTGAAGTGAAGACCGCAATGGTCCATCATGTCCCCAAATTTGGAGGGCTGCCAGGAGAAGTTGCAGTGAGGCATTTAAAAGAGTTCAATGGACTATGTCAAACCTTGAGGCCATATGCTGCCCTGGAAGAGAGGTTCAAATTAAAAGTGTTTCCATTAAGTTTAACTGATCTTGTCAAAACTTGGTTTCTTTCTTTGCCTTTAGGAAGTATTAGAACTTGGGAGCAAATGCAGACGAAGTTTCTAGACAATTATTATCGCCCTGCCAAAGCTGCCCAAGTGAGGAGAGAGTTGTCCACCATTAAACAAGGACCAGGTGAATCAATGTATGACTATATGGAGAGATTTGGTGCCTTGGAACAAAGTTGCTGCAATTTGGGTGTTCCAGAGAAAAAGCTTCTAGAATATATATTGGATGGATTGAGACCCTTGGAGAGGATGTTATTGGATGTAGCAGCTGGTGGAACTGTTTTGAATTTGTCACCTGGTGAGGTGCAAGACCTGATTAATGAGACCGCTGAGAGTGCACGATTCAGAGAAGAGACCAGCAATAGAAGAGATAATACCAGCAAAGCAAGAAATGTTTCTCAAGTGGATCCCAACACCAACCACATGGCCAATGAAATTCAAGAGCTGAAGCAAATGGTGCAAAAGCTGATGGTTAGGCAAGTAAGTGGAGTTAAAGCTTGCAAATTCTGTGGTGTTGCAAACCACAAAACTTATCAGTGCCCTACCCTTCAAGAGGAAGAGGAAGTAGATGTCAATGCTATGGGAGGATTCCAACAGTTCAACAATAGGCAAGCACCAAGCAAATGGTTTCAGCTGGAGAAATGAAGGAGGATTCCAGAACTAGCTAGGGCAGAATCAAAACCAAGCCCAACCTTACCACCCTCCTCCTTTTCAACAACACGAGCGACACAATGGCATTCTTATAGTCAGCAGCCAAGGTGCAACTACAACCAAGCTGGCCCGAGTAACGTGAATTACAACCAAGGCGGCCCGAGCAATGTCAACTCAGTGAAGCCAATAGAAGAAGTGGTTAAAGAATTGGCAATGACTATGCAAAACAATCAAGCAAAAACCAATAGCATCCTAACCGAGCTGTCAAAACAAGTGTCCCAATTGGTAGCCTCAGTTTCCGAGTTGAGGAACGATAAGGGAAAGTTGCCCTCACAAACAATTCCTAACCCAAAAGGAAATGTCAGTGCGATAACTTTTGAGAAGTGGCAAGCAGCTTGCAGAAGAGGCTAGATAAGAAACCAGAACAGAGAGTACCGCTAAGGCTAAGGCCACCAGAGTGGTTATCTATATATTGGTTGTTGTTGCTTATGTTTCAAAGTTGGTAAAGGCTAAGGCCACCAGAGTTGATGATGGGAAGACTGTTGTGGACTTCTTGCGTACTAACTTTTTTTTTAGATATGGAGTCCCAAAAGCTGTGATTAGTGATCAAGGATCACACTTCTGCAACAAGTGGGTTACGACTGCCTTTAAACATTTTGGAGTGGATCACCGAGTTTTGACAGCCTACCACCCACAAACAAATGGCCAAGCTGAGGTATCCAACAAGGAAATTAAGTCTATTATCGAGAAGATGGTTAAGCCTTCAAGGAAGGACTTGTCCACTCGGTTAGATGAGGCATTGTGGGCTTACAGGACAGCCAACAAGACACCTATTGGGACATCTCCTTTCAGACTCGTTTATGGCAAGGCCTGCCACTTGCTGATTGAGGTAGAGCATAAAGCCTATTGGGTAATTAAATCGTGTAACTTTGATTTGGCTAGTGTAGGTAGTGATCGGAGGCTTCAATTGAATGAGCTAGAGGAGCTGCGTTTGGAGGCTTATGAGAACCAATCAGTCTACAAAGCGCGGACTAAGCTTTACCATGACAAGTTCATTCTCTGACGATCATTCGACATTAGACGGTATTATTATTCTATCTAGACTTATACTAATGCCTGGAAAGTTGCGTTCCCGTTGGATAGGTCCCTACACCGTTGTGAAAGTTTTCAACCATGGAGGTCTAGAGCTTGAGAAGCCAAATACCGGCGAGAAGTTTGTGGTGAATGGGCAACGTGTCAAACACTACCATGGAGAGGAAGTTCCATGTGATGGGGAGTTCCATTTGGCCGACCCGGCATGTGCTTAAGATGAGAGGTATCGTCTAGCCAAAGACGTAAAACAATGGCGCTTTACGGGAGGCAACCCGGTGTTTGTATTTTCATTCTTATTTGGTGTCTTCAGTGAGTTAGGCGCCACAGGGCAACATTATTTCCGCTACAGCTCCACATTTTAGGCTGCTTATGTATGCATGAGGCGCGCGACCTAATGTCTTCTTGGGGTGCGCCACATTCTGATTTTTGTGTTTTTTGTTAGTTTAGTTGTTTGTTTCTTTTGTTGAATTTTGCATGACCATCCTTCCCTTAGATTTCACTATGAGGACACTGATAGTGCAAGTATGGCAGTGTTTGATAAAACCAGCACAAGTGAACAAGGGGTTGCTGCAGCTCAAGTATTTAAGCAGGCCAGCAGAAGTGAACCAGCAACAGCTGCAGCAGGGGATGCTGCAGCAGGAGCTTGTTCAACTGGCTGTATCAACCGTCCGAGAAGCAGCAGCAACCTGGGCGTGTCTTGAAGGGCTGGAATCTCTACGGAGAGCATCTGAAGTATTTCTAATATGTTGTGGAGTATATTCCAGAGAGGTTTACTAGTCAGAGAAGGAGTTTTGCATTGAAGATAAATATCAAATCTAAATCTCCTAGATTTTAGGAGATAATTGTTCTTGATTGGGACATTGCCTAAACCTGGACACTGCTTAAAGTGGTACTGCTATTTAAGCTGAAGGGGTTCAGAGCTGAGAGGGTGATCGAAGCTGAGGGATACACGAGTGCATACACAGAATTCAGAGAGAGCAATTTGTGGTGTGCGACGGACGAATTCTTCGATCATCACCCGAGAGCAGAGCGTGAGCGCAGAGCTGTGGTGATTGTAGCAGAAGGGAATCAGGACTTGCAGAGTCTGATTCGAGCTTGATCTGGAAGCTAATTCAGAGCTACGGAGCTTGTTGGTTGATCAAGGGCAGCCGCGGAAGAACTGACGAGTTGTTGGCTCGGTCGAGTGTCGTGCGGCAGTACTCACTAGTGGCAGGTGGTCACTGAGTGAGGGGGAGTATTCCAGAGTGTGCAGCGCTCGTGGAATCGTCCGATCGGCTCGGCAGAAGGCCTTGGAGCGACGCGGACATTTGTGCTTCAGCAGTTGCTACAGCAACCCTGCTGAGTAGTGTAGTTTAGAATAGGCTGAGATCTTTGAGAAGACTGTAGCTATTCTAGATTGACATATGGTAGAGGGTGTGCAGACGCAAATCAGAGCTTGTTCTGATTGTGCCGAGTGATCCACACGGGGTTGAGTAGCATAGGTTGCGTGAGTTGTAACCGAGTGTACTTGTGACCTTTGGTTTGAGTGGATTGAGGACTGGAGAATAGTCCTCCCCAGACGTAGGCAGATTGGCCGAACTGTTTGAACAAACTTGTGCCTTGTTCATTGTTTGCTGAGACAATTTCTGAGTGAACAAGAGTGTGCTGCAGCAACTGCTTGTTCACAAATCTGTCGAATTAAGACACTATGAAATTTTAATTGGTATCAGAGCGGGAGCTCAACACACAGAGTTAAAGATCCTACAGTGTCTCTGAAGAAGCCAAGACAATGAAGGAAGGACAGAGCACAAGCAGACCTCCATTGTTGGAAGAGAGCAACTATGGATATTGGAAAGCAAGAATGAAAGCCTTTCTCAAGGCCATTGATGAGAAGACATGGAGAGCTGTCGTTATCCAGTGGTCTCCCCCAATCACCATGGATGAGCAAGGAGTGACAAGGATAAAACCTGAAGAGCAATGGACTGCTGAAGAAGGTGCTGCAGCAACTGGTAATTCAAAGGCCCTGAATGCAATTTTTGCTGCAGTGGATGCTAACAATTTCAGGTTGATATCAAACTGCGACATGGCCAAACAAGCATGGGAAATTCTGCAAACTGCGCATGAAGGCACTGATAGAGTGAAGCTGTCAAGATTCCAGATAATCTCCACACAATTTGAGAATCTGAGAATGCTGGATGAGGAGACTGTCACTGAGTTTAATGCCAAACTCTGTGATCTTGCAAATGAAGCTCATGCCCTTGGTGAACCTATCCCTGAAGAGAAGCTGATCAGGAAGGTTCTCAGATCGCTGCCCACAAAATTTGACATGAAAGTGACAGCCATTGAAGAAGCACAAAATGTCAGATTCATGAGGTTGGAAGAATTGATGGGGTCTCTCAAACAATTTGAGATGAAACTGGTTAAAGAGGACACCACTCCCAAGGACAAGAATGTTGGACTGAAAGCTGAAACAGAAGCCAAGAAGACAGTTCCAGATGATCAGCTGAGTATGCTTGTCAAGAATCTTGGAAAGCTCCTGAAGAACATGGACTCAAGAAGTGGGAAAAGCTCTTCCTCAAGAAAGCAATTCAGAAGAGGTGGTGAAAACAAAAGGAAAGGAAAGGAACCAGCTCAGGATGAAGATGAGAAGAAAGAAATGAAAAGGGGAGTTCAATGCTGGAACTGTGAAGGGTATGGACACATTGAGGCTGACTGTCCAAGCAAGCCCCTCAAAAACTCAGAGAAAAAGAACAGTAAGTCCATGACAGCAAAATGGAGTGACTCTGATGAAAGTGATGAAGAAAACTGTGTTGTGCTGACCAGTGTATCAGATTTCAATCTCAGAGAGCTTAAGAAGGAAGAATTTCACTATGGGATTGAAGTATCTGAAAGTGGAGATGAAGAGGACCCATCTGACAGCCTTGTTGACTATCTGAGGAAGATACTCGAGCAGTGTGAGGCAGTTCTTCAGACCAATCAAGCATTGACTGACAGAGTCAATCTCTTGGAAGAAGATCGAAGGAAAAGTCTCTTCTCATCCAATAATGAAGTCACCATTCTGAAAAGGGAAGAATCTGGAAGACAGATCTCTGTTGGATCCTCTCCAGCAACAGCCAAGACAGCTGATCCGCAGAATAATATCTTGGACGAAATACTGTCTTACCAAAGACTTGGAAAAGGGAGAACAGGGCTAGGATATACTGGTGAAGAAAGCTCTAGATGGACAGTTTTCATAAAAGCCTCAGATGCTGAGATAGATGAAAAGAACAATTCAGATGACCCTTCAAAACATACAGAGAAAGATGGAACTAGGCATGTGAACAAGAGGGTGCTGCAGCACCGGGCACATCATTTTTCTACAACAAAGCTAAAAGTTCAGAATAAACGGGGCTCTTGTACAAGTGTTGGGAATCAGAAGATTACCTCCAATCTGAAGCAGCTGCACAAAACCTCCTTAGTTGAAAAAGGGGAAGCAAAATCCAGTACCAACACATGCTGCATAAAGACTGCGTATCATGCAGCTTCAAGAAAAGCTTCTTGCTGGAAAGAATCGCAGAAGAGGATTGCTAAGACTGCTCCACAAGGGCACTGGATCGCTAAAGACAAGGGAAAACCACAGGCTTTACAGGTATGGAAACCCAAACATGACAAACGAAGAGATAGAAGGCTGGAGGGTCAGAAAAGGAGAAACTATGGCGTATCTCAGGTGTGGGTAAAGAAATCTCCAATAGAACCTCTTAAGGATCCTCCGAGCAAAGCTGCTGTCTGAACTAAGCAGGTGAACTAGCTCGCATGTGCTATAGCAACCTGGCTAAGAATAAGCTTGTTCACATGTTTTGGTTGCTAATGATGGGAGAAGGCACATGTGAGGCACGTGATCTAACAACTTCAAAATGGAAAAGAAAATAACGGGTAAATCAATTTCTAGGGCATAGACAAGGTGCAAGGTGCTTCCCAAAATCGCTGCCGATCATCCTCTGTACTCTCCTTAAACTGTCTGCAATCTTGCTACAATGGTGAAGACGCGCGGGTTGAAGAGGAATCTGGCTGCAGACCGTCAAGGCAGGTCTGAAAGACGGACCAAGTCGCGCAATGAAGCTCCTGCACAGCAACTGGATGTGGTGGTGTGGGAACCAACACCTCTCCCTATTTCGCACAGCGAGCCCTCCCCGCTCAAAGGAACATCGCAGAAGAGGAGGCGCCTGGTACGCGACGGAGAACCTGTCTCCAGTACCGCTGTGCTATCTGAAGGGACTGTGGCTGAGGATGTCTCTGAAGAAGAACTTGCTACAGCGGATGCTGTAGCAGGTTCTGCAGAAGAAGGGTGCAGAACTCTTGTTATGTCCCCTGGCATTGTGGGTGAAGGGGAGGAAACAGGAGCCGAGTCTTCTGAACAAGAACCTGCTGCAGCACATCCTCCTCCTCCAGCCGACAAAGGAAAAGCTCCTATCCTAGTCTCAGTCTCCAGTAGTGAAGAAGAAGAATCAAGTGAAGAAAATATTGGTGCTCCTGGTGAACCGTTTGTGAGAGGACCTGCATTGGTAGACACAACTGCAACCACCGTGGGAGGTATTTGGTTCAGGAATCGGAGTGCTTCTCAATCCTGGAGTGCTGTTGAGCGGAAGCATATTGTGTCAGAGAAGAGGCTGGACCTAGACAAGTACAGGTCAGCAGCAATCATTCAGCTTCTCACAGAGGTAAACCTGCTCAAGTCCCTAACCTCTCCATTCAGATTCAATATAGCTCTGGTTAGGGAATTTATTGTAAATATGGAGGAGAAGTTTGGAGAGGAAGGAGCAGATGAGTATGGTAGAAGTTGGGTACGGGGTAAGTCAGTTTCTATTACCCCTGAACGAATTGATGAATTTCTTGGGATCCATGATAATGCCAGAGCTCCCACTGATGTTCAGCCAGAGATGCTGGCCAAGATTCTGACAGGGGGAGTGTGCCTGTCCTGGGGAGGTCCCAATCTGAGTGCTGCTGAACTGACCTCCAAGAATGCCTTGCTATATCATCTGGGCATCAGAAACCGGATCCCCAGCTCTCACAGAGGGAAGGTTAGCAAATCCTTTGCTAACCTTCTCTACTCCATTGGGAAAAGGAGGCGCATCAGCCTGGGCAGTGTGATGTTTCCCCAGCTGGCTACTCATGCAGGCAGCGCTTCCTCCAGCAAACCCATTGTGCTACCCTCTCTCATCTATGGGATAATGGTCTCTCAACATCCGGAGCTTGGTGAGATTTCTGAAGGACTTTCTGAGGAACTGCAGGTCTTCACTGTTGATCACAAGTTGTTCTAAGGAAAACATGCAGTGGACATTGCATATGAGGATCTACTCATGGTAGGGGATTCAGCTTCAGCTCCAGCTCCCCTGGAGGATGTTCTTCCCCCTGCTGCAACAATTCAGTCAGCTCTTCGTGCCAGAATTGTGAGCCATCTCCGGTCTGAGTTGCTCATTCTTGAAGCTGAAGCCAAGCGAAGGGATGCCAGGCGTGGCCAGATTAGGAGTCTACTCAGAGACTTGGAGTTCCCTGAGGATGCGGAGCAGGCCCCTTGAGCATCTATGACAAAAAGGGGGAGAGAAGATTTATATGCTGCCTGCTGTTGATAAACTGATGAACTGTTTTTTTTTGACCCTGCGTGGTTGTGCTATGGCCGAGTGTGGCCACACCTATTTACTCTTACTCTCAATTGTTGGATCTTTTCTTTTAGAGTATTCAGAGTTTTTTCTGGTTCATGGGAGAGTGCATATGCTCTAAGGTTTTGTCAAAATGCCAAGGGGGAGATTGATCGTGCAAGTATGGCAGTGTTTGACAAAACCAGCACAAGTCAACAAGGGGTTGCTGCAGCTCAAGTATTTAAGCAGGCCAGCCGAAGTGAACCAGCAACAACTGCAGCAGGGGATGCTGCAGCAGGAGCTTGTTCAACTGGCTGTATCAACCGTCCGAGAAGCAGCAGCAACCTGGGCGTGTCTTGAAGGGCTGGAATCTCTACGGAGAGCATCTGAAGTATTTCTAATATGCTATGGAGTATATTCCAGAGAGGTTTACTAGTCAGAGAAGGAGTTTTGCATTGAAGATAAATATCAAATCTAATCTCCTAGATTTTAGGAGATAATTGTTCTTGATTGGGACATTGCCTAAACCTGGACACTGCTTAAAGTGGTACTGCTATTTAAGCTGAAGGGGTTCAGAGCTGAGAGGGTGATCGAAGCTGAGGGATACACGAGTGCATACACAGAATTCAGAGAGAGCAATTTGTGGTGTGCGACGGACGAATTCTTCGATCATCACCCGAGAGCAGAGCGTGAGCGCAGAGCTGTGGTGATTGTAGCAGAAGGGAATCAGGACTTGCAGAGTCTGATTCGAGCTTGATCTGGAAGCCAATTCAGAGCTACGGAGCTTGTTGGTTGATCAAGGGCAGCCGCGGAAGAACTGACGAGTTGTTGGCTCGGTCGAGTGTCGTGCGACAGTACTCACTAGTGGCAGGTGGTCACTGAGTGAGGGGGAGTATTCCAGAGTGTGCAGCGCTCGTGGAATCGTCCGATCGGCTCGGCAGAAGGCCTTGGAGCGACGCGGACATTTGTGCTTCAGCAGTTGCTACAGCAACCCTGCTGAGTAGTGTAGTTTAGAATAGGCTGAGATCTTTGAGAAGACTGTAGCTATTCTAGATTGACATATTGTAGAGGGTGTGCAGACGCAAATCAGAGCTTGTTTTGATTGTGCCGAGTGATCCACACGGGGTTGAGTAGCATAGGTTGCGTGAGTTGTAACCGAGTGTACTTGTGACCTTTGGTTTGAGTGGATTGAGGACTGGAGAATAGTCCTCCCCAGACGTAGGCAGATTGGCCGAACTGGGTGAACAAACCTGTGCCTTGTTCATTGTTTGCTGAGACAATTTCTGAGTGAACAAGAGTGTGCTGCAGCAACTGCTTGTTCACAAATTTGTCGAATTAAGACACTGTGAAATTTCAGAAACGGTTCGATTCAATTGTGGGGTGGGAAGTTAGTTAGCTATGTTCTTCATTTTTCCCTTCGCGTTAGCTTGCATTAGTTAGTAGTTAGAGCACGTTAGTTTTTTAGGGTTTAGGGTAGTTTTTTTTATGAGCTGCTGAGTTTGTGAGCATTTGTTGCAATGCTTATGATGATATATGCCACTGCCTTGCTGCTGGATTCCCTTAGACTTTATGCTGCGATTTAAATGCTGTTTTATGCGATGATGTCTATTCTATGAAGTTTTGACATGTATGCTTTGCGTTGGTTCCGAAATATTGTGATGCTTGCTCTTTAATGTTATATGTTCTTTTGAGCTGAGATATTTCAAGATGTGGAGTTGATATAAATGTTTTAGAGGGATTTGTCATTCATTCGGAGGTTCAAAGGATTAGTCGCGTAGCGCGATGAATTTGTGGATGTTGGCACTTCGAGTTATGAGGGGTGACATTGACTCCATCGTTGCAGTGTTATGTCGTGGTGGGACGGAAAAACAAACCGTCCTATCTCTAGTCCGAGTAACTAGGAATGGGTGGGTAACCTCTATCTTACCTCGCGCTGAAAGGGCAATGATGAGAAAGAGCGGGACGCGTTCCTTATGCTGCCATTCGAAGGCTATGAAAAGCTCGGAAAAGAAAAAAGTTCAGATTTTCAAGATGTGAAAAGAGGATAGCAATCAAGAACCAAAAAGCAACTAAGAGCTGTCCTACAAGAAAAGAAGAACAAGTAGACCTCCTCATAACTCGGATTCATCACGTGCCCGAGAAAGCATATTCAGTGTGAAGGCGTGGCTATGAAGTTGAATGGAAGATTGGAGTCATGAGTCTAAAGAGGACTAGCTCCCTGCCCCATCCATTAAGTTCCATCTCGGCCTTAAAGGTAACATGTATAATTCTAGTTCTTGTTGATCATTATTAGAGAATGAATGTGAGCATGTGTTGATGAACTGTTTGGGGTGACTTCTCCAATGAATTCAGTGTTTATTCTTTGGCATGATAGAAATGATTTGAGTGCTTGCGTATCTTGTTATTGTTCGGGGACGAACAAGAATAAGTGTGGGGTAGTTTGATGGAGCGTATTTATACGCTCCATTGAGTTGTTTATTCCCATAGTCTATTACATTTTGCGTGAGATCGATTACTCTTTTGTAGTATTTTCGTATCGCAGGTCTGTTCAAGATCATATTTTTATTGTATACTTGGACCATTATTGAAGATTAAGAAGTCAACAACGGTCAATAGCAATCAACAGAGGTCAGTAGTCAACTGCTGCTGAACCAATGACCTGCTGGTTCAACTAGAACCGGTTCATTCAAGTCCAAACCCTAAATTGAATACACAAGGGACAAAGGGTTTAGACATCAGTCATCTCGGGGTACTGTAGCAAGGAGGCGGAAGCTTCGAGAGAAGGAGGAGAAGTTGCTATTCGTGGTGGTCGCCGGTCATCAGTTGCAACGCTTAATTTGAGATCAATGAACGCTTGATCGCGCATCGTTGTGCGCGTCAAATATAATCCTTCCTCTTCCACCAGTACATCGGTTAAGTAAGCAGTAAAGATTAGATACTATGACTATGAGAAGTATTGGGCAGACAATCCTCTATGAACGCATTCCTTATCATCGACTCTAAACGTCTATAGTTTTCGGCTTACTTGGGTTAGTGTCCGGTCAAGGCTTCCTAACACGTGCGCATGTTCCGTTCAAAGTTCATGTGCTATTAATCCTTAGAACTAGACTAAACAGCTGCGAATCCTGTCACAGTAGCAACTGCCTACCCTAACTCGTTACTCCTAGTTGTCACGGTAAGTTTGCGGTTCAAGGCTTCCCCTACTCATGCAACTAGTTTAACATATGACAAGCAAGCAACGCAAGTAAGTTTGCGGTTCAAGGCTTCCCCTACTCATGCAACTAACTGTCTCAGTGCGCGCAGGATTAATACAATTAAATAAACTATGCATTAAGCTCAAGTCTCAAAGGTAATACTTCATAGATTCATGCCCGACCAACACTAAGAGTTTAGCTAGACATGCTAGTAATAAACATCATAGAATAGTAAATAAGGTCTAATATGTCTGAGAACACAGTAGCAAACAGTGCGTGCAGGTTGTCTTCTCGGCTGGCGCAGTCGGCTGGCGCAAATCCTCTCAACAAGTCCGTGTGTTTTCAGTGTTGCAGCTCTCTCTGATGTGCGTTGTCCAATGACGGCTGTGATGTCTCTCTCTCTAGAAACCCTAGACTTCCTTCGTTTATATATTGCCCAGGAAGTTCACCTTTGGCAACTTCCAAATCTGGTCACTGGATGTTGCGCCTGGCGCACGGCATTCGGCTAGCGCACCGCTACTGACTCTCGCCAACTTCTCCTCTGCGCTATCTCCGCAGGCGGATCTCTCACTCCTAGGACGCTGCCTGTTAGCGCGTATCCGACTCAAGGACTCGTTTTGCCCTGTAACACAAAAACACTAGTAACGAGTAATCTTGCTCATAAAATATTGCAAACAAGCATAGGGTTATGATCTAAATAATGCGTACAAATAGCCTCTATCAAACCCCCCACACTTGCCCCTTGTTCGTCCCGAACAAGCACTGAAGCGCGGATACAATTACCTCTTCTGGAGTCTAGCGCACAGTCTTACACTCTGATGCGAATGCGCAATTTGCTCAACTCGCACTGCTCTATCACCTGCGCACAACTACTTTCAACAGTTCTAATATAATAATTTCGAAATTCATTACCTCTCAGCCCGGATGAAGATTTTTTAGATGGCTGGGAGATAGCTCTTCTTAGGCTCCTGGCTGCCAGCTCCTACTCCGAAGATAGGTATATGGTGGATAACGCAGCTTCTTCCAGTGCGTGATTTGCTCGCGCACTTCCTGGGAACCTGAGCTTTCTGATGATTTTCTTATGGTCCTTGCGCATTTTGATGTTTGTGCGCATGCTGATTCTTTTGTAGCGTGTATCATCTGCTGGTATTTTTTTTCTTTTGTACAGCTTAATTTCTTACATTCCCAGAACAGTTCCAGTCTCAGCCTTCGGATAGCAGCTATGGAACTCGCCCCGCTCTCTCTCCTTCTGTCTGCGCCGGTCAGCGCACGCGTTTACAACCGCGCCCGCCTTCCTTAGCTTGATTTCCAGAGAGAAGGTGGTCTGTTTTCCCACCTTGCCACGCATAGGGTGTTTTGCCTTTGGTATCTGCGTGACTGAGCGCGCCCTTGTGTCCCGAAGGCTGCGAGGCACCGGCCTCCACTAACGCTCTCGACCATATACCTAGCCTTCGAAGCAAAAGCGACTAACCGCCTCTCTGGAGCATTTCTGTCAACTCCACATCCCCTGCATATCCCAACTAATAGGAGCAAAAAACGAAAAAATTATACTAAAACAGTAGATGGCAGCGCACACAATATGGATAGCGCAAAACAAGCTGGAGCGCATGCGCATCCTGCACTCTAGCGCACTGCGGCTACTATTCTCTTCAGCTTAAACTAAGGGCTACTAAAAATGCTCAAAAACGTGAAATGTAAGTGTAACGCCCCCCTCCCCCACACTTGAACAGAGACGTGTCCCCACGACTCAAGCGCAAGCGCACGGAGAGCGCACACATGCAGGTAATGCAAAAAAATAAAGAACATGAGAACAAAAACAAATAGTCACACAGCACAAACATTAGCACATGCGCGTCACAAAAATATGCGGCACAAATATTCAGCACATAATATCCAATAAGACGCAGCAAAAATAAAAGACACCACCCTAAAGAAAACTAATGCGGCTGCCCCGCGGCCTTAGAAGGTCCCCGAGCTAGACGCAGCTGCTGAGCCAAGCGCCTCATCCTCTGAAGAATTAGTCACGTAGTCGTTGCTGGATGCTGGTGGCACTATGGCGAGGGGGTCAGGCTGCTCGTCCTCGGAGAGTGAATCCCAAATGGAATCGGAGTCTACGCTGGGATAGGCTATGGGGGACTCCGGAACAGAAGGCCGGGCAGGGGAAGCTACTGGTCGTGGTATCGGTGCTGGTTCAGGGGTGGGCGCTGCTGCTGGGGCTGCTGGTTCTGGTGCTGGCGCGGGGGAAGGTTACCTGGGTGTTGTGTGGTTGTGCGGTCCGTGAATCACTCCAAACGGACGCTGGGTTGGGCGCTGATCGACGGCAGAAGTCTGACGGCGGGGGCTCGTGTGCAACGGTCGAGTGAAAAAGTGTTGGAATTTTTTCCTAAGTCCTGCCTTATATACCCCCCTGGCTAGCGCTTCTGACCTGCGCATTGCTAGGCGCACGGTCCCGCGCACTACTGTGTGACTCAAAAAACTACCAAGTCCTAAACTAGCTAAAAAAAATTCAAAAAA